>OZ010787.1:573785306-576185306 GCA_963932465.1 Maratus speciosus
AGTATTGGTTAATATAATATGATATTACCCCTCAAACTGGAAGGATGGGGGCGGGGGTTCCTCCGATATAGCTACTCTTCTTATATAGACGATATGCTGCCTTATATTTAGCAAAATATTGATAAATACAATATATTATCAGCACTTAAAGGGCCTCCCACCTTAAGGCTACTCTCGGTATATTAACGCTATACTGCTTTACATTTGACAAAATATTGGTTAACATACAATATTATCTCCTGCATCCCTAATGTTTGGTAGTTTACATATTAGAAATTTGTCGAACTGTATTGATGATGAAATGTGGTTATATTCGAAATACTTCCAGCAAAGCACAATTTGAAGTGATATTTAAAAAAGTCTTTTTAGATATAAGTTATTTTAATACCGTTCCAATGGTTCTGTGATAGTATTATTTGAAGTATATTTTAAAATGTAAATGTACATTTAATGCGTTTCGCAGGATAACATGCCAACATATATTTTCGTGATTCGTACCACTCTTGTTCCGAAAAGTAATATTTACCTTATTAAATGACAGAAATTTTCGATTAAATAGGAGGAAGATAACTATTTTAAAATAAAGATAGTCTAATTTTTAAACCGTACGTATATGTTTTTTGCACCTAAGGCAGATACATAGAATGTAAAAGAAACAGCCATTCATTTTGCCATTTTATATGTAACTTATACACTTAGTTTAACTGTGTTTGTAACTTATGCACTTAGTTTTTGTTTTCTGCATAACATCTAACTACTACATCTGGTGTTGCCCAATGAATTTTCGCTTCATTTAACTATGCTGTTTTCACTGTATATTTTACTTCCAGCCCCCCCCCCCCCCACCAAAAAAAACCCCCTATAATTTAACAATAAACGGCAAATATATTTTCAGGCATTATTATACTAAGGGATCCAAACTCGGTCTTTCTGGCTTACAGAATATAGATGAAAATATCTTTTATTACTTTTGGAAACGGAAACAGATTCTTTACACTGTATATTTTACTTCCAGCACCCCCCCCCCCCCCACACACACACACAAAAAAAAAAAAAAAAAAAAAAAAAAACAGCAAAAAACAAACTATAATTTAACAATAAATGGTGGCAAATATATTTCCAGGCATTATTATACTAAGGGATCCAACCCGGCCTTTCTGGGTTACATAACATAAATGAAAATATTTTTTCTTACTTTTGGAATCTGAAACAGATTCTTTACATTTAATATACAGGGTGTTCACATGAAATCTCCCTGATTTCAAATTTAATTGTACAGAAACTATGTGTCCTAGAGATTTGCGGTATTATGAATAGCAACACAACAAGTTTATTTTGATGCATCCCCCCCCCTCCCCCCGAAACAGTTAATTTTTGTTCTGTGCATTATTGATTTGTCATGACAACAAGTTTATTTTGCTGCAAACGTTTATTTGTCTGAAAAAGTTTTTCAAAAAGTTGAAAGTTGAAAAATTTTCTCTATGTATGCACTTCGACATGGATGCATTATATTACGCACTGGGATCTCTCTTGTGCTGTTGTCATCTCTGCTTATGAGCTAACACCTGAAATAAACACGTAAAAATTAAATTTAAAAAATAAAAAAACCCGACTACGTAAAAAGCGAACTAATTAATTATTTCTCATCAATGTGAAACTATTTTTTATATTACTTACTTATATCTTTTATTTACTTCTATTGATGACTTTTAAGTTGTGTTTAATTGTTAGTTCCTATCTATAAACACAGTTTTGATGAGGCCTATATATGTCTATGAAGGTTAGAGTTGCAGTAAAGCTAGAGATCCTACCTACACAACTTCCAGGTTGTGTAATATTTAAACGGAGCTTCTGACTGTAAAATAGTCAATGAAACATCGTCTTCATTTTGAAAAATCTATCCAATGATATGACTCTGGTGCGTATTTTTTTTTGTCTCTACCGCCATTTTGTATTTTACGGCCGCCATTTTGAATTTATAAAAATAAAACTTAGCATATAACCATCGGACGGTTAAGACGAATCGATAGAGACCTCATTCATTAAAATCCATCCAGCAGTTGGGATGTTTTGAGGGTATAAAGAAATCCACTTACCCAGATACGCGTGAAACACATAACCCTTCTTGGCAGCCGGGTAAAAAAGGGCAATTACATGGCATATCACTAATGCATACAACAAAAATTAACTGTTTCGGAAAAAAAATTGCAGCAACATAAACTCTTGTTGCTATTCATGATAACGTAAATCGCAAATCTTTAGGACTCATAGTTTCCGTACAATTAGCATTTGAAATCAGGGAGGTTTCATGTGGCCACCCTGTATATATATTTGGTTACCCACTAACCACAGAAGCGTTTTTATATGAAAAAATATCAATTATGTATTCAAATAATGTTTGAAAATTTGTGAAAAGCGATATTTCCATAGTGGTCCCATGTTAGAGGTTAATAGCCGAGGACGATTTCGCTACGTATACAACAACAACCTTTTTGGTTCTAAATTCTGATTATTTCAGTGGTTTAAGCACGTAGTTTGATTATGTGTCTGTTAAATTTTTGTTTTATTTATACTATTTTAATATTTAATTTATTTATTGATAAAGTTTTAATTTCGTTATGGAATATTGCCAGAAACAAATGCTGAACTATTTATATATTTTTTAAGTGCAAGCGGTTTAATTTTCAGTAATCTTTCTGCACGCGATAGATATAAAATAAAAAGAAAATCATGTTTTAAAATTATTTTTAAAACCGTAAAAAATCAATCGAGTTACCATTTGCAAGCAAATTGTATTTGATAGAACATTTTATTTCGTAATAAAAAAAGAGTGTAAAAATTGAAATTGTGCAATGGTTAGAAATTTGAAAAAAAAAAAAAATGCTGTATAAGCGAAATTGATTGATCAGGTGTTGCCATCATCAATAAGGCGTCAGCGTTACTCGGACATGCTTTTGCTTTATAATATAGATGATAAAGGAAAACGCTGTATGTTTAAAATGCAAAGAGAATTTAAAAAAAAAAAATCAAACTTCTTGGAACAAATAGGTTAAGTACATACCATTTTAATATTCGAGAAGTGAATTATTTTATCGATTGATTTTTTTTTTTAACCATTTGGAAAAATGGTTATTGTCCTCTGTCAGGGTAGGAAATCAAAAACATATCTGAAGCGTTTCATTAGTTGAATCCGCATTTTATTCGTTTTCTGATTGATCTATACAGTTATCTGTATTTTCCATTTACTTTCAACAGAGATGGATACTTCTGTTGCCACTATGACAAAAAAGTAATAAAAACTACAAAAAAAAAAAAAAATTATAACTCAGAAACAAATTGAGATACAGCTTTCAAACAAATTGCATTTAAAAGTACATTTTTTTCTCTATTACCAGCTCCGTAGAATTTTAAAAATTTACAGTACCGAAAAATGTAATCCATGGCGTACGTAATGTATGAAATTTCATTTAAAATTGGTTCAGGAATATTAATGTTTAATCCATGGCTTACGTAATGTATGACAAGCTCCGTAGAAGTTTAAAAATTTACAGTACCGAAAATTGTAAAACTGAAATTTCTTTTAAAATTTGTTCATGATGGGTCCAGGAATGTTAATGTTTAATTCATGGCGTACGTAATGTATGATCAACTCCGTGCGATTTTTTATGTCTTAAAGTTTAGTCTTTGAAAAAATTATTTTCCAAATGGTCGTTGTAATTTGTTAAATTGCTTTTTTTTTGGGGGGGGGGGATGCTATAGTCTTCTTTTGCTTGCGCGGTAGCTAAATAGACCGGGACCTACAGCTGAAATTAGCTATGCTATGAGCATTTGTGGAAAGGGGGGAGCTTACGGAGGGTCATGATTTCTCTTGAACGAAGAAAATGGGTACGGAACAAAGCATTTGTTTAATGAAAATGTATATTGATGCATAAAAAATCCTTCTTTACCAGACACCTAAGGGGACAAAGGATCTTCAGACACATTTTTTTTTCACTGCATCTTAAATACTATTCAAGGGCACACTATATGAATTATGGCATATATTTATCACACAAGAAATTAAAAATGTTTTTTTTTTTTTTTTTTTGAAAAATAAGGAATTTTTCAGAATATTTTAAGCGTTATCAAGAATTTTCAAAGTGTCCCAACCCAATGAAGCAGGTTAGATTACAGGACAGCAGAAGAAATTTCAAAATATCTACCCACTTCTATCATAGACGACCCCTTAAACTATCATTTTGCCGTTTTTTAAACATAATTTGCAAACTACTTGGAAGAAAAATGTGAAATTTTGGATTTCCATAAAGCAGGACTTAATAAATCTAAATCCATCAAAAAAATTGTAGGTTGCAATTCATAATTTTTTCAAATATTAATTTCATAATTCATATCATAAAATTATAAAAATTGCAAATTCAGCGTTTTTATGTTTGGGTATATTAGAATTATTACTACACAAAAAATCAGCAGATTAGGAGCATAATTTCAGGAGATATAAATAAAAATATAAATACGTAATTTAACATTAGAAGCACTAAATTTTGATTGTTTATAATTCAAAAACTTATCATTCAAATGACTTGCAATTTGGTGTCTAGGCATAGTTTGAACTGAAGATCTGAAATATCTCGTTAAAATTGGGTATTAACATTGAAAAGAATGAAGTTTGGATTCGTTTTAATATGTAGATGGCCCCCCTAAGCAAATTTTATATACATCATTTAAAAGTAGACTTTATTTCCAATCGTTCGGTACCAGTAACTTCCATTTACGATAATTTGTTAAGGAATTAGTAGGGGGTGTTTACTTTTTTTTCCACGACTGTACATATACATACACTAACTTTTTATGCATGGAACAAAATCGTTTTTAATATACAACTGACATGGATACTATGAAGGTCGGCGCGATCACTGTTTTGGCCACCGCCATTTACAAAAAATAATCTCTGTCGTAGATTTTTACAACACTTTTAGGAGAAATCTACGGCGAAGGTTATTGTTCGGAAAAATGTAGTAGTTAAAAATGTGCCCTTTCCGAGCCCGGCACTACGAATGAAAGAGTGATTAAAAAAACGTTCAAAATTTTATTTCCTTTTATGTTTTCTTTTTAAGAGGACAATATACTTGTAAGGTTGACAAAATATTGAATTCTCAATGTTTATGTTAAATGAAAATTATTCTTGTTCTGAACATTGTGATGCCAAATTTATATTTAGGCGGTTTTGTTTCAAAATTTTCACACAAAAAATGCATCCATTTCCTTGGATTTGCCTTTAATCCTACAGTTTAAAACGTTTTTATCTGGGAATGATAATTTTATTAGTCGACGTACAATAGATTCACAAATATTGAATGAAAGGATATGAAGTTTAATCCTTTGAGATATCCCACCTACGATTATTGACGATTTGCACCAGAAAAATTTTATTAAATTTTACTTTTCTTACTTTGCTGAAAAAAGTCGTAAAATTGCTTTTCCTTATTTTACAATAAACTTTTTCGAAGATTCCAGTGTAAATTCGGCATTACAGAAACACAATTGCTTGCCCCTGAAAGGGTTAAATAACTTGTAAATTTAATAAATGTTTAAAAAATTAGCCGAAATCGTAAAGATATTTAATTAAAAAAATTATGCCCGAAATATATTTTAAAATCTAGTAATATTCAAGTTCTTCATATTTATTATGAAATTTTAACATTAAAAATTTATTTATACAAAAGCTTTTGGTTCAGTGTGTAGGAAATTGTAACTCTTATTACTTCTGAAAATTTCAAGTTACTTGCTAATTTAGTTGTAAAAAAATCATGCGCACTATGTAAAAAAAAAAAAAAAAAAAAAAAAAAAACAAAAACAAAAAATCTTTAATCATTCCATTCTAAGTTCCGAAGACTGTTGTATACTAGAGATGAGTTTGGGTTTTTTCCCAGAGGCCGAGACCCACGATATACAATTCGAGCTCGAGCCCGATATCAAATGTACGCAGTGAAAAAATGTTAATATAACATTTAAAAATTGTTCCAAGAATTATTTTCTCATTTAAAAACCTATTCTTAGATAGAAATAAATAGTAATCCTAAATACTCCCTCATGACAACATTTCGTGATTCTCATGTCTCTAAAAACATATTTAAAAGGGCGAGTTTTTCATTTATACCCAACAACTGGCAGAAATCTGCAAAAGTAACACTTCTTCTTCTTTTAAAATATTATTGTACAACTGTGATAAAAATACATATGTTCTGTTTTTCAGTAATTCTGAAACTCAGGCTCTCAAATAGCAAGATTCCCCCCCCCCCCATCTTTTCAATTTGTGAATAATTAGAATTTTCATTTTGATCCCGAACCCGAAGACGTGTCCGAATTCCGAGTACGTGTCCAAAAATGAAAAGGATAAATTTTGACACAATGGAATCGGCTGACTTCGAGCGCTGAATCTCCCGTTTTGAAACTGGAGACGTTACATCTATGCAACTCATGCTTGGTTACATGGACGCAATACTCTGTCACATTTCCTTCATGTACTTTTACCTATGTGATTTTACCTATAGAATCGGCCTCAAAATGGTTTTAAAATATAGTAAATAATCCGGGGGCCAATTTGAACGAAAATCTATGCCGTTCTTGCGACAGTGGTCTATAACATATTCACCCAATGGGAGCTCAATTGGAAATACCGTTTGAGGGCTATCGTGTTTACTCACATAGATACATACGATTACAATATTTTAATTACACCATGTATTCGAAAAGTAATTATATTTCTGGATAACAGCTTTAAAACTTTTGAATTAAAAGAAAATTTATAAGATTGTTACAGGCGACCATTTTTATATTTTATACGTAACATTATTAATTTTTTCCCTTTCTGGTAGTTTTTCCTTGAAATTCTCCGCTAAACGTTTTTTTTTTTGTTTAAAAACGCGGTACAAATATAATGTAAACATAGTCACCTGTTTCAACCTTGAACATATAAAAATGCGTTTTTGCATGATTTTATATGAATTTATTATGATCGTGATGATTTTAAAACACATAATATATAAGGTGTCCAGAACTAAATCGAATTTCATTTAATATAAAAGTTTAAAATTCAATTTTTGAACGTGATAATTCCTTGAAAAGTGGTGATATATCTACTACTTAATTTTAATCTCAAACTGTCACACTGTCACAAACACACGCTGTCAGAAAAATTCGTTTTTATACACTAAATTATTCATCATTTTTAAACAGATAATTTCCGTACTCCTAGAAAACATGCTTTTTCCGTTAATTCTTCCCGGAAGTCTGAAAAAGAGGGGAAAATTCCGTTTATTCCTTGCACGCATGCGTATTAGCTGCATTAATACTAAAGTTCAAATCTATTTTTTAAATGAAAAACCGAAAATTCAATAAATTAAAATTTCTAATTTATTTAAAAGCAAACAAACAAAAAGAATGCTTTCGAATTTAACAACGTAGCAATTTTCTCATTCATTTAAACTTATCAGCAATTTATTTTTTAGAGTATTAAAAAAATATTCGCATGTAAAATACATTCTAAACGAAGACATTTAACCCCTTAATTCTCGCTCCCGTCACATTCACGGGCTGTGTCTTTTTTTCAGATTATTCAGATTTGTTTGATTACCACCAGTTTTATAAAATTGTGTAATTGGCTTTATTATGGTAACATTTTGCCTGTCGTTAAATAAGGTGAATATTTCTTTTTCAAAAAAGTGGTGCCAATAAGCAATTTGAATTTTTAAACCGTAATTTAATGCGACCGTTAAGGGGTTAAAAAATATATAGTAGTTCAATCAAGTTAAAAAAAATCGAGTTTATTCAAATAAACTATTAAATTAAAAAAATCAAAAAACCCGACTGAGTAAAAAGCGAACTAATTAATTATTTCTCCTCAATGTGAAACTACTTTTTTTTCAATTCCTACTATTAGCTCACGCTCGCGCTATATATATCTTGTTTCAATTTTCAATCGTTAATAAAATACTTATTATTCATGCAATCAAGCTCAAATAAATTTTTTAAAGCTTGTAGTGGATGACACTTGATGTTAATCCAGTTTTTTTCAAATAGTAATTCATTAATTTAATTAAATTAATTAATTTTCAATAATCCAGAGAGCCCTCTTCTTGATTAAGGGGCATTTTAAGCGCCACTCAACAGGAAAGAAGAATGGAAGAAAAAAGTTCTCTTATTGACCTAAGTAGGAATTGACTTAAAATATTTTTTTTATATTACTTGTTTATATTACTTACCTATTTTTTTTTATTTACTTGTATTGATCACTTTTAAGTTGTGTTTAATTGTTAGTTCCTATCTATAAACACTGTTTTGATGAGGTCTATAGATGTCAATGATAGTTAGAGTTGCAGTAAAGCTGGAGATCCACAATACATGCACAACTTCCAGGTTGTATAATATTTTAATGGAGCTTCTGACTGTAAAATAGTCAATGAAACATCGTCTTCATTTTGAAAGTCCTATTCAATGATATGCCACTCAATAGGGTGCGTAATTTTTTTTTCGTCTCTACCATCATTTTTTATTTTACGGCCGCCATTTTGAATTTATAAAAACAAAACCTAGCCTATAACCATCGGGTCGTTAAGACGAATTGGTAGAGACCTCATTCATTAAAATCCATCCGGCCGTTGGGATGTTTCGAGGGTATAAAGAAATCCACACACCCAGATACGCGTGAAACACATAACCCTTCTTTTCAGTCAGGTAAAAAGCAAACATTTCTTCTCGAAATTAATTAAAAATATAATATTCATACGTTACATCTAACAATCAAATTATGCCTTCTTAAAAATATGTCTACTATGTAATAATTTTTATACTCCATTATTCTATAAGTGTTAAAACACCAAACATTATTTCCCAACGACAAAATGTTCCTGGAATTAAGTTTAAATTTCCGAGCTTTCTGAACAAGATATTTAACAAGCCTTACAAATCCCCCATTTCAAGAAACCCATATCTTCATTTTAAACTCACCTTCTGCCAAGTGCTCGCTAGCCGAGTGGTTAAGGGGGTGCAGGACCTTTTAGTTTGTCGAAGCGATCAAAAGCATCGCCTTTTTCAAAGTACCAAAACACAAATAATATGCAATTAAGATTTTTTTCCATTTCTGCCTAAAGTATATATTCTTAACTATATTATGCAGAAAAATAAATGTTTTATATGCAAAATTAATATTTAAATTTTAAATTTAAAAATACATCTCACTAACGCATGAATAAAAATCATTAAGGGCTGCGCGCATGATAAAACTCTAAATTATGCATATAGAAAACAAATTTTGAACAAACTAGAATCATAATACACCTACATTTAAATTAAAACCAAAACATACGCAAAAACTTTTGTTTAAAATTTAAATTTAGCACAAAATAAAATAAAATTCAAAAATTTCAATTTTCGTTTTCAAATTTTTTAAGTGCAAAAGATAAATAACTAAATTATGAGATTTTTTTTTGTTTTAGCATGAATACTATAAAGAAACGCATATTTGGTTAATTCTGTAAAGCTGTAACTTATATAGTTTGAAAGTAACGGTGTGCGCAAACTCCAAATTTAATAATCTGAGAAAAAGTGTTTTAAAGTTTCAATGTCTACGGACCTTGAATTCTACTCACCACCTATAAATGATTATAACTCAAGAAATAATGCAGATTTTTGAATGGGTATTTTTACATATTATAGAGAAATTTTAAAAAAAATTCCGAATAAAATAAAAACCGAAAACTGATTTTTTTGAAAATTTAAAGGTCCTGTCCCCCTATCCTGACGCTTGATTCAAGACGCGTTAACCAACGTCCAAAACCAAGTGGATCGTCGAGGGATGATTTTTAAAAATCTTCTTTTTTAACACTTTCCAACAAAGTTGAAAAGTGTTTATGCATTCGGTTTGTCTGTCCGTTTGTCCGTATGGCCGTCTGGCCACGCTCTATCTCCCGTAAATATACCCGGATTTTCATGCAATTGATAATCCATATTTAGTGTCACCTAATCATGTTTGGTATTGCATATGATATATGTGGGATTAATATTTCATTTACAGGGCTACCCAAGAGAATTCCATTACATTATGGTACATGGGAAAAAATCGTTTGCAGAGTATTTTAATGACGTTACGCCGTTTCAAATGTATTGAAACTGATATAAATCACTGAATTTCACTACAAGATGATTACGACAGAATAGGGTATTCATAGCATTTGTTGTTAACCCTTAAATGCCTGATTTTTCAAAAATCATTGTAATAATGTTTTTCGGCTTTCATTTTTTAAATAAATCATGGGAAAAATACTTAAAAAATCATATTTTATTTTAAGTATGGTTTACGGCTAAAAAACAGTTTGTTACTAATTGGCAATACTGGTCTTTAATTGAAAAAATAATTTTCCTTGATAAAATTCTACAATACTAAACACACAAGAATTTTAGGAACTATAATAAGAAATAAATTTTATTTGCTCACTGCAGAACAAAATAGGGTATTTCGCAAGCTTCCAAACAAAACAAAAAGAACAAGTAGCAACAATTGAAAAAATAAATCTATCTTTATTCTTAAACAGCACAAGTGTTGCCATCTACATGTTGAAAATCGATTTAATAATATTTTCAGAATGTATTTTATTGGCAACATTAGGCATTATAGCTTCAATATTATTCTAATAGTATTTTAGAGCCTAAATTGGGTATGTTGCCGAAAAGCAACACCCGGCATTTAAGGGTTAATTTACAGGGACACACAAAAGAAATCGGTTACATTACTGTCTTCGAGTAATAATTGCTGAAGTGCGTTTTCAATTTCAGCTTGCGATTTTAAATGTAACTGTTTTAATCATATACAGTGCTACTCAAAGTATTCGGATAATTTGCCGATTGTAGATGGGAAGAGCTGAAATTGTGTTTTCAAATGTGTTATGTGTTTCCATATGGTTGAATTAGACATAATATTTTAACCTACTAATCTATGAAGTTTTGTTACATTATTCTGAATGTGTTGGGAAATGTTTCATAATCTATGCTTGACGCATGATTTTTCTTTCTTGTTTCAGATTACACCCGGAAATTTTCTGTCCTAGTACGGGGGGAAAAAAACGAAGGGGAATTTCTTCAATTCTCGGATGTATACCGGCAGCAGTTCCACCAAGAATAGTTCCGTGAATTGAAGAAAGTATTTCTGACAGTGTAGCGATTCAGTTTTCACAGTTTTTTAATTATCCCTCTGAAAACGGAACCTGTTTATAACGGAATTATGTTTTGAAATTAAATTTTTATTGCGTCTACGATAGGAATACTATACAATTATACTTGTGAAATTAGAATTTTGTTTCAGTTCCTAGCGATTCCGATTTTAGAGGTTTCTTGCATAGAATTGTTGCATTTATTTAGTACAGTAAAATCTGCTAAGGCGGAATCGCAAAAGAACGGATAAAAAATCTGTTTTAAACAGGGTTTTTGTCTTATCAGATATAATTGTATTGTACTCCTACCGTAGTGACAATGGAATTTTTACGTTTAAGACAGGATGCTCCGTTTCAATAGGTTCAATAAACAGGTTCATCCGTTTCAATAGGTCCCAAGTTCCGTTTTAATAGGGTTTACTATATTATTTTGTCCTGATTTAGAAGCCGTTGTCCCACCATATTTTGTCTTCCTGTCCCAATTCTTTTGAGATACTGGACCGTGTAACATTATAAGGGACAGAAAAATTGCGAAAATATCGGATATTTTCTTTGGCTTATTAAATATTATTAAGGAGTTTTTAGAATAATTGGCGCAAATTGCATTTAAATACAATAATTAGATATAAATACGTAACCTCTTTTATGCTTTACTGTCTTCCGTTGTCTGAAGACTACTTAAGGATTTAAGTAACCTTTATGTTAGAATGTATTTTTTCAAGATTCGTATAATTAAATACATATTTAAATTTCTATGAAAGGTAAACTTATGCGACTTCGCATAGTTATTTTGAGTTACTCATTGATTAAACTGTCTTCCGGAATTTTTACTTTGAGAGAAAATTTTAATTCTTGTTCTGAAAAATACATATAAAATTGTTTTTTTTCTTAAATTTATTTAAATAATTTTTTTATAAATCCCGAAAGAAAATTGATATTTATTCTATTCTCTACTCAAAAACGATAATAGTATGCAAAAAGCATTATTCTTTTAGAACATATATCAACTTTTAAACATGAACAAATTTTAATTTTTTTAATTAAAATTAATTTTTTTAAAAGAATTTAATTTCAAAAGGATGTCAGGAAATATATATAACTGTATGTTAAGTTTTGCGGTGTTTGAATTAGTATACTTTTAAATATCGTCTACCTGTTCCGATTTTATTATTTATTTTAGATAATTCAGTTTTATTGTACTTAGATTTGATTTTCTCTATGCATGGCTGATGTGGAGATTATGCACTTAATAAAAGATTTAACCCCTACAAGACCCTACTTATTTTGTTACTAAAATGTTGAAATGATTGTATACCTGAATTTACAAAGAAATTGATGAGTCTTCGCTCGCAGGAATTACGATACAAGATATGCAGAATGTGAACTGGTTTGCATTGGCATAGTTTTACAGCTTAAAAACGATTTATCAATCATATGGTTTTTAGAAAAACAACATAATTATTCCGCATTGAATATTCATTTTATCGGCTTCATCTAAAATGTGGATCAACTCTCCTAATCCCTTTCGGTTTGTATTTATGCAACATATTTAATGGTTTAAAATACATAAGTTTTAACATTCAATGTCAATTTTAGCATGAGTTAAAAGACAAAGTTGTAAAGTAAACTAACAAGCATTACATATATTTTCATTAAAAATATGTAACAAACATATACGAATATACTACTAGGCTTACGGGGGAAAAAAAAGAAAAACGAAACTGACAATATGAAAACAAAAAGTCAATCAAACGTTAATACATTCTATTTTTCGTTGCAATTTCGGGTCAAAGTTGATTAATTTTTCTCCAACAGAGTAAAAAGTATCTATGCCGGGATTCGAACTTGAGACCTTGGCTATTACGCGCCCATGGTCTAACCACTGAGTTACCCCGTTTCAACATTCTGTTTTTATTATCCGACTGCCAAGAAGGGTTATGTGTTTCACGGTGGTATGTGGATTTCTTTATACCCTCGAAACATCCCAACTGCTGGATGGATTTTAATGAATGTGGTCTCTATCGATTCGTCTTAACCGTCCGATGGTTATAGGCAAGGTTTTGTTTTATAAATGCAAAATGGCGGTAGAGACGAAAATAATTACGCACCCTATTGAGTGGCATATCATTGGATAGGTCTTTCAAAATGAAGACGATATTTCATTGACTATTTTACAGTCAGAAGCTCCGTTTAAATATTACACAACCTGTAAGTTGTGTAGGTAGGACCTCTAGCTTTACTTCAACTCTAACCTTCATAGACATCTATAGGCCTCATCAAAACAGTGTTTATAGATAGGAACTAACAATTAAGCACAACTTAAAAGCCTTCAATACAAGTAAATAAAAAAAATAAGTAAGTAATACAAAAAATAGCTTCACATCACATTGATGAAAAATAATTAATTAGTTCGCAGTCGGATTTTTTGATATCTTAAATTTAATTTTTACTTGTTTGTCGTACATGTTTCACGCTATATGGTAGAATAGTACAACAAATGTTTTTCTTTTCGTACATTTTAAAAGCAAAATTTTATTCAACAATTCTGGTACGATTTTGGCTGTTGGGAATTAAATTTAAGTGTTCTAAATAGTATGGCACCACCCTTCGCAGGGCAGTGATAAAAGAGCTGCAAATCCTCGAGCCAATTGTCACTACAAAATCAAATAGTATTTCTCGTCTTATTAAATGAGAGAATTTCTAAGATTTAAGGCTGTTCTTAACTGCTCTGCTCAACAAGCGCAAAACGTTTTCACACTCTTACAAATTAATTTTTTAACTTAAAGATGTAAAATTGGAAAACCTGACAATGGAAGCAATTTGGAATCGAACTGTGTTTTCCTTTTTTTTTAATTAATAAATCACTTATTGAGTTATAAGCGATTTTGATCACGTGATAAACACGTTTTTCATCCTTTCTTGAGTGGTTTTTTCCCTTTCGCGTGGAAATTCGGTTCAAAACACTCACTTTGACACTATTTTCTGAAAAACCTATTGCGTTTGCAAAAAAAAAAAAAAAAAAAAAAAAAAAAAAAAGAAAAGAAAAACGGGAAAAACAGCTCAGTTACATACACTGGTGTCCAAAATTAAGGACCAATCACAAAATGCTGATTTTCAAGTGCGCAAATACTCAAAAGGAAATAATATAATTCGAATAATTACTATCTTTACAGCACAGCTAGTCCATATAACATTTCATTCATGTCACACATGGTCACAAGTGTTACAGTCACTACCGTGAAGCAAACAAACAAACAAAAAAAAAAATTCCATACATCTCATTATGAGTCTCAAATGATCACTATATATGACTCCACTGAGACGTCACTGTGACTGCTGCTTTGTGACGAGTCACCATGTGACTTTACAATGTAGTTACATTGTGACTCTCATGCGACTGTCATCTGTAAACTCAATTTCAAAGTCCTCGTGAACGCTGCATTGTGATAAGTTACCAAATAATGTCACATTAAAGTCACATGATGACTTTCAGGTGACATAGAGACTACTGGGAAGTCACCATTGTGCTCTTTTGTGAAAAGTCACTATGTGACTATAATGTGATATTATTTGGTGACATACCATAATGCGACGTTCATGATGACTTTGAAATTGAGTCCAAAAATGACAGTCACAGGAGAGTCACAATGTAACTACATTGTAAAGTCACCTGGTGACTCATCACAAATCAGCAGTCACATTGACGTCTCAGTGGGGTCCCATATAGAGATTATTTGAGACCTCATAATGAGACGTGTGAATTTCCTATTTTTAGTTTCACCGTAGTGACTGCGACACTTGTGACCATGTGTGACATGAATGAGATGCTATATGGACAAGCTGTGCTGTAGGGGTAGTAGTTATTTGAATAATATTATTTCCTTTTGAGTATTAGCTTACTTAAAAATTAGCATTTTGTGACTGGTCCTTAATTTTGGACACCAGTGTAGTTTCTGAACAACAACAACTACTAGTTTCATGCATTTCCGAACAAAAATAAATTAAAACTTATGTCATAAATTTGCCCTTTTGGATTTGAGAATCCTTAATAAGACGAAGAATATTATTAAAATTTAGTTGTAACAATCGGTCATCTGATGTGCAGCAGTTTCATCCCTGAAAGGGTTAACTTCACATTGATGTATACCGCGCTTATTGATACACAGATTTCTATTTCTGGTTTTATGGAATATATATAATTTTTCGAAATTATGATTGGTATATTTTTAACAATAGACATATATAGCATATACATATATACATATATACACTGTTAAAATTTTCTGTAAAAACACAGAAAAAAGGGACTCTCTGTAAATTTACACTACCTCTAACCTCTCGGTTAAATGCATTCGATTGAGTCATCATTTTACAGGCTTCCCTTTTCTTATATCACATTCCCTGTAAAGATTTTCATGTCTTTATTTAAAGATATTTTTATTTTTGTTATAACCTGTAATTCAAAATACATGCTTTAAAATTGTTTTAAAATTTTATTTGAAATACAGTGAAACCTCCCTTTGCGAGCACCTCCCTGAACGATCATTTTTTCATGGAACGAAATTTATTCCCATAGGCTCAATACTAATTTTACCTCCATTCAGAGACCATTCCATTTGAGCTCCCTCCATGAGCGACCAATTTCTTTGAAGAAAATGAAACAAATCTGTTTTTTCTAGGTCGCTTGAATATAATTTATTAGGAAAATAATTCCGGAGGACGCATTATTCATCAAACTTCTAAACTAAGTTTAGACTTTTTTTAAAAAAAAATTCCAGTAACTTTAAAGTATTTAAACCTCTTTGTGCCTTTTTAGACAATGAATTTAACTCTGATGACGAATTAAGAATGACGGTCAATAAACTCCCCTGCCCTATTCTGTTAAGGAAACTCTCAAAGAAACAGATAAATTAATGAAATCGTCATTATTTGTTCCCGTCCAAAAAAAAAATTGCATTTCTTTACTGAACTTCGAAAGGACTTGGAAATAAAAGGTATGAAAGATAAAAATGTAAATTCAAAGCAAACGTCAATATATTTATTTTTTAAACTCTACAATAATTAACTTATGTAATTAACTTTTGTTTGGATACTTAAATTTTTATATTTTTTCCTAATGGGAAAAATAAATTTTAGTAACATTAATTGTTACCTTTTTTCAACAATTAAAATCTATATTTAAACATCACCTCCATTAAGAGACCACATCTCTAAGCGACCAATTTTTATTGGAACGGAACGTCGTTGCTTTAAGGAGGTTTTTATTGTAATAAAGAAAAATTTGGTTTAAAAATTGTTTTATTACAAATTAGAATGTTTTACAAAATGAACATTCTTCTATGCGGAGTTAGCTGGGGTTTTTATCGTCAGTCACAATGCGCTTGTTTTATTCACCATGTTCATGAAGTTTGGTAATAATAAATGTAAATTAAAAGCATTTCCCTGCTGAATCATAATAAACTTCCTTTGCATCTTGTAGTAACAGCTACTATAACACAGTCAGCAAGGTATTCATTTCATAACCCAGAGGACTCAGGATCAAATCCCGTGGCGCGGCTTAGAAGAGATATTGTGGAAAATAAATGATTCAGCAGTTCAAATTCACTCAAAAAATACTAATTCATCGAAATTCAGTTATTTCGAAAAATCGATTAAATTATTATCATTAAAAATAAGTAAACTAAATAAATTTATAGTCTTGTGTAATTTTTATCGATGTAAATTTACAGAGTCTACTGTGAATTTACCAAATTATTTCTTTGTCATTTAACAGTATCTCTGTTTTTATAATCTCTGTAATTTTACATAAGACTTAAGATAGTGGATTACTTGTAGATTCTCTGTAATTTAACAGAAATTTTTTTATTAGTGTGCTTTTCACGAAAAAAAATATCATTAACAATATTTAAGATTAAATATTTAAGAAAGAAAAAATAAAAGTTTGTGTCCTGGATCACTTTTAAGATGTTTTCTTAATCCTCTAACGTCCATGAGTATACTTAAATTTCTTTCCCAATTTCATAGGTTTTATTGTATTGTTTGAATGATTATTGATTTATTGTCACGAACCAAGAAATCGATCAGTTTTCCATATTTTTTTTTATAACGGTAAAAGATTTTTTCAAAAATCATCTCAAATGGGCGTTTTAACACAAATTTCGGGACACGACAGTTACGAGAAAGTCGTTATCTTGTCGTCATGGGACAGCAGTTGATAATAATCTAAAGTGTATCCCTGTATAAGGAATTGGAGAATGCTATTTGATTCTCTAGCACTTAAATGGAAAAGTCTAAAAAAATTTATCATTTATGTATGAAAAGTTTCTGATCATTTAGAGTAGTTTTGCAACCGCCACCCCAGCAGCGCAAAACTGTTTCTGAATAATAATAGGCTCTTTTAATAAAACGGTAAAACATGCTTTTAGTGTCTGAAAACGCTGAAAATTCATAAAATTCAAAGTATCATAATTCGGAAAGCTTTGGTCGTATCAGAATGAAATTTTTGCTACTTTATTTTTCAGACCACGGCGAAAGTTTTTCTGTTAAATATAACATTTGGGAACTAGGATTCGTGTAAAAATTTTAATTTCGTAACTTAAAAAAAGATAATAAGTAATTATTTCGACGTGAATGGCTTTTGATACGAAATTTAAAACATCTTTGCAATTGAATCTACACCTCTAAAGCTAACGGTTTAGAAATTAACTGTTGGATTACGATAAGAAAGGCCACTTTGTATACTGCAGATCTTTTGAAATTTTTTATTTATCTGTATTAGTTCAAATAAACGGTCAAGTGCGAGTATTACTCGCGCTCAGAGGGTTCCGTACAATAAATATATGAATTATTAGCTGTATTATTAAAACCATCGTTGCTAAAAGAACAATAAAACTTTGTAAAAAGCTATACAACGTAGGGTTGGGCATAGTTGTATAGGGATAGCGGGTACAGTAGACTTAAGTAAACAGTGGACCACCCCTTATATTTTATTTAATTAAAAAATTTTAAAGCTTTCCTTTTTGGCTAATTGATTGCAGCACTGGATTGATTACTTATAGCCTTCAGAACACATAATTAGCTCAGAATGAATCAATTTATCCTGACTGGTTGTTTTGAGCTTCTAAAAATAAAAGTTTTCGTCATCATGCTTTTATTTATTTAGTAATTTAAGGTTATAGATAAATAAGATAAAACAGCTTTCTTGTAAAGTTAAGATACTTGATTTTATTTAATTTTAAAGTCAATATGATTAAAAGAAAGCTTTAAGTAACATTTTTATGAGAATGTATTGAACTTAAACATGGGGCACAGTGGACCACCCACTACTAGGATACAGTGGTTCACTATCTACTCTTTTACTGTAATGCAGAATTTTCAAAATATTTAATAATTGCTTATTCCCTATAAAGAAATATTGATTTAAAGTAATTATTTAACTGTAAAATAAAGTAAATAAAGAAAAATGGCAATTTATTTACCATAGTAAGAAATATTTCGGTTTTGCATTTACTACTTTTAAAAAATACAAAAGTAGCCTATTGACTGCTGCCTGTTATCACTAAAAGAATTTCTGGCAGGTTCTGAATTTTTATTACTCCTTTTAGATGTAACGTAAAACAAATTTGGAATCAAAACTTTATGGTTATTAATCTGTTGCTCAGTAGTGTATTCAGGGGGTGGGCTGATGGGGCTCCAGCCCCCTCCAAGATTTGTAGAAAATACCAAACGAGAGTCTTGCAAAATGTAATGAAACATACTAAAATAAAATTCAAAAGTTCAAAAGCAGAAAAATATTCCGTTTTAGATAGGTTTTCATCTTAGACAATGTGGTATTTCGCTGAGACTACAAAATAACTATTTCAGCCAAGCTTCCGTTATACACACAGGCTTTCTTTACACGGGTTTTATTATGTAAAACGTGACATGTGGGGATTAAAAGTGCATTATTAATTTTAATTAGTTTATAAAACATTAATAAACTGCTTACTCTTGCTATTTATCTGTTGAAAATCTGCGATTTAAGGTAATGCACAGATTGAGACATCGCAGTATGAACTGCAAATCCTTGAACCTTTTTAAAAAAATTATTTATGTAAATGCTTGTTACGTTATAGTCTTGTTATTCAGCTCGTTACAGTGCTGTGATGTGTTGTGTTATTTCCATAGGATTACAAAATAGTGACAAAAAAGTATTTTCTATGGTTGTGTAACTTTTTGACTCGAAATAAGCTTTATTTACATTTAAAATACATCATAAATCTAATTGAGCGATTCTGAATCTCGAATACACAAAAAGCTTCCTATCAACCACAATTTATGATAAAAAAAAAAAAAAAATACTGTCAAATTTGGCACTTTAAGGCGATTTTCGAGCCGAGGCAATCTAGAAAAAGTTATCATCCGAGAGCGGCTGTTCCAAATGTATCCTATTTATGAGAAAATGGAAAACGCTATTCAATATTCAAGTATTACAAATGTATAGTATGAAGTATATTACATTTATACTTCAAAATGAGTCTTAGAAAGTGTTAAAGGAGATGGGGGGGGGGGGATAGAGGAGAACGCTGTTAAATAGTTTTAAATTTGATGATTACTTCGGTTTTATTTACTATTTATTGAGAAGCCTTTTAATAGATAATTCTCAGTATTCCGTTTTAAAAAAATGTGGTATAACCATGGAATTATACTTCTAAAGACGAAAACCTGCCTAAAACGAACATTTTCACACTTCTATGCGATTTTATCTTAGTAGGTTTAATTGTATAATAGATGCGTCACATACTATGATAAAAACCTGTTTAAAGCGGATTTTTCTCAGTTTCTTGTGATTTCCTCTTAGAAAATTTTATTATATCTCAGCCACCTCCGAAATGGCAAGTCTAGATACGCCACTGTTGCTGATATCAGTGTTCTCGTAATGTTGCCCTCAGACCCAGGAAAATTTCAGGCTCATAAGTATTTCGGAATTTCATTTGCAAATTTTAACGTGCGATAACTTTATTTTATTTAATAACTTCACCTTATTAGCAATTGTTCCTCTGTCTTATTCTGTTATTTAAAAAATATATGAAATTTTTTCGCTAATTTTTCTGTTTCCTTTTGTATGTGTTTTGTTTAAAAATGTTACTTGCAAATGTGCATCATTATGTTATTTTGGATGATGTAAAGGTGAAATAAACAGGAATTAGATTAATAAAAAATAAATTTATACTGTACTTCAAATAATACTTAATAGTGGACCACTATGCCCCGCGTCTGGGGCACACTGCTCCACTTTATGAACGTATGTAAACAATTTTTGTTTTAAATGTATTTGAAACTGTGTTCAAAAAAAATTCTGAGGCATCTAAAAATATTTATGGAATGCTCAAGAATATTTTCAGGCAGATTGGACGTTCCATTAAAGAGAAGAAAAATGTAAACTGCAAAAGTGGTCCATTGTGCCCCTCCCTTATACTACAAAAATATGAATATGTATACTATAAAAGTTCAAAGAGATATGAAGCGTAAATAATATTAAATATTGCTATTCTGTATAATTCTTTTTAGGTAGCTTTCATTACAAAAAGCTACCTATTGCAGCCGTTCGGAGGAAAGCGATTTCAAAAAATTTTGGTATATTTTCATCGATCATGACCCCCAGACCCCGAAACCACCCTCCGTTCAAAAGTTGATATATATATATATATATATATATATATATATATATATATATATATATCCATATATATATATATCTGATTTTGTCACACTGTAACTCTCGTATTTATGAACCGATTTGGATGAAACTCTGTGTGTACATAGTACATACAAATGTCTCGACGAGTTCGTTGGCCAGCTTCATCCGCCATCTTGTTTCAAAATGGCGGCCATTTAAAAAATTTAAAAAATTTAAAATTTGAAATGTGGTACCAAAAAATTTAAAATTGAAAAATATTTTTTTCTTATGTGTTTGACCTTGATACAAAGATTTCGGAGCATTTTTTGTTTCGTCTATATCTTAAAAAATGGCTGAGTTATAGCACTTTGAATTTCTAGCTTGGCTGACATTTTGAAACGACCTGATTTTTGTCACACGATAACAGGCGTATTTATGAACCGATTTGAATGAAACTCAGTGTGTACATAGTACATACAAATGTCTCGACCGAGTTCGTTGGCCAGCTTCATCCGCCATCTTGTTTCAAAATGGCGGCCATTTAAATTTTTTTAAAAATTAAAAATTTGAAATGTGGTACCAAAAAATTGAAAATTGAAAAATATTTTATTCTTATGTATTTGACCTTGATACAAAGATTCCGGAGCAGTTTTTGTTTCGTCTATATCTTAAAAAATGGCTGAGTTATAGTACTTTGAATTTCTAGCGGGATTGACATTTTGAAACGACCTGATTTTTATCACGCGATAACAGGCGTATTTATGAACCGATTTGGATGTACCTTGTTGTATACATAATACGTACCAATTTCTCGACCGAGTTCGTTCGCCAGCTTCATACGCCATCTTGTTTCAAAATGGCGGCCATTTAATTTTTTTTTTAATTTAAAATTTAAAATGAGGTACCAAAAAAATTGGAAAATGAAAAAGATTTTTTTGTATGTGTATGACTTTAATACAAAGGTTCCGGAACAGTTTTTGTTTCTTCTATATCTAAAAAAATGGCTGAGTTATAGCATTTTGAATTTCTATTGTGGCTGACATTTTGAAACAACCTGATTTTTGTCACGCGATAACAGGCGTATTTATGAACCGATTTAGATGTAACTTGGTGTGTACATAGTACATACCAATGTCTCGACCGAGTTTGTTGGTCAGCTTCATTCGCCATCTTGTTTCAAAAGGGCTGCCATTTAAAAAAAAATTTAATTTTAAATTTAAAATGAGTTATCAAAAAATTGAAAAATGAAAAAGATTTTTTTTATGTGTTTGACCTTGATACAAAGATTCCGGAGCAGTTTTTGTTTCGTATATATCTTAAAAAATGGTTGAATTATAGCACTTTGAATTTCTAGCATGGCTGACATTTTGAAACGATCTGATATTTGTCACGTGATAACATGCGTATTTATTAACCTATGTCGATTTAAGAAGGCATGTGGATAGAATATCGTAATGTCTCGACCAAGTTCGCTGGCCAGCTTCATCAGCCATCTTGTTTCAAAATGAAAGCCATTAAATTAAATAAAAAATTATATTTAAAGTGAGGTGCAAAAAAATTAGAAATTGGAAAAGGTTTCTTTCTTAAGTATTTGACCATGATATAAGGATTCCGGAGCATTTTTTGTTTTGTCTTTATCTTAGAAAATGGCTCAGATATGGCAGTTTGAATTTCTAATGTGGGTGACATTTTGAAAAATCTGATTTTTTGCCTGCGACAGAACTTGTATATATCAACCGATTCGGATGTGAGTGAGCATGTGCACAGGAATTACTAAGGTCTCGACCAAGTTCACTCGTTAGCCTCATCCACCATGTTGTCTTAAAATGGCAGGAACTTCAAGATATCGCCGAATTTGGCAACCAAATATAAGTTACTTTAAATAAAAGCAGCTTGGATAAAGCTGACTAATTTCACGAAATTCTCATTCATAATGATTTAGTATTGATAAAGATTAGGATTGAATCTCCTATAATCGGTTTCCACTAAATTGAGCTTCGTGTGTTTGAATAATATAAGCTTGCTTTTTAAAAATAAGGAATATGAAAGCTACCTCTTCCTCCCGGCCCTGGCCGGAAGGACTTTTTTAATCTTATCCTAATCTGTTTCTGGATGAACTTAATTCGGTACTGAGAATAAAAGTAGTGCATAAATTAAACTTCATTCGGTATTTCATAAAACTAAATTCAGCGTAGTAATAATCTGTTCTTTTTACAGTGTAGCTAAAACAAAACCCTTGTTCAAAGATTAAACTTGACATTGTGCTAAGCGCGCTTCGAAAGGAGGTCATAAAGTTTCAAATCCGCCTTGGTCCGTACCGCGTTTTTCCAGATAGGTTTTTAATTAACTTCTAAAGACACGGGCGGCGTATTGAGAGATCCACTAAATGCAAACTAGTCGCGAATCCCATAGTATTTATGTGATTAATTCTAACTAAATTAGTCTGATTTTAACAATTTGACGTTTATTGCTCTTATACTGCTACTGGGCATTGCATTACACAAATATATCATTAAAAGTTGTTATCTAGGCTTTAAAAGCCGATGGTACATAGAATACGCCGCCCCTGTCATTATGTATGTCCAAACCGTCCGTGTCTTTAAGGTTTAATATCTCGACTAATTACCGACGATTTTTCTCGAAAATCATTATCAACAATGCTTTTATACTTCTACTACGATAAGTACCTCCGCAACACCTTTGCTGAATGCCTGCAAATTGAAATTTGCGTGTAACGGAAAAATGCGCTTTCCTCAAAAACTATGTGACCTAGGATAATCGCTATAATTTTCCTGCAAGTTTTAAATTAACGTCTACTATCTCTAATTTTTTCATAATTTTAGTTTCAGTAGTTT
The DNA here is from genome assembly GCA_963932465.1 of Maratus speciosus. Classification (NCBI taxonomy): domain Eukaryota; kingdom Metazoa; phylum Arthropoda; class Arachnida; order Araneae; family Salticidae; genus Maratus; species Maratus speciosus. The sequence goes on from OZ010787.1 coordinate 573,809,024, forward strand.
CTGAAATAGATTGGGGGGGCATATTTTTGCATTACATTTTTGACGGTATCTCTGAAAATATAATACCTAAAATTAAAAGAAATGTTTTTTGATTTAAGCGTTGCGAATGCTTTCACACGATTTACAAAGAGAATATATATTTTTAAAAAATAACTTAATTAGCACCTCTGCATTTTTCCTAAATATATTTGTGAATGTTTAAAATCTGTAAATATGTGGGTCAATAGTCTTTATTACTTTCCCCAATTTGAACTTTCCACGTTCCATAGTTTACGAGTAAAATGGCTATGGCAGACAGACACAGGAGTGATCTTATGGTTCCGTTTTTACTTTTTAAGTACGGAATCCTAAAAATGTGCAAAATTTTAGAAACCTTTGAATTTTGTTAAAACATGCAAAATCACAATTTCTGACCCCTTTAATTAAAAAAAATCAGATAGATCTTTTTTTTGTAAATGGATTTTAGCTTCTTTACTATAAAGGCTTCCACATATATATATTAAATAACTATAAACAGTAGTATAGAAAAATCAAAAACAGGGGTCTTTATCTTGCGACTTTTTTTTCAATGTTTGAAACTTGCGTTCGGATTTCGTTTTCTCTTTGCGTGCTATGCAAGAATACATACGTCTTCACGTGTACATATGTTAATTTCCTAAATGAAAACAGTTATTTTACTTATGAATTCATTCTGACACATGTATACTCAGATTTATAGTTACTAGATTTAATAATTTTATAAACTATTAAATACAACTATATTTAAAAAGAAAAGGAGTGTAATTTCTATATCTGTTTATAAAGAAACTTAAGGTTAGACCAATCATGAAAATGATTTAATTAATACTAACAGATTTTTTTACATTTAGTATATTTCCTTCGATTTCCCACCAACTACATCAAAAAGTATTTATGAAAGTTTCTTTTTAGCTGCATGCCGTCTGTTAATCGCGAAATATTTTCCCATTTATAGGATACGTTTTAATTTTGATTATTTCTGTATTTAAGCTCATAGTTCGATTACATGTCTCTTAAATTCTTGTTTTATTAATTTATTTGTCAATTTTTAATTTCGTTTACCAATTTAGTTGCGGAATATAGCTCGGAAACAAACAGATGCTGAATTATTTACATTTCTTTAAACGCATACGGATTAATCTTCCTTAATAATGTAGAACGTTAATTTTTGAGATATATTTTAAAAGAAATTCATGCCTGAAAATTATTTTAAAAATCCATACAAAATCAGTAAATTGGGATACAGTTTTCCAAAAAATTGCATTTCAAAGTACATTTTCTTTTCTATTCGACGGTGTGAAAATTTAATATTGTGCCTATATGCCTATGTACCTATTGTGCCTATTAAAACATTTGCTATAAAACGAAATTGATTGTTCCGGTCGTTGCCAACGTGGAAATGATGTCAGCGTTACTCATGAACATGATTTTGTTTTATAATATATATTTTAAAAGCTCAGATAATGAAGTTTGATATATCACAAAAACAAAAAGTTTTATCTTTGAAGTAAAAGTATTGTGTAGAAGTAATATGAAAAATATGTATTAGTGTTACGCTAGCAACTGATATGCATAGTGTAAGATGGAACATGGTAAAAGCTTCAAGGGATGCCAATACACTGCAATAAAAAAAATCTGTCGGAAACCAGGCACTTGTTAAATGAAAAGTATTACATTAAGCCGACCAAGTCGAACCTAGATTTTCTTTCAAATCTTTAAGAATGATGAAGATATTGTAATTAAATACTCAACAAACTTGTTTTGGTTTCTGTGAAGTATGATGTTTCAGGAAAATGTTGTAAATAGTCACCATCTGTGTCCAAACCACACTGGACTAGACGTTCCAAAAGTTGTAATGTAGCTGACAATACATACGGTGTCATTGTCTGAATAACAGTGTAGTTACAGCACTTCGTACGATGACATAACATTTCACACAAAACAAAATTAGTCTGTTCGGCATATTGCTAAGATATCTTTTCTAATTATTAAAGTTGTGAACGGAAATATATGGGTTCAGCTTTTTGTGTGACATTCTATAAGTGAATTTTGATCCTGATTTCCATTGCAAAAATTATTTGTTTAGACGTTTATTATTACGTTTTAAAGTTTTGTCCATTGTTACTTTTACACTTTGTGACAGCACGATCTTAATACATGCATTTTCTTTATATATATATATATATATATATATATATATATATACAGGGTGATTCATAAATATCGAAACAATAGGCTATTTCCTTAAATATTGCCCCTAGACCCATACTTCCAATTACAAAGTTTCTTAAAGAAAGGGTGCAAAATTTAATGACATAAGTTGCAACTCCATGGGGTATCTATTTGAAAAAATACGAAAATTAAATTTTTATACGGCCCCCGTAGTGTAAAAATTCCAATCAGGAAAACTTTCCTTATCCATTCCTGAATTAAACACAAAAAATTGCATCTTCATACCTGAAAAACTCGCAGAGTTATGGCCGTTTAAATAATTCATCATGTTTTAAGGGATTAGATACAAATTGAAATGCGTGCAATCCAAGAAACAATGTTATTTTAAGAGTTCTAGGAAACATGTAAAAAATATATTTGTTGAGTTAGAATTTTGATTTTTTTTCTTTTTTTTGTGATGGTTAACAATATAATTTGCAAATAAAATCACATCCTAATATTTCACATAAAGTTTTTAAAAAATTTAAATGATTAGTACTTTTTTAAGCGGATTTAATTTAAAATCTTTATAACTTGAAACATTATAAACCGGATTTAATTTTTATTTCATTTAATTAAAAAGGAAAGTAAAATTTTAGTTTTGTTGCGGGATTTTTTTAAATATTAATTTTAAAAATATTAAAAATATTTATTTAAAAAATTAGTTAACTTATTTTTTAAAAAATCATATTTTCAAAAGTAAATTTTTTTTCAAATTTGCCTGAACAAAATTAATAATATAATAAAAAAAGACATGTTTCAAGTTTGCACCTTTTTTATTTATGATTCTTGACTTATAATAATTTAAAGACGTGAAATGTTAAAAATAAAAAAAAAGAAAAGTAAAAAAACATCATGCAGAAAAACACATTTAAAGTTTTAAACATTGATTGGCTCCTAATAAAATGTTTAAATGCTTTTTTAAAAATTGCACGTGAAAAAGTAACTTCTTTCTGTAGCTTAAACTTCCGATTCAGTTTAACTTTTGCCGTTTCCACCTTCTTTTTGTACTATTTAAATGTCCATAAATAAATGTTAAATGTGTTGAAACAATGCTTTTTCTAACATGCCGATTAAGAATTTTTCATAATTTTAGCCCTCACAAATTCAGGCTTTTTATCGTCCCGGCGAGGTCGTTAAAACAGTCTGTATTCAGAGGCCGGGCCGGGGCAGACCAGGGATTGGCGACTTTTTTTCGAAAGACTCTGCCAGGCCGGGACTAAGGTATTTTTTCATACCGAACCGGGTGTTGGTGTGATTTATGACGGCCAATTATCTACACGAGGGATATGGGCCCGAAGGAGGAGGGGAGTGCCTTCCGTAGAGGTCTTTCTAAGGGAACCTAGCCCGTATTTACGCAAGGATATCCAAGGTTTGAAGAAAACAACTGAAAACTCCGAACGATTTTGCCGAACGACGCTATTGGGTTCGAACCCAGCATCTCTCATCTACCAGCTTTGAGAGCAGAACCTCTCAGCCACTGGTTATACCGAACCGAGACTGGCTTCCTTATTCCTAGGTTTCCCCTGAGAGAAATTTTCAGTCCCGGTCTAGAGACAACCCGTATTAAAATCATTATCTCTGACTGACATAATCTGTGCAAAAATAACTAAAAATTGGCTCAGCCCAAAAACTTTTACAACAAATGCATATATTTTTAAATGGCCATTATTTTACAATAAAACTTAATCTGTTGATCCATGGAAAATGAATATAATAAAACCTGAGAAAAAATAGACTACATTTACAACTCCTAAAAAGGGAACTTGTCTATAACGCTTTTTTTTTATGTGATTCTATCTTAAAAGATTTTACTTTATAGCATTTTTCATTGTCACCAACACATGGAATATGGATTAACGATGTTAAAGGAGAAGTGAATCATTTACATATAAATAGAGATTCATTAATAAAACAAATAACCACAGCTTTTGGCGCTTCTTTAAAAATAAAAATTATAAGCATGAAGAAAAAAAAAAGAAAAAATATAAGAAGTATTTTTGGTCGGAAGTCCTCCATACGAAACAACTTTTAACCATATCGATGTAAAAAAACTATGTAGAAATTGAGTCAAGCCAGGCCAGACTACGATTTGAACTTTTTTCCTGACAAGGCCGAACTTTTTTCCCTATTGGTCGGTTTGGGACCGGACCTAGATATTTTGACCCGTGCAGACCTATAGTGCAGACCACCAGCATACTTTGAAAACAGGTTTAACGTAAAATCTATACGCTGCCTATTTTATGTCCAAAGGAGAGGCACTGTCTTATATCGACTTTTAATAATGTACAATTTGTGGATGATCCATATCTTGAATTCAGATTGAGTCAAAAACTCGTCTCTCAGAGGCATGGATAAATGGTGTAAGTCACGAATTTTGGATTTTGATATCTCTGCAATTTTGAAGATATCGAGAGGAATTTTTTTGTGTTTAATTCAGGAATGGATAAGGAAAAATTTCCTAATTGGGAAATTTACTCTAAGGGGGCCGTATAAAAATTTATTTTTTGTATTTTCTCATATAGACCCCCCATGGAGTTGAAACTTATCTCATCAAATTTTGCACCTTTTTTTGTATGAAACTTTGCAATTGGAAGTATGTGCCTAGGGGTAATATTTAAGGAGATAGCCTATTGCTTCGATATTTATGAATCACCCTGTATATATAAATACATTTCTGTAGGCTATTTTGAATACAATATAAAGCATTTATTTCCGTAACATTAATTATATTTCAGACGTCTGATTACTACTTCTACATCAAGGATTAAGAACTTTGATTTTGTGATTAGTCAAACAACATTCACCTAGGATCTTACAAGCCTTGGAATTTCCAAAGAGTCTGGCACGAATATTTCAGATTAGAAATTTTCTATTCAACATTTAAATAGCAGAATTCATTATCGCAGTGTTGCATTGCTGGATTTGTAATAATCAATTCAAACATTCTAATAAAACTTATTACGATTATCATTATAAATTTATTACGATTACCATTATAAACTTATTACGATTATAATTTTCTTCTAGTTGCATATTTAAATATTGACAATATATTGATGTTATACAATGATGTAAGTTTTTAGTTATGTGGGATGAAATGTTCATTGATGTTTCGTTCTTTCATTCCTTTCTTAGATAAAAAATAATAATAATAAAAATAAATAAAAATATATAAATAAACATGTCGATCATACATGAATCGAAAAACTCAAAGAAAAACATTTTCTCAGTGCACGCACATAAATGTTTTGTGAATAGATGTAAATCTTTTACATTGGAACAATTATTAAACAAACAAAATGATAGAATATTAGCTCTTGTCGAATGGTCTGCACACCCAATTTCTGGGATGGTTTAGAGTGGTATAACATTAGATACAAAAAAATTACATAGTTTTGTGGAAACTGATGTTAAAAATCTATGGAAAATATTATAATGAAAATATCCTTGACCAAACTGTAAAGCCGTAGGTCCAAATGCACACCAATAATTTTTAAAAAGGGATTTTCCGTCAGGGGTTCCTGAAATTCTGCAATCCCGTGTTAACTTATAGGAATATTTAAAGATGAGATTACTCGTTACCTAGTATAATTATCGGAGTAAGATTTTCCCCATCAAAAAGTAAACGTCAATAGCCGACGTGGTGCGTTTTTAAAAATTGTCTCCTTAAATTTTAAGTATTTACACCCTATAAACATTGAAATTTCCACTTTATGAAATTGTATCACTTTTTTAAAACTATTTAAAAATTAAGGAGACAATTTTTAAAACGCACCTCGTCGACATTTGACGTTTACTTTCCGATAGTGAAATCCGTATTTCGATAATTATATTAAGTAAAGAGTAATCGCACTTTTAAGTTTTCCCATAGGTTAACATGGAATTTACGATCGGGGAGCCCCAGTGAAGTGGCCGCTTAAAAAGCTGTACATCTATTCAGAAAACATACCTGCCATGAGATAATTTGCTTTTACCTAATAAAAACCGAAAACAAAAACAAAAAACCCAATGTGTACTTAAAACATATAAAAGCCCTATTTCATCATATAACATTAATAGATTTTCAATTTTTAAATATCTAAATTTAAAAAAAAATGTATTTTTTATGCACACTGTAAATAAAAGTGTCGAATTGTGTCGAATTCACTGGTTTAAAAATCGATAATTCTGTTTTGTGATGCATCAAAGCTCCATTTTAACAGAGCTCTTGAAATGAAGCATTTCTATATCACAGTCCTGTTACTAATTAGCCATTTGAAATGCAATCTTTCTACATGATGCATTCCAGTGATTTCTGACTAATTTGCGAAGGAGGGAACTTTTACTTTCTATAAGCAGCAAAAGTAACATTTTTTCGGCAAATACCTTTTTGTTCCTCTCATTATTCGTAAAAATCACTGTCATAATCTTAACCGTTGTAGCATTACAGCGTTCTGTACTTGCTTGAGAGTAAACAAGTTATTTTCCGGAAGAGAATTTGTATTTACTAATCGCGTGACGGCTCAGCTGTTTTCGGAAAAGGAGTTTGACTTCTTCAAACATTCCTAGTAGTATTTTTTGAAAAAATATTTCATGTTTGAGTTTTGATTTTTATAGACATTCAGTGTTAAGTTTAAAAACATTTATTTACACTTTTAAGTCGCACTGTAAAAAAAGACAAATGTTTCTTACCCCTCGGATGACCAAGTGGGGTCCTCTTATGACCCCAGCGCATGTTTCTGACGAATATTTAATTTTAAAAAATTGTAGTGCTTTCAGCATTTTTATAGCTGAGTTTTATACTATTTTATTACGAATTCTGAAGTTATCGCTTTCCCCCTGAAAATAAAAATAAGTACATAAAAATACATTTTGATTTGGGGTCAGTAAATGACCCCACCTGTCGTTAATGTTATGAAGCTGTAATTAATGGTCAGAATTGAAAAAAAATGTAGTGCTTTCAGTATTTTTAGAGCTGAGTTTTACACTATTTTATTACGAATTCTGAAGCTATCGCTTTCTCCATGAAAAAAAAAAAAATAAGTAGATAAAAAATTACATTTTGATTTGGGGTCAGTAAATGACCCCACCCGGTCGTTAATGTTCTGAAATCCTTTGTTCCAACAATTTTACACTTTCTATTTTTTTCTGTGGCTGCAACTCATATATATTATTAAATTAATTTTAAAAGCTAAGTTTTGGGAAAGGCTAAGTTGATATGGTAAATAAATATCTGTTTTATATCAATGGGGTCACTGAATGACCCCACATGGCCTTTCATGTTTCGAATTTCCACCTGGTCATCGGAGGGTTAATATAGGAAAATATGATATAACCACGAACAAAATTTACAATAACGTCTTCCGACAAACGTTTCTTAATCTAGGAGAATATATTATAACCGCAAACGAAAACATACAGTAATGGCTTCCGAAAAATGTTTCTTAATCCAGGAAATATGATGTAACCACAAACGAAAATGTACTATAACAACTCCCGAATAACGTTTCTTAATCTAGGAAAATATGATATAACCACGAACGAAAATATACAATAACATCTTCCGACAAATGTTTCTTAATCTAGGAAAATATGACATTACTACGAACGAAAATATACAATAACATCTTCCGAGAAATGTTTCTTAATCTCTGAAAATATGATGTAACCATGAACGAAAATATACAATAACATCTTCCGACGAATGTTTCTTAATCTAGGGAAATATGATGTAACCACGAACAAAAATATGCAATAACATCTTCCGACAAATGTTTCCGAATCTAGGACAATATGGTATAACTACGAACGAAAATATACAATATTATCTTCCGAAAAATGTTTTTTAATCTAGGAAAATATGATACAACCACGAACGAAAATAAACAATAACGTCTTCTGACATATGTTTCCGAATCTAGGAAAATATGATGTAGCCACGAACAAAAATATACAATAAAATCTTCCGAGTTACCCATGATTTCGAAAAGCATTATTTAACTTTTGAAATCTCAGAAACATAGTTTTGAGATTTAAAGAAACATTTATAAAAACTAAGTTCCTTTTACTGCCACTGATTTTTGGAAACGTTTTCTAGAATTTTTATAGTGTATTAATCAGTTTTCTTAACCTGGAATAAAGGTTTTTCAGATACTATCAATTCTCAGGTAAACAGTTTCATGTTCAACAGACATGTTTTACAGACAAGCATGATAAATTAATAGGATTAACATTGACATTAAAATTAATATTATTTTGCTACTCCTGCATGTATGAATTCAGTTACCCAACTGAAAATGTTTATTAAGAATTGGTAGCATTTTGAAAACTTATGTTATAGTTTGATAAAACTTATTTGTATGTTGTAATATCTACTCGGAAAAGATTCAGAAAATCAGTGACAGCAAAAGTAACTTTTTTTCAATAAATACTTTTTTAAATATATAAAACGTGATTTATCACATTGCTAACGAAGCGTAGTACAAACAATGTAGAAAATGTCCAAGCAGGGAATCGAACCCGGAATCTTTGGAATAGCGCTCCAAATGTTCTACCATTTAAGCTACGAGGACGATACCCAGCTTAGCATTTTCCACATATGTTGGTAAGGCTGCAACTGCAGCACAAGATCGAATAGTCTTCATGAGCACACAATCCTGTGGCGAAACATGAGACACAAACAAACCCAGCATTGTTGAACACATATACAATTTTAATTAATTTTTCAATTAATTTTCAGCAGTGAAATTACGCTTGAAATTATATATTCAATAATTTATATATTCATTTATATATTCAATAATTTCGAGCATAATTTCACTGCTGAAAATTAATTGAAAATTAATTAAAATTGTATTCTATTTTAAATCTCGGGAATATGTTTGTTTCTGAGGTCTCTGAAAATAAAAAAACGCTTTATTTATTTTCAGAGAAAAATCTGAATTTTTCTGGAAAAATTTCCAAATATTAAAAAAACGCTTTTCGGAATTTTGGGTAACACGGAACTGGTTATTGCATACTTTTATACTTGGTTATATTATATTTACGTTGATAAAAAAAAAAAAATTCTTTTTTTTTCTACAGTGTAGAATAGTGCTCTGCGTGCGTGGCAAAATCGTAAAAAGCAAAAACGCAAGTCGCACTTCAGCTTCGTTTTGTGCAGCACAGATAGAGGACACGATAGAGAATGCGATTCAAAAAATCACGAAATTAAAATTTCTGAATTTTAAGTAAAAGGCTTTACTTTTACTTCCAATTTTATTTATTCTAATCACTGTTTATCAAAATGATTATGATATGACACCGTTTGTGAGTTTTGCAGGAATATACAAATTTAGTACAAACACCAACACTTGATATCAGAGTGAGGGGAAAAAAATATTTTTCATCAAATATTAAAATATTTTGACAACATTTTAATTTTTCGTATAGATTTAAAATGTATGAAAGTAAACATTTAAAATGTGTACGATTTTTGTAATATTTAATAAGGTAGGCCAATTTGCCTTTTATGCAATTTAATGTACTGTAATAATTAATGTTAGGTTACAAAATTTACGAAAACTTGTTCCCTAAAATTTAGTATCCAAATAAAGTAAAATATGAAAAATGTCTAAAAAATTGTTTATTCACTAAAAAAAAAATATGCAAAAAGAAAAGAAATTTTTTATTTTATATAATCACAGCGTGACAAAGAATAGCTACTAATATTTAAATATTCTAGATTACTATAACGAATAATGCAGCATATTGTTATATTCACAAATTCAGGGCTACCAGTTGTCCGTGTTTTGAATAGTATTTCTTAAGAAAGAACCCCATAAGATTAATTTTTTAACATAAATTAAAAGAAGGTATAATATATAGACCAATGACTGTTTTCGTTTTTTTTCAGTGACAGTTTGGAGATAAAAAAAAAATATGGGGTTTTCCTATTCTTTTGGCCGACTGTAAAAGATATACCCCTTCAAAATATTCAATAGAGGAGAATTTCAAATTTTTATGGTAGTTTTAATCGAAATCATTTTTCAATTTTAAATCTATTTGCGTATTATTTTTATTGTATTATCCGAGTAATGTTCCTCTTTTCACAGAGTTTACTGGTAAATACATACATTTATTGTTTTGTAAAATTGTTGATGTGCAGTTGTTGAAAGCATAAAAGTAAACACCCTTACTAACTCTGCAACTAATTATAATAGAAGAAAGTTACTGCTACTAAACGATTGGAAGTAAAGTCTACTTTTGTATGATGTATATAAAATTTGCTTAGGAGACCATCTACAAATCAAAACCAGACCAAACATTGTTTTTTCCAATGTCAACACACAATTTGACAATATATTTTAAATTTTGGGTTCAAACTATGCCTAGAAACGAAATTTCAAGTCATTTGGATAATAAGTTTTTGAATTATAAACTTTCAAAATTTAGAGCTTTTAATGTTAAATTACATTTTCATATTTTCATTAATATCTCCTGAAATTATAATCCTAATATGATAATTTTTGTGTGGTCATATCATAATACTAAAATACCCAAATATAAGTACATTGAATTTGTAATTTAAAAATTTCATAATATGATTTATGAAATTAATATTCGAAAAAAAAAAATATGAACTGCAACCTACAATTTTTTTGATAGATTTATATTTATTATGTATTACTTTATGAGAAATCTCAATTTCAAATTTTTCTTCCAAGTAGTTTTCGAATTATGATTGAAAAACATCAAAATGATGGTTTAAGGGGTCTATGATGCGAAAAAAGCATAATTTGAAAAAAAAAAAATTATATTTTACTCATTTTATTGAAACATTTCGGCTGGCAATAGCGAAACACATTAAGCGAGTGAAATGGTCATATTGGCAAGAAATAACACATTAAAAGAAGTAACATAGTCATAGTCAAATGCTACAGCATTTCAACAATCGAGTACCGAACTTCAATTTGGATACATTCTTTAAAATATGCTTATTTTAAAATAATTAATTTCTCTGAAACTAATCGTACAAATTTCATGAAAATTTGTATTTAGGCTAATTGAAGGGTTTAGAATTTATTTATGGTGTCAAACTTGGGTATTGCTATTGAAAAAAAAAAGTTTGGTTTCGTTTGATATGTAGATGGCCCCATAAGAATATTGCACATAAAAAAAGTAGACTTTATTTCCAATCGTTTAGTACCAGTATCTTTCTTCTATACAATAATTTGTTGCAGAGTTAGTAGGGGGTGTTCATTTTTTTTCCACGACTGTACATAAATCAACTTACTTAAAAACTAGCGAGTGAAAAGGAAACAAAATTATTTTAAAGAACATTATGAATATTTCTTTATAAGCATTCATTTTATTTTTTTCCCAAACAAGTTGTTGTATGATCAGTGTATGTATAGGAGCCAAGTTATCGTATGACATTTTTTTTTTTTGTATGATCAATACAAATATTCAATGTTTATGGTCAATCGCTTTTGATAGACAAATATTATGTATGTAGAATATTTTTAAAAAGATTGCGTTCAAGGAAATGGAATTTAGGTTGGTGTTTATGGGATTGATGGATTTATTAATGTATCAACATGCGAAAGTAATACAAATCGCCAATTGTTTTTGTGAAAAATCCGAAATTTTCCTTAACACGTTCTATATAGATGACGCATCATCTTAACAAATATCTTAAATAACAATGAGAAATTTATTATATTCAGTAGTATATATGTTTAATATAAACATCTGAAATACAGGTGTTAATGTTACATAACTGATGTTAAATTATTAATTTTTATATATTTTTAAATACTTATACAGCCAGTGTATTGTGTATATAAACATTTCGACAAGAAATATTTCCGTCATTAAGTGCCCTCATTTTTAACATAAACATACATAAAGAAAATCATTTTGTTTAATAATATAGCATGCTAGAATAACACCCATGGGCGATTGTTTATTCCTAAATACAAGATAATTTTTTTCAGGTAATGGTTATGAAAATTGCCATTTTAGATTCAATACCCACTAAAAATAAATTTTAGACAGATATTTAAATACTTTCTATACTTAACATTAATTTATTATTTTCAGTAGTTTCGTATTTAAAATAATATTAAGTATTTTAAGTACTTTCGTACGAGGTATTTAAGTACTTTCGACATTTCATCGTCCATTTTCAACGAATGTTGAATGTAATCAAATTTCAGAATCTTTCTGAAGTTCACCTTCCAGTAAATATAGTAATGAAAAGTGATTATTAGGTGCTTAGAAAAGACTTCTTTTGTAAATAAATAAACTTTCTTTTTTCTAAACCTATTATTATTTTCGCAGCTATTTATTATTTTAGAATGAATTAATTTCATTGCTTTTCTTTAAAATCAATAACAAGTTTCAAAATATGACACTGTACTTAGTATTTACTAAATTTTAATCTTGTAACGGAGAATAGCTTTTGAGTACATAGTATTATTAATTTTCCTTCTTTAGTTTTATTTCACGTGTATCAGAGTATAAAGATTTTTCTATAATCATTTTACAGGCTTTAGAAAAATAAAAAAATAAACAAAATAAAATAAAATTAAATAAAACGCAACTGATAAAAGAATACAGTATTTTTAAATATCAATTAATTAATTCAAATAGAATCAATATTTTGAAATTTAAACGCATATAATATGAAACGCATAAGTAACTATTCTTTTGTAAATAAATAAACTTTCTATTTTCTTAAACATATGTTTATTTTCGCGGCTATTTATTATTTTAGAATGAATTAATTTCATTACTTTCCTTTAAAATCAATAACAATTTTCAAAAGATGACACTGTACTTAGTAATTACTAAATTTTAATCTTGTAACGGAGAATAGCTTTTGAGTACACAGTATTATTCATTTTCCTTTTTTAGTTTTATTTCACGTGTATCAGAGTATAAAGATCTTTCGATAATCATTATACAGGATTTACAAATATAAAAATAAAACGAAAGAAAATTAAATTAAATTAAACGCAGCTGATAAAAGAATAAAGTATTTTTGAATATCAATTAATTAATTCAAATAGAATCAGCATTTTGAAATTTAAACGCATATAATATTAAACGCATAAGTAACTATTCTTTTGTAAATAAATAAATTTTCTATTTTCATAAACCTATGTTTATTTTCGCAGTTATTTATTATTTTATTATAATTTCCTTATAATAAAATATAATTTCATTATAATTTCATTAACTTTCTTTAAAATGAATAATTTTTCAAAAGATGACACTGAACTTATAATAAATTATTAAATTTTAATCGTGTAAAGGAGAATAGCTTTTGAGTAAAGGGTATTATTCATTTTCCTTTTTTAGTTTTATTTCATGTGTATCAGACTACAAAGATTTTTCAAAGATCATTTTACAGGATTTACAAATATAAAAAATAAAATAAAACGCAGCAGGTAAAAGAATAAAGTATTTTAAAACATCAATAAACTAATTCAAATAGAATTAGTATTTTGAAATTTAAACGCATATATTATTAAAAGCATAAATAATTATTGTTTTGTTAATGACTAAACTTTCTATTTTCTAAAACTATGTATATTTTTTAAGCTATTTATTATTTTATAATGAACTATTTTAATAAATTTTCTTTAAAATTAATAATAGTTTGCAAAAGATGACACTGCACTTAATAATTACTAAATTTTAATCTCGTAACGGAGAATAGTTTTAGAGTAAATAGTATTATTCATTTCCCTTTTCAGTTTTATTTCATGTGTATCAAAGTACAAAGATTTTTCAATTATCATTTTACAGGATTTACAAATATAAAAAATAAAATAAAATAAAACGTAGCTGACAAAAGAATAAAGTATTTTTTAAATATCAATTAATTAATTCAAATAGAATCAGTGTTTTGAAATTTAAACGCATATAACATTAAACTCATAGGTAAGTATTCCTTTGTAAATAAATAAACTTCCTATTTTCTTAAACCCATGTTTATTTTCGCAGCTATTTATTATTTTATTATAATTTCCTTATAATAAAATATAATTTCATTAATTTTCTTTAAAATGAATAATTTTTCAAAAGTTGACACTGAACTTATAATAAATTATTAAATTTTAATCTTGTAACGGAGAATAGCTTTTGAGTAAATGGTATTATTCATTTTCCCTTTTCAGTTTTATTTCATGTGTATCTAAGTACAACGATTTTTCAATTATCATTTTACAGGATTTACAAATATAAAAAATAAAATAAAATAAAACGTAGCTGACAAAAGAATAAAGTATTTTTTAAATATCAATTAATTAATTCAAATAGAATCAGTATTTTGAAATTTAAACGCATATAACATTAAACTCATAGGTAAGTATTCCTTTGTAAATAAATAAACTTCCTATTTTCTTAAACCCATGTTTATTTTCGCAGCTATTTATTATTTTATTATAATTTCCTTATAATAAAATATAATTTCATTAATTTTCTTTAAAATGAATAATTTTTCAAAAGTTGACACTGAACTTATAATAAATTATTAAATTTTAATCTTGTAACGGAGAATAGCTTTTGAGTAAATGGTATTATTCATTTTCCCTTTTCAGTTTTATTTCATGTGTATCTAAGTACAAAGATTTTTCAATGATCATTTTACAGGATTTACAAATATAAAAAATAAAATAAAACGGAGCTGATAAAAGAATAAAGTATTTTAAAATATCAATAAACTAATTCAAATAGAATCAGTATTTTGAAATTTAAACGCATATATTATTAAAAGCATAAATAATTATTGTTTTGTATATAAATGAACTTTATATTTTCTAAGCCTATGTATATTTTTGAAGCTATTTACTATTTTAGAATGAACTAATTTAATCATTTTTTCTTTAAAATGAATAACAGTTTCCAAAAGATGACACTGCACTTAATAATTACTAAATTTTAATCTCGTAACGGGGAATAGCTTTTCAGTAAATAGTTCAATTTCCTTTTCTAGTTTTTTTTTATGTGTATCGGAGTACAAAGTTTTTTCAATAATAATTTTACATGATTTACAAGTATAAAGAATAAAATAAAATAAAACGCAGCTGATAAAAGAATAAAGTATTTTAAAATATCAACAAACTAATTCAAATAGAATCAGTATTTTGAAATTTAGACGCATTTATTATTAAAAGCATAAATAATTATTGTTTTGTTAATAACTAAACTTTCTATTTTCTAAAACTATGTATATTTTGAAGCTATTTATTATTTTAGAATGAACTGATTTAATCATTTTTATTTAAAATTAATAATAGTTTTCAAAAGATGACACTGCACTTAATAATTACTAAATTTTAATCTCGTAACAGAGAATAACTTTAGAGTAAATAGCATTATTCAATTTCCTTTTGTTTCATGTGTATCAAAGTACAAAGATTTTTCAATAATCATTTTACAGGATTTGCAAATATAAAAAATAAAATAAAATAAAATAAAATAAAATAAAATAAAACGCAGCTGATAAAGGAATAAAGTATTTTTAAATATCAATTAATTAATTCAAATAGAATCAGTATTTTGAAATTTAAACACCTAAAAATATTAAACGCATAAATAATTATTCTTTTGTAAATAAATAAACTTTCTATTTACTAAACCTATCATTATTTTCGCAGCTAATTTATTATTTTAGAATGAACTAATTTCATTAATTTTCTTTAAAATTAATAACAGTTTTCAAAAGATGACACTGTAATTTATAATTACCTCTACGCATCTTGTAATGAAGAATAGCCTTTATGTAAACAGTATTATTAATTTTGTAGTTTTATTTCATGTGTAGCAAAGTACAAAGATTTTTCAACTATCCTTATTTTACAGGATTTAAAAATACAATTAAAACCGCAGGTGATAAAAGAATAAAGTATTTCAAAATATCAATGAATTAATTCAAATAGAATCAGAATTTTGAATTTAAACACATATATTATTATTAAACGTTATCCACTGGATATTTACCTGCTGATATATTATAGCTTTAAAGTTTTTATAACGAATGTTTTCCTTGAATGACTAATAATTAATAGATAATTAGATAAGATCAATATATATTAATTAAAGATAAATTGTAATTAAATAGGTATTTTATATGACGAAACCGTAATTAAAATGAGCCCAGATTTAGCCAACATTCTATTTAAGTTCATTTAGCAACATTTTTATTTATAAGTAAATAATAATAGGTAATTATTGATTGTTTAAGAAAGCAATCCGAGTTTTCGTTGATTATATGATTTATTATCTTTTTACAAAATAAAAATAATAGATTGTAAAAAAAATTTTAATCATTAAATATTAATTGGTAGTTTTTCATTGTATGAAAAATAACCCAATTTTTTATTTAAAAATAATTATATATTTTTTTTTTGTTTGTTTATGGTTTAAAATTGAATGCATAGTTGTTGACTGTTTGATAAAGTAACCTGAGTTTATTGATGTTCATTAAATTATTTATTTATTTTTATTTTTTGAACTAAAGAATTATATGTTTACTTTTTTATAGACAACAACGTAGTTTTTGATTTTTTGAAGAAAGCAAATCTAGTTTATTGATCTCCATTATAAGATTTAATTTTTATTTTATACTACCTATTTATAGAAAAAGAAGAGTATTTTTTTCTCACATGATATTGACGTGGGCTGGTGGACAAATTTCCAATTTGTTCATCGTAGCTACGCAATGAAATGCATCAAATAGAAAATGATCTTACTACTAAACAAAAAAAAATGTTTGTCTGTCTCCCTGTCTGTGTCCGATGGCTAGGAAAATGTTCTGCGCGTAGAAGTCTAAAAATTTGGATGAGGATAGTCCAATGCATGTTTTAATGACCCTGAGGTTCAGATTTTAATTTTTTTATAATTAGCCGAGATATTAATTAAAAACTACAACGAAAACTCATGAAAAACGTTTTCTTATAATGACGCTTGGCAGTCATTCCGAAAGATCTCAAGCAGTAAAGTTCTGAAGGTCCAAAACGCTCTTTTTTCTTAGGAGTCTTCCGAATATACCGTTGGCTAAGCCGTTTGAAACACGGGAAAAATAAAAATATGCGCTTAAATGTCGTACTTTGTTATTCAAACGGCACAATCCGCATAAAAAATACGAATTTTAACCATTTATAAAATTTTTGGAAAAAGTTCGATTTCACTGTTTCCCTCCTTTATTTTTCGAAGCGTGTGGCTCAATTTTAAAGATACGAGAAAACAAAAATACCCACTTACTTTAGGTACTTTTGTCTCTATGGCTGCATATTTGGTTGTAAAAAATAAGAATATTAACCCTTTCTAAAAATTTTCAGACAATTGTTTTCTGCGTTTAAAGTAACTACTTTCCAGTATTTTAACACAATAATTTTACACGTTCGTTATAGGCATGACATCACGTATAAACATTTCGAAAAATTCAGTCGATTATAAATATTTTAAAAAAAATGTAACAACAATGTAACAACTGCTTTCTATAATATTAAATAACCCGATATGAAAAAAAAAATGCACAATTCTGAATTCGCTATTTTTTGTCGAAATAAGGAATACATATAACACCCAGTTAAAGGGCATACATTTTACTTTAAAAGGTTCGGTTTAAAAAAAATATAAATATTGCGGCCCCCATACGAGGTTTGTTTGGAAAGATTCTCGTTTGAAAGTATAAATTCTTGCAAAATCGGATTAAAGATATAATGTCATACAAATCTGATTTTTATTTAAAGTTATTTAAAGTTGCGCGAGACTCTCGGTCTCGGGCAACGCCTGGCAGGTACGCTAGTTCTATTAATAAAATATAAATCATCAAAAGCGCATGTAAATCAGCAGAAAACAGGAATTGAACGATTGTCAAAGAGGCATAAAGTACTATTACATCAATATTTTGCTAACGGCTACTGTAAATATCAAAATGATTCTACAAAAAAAAATTTTTTTTATTCAAGTATTTTAAATTTTGTTACAGCCTAATGCAATTTTTTTTTTCAGAATAACAGCATGATTTAAAAGTTATGAAACAAAAAATGACTCATAAAATCACAATTAAATAATAAAACATAAAAAGTGTTTCTTTGATCAAAATCATTGAACAATATCGTTCCACACGCACCAAAAGTTTAAAATTGTAAAGTCGCTTCCTCTGTAATTTTTTTTTTTTTTAATACGACTAAAAAAATTTGGTTATTTCAAAATGTTAATAAAAATTTACTTATATATATGTGTAGCTAAATCGGGGGGGGGGGGGATTAATCATTAATTAATGTTTCATAATTACGCTGAATCGGTAAAATTATATAAATTGAAATGATACATGTATTACAGTGAAAATTGAAACTCAGTGGACGAGTATAATCGATCTAGACAGTGAGTGGATTATTGAAAGAGTTTTTTTATATTTTATAAATTTACCTTACTACTCGCTTTTGAATTTAAAAACTATTTGCTCTTGACAAAAACTTGAAAATGCTTTTAACTGTTTTATAATTTTTTCCCCATTTTCTCACGCGTAACCTTTGCGATAATGTCGTTATTTTAAAACATTAAAATCTTTGAATTCTGTATAAAATTGTCTTCTCATTGGTACATTACTTTTATATTTACCTTTAAATTAGAGTTTAAAATGTCCTTAGATGCACAAAATACATACTTTATTGAAGTGTTTGTAGCAATTTTTCTAACAAGCTGTGTCTTTTTATTCATAAAGCGAAGCTTCTATATTATTACACTGTAAAGTAATACAAGGGGTTATTAATAACTACACTGTTTGATTTTAATATCTAAAAAATAATATAATATAATGTAGTTCATGTATATCATGCATTTTCAGATAATATGCTTTAGAAAATTAGCCAGGTTGTAAAAATGATCCACAGAAGTGCAATACTGTAAATATTCAAATATTTATACAACCAGAAAAAAATGTTAGGATTGAAAGTGTAAGAACAAAATACATTGTGCGGAAAGTAAAGAATAATAAAAACCTAGCTGTGATTTATTTTAGGCATCAACGAGGCCTTATGCGGATAATATTCGATGAAATAACAAATCTTCACTATGAAATGTGAGACTCCTCTGATGATTTCATATCACCTTCGCAGTTTTTATTTTTGTGTTTTCATTCTCTCGTTCGATGTTTTTTTATCTTTTATTTTTACTTTTATATTCACGCATGTAATTTCATTATACGGGGTGTTTCCGACTTCGACCGACAAATTCCGAGGGGTGATAATAGGCATCAAGAGGATGAAAAATTGCCATAGAACATGGGGTCGTAAACCCCTTATTTAATCAAAAATACAGGGTGTTCTAGCCTAACTCAATTTCGGTTGACGGCAATAACTTTCAGAAAGCTGAATGATATTATAATAAAACTTTTTATAGACACTCTCACCTTTGTTTTAAATGTGATAATATATACAAGTAAAAATTAAATTTAAAAAAATCAAAAAACCCGACAGCGTAGAAAGCAAACTAATTAATTATTTCTCATCAATGTGAAACAATTTTTTATATTACTTACCTATTTTTTTTATTTACTTGTATGGATGACTTTTAAGTTGTGTTTAATTGTTAGTTCCTATCTATAAACACTGTTTTGATGAGGCCTATAGTTGTCTATGAAAGTTAGAGTTGCAGTAAAGCTAGAGATCCTACCTACACAACTTCCAGGTTGTGTAATATTTAAATGGATCTTCTGACTGTAAAATAGTCAATGAAACATCGTCTTCATTTTGAAAGACCTATCCAATGATATGCCACTCAATAGGGTGCGTAAAATGTTTTTTCGTATTTACCGATATTTTGTATTTTACGGCCGCCATTTTGAATTGATAAAAACAAAACCTAGCCCATAACCATCGGACGGTTAAGACAAATCGATAGAGACCCCATTCATTAAAATCCATCCCGCCGTTGGGATGTTTCGAGGGTATAAAGAAATCCACATACCCAGATACGCGTGAAACACATAACCCCTTTTTGGGTAAAAAAAGGTAAAATTTTCAATTAAACGCGCCAGCAGTATGCACTGGACGCTCCACATTTTGGACTGCGATTACCAGCTCATACGGTATCATTCATTGCTTGAGAACCCTGTTTTTCCGGAACTTTTCGTGATATTATAACATTTAACATAAAACAAGGTACACACTGTTGCATTTTCAATGCAATGTTTTTATTTTTCTTAAAATTATTACCGTCGACCCAAGTTCAGTTAGGATGAAACGCCCTGTATTTGTGATCAAATAAGTGGTTTGCGACCCCATGTTCTGTGACAATTTTTCATCCTCTTGATGAATACTATCACCCTTGTGAATTTGTTGGTCGAATTCGGCAACACCCTGTTTATGTGTATACATATATGTATATATAACGTTTTGGAAATAAAATAACTATTAAAGGGTCTAGCCGGGTAAGCGTAGCAAGATCGCCCCCACGGCCGATGTTCGAAATAACATGTGTGGGAATAATTCTTACCGTGAGAATACAATCCAGGGTGTTTTTAGCCTCTGACCTTGAACTGACCTTGAGATAATCGAAGAAGAATGCGTCGACGTCACAATTTTTCAAATACGTTTTCTTCAAAAAGTATATAAGTTTAAAAAAAAAAATGAAACCAACACCAATTATTGAAGATTATATTAGTTCAAATTATATATTTTTTCCAGATTTTTACACAATTTTTAACACTGAAAAATAAACAAAAATATTTTTAAAAAATTTGTTAATATAGTAATATGATAATCTATATATACTAACACCAACCAGTTTGTTGTTGTATACTTTTCTTGCACATGTTGTCCAAGGGTAAATGAGAGATTTTTGTTTTTGAGAAAGTAGTGCGAGATCGAACTTAAATAAAAAAACGCCAGTGACAGCGTTGAAACAAATATATCTGCATGGAGGTTAAACGAGCGACATATCTAATTATTTACTGACTGTTACGTATTTACTTACAACCCACTTATTGTACTTGTTATGCAGTCACAATAATAGGCTCGCAATTGTACAAATTCAAACAGAAAAGGCAGGAACATTGTAACAAGTTGTTAGCATTATTTTCGTTATAACTCAAAAAGCTCATTTTCGATTTTAACGAATTATTTTTGGTTAAAGTACATACCCTGAGCATCATTGTGTAATTTTTTGGTTGGTGTAAGTATAATATTACTATGTTACTAATTCTTTTTTTTTTTTTAATATTTTTGTTTATTTTTCAATCTTAAAACCCTGTAAAAATAGGGAAAAATATATAACATGAACTAATATATTCTTCGATAAATTGGTGTTTGTTTCATTTTTTTTAAACTTATATACTTTTTAAGAAAAACATATTTGAAAAATAGTGGCGCCAGCGCATATTTCCTCGATTATCTCAAGGACAGTTGAAGGACAGAAGCTAAAAACCCTCTATATTGCTTTCTCACGGTAGGCCTTTTTACCATACATGTTATTTCATTCATCGGCCATGGGGGCCATTTTCCTATGCTTATCCGGGTAGACCCTTTCTAGATGATTTCGATGAGAAATTAATAATTTATTAGAAAACGTTAGAAAATAACATCAATCCAATATTGTTAAATGCACTAATTAATAAAAAAGAGGAAAGAAAAAACAGATGTGAAGAACATTACAGTGAAAAACTGAAACTTATATAATACATATAGATTAACTGATCCAATTTTTTAATACCATCGTTTCTAAAGAAGAAAACCGTGGTAGGTTTTTTTAAATTTTCAGAAAAAATAACGTTTAAGGGTAGGTTTCTACATAATTTGCAATATAATCGAAAAAGAAAATTTTCTTTGGAAAATGTGCGTGGCAGCTCTGTATATACAGAGTTCCTCTTCTTATTGCGGACAAATAGCTAATTCCCAAATCGTTAGTTTTAGAGATATGCTTCTATTTGCAAAAGTATTTCAGACGTTGTTCTCTATAATCTTTCTAGGGACCATGTTCAACTGTTAGTTCTGGATTTTGTTGGTATTGTTGGAAAGGTTTTACCACAAGGATCAAGAAATATAGAGGAACTTTCCTATCGAATCCAATCGTTCATTAGATTTGGGATATTTCCTTCTGTCGCGACATACATAAAAAAAAACCAAATATCTGATTTTGTCAAGGGGGTTATCGTTGGAAAGGATTTTCCATGAGGATCATAAAAATACAGGAACTACCCGTCCGAATCCAACTGTTTAAGAGATACGGGCCAGTTTTTTCTGTGACGTCATACATAAAAAACGCAGGTTTCGTCAAAAGTAGTCTTTCCATGTATCCTAACTAACGATTAACCCCTTCAGGACGGGCGGCTTTTACAGAATTTTTAATCTTTAATCACCGGTTTTTAAAACAGAAATTTTTGCCTAATTGAATCGGGAAAATGCTCGGATTAAATAAGGCAAAATTTACAATAAAAATTTACTGGTGAGAATAATCACCAATTCTGAGCACCTTACGCGGCACGAATACCGGGCGCTCGTCTCCAAGGGGTTAACTAATTTACGAGTCCCTATCTTCAATTAAATACTGCCCTAGGACGATTAAAACGAGAACTTAGCTTCTGATTCAGTATTTTTCTTGTCTTTTACATTCTTTGTGTATGACGTCATGGAAGAGAAGTTGGCACGTATCTTCTGAACGATTGGATTCGGGCGGCTATTTCCTATACTTTTCTTGATTCTCATGGCAAGACCTTTTCAACGATATCGCACTTGACGAAATCCAGAACTAACAGTTGAATACGCTTCCTAGTTAGAGGCTGTTTAACACTCGATTACTATGCTTGTATCCATGAGGTACAGTGATTTTTTTTAAATGTAAAAGCTTCTTTGTAGGTACCAGTTTAGTATAATTTGTTTATTTCTTGTGATTAAAGGCAAAATAACAAATATTACTAGTTAATTACTGCCTTTCCATCTTTCCCTGAAATATCGCCGTATAAAGTGTATAAATATGGAAATTACGTCATGTGGTATCACAGATACAATGACAGCAATAACGTAAGTCTTTTGAGGATAGTAATCGAATGTTTGATGAAAATAGTTGTTTTTGCAAGAGTTACGAAATTTAAATTTATATATTTTCCCTGAGTCTCATAAGTTATATTTAGAAAAATATTTTCCACAGTCTAACAAGTAAAGCAAAAAAAAAAATAAAAATATATCAATTTTTCCATTCAAAACTAACCGAGTTTTGATGCTTTTTAGAGTTAAATACGTTTTTAACGTTTTCTCACATTAAAAACGAAAAGATGCGTCGCTAAACTGTAAAAAAATTATGTGACGTTACTCCATATAATTGGTGGCAGCCTTTCTGCCTCCATTTTATTGAGTAACTTAACCGATATAACTGGTGTTACATTACACTAATGTCTAATATTACACCAGTTATATCTGTTTAAATTATACCATTATATAAGCTCCATAAAATTGCTCCATAAAATTAGAGGCAGCATGTTGCAACCTATTTTATGGAGTATAATTATACATAAATTTTTTACAGTGCACTCTAAATAAAAAGGAGTAGCATGCAATGAAAATAGATACAAGCGTGGTAAAGATTGGAATAAAATACTTTACTGGCAATATTTATTTAATTCATCACTAGTCGAACTTTTAAGGAAAAATTTAATTAAAGTTACATACGAATTAAATTAGACTACTGACAGAAATAAACTTATTTTATTCCAATCTTATCCCTTGTGTTTGCTTTCATTGCATGCCCAATAAATATATGCTAGTTTTAAAATGCCTATAAGGTCAAGTAAATAACAGAAATCTCAATCAGTTAATATTATTTCTTTCTTTTCAGATACCTATTAAGTTGTATTTAGTATTTTAATAATTCCCGTGATGTACGTTGTGTTCTTTTTATCATGTGTAATTCAAGTTTTAAATATTTAATTACGTATTCATTGCTAATGAATTTAAATCTAATCAAACATTATTGTTTACTGTATTTTAGTTACTTTTAAAGCTTTTTTAATAACTGCATAATAGGTGGATGTTATATGATTACAACGTGTGATTTCGTTTTAATTTTTGTTTTAAATATAAAATCTTATCTTTTTAGCTTACTTTTCAGTAAAGTAAGCTTCAGTTTTTCGCTATTTTGTAGAACTCTATTGTTCTAAAATATTTATAATTTTTCCACTAAAAACACAATGCTTATCAACTCGCACCTTTTTTTAATAAGTCCTAAGCTTGATCTAAATATTAAGAATGTGTAAGTTTTTTTTATATGTTATGATTTTCCATTGTTTATTAAATATGAACATGTAGTCTAGATTTTTTATATTCTCTGGAATATGTTTATATTTTTCTTTTGAACATATTCCGTAACTTAATCATGATTTCGAATTTTCTTCGGCTACTGCTGAAAAACGGATATTAATACAACGCTTATTTATGAAACAACATGATAAGCCATATGTAATTTAAATTTTTTATTCCCGTATATATTGCGTTTTGTGAATATGAGCTAAATAGATTTCGTATGTTTTATAGGAAAAGATTGATCTAGGAAATAGAAAAAAGAAGGAAATTTAAAAAGAAAAGAAATGACCGCATATGTAGTGTTCTTATTGTCTGAAAAACATTTTTAATGTAAAAAGTAGTTATCTCTTTAAAATATATTCAATCTTATATTATATAAGTGATACTATGAACATTAAAAAAATATATACTAAAGCAGTTTTATCTATAAACTTCATATCAGGCATAAAAGACACTTTATTTCAATGCTTAAATATCATGTTTTATTTTTTAGTGCCAATAATTACGTTTATCATAACTATTTAACTCATAATCATAACACACAAAATCAGGAATAAAAGATTAAAATTATATAAGACTTACCTTTACGTTCCATAAATGAACAATTCAATAACATCAGTATATTTTAATCCTAAAATGGCAGACGCCTTTCCCTTATCTTAAAAATGCGTCGTAGACTTGCTGAAACTATCGGAAATTTTCAACATTACCCGTTGATTTGAGCTGTATCGGCTCAAATGAGACACTCTCGATTTTGTACTATGAACTTCACTGTGTATCAGTCGTGACAGACTGAAGACGAGAGTGAAAATTAAAAAGCAAGCAATGGATATATGACTCAACTTTGAAGATACTTTTCAAGCCATGGTTCGTAGGCTTCCTTGAATTTTGCAGACCAGAAAATTTTTTGGCACCAGTATTATCTTATAGAAAATCTGTTCTTAAAAGAAGGCGAAATTTTGCGCGTTTAAACTAGATTTCTTTTTCTATAAAATGATACTGGTATATTCCTGGAGAAATAACGGTATCCGTACGAACCATTCAAGCGCTTGTTAAAAAATGCAGACTTAACAGTAATAGAAAAATTTTTGTTTGAAACCGCAGAAATATTTCGAATGCTTTTTGAGAAAATTCTATCATTCTGTATCTTTTATGAATTAATTACATTTTATTTTATATGAAAATAAAAAGTACCATAGGTAATCACTTTAATAATATCCGTATATTTTAATCTTAAAATGGCGGACGTCTTCCTCTTATCTTAAGAAAACGTCATAGACAAGACTGTTCTGATTGGCGGATGAGTAATACCAATTCTCACTCCTTTTAGAGTGAATATTCACTCTAAGCAGGAGTGAATTGTCACTCTTTCAGAGGGAGGACAATTAACTCTTGAAAAGGAGTATCAAATCAGCGTAATTTTCAAGGTTACATTATGAAATGGAATTTTTGAAAATTAAGAAGTGACATATTTTCATGCTTTTCGTTATTTTACCCCATATATTGGTTCAAAGTTGAACGGAAATTTTTTAAAGTTTATAATGCCAGACTTTCACTCTCGTCAGCAGAGTGAGATATTTCACACTCGATAACGGAGTGACATATTGCACTCTCGACGATGGAGTGAAATATTTCATTCCTTTCCAGGGAGTGGAAAATTCCACTCTTTAAGGAGTGTATTTTTATAAAATCCATTCCAAAAAGAGTGAAAATGCCTGTCACTCTTTCAAAGAGTGAACTTTTCACTCCTCTCAATTTTAGAGTGTTTAGTAACGGAAAAAGGTAACAATTTATAAAATTGAATGCAACGCAACACCATTATTAATAAAATAGTTATAATCATGAAATATTTAAAATAATGTATTTAGTAAAGAAGTTATAAATTTTGCTATTGTCAATGTAGCACTATGTGACAAAAATGTTTATCACAAAACCTGCAAGTGAGTTTTTTTTTTTTTTTTTTTGCAGAAAAAATATACGAAAAATCATACATGTTTATCAGTGAAAAAAACTTTGGCATTTTTTTTATAAACTTTATAAAGTAATCAAAAGTTAGATGCGCTAGAGAAATTTTGTAAAATATTTTACGCACAGTAACTGCAATCTGAAGTAAGAGTGCAGTTGATTAATATGACTTCCCCTAAAGTCGATTGCCGTTTATTAGCTTTAAGAAATAAAATAATTTAATTTCTTTTCTGCATACATTTACCTATAACCTTAAAATATATCTACCAGCAGTTTCTTTCGGACGATGTTCTAAAATCTGAGAATACTTTCCAAAAATTTCGTGCAAATTTTACACAAAAATGACAGTGATTCTCGACTGCGAATGTTCATTTATCTATATTAAATATCTGTACAAATTTATTTATTTTTCACAGTTATTTCATGATCAACATGTTTTTTCAACTAATTGATATCAATTGTCAGTATATTTCTGATAGTGATTTACTGTTTTATCAAACATGAATTCCATTTGCCCACTAACGATAATTTCTCGTCTAACAGTTTGTGAAAAACGCATATTTATAAGCTCTAAATATCTTTTTTGTGCTGTTGAAATAATAATTTTGAAAAAGAAATTATATCTGTTTCCAAAGATTTCTGAAATAAATATTTTCTTAAGGCGTCAGTGGACGTTCAAAAACATTTCTTATAGTTTTTGCTCAATTGTTTTGAAATTTAATGCACGAATAATTTGTGCAATAATTAAGAAAATTTCTTAATTCCATTAAAAAATATTAATATGCAAATGAGTAATTAATTAATAATATGCTAATTAGTGATACAAATTAAAAATGCTCCATGCGCATTAAATTTTGCTTCAGAAACTTGTAATATTTTTTTTAGGATAGCTTTATGATATTATATCAAAAATTGGTATACATTTAAAATTATACTAAGTACCTTGGCAGAAAAAAATTATAAACATATAATATTGATCATTTCGTATAAAATTCAATGATAAAATGTTACTTTTTTCTTTTTTTTTACCTTTATACGAAATAATGTACACATATTAATAGCAAGTTTTGTAATAAAGTATATCAACAACAATATTACCAAGTATTATGATAATTGGTATAAAATTAAGACGCATGGAGCATTTTGAACTTACTCAGTCGGCGAAAATTCTCATTTTGAGAAAACTGGATTTAAAGTTTTTTTTAAAGTGTAGATTAACGATTGTTTATGTTAGAAAAACAGCTGTATCTCTGCGAAAAATTATCGGATTTGAATATTTTTTTTTATTTAAAAGTAGAAGATTGCCAGAACAATTTTTTTTTTCAAAAAAAAAAAAAAAAAAAAAAAAAAAGGATTTTTTAAAGTTTTTTTGCGATTTTGAGCGTCCACTGTCGCCTTAAATACATTTCTAAAAATATTTAAAACGTGTACAGAGTAACAAAAAATGCTCAAAAAGCACAGGTCGTGCTATTTTTTTTTTTTAAATATAAATTACAATCGAAGAAAAAGTATTTTCGAAATTAATTATAGCCGAGGCGAATCCATCAAAATTGCTCTTTTCCACCAGTAATTTCTCGTATTTTTTTCTAATAAGTTTTATTAGGAAGTTTTTTGCGATTAAATAAGGCGATGAAAACGATACCGAAGATCTGGTGGGAAAGAGCATGTCTAGATTGCGCAGCAGAATTCACTACTTAAATATAACCTTTACGAAAAAACGGAATTTAACCCTCTCTCTGCGTAAGTAATTCTTCGCGATAAGCGTCTTTTGCAGAATTTTTAATCTTTTGTCACCGGTTCTTTAAAGCAGAAATTTTTGATTATTATAATCGGGGAAAATGTCCTGATTAAATCAGACAAAGTTTTCGCTAAAAAATAACTGGTGTGAATAACCAAATAGTATTAATTAGACGGAAAAATGCATGCCCGAGCATATCTCGGGTTGCGCAGCGAGAGGGTTAATGCATAGAAATTGCGTAGAAATTTCCAGATAAATGCACAACGTGTTAACTTTTTAAAGAAGTAATACCATTTGACCCATAGTTTCTTTTGTATAAATTTTCAATTGATTTTTACAATTTTTATATTAGGATGAAAGCTTCTGTGTGAGACGAATGCTAAATTGCAATATTGCCTGCTATACAGGGTGATTAAAAAAAGTTTATAAAATGACATGGGAAATCAGGCATACAGCAAAGATAAAAAATCACATAGGAACGTAGGGTCACAAACCACTTATTGAGTCGCAAATACAGGGTTGTTTCATCCTAACTGAAACCAGGGTTGACTGTAATAATTTAGAGAAAAATAAAAACATTGTAATGAAAATGCAACGATATGTATCTTGTTTAGTGTGATATGTGATACCATGACGAAAAGATCTGGAAAAACATGTTGCTCAAGCAATCGATGATACCGTATGAATTGATAATCACAGTCCAGAATGTGAGGCGTCAAGTGCATACCGCTGGCGCGTATAATGCAAGCTTCTACTACTTTTGTTTGGTGTTATCATATTTACAACAATGGCGAGAATTTCTAATAAAAGTTTCATTATAATATACTTCAATTTTCTGAATGTTATTACCGTCAACCAGAATTGAGTTGGGATGAAACACCCTGTATTTGTGACCAAATAAGTGGTTTGTGATTCTATGTTCCTGTGTGATTTTTCATCCTTGTTGTATGCCTGATTTGCAATGCTTGTAAACTTTTTTTTTTGAATCGCCCTGTATATGAGGACGTGAGTTAAAAAACTCGCCTTATCCTTGAAATCAAATTTTGGGAAATCGCGAAAAGCCTCAAACTGCGTCCATTGGTTTTCACTCTAAACCAAGATTTTACAATGCCAGAAATACAGTTAAAAACTACTTTTTTTTTTGCAGATTGTAGTGTTTTATCGGTGCTGATATACAAATAGAATAGATTGATAAAGAAAACATGATTATTTAAATTTTGGATAACGCCAGTTTTGAAACTCATATCTTCATATCTACAATGACTTAAGAAAAACATATATTTAAAGCAGGTATGTGACCCAAATTTCCTAATTTTCAAGATAATATCAAACATTTTTCTCAATCTTTCGTCCTCTATTGACACTTTGTGTTAGTACAATTTTAATAAATTTAAATGACTAATTAAGAAAACATATTCATAACTTTTGAAAGAAACAAACTTACTCTTTTTTGAATTGATAAAAAAACATGTAAAACGACATCATTTTAAATACAATAACAATATATTATGAATAACCATATAATATGGAGACATATAAAATCTATGTCAGGCATTCCAGTCCTTAAAAGTTAGGGCGACATAGTTTCTGCTTATTTTGACATATTTAAAAAAGGAGCCAATTAGCCAATATTACAACTAATTTTAAAAGAGCTGTCAAAATTAAAACTGCTAAAATTTATTTGCAACCCCGTTTATATGTTTTTATCGCAAGAGTTTCCAATTCACAGTGGAATCAAGATGTAGCCCGTCTTTCAGCTGTCATGAAACGGTGAATATATTTCATTTCAAGAGCACTTAAATCATTGCATAGAAAGATTTGGCTACTTGTATATTAAATTCTGATTCCTATGACGAGTATCTGTGCCGCAGAATATTTCTGGGTTAATTATGCTGCAAGTGATGGAAGAAGCAAGGAAACTGGTTTGCCCATCCTGTTCATTTTCGCAAACATTAAGCTATCGAATACGGAAGTAGGCAACTTGATCAATGTACAATTTAGAAAATCGAACATCTGAATTCAACGTCGCATGCGTATTTATTTTCAATTACGAGAGATAGAATTTGACAAATTTATAAATGAAAACATTGAAAGAATTTTTACCTCATTTGTTAAAGAAGAAAGGACGATTCTCCTTAAAGATTTGCTGAGATTTGTTAACCTTTCTAATTTTGTGATAAATAAAAATAAAAATATAAAAAAACCCCACTCTTTTATAAGCATTTAATTGTCATTTTGAAAACGCCTTATTTTTGGACTGCACTCCTTTTTACCCGACTGCCAAGAAGGGTTATGTGTTTCACGCGTATCTGGGTATGTGGATTACTTTATATCCTCGAAACATCCCAATGGCTGGATGGATTTTAATGAATGAGGTCTCTATCGATTCGTCTTAACCGTCCAATGGTTATAGCCTTGGTTTTGTTTTTATAAATTCAAAATGGCGGCCGTAAGATACAAAATAGTGGTACAGACGAAAAAAACTTTTTACGCACCATAATGAGTGGCATATCATTGGATAGGTCTTTCAAAATGAAGACGATGTTTCATTGACTATTTTGCAGTCAGAAGCTCCGTTTAAATATTACACAACCTGGAAGTTGTGTAGGTAGGATCTCTAGCTTTACTGCAACTCTAACCTTCATAGACATCTATAGGCATCATCAAAAGAGTGTTTATAGAACTAACAATTAAACACAACTTAAAAGTCATCAATACAAGTAAATAAAAAAATAGGTAAGTAATATAAAAAATAGTTTCACATTGATGATAAATAATTAATTAGTTCTCTTTCCACGCAGTCGGGTTTTTTTATTTTTAAAATTAATTTTTACTTGTTTTCCCCAAAAATTCCCGTTACGATGCAGTAATTTGGTGTGGGGAGCGAACTCGATTATAAAAAATTCCCTGCTTTTTATTACGCTTCGTACAAAGCTCAAGTAAACGAATTTATTAAAAGTTATATAATTTTTGTTCTATTCGTTTTTTAAGAAAGGAAAATGGAAAGAAAAAATGGAACATTATCTAAGCCATAGTTGCCAACATCTTACGCTTTTTGTACCACAAAAATTTTATAGTAAATGTAACCTTTTTAAATCATAGCAATCAGCCGATTAAATAAGGTGAAAATTTCTATTAAATTTTTGTGGTACAGAAAAGCGGAAGAGTTAGCAGCTATGATCAAAACTATCAATTTAGGATTTCTAAATTGATCTCTCAACATATAATCGTAAATTAATTAATATTTAACCATTAATTGATAAAGTTTTTTTTTTTAATATTACACTTTTCATTTTTTATTTATAATTTACTTTCTACTTTTAAGTCTTTAAAATGTTTCATTGTTGCCGTTTTAACGTTTTGTAATATTTTGGCGAACCTTTATCGTCCATAATTAAATTCATTGTTTTTTCAACTCCCATACAATTGTACGAGTTAAAGAGAATATTTGGCAATTTATCATCTGTAGCGGGCTAATTGGAAAATACCTTAAAATTAGTGTATTAATTAATAATTGAGTTGCAAAAATATTAAACTGTTGTATTGTCATCGGATGCACACATTTGTACATAATTGTTTATAATTATAACATATCAGGAAGAGGGTTAAAAATCGATGGCAACATTCCATCTTTACATACAGAGGGTTTTTATGTTTCAAGGACCGTTTACCAGAATTTTCGTAAAGTTATATTTGCCTTATTTAATGAAAAAAAATTCTATTTTCAGAAATACCGATCCGTGCTTTACGAAATTTCTGGTACTAAAACACCTAAATACCTTGATGCGTGCGAACCCTGATACAAAATCCAGGTTAAGTTAAATAGTGTAAAAACACATCTTTGTTTTTATTTTTTATAAAAGTCCCTTAAAAAAATATTACTACGGTGATATAATTATGTATTAATTCACCTTAATACATTTGAAATTGTATTAAGATGAACCGTGCTCGATCAATGCACAAGTTAGATAATAGTACAGCTGAAGTACTTGCATTGGTGTAGCTTCTGTGTCGGAAAGTTTATTTGAAAAATTTTTATGGTTCCGCACTTAAAAAGTAAAAACGGAACCATTATAAGATCACTCCTGTGTCTGTCTGTCCGTCTGTCACAACCATTTTACTCGTAAACTATGGAACGTGGAAAGTTCAAATTGGGGAAAATAATAAAGACTATTGACCTACATATTTACAGATTATTAACCATTCACAAATATATTTAGGAAAAATGTAGAGGGGCTGATTAAGTTACTTGAAAAAAAAAATATTTTCTGTGTATATCGTGTGGGGTATCCTGTGAAAGCTTACGTAACACTGAACACAAAAATACATTTCTTTAAATATTAAATATTGTATTTTCAGAGATATCGTCAAAAATGTAGTGCAAAAATATGTCCCCTCTTCCTTCTATTTCCGAATCTACTGAAACTGAAATTAAATTCTGAATACTTTTAAATGAATGAGAAACTTAATTGCTGTTTATTTTTAAATTCGAAAACTTTTTTTTCCTTTGCTGTTGGTTTAGTTTTTTTAAAAAATTAAATTAGAAATCTTAATTCATAGAATTTTTGGTTTTTCGTTTTTAAAATGAATTCGGATTTTAGTATAAATAGAGCCAATATGCATGCGTGGTAGGAATGAACGGGATTTCTTTTCTTTTTCAGACTTTCGGGGAGAATTCACGGATAAAACATGTTTTCTAGGAGTATGGAAGTTATTTGTTAAAAAACAAGTATAATTTAGTGTATAAAGACGAATTTTTCTGACAGTGTACACTGTAAAATATCCGAGCAGTATTCCTATAGGAATCAGAAAAATAGTTGCCCTTATCGTACCGGAAAATTTTCCGACCCAGCTCGGAATAAAATCCGTAAGAAAAGGTAACATTCTTTAAAACGGTACTTTACGGATTTTATTCTGATTTTACTGATTTTATTCCGAGCTGGGTCGGAAATTTTTCTGGTACGATAAGGGCAACTATTTTTCCGATTCCTACAGGAAATCTGGTCCTATTTTTTTTTTACAGTGTATTATATTCTCCACGGTGGGGCAAAACTGGATGTTTTGACTTTCCATAAATAATCCTTCATCAATAAAAGCCTGATAAACTAATCATATATTAGGTCTACTGGAAAGTTCTGTCCGATAATGTTATTTCACGCCTATTTTTTTAAAATTCAGATTTCTTCATTGCACTTAAAAAAAAAAATCCGACTAGCTTTCCTGTAGGAATCGGAAAAATAGTTGCCCTTATCGTACCGGAAAATTTTCCTACCCAGCTCGGAATAAAATCCGTAAAATCGGAATAAAATCCAAAAAAAAAAATACCGTTTTAATGAATGTTTCCTTTTTTTACGGATTTTATTCCGAGCTGGGTCGGAAAATTTTCCGATACGATAAGGGCAATTATTTTTCCGATTCCTACAGGAAAACTCCTCGGATTTTTTTTACAGTGTGGCGCAACTTTTTTGAAATGGTAAAATTCCCATTGTTTTCA
Source organism: Maratus speciosus (assembly GCA_963932465.1). Lineage (NCBI taxonomy): Eukaryota > Metazoa > Arthropoda > Arachnida > Araneae > Salticidae > Maratus > Maratus speciosus. Next base: position 573,842,724 of record OZ010787.1, read on the forward strand.
CCTTAATGTGTAAGGTGGAAACAGTGGGAATTTTACCATTTCAAAATAGTGGTGCCAATTGAGAAGAATTAAAAAGAAAGTAGGTGTGCAATAGCATTATCTGACAGAACTTTCCGGTAGATCTAATATTTAAAATGATATTATAGTGCTGAGTATGTACTCAGAGTTACAAAAATGTCTGCTGAAAATTTTTACTTCAAGAAGCAATTAATAATAAGGAATGCGATTTTATCGTTGCACAATTTAGAAAATAGAATATCTGAATTCAATGTCAAATGCAGATTTAATTTCAGTTAGGACTTTTAGAAATACTTACAGTGTTTGCATGCATCAAGGGATTCAAGTGATTTTAGATGTTTTAGTACCAGAAATTTTGTAAAACACGGATCGGTATATCTGAAAATAGAATATTTTTCCATTAAATAAGCCAAATATAACTTTACGAAAATTGTGGTAAAATGTCCTTGAAAGTCTTTGAAGCGTACGAACCCTGACTTAATAAGTTTTAAGAAAGTTTTTTACGATTAGGGAAGACTAGGGAGGGTTGACCCACTTTTTACAAAATGATTTTTTATTTTTTAAATATTGAACGTAGAATAAAGTTTTATATATCATTTTATTCGTTATACAACCAGTTATCAATATAAAATTGCTACATGAGTGAAATACATAAGAAATTTGAAAGATGATGGATTTTAATCATGAGAAAATAATGGGTCAAGGCTCCCCACATATGGGAGGCTTGACCCACTTTGTTTTATATTGAAATATTTGTGAAGAGAAATAAAATCAGTTAAAAAAAGCAAAATAACTTTATGCTACATGCTTTAATTATTATGAAAACGTATTTTTGAAAAAATATGTTTAATTAGGGGACCAACAAAAAATCAAAGAAAAATAGTAATATTTGGGATCACCCTGTAAATTAAAATGCGCTAAAGGATCTATCGCTGCAGAATACACATATGTGATACTGTACAACATGTTTACTGATTTGTGTAAGAATAGCACGTATATACATGGAAATATAGCGATATTTTTTTAAAAGTTCGAAATAATCTTGTATGTTTTTAGCTTATATCATGCAGGGTGTTCAACCAAATTAAACACTAGTTGCAGAAAAATTAGAAAAAAATGTATTAGAAACAACATAGTGGAATTGGAATATAAACATATTAAATATTTTGTGAAATATGAGCAGTTGTATGAAATCACTTTTATCTGCATATTCACGAACGATAACATGGATTTTGTTTACATAATTTAATAGTCAACTCTATGGAGCAACTCTTAAAAAAAATCCAGTCAAATATCGCGAAAATTCAGAACGATATCGGCGATAGAGTGAGCTAATTTTTAGTTGCTCTCTAAAAGTAGCTGAATGATAAGGGATTTTCCCCAAATTGTCAGTTTTATTTCTTTTTCATTTTAATGTTTTATTGTTGCTTTAATTCTTCTTGAATAACCACCAGAACGAGCTTATTCCATGATAAAAAGAAGTATCAAAATCGAAGCATTTCTTCCAAATCTACTAGTTGATATTCATTACATACTAACTTTTTTCTGAAAGTCAGTTAATAAAAATTGACAGTTTGTGGAAAATCCCTTATTATTCACCTGATTTTAGAGAGAAACGAAAAATCAGTTCTCTCTATCGCCGATATCTTTCTGAATTTTTCCGATATTTTAATGGATTTCTTTTTAGGAGTTGCTCCATAGAGTTGATTATTAAATTATGTAAAGAAAATCTATGTTATTGTTCGCGCATGCACAGATAAAATTTATTTCATACAATTGCTCATATTTCATAAAATGTTTAATTTAATATATTTATATTCCAATTGCACATCTTGTTTCTACTACATTTTGTAATTTTTTTTCTGAAATATGCGTTAAATTTGGTTGCAAACCCTGCATGATATAAGGTAAAAACATGCAAGAATGTTTTGAACTTAAAAAAATCACTATATCTCCATGAATATATGTGCTATTCTTACACAAATCAGTAAACATTTTGGTACAGTATCCACATATTTGTATTCTGCAGCGATAAATCATTCCGTGGATTTTAATTTACAGGACGATCCCAAATATTATTATTTTTCTTTGATTTTTTGTTGGCCCCTTAATTGTCCTCATTATCAAATCGACGTTGATAAATATGAGGTCAAATATGTTCCTTGTAATCCTGAAGTTCCAGAAGAATCCGACAAGTATATTTCTAAATATTCGACAAAATATGTAAAATTTAAAGTGTCCAGAGATTAATGGCTATATAGTGTGTTTAAATGCAATGTGCCAACATTCTGCTTTTTAGCTTAAAATTTTCAATTTTATCAAAAGATAGGTCGATTGAATTTGGTAAACATTTGAGTTTTTTAAAGCTTTACAAAGTTGATGCAAAATTTTCTATTACAAAATATTTGGTAATCAACTTAAAGCAGTTGTTCTGTAAGTCGGTTCTAGGTCGTGAAAATTTTTAGGTGACAAGAAACATAAATCTTTCAACTATTTTGTATAAATATTCGTATTCAAGTTAATAAAGAATTCTACAATAAAAATTATGTGAAAAAATATGCTGAATTTAGTTACTTGTTTTTTAGGTTATTGTGATTGTTTTTATTATTTTAATTTCATATATTTTGTTCAGTGATACAATGTCATTAATCTTTATTATAAAATATATACTTGATACAAAAAAATTTCGGTAAATAATTAAAGTTAATCATTTTTGATTAAATTTTTAATTTTAATTAAACAAAAGAAATTACCTCTCTCTGGATTTAAGTCTACTCGCACACCCCAGAAACTTTAGTACACCATTCTTCAAGAGGGGAGGGGGGGCATTTATAATTTTTAAGAGACCACGAAAAGTATTTGAAAAGGGGTCTCGAAACCAAAAAAGTTTAAGAAAAACTGACTTGAAATATTCTGAATGAGATTGACAATAAAAAAGACGAAAATTTCTATTCTGAAATACTGGTAGAAAAAAATTAAGGATTGTACACCTTCTATAAGTTTCGTATACACGACACTTGTTTCAAAAGGGTTATAGAAATATTAATTCAACTGTTCGCCATAGGTAAAGTTCATTTACAAGCAAATTTCATCCGTTTAAGAGTGCTGAACTTTGGTATCAAGGGTGATTTAGAATAATTGTTGAATAGTTTCCAGGGAGGTAGAACACACCACAAAAAATAATTTCTGCATTGGATGCTAGAGTCGAAATCCATTTATACAGTCAAAAATACAGGGTGTAGCTCTCCAAGCTGAAATCGGGTTATTGTTAATAAATTTCACAATAACGAAGATATTTTAATGAAATTTGCTGCAAACTTACAATATTTTGTGTAAAATGTAACGTGAGAAGTACTGGAATTGGCCATCATTCGTTTTCAAAAAGCGTTGGATTCAACACGTCATGTTTCGGAATGGTGTTCACATGACACATAGTGTCAGTTTCCGAATTACTGTGTTCTTCCAACGCTTTTCATAATGTCATCGCATTTCACACAAAACAAGATAAGTCTGCTGAAAATTGCAGTAAAATACCTTAATTATTGTTATACTTATGAACAGTTATTCAGCTTTAGATTAGGGTGTGACACCAAGTAATTATGGCTGAATTAACAGTTTGCGAGCCTAGTTTATCATTTAAAAAATGTTTGTTTAATTTGTTCTATCATCCTTAAAATTATTGAACAGTTATTCTAAATCACCTGTATAGGCAAATTCTTCTTACCTGCGATCCTATGCTGTCGATTTCGTTGCCTGGAATTCGGAAGATTTCATAAAAATGTATAATAAATTTAATCCATATTGTTAAAAGATCTTCAGATAAGGTACTTTAACGGTAAACAGCTATTCTAAATCATCTGTATAGACAGATTCTTTCTACCTATACGATCCTATGCTGGTCGATTTGGTTGCCTCGAATGTGGGATATTTTATGAAAATGTATAATGAATCTAATCCATGTCGATAAAAGACCTTGGGCAGAGGTGCCAAGTTGCCACTAATCCTCCGTAATATGTGAGTTAATTTAACCCTGGTTTAATACACTTGCCACCAGAAATTTTTTTCAGAGATGAAATTAAATAAGGTCCACATAGAAAACTGGAATTATATAAATAAAGATTCATCAAATATATTTTCTGGCTCGAAACGTTGTTAAATTGGGTCAAATGAATCCACGCATTACGGAAGATTAGTGGGAGCTTGGCACCTCTGCCTTGGGCCAAGGTTGTTTTACTGTGAATTCTAAATCGTCTGTATCGGCAAATTCTTCGTACGTACGATCTTACGCTGTCGATTTGTTTGTCTGGAGTACGGGACATTTTATAAAAAATGTATAATGAATGTAATCGATACTGGTGAACGGCCTTGGGCCAGGACATTTTTACTGAAGAGTTTAAACTCGAATTAAAAACAAATTCGGTCACTGATAAACGAAAATGTAGTTAAATAATTCTATTAAAATGTTATCTTTTGAAATGACAAATATTATTTTTCGTGGTGGTATCAATATAAAAGCGACATCTGATATTATCAGATAATATAGTGTATTATTAATTAAAATGAGCAAAATATATATAATTTTTCATCTTACTGATCATAATTTTTGCTAATTAAAATTTTAAAAAAATTCAAATCTTTAGTGTGCTAATGCTGAGTTAAATAGAGAGTGAATGATTAAGTATATGAAAGTCAGGATAAATGATTATAATGGATTCTGTAAATATTTTATTAGTTAAGTAACTGTTTTTTTGAGCATTTCATTTTGTTTTCTGTTCTATCGCTGAAAGTGTTTTACTTATCATTATTTATTTTACTCCTTAAATTTTATATTCTGCTCGATTCTGAAATATCACATGTGATACTTCCAAACCTAGAAAGATATAAAGAAAACTATTTGATTTTTTTTTTTTTAAACTTCTATATAGCTGAATATTTTTGGCTTTGGATCAAAACTAATAAATGCCAGCACTGATGCTTACTTCTTCCTAAAATAAGTGTTATTTTTATCTGAGTTCGCAAAATGCATTCCAGACAGTGTGTCCAAGAAAGTAAGAAATTTTCATAATTAATTAATTAATTTAAACGCTTTAAAATAAAACAGTTTGACGATTTGTAGATCATTCAATTAATTAAAGGCCTTCAATTTTTTACTGCGTTAATTTAGATTATTGATAATTAAATTGATATTTTAAGGGTGTTACTCATTTTATTGCGTATTTCTGAACTTTAATTATCAGCCTTCTAAAGTATCAATTTAAAAAAAAAGGGCTCCTTCTGTCATCTGTGGTATCTTTTTGTTTGGGAAAAATAAATGGATATGTATTCTCAGTATTATTTTACCTTCGGGGCTGCACTGTAAAAAATTTATCTAACGTTACTCCATAAAATTGGTGGCAACATTCAGACTCCAATTTTATGGAGTAATTTAACTGATATAATGATGTAATTTAAACTGATATAACTGGTGTAATATTTCACATTAGTGTAACGTAAAACCAGTTATATCTGTTAAATTACTCCATAAAATGGAGGCAGTAAGCCTGCCACCAATTTTATGGAGTAACGTTACATAATTATTTTACAGTGTGAAGAGGATAAACTAATACAAAAACGCGAATTTGTGTATTTCAAACTGAGCCATTTTTCAAAAATTACAAGGAGAAAGTGAATAACGCTTAAAGATAAAAATAAAGTTTTTGGAAAATTAAAAATAAATAAATAAAATAAACTCGGACAGCAATAATTAAAATTCTGTGAAATAATCTATATTATAAGAAAAGTAAATGATGTCTTAAAGGTCGTTAATTTTAATAGAAGTATTAAAAGAATTAAAAAAATCTAAAGCTTTCGATCATAATGAATTAAAAACATAAGTTTTAATACATTAGAAGGTATGTACTACGTTACACGTGCAAAAATAAATTAAAAATGAAATTAAAAATTCCATTTATTTAAATAAACAATCGCTTTCATTTAATGAATGCCTTGAAATGACGAGGTTTAAACTGCTTCGACCACTCTTTTAATTTAAAATTAGTAGAAGAAAGTATATTTTACCGATAGTTTCGACATTAGCTCTATATTCAGGCATCATATGGTCCTTATTTTCCAGTACCACTATTTCTCAGTAATACATTCTTTAGTAATAATAATACAATCTTTAGTTATACAATTTTGAAATTAAATAAGGTGAAGATTATCATTCGGAAATAGTGGTACTAGAAAGCAAGGACCATGTGAGCCCTAGCTATATTATTACAGGGTGTGTAATGTCATACTATTTTCGAGCAAAAATCTTCGCCTTATTTAATCACAGAATGTGCAACAGTTCTATGCGATTAAATAAGGCTGAAATAGTGATATTCAAAATTAAGGTCCTTATGCATCTTACTATCACCGATTCGATATTACTCAAAGTACTCGCTAGACTGTGTTAAAGGCTCAAAATAAAATAAAAACTAAAGACAATAAATCGAAGATACCAACTAGCCAATTTTGTCAGTTAGAATATTGTCCTATCTGAATCTATGTGATTAAATAAGGCTGAAATAGTGATATTCAAAATTAAGGTCCTTACGCATCTTACTATCACCGATTCGTTATTACTCAAAGTACTCGCTAGACTGTGTTAAAGGCTCAAAATAAAATAAAAACTAAAGACAATAAATCGAAGATACCAACTAGCCAATTTTGTCAGTTAGAATATTGTCCGAGGCAAAGGAATTCTAACTTCTTGAAGCTTTTATTAGTCTGATTGATAGCAAGAGAATCATTGGTTATTCCAAATATTAAAATGCTTTTATTATTTGATACTTAAATCTAAAAAAATAATTCTTGAATTGAATTTTAAATACACTCATGTGGTATAGCGTAAGTTGCCAATTTTTACGATTTTTTCTTAACACTAAAATTTAAAAGTAAATTATAATACGTAAAAAAGGAAATATAATGCATTCACATGCACTTTTATTATTTTCCATTATTTTTCTAAAAAAGAGGATGATATTTCTAAAATGAAATCAAGGAAAAATAGACCTTTGACTAAATAATAATAATAATTATTATAATTTTAATATATCAAAATAGTCTTTAATTATCAGAAGTTGAGTTATTTGAATATGAAATCACTAGCTTTGCTTTTTTTGTGAAAATAAAACGAAGACGGAACTTGTCAGTACCAGAAAAATAATTTCTGTTACCCATTAATCTGTTTTTGAACAGTTACATTCTTCTTAAACGTTCATAAATTTAACCCTCTTGTTTACTTGGACCTCATATGAGGCTTATATCTAAATTTTTAAAAATAGTATTTTTAAACCGGATTACAACTAAATTTTATTTTGAGTCATCCATTATACACCAAAGGCTCATATGTGGTGTACTGATATACATTACTTTTTTCACATACAATCTGGAAAAGCATTTAATTATACCAATCTAAAGAAAGATATTTCAAAAATAATTCGTGAGCGAGATAGTTAAAAATCAGAATTTGTGAACAAAAAAATAATATGCTTTCGTATAATAACATATATATTTTTTTTTCATTTGCAATTCCACACTTTTGCTTAAAAAAGTAATATAAAAATTTTGTTTTTAAAGTCAATTCCTACTTAGGTCATCAAAGAAAAATTTAATATAATCCCTTAACCTAATATTAGTTTTTGTTGCATTAAAATATCTCAATTTGTTGATTTTCTATAAGCAAATAGTTTTACAATGGAAGTCTATGGGAATTTGGCGAAATATTAGAGATATCGCCAAGTTGGCGTCACTTTTGGCGACTCATTTTGGTCGCCAAATTGGGCGATATATCGCCAAGTTGGCGACAAACTTGGCGGTATTTGGCGACAGAACAGGGTCCCCCTATGGTAAGCCCCCTTAGAGATTTGAAGATGCATTAAATGCTGTTCAATAACCAATGGCCGCCATTTTGTCTCCCATATAAAACTAAAATTAATTAATTAAAATTTAATTAATGAATTAATATTGGAAAAATCTGTATTAACATCAATTGTAATCCAGTACAAGTTTTAAAAAAATTATTTCCACTTGATAGGATGAATAATAAGTATTTTATTAACGATTGAAAATTTGAACAAGATATATAAATAAATATAGGGAGAGTGTGTACTAATAGTAGGAATTGAAAAATCCTGCCATATTCTCGAGATATCAATGAATTTGTGAAATGAGCAGTGGTGTTTAAATACTTTCTCTGATAAGTCATTAATCCTTTTTTACAGTTAAATTTTTAGTGTGATTACAATTCAACTATGAGGCACAGTTATCATATGATCTACACAAAGATACAAAGCAAGTTTGTTGTGGCATAGCGTAAGCTGCTAACTTTTACGATTTTTTCTTAACACTAAAATTTAAAAGTAAATTTTGATTTATTTAATCAACGAAATCTGCAATTAAATAAATCATTAAAAAAATAACGTAAAAGTTGGCATCTATAGGTAGAGTAAATTTATATGAGGCTTGACCATTCACCTGGTCTGGATCTCTTTAAATTCCCCTTGTTTGTTTTGGACGTAGACTGAAACATAGCACAGACTCCTTTAGAAATCCATTGACCAAATATAATCTTTAACCGACTTTTAAAACCCCCTGACTGACAAGCCCGTGTTAACACGCTCGCTGAACGGCAGTTTTCACTGCAATGCATGCATTATTTAAATTAACATAATTTTATACATTTTTCTGTCTTTTCAATCTTTATGATTAATACTCACAAACATTAACTTCAAGTAATCATTTACGTTTTTAATATCCTGTTGAAGCATTAAAAATATATACAGTGAAAACAACATTACAATTTTGGCCTTTATGTGGGCAGTTAGAGGGTAAACGATGGAGGTTAAACAGAAGGCTGTTTGCAATTTATGGAAACGATTTTGTAATTTACTTTTCCGTTTCAATTTTGAGATAAAAATTTAGCAACTTCAGAATAATCGTTTGCTACTGTTATCTTTTGACTGAAATGTACAATAAAAGATTTATTTTGAAAACGGCTCCAAAAATTGATAGATGGGTCAAAGGTTACGTAACTGCGCTTTCCGAGGAGAAATATTCGTATCAACAAATTATAAAGAGGTGCAAATATCGCGGTTATTGCATTTAAAAAAAAAGGGTATTTATAATATAATTTGAATCAATTTTAATTAAATAAATTTGAAAGGAAAAAAAGTCTAAGTTAAAGTAAAAATGAAAACATAACTGCGAAACCTCATCCAAAGTCTGTTCGAACGCAGGTAAATATGAATAAAGTTAATTTTCTGATCCTAAAAGAAAATCCACCGACTCAAAGACCCATTGCATCGAAAGTAGGAATGTCTTTTGGCACTGTAAATGAAATCATTCATAAAGGTTTGAAATTAAAAAAGATGTTTACACCTAAAGTAGGGTAAGGTGCCCTATTATCGTCCCCCAGTCACTTTTAGGCCCTTGGAAGTTGTAATTTTCAGTGAAAATCTACCAAATTTGGATTTTACATAGACTAACTACCCACGCACATAGAGACATAGGTAAATATCGTATAAAAAAATTTTAACAGTGCGAAAAATTGTTTTTTTTTCAAAAGTATCTAAAAATGCAAATGAAAAAAAATGGTTCCAATTTTGTGCCCCCAAAAAATCCAATACGCCGAGGCTTAACTTATAACTAAATCAAAATTTATTTCTAAATGAGTAAGTAATTTAATTTACATTAAAGTAAGGCACAAAGAAATGTACTAATTATGAGTGGAAGAATAACATAATGAAACATTAGCATAGCTGCCAAACTTCCGATTTTTTTCATACCAATATTTTTATGCAGAAATACTTGCTTTATACAATCGCAGTTTTAACGCAATTAAATAAAGAAAATATTTTTGTAAGATTTTACTGGTATCCAAAAAATCGGGAGCTTGGCAACTATGCATTAGCCATCCAAACATAAGAAAAAAATTTAAAAAAAATGTCATAAAAAAGCATTCCTAATTTCGTTCCCGGCACGAAAATAAGAACTGCAAGGGTGACGAAATTGGGACCACGCTGCTTCCCAATATTACGGATCTTCAGTTCCCGTAAGAGGAACTGAGCGTCTTAAAACTCACTGTATGCTACTGTCAGCATCTTACCAACGTAAAATACATGCAATGAATAAGAAATAAATACTTACAGTCCAGTAAATAACGTTCTACAAACGACGTAATAAGAACTCAGGTCTTCTAAAAATAGGAAATTCGTCGTCTTTAATTTATGTATGCGTCTTGGCGAACGAAACTTTCAACACTGACCCTTTTTACCTTCCGTCTCCTGTGCGTTGCGTCATAAGTTGCGCCACTTTCGCAGAAGCGGAGAAGTTAAGGAGGACGAAATTAGGAGAGGGGACGAAATATGGTCACTTTACCCTACATCTCCTTTTGCCAAAGCATATTGCTGAAAGAAAAAAAACAAATTGTAGAAATTTTTATGAAAAACACTTAGCTGCTGAAAAATAGAAATTTGTGGTAATACTCGATTAGGCATGGGTACATTTCAGTGACTGTGATAAAAAAAGATCAATTTTATATTGCTCAACTGACGGGAATGACCTTACGAAATGGCTTCGTCAGTGAAAAGAAAAGTTCCTAAAGGGATTCATGATAGTTGCAGGAATTTGTTAAAACGACAAATTAAAAATCAAAAAAGTCTCAAGTAAAGCCGAAATTGATCCACCCTTCTATCAGCAGTACATTTTAGAACCAATTTTCAAAGAAGGAATTCCAGCCTTATATGGAAACGACATTGATAAAGTTGAGCTTCATATGGACAAACCCTCTAGTCACAGCCTAAATCAAATGCCGCTTATTTAGCAAAGAAACAATCAGAAACAGTAAACATAAACAGATAATAATAATAAACAGAATAAAGTGCATCCCATTTAATGAAATACCTGTAAAATCACCTGATGCTTCTCCAATAGAATTTTGCGCTTTCGGTTTATTAAAGACAGCCTTAGGAAAATGGCAACTAAGAACACCGAACAGACTTTGGAAAACTGTCCAAGAGGAATGGGATAAAATTGACATGACAGTACTAAGAAAAAGTTTACTTTCATGGAAAATTCGAGCTAGAGCTATTGTCAAGGAGCATGGCTATGAGATGGAAGCAAATTGCCGCAAAAAATAATGGCATTTATACATAACATTTAACTATCAAAATCGTTACGATAAAGTACGAACGACCTTCTGTACAATTCGCTTGAAAGTTTTTTATGTATGTCCACGTATAACTCTCGAACATTCGATATTCGTAAAACTTTATTTGTTGAGAAGAGTTCGTTCTTGTGGTGACTTAATCTTATCAATTTTATCCGAATACAAAAATAGCATTTATTTTTCTGTCTATTCTCTTGTCTTTTAGGTAGCTTTCATTACAAAAAGCTACTTATTGCAGCCGTTCGGAGGAAAACGATTCCGAAAAATTTTGGTATATTTTCACCGATCATGACCCCCAGACCCCGAAACCACCCTCCGTTCAAAATTTATATATATATATATATATATATATATATATCTGATTTTGTCATACTGTAACTCTCGTATTTATGAACCGATTTGGATGAAACTCGGTGTGTACATAGTAGACACCAATGTCTCGGCCGAGTTCGTTGGCCAGCTTCATCCGCCATCTTGTTTCAAAATGACGGCCATTTAAATTTTTTAAAAAAATTTAAAATTTAAAATGAGGCACAAAAAAATTAGACATAGGAAAAGATTTATTTCTTATGTGTTTGGGCTTGATACAAAGATTCTGGAGCATTTTTAGTTTCGTCTATATCTTAAAAAATGGCTGAGTTATAGCACTTTGAATTTCTAGCATGGCTGACATTTTGAAACGATCTGATTTTTGTCACGTGATAATACACGTAATTATGAACCGATTTGGATGTGACAAAGAATGTGCATAGTACATAGCAATGTCTCGACCGAGTTCGTTGGCCAGCCTCATCCGCCATCTTGTTTCAAAATGGCGGCCATTTAAAAAAAATTAAATTTATAATTTAAAATGAGGCACAAAAAAGTTAGACATTGAAAAATATTTTTTTCTCATGTGTTTGGGCTTGATACAAAGATTCCGGAGCATTTTTTGTTTCGTCTATGTCTTAAAAAATGGCTGAGTTATAGCACTTTGAATTTCTAGCATGGCTGATATTTTGAAACTATCTGATTTTTGTCACGCGATAACACGCGTATTTATGAACCGATTAGGATGTGACAAGGCATGTGCATAGTACATAGCAATCTCTCGGCCGAGTTCGTTTGCTAACTTCTTCGGCCATCTTGTTTCAAAATGGCAGCCATTAAAAAAAAAAAAAAAAAAAATTAAATGAAGTACAAAAAAATCAGAAATTGAAAAAGATTTTTTTCTTATGTGTTTCAGCTTGTTACAAAGATTCCGGATTATTTTTTGTTTTGCCTTTATCTAAAAAAAAAAGCCGAGATATAGCAGTTTGAATTTCGAATGTGTGTGACATTTAAAAAAATCTGATTTTTTGCCTGCAACAGCACTCGCATATATCAACCGATTTAGATATGAGTGAGCATGTGCACAGGAATTACTAAGGTCTCGACCAAGTTCATTGGTGAGCTTTGTTGCACCCATTATGTTGTTTTAAAATGGCGGGCTATCACCGATAATTCGGGTTAATATAATTATTAATATAATTCGGGATATCACCGAATTTGGCGACAAATATAAATCACTTTAATAAAACTTGCTTTGATAACGCTGACTAATTTCACGAAATTCTCATTCATATTTAATATTGACAGAAATTAGTATTTAATCTTCTATAATCGGGTTTCACTAATTTGAGCTCCGTGTGTTTGAATAATATAAGCTGGCTTTTAAAAAATAAGGAATATGAAAGTTACCTCTTCCTCCCGGCACTGGCCGGAAGGACTTTTTCTGATTTTATAGGCTCTGACTTTCGTAAAAATTGGCCAATCGTCATGAAATTTGAATATGTTGTTAAAGTATATGAAACTATTTTATGTTTTTAAAATTGTCGTCATATTGTATTTTTTCACATGGACACGTCAAAACATTTAATTTATAATCGTCTACTTCACATAAGAATAAGTGATACTTGCGACAATGGTATTTAAAATGAATACGGATAACTATAAAGAGTTACCATAAAAAGCTAAACCGTGCCAAACAAGTCTCACTAAAATACGCCCACTGGCAAGCAATATCTAAATATCAGTGCAATAAGGTAAGAAACAATCTCTTGATCTCTGTTTTATTTTTCTTTGAAATTACCTGCTCTTAGAGAGATCCAGAATTCATAAGTTCTTATTTTTGAGTGCCAGTATTTCCGAAGAATAATCTTTGCTTTAATTAAAAACAGAATGGGCCATTTCATGAAAACGAACAAAATGTCTTGAACGTGACACTTACATAAATATTTATATCTATTAACTTATAAGTTGTTAAAATGTAAACTATACATTAAAAATAACAAAATACCCTAGATTTTTATATTAGCATAGTTGTTTTAATTTTGGGATCCAATAGCATTGTTAAAACTGCAGTAATATTAAAAATCTGTCCCATATGATATGGAATGGCCCTTTAATTGGCTTAAAAATCGCCACATTTTTACCCTTGACCTAAGTAATCTGCCCATTTTTAATAGGTTTAAAAATCTCCACATTTTAAACCCTAGACCAGTGGTTCCCAACCTTTTATTGGCCACGCCCCACCAAAACCTCTGTAATATATGACGATGTCCCCCCCCCCCCCCCCTCACCCGACTCTGTATGGATTACACAAGAAGCATTTCAAGATTCTTATTTTTATCAATTTTAAAGGACTATTATTCCGTCATTGCAACACATTTTCTCTGTTTTCCATTTCTCAATATCGTTAGTTGCCTTCCATGTATTATCTGATTTTAAAGTTTAAAATGCAGCTATATGCCATGATGTAAATTTATTTGCTGTGTAGAATGCCTGCACTATAGAACCATAGATATTTACTATCTACCCATTTCCTTTTCTAATACTATTAAAAGTTTATAAATTTTATGAAGTTGGTCGCATAGATATTTAAAATATTATTTAGGTTAAATATGTTCAAGCCAGTCAGATTTATATATACTTTTAAGTCGTTTCATGTGTAGCAGTTTCTTCGTGGGACATATAGCAGAGTGAATTGAAATAGAAGAGAAATTCTTTGAAAGGCATTGCGAAAAATTGTAAAATACAGTAACCAGAAAAATTATAGAGCATTTTAATTTTTAAAAAATATGCCAAAGCGTCTTCGGGGTTGTTTTTGTAACTTATTAGTCTAGTGCTAATTATATCTTAACCATTTGATTGGGATTTTTTTTTAAATGCAAGAAAAAACTTCTTGTATATTTCTGTTATATAACTTCTGTTATATTTCTTGTATTCAGTTCTTTTAGTCTACAACATTACTTTTCAAAGAAAAATAAATAAAGAAACTGGTAGAGGGTGGTTGAGTAAAAAATTTGGAATTGACCCCCTAAAAAGACAAATTGCCCCTCCCTGGGGCGTACGCCCCACGTTGGGAACCATTGCCCTAGACCTAAGTAATCTGACCGTTTTCATGGGCATTCGATGAAAAATGGAAAAAATGTCCTACGCATGACACTTACATAAATACCTATTATCTGTTAACTTAAAAGTTGTTAAAATATAAACTAGGCTTGGCTTTGTTCTTTAAAACGTTAAAAGCAACGTAACAATTCTTTTCTGAAGATGCTCATATAGGATTACCGAAACGTGAATTGTTATAATTTTATTTTAATGTTTGTTTAGTTTTAATTTACAGCATTTTGTTCACACCATTTAGAAAATTTGTGATTTTTTATTTTCACGTTTATATTTAACTTTTCATAGTGTAAATGTTCTGCTCTTTTATTATTTATAATAAACTATGCATTAAAAAATAACAAAATCCCTTAGATTTTCATATTAGCATAGTTGTTTTAATTTGAGAATATAATAGCATTGCCCTAGATCTACCGGGAATTTTATTCAAGTTTTAATAAAACGTTCTACACCAGAATTTTTATTTAAAACTATTTAACTTATTTATTTACCTTATTTTTGTCTGGTTTATATACTTAGTTTATTTTAAAGAAATTTCTGGTTTGAATGAATATTTTGTATGTACCTGTCGGGTCCAATGGACCCGTCTGGTAGACGGAGGGTTAAAGAAGTTGGAAATTACGCGTCAAACGTGGCAAATGAGGTGTGTTCATACTATAACTAGTTTTATACATATTCTTTTGCACCGCATATTGTACTGAATGTATATTTAGTGCACTTCATAAGTGCATATCAATTTCATTCTGTTCGAAAGGCTGTAACATCATTAAAATGCACTTGAAATAATTTTTTCCCATTTGCCGTAATGTAACGGAAAACATTTGACTCTCCCTGTAATTAAACTATACATCCGATTATCATACAATTTGAAATGACGTGACAAAATTTTGCAGCAATTATATATTTAAAATTTCAGACCATTCGGAAGGCTGTAACATCATTAAAATGCACTTGCAATAATTTATTTCCATTGGCCGCCATGTAACGGAAAACTTTTGACTGTCTCTGTAATTAAACTATACATCCGATTTTCATAAAATTTGAAATGACTCGACAAAATTTTGCAAGAAT
Source organism: Maratus speciosus (assembly GCA_963932465.1). NCBI lineage: Eukaryota > Metazoa > Arthropoda > Arachnida > Araneae > Salticidae > Maratus > Maratus speciosus. Next base: position 573,858,430 of record OZ010787.1, read on the forward strand.
TATATATTTAAAATTTCAGACCATTCGGTTGGGTAGTTTTTGCTCTGTTATATGCAAACAGACGGACAGACAGACGGACTGAACGATGACTATAGGTGCTACGTATTTATGTAATTACGAACGCACCTAAAAAACAGCAATAGGTAGAAAAGCTGTCCCACACACGACATAGAATGGTCCGAACATGCAATAATTTCCTGCGATTAAATAGGGTGACGCTCTCAAACAGCAATTATTCAAAAATAAAGACCGTACGAACCCAGTGATCTGACACTGTGAGAACTCCCAACTAGAATAAAAATAAAATTATTTTACTACTGCAATTTCCGTGAACTTAAAGATGAACTTTACTGATGTGTCTGGCATACGTTCGGGTTAGTTTCGCAAAAGGAAAAATGAAATCAAAACTTTCAACTATGCAGGAAATAAGATGCCAGAGTGAAGTTTTAAGTTTCAGCTTTTACAACTTTTCATGTTCAGGAGCTCATAAGACTTCCTATGGCGTTTAAATCATCTAACGCTTAGTTGTAAAAAGGTGAAAGAAAACCAATCAACGATAACCCTATACCAGTAGGATTTGATCACGCTAGCGATTTCTGCTGGTGAATTCAAGACGGGAATTTCCGTAGAATATCATTTGAGACAGTAGCTATACAGTAGCTTGTACATTTTCAAATTTACATTTCGTAAGAGGTAAATACATATTAATGTATGTAAAGCTGATTCTTTTTTAGTCTTTTTTAGTAAGCTGATTCTTTTTTATTATTTATTCAGTTATTTAGTTTTAATCTCATAGGGGAAAGTTCTATTTCAGTGTAAATTGTAATTCAGATGTAAATCAATTTCTTGTTGTATTTTTTTTCTTTTTATCTGTGTATTTAAGGATGAATAAACTCATAATGTAATGCCGAAAGACGTGTTAATTACATCCATTTCGAATAAAATAATGAATATTTACATAAATCATGAACTTACTCGAAAAATGGTTTTGAGTAAGTTTTGTTTTCGTAAAATTGATAGATATTTACTCTTCTAAATATATTTAATATGGATTATAAGCGATGAATTTTACAGAATGCTTGCTGTCCTTACTTTTAAGTGCTACTATCTCTGAATAGATATGTTCGCCTTATTTAATCGTGGAAATCGTAAAATTTCTACTATTAACACCTTGATTACGGAGCTGGGACATATGTCGTCTCAGAGAATATTACTTTATCCTACTTGCGCCACTTTTTGAAAAATATTCTCTGCCATATTCTTATACCAGAATAATTTCAGACGAAATTCACCACAAAGAAACATTTTTGTAACTTATGGTACGAGTGAATATAAAAATAGTCGACAGTCCTACCCCGTAATCAAAAGGTTAAATAAGGCGAAATTATTATTCGAAAATAGTGGGCCTCAAAAGTGAGAATCATATGCACTCTATTTCAGAGATGACTATTTTAAGATAGTCAGTTTTGCTTGAAAATAAATTATAGAGAAAAATTGCAGTAAAAACGAAATGCACGATGTTTTAGAAACTGATTAAATATAAAATATAGCGTACAACAAAACGATGAATGAAGCGGGACTATTTTATTTTTGTTGTTTCATAATTTTATTTATTTATAAGCTCATTAAAAAATTGGTATGCTGCACAATATATTATTAAATAATAAATGTAAATGTACAAATGATCATAAATACAGAGTGAATGAGAATTCTCTTTACATCGTCGATCCCACATAAAGTCTAAGAGAAATAAGATAACGAAGTTTTGATTCTTGTACGTACATGAAAGCGCAACACATAATTTTATTTTTAAGCAAATTGTTTTTAACCCGTTCAGGTCTGGCGTCTTCCCATGTTAACTTATGGGAAAACTTTGAAGCGCGGTGACTCATTACCTAATATAATTATTAACCCTTTGCGCTCGGCGTCTCTTACACAAATTTTATTCGATCGGCACCACTTTTTTAAAAGAAGTTTCGTTCAAGTACACAATTTCAAAAATGCTCTGATTAAATAAGGTGCATTTTATTTTCCTTCATTACTGGTGCCAAAAACAAATTTTGCAAAGAAAGATTATGTGTCCGTAGCGGAGCCCTCGAATGCAAAGGATTAAAATACCGTTTTCACCATCAGAAAATAGACGTCAGATGCCGACGATGTGGGTTTTTAAAGAATTATCTCCGTAAATTTTAAGTATTTTTAAGAGGATGATAAAATTTAATCAAATAGAAATTTCAAAGTGTATAGGAATTTTTTTAGTACTTAAAATTTACGGGGGTAATTTTTAAAAACGCACATCATCTGCATCTGACGTCTACTTTCTGATGGTCAAAATGGTATTTAAATAATTATATTAGGTAGTGAGTCATCGCGCTTCAAAGTTTCTCCATAGGCTAACATGGGTTTTCGCGATTGGGGAGTTTCAGTGAAGCGGAGCCTTAATAGAAAATTTCTTTTTCTTGAGTATTATTTTTCTTAGCAAGCATTTTGTATCTGCATATAATAATGATAGTTATATGTCTATACATTTATTTTTATGAGTTCTTTTATGTCTCAGCATTTAGTAATAGTATAATAATAATAACAATTTGTTTGATTCCCTATACACCGATGACGATTCTTTTAGTTAAAACACGTATTTCACTCTTAAGAGGACAGATTACCTTTTCAACACTTTTGTTTATTTTAAAAAATATGGTTCAAATGCTGAACTCACTGCATTTCAATGTTCAACTAAAAGTACATTTTGAAAAAAAAATTAGCAGCATATTTAATTAAATTTTTTTTAAAAGTTAACAAAAATTTGAATTTTTTGTCCATATTGACATTTTTGTCCAAATTCTTTTTTTTTTTTTTTTTTTTAGATTTTCAAATGTGTGTTACACAAGACTGCGCATGGATTTTTAGATAAACCTAATATTACATTTAATATAATTTTTTTTACTGATATATATAGTGTAAAACGATGAAATGTAACACATCTTCATATACTTTTATTTTTAAAAATGTAACAAAAAAATCTGATGGCTAATTCCATGCGCAAATTTATCACATATGTAATAAAGAACATGTACAAAAATGTTTAAATATCTATCTCAAATACAAAAAAAGTCTTAGCATTTTTTAAACATGAAAGTGAAGAAAATATGAACATGGAGAAAAAGCAATTTAAAGATTTAATTTGTGTGCTACAACTCTACAATATCGATATAATTGCCGTATGGGTAAAAATGAGGCGTCAAAATATTCACAATTAAACAAGCTTTAATTTAATATTTAAAAACAAAAATAAATTTTTTGATCAATTTTGAGGTAAACTGTCCCCTTAAATTAAAAATAGGGGGTACTTTTCGGAACGAATAATTTGTGATAAAACACAAAAAATAGCAGAAAGCTGTTATGTTTGTTTAACCCTGTTGGAATAAGACATTTTCAAAAAATTTTCCTCAGCCTACTGTCATTTGGATAGTACGGCAAATAATTATATTCGTTACATTTCTGTGAATGACATATTCATTAAAGACATTTTCAAAAAAATTTCCTCAGCCTACTGTCATTTGAATAGTCCGCCAAATAATAATATTCGTTACGTTTCTGTGAATGACATATTCATTAAATTTCAGCAAACCTAAACTTTTGTGATTTGGATAGCTACTTCTAATACTACTAACGTAAAAGTATCCCCCCCCCCCACAAATTGAAAAAAAAGCGGAACCGAAAAGATTAACCAAACGAAGATTTATAATTTTGTAAGCAAAAAAGGATTTTCCAGACCAGTTTGATTAGTCGTGAAGATCCATGCCATAAAGGAGAGCCATTGGTGCGCTCGAAGCCGTCACAGTCGCCCAATGTAACCAGCACAAACGTGCTGGTTGGTGCCTTCAATTTATTGAATTTAGCTTTAAAATTTTTCCGGTGGGATCTTTCGTGACCGGGTACTGGATCTACATAGTCATTTAATACAGTGACAGGTCGTTTTGAGCATTTTCTGTCACATGGGTGATCGCAAATATTATTTTATTATTGAAATTTATTTGTCCTCATGACTAAATCTTCACTGAAAAAAAGAAGTCAAACATGTTATTTACATCCTAGAAATTTAAGAACAATTCGTCAAGAATTTCAGTAGATATTCGACAAAACATGCAAAATCGAAAGAGTCCAATCACTTACCCTTAATTTTTTTAACATGAGTGTATAACCACAATAAAAAATATAGAATAGCCTCTTCATAGTTACCCACGAATCCGAGAAGCATTCTCTTTTTTGAAACCACAGAAACTAATATATTTCTGAGATTTAACGAAACAGTTTTATAAATAGAGGTTCTTTTACTGTCACAGATTTTTGTAAACGTTACGGAGTTGTCTTTATTATTAATCAGTGTAGTAATCAGTTTTCTCAATCCGGAATATAGATTTTTTGGGTTCTATCAATTTTAAGTAATTATGCTCATGCTCAACAAACAGGTTTTACAGACAAACATGATGAATTATCAACATTAACATTAAAATTAATATTATGTCGTTACTCGTGTACATTCAATTAGCAGCTAAAAATGTACAGTTGAGAATGGATACCATCTTGAAAACCAATATTCCGGTTTGAAGAAACTGATTAATACACTATAAAAAAAAAAAAAAAAAAAAAACTCAGAAACGTTTCCGAAAATCAGTTGCAGCAGAAGAAATTTTGTTTTAATAGATGCTTCTTTAAACGCCGGAAATATCAGCGATTCCTAAAAATAAAGAACGCTTTTCGGAATTGTGAGATATTTGGAAAAGATTATTCCATATTGTCGTATATGGTTATATCATAATTTCGTAGATTAACACATTGTATGCGGGCAATTTTTCAAAAATGAGCACTAAATTTACGTTCACAGATGCCACTGTAAATTAAAACCTGCTCACAACCAATAAGAGGTAAATATTCTTGGATTACATCTTCTTTTTTCGTCCGTACAAAATTTCCGGTACCAGTAATAATTTCTGTCTCCAACCCATAAAAACGTACTAGTACGTGTCCCGCATACAATGTGAGAAACATTTGTCTTTTTTACAGTGTACCTTAATTAACCTTTCTTTATTTCTTTTTATATCATATTGTATATCATATAAAACTATATGATATACCATGTCATATATCATATTTTCGTAAATTACGAAACATTTGTCTTTTTTTTACAGTGCACGTAAATTAACCTTTCTTTATTTCTTTTTATATCATATAAAACTATATGATATATCATAATCATGTAACATATTTTTGTAAATTAGGAAACATTTGTCTTTTTTACAGTGTACCTTAGATAATCTTTCTTTTTTTTTTCTTTTTGCCTCATACTATGTATCATACAGAACAATATGATATGTCATATCATATATCATATTTTCCTAAATTAACAAACATTTGTCTTTTTTACAGTGCACCTTAATTAAACTTTCTTTGTTTCTTTTTATATCGTTATGTTTTTTCAATAAATATCTTACTGTTAACCTTTATTTTATAGGTTAGTGAAAAATAGTGAAAACCTTATATTTGGATCGTTTTTAAATTATAGTCAACTTTGATAAATATGTGTAATTTATATAAAAAAAATCTTTAAAATTTTCTTTTTAAATTTTGTATCGGACGGAATTCTTTTTACTACTTGCTCTACAAAGACATGCCGCGCAAGGCGAGATGTTTTTAAGAATAGTTTCATATCTATCAAGTCTAGTACCACTATTTATTAACAGTAATCTTCGTCCTATAAAATCTCAGAATTTTTGTCATCAAATATACATAACTTAATGAATGTAGAATATATAACATTAACAAAAAATAAAACTATCAAATTTCGACTGCGCTAAATTTACGAAATGAAGGAAATTTTTGGATAAATTGGAAAACTCAATATGTAATATAGAATTTCTTAATTCTATAATTGATGAAAATTTTTACAGAGAGAAAACTTATGAAAGCAAACTAAAGTAGGAAATATTATATTTCTTTTTATCCGATTTTTTATGGACATCTCATTTTCAGAAATTCAAAATTATTTTTCAAAAATATTGAGAAAACAACATAAATTACTGAAAATTTAAATTATAAAAATCGTTTCTTGCTTTGTTTGTGAAATAATAGAAAATTGTATAGTGAACAGAAATTTTGAATTATAAGCAGTTTAATTTCAATTTTTTTTGGTCCCCTATTGTAGTACTTGGTTAATTATTAATCTTTTTTTTTTATCTAATTTTGTATTCATCTCCAGTTACAAATATTCTTTACATAAAATAATTAAATACTACAACTTCTCTATAATCAAAATCATTAGGAGTGTTTACAAGGTCAACAAAATAAAACTATTTTTCTCTTGTCACGTTAAAGTTCTCACATTTGTAAATAATAATACAATCGCAGTCACTTCCATAATCAGTCCACAGTTGTGAATGATATTGAAGATAGTTGCATGCAACATTTCTGTAAAATCCAGGTATCGGCATAGTCCTTTTTTTTCCAACAATGATTTTCGTTTGAGATAGCCGAAAAAGTAACTATTCCGGACCCTGAAAAGTAAATTATTTAAAGTTAAAATATTTAAAGCATTTATCTATTTGATTATTTACGTTTAAAGTCAGTTTAAACAGAAAATTATTATTTATATAAAATGACGTCTGGATTCAGAAATATTGTTTGAAAATTTTACACTTAATCGTCATATTCTTCCCAAAATATTGATATATATATATATTTTTCAAATCTGCAACTGCCTCAATAGACGTTTCTGTTATGTAACAGGGCACAGTAGGGTAAAACCGATCTCTTACTATTAATTGCTTTTTGAAGTCAGAATTCACAACGGAATTAGATGCAAATTCGAATACCAGAATGTTTGTAAAGTAATAGTTTTCATTTCAAAACACAAAATTGTTTTCATTAAATAAGGCAAACAATATGAAAAATCCGGGATTCTTCCCCTGAAGTGTATGGACGCTGATATGATTACTTATGATCAGATCATACGATTAGTTTTTATTAATAAATGTTTATTTATAAAGTCAAATTAAAAGTCAGATTAAAAATTTTATTATAAGTCATCTCATCTTACCCAACTGCTGGGGTAAAACTGAATAGATATGTTACTCTTAGAGGAAATAAAAAAGATTAGACTCTCTTTTAAAAAAGAGCATTATATTTTATTTTACAACATTAACTAACGAACTAAACTAACACTATTTCAATCATAAGTTTATTGATTCAATATTTAAAGACATAAGTATAATTATCTTCATTAAAAGTTGCGAAAATGCAGAAAAGAAGTTCACCTCTTTAGCAGCTTTATAAAAATCATAATCAGTGGTATCCAGGTTGCCTTTTCTTCACACATTGTTTACAAGGTCTTCAGTTATTGCTATCATATATCCTTTTTTTATTCCACGTAGGATATCTGGTTTTACCCCAACAGAATGATGATCGTAAATCACGTCATAAAATTGAACCTGCAGATTCTTGCAAAAGTTTCATTATGGTAAATAAATTCTTATTAAATATGCTACGCAAAAACATATAAAAACGTTAAATAACTTTAAATGTGTTTATAGTTAAGAATTTTGAAAAAGGCAAACATGAAAAAAAAAATGGAATATAAACACATAAACTTTAAAAATGCTAGTATGGATATACCGTGATAGCTTCTTCATCTTCTTGTCTAGAGCTAAGTATTTCAAACAGTAGCCACTACCGGACCTACTCAGATTGATTTAAACTGTGATATACAGTTTTACACTTCTTTTCCTTTTATAAAAAATAAGCAATTTCTGTACTTCTGCAACAAATGCACAATTCATATACAATAAATCGATAACTACAATTACTATGCACGAAAATTTTTATTTTCCTTATATATATATATATATATATATATATATATATATATATATATATATATATTTCCAACTACGGGTGGTATTTCTTTTACGTAATTCATAATACATTCATCAATAACAAACAAAAATACAAATAAAGTTATATTTGTTCCTGTATACACATACAGTTTGAACGATCGATAAGAGCAGTCAGTATGCATAAAGTATTTAATTTTTTTCTATCTATATTTCCACTTACGTTATTATTACGTTATAATTAATCGATATTTAACGAAAAAAAATTACTTTAAATCTACGTATGCTTATGCAACAAATGTACTACAGTAAAACCTCCATAACGGACACTCCCGTATAGCGAACATCTTTATTTATAGGACACTTTTTCGATCCCCCACACCTATAGATTTGTACATTTTTATCTCTCAATAGCGAACACCTTCGAAAAGCGGACAAGTTCCGCGCTCCCGAGGTGTCCATTATTCAGAGGTTTTACTGTATTTATATGCGATAAATACCTAAAAGCTATCAGTTATAGATGTATTCCTTTATATACATGAAATTAAGAAAAAGTTTTGAGTAAGCCATATCATTATGATGATTTATACCATGTGAGGAAAATTATCTCATCTTTTTTATTAAATGCCCATTGTTCAAGGATCAAAGTATCTTTTTAAAAGTGCTAAGAGACTATTTGATAAAGAGACGATATAAGAGACGATTTACTAGGATAATAGATGAGGGACGGAATCCTGTTTCTTTTACGTTTTTTCTCTTTTTTTCTCACATATATTCAGATCGAATTATCGGAAAAAGAATTGAAAAGTTTCTCTAAACAAATAACCCAAGTCAACATGTGCATTAACAACTGGAGGATTTAACCCGTTCGGGACCATGGGTGCACATATGCACCCTCAAAAAGTGCTTAAAACGCTTGAGTTTGATACCAGTAAAAAAGAAAAGTAAAATTGATTTTATTTAATTGCGACATTTTTGTGATTTACAAAGTTAATTAAAATAATTAGCAAAAAGTGGTGCCAAACGAATAAAATTCGTGTAAAAGATGCCGGTCCTGAACGGGTTAAAAATTTGCTCCCAGCAAGGCTAACTTCATTTGCCGCCTGCATCATACGTTCAAAATTTTTATTTAGGCAGAAAAAAAACTCTGCCTCTAGCGTAAATTAAGAATGGAATTAACATAAACAAAAAAATGTATAAAATATATTATTTTAATGAGCAAATACTTTCAATTTTTTTAAACTCACGACACTGATCCTAAAATTTGCTTCAAAATCTGCCGCGCTAAGCAAGAGCCTGCTCGGTCTATTGGTAAATCAACCGCTGTCATTGATTGCAGGCATGCGAAACATATTTATTTTTTAAATTACAAATTTAAAACTTATTTCATAACACTTTTAGGGTGTGCACGGGTGTACCATAATTTTTTAATAGAATTTTTCGTTTTATTTAACCGCCGAAAAACTTTGCACTTTCTATGAATAAGTGAGGTGGTTACGAATTTTGCAATTTAAATATTAAATAGAAAATTTCTGATCTTAAATAACGGTGGCGGACTCCTTTAGGAAATTCCAAGGAGCGTATGCAACTTGAACTTTTTGATGTATACTATATTCCTTAAACTTTCTTTTCTTTGTTGAAAAGTGTAAAACTAAACTGTGATATATATACCTTTAAAATCTTTACTTTCTTATCACATCAAGGCTTTGTTTTTAATATAATGTATGCGCAAGATATGTTACCCAACACATAACTAATGAAACATGCCAAAATCCTTTGTTCTAATCTATTGTTATGTCATATGGATGCTACTTTTAAAAATTATAATGTTAAATTAACTAATAAAAATATGCATAATGCAATGAAAGCACTAGGCATAGAAAGCAAACGTGTAGAATATCATTATTTTTTGCATGTATTTTTCATGGAACTATATATAAAGAGGACATATCCTCAAAATGGTGAAGCTTCCACTGTAACCGGTTCCGCAGGGGCAAACTTTCACCGGTAAATTTGAATAGAAATTTCTTTTTTATTGAAAAAGTCTTATTCATGCAGAATTTCTGTCATGATCAATATCTATGTTTTCACTGGTGGAATTTTGCCCCGGCAGTAGTCGGGTTCTGCTGTTCCGCCATATTATAAACAATCATCCTATCAATGTCTGAGGAAGAGATTATAATACCGCCGGAGCAACAAGCTCAAGCATTTGCTTAACAAATCCGGAGTAATGGAAGCAATAGCATCTTCAATTCTGTGTCTCAGCTCTGGCAAATCATTAAGTAGAGGAGGAACGTAAACACGATCTTTCATAAAGCTCCAAAGGAACAAAAAATCACATGGCTCTAACGGCTTTTAAATCTTCAGCCCAACGATAACGCTTTACGCTCAGGAGTTGCCATTTTGTGTATGTGGCACTGCAAGGAGTCAATAGCAAAGCGGTACTCGCGCTTGCGCTTATCTAAAACTGTTTGAGTGATTCTTTATTTGTGACCTTGAACCAACACTCTACAACGCTTACAGTCGATGCTATTAAAACTTATAACTGGGACATTCTGTTATAGACAACCTGTAGATAATTTCATACTAAATGGAGGACGCTCTTCAACTTTGTAACTGACCTTTTTTCGTATCTCTTACCGTTTTCGAGATAGGAACGCTAACAACGTAGTTTGCCGTTAGAATCGCTGTGAGTGGTTATCGGGTTGCGTACAGGCACTTTAACACATTGAGTGCCACCATACAGATTTGCCAGTTTGGCCTCCATTTTTATCCAGAAATTTTGTGTTCATATTAGAAATAAAGAATAGTATTTTACGCTTTATTTAATAAAAGACATTTAGCGATAACATAAGGTAAAATATCTTCTTTCGATATTTCCGGTATCAATTTAAAATCTTTGATTATTTTCGCTGCCGATCCCGGGATCGGCAGCGAAAGTGTTAATAACCTAGACACCACGTTCATGATTATGGCTGGTCGCCGTTCTGAAGTTAGTGAGTGTGAGCAGGATTGTAGTGGGCACTGTACAATGGTTATTTTAGCTACATGACACGATAAATATTTCAAAACTGTTATTTAATTATTCAGTTAATGGATTATTTTTTATTCTTGTGAAAACGCTATCCCCTAAACAAATTTCGCAGAATTTTAGAATTTTAAGCAATAAATATTCCGAAAACAGCTAATTTAAAATAAACCCTTCTCAAAAATTACATCATACGGTTGCCAGCCAGTTCAAACAATTCAACGCGGAGGAACGTGACTGTTTCTCTTTAAGAAAACGAAAACGTAAAAGAAACGATTGAAAAAATTGTCACTTTTCAACTTTCCGTCGAAGGTAATTTTTTTTAATGTCAACCTTTATCCCGAGGAATACTTCTGAAGTCAATTTCTTTAAAATTCAGATCACATTTTGCAACAAAGTGTCAACCATTTTAAACTCTTACCACGTTCTAAATGCTGTGATATATTTGAAGGTAAAGATTTTCAGATTATTATTATTTTTTTTTTCAACTGCGATAAAATCGTGTTTTTCATTCCTGTTACAAATGCTTTCCCAACTTCCGATTTCATGACTAAAATGTAAATAAATATTTTTTCAGAAGAAAAACTGATTAATGTAACACGTATTAGAGTTGGAGTTGACGTAATTCGAATAATTAATTGTTCTGTTGAATTTACACGTTGATATTACAGATATTGTATAGTACAGGAATAGCAAATCCGCATGCCAGCGGGCAAATTGCCCCGCAGTTTACGAATAATATTCTTTGCTTCATTTGATGATAGAAAATTTATGATTAAATAAAGCGAAGATTTCTGTTTTGAAAAAGTGGTATCAATTTGCCAGTTGACGTTGCAGATTCACCACCCCTGACGTAGTACATTTAAAGTGTACGCATTTTATTTTTTCATTTTTTGAAATTGCTTTATTATGTATTTTTTCTAGTTTGAAATAAAATCATATCTAAATAAAATGTTTTCCCACTTTGATTTTATTATTATTTGTGATTGTTAATTTTAAAAGTATATGTACTTTTGTAATATTTTTGCTGGTTTATTTCAAATGGTTTATTTTAATGAAAAAATGTAAAAACCAACGTTTGACTGTAATTGTGTATTTATACGATAGAAAGTATCAAAATATTAATTTTGTGGAATAAAAACTTTCCCATACCCCTCCCGTAAATAAAGACCGTGTACATAAACATAAAACATAAAATAATATATTAGTAGGTACTAATAATAAATTAGTAGTACTCTTACCTAATTTAGTAGGAAAAAATTGAGGCTATTTTCACTGTAAAAAAAAAAAGGGACTAAAAAACGCAAATACTACTAGCAATCTAGACGCCAGTACTATTTCCATTTTTTTTACGGGAATTTTTACCCATAAATTACAGAAAAATTTCCGTTTTTAATCAGAAAAACGGAAACTTTTCTGTAATTTATGGGTAAAAATTCCCGTAAAAAAACGGAAATAGTACTGGCGTCTAGATTGCCAGTAGTATTTCCGTTTTTTTTTGTCCGTTTTTTCTTACAATAGCAAATGATAGAATGATGAATTTAACGCTTTCTATGTAAAATAACATGTTAGACCAGGAGTTCCCAAACTTTTAGACCGAAGTACCACTAAATAGAAGTTCATAGTTCCACGTACACCAGGTGACAAACACAAAGATAATACAGAAAAACCTGTGTAAACGAAATATGTCTAAAACGAAATATTTTTCCAGTCATTCGTGCTTCCGTCTGTGAAGATTTTGCTGATTTACATGATTACATTATTAAATTGGTGCTTATATTGACTTTAATATTTTTTAGTGTATATAAAGTGTATCATTTTTCGGTGACAAATAAAGATATATTTAAATATAAAACTACTGCATAGCTTTGTTAAACATGGAAAAAAATACACATTTAAAATCGCCTTGATCGCCAATTTTTTGTTATATGAATACTATGTTTATATCAGTAGCGAAATACACATAAGAAAATTTAATAAGTGAATAACCTACATACGAAATTTACATACCTTCTGAAAGTAAACTGCTTATTAATGCGAGATCGAAGTTTGTTGAAATAAGTAATATACACACATATAATATGGTAATAGAAGAAAACTTTTTTTAGGGGTGTATGAAGGTTCAACTCAACATCTACCGAATATTAGTTCGGTTTATCTAAAAATTCTAATCCAAATTACATGCAAAACGCTATCAAAGCAGTAACAGAGAACAAACGCCACGGAGCCGGTGAACTGACACATCAAGAAAGAGGTGGGAGGGTGCTTTTTGATTTCACATGCTGTAATTTTTATTTCATTTCACGTACTAGTATCAGACTTTCGCGTACCAATAAACAGAGCTTCACGTACTAGTACTGGTACGCGTACCATAGTTCGAGAACCCATGTGTTAGACTATAGAGCAAGTGGTTATCTAGCTTTATTGTTCGCGACCCACGTTAAAATTACAAGTTTTCTTTTTTCACATCACTTTAGTATTAGATATATACAACTTTTTGTGACATGTTAGTAGTAGGATTATCCCACGGAAAATATGAACTTGGGCACAAACCATGCATATGAGACCAATATGAGGTAATATTAATGTGAAAGTAGGGTTATCAAAACCTTTTACTATTAAAAAAAATCATTTGTTAATGAATGTACTAAAGAAAATGCAGTTTAGAAGTCAACGTGAATTATGGCATTGTTTTACACCCCCGACCAAGTCTGTGCCGGTATTGAAACTTTTTTAACACATTTGCATCACTAGCGCATATATGCATGTATTTCAAGAATTTCTTTATTATTCAGAAATTCTGAATCCACACAGGAAATTCTGAAAGAAGAATTTTTAGTTTATGTAATCACGAAAGTACAATGTAATTAAATAAAACAAAAATTGCGATTAAGAATTTCTGGTATAAATTCGGGATTTTTGAATAAAATAGAAATTCCTGAAATGCACAAATATAGTATGTGCTAATGCTATAAATGGGTTAATTTTAGGTTCAAACCAATTCTGTACGCAAAATAGTAACATTGTTATTTTATTTATTTTATTGCAGCAGATACAAATTTTTATATATTTTTGAAGACCAGACTGGTCGTTCCGCAAGTTACCAGTTCAGTGGCGTAGCATTAGGAGGGGGGGGGGGGGGGAGCTCGATCATTACACTACCAACACTATTATATATAAAATTTTGTTTTATTTAATCATTCATAACCAGAAAAATAGGCTGCAATTAGCGGAAAATTCACGCAAATAATGTGTTTCATGAAACGAAATTAAGATTATTGCTAACTTACACACAATGAAAGTAGGATTATTAGCTATAAATATATATATATATATATATATATATATATATTAATAATTATATTTATTTTACTAAACATGTAAATATCGTTAGTACATTTTATACTCATTTAACCTCATTTTACCAGGTTCGTTATTACCTCATTATTCGTTATTACCTCATTTAACCAGGGTTCGTACGCATCAGGGTTTTCAGGAGATTTTAAGTGTTTTAGTATCAGCAATTTTGTAAAGTACTGGTCGCTATGTCTGAATATAGATTTTCCCTCCCCTTCCCCATTAAATAAGCCAAATAGCATTTATGAAAATTCTGGTAAAAGGGGCTTGAAAGTCCTTCAAGTGTGGGAGATTCTCAAAATGTGGGATCATTAAACGTTAACTATATGTAATTTTAAAAATTTTCAAATTTGAGGCCAATTTTTTTAATAGTATAGTATTTTGTCTATAAATATAATATATAAATATTTTTAATAGTATGTCTACAAAATTATACACAAACATTAAAAGACAGCAACTATTCTGGAAAATTAATTATTAAAGCCTTTAATTAGCAGTTGTGTACGTTACAAATTTTGGACATTTTTTCGAACGTACGTTACAGATTTTGGACGTTGCTCTTAGTATTTAAAAAATTCTTAAGACTAAGAATGTAGTAAATGTGTCCTATAATTGTATGTGTATACATATATATATATGTATAATTAGCTTTTTGTTATCCAGTAATCAGAATAATAATAAAATCAAATGCTTTGTTACGTACGTTACTTTCGGACATAACAAAATACAGAAAAATTCTTTATAGAAAAGTCCTTCTATCTTCAAAAAAGCAATAAATCAGCCTGCCATCTCTTAACGAAATTATCAAAAAATCATCCATTGCCTTTATGCATTCGTTGTTTACCATTAGAACCACTTGGAAAAAAGTTTAAACTCTTTTTCTTGGTGGTACATTGGAGCAGTTAACGTTATGAATGTCCGAAATTGGCCTCTTTAGCATAAAATAATAAAATTTTAAGATATTTATACAAAGCTTTTACAATATAAATTATGTCATTTTCTGTCTCTGAATAGAATTAAAAACTCAGTGTAAAAAAAAAAATAATAATAAAGTCAATGATAATTAAAGTTATGTTTGAAAGGCTTAAAGTTATGACGTGTGTCCAGTGCCCACCTTTTGAGAATCGCCCGCGTACGAACCCTGTTAACTTGTATTATTTTTCAAATGAAAATATCGAACTTGCACAAGATCTTTATTTTGTCATGACTGGCATATCTCTAAAATACAGAATAGCCTGCAGGGCTCGCACCGTTCCTAAAATTTTCGCACTTTGCTACCAGTATTTTAATTAAGAATTCTTCGTGGTATAACCTTTTGACATCTATAATAGAATTATACAACTAAGATTATCGTTTTAATTTAGTGGTAGCAAAGTACGAAAATTTTAGGAACGCTGCGAGCCCTAAGCCTGTTTCTGAAAAAAAAAAAAAAATTCAATAAGAATATAGGCAATAGCATATCAAGTGGAGTAGGGAATTTTTTAATATTTTAGCGATACCTAGAAAATTTTTACATGGTGTGTGGACCTTTCCCCACCCCAGATAGAAATGCAAGCTTTACAGATATACAACATGTACAACTATACAAGCTTAAGCGAATTTTTTTGTCGAATTTGCATATTCTTGTGTAGCGAAAGGTGAATACCATTGGTCTATGTGGTAACAATGACTTTAAGCTACCAATCGAGACCATTTTATTGAACTTCACTATTCGCATATAGCGATACTCGAAAATTTTAAGTATATACTACACGTTATATGTACACATATACATATATTTCATAGCATTATAATATCTTAACGCATACCTGCCACCTTACTGTTGTTTTTTAATAATATATATTTTGAATCAGAAAATTTATTAAATAAAAATGTGTCTTGTGTCTATGCAGTTCTTAATTGGTTTCATTTATAAAGTAAATCTCTTGTTCAAAATTTATTTATTTGAACTGAAAAGTTACGGAAGATTAGAGGCTATGGTATATGTTGTTCTAAGTGACAGGATAATCCATTTTGAAGTCGGTGAAAAAATAATATTTATCGAATTCTTGTAAACAACTTACCATTTGCAAAACAATTCTCTAAGTATCAATTCATAATCTTCTCTGGCCAAGAATATGCTACATTACTACGGCTGAATTGATGTGCAATCGGTTGTACAAACGCAGCAAACACCCAATCTTTACGACAAAACTGAAAAGAAAAAGTTACATAATATCGAAACATAATTTTTTCATGCATGACATTTAAAGTGTTTTTCCGTACTTAAAAAAGGACCCGGGGAAAGAAATGTTCTTTTCATGTTCTACTCATGTAGAAAGCGTAAAATGATTTTTTATTTACTTCAATGCTTGTTTTTCGTCGCGTCTGAGACCATCGAACCGTAAATCATTTTTGCACACAAAAATGTTTTTGTGATTAATTTTTGTAGATATGAAAGGTTTTTGTTTTCTAAACGGATGGCGTCACGAGTCACTTATAAAGAAAATCAAACTTCGAACAGTATTTGAAATAGAATATATATCTTCATGCTCATTTTGCAGACATTTCCTATCATTTTTCACACACCGTAGAAGAAAAAAAGTTTCTTAACCCATCTTTTATAAATTCGATAAATTCGTTAATGTGAAAAATTAATTAATCTGAAATTCGTTAAAAGGAATATACCGGGTGTTTCATAAGCTCAGTGCAAAAATAAAATGCGTTAAAAAAAGATCTATGAGTCGGAGAGACATGCAGTTTGCAGATAAATATTCAGCGTGGTACGGGATTTTGTATGACACCAAAAAAAGTTCAAAATCTCGACAATAGAGGCCGCTACTGCTGATAATTTCATGAAATAATTCCATATTGCTCGCTCAACGCAAGATTTGGATACAAAAACATTAGAGAATGCTACATATACACTTTTATGTATCCAAATCTAGCTTTGTGTGAGCAATATGGAATTTCCCATGGAATTATCTACAGAACTACCCGAAACACAATGAACAGGTACTATGATACAACCTGGTTGTGTCGTAGGATTTTCTGGAGGTCATGTTGAACGTTTGTTATTGGAATAGAACAAATGAATAGAGCGTATTGTTGTCCTGCTCATTGTGTTTCGGGTCGTCAGCGCCCTCTACATGTAATTTTTTTAACTTTTTTTTCTGCTAAAAAAATCCGGCTACCTTGTGAGCCCTTTCTTGCAAACCGCACTCCTTTATCATAATTTCTTCCTTTTTTATGAGTTTTTAAAGCTTTAACGAACTTTTGACCCACCCGGTATTTTTAAGATCTAAAGAAGCATTTATAAAAATGAAGTATCTTTTGCTGCCACTGATTTTCAGAAAAGTTTCCGATTAGTTTGTTTTATAGTGTATTAATCAGTATTCTTAACACGGGATATAGATTTTTCAGAAGCTATCCATTCTCGAGTAAAACATTTTTATGCTCAACAAACATGTTTTCCAAACAAACATGATGAATTAACATTGAGATGAATATTTTTATGATACTCTTGCATGAATAAATTCAAGCACGCAGCTGAAAATGTATAATTGAGGATTGATAGCATATTCCAGTTTCAGAAAACTCGGAAATATTCTGAAAATTAGTGCGCCAAAAGAAACTTTGTTTTTATAAATTATTTTCTAAGTCTTAAAAATATACTGATTTCTGAGGTCTCTAATGATAAATGTCGCTTTTCTGATTCGTTCGTAGTTATAATGTAATTTTGTAGATTAAGAAATATGTGTATCTTATTACAGTGCAGATCAAAAATATTTCAATGTGTAATAATAATGGTAAAAAAATCCCACATATTTAAAAGAAAAATGAAAATTTAGCATAGTCTGTTAAAGATATTAAATCTCTGTTCGAAACACTTCTTCATTCATTTACGCAATCACTTTCATCCAGTAAAAACACAGTAAAAATCCGGAAATTTGTCTGGTAATCAAAGGAATATATATATATATATATATATATATATATATATATATATATATATATATTTTTTTTTTACTGTGAATTTCTTTCAACTTGGTTTGAATTTTTACAAAACATTTGTACCGGATAAATCAAAGTGGAGGTTGATGGTAGAAACATAATTCCAATTTAATTTTGTAAAAGGGAATATATAAATATTTATAATGAAATAAAAATTTTTTTGGCTTCATTTTCGTATATACGGCACTAAAACAAGAAAGACGCGTTTTTAGTGTAAGAAAACACAGAAAATTCATAAAATTCAATTCATCATAACTCGAAAAGTTTTGGTTATAAATTAATGAGACTTCTTTTATATCCTTCCTAGACATATGACAACATTTTTCTAAATATAAATTACAGGATAAGGGGACCGTAGAAAAAATTAAATTTCTGTTTTACTATTTACACCCTTATAAAACAAATCCCACACCTGAGAACCATACTTGATTTGTGTAATTTTTGTAATTTTAAGTATGTTTCTATCATTATCAGTTAATAATTATCAGTCATAATAATTTGGAGAATATGTTATATGGATTATATAACATTAAAAATTACATGGATTTTCGTAAAAATCGGCCGACGGATAAGGTACTGAATCCATTTTAAAACCACTTCCAAATTCTATTCAATTCTATAGGGGAAATCACGAAGGAAATGTGACTGAGTATAAGTGACAATTTAGGCTATGTAATGGAGCATTAGCGCCGCGACAGTAACTTCTCAAATTCTGAAACGGGAGGACCAGTATTCGAATCGAGGTGATTTCATTGTGTCAAAAATGTATAAATCCCCCCCCCCCCCCTTTTATATATTTTTCTGGGTACGAACGCCACTGTTCAGAAAGTTGAGTGCAGTCACTCCAGATATTTTTAATTAGGATCTCAACTTATTGATATCACAAACCTGCGATGGCTGTGTTTTTTAACTTTTAATAATTGATTTTTATGTCTTGTTTAGCGCTAAATCCCAAAAATAGATGGCTAAATGATTTTGATTTTTAGCCATCACGTCAGGATTTTTCGCAAATCATGAATTGCGAAGGTAAAAAGTAAAAAAATAGCGAAAATTTGCTGCTAATAAATAGAAAAGATGGTTGTGTTTTTTAACTTTTGATAATTTATTTTCATGTACTTTTTAGCGCTGAATCCAAAAATGGCCTTAATTTTTAACCATTATTTCTCAAGATTTTTCGCCAATCGTAAATTTCAAAGTTAAAAAGTAAAAAAAAATATATATATATAGCGAAAATCTTATGCTATAAAATAGATGAGATCGTTATGTTTTTTAAATTTTGATAATTGATTTTTATGTACTTTTATCACTGAATCTGAAAATGACCTTCATTTTTAACCATCAGGTCAGAGTTTTTCGCAAATCGTAAATTTCAAAGTTAAAAAGTAAAAAAAAAAAACCCGAAAATCTGATGCAATAAAATAGGTGTAAAACATTTTTTATTCAATTTAATTTTATATAATTCAATAATTTATTCAATTTTTTGGCTTATGCTGGGGATTCTTACAGCTCAACAGCTCAGGAGCCCGACGACGGGGGAAAAGAGATCCATTTTAGCTTCGAACTTTTTAATTTCGAAATTTACTATTTGCGAAAAATCCTGACGTGACGGTTAAAATCTAAGGTCATTTTCGGATTCAGCGATAAAAACTACATAAAAGAATCATCAGAAGTTAAGAGACACAACATTCACATCTATTTTATAATATCAGTTTTTCGCTATTTTTTGACTTTTTAACTTTGAAGTTTACGATTTGCAAAAAATCCTTATGTGATGGTAAAAACTGAAGGTCATTTTTAGATTCAGCGCTACAAAATACACAAGAATCAATTATCAAAAGCTAAAAAACATGACACAACCCAAATTTTGCAGACTAGTGTATTCGACAGAGTGGGACTCTACAAAGTCAAACGTCTAATAATTCAAAATCAAAACCTTCCCTATCAGGTAAAATAGGAAGATTTTCTAGTGTTTATGCTATGCTTTTTTTTGGAAGAAATTAATAATTATACATATTAAATAAACATTCCCAAGTCAAAACCTTCCCTATCAGGTAAAATAGGAAGATTTTTTGGTATTTACGCTATGCTTTTTTTGGAAGAAATTGATAATTATAATAAATAAACCTTCCCATCAGGTAAGGAAGATATTTTAGTATTTATGCTACGCTTTTTTTTTAAAAAAAATTAATAATTATAATAAATAAACCTTTTCATCAGGTAAAATAGGAAACTTTTTTAGTATTTATACTATGATTTTTTTTGGAAGGAACCAATAATTATAATAAATAAACCTTCCCATCAGGCAAAATAGGAAGATTTTTTAGAATTTATGCTATACTTTTTCTGAAACAAATTGATAATTATAATAAATTAACCTTCCCAACTCAAAACATTCCCATCTGATAAAATAGGAAGATTTTTTAGTATTCATGCTATGCTTTTTTTGAAAGAAATTAATAATTATAATAAATAAACCTTCCCATCAGGTAAAATAGAATTTTTTTTTTTTTTAGTACTTACGCTATTTTTTTTTTTTTAAGAAATCAATAATTATAATAAATAAATCTTCTCATCAGGTAAAATAGGAAGATTTTTTAGTATTTATGCTACACTTTTTTGAAAGAAATTGATAATTATAATAAATAAACTTTACCATGAGTTAAAATAGGGAGATTTTTTAGTACTTATGCTCAGGGTCTGATTAATGCACGGGCCTCCGAGGCCTCGGCCCTGGGCCCACCAAACTCAGGGGCCCACAAATTGGTGTGTATTTTCTGACAATTTAAGTTTTTCCACTGTTTGCATTTTATATTTTGGCCCCTGACGTAAAAACAAAGTTTTACTGTAATAAAAAACCTCCATATTTAATTTTTCTATAAAAGTACTTTTCAATTTGAGAGTACCTATAATTTTCAAAACTTGCCGTATCCAGAAAATCAGATTTGGGGAAAATGCCAAAAACTGGATACTGTGTCTATTGGTTTCAATATAAACGAGGATTTTACAATGTCAGAATTATAGTTTAAAATGATTACTAGACTGTTAGGGAAAACACAATTTTTATGATTTTGGATAAGGCGAGTTTTGAAAAAGACGTCCTCATTTATTCTGCAACATAAACTGTGGATCATAGACGTTTGTGAATTAAACAAATGCTTATTTGAGAAAATGGACGGTAATTCATTTTCTTGATTATTCTTGTAAGTTAAATTTTTTTTGTGAACTTGAAACTTTCACCTAAAACACTTTGTCAACTCATCAAATAAACCTCCTTTTTTTCTGAAAGTGTCGCCGGGAATGGGGAGGTAGGGGGGGGGGGGGGCAACTTTTTAACAGGCCCTGGGCCCAACTTCAGCTTGATCGGGCTCTGCTTATGCTACGCTTAAAGAAATTAATAATTATAATAGATAAACTGTCCCATCTGGAAAAATAGGAAGATTTTTTCGTATTTATGCTATACTTTTTTTTGAAAGAAATTGATAATTATACTAAATTAACCTTCCCAACTCAAAACATTCCCATCAGATAAAATAGAAGATTTTTTAGTATGTATGCTACGCCTTTTTTTTTTTTTTTTTTTTTTTTTTTTTTTTTAAGAAATCAATAATTATAATAAATAAATCTTCTCATCAGGTAAAATAGGAAGATTTTTTAGTATTTATGCTATACTTTTTTGAAAGAAATTGATAATTATAATAAATAAACCTTCCCATGAGTTAAAATAGGGAGATTTTTTAGTACTTATGCTACGCTTAAAGAAATTAATAATTATAATAGATAAACTGTCCCATCTGGAAAAATAGGAAGATTTTTTAGTATTTATGCTATACTTTTTTTGAAAGAAATTTATAATTATCTATATTAACCTTCCCAACTCAAAACATTCCCATCAGATAAAATAGGAAGATTTTTTAGTATTTATACTAAGCTTTTTTTTTTTTTAAGAAATCAATAATTATAATAAATAAATCTTCTCATCAGGTAAAATAGGAAGAGTTTTTAGTATATATGCTATACTTTTTTTAAAAAAGAAATTGATAATTTTAATAAATAAACCTTCCCAACACAAAACCTTCTCAACAGATACAATAGGAAGATTTTTCAGTATTTATGCGATACTTTTTTTGAAAGAAATTGATAATTATATCAAATGAACTTTCCCATCAGGTAAAATAGGAAGATTTTCTAGTATTTATGTTTTTTTTTAAAATAAATTTATAATTATAATAAACAAACCTTCCCAACTCAAAACCTTCCCATCAGGTAAAATAGGAAGATTTTTTAGTATTTATGCTATTTTTTTTTTTTAAGAAATTAATAATTATAATAAATAAACCTTCCCATCAGGTAAAATAGGAAATTTTTTTAGTATTTATGCTATGCTTTTTTTGAAAGAAATTAATAATTATATCAAATAAACCTTCCCAACTCAAAAACCTTCCTTTCAGGTTAAAATAGGAAGATTTTTAAGTATTTATGCTGTGTTTTTTTTTGAAAGAAATTAATAAATAATTATAATAAATATTAAAACATTTTATTAACCAGAATAGATCAAATCTTTTTATCTCAGAGGTTTTCAAATGTAATAATGCATTAATGTTTTCAATTTAATTACACAAATGTTCAGAAAGTCTAGTGCAGTCACTTCAGATATTTTTTAATTAGGATACTCAGCATATTGATATTCGATAGACTGTGGCTCTAGAAATTCAAACGTCTAATAATTCAAACTCAAAACCTTCCCATCAGGTAAAATAGGAATATTTATTAAAATCTATGCCTATTCTTTTTTGAAAGAATTAACAATTAGAATAAATATTATAACGTTTTATTAACCGGAATATCCCAATTCTTTTTATCTCAAAGGATTTCAAAATTAATATAGCAGTAATGTTTTCAATTTAATCACACAGATGTTCAGAAAGTCGAGTGCAGTCGCTCCAGATTTTTTTTAATTAGGATACTCAGCATATTGATATTCGATAGAGCGTGACTCTAGAAATTCAAACGTCTAATAATTCAAACTCAAAATCTTCCCAACAGGTACAATAGGAAGGTATTTCAGTATTTATGGTATGCTTTTTTGAAAGAATTATAATTATAATAAATATTAAAACATTTTATTAACCAGAATATCCCAATTATTTTTTTTTTATCTCAATGGATTTCAAAAGTAACAATGCCTTAATGTTTTAAATTTAACTACGCGAATGTTCAAAAAGCTGGGTGCAGTCGCTCGAGATTTATTTTATTAGGATAGTTAACATATTGATTTTCGAGAGAATGTGACTCTAGAAATTCAAACTTCTAATAATTCAAATTCAAAACCTTCCTAGCATGCAAAATAGGAAGATTTTTTCTTATTTATGCTATGCTTCTAAAAAGAAGTAATAACTATAATAAATATTAAAACATTTTATCAACCAGAATACCCAATTGTTTTTATTGCAAAGGATTTCAAAGGTTATAAAGTGTTAATTTTCTCAATTTAATTAAGTTTATTTGAAAAGATCCTTTATAATACTTGAAATTAATTTTATATGAAAGGCTGGGAAGAATACTGTAAGTTGATGTGGGATACAGGACATAAATTTAATTAAGAATCCCAAATTAATCCTAAATTTCAGCATATATTTTATTCAAATATAAGCGTCTCCAAATTGATTTTAGATTAAATAAATGCAGTCAAAAAGGAGTTGTAATTGATTTACCAGTTTTAATTAAAAGAGAACATAAACTTACTAAATAAGCAAGATTAATAAATAAATAAAAAATGTGGAGCATTTTAGTGGTGATTATAATTAAAGTGGCATTTTTCACGCTTATATAGAACCTCCTCTGGTTGACGTATTTCGCTGAAACATTTATTAGCATTTTGATGAGACAGTTTAAAAATGGTAAATTTTGTTTAGTTTCAGACATTCTTAAAAATAAAATAAAATAAAATAAATACGTTTCTGAGAACTATTGCTAAAAATCAATTCTTAAGAGATTTTAAATTTAAAATTTTTCTAATACAATTTTATTAAAACTAGTTTTTATTAAAAATAGTTGTTAAATAATTAATATAGTTTTCTCATTTTAGGTAATTATATTACATTACATAGATAGATATAATTACATATAGACGAAAAAGAAATAATTTCTTTTAATCAGTAAAAATTTTTTGATTTCCTTACGAAAATCACTGATCACTAAAAATAAGGAAGCGGAAAAATTACCAGTTTCTCATAAACAACAAAGATTATCCTTAAAATATTTATTCAGAAAAAGAAGTAAGTTTAACTCTAGCATTTAAAATTAGAAGGTAAACAATAGACACGTTTATAATCTTATGCTACGCAATTTTGCCGCCAAAGGGCTAGAGAAATGTTTGTTAACGTGTACTTTGTCCCAATTAATTCCATAACAATACAGTGACAATGACATTCTAAGATCAAAATGACAATTAGTATTTACGATTCTTATCGTTGAATATCAAAAATGACATAATTGCACTTGCAAGATATTAATTACCCTATTTATAGGACTGCCTTTATTATAGATGAATTGCCTAGGTATTAAATATTTCAGTGGTAATTTGTTTAAATTTTGGTGAAAATTGACAGAAAATTGAAAACATAAAAAAATATCTTTTTGAGTGATAAAAATCTATTAAAGTAATTTGAAGCGTTCATACGGAAAGTCATTAATATTTTATAAACATGCAATTGACTAATTGGAAAATATGTAAAATTATAATGTTAATATAATAGAATACTAAACAATCCAAACATATCATCAGTTGCAGAATTTGAGTAATCTTTATGATTTTTAACCCATTTTGGATCGCCGCGCCGCATTCTGTAACGATCAAATTTTAGTTATTTTTAAATGGACATTTGCTTTTTTTTTCGGTTGAAAAAAATCCTTTTTTAAAATTATTCCCTAAAGTCTGTACACCATTTAGTGCTGCTTTAGCGCAACGCGTTTGTAGGCTTAAAGCGTTTTGGAGCACTATTAACGCATTTTACGCAAAATGCTTTTTATCAAACTGGCCGGGATCAGAACATAAAAACTATTATACCGATCTTGCTAAGTTTTTTTTAATTAAAGGTAATATAATTTATTGGAGCTTGGAACTAACTTCAGCTATTTTTATAAAAAATGAATATTTTTAGAAGCACATAAAGTACAAAAAAAGGGGTCAGAAATAGACCTTTTTTCCAAATGGCTGCTAGTTTGTTTATTTTCAACTTTTTGACATTGAAGTGCCTGAAGTTCCAGAAAGTCTTATCTACTTTCATAATCCTTAACGAAAATTGATTGCAGACGACTCTGCCGATCTATCGGATCCCGCCTGATCGGATATATTAGGCCGCTGCCAGCGAAATACTCAAGGCCAGAGGACACGAGTGTGACGCCATCACTAATCGACCGACTTCTCACCAGTGTTGGAATTCACACCGGAAAATTTTGAATTGCAATTTTGTTTTATTTTATTTGTGGACTATATATAATCTTATAAAACAATAATAACTAATTAAATCTACTGATGAGAATTTGGAATCCCCCAATAAAAAATCAGCCAGATGCGGCAACACTGTTGCATTCAGCATCTATCTGAATTTTTATTTAGGGATTCCGAATTCTCATCAGTAAGTTTAAATAGTTATTATTGTTTTATAAGATGATCAGTGTTGCCAGTGGGCTACTTTTTAAAAATTCAGATTTCTTGATTGGTACCACTTTTTTGAAATAGTAAAATTCGCCTTATTTAATGTTATATTGATTAAGGAGAAAACAAGCGTAATTTTACCATTTCAGAAAAGTGGTACCAATCAAGAAATCCAAATTTTAAAAAAGCAGCCCACTGGCAACACTGAAGATCATAGACATGCCACAAATAAAATAAAAGAAAATTTCTATTCAAAATTTTCCGGCGTGAATTCCAACACTGGTGAGAAGTCGGTCGATTAGTGATGACGTCACACTCGTGTCCTCTGGTCTTGAGTATTTCGATGACAGCGGTTCGGCGCGCAAGCTGGGAAATCCACACACGCACCTCGATCCACGTCATCAATTTTTTATTTAAAATTTTTTGAAATGTTCTTCAAATGATACTAAATAACATGCAAAAGAATCCCGGAGCTAAAGTCGTCATCCCTATTCCAAAAAAAAAAAAAAAAAAAAAGCAGCTAAAAAACACTCTTTTTTCGGCCTTCAATAGGCAGATCTCCCCTGAACCCTCTCGCTGCGTAATTGTTTTATCAAAATAGCTTCAAAAATTGCGTATTTAAGAATTTTTATTCTTTTGTCACCGGTTTTTCAAAACACAAAATTTTGTCTAATTTAATAGGGAAAATGCCCCGATTATCAAGGAGGTTTAATTAGACGAAAAAATGCATCCCGGGAAAATCTCGGGTTCCGCAGCGAGAGGGTTAACCCTAAAACGCCGGGCAGGTGTCAATTCGACCCTCACAAATTGACTAATTGTCGATTGGAACCAGAAATTTCTTCATAAAATAAGTTAAATATAAATTGCACTGAAGTAAGTTACGCAATTAATTTAAGTAATTTTTATAAATTTTCTGGTTTAAAATATTTTTACAAAACTTGCGTAAAATTTCTCGGTGTTCTAGTGTTAAACCAAAAAGTACATACACCTTTTAAAAATGAGGTTGGTTGCAGAAGCATGTTTTAATACGTGGACTTGTTATTCAATAAATCACCGCTAACTGCAAAGGTTGCAGCTTTATGCAGGTAACCCCAACGTTTCTGACTCCTCAAATGCCCGCAGAAGAGGAATGTACCAGCGATTTTGCGGAATATACCGGGATCTTGACTTGACATGGTGAAAGTTTTGAAATTAAAAAAAAACAAACCCAAAAAACATAGATATCAAATTAATTTTTAACACACTTGTTTAGTTGGTAAATGAATAATAACAGTTGTAAATTTCCAAATGGGTGAAAAAAGCCCTGGCCAGGATTCGAACCAGGGATGTCTTGGCTGAAGCCGCGAATGCTCTACCAACTGAGCCATTCCCGACGAATATGGAGGACTAATTCACCCAACTAACCTATAACGATCACAGTATCTAGTCATTTGGAAATTTAGAACTGTTATGATCTATTTACCAATTGAATAATTGTGTTAAAAATTAATCTAATAAAATTACGCATGCAGCGTTTACTGGAGTTCCTAAAACAACTTAAGATTTATTGTGTTGAGCTGATTCAGATATCATACGAAATGCTGTGATCGTTATAGGTTAGTTGAGTGAATTAGTCCTCCAGATATTTCCGGGATGATTCAGTTGGTAGAGCATTAGCGGCTTCAGCCAAGACATCTCTGGTTCGGATCCTGGCCCGGACTTTTTTCACCCATTTGTAAATTTACAACTGTTAGGATTTATTTACCAATTGAATAATTATGTTCAAAATTAATCTAATATAATTACGCATGCAGCGTTTACTTCAGTTTCAAAAATAACCTGCGATTTATTATGTTGAGCTGATTCAAATATCAGAACAGATGCTGTGATCGTTATAGGTTTGTTGGATTTATTAGCCCCTCCAGATTCGTCCGTGAACCCATTTGGAAATTTACAACTGTTACATAGGTATCACCAAATAATTAAAAAGAGATTTAGGCTCAGAACGTTTCTCACAAGACGAAAAAACATAATTTACAACAATATAAAAAATTGGATTTACATAAAACTTTTTTTTTCATCAGTTACCAATTTTTGGTGTTTACCTGCTTTTCCTACTTTCCCGATACATTTACTTTTAAAAATGGAGTTAGTCGGTATGTAAGGACAAAACATATGTAGTTTCTCAGGATGTGAAACTTATACAACAACTGTACATAGTTGAAAAACCTTAGAATATGCATACAATTTTCACCTCGTTGTGGAAATTCGTCGTTTCGGCACACTGTGTGCGAACGAAGTAAATGTGTTGTCCTCTATATAAGACCAATAGGTATATAAAATGTCTTTAAAATAAAAAGAACAAAAACTACTTTGACAAATCTTTTTATAAAACATTTGAAATAAGCCAAGTTTAATATATAGGCAAAAAAATAATGGACTGTTAAATTTAATTTAATTTAAAAAATGACTCAAAAAATGAAAAACTTTTATTTAGAAGTTTATTTGACCTAAACAAACAATAAAATTTCTTGTCCGAAAAGTGTTAATAACTTAGCTTGTAACTTAATAAATGGAAAAGAGAGAAAAAAAATAAATATGTATTTTAAATGTGTTGGTAATCCTTACAATTGCTGTCTTTGAAGTTTTTAAATATTTTATGGTTTTTTATTGGTCCATTATGGTTCAATGAAGGCTTGTGGCATTACGTTCAGCGATTATTTAAAATTACTAGAAAATAATGAATCATTAGAGGAAAAGGATTTTCAGAATTAGGCACTTATGGTTAAAAACCGTAAAAATAAATGAAAATATGTAACTACTAACATGTCTAACATTCTATTGTTGTTTGACGTTGACATGAAAATTCAATAAAGGAACTCGGAACAACAACAACAAAAAGAAAATTTTATCAACTTTTTAAAAATTGCAATTTTAGCTTTTAATAAAAGTGTTAACCCTTTCAGGGGCAACGTACTTCTTTTCGTAAAATGTTGAAATCATTGAATCCCACCAGAATTCACAAACAAATTTATTTGTAAATAAGTAAAAGATTTTATTCACGTATTTAATAAACGGAAATTTTTCATACCAAAATTCTGGTGCCAATCTGGCATTTAGAGATTAAAATTAAGTCGTCTAAAAATGAACCACTGCCCTTCAAGGGGTTAAAAGCAAACAATTTAACTCCCCTTCCATGTTCAATTTTTTATACTGTCAATAGTAGTACAGACAGCAAATTCAAAGAATGGAATTTGTTAAATAACATTAATTTCTGAGAAAAACACCTTAAACTGCAACAATGCGCTAATATGTAGGAAAAAAAAAATAATGCTGGAAATCTGGAATTTGATTTTTTTAAGTTCTCAAAATATTGCAAATCCAATTTCTAAATCGCTTACGTGTAATATAATAAACTATAAAATTTGTTAGATAATTTCATAAACATCAAACAATTTGTAGGTAATAAACAAACAACAAAGAAAAAAAATGTAAATTGAGATAAATGCGTTTAAAATTTTTCTTCAACCTGGAAAACAGTTAAAGTATGTTTGTTATAGAAAGTTTAAAGGAGTTCTAATAAGACTACTGCTCTCCAATTTTTCTGCGATGCACTAATTTAGTGTATATAGATACTTTTATTATTTAAATCTCATAATCAATGTTTTGATCAAATTTCAAAACAAACATTTTTCTAGCCTAATGTTTCAACTTTTGTATATCTTAATAAAGAGTATTGTTGTTTTTTGGACAATGAAATGCAGTGTTTAATTAAAATGATATAGAATTTCTGTTATAGCTCGCATTTGCAACATAAGTGAAATAAACCATCAATTTATGTTTCTAATATAAAAAGAATAATACTTATCATAATTTTAATTGGTGCAAAGGCCTAATGGTGCAACCATTAATGCAATGTTTCGGTGAATACATGTGTTTGATTGGCAGCATTTTTTTTTTTTTTTTATAAGTACTTCATTTTCTAAAATATTGCATACATGTTATTAGTTTATTATCATTATTTATATAAATGATATTATCTGCATGCACATGTATTATACGTTTGTTCATGTACTGACATGGATAAAAATGAGATCCCCCCCCCCTTAATATATAGCCTGAAAAAGAGCCGTACCAATCGACTAGAAATAATGTCTACTATTAAATGCTATGCATAAATTTTGCTTCAGACATTGTCTACATATTAAAAATTGCTAAAACTTTGAATTTTTAAATGGTAACCTTAACTTTTGACACCATATTTGAGTTCCTAGTTCCTTGAATCAAGGTAGTTCGGATAAAGGTATAGTTTATATATTTTTATTAATCAGAGCTATAAAAGAGTTATATAAAAAATGTGTTAGGCATTTATCCAGATATTTCGGGAAATAAAATTAAGATCTTACAAGAAAAAGTACTAAAAGAAATCAATTAGTTACCAGTAAAATTGCGGGGGAATTCTAAATATATACTTACTCTATATGAAAAGGAAATCCTACAAAATAATTCTGGTAAGTTTGTATGCTTTTCTTTCTTTTCTTTTTTTTTCTTTCTTGTTTTGTGTTCATCGTTTGATTATAGAAGCTGATCACCTTAGACCATCGAAAAATAAAACTTCTCTACATATCGAAAACTAATTATTCAGATGAACTGTAAATTTTCACACCCATGTTTTTGACGATTGTAGTTCGTTTTGTATAAAAAATACTGTAGGTAATAATTCATATTTTTTAATAAGAATTTTTATTAATAACTTTCATGGTTAAAGGAAGTTTTTGAAAACAAAAAGGCTTGGAATATGCTTATGTGTATTTATTGTATCTCATTATTGAAGATATACATTAAAGTTTGTCACCATACATTTGATATTAGCATCCTCAAATTTGTACTCTTCTAAGCGTGGACGTTTAAGATAAAGTGTATAAATTATATCCTTTTCTGGGCTGCCTCGATGCGCAGAACTCAAAAATGGTGTTAAAAATTGGTGTACGTATTTAAAACGTAAAAACGTATTTAAAAATCCAAAGCCAGTGCTCGTACAGGTACCGTTACTTTCAAGGCCTTTTTATAGAAAAATAAATCTCATTTAAACGGACGAAATTTCGTCTTATTTATGAAGGGATTTTCCATAAGAACATACTGGTAACGAAGACTTTCATAGTCTGGAAATTCAAGGAACCGTACGAACCCTGAAAGTTTGAGCATTGTTTTAAGATATAGACGACCCACGAAGCATAATCTATGCGCATCATTAATTAGTAGACATTATTCACAGTCAATTGGAACCTATAGATTTGTTTTAGCGGAATAAATAGGTATGATCCCCCCCTCCCCTCAGAACTGTACATTCGGTAACATTAAAAAAACCCCTTCCCAGCTATTTCGTTACCAAATAAACGCTCTTAACTTAAAAATTAACATTTGACTGGGAATCGCGTATTCTTAAAATGTATGTTTAAAAAAATAAGCTTAGAGATCGTCTTCATATTGATATTATAAGAAACTTAGAAAGTTTCAGTACAGACACCTAATTTTGACATCATATTTGATTTCTTCAGAAAATTTTACTTCCGGACACCAAACAAGAAGCCGTTCGGTGAAACAGTTTAGAATTATGCAGATTTAAGACTTTGAATTCCTAATTTTAATGTCAATTTTATAAGTTTCAAAACAACTGCAAAAAAGTAGTTTCTAAGGGGAACTCAAAAATTACGTGGCGGAATGAAATGAGCTTTTGGACCTACATATTTTACGCTTCTTGATAGTGACTTCTACTAAAACTTTTATAGGTTTATCTGTTAATGTTTTTTTTTTTAATATTAATTTCATTATTATCAGGAAATTGATATTCGAAAAAAAAAAAAAAAAAAAAACGCATGAACAAATACAGGTATAAAGAGATCTATAGTCCTGGAAAAAAAATACCCCCCCCCCCCTATTAACTCTGCAACTAATTATAATAGAAGAAAGTTACTGGTACTAAAAGATTGGACAAAAAGCCTACTTTTAAATGATGTATATAAAATTTGTTTAGGAGGCCAAACATAAATACCTTGAATTTTTAATTTTAAAAATTTTATAATATGAATTACGATTTATAAAATTAATATACGAAAAAAATATGAATTGCAACCTACATTTTTTTTTTTTTTGATAGATTTATATTTATTATGCTCTGCTTTATGCGAATTCTCAGTTTCAAAACTTTCTTCTAATTAGTTTTCGAATTATGATTAAAAAACTTCAAAATGATTTATTAAGGAGCCATCTGTGATGTGCAGAAATGCATAATTTGAAAAAATAATAAATTTTTCTCATTTTATTGAAACATTTCGGCTGCCAATAACCGAAACATATTAAGCGAGTGAAATAGTGATATTGTCAAGATATAATACTGTAACAGAAGTGACATAGTCATTCTGTAGTATTTCAACAATCAAACACCGAACTTCAATTTGGATACGGCCCTAGGAATATGCCCATTTTAAAATAATTAATTTTTCTGAAACTAATCGTACGAATTTCTTGAAAATTTGTTTTTAGGCTAATTGAAGGGTGTAGAATTTATTTATGGTGTCAAACTTGGGTATTGCTATAGAAAAAAAAAGTTCGGGTCCGTTTTGATATGTAGGTGAAACCTTAACCTATTTTATATATATCATTTAAAAGTAGACTTTATTTACAATGATTTGGTGCCAGTAACTTTCTTCTACAATATTTTGTTGCACAGTTAGTACGAGATGTTTACTTTTCTCTTCCACAACAGTACGAATTTGTATCATCCAGCAATCAGTGTATTATCAGTATTTATAAATTGAAGAGCTGAGTGGAAGAACATGTTATGCTACATTTTCTTAAAAATTATTTTATCTTTTGTACGAAGACGTTATCAGATATTCTATCACATGGTAAAGCTAAAATACCAAAATTCTATTTAGCCTTGAAGATTTAAGACATTATTCATTAATATTTAATATTTTATTATTTAATAATGTAAATAATATTAAAATTTTTTAATATTTAAAAATTAAATATGAATAAGTTTTTTTTTGATAGAATTCAGTACCACACCTGTTACTATTTTAAACACATGGTATCAAACAGAAAATAAATCATTAAAATTGACAACAAAAACTTTCACATCAAATTTCTTCAAATGTAATTTCTGTTACTTAACATGTTCTTCCACTTAGCTCTGCAATTTTCTCATTAGAACTCCTTGTTCTAAAAAAAATGTTTGGGCTTAATCAATCAAATTTCACTAAAAGGCAAATATATAACATCAAAAGGGCTAAAAGTCAGATAATAATCAAGTGAAAAAAAAGTACAAAATTATTATTTTAAAATTTAAAGTATGAAAAAAAAAAAAAAAAAACGTATTATCGTGAAACCTGGTGGAAAAAACCGTAAAGACTGATAAAGCGAGTAGAAAAAAATCCCATTATTTATACAAGAATGCTACCCACAAATGCCATTAATTTGAACTAGAGAGCTGAATAGGTGACCTTTTTTATAGTTGAATGCATGCTAAACAACTGCTGGAATTTCCGGAGTCTCTCCAAAGAACCGCTAGAAATCTAAGATTTCTTACATTGTACTTCTTCATAAAACGATGCTGAAGCACACAATAATAGTAATAGTAATAATAATAATAATAATAATACAATCTTCACAGAAAAGGAAATTCACTTTTGCAAGCAAATTTCTTCTACTCTTTTATCTGGTATAATTTAATAGTAATCCTTTTATTTTCTATTATATTTGAAATATAATAGCGTTATGTACAGTCGTTGAATAAAAAGGGATACATTTCGACTAATTCTGTATTAAATAAACGTATAAAAATTAAGCTAGCAGTAATATATTAGTAATAATATCTACTTTTAACTGTTACCCTTGAATTAGGGCTTGGGGACAGTCTATAATCGTAAAAACTGCTCCAACTTTCTTTTGTTAAATGGTAATGCCCACTTTTGAAATTTTTCTCGAGTTCCTTGGATGAAACAGCCGAAAAAAAATAATACTTTTTATAATTTAATTTAAAATCTTCATAGAGTTATAAAGGATATCAAAAATAAATAAATAAATAACAGAGAAAAATAAAACAGCCTTGGAGTGCCATTGCATGTACAAAATATTCCGGTCATTTTGAACACCGTTTAATTGGGGAAGCTGTTTATTTGGGACAAAATGTCAAGAACAAAATCGAAAAGTATTATTAATTTTTCTTCTGAAAACTGAAGCAGCCCCTTTATCTAGAGAACCTATTCTCTACCTTTATCAGGAGAAAATGTGCGGAACCGATGTTTACCAATTAATCGGAATCTACTGCATGTAATGGTAATCTTACTTGCAGTTACCATAGCTGCCAACATCTTACGCTTTTTTGTAAAACAAAAATTTTATAGTAAATTTTACCTTCCTAAATCACCGTAATCTACCAATTAAATAAGGCAAAAATGTCTTTTAAATTTTTGTGGCACAAAAAAGCGGAAGAGTTGGCAGCTATGGTTATACCAATATGAAAGAAATGGAACTGGAGATTGAAATTTCAAATATCAATTGAAACAAGTTCAAAACAAAAATGCACCTACCAGAACTGACATTCAGACCCTGATCTGCAGATTTTTACATTAGAAATAAATAGTTATGGTGCTGTTTTATGTACAGAGTTGTTTTCTCAGAAATGAATTATCAAAAATTGAAAAAAGAAAATAACAAGCCTTGGAACAGCTCATAATATTTAAAATATTCATATTCGCTTATTAACCCTTTATCTACTGACGGTACTTATAAGTACCATTAAAATAAATTGTTATAAAATTCGTTTATTACATCGATTAGCTGTAATACAGTTTATAATGAGTTATAGATACATTACTTTATAATTGTTCCAAAAGCATTATTGGTTACACAATACAAAAATATTTTTAAAAGGATGATTTCTTTTGCCTTTGCATCTTTTCAGCTTTCTTGGCGTTGGGGGGGAGGGGGGATTTTTAAATTCGGAAACATTTCTATATTTGTATGTTTGTATTCTATATTTCTATTTTTCTATATTTGTACATTTCCTAATTCTACAAAATACTAAGAAAAATATTTAAAATAAAAGATTTGAGTGGGGTTATAAATATTGCACAAAATCCCTTTAAATTCAAATTTAATTAATCCTTTTAAATCCTTCAATCCTTCTAAAATCTTCTAAAATTTATAAAATGATTATGTATTCTAGTGTAGTTTAAATAATTCACGAAAAATGCTTTAGAAGATAAAATTTTCATGAATTCATAATTCAGTACATAAAGGGTTTAGTAGGACTTGAGCCCCATAAGCTTCCGTTTTCCTACTGCATTGTAATCAACACAAGGAGTCTCGTCACGTGACTAATGTCAAGCTGATAATGGCAAAACATAAACTGGCAAGCGTGTTTTAATAGAATAATACGTTAATGAATAATAATATTTCATTGAAATTCACCAATGCAGAATGTACTTAAAAGACGAACATTCTTGTCAATTGTCAGGTCTATACCTATTATAATCAGATAACTTTCTAAGCTTATGTTTTGGCTTGTGGCACGTCAAAATATATTCATGTACGTGTACAAAGACCACAGCAATAGTTTAGCAATAATGTAAACAGTAGTTTAGTGATAATTTAATAATAATGTTCCATTGTAATTCACCAGAGCAGAATGTACTTAAAAGTCGAACATACTTGTCAAGTGTCAGGTCCACCGATTATGATCAGATAAACAATAGTTTAAATTGTTTTGGATATGTTTTATTTATATGACACATTTTCTCAGTTAATCAATTATTAACAGTATTTGACATCCATTTTTTTATTAACTTCAAAATCTCTAAACTTGAAAAAGTTGAATCTTGAAAAAACAAAACCCCTCAAGCTATTTCTTATCGCACACCTTACATGATTCATAGTAGAGTAATTGAAAGGTAAAAGAAAAAATCCTGAACATATTCTGTAAAATATACATTTATATCTTATTGCAAAAAATATAGACGATTTCTGACATAAGCGCTAAAATAATGATTTAAAAGTAAACCCCGCCACTTTCTCCTCAGTTTTTCGTATTTTATTAAAGCTCTATTTCTGTTACATTATATATTTTTTTTACTTTATATTATTGTAGTGAACATATATTTATAGTCACATACATAACGCGTTGATTGATTAGAAGTTTACGTGACTGAAAATTATTTTATAGATTATCAAAAATCGCTAACTTAAGTTACAATTTCCAAACAAATATTATTTAAATGTACATTTATGATCTATTCGATGAAGTAAATATTGATATTATAGGATTTTTAGAAGCGAATATACATGCAATCAAAGCGATAGCGCAGAACGCGACATTTGGCGTTACTTTTGAGCTTAGCAATACTCGTGGATACTTTAGTGCTTTATAATATAGATATTACTTTGTTATGTATCAACACAATTTTAATTTTTCTTTTGTATGTAAATATTTGCCGCATATTCCCACAAAAATATTTACCAACGTTACTTCACATAAAATCGACTGAAACGAACACTTAGCCTAAGTTTATATTCTTGAATATACTGTGAAAAAGAAAACATTTTATGAGACCTTAACTTACTGAAAAAGTATACTATTTAATGCACATAAAAAAAAAAAAAAAAAAAAAAAAACACGAACCAATTATATAGAAATGTGATCCAGGAAGAAATAGCTGAAATTATGATATGTTATAGTAAAAATGGTCAGTTCCGACGCTATGACCATCGGAAGACCTTAATCATAACTGCCAACTCTTCCGCATTTTTGTGCCACAAAAATTTAAAAGACATTTTTGCCTTATTTTATTGGCAGATTATGGCGATATAGGAAGGTAAAATTTACTATAAAAATTTTGTGGTACAAAAAAGCGTAAGATGTTGGCAGCTATGCCTTAATTCATATTACACACCTGTCAGTCTTCCATTTTTTTCTTTTTTTTAATCAAACATAACTTGAACTGGACAAATACTTAACGATATGTCTCCAACGTAGTTCTTAACTTTTATTATTCAAGAAAATTTCTTCTTTTATTTCATTTAAAAACCCCGAACGACGGTAGACACGATATTAAGATACTTTTTTTGAAATCACATGAAAAAAGGCTTTTATTCAATAATAAAAGTTAACTCTAAAAAGACCGGGAATTTTACTCAAGTTTTATAAAAATATTTGTTACCAGAATTTTTATTCAAAACTGTTTAACTTATTTATCTAACATTTTTCTTCTTATTTGTCATTTAAACTTATTTCATAAAGAAATTTCTGGTTTGAACCGAAATATATTCATTTGGTGGGGGTCGAATGACCCCTCACGGTCCTTTCAGTGTTAATTAAGGACTACGTGGAAATAGCAGACATATCATTAAGTAATTTTTCCGGTTCAAGTTAAGTTTGTTTGACTTGAAAAAATAAATTCAGGAGATCTGGGGCTATGTTATATGAATTTAGGTATTCCGATATGGTCATAGCATCAAAAACTAGCCATTTTTGAGTATTGTGCCCATTGCGACATTGGTTCAGCATCGCATGAGCTATAACATATCAAAATTTCAGCCAATCCACCTGAGCCACAATTTCATATAATTTGCGCGTGGTCCTTTCTACCTCGTTTCATTGCTAAATCATAGGTACGGGAAATGGAAACGCCAGAAATAGAAGTAAGTCTGCATGGATTTTTATTAGGCGGACCCTACAGATGGACTTCTTCTATTTCGAGTCTTGTTAGGTTGGCTTTATTTTGAAAAGATAATAGTGAATATTGTACATATGTTAAACGGAATTTTTGGAAAATCTATTTAGTTTTATATATAACAGACAAATATTTTAAAAATCTACCTGTTTTCCTTGATGCAGTTTTAAAATTATGATTTTCCTTAATGGTCTTTTTTCTTTCATTCTAAACTAAATTATGTTTTTCTTCTTTAAAATAAAATCTATATTTTGTAATAGTTTTTCGAAAAAAAAAAATGAACTGTAACCTATTAATATTTTTAACAGTAATCGAATTTTAGAAGCTTCAAATATCAGAAAGGGAAATTAAAACTCATTCCGCCAAGTTGTAGTTATGTTTAAAAACGTCGCGCAATGCAATCTGTTTTTCAACAATTAAAAATGAATTTAACATTAATGATTTTCAAACTTTAAACCGGCATAATTCCTACACTACTTGGTCTAATGACTGTTCGTTCTGTTTCCGAAGATAAAACTTATCAAAAAATCCAAATATGATTTTGAAATTTGGTGTTAGTATTTAAAATTTTAAAGTTTGATATAATTTCTATATGTAGGCGACTCCCTATGCAAAATTTATGGATAACATTAATTAGTAGAGGTTATTACTAATTGATTGGTACAAGTTAAATTTTTATACGACGATTTGAGGCAGGGTGTGGAATACTCTTCTTTCCCCGTAATGTACAATGAAACCCTTTTAATAATATTCCATTTACCATCTAAATAAAGTATCCTGAAACTTCGGAGATCCAAGTATGGAATTTCCAAGCAATCATTACCCGTAATGTACAATGAAACTCTTTTAATAATATTCCATTTACCATCTAAATAAAGTATCCTGAAACTTCGGAGAGCCAAGTATGGAATTTCCAAGCAATCATCCTGGGAAAAATCTTTTCAGTTTTCCGCTTTTTAATGACGTGCTATTACTTTTCCTATATATTCCTTTGTTCACTTTGTATATCGTACGATCTTGTAAATCTTGTTCAAATAACACTGATTTCATCTTTAAAACGAGCAGTCTTAAAATGTTTAAAATGCTCAATCGATATGCATTTATCACACAGATTTAGTTACTATTTTTATTTTCCTTTTCTAGAGTTGCCAACTTTCTGCTATTCTTTCGGATTCAGTTTCATACCGAAAATTTATTTAATAAAAGAATTCGAATAAGTAGCAAGCAGAAAGAAGAAAGATTTTAGTAAATAAATTTTCTAGTATGAAACAGGTCACACTCCAGCAGAAGAATAGCAGAAATTTGGTAATTCTGCTTTTTTGTAAATTAGCAGTTTAAAAGTGCATTCGCTCGTAATTCGAAGACATTCGCAAACTGAAGTTTAACCAATGACAGCGTTCTTTTCTCGTTTGCATGATATTTTTATTTTCATTGTATTTTTATTTATTTATTTATTTTTGACACTTTCACATTCAAAATGAGTTCCGAAATTAAAAATGTTTTTAAAAAAAAAAAAAAAAAAAAAAAAAAAAAACTGCAATGAAAATCAAAAAAGTGCGAAAATACTCGTTTAGACGTCGACCTCAGATATCCTAAGTAAAAAAATCATTTAAAATTACTAAAATGTAAAAACGGTAAACTTGCAAAGCGAGTATCTTAGCTTTACTACCGTAGTAGGTGCTATAAAGAGCCACATGCTATAAAGAGCTTTATAGTGTACAGAATATCAGTAGATATTAAGTGGGTATTCTGGTTTAGAAGCATAAATTTTGGGCATTTTGTCGAGCTCGATAAGAAAAAATGTATTTTCACCATTCATTTTTTACAACATATTTATTGACGTTTTGAAGATAAAAAATAAAAAAAAATAAATAAGTTATAAGCTAGTAAAGTTGGGGGTAAAAAAAGAGGGGATGTGCTGGTTGAAACGATTGCAGCCCTTCTGGTCATCTGAAACAAAATTTTTAAAAAGATTCTTAATTAGTAAGAATGTTGTTATAGCCCCTACCTAAAAGAAAACTGAATTTTTCTTTTGGCAAAATGGCGGCTGACTGAAAAAAAGGCATTTTCGACTATTTTTTTTTTTTTTTTTTATAATTTTTAATTTTTTTTAATATTAAAAAAATAATTTTGTTACAAAAATGGTATTGGCGGCAGGAAGTTATACATTGAAGTTTGGTACAAAATTTGAAGCAAATCGGTAAAATAAAACTTGAGATATTACGTCAACAATGTTGAAAAAAGTAGTTTTGAGAAAAACGCAGTAATGTAGTGTCGTGAGAAAAACAAATGTTCGATGTGCAGATATCAAGCATAGTGCTGATTTAACACTAAAAAGACCGTGAGGGGTCAATTTGACCCCAACCATATGAATGTATTTCGGTTCGAACCAGAAATCTCTTTTTAAAATATGTTTAAAAGACACAAAGACGAAAAATGTTAAATATATACATGTAAAACAGATTTAAATAAAAATCCCGGTGTAAAATATTTTTTTATAAAACTTGAGTAAAATTTCCAGTCGTTTTAGTGTTAAATGATTTATAGATGGTTCCATTGGTGATTAGTCAAGTCGTTACAATACCAAAAATGGTCAGATAGTCCGGCATTGTCCACCGTCTATTGTCGATTTGCTCCGGCGCGACGGGCCTAGTTGCTGCGTCACTAAAATAGCTATAACTTCGTAAATTATCGGAATTTAAAATTTATATCTCGAGGCTATATTCTTCAAGGTCTAAACTTTAAAAATATGCAAAAAAAAAAAAAAAAAAAAAAAAGATTTATTTCAAATTTCTAGACCAGAATACCCCTTTAATCCCTTGAGGGACGGTGGGATTATACCCGCCTATGATTAATGAAGATTTTCACCAGAAAAAATTTATAAAATTTTATTTTTCTAACTTTGGTGGAGAAAAGTCGTAAAATTGCTCTTTCCTATTTTGCGATAAAATTTTAGGAAGATTCCGGTGTGAATTCAACATTACAGAAACACAATTACCTGCCCCTGAAAGGGTTAAGGGAAAACACGACTGGGACGCCATGCTCACTCACAAAAATTTTACTCTAACATTTTATACTCAATTATTATATGTAACTAAATTTTATCCAAGTATTTATATATACTTTAATTCACGTGTTTGATAAAACTGTGCAAGAATTTCACACAAGATAGAAGTGTCTAAGCTTTTTAGCTCTCCGAAAAATTGTACTTTTCAGCTAAAAACCTTATTCACTCCTAAAGTATTCGAGCGATTTCGATAAAAAAAAAAAAAATTGTGGTAGAGTATAAATATAAGATCATATGTGGCAGACAGTTTAAATATTTTTTAATTAGTTTCAGAGAAAAACATTTCTGAAAATAGAAAATTTCTGAAAAATTGCCATTGTTCTAAAAAAAAATGTTTCAGTCGCAGAAAAAAAATGTCTGCCATAAGTCTTGAGCATAATCCCGTGAATATGGATTCCAAATTTCATCAAAATCTTCTGAAGATCAAAGTTTCTGAGGAAAAAGGTCTTAAAGCTCGCATATTTCCCATGGGATTCCACCCAGTCTTGCCTTCCCTTAAGCTAACAGAAAAGAAATATTTCATTGGAACTTCGTATTAATCCTGCATGATTCAGTTATTAATAATAAAACATTCTAACTTTTCTTATTCATAAAAAATACTAGGCGATTTCTAAGGAATAAAATTATGCATTATAACATGGATAAATTCCACCTAACATATCTAGTACAATGCATTATTAATTGCATTCGTATAAACATTATTAAAATTAATAATATATAACTATGATAATATATATAATTGCAATTTAACCCTTTATGCTCCAAAAACGTTCAAAAAATTAATTCACACCGCAGTTTACGAACAAATTTATTTGAAAATAATCAAAAGCTTTTCTTCACGTATAGTATGAGAACGAAATTGTACTAAAAATTACTGGTGCTATTTGTCAGTTTGAGCATTAAAATTAAGCGTTTGCAGACTGCAAACGGTGCCTCTAAAAGGGTTAACTTTTTTCCTTAATTGCCAACTTTCCGATTTTTTTTCATGTCTATACAATGCATCTTTAACAACAATGCATTATTTGTTGCATTCGTATCGAAATTATTAATATTAGTAATTATAATGTTATTTAACATTATTCCATAGCTGCCAGCCTTCCTATTTTTTCAAGTCAGGTAATCATATTTTGAAACTGAAATTTTACTTTATAAATGAAACAAAATAAGTATCATGTAGAAAAGGAGACATTTTATTAAATACATTTTCTTGTACAAAATATGTTTATTTCCCTTGAAAAAAAAGGATGACACTTGCGGTATTCTAAAGCTAAATCATCTAAAATTTATAGGCGATTTCCTAGCGCATTAAAGCATAAAATTATGTTGTATAGCATATATAAATCCTAGTTAGTATCGTATGTGCTACAATTTATTATAAATTGCATCTGCATATAAATTATTAGTGTGTGTGTGTATAACGCATGGACACAGTTCAAATCTTGTTAATGTTTCTTATATTTGTATTTGCAACTATTATATTCCTAGAAAAGTCAAATAATATGTTTAGTTTTAAAATAGTGAAAAACACATTACCGTAATTTCGCGCATATCCGCCGCGCCTAAGATAATTCGATTTCCTACCAGAATTTATTGTAGATAAAATGTGACTTGCTTCTGCTTAGAACATATTTGACTTCTTTTTTTCAATAAAATTTCCGGTCTGAAAAGACTTAACTAAGCCGCAGCGGATACGCGCGAAATTATGGTAATATTGTTTTTTCATTAACAAATAATATATAAAACTTTAGAACAAAACTTAAGCCAGTCCTTAACCCCTTGAATTGAAGGTGGTATATTCTATATACCACCTAATTTCAATTCCCAAATGCCACAGTGGCGGCAGAATTTTGGGATGAAATTTTGCTTTTGCAATGTACGTGAGGAAAGGCTTTTAGTTACGTGTCATTTAATTATTTCAATATTTTAGCAACAGAAGTACTTTGCGCCTGATACCGTAACCTTTTGTTTATTTTCTTTTTTTAGATAGAACATGCCTTCTTTGGAGTAAATTAAAAATAAACCTCGATTAAAGTTCATATGATGTTTTGTATGCATTTGTATTTTTTAAAACCGGTACAATAAATTTGAAAATTAAAAATGATAATCATACAAAAAGAACTTCACTATAAAATCATCCGGAAATAACCTTTAGTCTTTTTCCGCTTTTTTTTCTTTTTTAAAAATGAACATGTGTTCCTTTGGTGTGAATCACAAATGAATTTCGAAAAAAATCTGTGAATTACAAATAAATTTCGGAAAAAAAATCATACTATGTTTTGTATGAATCTGTATTTTTCAAACCGGTCCAATAAATTTCAAAATTAAAAATAATTATAAAAAAAGAAGTTCCCTGTAAAGTCATCCAGGAAAATATGAAATAAAAAAATACGGTTCTTTCGTTGGTTTTAAATCTCTACATAATAATAATAATAATAAATCGTTTTGTTTTTTAATCAAAAGTGAAATAAAATGCACTTCTCGGTACATATTATTAAGATTTGATTTAATCGCAATGATCATAAAATGTGCAGGGAATAACGTGTAGCTTTTTTTATATGAGGAAGGGTGGGGTCGTCAATTATATTAACACGTTCACTGCCGCAAAAAAGTAAGAATTTTCAAATTTCTTCTTGAAAGTCATTTGCCACCACAAATTCTGAAAGGTAAATTTCGATTTACTAATACAGCGAAATTTCTGCCAATAAATGAGGCTTTTTTTAAATTTTAAAATAATGGTGAGAAAGTAATAAATGAAAGCCACGAATATTAAAGCTACAAGTATACTCGTAGCGTGGCAGTCAACGTGTTAATACTAGAGCACCCAACAGGAGTTGATTCGACTCCGACCAAATGATTAAACGGCGATTCGAACCAGAAATTTCTTCATAAAATAAAATAAAGATAATAAACAAAATTTCTGGTGTAAAATATTTTTATAAAGCTTGATTAAAATATCCGAGAGTTCTACTGTTAAGCCTTCCAGGATGGGGATTAAGTATACGCTCCATATAGGAAGCGTATGGTTTTTATTTTTTCGTAGGAGAATAATTTAGTCGTAATCTTTACCTTGTCTAATCGCAGATTTCTTGGATTACTCAATACGAAAAATATTATACGGAATCAAGGTTGGCCAGTTTTAATTAAGAGATTCCGAATTCATACCAGAAACTCAGAAAAATAATTTTCACTTTATGTAATCACCAAATGTCTGGCATTAAATGAAGAAAAAATATTATTCGGAATTTCTTGTATGAAGTCGGAATTCCGACATGTCAGGGGTAAACTTCCGACCCTTAGCCCCTGAAAGGGTTAACCCTTCTAGGGGCAAACTACTTCTATTGCTAAAATCTTGAAATGAATGACTCACACCGGGATTTATAAACAAATTTACATTTAAGCAAGTAAAAGCTTTTCTTCGCTTGTACTATACGAAGCAAAATTTAATTGCTGAATTCCGGTGCCGATGTGGTGTTTTGGAATTAAAATTAAGTGGTATGTATAATATACAGGTGCTCTTCAAGGGGTTAAAAAGGCAGACCAAACTGTTAACCAGTACGGAATTACTGTTATTAAAAATTTAAATGTCGTTAAATGACGCCCATCCTGAAGGAGTAAATCAATTATGCTTACCAATATCAATCATAAAGATAAAGAAAATATTTATCTAAACATTATATCCATGAACAAAATATTTATATAAACGTTACCGATTTATTTTCCAACGTCGCATCCAAATGATATTGCGTTTAAGGTACACAAAATTTCAATAAAAGGCATTAAAACCGACAGCGATATTAATTTTCTAATCCCTTGAGTGTCACTGGAAATTGATCATTCACGAATGAAAGTGCAGATGATTGGTTAACATTTTATCTTTATTTCAATCGATCCATTGTCTCTTTCCATTAATTTTGGTTTAATAAGAAAGGAACATGAGAATTTCTCTTTGAAGTGCGCATAATAAATTAATAAGTGTGGAAAGTTTGAAAGCGTTCTAAAATAAAGTTTTCTCGATTCATTAAGTTGCATGCATATTAATTCCGATGAAAGTTTATTTGCCGGAAAAAGGCACTTTAAA
The DNA here is from genome assembly GCA_963932465.1 of Maratus speciosus. Lineage (NCBI taxonomy): Eukaryota > Metazoa > Arthropoda > Arachnida > Araneae > Salticidae > Maratus > Maratus speciosus. Next base: position 573,903,210 of record OZ010787.1, read on the forward strand.
TAGCTGAATATATTTCTTAGTAATTATATCATCAAAGAACGTAAAGTATATTACGTTTGGAGACAAATGAGTTAATTCTTTTCACACTATTTATTTAAATAACATTTAAAATTAATTTTTTTTTGTAACCTGTAAAAACAGAACATGATATTTAATAGTCTTGTTGGTGAAATGAACAAATGAGAAGCTTTTATCACTCGCAGGTGTATTGCTTGTATATTTATTATATCACAATATATATTCCAAACGGAAAAGTCAAAAGTCAAAGCATATATTAAAAAAGTCCTTCCGGCCAGAGCCGGGAGGAAGAGATAACTTTCATATTCCTTATTTTTTTAAAAGCCAGCTTATATTATTCAAACTCACGGAGCTCAAATTAGTGGAATCCGATTATAGAAGATTAAATACTAATTTTTGTCAATTTTGAATATGAATGAGAATTTCGCGAAATTAGTCAGCGTTATCAAAGCTGGTTTTATTAAAGTGATTTATATTTGTCGCCACATTCGGTGATATCCCGAATTATATTAATAATTATATTAACCCGAATTATCGGTGATAGCCCGCCATTTTAAAACAACATAATGGGTGCAACAAAGCTCAACAATGAACTTGGTCGAGATCTTAGTAATTCCTGTGCACATGCTCACACATATCTAAATCGGTTGATATATGCGAGTGCTGTTGCAGGCAAAAAATGAGATTTTTTAAAATGTCACACACATTCGAAATTCAAACTGCTATATCTCGGCTTTTTTTTAGATAAAGGCAAAACAAAAAATAATCCGTAATCTTTGTAACAAGCTGAAACACATAAGAAAAAAATCTTTTCAATTTCTAATCTTTTTGTACTTCATTTTAAATTATTTTTTTTTTAAATTTTTAAATGGCGCCATTTTGAAACAAGATGGCGTATGAAATTAGTAAACGAACTCGGCCGAGAGATTGCTATGTACTATGCACATGCCTTGTCACATCCTAATCGGTTCATAAATAAGCGTGTTATCGCATGACAAAAATCAGATCGCTTCAAAATCTCAGCCATGCTGGAAATTCAAAGTGCTATAACTCAGCCATTTTTTAAGACATAGACGAAACAAAAAATGCTCCGGAATCTTTGTATCAAGCTCAAACAGATAAGGAAAAAATCTTTTCCAATTTTTAAATATTTTGTACCTCACATTTAAATATAATTTTTTTTTAAATTTTTAAATGGCCGCCATTTTTAAACAAGATGGCGGATGACGCTGGCCAACGAACTCGGTCGAGACATTGCTAGGTACTATGCACATTCCTTGTCATATTTAAATCGGTTCATAAATACGTGTATTATCGCGTGACAAAAATCAGATCGTTTCAAAATGTCAGCCATGCTAGAAATTCAAAGTGCCATTTACAGCCATACTCAGCCATTTTTAAAGATATAGACGAAACTAAAAATGCTCCAGAATCTTTGTATCAAGTCCAAACACATAAGAAAAAAATATTTTTCAATGTCTAATTTTTTTGTGCCTCATTTTAAATTTTAAATTTTTTTAAAAATTTTAAATGGCCGCCATTTTGAAACAAGATGGCGGATAAGGCTGGCCAACGAATTCGGTCGAGACATTGCTATGTACTATGCACATTCTTTGTCACATCCAAATCGGTTCATAAATACGTGTATTATCGAGTGACAAAAATCAGATCGTTTCAAAATGTCAGCCATGCTAGAAATTCAAAGTGCTATAACTCAGCCATTTTTTTAAATATAGACGAAACTAAAAATGCTCCAGAATCTTTGTATCAAGCACAAACACAGAAGAAAATAATCTTTTTCACTGGCTAATTTTTTTGTGCCTCATTTTAAATTTTAAATTTTTTTAAAATTTTTAAATGGCTGCCATTTTGAAACAAGATGGCGGATGAAGCTAGCCAACGAACTCGGTCGAGACATTGGTATGTACTATGTGCACACGAAATTTTATCCAAATCGGTTCATAAATACGAGAGTTACAGTATGACAAAGATCATATATATATATATATATATGGATATATATATATATATATATATATATATATATCAATTTTGAACGGAGGTTGGTTTCGGGGTCTGGAGGTCATGATCGGTAAAATATACCAAAATTTTTCGGAATCGTTTTCCTCCGAATGGCTGCAATAGGTAGCTTTTTGTAATGAAAGCTACCTAATATTTATTTGCTTAAAAGACGTTACTAAAAACACATTAAAAGTAAATAAAAAAAATGTATGTGTGTTTTAATGTGTTTTTAGTAACGTCTTTTAAGCAAATAAATATTTTAATATATGTTTTGACTTTTCCGTTTGGAATATATATTGTGATATGGTTATTAGTGGACGTAATTAAGGCTTATAACTCGTACTTACTTACATTTGTATATTCATTATACAACACTAAAATTTTTAACTAAGCCTTTTATTCCATTCTTGTTCTCAGCAAAAATTATATAATATTCTTGAGAAAAAATGGTGCAAAGTTGGATCATTCGAACTAATTATTGTAATTTTATTTGGAATTTTATTCAATTTAATAATAATAATTATTATTATTTTATTTTTTACCATACTTACTCATGCATAATGCCCCCTCGTGCATATGCATCCCTGTTTTCATTAGGAAAACAAATACATTATGTCTCGTGTATAAGGTATACCATAGTATAATTAACGACAGAAAACCCCAGAATTGAAAAGAAATTCTGTAGAAATCACGATTTACAAGGAGAAAAAAATCTAAAACCTAAATTTCTATATTTACTCTTTCATTGCTTACCCCCTTATTAAAATGCTATAAAATTGAAATTTTCGCAATATATATTTTTCTCACATTAAATATGTATCATAAATTATATAATTATACGCATATTATTTAATACACACGTTATATCTGAGGAGCTCACAACTATAGCACACCAATTTCATTTTGAAAAAAAAAAAAATGAGATAGTCCGATTAAAAGGTGCATAAAATCTGTTTTATCCACTCCCACAGTAAACCAAGTCTGTAAACAGGTGACATATATGAGAAAGTATGCGAAAACAGACTTGGTTCAATGTGGGAGTGGATAAAACAGATTTTATGCACCTTCTAAAGGTACTATCTCATTTTTTTCAAAATGGACTTGGTCTATAATAGGGTTGTGAGCCCCTCATATATATATTGACACCGGATATATATAATACCTTTAATAGTTAAGAAAATTTGCGATGTATATATATATATATATATATATATATATATATATATATATGATAAATTTGAAATCACAAATATATGAAGAAATTGATAAAGTTCTAAAGATGATTTAGAAATGAACATAGGAAACCAGTATGTAAAATAAGAAACTATGAATGACTCACAGAATCGTCAGAGGAGCTTGTGAGTTCATTCATAGAAGATGCGTTATTTCATCCAATTTTGTCGGCATTAAGCCTAAAATCACAAAATTTAGCTACTTATAACGCAAAAATTACAGAAAATAGATTGGATCTTGATTAATAAATTGGAACTGGATTAATAACAATAATGTTTAGAGTTGCCATCTTAAGTCAAAAAAAAAAAAAAAAAAAAAAAAAAAAAAAAAAAAAAAAAAAACTAAAAGGAATGAAAATGATTGAAGAAATCAAGAAAATACTTAAATTAACTTTTAGTTAAACTAGAATGAAAAAATAGGAATAAACTTAATAAGTACTGAGTGAATACAAAATGAAATAAAGAAAAGGAATAAATTAATACAAATAAAGAAATAAAGAAATGAAGAATTATATAAAAATAAATAAAAATAAATAAAAGGGCAATTGATTCAATTAATGTTTTAAAGACAAAAAATTATAATATAAGAAAATGAGAATATAAATAACATTTAAAAAGATGAGGAATATTTGAGATAGTAAAATTTAGCCTTGTATTATGTAAATAAATGTGAAAATTTAAAAAGCAATGAGGAATATTGAGATAGTAAAATAAATAAATAAATAAATAAATAAATATATATTTCGAGACCGGATATATATAATACTATTAACCCTTTGGACTCCGGCGTCTCTCACAGAAATTTTATTCGGTCGGCATTACTTTTTTAACCCCTTTATTACTTTTTTAACTGCTCGCATTAAATTACGGTTAAAAAATTCAAATTGCTTATTGACACCACTTTTTAAAAAAAGAAATGCTCACCTTGTTTAATGACAGGTAAAATGATACCATAATAAAGTCAATTACCTTATTCTATAAAACTGGTGGGAATCAAACAAATCTGAATAATCTGAGAAAAAGACACAGCCGTTGAATATGACGGGAGCGAGAATTAAGGGGTTAAAAGAAGTTTCCTGCAACTGTACAATTTCAAAAATGCGCTGATTAAATAAGGCAAATTTTATTTTGCTTTATTATTGGTGCCGAAAACAAAATTTTGCAAACAAAGATGATGTCGCCGCAGCGGCGACAACGGAGTGCAAAGGGTAAATAGTTAAGAAAATTTGTAAAAAGCCAGTATTAGCCTTGTGTACAAGTGTTGCTAGTTTTCCCTGCTTTTTTAATAAAAAATTACCAGTTATTACCGGAAATTCCAAAAGAAGAATTTTTACTTTATGTATCAGTTATTATGTATAATTACAAAATCACTGTCATTAAATAAAGTAAAAATAACTGCTCGGAATTTCTGGTATGAATTCGAGATTTTTGACTAAATAAGGAGGCCAAACTGGCGACCATGTTCTGTTACTGTGCACTTGCGGTTATTCTGTTTTTGAAAATGGCATTAGAAAAAGTTACATCGTCGCATTAAAACTGCAAGTTTTACATTTTGCTGAAACAATTGGCAACATGGTAACACAGTTACAGCTAGGAAGTTCAATGTTCACGAGCCTTGAAGTGATTGTGGAGGAAGGAAACAGTAAAGCTGAAGATGCTCTATCCCAGAAGCAGTGGTTCAATGGCTTACCGAAAACGCGTACGGTTTCATGTATAATTTTTAGAAATATTCCGTGTATAAGCCTCATCCTGCTTTTTAGACCTAAAATTTTGGAAAAAGTTACGCATTATACACGAGTAAATACGGTATTATTATTCGATACAATGACGGTAAACGAGTTACATTATTCTTGACACAAATGAGCGAGTGAAAAGATTGAATCCTTCGCATATGTATTGCTTCTAGGCGTTAAATTCAATATCAAAATTTGTTTCAATTCTTTATTCTTTTTTTAACGGAAATTGTAGTATTCTTAAAAAGAAATAAGCGAGGGTAAACCTTGAATCGTTCTGTCTGTATACCTTAAAAATATACTTAAATTTCATAGGATTTTCTTTTTATTACTTTTTAACTAAAAGCACAAGAGAAATTAGCGTAAACTTAAATTCTTCGAAAATTGTACTACTTCTATATTTATTACATAGCACTAAAGTTTATTTCCTTCTTTTCCGTTCTATTAAAATTTTACTCAACCTAATTATTATTATTATTTTTTAACAACAAGCACGGAATAATCTTATAAAGAAATGAGTTAAAAACTTGGTTTCTTGGCATCTATATTTACCATACAACATCAAAGTTTATTTACATTTTTCTCTTACTAAGCTATATATTTCTGAAAATAAACAAGCGAGTTTAAAATTTGAATCTTTCTAATAAATATATTTTTTTTTCAAAATATTTAAGTTTAACTGAATGTAATTATTATTTTCAACTACAAGCACATAGCATGAGTTACATTAATGTTAAAGCGAAATGTGTGGAAAACTAGAATCCTTCTATATTATATTGCTTTTATATTTATCATGCAACACCAAAGTTTGTTTATTTTTTTTTCACTCCCCTGTCAACGAGCCTTATATTCTTGAAAAGGAGTAAACAAGTGTAACACTTGAATCTTTTTAATAAATATTATTAATTTTAATATACATGTATATAGTTTTGGAAATTTTTGTAGAAAAGTATTATTATTATTATTATTATTATTTTAATTTTCATTTAACTGAATTTAATTATTTTTTTTCTTATTTAAACTACAAGCACATAGCGTAACTAGAATCCTTCTCAAATTGTATTGCTTTTATGCTTATCATATAGCACCAAAGTTTGTTTCTTTTGTTATCATTTTTCTTTCAACTTGAATAGAAATAAGCAAGGTTAACACTTGAAACTTTCTAATTAAATATTTTAAAACAAGATTTAAAATTTAACTCCATTTAATAATTATTTTTTTAAACTAAAAGTACGAGGCAATATAATATTAATCTTAGAGAGAAATGAGTGAAAAACTTCGATCCTTCGCAAATTGTGTTGCCTAAAAATTAATCACAGAACGTTTGTTTCCTTCTTTTCCATTCTTTTAAAATTTTACCTAATTTAATTATTTTTATTACTAAAAAAAAAAAACTAAAAGTACGGTAATGAGTTATATAAATCTTGAAGGGAAGTGAGTGATAAGCGTCGATCCTTCGCATATTGCATTGCTCCTATATTCATCATACAACACTAAGTTCGTTTCTTTCTTTCTTTTCTTTTCTTTTTTTTTTTTTTATTCTTCACTCATCAATAATAATATCGTTTTTAAAATGAAGTAAGACAATACAATTTTTGAATTCTTTTAATTATATACTAAAAAATTGTTTAAAATTCCATTCAAATTAGCTATTATTATTATTATTATTATCATTATTACTTAATTGCAAAAGTAGAGCTCTGATTATATTAGCAAAAATCTTGGATCCGTCAAATTGAATAGTTTCTATATTTACCATACAACACTAAAGTTTGCTTCTTTCTTTCTTCTTCTATTCTTCTCTCATCAAGAATAAAATTATTCTTGAAGTCATGTAAGAGAATGCAAAGTTTGAATTCTTTTAATTATATATTTAAAAAAATATTTAAAATTCCATTCAAATTAAAAATTATTATTATTATTATTACTATTATTATTATTTAATTGCGAAAATGGAGCTCTGATTATATTAGTTTTAAAGAAAAATTAGCGAAAATCTTGGATCCGTCAAATTGTATAGTTTCTATATTTATCATACAACACTAAGGTTTCCTTCTTTCTTTCTTTCTTTTTTTATTCTTCTCTCATCAAGAATAAAATGATTCTTGAAGTCATGTAAGAGAATGCAAAGTTTGAAGTCTTTAAATTATATATGGAAATGGTTAAAAGTATATTTAAAATTCCATTGAAGTTAGCTAGTATTATTAATATTATTAATATTATTTAAATGCAAGAACAGAGCAGTTCCAATTTAATTAGTTTTAAGGAAAAATGAGAGAAAATCTCGGATCCTTCTCAAATTGTATAGCTTCTATATTTATCATGCAGTGCTAAAGTTCGTTTCTTTCTTTCTTTTTTATACTTTTCTCATCAATAATTATATTATTCTTAAAATAAAGTAAGAGAATGCAAAGTTTGAATCCTTTTAATTAGACATTTAAGAAATATTTCAAATTTCATAGATTTTCTATTGTTATTATTATTACTATTTAATTGCAAGAACGGAGCTCTAATTATATTAGTTTTAAAGAGAAATTGGCAAAAATCTTGGATCCTTCGCAAATTGTATGGCTTCTATATTTATCATATAACCACTAAAGTTCGCTTCTTTCTTTCTTTTTTTTTTTATTCTTATCTCATAAAAATATTATATTATCCTTAAAATGAACAATAATGCAAATAATGATAATGCAAAGTTTGGATCCTTTAAATTATATACGTATTTAAAAATATATTTAAAATTCCATTCACGTTAACTAGTATTATTAATATTATTGTTATTTAATTGCAAGAACGGAACAGCTCTAATTTTATTAGTTTTAAAGAAAAAGGATCGAAAATCTCGGATCCTTCACAAATTGTATAGCTTCTATATTTATCATACAACACTAAAGCTCGCTTCTTTCTTCTTCCATTCTTCTCTCATAAAATATTATATTATCCTTAAAATGTATTAAGAGAATGCAAAATTTCAATCTTTTTAATTATATATTTTAAAAATATATTTAAAATTACATTTAAATTAACTAGTACTATTAATATTATTGTTATTTAATTACAAGAATAGAGCAGCTCTAATTTTATTAGTTTTAAAGAAGAATAATCGAAAACCTTGGATCCTTCACAAATTGTATAGCTTCTATATTTATCATACAGCACTAAAGCTCGCTTCTTTCTTCTTCTATTCTTCTCTCATAAAATATTATATTATCCTTAAAATAAATTAAGAGAATGCAGAGTTTGAATCCTTTTAACCCCCTCACTGACAAGCCCGTGTTAATACGTTCACTAAGCTCCAGGTTTCACTGCAAGACAAGCAATATTTAAAGTAATATAATTCTATTGATTTAATGTATTTTTAATACATTGAACAATGATTAATACTCCCAAGGATTGCATTCATATTCGTTATTAAGTTTTTTTTATAAAATGTTCAAAGAATCCTTTTTTTTAGCATTTAAAACAAAATTCAGAGAACACAACTTTACTATTTTGCCCTTTTCCAAGACAGTCGGAGGGAATTATACATTTAAAATTCCATTGAAGTTAACTAGTATTATTAATATTATTGCTATTTAATTGCAAGAACGGAACAGCTCTGATTTTATTAGTTTTAAAGAAAATGACCGAAAACATTGGATCCTTCACAAATTGTATCACGTCTAAATTTATCATACAGCATTAAAGCTCGCTTCTTTCTTCTTCTATAATAGAAGAAGATAATAGAATATTATCTCATAAAATATTATATTATCCTTAAAATAAATTAAGATAATGCAAAGTTTGAATCCTTTTAATTATATATTAATATATATATATATATTTATTTAAAATTCCATTGAAGTTAACGACTATTATTAATATTATTGTTATTTAATTGCAAGAACGGAACAGCTCTAATTTTATTAGTTTTAAAGAAAAATGATCGAAAACCTTGGATCCTTCACAAATTGTATAGCTTCTATATTTATCATTCAGCAAAAAAGCTCGCTTCTGTCTTCTTCTATTCTTCTCTCATAAAATATTATATTATCCTTAAAATAAATTAAGAGAATGCAAAGTTTGAATCCTTTCAATTATATATTTAAAAAATATATTTAAAATTCTACTGAAGTTAACTATTATTATTAATATTATTGTTATTTAATTGCAAGAACGGAGCAGCTCTAATTTTATTACTTTTAAAGAAAAATGATCGAAAACCCTGGATCCTTCACAAATTGTATAGCTTCTATATTTATCATAGAACACCAAAGTTCTTTTTCCATTCTTCTCCTGCGAATGTCAAGGGGGAGGCCACTCAATGCCTGCCGTCCAAGCTGCCTGCTGACCTAGGCGAGCCGAATTTTGATCGAGGCTTGACTCTGTTGGCCGAAATGATAATGAAGGACACTCGGAACAGGTCTTCCTCCCGTAAGGGTAACCCCGATGTTGAAGATATAGGTCATTCCGATTTCCTGTCCGCCATCTTACATAGCTGACGATCCATCGCCACCCTACGTGTTGCTTCGCTCACGCACGCTTTCGTGAATGAATTAATCAGTTGCCGTGATCCGAACTAAAAGGACTTTTTGCTGCATACTCCACTTTGATGCTGGACACAAATAAGACCAGATACATTGTTCTCGAATAATGACGCACATTTTTCCAGCCATTAATAGTCGTCTCACTCGTCGTCAAAGTCGAGCGCGTTTTATAATTCACGACAGTTTCGGATCGCTGTTTAGACTGCATGCCTCGTTCGAAAATTTCCTTTCGACATAGAGAAGAGATAACATTTAAAATTAATTGCTCGTAACTTAAAAACGAAAGTGGTCGTTAGTTTCGTTGTTATTAGAATTCAACGAAAGGCTGGCACATTTATCTGCAGAAATCACTTCATTTGGATGACTCGGCGGGCATTAACACTGTACAGAGTGTAAGAAGAAAGTTTTATGACTAGCTTCTGGAAAATAATGACGATAATCTTAATATTTTATTATGCACATTTGTTGTTCTTAAATTTCACTGAAAACGCTATTTCAACATTCTAAAATTATTTATGGGAATTTAAAGTTCAAAAAGTAGTTAATTTGTTTCAGATTTTTTTATTTTTTACTTCAGTGAATGCTACAAATTGCAACGACAATACCAAAAATAAATAATTAAATGTGATAATAATTTTATCCTTGGAGAAGTTATTTAAAATAAAGCTCAACTGCACTTTATCATAGGTGCTGATTCCACGAAACTTATCAACACAAAATCGTGTAAAATAGTTCGTTTTAAAATGAGGTACTACTGCTTTTTGAAAACTGTAAATTATTTGAAATTCATTTAATTATTTAACTCAATAACGCCGGTTGGCAAGAAAACTTGCGATTTAAGAAATACAAAACCTTTAAATTTTAAAACCAGTATTTTAGTAAGGAAATTTGTATATTATCTGATCGCAAACATTGCGAGACTAAAGGAATTAAAATTAAAAATATGGAAAAACTGGTGTCAACTGATATCGAGGTATTAAAAGAAGTGTAAAAGATACTCGTCGCTAATGGGTTAAGAATTATAAAGCTATTCTTAAAAAATTATAAATTCTCCCCAGAAAGTTTGGTAGTTATTTTTGGTTATTATGATGATAGATATTTTTCGAATAAAATAAAATAAAATGAGTATTAAAATTTTATTGCTCTGAACTCGAAATTTTTGAATAAAAAACTGCCAGATTTGGCAACACTGTTTGCGGTCTGTATCATTGTTGCCAGTGGGCTACATTTTTAAAATTCAGATTTCGTTATTGGCACCACTTTTCTGAAATGGTAAAATTCAGCTTGTTTTCGCCTTAATTAATATGTCCTTAAATAAGGCGAATTTTACTATTTAAAAAAAGTGGTACCAATCAAGAAATCTGAATTAAAAAAAAGTAGCCCACTGGAAACACTGGTCTGTATAGTGTTAAAAATATGCTCAACTGCTTTTTATCATAGATGCTGATTCCACGAAGCTTATCAACTGAAAATCTTGTAAAATATTACTTTTTAAAGTGAGACTGTACGCCTTTTTACAAAATTGTAAATTATATAAAATTAAATTATTTATTTTCCCGTAGCCATTATACATAATTTTTAAATTCCTTAGAATTTTAGTAAGTCTTTAGCGATAAAAAATACACTTTCATTACATAATAGGTGGTTTTATATTAACATTTCCACGTTTGAATACGCCAACATTTTAAACAAGATTACAAAGTTAATTTCTTTCCTACACATTTTCGGATATTCTTATTCATGTGGGAAAGATTCGTGCAATGTTCTCTATGTTTTATATAAATATGATACATTCTTAATTTATTTTCATTTCTATCTTAGAATTCTGTTCGTAATTATACCATATGCTCGAAAATCGGTTTTACCCTTTTAACCCTTTCAGGGGCAAGGCACTTCTATTAGTAAAATACTGAAATGAATGATTGACACCGGAATTCACAAGCAAAATTATTTGAAAATAATTAAAAGCTTTTCGTCACTGAATAAAACGAAAAATTAAAAAAAAAAAATTCTAGTGTCAATTTCCCATTTACGAATTAAAATTAGGTGGTTCAAAAATGAACCACCGCCCTTGAAGGGGTTAACCCCTTAACGGTCGCATTAAATTACGGTTTAAAAATTCAAATTGCTTACATGCGCCACTTGTTTTAAAAAGAAATAGTCACCTTATTTAATGACAGGTAAAATGATACCACAATAAAGCCAATTACACTATTTTATAAAACTGGTGAGAATCAGACAATCTGAATAAAAGACACAGCCCGTGAATATCACGGGAGCGAGAATTTAATTCCAAATTTCCAAGTGACACCGAAAATTTTTAAATAAGATTTTGCTGTCATAACATACGTGAAGAAATGCTTTTAATTGTTTTTCAAAGAAATTTGTTCTAAATTCTGGTGTCAATCAATTATTTCAACATTTAAGGGGAGTTAGTACCTTTTGGGACCCAATTTTGCTCATAATAACACACTTTTTTCGATTCAACTTATATAAATAAGTCTTGCATATTTTGGAGTGAAATTGTTGCAGTTTCAAGAATAATAGCCTAGCTCTAAAAATTGCCACAACATTTGCAATTTAAATACAGGGTGATTCATAATGAATGGGACAAAAAGAAAACATGATTGTGAACGTTGTAATTAATATATTTAGAAAATTCCAATTTACCTCAAAACTACATTTATACAAGTTTCTACAGGTGTTTAGTATGTGCCTCTCCGGTGACACGACAAATGTCTACACTGTAATCAAGCTCCTGCCACACTCGTGATAGCATATCCCCTGTGATGGAGTTCAACACTGCAGTTATCCGCTGCTTCAGTTCCTCTAAGTCCTGAGGAGGTGGAGGCACAAACACCTTGTCTTTAACGAAACCCCAGAGAAAAGAATCACAGGGCGTTCACGAATTCTTTCAACCACTTCGGGTTTTGTTTCTTTTCGTCCTGGGCTTTTGTTCTTGCATAAGCAGCCGGTATCATGGAACTGCTTCACCCACCTGCTTATGTTATGCCGATGCGGTGGTCTTTTACGAAATTTCGTGCGAAAATGTCTTTGCACAACAGTTACCGAGGAGGTTTTGGCATATTCGAAAACGCAGTACGCTTTCTCCTGCATGGACGACATTTTGTTTAACAGCGCCTTTAGCGGCGAGTTCGTCATTCGATGATTTTTTCCTGTTGCCAAATAAAACGTGTATAATTGTAGTTGCAGAATAAATTTGTTTCGGCTGAATAAATCCATTACGGCAGTCACACTGCGCTATTCTTTTTGGCCCATTCATTATGAATCACCCTGTAATATATATATATATATATATATATATATATATATATATATATATATAATGGTTATATATATATATATATTATATATATAATATATACACAAAAGTAAAAGTAAAATTATATACTTACCTCTCTTTCTTATAGTATAACTTTTATAAAATACGTAAGAAAAACTAAATTTTTCTATGAAATTGAAGCTAAATATCACCTTTATTATGTAAACCTAAAACATTGAACTTATAAAATTTTTTATAAAATTTTTCAATTAAAAATTTAGCATGATAAATGCTTAAAATTAAAAGAAAAATATTTTTTTATTTTAAAAAATTATAAAACGTTTGATAAGTTCAATGTTTTAGGTCTACAGAATTAAGGTGACATTTAGCTTCAATTTGATATAAAATTTTAGCTTCTCCTATTTTTCAAAAGTTATATTGTAAGAAAGAGAGGTAAGTATACAATTTTTCTTTTACTTTTGTGTGTACATTATATATTGTTAAATATATATATATATATATATATATATATATATATATATATATATTATATAAATTACGAATGCTGTGGCAATTTTTTAGAGCTAGGGCTATTCTTGAAACAGTAACAATTACACTCCAAAATATGCAAAACTTATTTATTTACATAATAAAAGAGCCGGACATTTACACCATGAAAAGTTCAATAATAACGTGAAAATAAAAATCACAAATTTACTAAATGGTGTATAAAATATTGTAAAGTCAGAAACTAAACAAACATTAAAATAAAATTAAAATAAACAACGTTTCAGCCATTATCTATGGCCATCGTCTGGAAAGAACAATATTGCTTTTAAAAAACAAAGCGAAACCGTCTTGAATTTAAAATGTTCGTTATGTTTCCTACCAATTATTATGCTGAAATTATTAAAAATTAATTATTTATGTTGAATCGAAAAAAGTGTGTTATTATGAGCAAAATTGGGTCCCGAAAGGTTCTAACTCCCCTTAACAGCACAAGCGCTTTGACCCTGAAAGGATGAAAACACCGCCTTTCACTGTACTATTTGAATAATGCTTTACTCTCACCGAAAAAAAAAAAACCCGTAAGAATAAGAATGTCTGAAATTTTTACGCATTTATAAATGAAAAATTTTCCACGATTACCTCAGAAAGTGGCGACTTTAGATTTGAGAACATCTTTAAAATTTCAACACCATTTACAACAAAACTAACTTAACTTAATGATAAAATAAATTTAATTTTAAAAGATGTTTTTAATTAAATTTTATTAAGAGTAATATTCCTTTAACATCGAGGCGTTATATATGACATGAATAATTTTTTAAACACAATTTAGACTGCCATTTTAATTATGCCATTTCAAAAACTGTTTTCTGTTAATTTTTTTTTTCAAAATTCTTGAACGAAAGAATTAATATGGTAACATGACGATTGTATCTCTTCCCATACTTGTTATACAGATATCTGCAAGTTAAGTTCTGGTTACGTTTTGGAAAACCATCCAAATATCAAGCAATACCCTTTGGTTCTGTTGATATTATAAGTTAGACAGTGGTCGTAATTAAAAATCTCTGGCAGAGGTAGCTGGAAAAGATGCGCGTGCGCATAAGATTTCTCAAATAAAATTAAAATAAATGCTTTATTAATATAATTAGAACAATTAAGAGTTGTGAATAAATTATGCAAGCAACACGTAATAAAACATGTAAATATTAGGTAAGAATATTACTGCTACTCGTATCAAAATAACAAGTCCGAAATTGTTGTCAAACGTGGCAAATGAGACTATAACTAGTACTAACGTACAATAGACTATTTTTATAAATATTCAGATCTTGGTGCAATAGCTGTTGCACTCGTATGCAAAAAAGCACGAATATGAAATTTATTACGATTATATATATTAAATTCAGTAATATGGAAATAATATGACTCCATCTTAAATAGGAAGTAACCAGATGGCAACCTAGAATCATTACCTATCATGGGATATCATTGAATTGATCACGTATGATAGGATTTAATGGAATGAAGAAAACTTTTTAAATATCTTTTTAAGTTTTGATTCGATTTTCATAAAATTTGAATTGACTCGACAAAATTCGGCAACGGCGATTGTATATATTAAATTTCAAGCCATTCGGTTGGGTAGTTTTTTGCGCTGTTATATGCGGACAGACGGGCAGACAGACAGACAGACAGACAGACTTGACGACAACTATTGGTACTACGTATTTCGATAATTACGAACGCACCTAATAAGAAATAAAAGAAAGAATGCATAATGCATAAAAAAAGTAGAACAAAAATTAATGTTAAACAGGGTTCATACGCATCAGAGGATTCAGGAGATTTTAGGTGTTTTAGTACCAGAAATTTCGTAATGTACTGGTCGCTATATCTGAAAATAGAATTATATTATTATTAAATAAGGCAAATATTACTTTACGAAAATTCTGATAAAAGGTCCTTGAAGCGTACGAACCTTGTTAAAAAAAGATATTTATTTACATGATTAATGTAGAAAAACCTCCTGAGCATATTTCAGCTGAGCGTTTCTTCTTCACCTAGGGATTTTCCCCTTTGTTTTTATGCGAGATCCAGTGCTCAATGTCACTGAACCTCCTGAGCATATTTCGTGTGACCAAGTGCAGCATTGAAGGCACTGAACCAATGTCCCCTACATATTTGAGAAAGCCATGACACGCGTCACGAAAACGTCACACAAAGCAGGCAAAACAAAGAAAAAATTCATTCATTGGCTCGTGGATATCCATGAGCCAATTTTACATTTCACCCGCTTGACAATCGCAATATCTCTGACACATTTGCAAACAAAAAATTGCCCCACCAATGGCTGAGAGGTTCTGCTCTCAAAGCTGGTAGATGGGAGGTGCTGGGTTCGAACGCAATCGCGACCGTCGGACAAATCGTTCGGAGTTTTCCGTGGTTTTCTTCGAACCTTGAATAAATACAGGTAAGACCTTTAGAAGGATCCCCACGAAGGGCATCCCCACACCCTCGATCCTACATCCCTTGTACAGATAATCGGCCATCATAAACAACAACAACAGCAAACAAAAAATTAAAATCTCGGCAAATTTTAATCATGTGTTTAACACTTAAGGAACGTACCCCCCCCCCCCCCCCATAAATGGCATGTGTCGACCAACATTTGATAGCCTGAAAATGGCTTTTAAACACCAATTTTCACTGTATTCATAGTTATATACAGGGTGTCCGGTCTCAACGGTGTCCAATGGCTAATTCCTAAACCGTTAGTCATAGACATATAGTTCCAATTACAAAAATGTTTTAAATGAGGTAAAGAAGTATTTTTAAAGCTATTTAGGTCAAGAAAAACATTTATTTAAAAATTACGAAATTTAAATTTTTATGCGGTCCTATAAGTGATATTTAGTAAACTTTTCCTATTTCTCTAACAAGTACGGCAAAAAAAGTCCCATTCACCTAACACTAAAATTGACCGAATTATGATATTTTCAATTTTATGACTTAAACCACTTTTCTGTAACTGAAAACAGATGAGTTGGACCAAGCTTTTAGGGTTCGTACATGAAGTGCTTAAAGTATTATAAAGGGCGTCCACTCCAAACGATGTTCAATGGCTAATTCCTAAACCGTTAGTCAAAGACATATATTTCCAATTACAAAAAGGTTTTTAACAATGTAAAGAAGTATTTTTAAAGCGATTTAACTGCAGGTGCTGCCCCCGTATAAATATTACGGTAGTGTTAATTTTTAATAATTAACTTTCAGATTGGTTAAAGTAATTGAAGAAGTGAGTTCAAAACTCGCCTTGTCAAGAAAATCAAATTTTGGGAAATCGCGTAAAACCTTTAAATGTGCCCATTGGTATTCACTGAAAATCTGGAGATTGTAGTTTTGAATGGTACAGTTATAGCAATAGAATAGATTGATAGAGAAACATGATTTTTTAAATTTCGGATAAGGCGAGTTTCGAAACTGACGTCCTCACGTCCTCAATTGTATTTTGGCATTTTTTTCTTTTTTTGTAAGAAAATGAGCGTGTTTCTGTTTATGATTTTATTTTAAAAAGTTGTATTATTTTTATAAGCTTTAAACTTACGACGTTCGTATGTATGTCTTCCTAATTCAAAATTTGTATTCCAATTTTAACTCACTTCCAAATATCGGATCAAGATTAAATTTTGCATAATTATGTAAATCCAATGACAATGTAATATTAATATTATTTTAGGTACGTACCATTTATATTTATTTTACAGGACCACTCCAAAAATTTCGTGTACATTATTGCCTACAAACAGAAATTTTAAAGCCAAAATCAGTAACATTTATGTAAGGACTAGGGTATACACTTGCTCATCCTGAATGTAGTGTACGAGATATTAGCGTGTGGATATTCAAAAAGTTAAGTATGGACAATTTTAAACAAGTATGGTGCTTATCCATATCGATCAATACTAGGACAAGAATTAGCACCAGGAGACAAAGAGCGTCATTTTAATTTTTGTAATTTTATTTTAAACAAACAAGATGAAGGTCCATTTTTTATGAATGAAATTATGTGGACTGATGAATGTCAGTTTACAAGACAAGGGTTCGTAAATACTCAAAACTTTCACTATTGGTCCCTGGAAAATCCACGCATTATTCGTCCTAACAAACATAAAATACGTTGGTCCATAAATGTTTGGTTTGGTATCTGGAAGACGTCCTTAATTGGGCCATTAATCTTCGATGGCACTTCAACATCAGAAAAATACGCGGTTATTTTATCTGGACCAGTGTCCGATTTTTTAGAAGAGTACGTTTTATTACAAGATTTGTCTAATATGTGGTTTCAGCATGATGGCGCACCAGCACATAGCCACTAAAGCCACGCACTGTTTTAACCAGTACTTTTGGAAATACTATTATCGTATATGGAGGTCGTATTGAGTGGCCAGATTTGAATCCTTTAGATTTTTTTGTTTGGGGTTTTCTGAAAAATAATGTATATGAAAGAGAATCCATTAGTCGAGCAGATTTGCGGAATCGTATTGCTATGGCATGCAGATCTGTAACACCTACAATGTTGAAAAAAGTAGAAGAAGAATTTATTTCAAGTGTACATTTCTGAATTGCAGCCGAAGGGAGTCACTTCGAGCACGTTTTAAGATAACCTTAATTTTTATTAATTAAGTTTTAGATCAGGTAATCTAACTATGTATCATTTTCTAAAGGGTTGTGACTGTTGCTTTTATAATCATTTAGCAAAATTTCTGTTATTTTTTTTTTACTTATATTTTTAGTATAAGTTGTATATTTTGCTTTAACATGCTAGAATGAACAAAAATCTCAAAATATAATTGTAATGTTAATTTACTCTCAATGTTTAATGTTAAATTTTATATCTGACGATTATTTTTATTTCTAGTAAATTTGTGACTGACCCCTATTTTGCAGCAAAAAATATACTCCAAAATTAAACATCTATTACTCGTTCAGTTTTAATCGCAGAGGAATGGGATTTTTTTTGTCTTACTTGTCAGTGCAATAGGATATTTTTACTAAATATCACTTATAGGACCTGGGGGCCGTATAAAAATTTTTCGTAATTTTTTAATATATGTTTTTCTTGACTCAAATCACTTTAAAAATACATTTTTACCTCATTTAAAACATTTTTGAAATTGGAACTATATGTCTATGACTAACGGTTTAGAAATTAGCCATTGGACACCGTTGAGACCGGACACCCCGTATATAATTTCTGTTACTCGCACTTTTTCTCTATATTTTTCTTGTTGTATATGAGTAGCTCTTAAAAAATGTTCCCAAAACATCAAAAGGCATCTTTTATTTCAATATACTAAAACTATTTGACCATTAAAAAAATGTTTAGTACAGGGAACTGAAAATCTTGGCTTTAATGTTGAATACAAGTAACAGAGGTTACACATTGTTATATAAATTGATCCCTATTATTGTATTCTTTTGAATATAAAATTACATATTGAAGTCTAGTACACTAATGATGATATAATAATATTTTGATGGGAATATAAATGTTGTGAATTGAGTGGATGCGGTCCAGTAACAGAGGTTACAATATGTACCTTTAAGGCATTTTCAATTGACTGTATTTTTTACCTTAACTATGAATTTAGCTATGCTGGAACTGATTTAATGTAGGTTGTATACACATATACACAGAAAAAATTATATTTGGTAAAAACTGCATGCTTAAAAAAAATACTGGGAAAAGGACATAAAATATTTTTTTCACCCAAATATCTTTCAATGTACGAATTTAACATAAAATGTCTTACAATCTAAAAAAATATTAACCCTTTCGAAGGCGTTGTCCTTTAAAAAGGACACCTAATTTTAATTCCAAAACTGCCATTCGGCACCAAGAATATTTAATTAAAACTTTCCGTTTATAATGTAAGTGAAAATAAGCAAGTTCATTTTTTCTAATAACTTCGCATATAAATTGTGGTGTCAATCCATTATATCACCAGTTTATAAACAGAATTACTCCGCGCCGGAAAGGGTTAACAACATGATATAAATGCATTTTCTGTAAGGTAGAAGCCACGCCCTTAGTTAACAATGTTTTTGAATGAAAACGAGAATTCTCGTTTCCCGTTGTGAATGTGTTAAAATCTAGTATCCAAAAACTGTTTTGCGAATCTGTGAGCATTACCTTGGTTAGAACCAAAAGGAAACAAAATACAATCGTTAAAACATTGAAATAAGTGCAGTAACTGAAACTATATTCCGTAAACCATATTGGTAGCAGAGAAATATGAGACATTTTTCTACACAGTGCAGCTCTTTACCGTTATATATTTTTTATGACATTAATAACGGGAAATAAAGATAACATAAACTTTCCAAACAATTTAATCAGAACTGCTAGATGTCACTACCACTCTACAATTCAATTCCAGCTAATTGTAATTTTTAAATTGTTGTGCTTAAATGAAAAGTAATAAAACATTGTTTCACAATTAATACAAGCTTCTATTAAATAAGTAAATAAATGATATATCTATTATAAAACAAAGACATTTCTGTCAGTAACTCTGGTATATTGACGGGGGCAACACCTGACCCATAAATCTTGTTTATACTGCAATTTTTCTAACTTCTAAAGATTGCACAATTTCAATTTTTATCCCATCCAGTAGGAAAAAAAGTTTTTCAAAGGCCATTTTTCTGAAAACGGTATCTCAATTTACTCATTTTGTATGGTTTTTAAAACAACTTTTATGCATGATTTTTAATATCTATCGCATGCAGCCCGATTACAAACGATTAACCTATTTGCACTTAAACCAATGTAAATAGTTCAACATTTGTTTCTGGCCCATGTTCCATAACGAAAACGTCATCAATAAATAAATAAAATTACAAAATAATATAAATAAAACATAAATTTAGCAGTCACGTGATCCATCTGCGCAATTAAACCACTGAAGTTATCAGAATTAAAAAAATTGCTGTAGGTAGGAAAGTCTTTGGAGATTTCTTCAACTTTTAGTAACTCCGGCATACGGCTAATACGAAAGTATCGCTTTTAATAAAATTCAAAACTTTACTTGAATGCAAAATTGATATGTTTGGAATTAGTATTTTGATGTTGTTATTGGGCAAGCTAAAAAAAATTATATTAAATGTAGAATAGCTATTAGAGTTTTCAATTTAAAGAAAAATGTTTTTTTGCAAGTAGTATTGTCAGGTGTGCCGCGTAAATCGAGGCTTAATGCTCTGGACATCACTAACTTCTTACAATTTATTTCGACATGTTTAATCGCAGATAATTCTCCGTTGGATAAGGCGAAGAAAATTACTTTAAAATACTGGTGTCTTGAGCATTTGGAGCGCCGATTTACATGGGACACCTGAAGAACCCTACCTGGGAGGCACGGGTTGGATTACCTAGTTGCATTAACCCCTTCAAGGGCGATGGTTCATTTTTGGACCACCTAATTTTAATTCCTAAACGTCACATTGGCACCAGAATAGTGATAGGAAAAAAATTCTTTTATTAAGTATGCGAACAAAAGCTTTTGCTTAGTTTTAAATACATTTGTCTGTAAATTCCGGTGTCGATCACTAATTTCGGAATTTTACGAATAGAAGTACCTTGCTCCAGAAAGGGCCCTTAACTAGTCGCCCTTAACCCCTTAACTAGTTTGCCCGTACACCGTACGGGCAAGAAGAGTTTGCTTGTTTACTAAAAGCTTTAATAACATACTAAAAGCTTTTCGACACTACTAATTTTAAACTGCAATATTAGCTTTCTTTAATAGCAGAGATATATCGATTACATAAGGCGAATATTTCAGTACCATAAAAGTGGTGCACTGTCCTTATTTTTAGTTGGTTGTGTCAAAAAAATTAACCATTTAACCTTTTAGTGCGCAGCTTTGCATATATGCAAACAACAGTGTTTTGAATTTAATAGATTTTTTTTTATTCGTATATATCTAAATCACACCAGAAAATTAAAATAGCAATATGTGCTTTAATTAATAACAGACATTCCGTTTTTAAATAAAGCGAAATTAACCATTAAAACTTTCTGGTCTAAAGTCAGTTTCTCTGAACTACGTAATTTCCAGAGCGTATTCTATCATGGGAATGAAAGGGTTAAAGGTTAAGTTTTATAAAATAAATAATAATATAAAATAAGGTATTTGGAGACATACTTATTAAAATATTTACTAATTTGCAATATTTTAGCGTACGACCTCACGACAGTAGTTTTTACTTGTATTGCAGATGTGCAACAGAAGAAAAGATTGACGTATTATATGAAAAATGTATCTCTGATTTTTTTTTCATTATTTTTCCTGTGTAATAAACCTTTCAGAGAATCATATATATTTTTTTCGAAACAAAATAAAAAAAATCGCGCATTTAAGGGTTAAGGAGTTAAAAAACAAATTAATTTAAAAGAGTCAAACCTCCCTGTAATGTACAAAAAAATTTGTTCTCATTAGCTGCTTGAATTCACTCCAGCTACATTAACACCATAACCGTAGCACTCATATGTTATCAAAGTACAGCACCCCCCCCCCCGCCCCCACTCAAAAAAAAGAAAGAAAAGCGAACAGCCCGTGCATTTTAATATCACAGAAAATAAAGGGAAATAGCATTTGAATAAAAAGTTTATCTCTTTTTTCAATTAAAAAAAAAAGCTTAGGGGTCGCCTTCATACTGAAATTGTACCAAACTCTAAAATTTTCAACACGGACTCCTAGTTTCGACACCCTATTTGGATTTTTTGTTCAATTTTACTTTAAGATATGAAAGCGGAAGTCATTTAGTCAAACAGTTTAGGTATGATGAATGTTTAAAATTTGGAACCTTTAATGTTAAATTCATGTGTAATCGTCGCAAAACTGATTGCAGTGAGCGTAGTTTTGTTAACCATGACCCAAAGCCTACTTAGCGGAATGGGCTGGAATTTTAGATTTGAATATCTGAAGCTTCTAGAAATCGATTTCTGTTTTTAAAAAATATAGGTTACAATTTATATTTGTTTCGAAAACTAATTTAAAGAAATATATATTTCCGAATTAAATTTTCGAGAAAAATAGAAATTGTAACCCATGAATATTGTAACAGCGATCGACTGCTAGAAACTTGAAATGTGTGAATATAAAATTACAACTCAGTTCGCCAAGTAGTTTATGAGTTATGCTTAAAAAACTACCCGCATTGCAATCTATTTTGCAAGGAAAACAAATTAAATTAACTTTAGGTGTTCTAAACTTTAAAACTGCATAATTCCTAATTGACCGAATGACTTCCGGTTTGGTACAATAAAGTAAAATTCGCCAAAAGAAAAAAAGATAAAAGATAAAAGAAGAAGAACAAAGGGGGGAAATGATGTAAAAATGATGTATCGCATTGAAAATTTCAGAATGAAAACGTTCCCTAAGCTTTTATTTTTAACTTATATTGAAAGGAGACATAATTTCCAGACAAACAACAATTTCCTTCTTTTTTCTTTTATGGGACAATTTCGCGATTAAAATGAGTGGGGGTGCTTGTTCTCGTTCTTTTTCATTTTTTCTCTCTTTTTTTTTGGCCGACAGTAAATAATCATTTTGACCAACTCTCTGACCGTATATGAACTTCATTCAATCCTTAATAATTTAAATAAATTTCGACTCCATCGTGGCTTTCCTTTATTCAATTTTACAAGGTGTATCTTCTTATCTTTCTCCGATAGCTAACTACTAAACCGTAAATTTTAGAAGCATAGAATTTTTATAAAATGCATTTTTTAAGAATTCTTATTCTCTAAATCGAAAAATGTACTTATATTTACCTTTTACATAACTCTCTGGAGGCATATATAGCTATTTTTACACGATATTAATAGAATAAAAGACGCTGATGAAATAAAATAGGGCTAAAAACTTAATATCACTATAAGAATTAGGAAATCCCAATTTTTATGGTGTTATTAATCATTTTTCCACTTATTTTTGCACACCAGCTTGTTCCAGTATTTTAAGATAATAATCAATTCGTACAGGAAAATTCTGCCAGTTGATTATTAGACATTAGATATCGGAATTGATGTCTACTAATTAAATGATAGCAATTTCCTGTACGAATTAATTTTCCCAAACTGAAACGACTTTCCGAATGACCCAATATATCGCATAACCACTTTCCTAGACATCTGGTGTGGCTGGGACTTCAATGGACACTGTGTATATATGCACGGTATCCACACTTCACAGTACCCTATTTTTTACTGAACCATTAGTTTTAGAAGTATACTTCTAATTTCAAAAATGTTTCAAAAATTATTTTCTATCATCTATTTAGATGATAGACAAAGACGAGAAACAATATAAGGCAAAATAGTTATTTTTGTAAACGTAGGGAATTTTTTGTACGATCCCTGGGTTCTATACGATAATTAAATAAACATATTCCATGCTGTGGTAAATAAAACAGACAAACAAAAAAATCCTATTATTTTACGACTAAATCTTAACGAGGTAGGAAAGCATTCAAAAATGTAGGTATTGCAATCAGTGTACTTGTAATTAAATTTCCACCGCCTCCTGAATGCTAGGCTCGAGCGCTGACACAAAAATGGCGGCTATCGTAAGCGGATTTTTTAAACGTATATAAGGTCCCCTAAATTCAGACACCAGGGTTTTATAAGACATTTCTTTGGCTTATTTAATCTCAGAAAAATAAAGCTGAAAAAAATTATCGGTGCCAAAATTCAATGGACCGTACACACACTGAAATAAATCCGCCTTCGGCAACCGCCATTTTTGTGTTAGCGCTAAGGCCTAGTATCCAGGGGGTGGTGGAAATTTCACTGAATGACGTATAAAATTTCGTAATTATTAACAAATTATAAACTCGTTATAATTAATTTATATATGTGTTAAATTCGTATATATATGTGTGTTGAAAATACAGAAATTATCAAAAGGTGACTTTCACTCACCACTAGTGTTACCAGGTGTCCCTCGTAAATCAGTGCTCCAAACGGTTTATTTCGCCATCTTTAACCCCTTCAAGGGCGGTGGTTCCTTTTTGGACCACCTAATTTTAATCCCTGAATGGGACATTGACACTAGAATTTTTGTTTGAAAATTTTCATTTTATTAAGTACGCGAAGAAAAGCTTTTACTTATTTTCAAATAAATTTGTTTGTAAATTCTGGTGCCATTCATTCATTTCAGTATTTTACTAATATAAGTGCCTTGCCCCCCGAAAGGGTTAATCGCAGCTAATTCTGCCATTAGATAAGTCGAAGAAAATTAAAATACTGGTGTCCAGAGCATTTGAAGCCCCGATTTACGCGAAATAAGTGACGATCGAGAGTCATCTCTCGAGTGCAAAGGGTGAAAAGTCTATAATTCGCAAAATATTCAAAGTCGAAAGATGCTATTATCACGTATATGAAGTTGGATTTTATGCCAATAAATCATAATTTTAAAAAAATGTATTCTTTTAACATCAAACTCATCTTCAACAAAAACAGTTGTTTAAAATAATATTATGTTCAGTGTCTTAACGTATTATCGACGGGAAACAAGAAATCTCGTTTTTATTCAAAAACAAAATTGATTATGCGGGCGTGGTTCTACCTTACAGAAAATGCATCTACATCATGTTGTAAACAGTTTTTTAGATTGTAAGACATTATATATAAAATCTGTACATTGAAAGATATTTACTGATGCATAAACCTGAGAAACCTATCTAGGAAACCAATTTACGAAAGACCTTAGGAAGATGGAGGAGCTTCTACTGTTTAAAAATCCACATTTCACAAAAATATACCGTCGGTAATGTGTCAAGATTTAATGAATTTTTTTTTTCCAGAATTTTACGAATTGATCAAAGTATTTGCAAATTATTGAACGGTTGCGAATATTATCACAAAGACGTTTTGTATGAACAGAGTTGCCAAGTCTCCGGCTTTTTTCACACCACTACTATCTTAGAGAAAATGTTGTACTTTTAAATCGTCCAAATGTTCAAATTAAGTAAAAGAACATTCTCTGTATTAAAATACTGGTATCCAAAAAGCCGGAGATTTGACAGCTCTGTATCAGTGTTGCCAGTAGGCTACTTTTTTAAAATTCAGAATTCTTGATTGGCATCAGTTTTTTGAGATGGTAAAATTATCTTTGTTTTCGTCTTAGTTAATATGGCATTAAGCAAGACGAATTTTACGATTTCAAAAAAGTAGTGCAAATCAAGTAATCTGAATTTTTTTAAAAAGTAGCTCTCTGGCAACTTTGTATGAATAATTTAAAAGCATTTTTTTTCTTTGTAAAAATTGTGTACCTTAAAAATATACTTCAATTTATTTTTAGTATCTCATTAGAGAGCCAAAATCGTTACTCATTAATTGGCGTCGTGGTGCCATTTAGTACCTAGATAGTATTACAAGAGGGGCACCGTGTATTGAAAATTTACAGCGAACCCGAACAGAAGAAAAAATATGCAAATGTATCCCCATAAACAATTCAGTAATTTTTTAGTAATCGAAGTTTTCATAAGCCTATTAGTGAATTTTTTTCTCATAAATAAATGAATGTTAATTTCAGCAATTGAATTGAAACATTTCGCCATAATCTTTCTTAACCCCTTGAGGGACAGTGGGATATATTTACCAGTGGGATCCCACCTTATTTTAATTAAGATTTGCACCAGAAACATTTAATAAAGTTTTACTTTTATAACTTTGGTGAAAAAAAAAAAAAAAAAAAAAAACTGAAAAATTTGTTTCCTTATTTTGAAATAATTTTTTCCCAAATTTTCGGTGGAAATTCAACATTACAGAAACACAATTGCTTTCCCCTCAAGGGGTTAAGGAGATTCGGACACTTGTATCTTGTTAATGTTAAATTTGTCATATTGATGATGCTTTATCTCAGGAACTGTTCCAAGAAATCAGCAGAAATTTTCAAAGCTTATTGCCCATATATTTTTACAGACTTTAACACAGGGATTTCTTGGAATTGTCTGTAATTATATTTTTACGATTTCAATTCTAAACTACTAAAAAAATTTAAAAATTCATTAAAAAATAACAAAACTTTAAATTACAAAAAGCTTCTGTTAAACTATGCACATATGAGAGAAATGCGTGTGTTAAAAATTTCAAAGATATATCTTGTATAGTTTATGAGATGAAGGGTCATTTAGGCAATAAAAAAAATTAGTAGTGTGCAATAAAAGTAATAAAATTATTATCATAGCCAATTTCAAGAAATCCCTGTGTTAAATATATAAAAATATATAGGGAATAAGCTCTGAAAATTTCAGCTGATAACTTGGAACAGTTCCTGAGATAAAAGGTCATCAATATGAATATGACAAATTTAACAGACGAGATACAAGTGTCCGAACCCTCTTAAGGGGGGGAAGTTCCTTTAGACGTCTCAAAATCAGTCATTTTTCATTAATTTTTTTAAAGGTAATAAAATAATCGGATCATTTTAAAACTGTAACATAACTTTATGACATCTTTGTAGAGTACAAAAAAAAAAAAAAAAATTATTATTATTATTATTTTTTATTATTAGTTTTTTTTACAAAAGGGCGGCTTAGCAAAATTTTTCTTCGGGCGTCTCAAGCACGAGGCCCTAAAGTGCTGCACTCGCCACTCTTTTTGAATTGATCTGAAAAAAAAAAAAATATTTTTTTTTCTTTTTCTAACATATGCACGGGAACGATAAATCTATAAAATGATAAAAAAGTATAAAGTAAAAAATTAAGTAGGGTTTTTAATAAAATGTTCGGATTTTGTACTATTTTTTCGACATTTTTCATCCCTAAAAAATTGTTTATTTACGCGAAATCTTTTACTCTTTAGGTACAGTCGTGGAAAAAAAAAGTAAACACCCCCTACTAACTCCTCAACAAATTATCGTAAAAGAAAGTTACTGGTACCGGACGATTGGAAATAAAGTCTACTTTTAAATGATTTATATAAAATTTGCTCAAGGGGCCATCTACATATTAAAACGAATCCAAACTTCATTTTTTTCAATGGCAATACCCAATTTTAACGAGATATTTCAAATCTTCGGTTCAAACTATGACTAGACACCAAATTTCAAGTCATTTGAATGATAAGTTTTTGAATTATAAACATTCAAAATTTAGTGCTTCTAATGTTAAATTACATTTTCATATTTTTATTTCTATCTCCTGAAATTATGCTCCTAATGGGCTAATTTTTTTTTTTTGCAATAATACTAATATACCCAAACATAAATACGCTGAATTTGCAATTTTTATAATTTTATGATATGAATTATGAAATAGTGAACATAATTCATATTCGAAAAAAATATGAATTGCAACCTATAAATTTTTTGATGGATTTAGATTTATTAAGTCCTGCTTTATGGAAAACCAAAGTTTCACATTTTTCTTCCAAGTTGTTTTCAAATTATGCTTAAAAAACGGCAAAATGATGGTTTAAGGGGCCGTCTATAATAGAAATGAGTAGATATTTTGAAATTTCTTCTGCTGTCCGGCAATCTAGCACGCTTCATTGACTTCTTAAGGTGCCTTGATCAAGATGGGGGATCTCTCGGTTAATAATCGATTTCCGAACTTCAATTTGGATACAGCCCTTAAAATACACTCGTTTTAAAATAATTAATTTCTCAGAAACTTATGATACGAATTGGATAAAAATTTGTTTTTAGACTAATTGAAGGGTGCAGAGTTCATTTATGCTGTCAGAATTGTGTACTGCTATTGAAAAAAACAAAGTTATGGTTCGTTTTAATATGTAGGTGGTCCTCTAAGGTAATTTTATCTATGTCATTTAAAAGTAGACTTTATTTCCAATCGTTCGGTACCAGTAACTTTCTTCTACGATAATTTGTTGAGGAGTTAGTGGGGGGTGTTTACTTTTTTTTTTCCACGACTGTACATCTTTACGGTAATGATATAAAGAAAAGCCTCACCAAAAATCAGTCAAATCAACTGATAACGTTTTGAGTTATAGCACGAGCAGTTTTTGAAAACATAGTTTCAAGATAATCGCGTTTAAAGTTTCAGTACGATAAAATTATTGGTTTTAGTGACTTACCGATCAATCAGAGATCTCAGGTGCATATAATAGACCTTCGGATTCCTCGAAAAGCTGGTTTTCTGCGAGTTGCTGCTGTTTTCGGGCTGTACGAACTTCATTTGTCTGAAAAAGATTCCTCCTGTTCTGTTTCGTTACTCGCGCTTCATCGGCGTTTTCGGCAAAAACTTTGGCATAGGTGCCAACAACAATATTTAAATTATCCATAACTCTAAGAACGGAAGTGCAGCCTTCTTTAAATATCCCAGCAGCGATGTATGCTGAAATTTCAAGAATTTGTAGTCCAGAATGCAGGTGTTTTGGAAATAACCGCCAAACTGTTGCGTTAACCCATTAACGCCCGATTTATTTTCTTCGTTAAAATTTAAATTTTGGATTTCCCACCAGTTTTAAAAGAAGAGTAATTTTTATCTTATTTTATCAAGGAATTTGTCGCGTGAAAGAAAGTATATATTTATCTTCATATTTACTGGTGTAAAAAGCGCTTTCTTGCCACTAAGTCTAGCAGTCTAAAAATATGCCACTGGGCGTTAATGGGTTAAAATTTTCGTTAGCGTTCTGGGTATAGTCACCCAAGCATCTTTCGAGTAAGTCATCTCTAGATAAATGTTGGGAGATTGGTAGGAGATGCTCTTGAAGTTCTTGAGGAAGTAAGGGAGGAAGATCTTCGTTTAACCTTCACTAGCACAACATGCAGGCTCTGGCGCGCTCGACTGAAAGTGGGATAACTCTGTTAATATAGAATATTTTGATTTTTCCTCTTGCCAATATATTCTCGAGATATTATATTTTCGAAATATGAAAGAAAAAAAATCAATTTTTTGAAATTTCTAAAGGGACTTCTCCCCTTAATACCTTGAACGCCACAGATTGCGACGATGTAATTTTTTTGGCAAACAGTTCGAAAGAGGTTTACAGTGTTTATTAGAGTCTATTTACCATTCCTTATCGCGACAATACTTCTTAATTTTATGCATAGTGTTAATGTTTTACAATTTTTAATATCAAATTTCAGTTATTTTTACACGTTGAACGCCAAACTCAAACCACTAAACATGTGGGGTGAGCTATGGTGTTCTTTTTTTAAATACATGGTAATAAATTATCCATAGACACGTTTCATAGCAACAGGTTCTCAATGAAAATATTGATGACACACGTATTCGTGTGGTAGTGAGCTCCGAGAAATATTGCTGGTACGAATATTTGTTTGCCGCGGCAAACAATATACTAAATGTAAGTTGTATGGAGACCCGATGTCTTTTTCTATGAATAATTATATATTTTTTGTTTCTAATATCTACAAAACCTTGAAAATTTCACTGGCCATTATAAAACTTTGACGCCTAAAATTTTATGTCTTTTCCTGGGTTAATTTGCATTGCTGATTTCAAAATTGACAACGCCCCCCCCATTGGATTTAATTATTGGGATAGCGAACCTATACCATGCATCATTTTCTCTCTGATCTTTAAAAAAAAATTCTGGTTATTTTAATGTAGCGTTTAAATTAATATCTTTTAAGGACAAAGGAAACATTAAAAATTGAAGGAAAAGTGTACCAGATGAAAATATTTTTATTTCTTAAAAATAGTTTAAGCTACAAACCATGGATCAATCCGTAAATACAATTAATTTTCTAAATTGTGACCTATCTCAGAAACTAGATTTAAAGTAGCCAATCCAATGGTTTTTTAAAATCTAAAATGATTAAATAAATAAAATAAAAGTGCCAAGAAAAAAAAATAAAGGTCAATGTTATCCATTATTCTTATTACTATTTTATTCAACAATCGATAAAAAAATTGTTTAAATAATTATCCAACACATAGCGTTACTCTTACTCGTATAGCATTTGCACTTCCTTGGAATACGAAGAAAAAACAATCGGGTCAGACGGGGAGCTGGAGGTCAAGTTACATTTTGTCATTAAATGAAAATCTAATTTGATTCTTTATTGTCATTATTTGAGATTAAAAAATGCGCAAATATCAATAAGAATGAACTTATTATTTTTAATATCAGTAGTAGTAATTATTATGGTATTTTTTTAAAGTATTCTGTCTCAGCTGTTGCATTTATTAAAAAATAAAATAAAATAAAAATAAAACAAAGTAATAAATTTATTTGATTGTCTGTCTGTTCTGCCGCAATCTCGTAAATATACTTCGATTTTCTACGTTATTGATATACGTTACTCAGATTTACCATGGCATGTTCCTTGTTCAAAACGAAGTATGAATCATTTATATATCGTTATGTAATGGTCTATAGGGAAAAATCGTTTGCAACGTATTTTAGTGATTTTACACTATTTCAAACATAATGAAATTGGTATGCATTTATGAGGTTCATAAACCATGAATTTTGTAGACTACGGAGTGCAAAGCATTTATCATTCATTTGCAGGGTTACACAAACGTATTCAATCACATAGTGGTCCACGAGACGAAATCGTTTGTAGCGTATTTTAATGATGATGTTACACTATTAAAACATAAAGAAATTTATATACAGGGTGTATGTGAAAAAGTGGGCAAAGCTTTACGGAGTGATAGAACGCAGCTTTACGAGCAAATTTTGTCGTAGAATGTATGGTCGGAACGTAAGCGGTGAGAAGTTAAAAGGTAATTTTCCACTGTCCGAGGGCGATGGATTGGTCGAGGTGGTCCCATAGCTTGGTCACCAAGATCGCCAGATCTCTCGTGTTTGGACTTTTTCCTGTGGGGCCATATGAAAAGCCTAATCTACGAGTGTCCCATTGAAATCGATATGGATCTAGTCACCAGGATTGCCGTTGTTGCCGGCGATGTTCGGGGAATGCCTGGTGTCTTCGCAAATGTGCGTCAGTCCCTATCCCGCAGGTGTGAAGCGTGCATTACAGCTGGCGAAAGATATTTTTAGCAATTTCTTTGAGCATGTACATTAATTACATTCCTATTAATAAAATGTTTTCTGAAGTATCTCCTCTCATTCTTGTATTAATTCTTTAACTGCGACAGCGGAAAACTACCTTTTAACTTCTCACCGCTTGCGTTTCGACCATACATTCTATGGCTGAATTTGCTCATATAGCTGCGTTCTATCATCCCGTAAAGTTTTGCCCCTTTTTCAGATACACCTTGTATATATTAATGAGGTGCATTGCAAGTTTCTTACTGTAGCATATAGAGTACGTAGCATTTACCGTTCACTTACAGGGACACAACCCCTGTTTAAGTTTAACTGAATTCCAGCATACTATATGGTGCGGATGTATTCTATAGACCATATACACGGTTACACTAAAGAATTCGAAAGCATTACTGTCTACGAAGTGAGTTGCTTAATGGTGGTTTTTAATCGTGCAATGCATTTTCCAGCTTAATTAATTTTGTACACTAATAGTTGTTTGTAGATTATTAATAAATTAATATACAGGACTATGCAAAGAACTGAATGCATTATTGTCTGTGGATGGTAAATGCTGGAAGTGCATTTTGAACCCTGTTATGCTTTTTTAACCTGAATTAAATTTTAACTTAATATGCGATACTTATCGTAATCTGTCGAAGGTATACAGGGATGTACAAAACAATTCGAATACATTCCCATTTATTTTGGATTTGTTGAAGGTGAGTTTTCAATAGAGGTGTGCGTTTATTACTGAATTGAATTATGTAGTATATATAGAAATCTATTGATCAGATTCAGAGCTGCATAAAATAAATTCGAGTCCCTTCACGATTATGGGCACAAATTGCCGACATTAGCTTTCAAATGTGGTATACGTTTTCTAAAGGATTTACTTAAGATGTGAGGCATTCTCACAATCTTTTGACTTTTCTATATTTTTCTGTCCTTGAATAATAATTTTTATTTTAGCACATATTCTTGGTTTTGTTTTTTTCTTCTTATACTGGAAAACATCCCATTGCATGACTGCATAACAATAGGGGAGAGTAGCCGAATTTGGACCACTTCACTTATTTTCAGGTGTAATTCACTTAATTCTTGGAATATCTGCAAAACACCATTACACGTGGTCAATCTATTCATGTACTAACTACATAAATCTTCAGATCAATTTCTTTTTGAAAATCTTAAATTTTATTTTAATTTGAAAAATTTGTCAAAAGTGGTCCAAATTCAGCAAGTGGTCGCCTAATTAGACCCCCAGTCTCTTAAATTGGACCAAATAATATGAGGTTGTTTTAATGACTAGGGAATGTAACTAATTTTATTAAAAGCAAAGTTTGCGATTAATGAAACAATCAAACAAAATAACAGCAATGAAATATAATGAAATCAAATACCTGATTATAAGAGTAATTGTTTTAAATCAAAATGTATTCAAAATATACATAAAAGTTATCAGTAATTAAGAATAGTAATTATGGAACTAATTGTCAGTTACTTGAATATCATGTAAGGCGTGATCCAAAGCTTGCACATGAATTTTGTTTATTGTTTTTTTTTTTCCAGCGCACACAACATGGAACCGTATTTGGAAATCTGAACACTGAATCATTTCTGCTATTGGGTCGATCGGAAAGTCGTGTCGTATTTGGAAAATCAATTTGTACCGGGAAATTCTGTCCGGTAATTATTAGACATTAGATATCGGAATCCATGTCTAATAATTAAATGATAGAATTTTCCGGTACGAATTGATTTTCCCAACACGACATGACTTTCCGATCGACCCAATATTTTATTTTTCTTACAAAACCAGGCAAAACCAATCATCACTGTCTAAATTTTTCTTTTTAAATTCTGAATTGTCATTTTTTTGTTTTTTTTGCAACAGAAGTTTCCTTTACATTATGTTTCTAGTTCTTCTCTTCCATCATTTTCTTGATAATTGCATTACGCCTATTTTTTAAAACTTGATGTTCCATTTGCTTTTGTGCTGTGATAGCTTCCTTTTTGCATAGCTGCCAACCTTTACGCTTTTTTGCTACAACTAAAATTTAATAGAGATTCTCGCCTTGTTTAATCGTGCGATTTCGACGATTAAATTAGACAATCTTTACTGTAAAATTTTACTGGTATGAAGAAAGCGTAAAAGTTGGCAGCTATGTTTTTGTCTTTTTTGTTTTTGTTTTCTTCATTTTGTTTTCTTACTTTATATCAGGGTTCGTACGGGTACCGTTATTTTCAAGGCCAAATATCAGAATTATTTTATAGGAAAATAAATCTAGTTTAAACGGACGAAATTTCGCCTTATTTCAGCAGAGGTTTTAAATAAAAAAATACTGGTACCGAAGAATTTCTTTGTCGGGAAATTCAAGCACCCGTACGAACCCTGTTATATGGAGAAGATGTTAACACAACTGTTTTTTGGCTCCCTCTGTACTTTGATTTAACTGAATTTAGAAAGAGAAATAATATTTCTAATGATTTTTTGTCTTTTGTGGAGGATTTGTAGCTGCAGCCTTCTTGCAGGTCAATTTCTTCACAACTTACTCTCTCCTTTTTCTGTCCTATATATTTAACAGCTTTTGCTGTCACGGGTGTTTTTCTTCCAGAGAGTTTGTCTATGTCTTTTCAACATTTTCAGCATTATATTAAATTTTTTTTTATTTAAATATCATCTATTGAAAAATACGCTACGATTAATCAAACGCAAACATTATATATTCAAACAGTGTTGAATTCCCCCCCCCCCCCCCCCACCCCCGGAGCCTTGAAATAACCACTCCGATCGGAAGGTTTCAGATTTAATGCGTTTTAATGGCAAAAGAGTGTAATTCCATCCTCCAGAACTGTAAAAAGTCTGCCATCGCAAATATCCTCCAGAAGGAAAATGTTTGAATTCAACTCGGTAAACCAAATACGCCGTAGGAATAAGGAATTCAAAGAAAATATATACAAATACATGCAAGATAAAAGAAATTGCAAACAAAATTTATGCAAAATTTAAGCATGTAAAAATATGTTTATGTTTATATAGGCCTAATCTGTATAAAAAAAAAGTAATCCAGATATACAAAAAAAAAAAAAAAAAAAACCTTGCATGGAGATAGTAATCCATTATAAATATTAAAAAAAAAAAAAAAAAAAAAAATAGTGTACAAAGCGTACCGTCCTCGAAGTTCATTACTTACTTTTCTAATTTATGATCGCATATCTGGTTCAATTTAAGCAACTTAAATTGGCCCAATTACGGCAACTGCGCCATTTTTTAAAACAGCTAATTTCAAGACTAAGAACAAAAACGAAATCAAGCAAATATGCGTGAAAAATATGCGCAACAAACAGATGAATTCCTATATGTATATGAAAATATAACAACTTACCTTAGTTTTAAAGTATTCACTTACGTTTAGTAGGAAAAAATTAGATCAAAACAGCTAACTTTAGGTTTTTAAAAATTGTTTGAAAACAGCACGTGGTAGGCGGTTGCTTATTCTAATCATGAGTGACGTCATTCTGATGAGTAGGGTTTTAGCGGTAGATGGCGTCTATTCCTGTAATTAACGGCAGAATGGCAACAGTCCAATTAAAGCGGCGGTCCAACTATGGCTACTCTCCCCTATTAACGAGATAAATAAGTTTTGGACAATTTGGGGGTCCAAATATGCCAAGAAATTCCTATACCGTCTCGTGTCCCTAATGCTGATTTGTAAGTTTGGAGCTGCCTGTATAAAATTGTTTCAATAAAAGTAATTCGATATAATTTTTTTCTGAAACTGGGACTATTGTTTTACATAAATATGTAGCAAAAAATTAACCTGCACACATTTTTAGGGTTATTATTATTTTTTGAACTCTGTCCCTGGGTTTTAGGTTCCTTACCGTCTCTCTTGGTAAACTTATACAGAAAATCACTTCAGATGCAGCCACAGAATTTTTTTCAACTTTTTTCTCGTGCAGACGTATGCTCGAGAAAGAATGGCTTAAATTTTTTGACAAGAAATTTACTGCAGAATTTAAATCAGCATTTAAATAGCAATTTCAAGCATCGTGGCTTACTCTTACCGTCCCCAAGGTTTATTCCTGCACTTTTCGAGGTAAATTATTTTTTTTATTTAATCCAATGTAAATAACTGTTTCTAAAAGTCAATGAACACTGTGGCTATCACTTAGTCTTAACATGATTTGCCTAAAAATAGGTGGTAATTTTCCTTACTGTCCCTTTTTTCCTATACCGTCCCCTTTTTCCCCCTTACCTTCCCTTCTTTAACACCCCTTTAAGACAATGTTATACCAAAATTTTGTACTAAAAATACTACATTGTTATTATTTCTTATTTGAATATCCTGTGAGTACTATGCAAATTCATTATAAGTAAAAATTTAGTTTATTTTGAATTATTAAGGCATTTGTCTATACGTTTAAAATGTTATTTTAGTAAGTTTAATTTCATCAGATTTTTATTCCTGAAAAGTCAAAGGATTGTTAGAATGAATGCCCCATATCTTCTTTCACATAATTAAATAGTGATGTTTCGTTACAGTATTCTGGAAGTGTCGGAAAGTGTTTCATAATGTATGCTTGAAGCATGATTTTTCGTTGTTAAAAAAATACAGTGGTTTCAAAAAGATTGATAGAACATTTTAAAACACATTTTCTTTCAACTCTATAGTCCGATTAGAAATCGTGAACTTTTCAACACTTTCCAACATAGTCAATTTGTCTTACTGTCTATCTGGCTGTGTTCTAACTTGCCATGTAATTGATATATGTTATTGAGGTTTACTGTGGCATGTTCGTTACAGAAAAGGAAGTGTGTAGCATTTATATTTCGTTTACAGGGACACTCAAACGAATTTTGTTACATTATGGTCTATGGTTATGGTCTATGGGGGGAAAAGTCTTTTGCAATGTATTTTAATGATGTTACACTATTTCAAACGTATCGAATCTACATCACTGAGGTGCACTACAAAATGCTTTCTATAGTCTAGGGTGTATATAGCATTTATAGTTCAATTACACGGACACACAAAAGAATTCAGTTACAGTACTGTCTATGGGCAGTAATGGATGGAAGTCCTTTTTCAATTGTGGTATGCACTTTTTAACACTTTTCAAAAAAGTTGAAAAATGTTTATGCTTTCGGTTTGTCTGTCCATCTGTCCACGCTCTAACTAGCGTAAATATACTCGGATTTTCATGCAATTGATAAAGGTTATTTAGGGTTACCAAAGCATTGTTGGTATTGTATATGAAGTATGTGGGATTAATAGTTCATTTACAGGGGCACTCGAAAGTATTCCATTACATTACGGTATATGGGGGAAAAATCGTTTTCAGAGAATTTTAATGACATTACGCTATTTCAAATGTATTGAAACTGATATAAATCACTAAATCTCACTACGATTACGTTAGAACAGGGAATTCATAGCATGTTTTATTCATTTACAGGGACACACAAAATAAATCTTTTACAGTACTGCCTTTGACTAATAATTGTTGGAGTGTATGGTTTAAAACTCGTTGTGCGCTTCTAAATTTAATTAATTTTACATGTTACTCGTTATATATAAATTCTTTATCTCATATACAGCGCTGCACGAAGGTATTCACGTACCAGGACGCTCTTATTTATTCATTTACAGGGGCACACAAAAGAAATCTGTTACAGTACTGTCTTTGAGCAGTAATTGTTGGAGTGTATACGTTTTAAAGTTCGGTATGAGCTTTTAAATTTAACTAATTTTTTGCATGTTACTCGTTATATGCAAATTCTATACGTTATATACAGGGTTGCACAAAAGTATTCATGCACCATTCTCCTTATAACAGGAAATTACTGAAGGGGGATTTTCAACTGAAGTATATGTATTTCTTAAGTGAACTAAATTTTGGCATGCATGTAGTTAATAGATACAAAACTATATAGCATATACAGGACTGCTCAAAGAATTCGGATAATTTTCCGATTGCAGATGGGTACAGTTGAAATTGGGTTCTAAAATATGTTATGCGTTTCCATAGGGTTGAATTAGACATAATATTTTAACTTATTAAACGGTGTATTTTTATTACATTATTCTGAATGTGTTGGAAAGTGTTAAATAATCTATGCTGGACGCATGATTTTTCTTTCTTGTTAATTTAACACAGTCTTTACGTGTTACTTGGTGTGCATAAATTCTATAGATTATATACAGGGCTGCATAAAAGAATTTGAATACATTTCTGGTTATTGACGGAGGGAAATTTTCAAATGTGTTATGCGTTTCCTACACTGTTAAAAATTTTGCAGCATTCTGGCAGGTCATTCGACCGTTTTCTGAAAAACGGTTTCATAACCATAATTTAACTGTATTCTGACCATAAAATGGCCAATAATATGGTCAGAATAGAGTTAAATTTACGGTTGTGTAACTGTTTTCGGAAAAAACGGTCAAATGACCTGCCAGAATGCTGCAAATTTTTAACAGTGTAGCTGAACTAAATTTTAGCATAGGGGAGACTGGGGCTAGTTGGCTAGGGGTAAGTAGGCGCAGTCCTCATAAATCGCCTGTTTGTGGACAGATTTCGCAACCAGTCACAGAATACCTTTCTTCTTACTTTTTACAATCTTCATTGTAGTTTTGTACCGTTACCTACGTGCAGTGGACATTTATTACGATTTTTCTGTTTTTTGCACTCATAAGTAATTTTTTGTTGCTTCATTCTTTTTCTAATTTCTAATACTTATCTTAATAATTGCGATTTAACTTGTGCAGTTTTTCTTAGTGTATGATTAACTGTATCTACCCCATATGTGATTTACTTGCATTATTTATGTTTAGACGGTTACGTCTCCCTTTTGTGAAGAAATTTATTATGGGGCTAGTAGGCGCATTGAGCACGGGCAAGTTGGCTCGGTGTCTAGTGTATGCTGGTAGCTTGAAATACAGCAAACAAAGAGAAAAGTGGTTGCAATGCAAGATTTTGGGCACATGAGGCTTGCCCAAACGGAGACACTCATTTTTTTTTTTTTTTTTTTTTTTTTTTTTTTTTTTTTTTGTGACAACT
This sequence comes from Maratus speciosus, assembly GCA_963932465.1. Lineage (NCBI taxonomy): Eukaryota > Metazoa > Arthropoda > Arachnida > Araneae > Salticidae > Maratus > Maratus speciosus. The sequence goes on from OZ010787.1 coordinate 573,941,597, forward strand.
GTAACTCTGATGATGATATCGAGTAGGATAGAAGTTACTCAAATGTTTTATTCTTTATTTTTATGTCTGTATAATTTTGAATTTACATTGTATGGCGATAATGCCTTTGTTTAAAGTTACTGGTAATAATGAAATTGATTTCTCTTAACAGCGTGTCTTATTTGAGTTTCATTTAAATTTTTATAAAGCGTGTGCCAACTTACTCCATAGGTATAGGCAACTTGCCCCGGACGGGGTAGGCTGGCGTACAATTTTCTTTTTGCTTTAGGCTTCCGCTAAACATAAACTACAAAAGCTACAAACTCAAAATTCCGTGTATTTATAGCCAAATGCCTGTTCTCTAAAAGTGCAGTCAAAGTTTGTTAAAAAACTTAAACAAACAAAATAATAAAAATTAATAACTAAAAACTGCGCCTACTAGCCCCGGTCTCCCCTACTATGTAACATATGTACAAATTTATACATCATTATACAAGGCTGCACAAAAAGAATTCGGATACATTTTCAGCTGTAGGTAATTGCTGAAACAGTGTTTTTAAATGTATTATGCGTTTTCCAAATTGTGTACTTGGATGTCATCTTTACTTTATTAAACAGCGAAGTTTTGTTAAAGTATTCTGAATGAGTTTGAAAGCATTAAAAAATCTATCCTTGACGCAGTACTTTTCTTGTTTTTTGCTTTTTTCTTTCTTTCTTTAAAGTGTACACTTCTCAAATAGTCTCGTGCAATGTTTTACAAGCTTCTAATAAGGATTAATTTTTTTGTTTCTTTTTATTTTACATTCTTCTACCTTTACAAGAAGAAAGTATTGGATTTGTGAAAAATTTCGACTTCTGGTTTTCGATGGATTTATACGTTTTAGAAGGTCCTGAACACGCCGTTTTAATGGTTTTTAGAAAATGTCTGTCTGTCGGTGTTTGATAAAAATTTTGCGGTCGTTCTACCTCGAGAACTAATGCACGGAATTTCTCCAAAACATTAGATTCAGTTAGATTTTGATATAAACTGGTGCTGATTAGTTTTCGGTGTATGTAGCATAACAGGGGTAGCTATTATGCTTCATTTTTCTCGATTTTCGCAGTAGCTCTATCTCAAGAACTAACGCACGGATTTTCATCAAATTTCAGATTCAGTTACAAGTTGACTTAAGTTGTTGCTTATTAGGTTTTGGTGTATAGCGCCCAACAGGTGGCGCTGCTACTCTGCATTTTTCTCGATTTCAGCAATAACTCTATCTCAAGAACTAATGTACGGAATTTAATAAAATTCAGTTAGACCTTGATATAAACTAGTGCTGATTAGATTTTGGTGTATATCGCCCAACTGCTGGCGCTTCTGTGCTGCATTTTGTATGTTTTCCGCAATAGCTCTATCTCAAGAACTAATGCACGAATTTTCATCAAACTTCAGATCCAGTGAGACGTTGACGCAACCTGTTACTGATTAGTTTGTGGTGGAAATCGCTCTACAGATGACGCTGCTATGCTGAATTTTTCACGATTTTCGCAAAAGCTATATCTGAAAACTAATGCACGCAATTTAATCAAACTTTATATTCTGCTGCATTTTCACATAAATTCCGATCCGTATTAGACTTGGGTGTATATTGAAAAACATGTGTTGATTTTATAGTCTTGGTGTTGGAAATTTTGGTTGCTAAGAGGGTGGGTTTCGAAATTTAATGATTTTTTTAAAACAATGCTATACTTATATCTCCTTGTTAAATCCATCCAATTTAACGAACCTATGTACCTTTATAATCCTCATGATGGATATAGATTAGTGCTCGCGATTATACGTATAATACGTATGAAACGTATTATACCAATTCGGAATTTCGGATAGTTATAATATGGTAAAAACGGTTCTCTACATATACGTTTTATACGTATTATACGTATAATTGCGAACATAGATTGTCATTTAATTTTGGCACTGTGACAGCGAATTTTGAATTATTAACATGTATGAGATACAAGAACGTTTTGGGATTGGCACATCCGACTAGTTTATTTTTGTCCTAAATTTAGTAAAATTTTATATATCTCTGAGAAATTCATATATACTTTTGTGAAACAGAATCTTTTTTTTTTTTTTTAATAATTACAACATTTATAGATTATTGAACAGTTACATTAAATAATTCATAGTTTTTCCAATATGGTATATTTATTTGAGCAGCGATAGAAAATTTTAAGGGTTTTTCACTTATTATGGAATTGTGGTTTCTGAAATGTTATGAATTCGAATCCCCCTGCTCTGCTGAATTAAAGGCTTAAAATACCGTTTTATACTTGGTGTGAAGACTGTGACTTGAAGACCTTTTTCTAACTATTATTAGTGGATAATTTGCCCCTACAAATATAGATGTACATGACTTGGGATAATAAAACACTAATTTAAATTCAAGTGCAATATAAACCACTCTTATAAACTGACGTAAGTAAGTAGTTTTATACGAAGAAAATCCGTTAAGATTACCGATGATTCACAAAGACAAGATTATTTGAATCATGCAATTCGATTACATGCTAAATTAGTTTTCAACATTATCATTGCTGCTGCAATTGTATAAAAAACGTTAAGGCAAAATAAAGCTTCTGAAAACAGTTTCCTTTATTTTATGCAGGGCAGTAGTGGTTCTCTGCTCTCCCCGGATCACGAATGACCTTCATTGTGGAAGATACATTAAACATGATTATACATTTTGCATCTTGTACTTGCAGATAATATTTATTGCATAGTAACAAATTCATAGTTGCACCGTGATCAAATCTTTTCATAGTAGCGGATTGTTCAACGTGCTAAATTTAAATAAAAAATAGGAGATAAATTATTGTTTTCACATGATTTTATTTTTAAACCAGGTGAATATATATGAATATTCAGTTTATAATTTACTAGTTGACTTGCACTGCGTTTCCCGGGCCTATGATAATAGCTTTAAATATACATAAAATAAGGGATTGAAGGATTTTATATTTTGAAATGCAGAATTTTAAATTATGCCGGAAAAACGGAATTAGCAAAAATGACTTTAGACAAATTTATACGGATATTGATATTCTTTAAAAACGAAAGCTTTGTTTTAAAGTAAAATGAACGCAAATATGCTTTGGTGCCTTTTACCCGCATTTTAAGTTCCGATGCAGATTTTTTAAAATCGCAGAAAAAAACCCGGCATACAAGTTAGTGTCTATCGGAAACGCATTTTTTCCAAAGGTGGTCTGGTATTTTTAGCTTTTTCCTATTTTGATCAGAGGCCTGGATGCAGGTTTTGAAACATTACAGGAAAAAAAACGGAATTCTCGAAATGGGCTTACGGGAGCGAACATTTTTGAAAGGGTTAATAGAATTATTTTTTCAAACCAAAGGTGTCGCTATAAAAGAAAATGAACGTAGATGTAATTTGGTATCTTTTGTTTTTTCATATTTTGATATACGATGCCGATGCACACTTTTAAACATCGCTTAAAAAACGGAATTCGCAAAAGTGTGTTTCGCAAACGAATTTTTTTCAAAAGGTTAATATCAATATTTTTCGAAACGGATTTCGGTGTTCGAACGTAAATGAACTTACAATGGTCTGATATTTTTATTTTTTTCGTATTATGATAAGAGGCCCGGATGTAGATATTAAAACATTGCAGAAATCGCAAAAACACCGAAACCGCGCTCGGAAACATATTCTTTTTAAACGGTTAGCACTGATGTTTTTTCAAACGGATTATGAATTTTAAACCTAAAAGTATAATCTTTTATTTGGTGTAATCGATTTTTCCATATTTAGAAAAGTTACGCCTGTGCGGAAAAGTAATCGTAGGTACACTTTGCGAAAAGAATGAACTTGCTTTACATTATATGCAGTTAATTTTAATTATGATATAATGTATCCAAAAGCATTCAACAACGGAAATTTACGAACTTTTTTTTTTCTTTTTCTTACATTCGCAAAATAAAAGAAAATATGAAGAGTCATGGGGAGAAACGATAATAGTTCAATTTTGTGACATTTTAAATGACAGTGCCATCTGTTAGCTTTAGAAGCGTAATATTTTTTGACAACTATGGATGGAAGCAAAAATGAGGTTAACCCTTTGAAAAAATCCAGTCGAAGATAAGTGTAATAAAAAGAAAAGCGCCCAGTTAAACTGATGGCATTGAGCTCACAGGCTATTCACACTAATTGTATATTATACACTTATTTCAAAGAATAATGCCCTTCGAAAAATAAATTAGGGGGATTAACCCCCCGTTTTACTTAATCAATGAACCTCGAAATCTAATCAGAGAAGACCCTTATTAGAATAAACCGGTATACCTAATTTGAAGCAAATCTCATAATTCTGCATGAAAAGTCCATTTACCTAAATTAAGGGTGGACCAGCTCCCGTTCCTCCCTTTATAATTAACGAATGAACCCCCAAAACTGATCAGGGAAGCGCTTTATCAGAATGAACCTAGAAAAAAAATTGAAGCAAAACTGATATTTCTGTTAAGAGTTATCGCGTTACGTACATATGCATTACATACATACGTACATGCAGAACGTGTGGGCACATTAGCTCTCAGGCTTTGATAGCCTCTGTTCTAAAAAGGAGACGAACGATTCAAGCCCTTAAAAAAAGAAACACAATGTAAAATTGGTATAAAGGGGGTAGCTATCTGTGACTATCCTACTCCCAGTGTTGAATTCAGACTTTCCCCCCCCGGGAGTGATTTTTGCAGATCAGGGGGTGGAGAGTCATATAAATGATTTCGGAGGGGGGGGGGGCATTCGCACTTTAGACCATGTATAAGCATATAATCTCAAATCTTCGGGGAAGGATTTCGATCCCTCCCCCTGTGGGCCCCCTCATGAATTCATTATTGTCTACTTCCACCTGACCAGTGTGCCAGTCCGCTATTTTTTTTTTTTAATTCATATTGCTTGATTGCTACCACTCTTTTGAAATAGTATAAATCGCCTAATTTTGGTCTTATTTAATCTATCATTAAATAAAGCGGATATTACTATTTTTTTAAATAAAGGGGTGGCAATCAAGAAATCCTAATTTAAATAAACAATTAAATTTAAAAAATCAAAAAACCCGTCTGCGTAAAAAGCGAATCAATTAATTATTTCTCATCAATGTGAAACTATTTTTTTCAATTCCTACTATTAGCTCAAACTCTCGCTATATATATCTTGTTCAAAATTTCAGTCGTTAATAAAATACTTATTATTCATCCAATCAAGCTCAAAAAAATTTTTTTAAACTTGTAGTGGATGACACTTGATGTTAATCCAGTTTTTTTAAATATTAATTCATTAATTAAATTAAATTAATTAATTTTTGATAATCGAGAGAGCCCTCTTCTTGATCAAGGTATTTTAAAACCGAGGGAGCCCTCTCTTGATCAAGGCATTTTAAGCACCACTCAAGAGGAAAGAAGAACGGGAGAAAAAAAATTCTCTTATTGACCTAAGTAGGAATTGACTTAATTTTTTTAAATATTATATTACTTGTTTATATTACTTACCTATTTTTTTTATTTACTTGTATTGATGACTTTTAAGCTGTGTTTAATTGTTAGTTCCTATTTATAAATACTGTTTTGAAGAGGTCTATAGATGTCTATGATGGTTAGAGTTCCAGTAAAGCTAGAGATCCTACATACACAACTTCCAGGTTGTATGATATTTTAACGGAGCTTCTGACTGTAAAATAGTCAATGAAACATCGTCTTCATTTTGAAAGACCTATCCAATGATATGCCACCCAATAGGGTGCGTAATTTTTTCATCTCTATCGCCATTTTGAATTTATAAAAACAAGACCTAGCCTATAACCATAGGGCCGTTAAGACGAATTGATAGAGACCTCATTCATCATCCAGCCGTTGGGATGTTTCGAGGGTATAAAGAAATCCACATACCCAGATACGCGAGAAACACATAACCCTTCCTTTCAGTCGGGTAAAAAAAACAGCGAACTGGGAGCACTGCCCTTGACCCTTCATATTCTATTTAATATTTCAAGGGATTTGATGTTAAATATAAAACTTTTGTAAACTAGTAATATAATTTTTTTAAAGTCAATTCCTACATAGGTCAATAAGAGAATTTTTTTTCTCCCATATAAAACTAAAATTAATTAATTAAATTTAATTAATGAATTAATATTTAAAAAAAACTGTATTAACATCAAGTGTCATCCACTACAAGTTTAAAAAAATGTATTTGAACTTGGGTGGATGAATAATAAGTATTTTATTAACGATTGAAAATTTGAATAAAATTAATTAATTAAATTTAATCAATGAATTAATAAACTGTATTAACATCAAGTGTCATCCACCACAAGTTTAAAAAAATGTATTTGAATAATAAGTATTTTATTAACGATTGAAAATTTGAATAAGAGAAATTTTTTTCTCCCATATAAAACTAAAATTAATTAATTACATTTAATTAATGAATTAATATTTGAAAAAACTGTATTAACATCAAGTGTCATCTACTACAAGTTAAAAAAAATGTATTTGAATTCGAGTGGATGAATAATAAGTATTTTATTAACGATTGAAAATTTGAACAAGATATATAAATATAGGAAGAGTGTAAACTAGTAGCAGGAATTGAAAAAGGAACAGTCTTTTGGATGAAATATAAGCAACAGTCTAATCATAAAACACGTATTTTTTATTCTTTTACATTTTTAATCGTATAAAGTTCTTATGTTTATGTTTTTAAGGCTTGATTTTCCGAAGAAATGGACAAAGATCACTATTTATAATCAGCCGTTTTGATTCTGTTCATTTCAGTGGTTTAAGCGCGAAATTCGATTACGTGCCTTCAATTTGTGTTTTATTTTATTTTATTGTTTTATTTATTGGTTGATGAATGTTTCAATTTCGTTATGGAATATAAACTGGAAACAAATGATGACCTATTTATATTAATTTAAGTGCAAACAGGTTTATCTTTGTAATCGTCTATCCGCGATAGAGATAGATTTGAAAACAAAAATGCTTGAAAATTAATGCTTGAAAATTATTTTAAAAACAATAAAAAATGCGATACAGTTTTCAAACAAATTGCATTTGAAAGTATATTTTGTTTCATATTCGACGGTGTAAAAATTGAAAATGCGCGGTATTTAGAAGTTTAAAAAATTGCAATCACTGCAATTAGAGGCGTCTTAAATTTAGACACATATGTGACTGAAAAAGAATTTCAGTCACTTAAGTGTCTTAATCTGAAAATTCAGACACAATAGATGTCTTAATTTAAGATACATAAGTGTCTTAGTATGATCATGGTATATACGAACCGAGAAATATGTTGGAATTATCTACGAAGTGTCTTATTTAAAACAGTAGTTGAACATTTCTTTTTTGTACTTTTCTGAACAGCCAATCAGAGCATTGATTTCCGCGCATGTCATCTATGGCTCCTTCATGATATAGAAAGAATCACATTTTAAGCGTCGCCATTGCTTGGATTAAAAGAAATGCGTAATTATGGAGTATTTATCGAATGAAAGCGTAAGTCATATTTAATTTTAACTTTTTATTTCAGTAGGTTTGTATCTTATGAATATAAATTAAATAGTTTTTAAGGATTGATCTCTTTTTTTTTGTAGTTTAATATTAGTTTTTTGATTTCACAAGCTGTCGTCTGTTATACCTTCTTAATGTTACGGTATCGAATATAATTGTTTTGATAATTAAATTGCAATGCTTTAATTCAGCGCGCTTGTCTCCTGTGAATAAACGAATGAGTGATAACTTGTTTAATCTTCCTTTTCGATCCTGTGATCAAAAATATCCTAATTTGTCGTTGCCCAAAAGCAAAACGTGCAACATAAACAGATTTGAAAAGCTGAATGATTCATAGTTCCATTAAAGGGAGATAAAAACATTAAATTGAAGCCGTTTGAAACTGTATTTATTCTATGTTCTGTTTCTGCTGATTTTTACTGTTTATTGATTATAAACTCTTGCAGTTTATGTATCAGTAGTACTTATTGTATTTTTTTGTGATTATTATTTTGGAGCTAAATATGATATTCATTTATGATTATGATATTCGGAAAAGTTTTCAGATTGAAAAAAAGCATTAATACTGTGAAAATTTTCTTTACATGTCACCGTTTTTAATCACAGTACTGAAACTTTTTAAAGATTTACTCTTATTATTGATGCTTTAATTTATTATTGAAAATCGGAAATTTTGATAGTCAAAGTTTCATATTTAATATTTACCAAGTTTCTAATAACATAATAGGTATTTCTTATACTATCATTCCGTAAGATTTTTTAAACATAGAACAAATGCAGAAACATTTTATTCATCAACTGCAATTTCTGTTCTTGTTTAACGGTATATTTATAAAGTATTCATTAATATTTTTTGAGTTTTTTTAAATTGCTACCTATATTATTTTTTTATTTATATGTAAGCCTTTTTCTGCTATGTTTTGTTCATGAATTTAAATTTTCAAACCTGAGAAATATCAGAAACAATTATGAAATTTCCCTTTATTGCAATCGCATATGCAACGTTTTTGATACAAACAATTATTAGTACGAAAAAAATTAAACATGATAATTTAGGCATAAATAAAAAGTTGTTTATGCTTGATATAAAGTTTATAGATAAAACTGAAATAGTATATATTTTTAAAAGTTGATATTTACTTATATATTATATATATTTTAAGCGATTAATAACTACTTTTTTTATATTCAAAGTATTTCAAACAACTAAAAACAGTACATATTCTGTCATTTCTTTTCCTTTTCTTCTGTTTTCTAGGTTAATTTTTTCTCATCAAATCTGTAAAATTTATGTAACTCATATTCATAAGATACAAAGTTTACAGGAATAAAAAAATAAATATGACTTATATCCTGTTGTTCCATAACAGCTAAGGAATATGTTTAAAAGAAAAGCTTTTACATATTCCACAGTATGTATAAAATTAGACACCAAAGTTCATTTTTAATTAAACAATGCCAAATCACCGCATATTCAAAAAATATATATTACACATGTTCACCACTTATAGTGACTAAACTTGTTTATTTATATGTACTACTTGAAATGTATATTTGAGGCAAGTTTTGAAACTAGCAGTAATTATTTTCTGAATGTTATTAAATTAGAGTATTTATTTATTATTTTGTATTTATAGTTAAATAGATCTTGTGATTATCTGATCTGTGTAAAACAATGCCTATTTGCCAATATAAATTTTTAAAAGATCTAGTTTTTAAATTGCATGAATTTTCTTTTTTTTTTTTTTTGAGGGGGGGGGGGGGGGGTTCTTTGCAATTTTCGAACATCTGATATTATAAATATCTTTATTTTTATCCACTGAGTATAATGAATATTTGAACTTTTAGAGTAAGTCAAGATTACAAATATATATATATATATATTTATTTATCCATGTACCGTAAAAACCGTCAATAGGGAACACTTTGGGGCTGGGGAAGTTGTCAGATAATCGGAGATGTTTCCTTTTGTGAGGTAAAAATATACAAATATGCATACATTGTGTATTAAAAAAGGTATTAGACGTCCACCTTTCGGAAATGTTCATTAACCTTCACAACGGACACTTCCAAATACCGGACACTCCTATTTAGTAAAAGATAATGCAGAGTTGCATTTTTTTGCAAAAGGACCTGATTAAAACATGGGCATGCTGGACAGTGTCCCGTCCCCCTGCGATTTTCGGACTCAAAAATTTTATGTGCAATTTCTGTATAGCTTATATTTTAAATCCATTTCGAAATTGTACTGATTATAATCAATATTTTGAATTTTTAAAGTAAAATAACGTTAAAAACTAAACAAATAAAAGAAATCTAATATTTAGATGAATATCTGTTTGTTTTTAATCTTGTTCTACTCCTGAAATTCAAAATTTTTAATATAATCAGTACAATGTCGTAAAAGATTTAAATTATGAGCTTTACAAAAATTGCATACCAAATTTGGAAGCTCCAAAATCAGGCTGTGTGGGGTGGGGGGGACAAGACCACAGCTAAATATTTTTTAGGATTCACCGTGGTCAAATATGGCTACGTATAAAGCTGACAAAAATTGGTTGCGATTAAGACGTTTGAAGTGTCTGAAATTCAGACGCAAAAAGTGTCTGAAAAAATTAAGACATTTTAAAATGTCTGAAAATTGAACACACCGTTTCAGACACTTAAGTGTCTGAATTTCAGACATTTCAATTTAGAGTGATAAAAGTTAATAAAAGTTAAATTTAATCGTCTACTGTTGCCACCGTCAAAATGAGGTCAGCGTTACGCACAGACACGTTTGCCCTTTATAATATAGATACTCAGAGCTAATCTTGGGTGATAATCTTTGATACTGCATTATAAAACAAATATAAGCTCTCTTTTATTTCAGTTTATACAGTATACGTAATGTGCTCATAAATTAGTCAATAAAAAAGTCATTGCCCTGTTAAACAGAAACAACTTTTGATGCTGCAGTAGTTGCAACCATAAAATGGTGAAATCACGTCCCAGCATTTAGAGATCCGGCGGAACCACAGCTCCAAATGTTGAAACGAGATTCCCCCATTTTATGGTTCCATGCAGCTACTACAGCATGAAAAGTTCGTTTAATACAGGCATGTCAAACACGCGGCCCGCGGGCCACAACTGGCCCGCCGACAACTTCTTTGTGGCCCGCCAATCCTTTGGCATTTTACCTTTGTTTATTTCAGTTACGAATTGCAATTTTCCAAGTGAGTGAAAAAGTTGGCAATGAGGCAAAGTGGAGCAATTAGGCATTCATTAACTATGTTCGGTAGCAAAATTTTTCTGGTAAAAGCAACATAATTTGAACGAGAAAATGTGTTTCATAAATGAAATGAAATACGTAGCGCATAAATACGAGACACAATTTATTAAATATTTTTTTTTCAAAATATGCTTTTCTTTTACTTGAAAAAAAAAAAAAAAATCCGGAAGATTAAAAGTTATACCTTTGCTAGATTAACATAGCTTGTGTAAAATAATTTTTTTTAAGGTAATACAATTTAGAAAATCCGATTAAACTTTGTAGATATAGTTGATAGAAAGTAATGCCAAGAATTTTTTCGAAAAATAAGATAAAATAAACTGTGAATTATAATAATAACTTTGGAACTTTACTTGACTATATGCTTAATATGGCTATGTTTTGTACAGTCGTGGGAAAAAAAAAAGTAAACACCCCCTACTAACTCCTCAACAAATTATCGTAGAAGAAAGTTACTGGTACCGAACAATTGGAAATAAAGTCTACTTTTAAATGATGTATATAAAATTTGCTTAGAGGGCCATCTACATATTAAAACGAATCCAAACTTCATTTTTTTCAATGACAATACCCAATTTTAACAAGATATTTCAAATCTTCGGTTGAAATTATGCCTAGACACCGAATTTTAAGTCATTAGAATGATAAGTTTTTGAATTATAAACATTCAAAATTTAGTGCTTCTAATGTTAAATTACATTTTTATATTTTTATTAATATCTCCAGAAATTATGCTCCTAATGTGCTAATTTTTTTTGTAGCAATAATTCTAATATACCCAAACATAAATACGCTGAATTTGCAATTTTTCTATTTTTATGATATGAATTATGAATTATGAAATTAATATTCGAAAAAATTATGAATTGCAACCTGCAATTTTTTTGATGGATTTAGTTTTATTAAGTCCTGCTTTACGTAAATCCAAAATTTCACATTTTTCTTCCAACTAGTTTTCAAATTATGCTTAAAAAACGGCAAAATGATGGTTTAAGGGGCCGTCTATAATAGAAGTGACTAGATATTTTGAAATTTCTTCTGCTGTATTGTAATCTAGCAGGCTTCATTGACTTCTTAAGGTGCCTTGATCAAGATGGGGGCTCTCTCGGTTAATAATCGATTTCCGAACTTCAATTTGGATGCAGCCCTTAAAATACGCTCGTTTTAAAATAATTAATTTCTCGGAAACTTGTGGTACGAATTGCGTAAAAATTTGTTTTTAGACTAATTGAAGGGTGTAGAGTTCATTTATGCTGTCAGAATTGTGTACTGCTATTGAAAAAAAAAAAAAAGTTATGGTTCGTTGTAATATGTAGATGGCCCCCTAAGCAAATTTTATCTATATCATTTAAAAGTAGACTTTATTTCCAATCATTCGGTACCAGTAACTTTCTTCTACGATAATTTGCTGAGGAGTTAGTGTGTGTGGGGGGGTGTTTACTTTTTTTTCCACGACTGTACGTACAAATATTGCTGTGTGCAATTCTAATAACACTATCTACTTTGTTTGATGTGGCCCGCGTCTTTGTATGCAATATTAATTTGGCCCGCGGCGGTAGACGAGTTTGACATGCGTGGTTTAATACATCACAAAATTATAACTGTGTACTTTTATTAAATGCATCGAAATTAAATGCATCTAACTCAAATAAAAAATATTTAAAATGCAAAATTTCTTTTCAAAAGAATATGCTTTTAAATGTTATTTTAAATAATTTTCAGTAAGTTTATTTGCAAGAAATATTGTATACATGCGAATATACGTTTGTTGCCATCTGGCAACACCATGAATTGAGCTCCGCTTTTTTTTATATATTTAGTATTCTGTTCAATGAATTTGTTGATTGTTTCATCTTGCTTTTTTCCTATTTTTTCATCAAAAATTTTTTTCTGGTAAAGCCTCATCATGTTCAACATATATTTTAAAACAAATACACTAAAAAGAATTATTAACAGAACAAATATGGATTGTATTGTCAAGTGAAAGGGGCATTTCTTACAATGACAGAGATGACGAACCACCTTCTGTTCAAAAACGGTTCAGACACTTATAATGAGACTGATTGTGATTTACAAGCAGATCAATCAGCTAATGAAATTGACTAGAAGGTTGATGCAAACGTTGGGATGATGAATATTCCATGTGCACCAAAACAAAAGCAGTCAGGTAAACATAAATAGAAAAAAAATTAAAGCTTCACACCCTTCAGCCAGATCCTTCCTGGATAAAGATTATTGGAGATGTTTCTCTGCCTGAAAGTGTTTTATCATTAAAAACACCATATAAATATGGTTTGTATTTTTCGACCTGGTACTTTTCGAGCATATCTCTGAAGAAACGACCCTGTATGGTGTTCTAAAGCATATTTAAAAGCCACTCAATGTATGCTCGACAGATATAAAAAAGTATCTAAGAATTTGTATCTTGAGTAGCGTGGCAAACTTTGAAATCATAAGATTGTTTGAGAACCCAGTCATTGGTGTACCACCAGGTAGTCGCACTACGATCTTGAATACATTTGAAAGTATACGACAATTTTCCCATCTGAACGATAATACATTGTCTAATGGGGAAGATAAATTATTCAAGTTCAGTATAGTCGGTACCCTGGATGGAAATTCTTATCCATTCCCATGAAAGAATCTCTCTGTGTTTATGAGCAAATAAGTGCGACAAAGGCTCGTCGCCATATAAAGCAGTATACCCCCCCCCCCTCCCCACCAAAAGAAGAAAAACTCGCATAAATGTGGTTTTATAAATTGTTATTTTTCGCAGGAGTATCAAGATTTGCGTACAATTTTGATATTTATTGCGAAAAAAACAAAAACAACCAGTCTGCCAAGTGGACATGACTTGGAGGCTAGCGTTTGAGTCAATGCTAGGCTAAATTCCTCCAGTTGTTGATCCTGTAAATCATGAGCAGTATTTTTATAGTTATTAAACATCAGTGAACGCAATGACACTTTTAAAATCAAAAGTAATTTCATGCCTTGGAATAATAAAAAGAGATTGAATCCTGTGCTACAAAATGCCACCAGACAATGAATAGAAAAAAAAAAAATTCAGAGAAGTATCGTAGAATATGCTTAATGCATGGTGTTGCCATTTGTTGATAGACATTTGGCAACCATTTAAAAAAATCCAAAATGCGGAAAAATATAAGAGTGATAATTTTTTCAATATTTTTCCTTTAATGTATGCCTATTAAGGAATCACATATATTTTTTTAAAGGAAAAATTAAAAAATCATGCACTAGAGGGTTAATTGCCTTCCATGATCCATGCGAAAGAAATACGATACAACTGCAGAGTTCCTTTCCTCCTACGCCAAAAAGAACAGCACCTATCAGAAATCACAAAAAATAACCTGAAAGTACACGCGCAGGGTATGACATAAAGGCCGGGAAGCGGCTGCACAAACCATCACCTCATCGAATTGACGGCTGAAATTTCAGGATTAGATAGAGCTTGATTCGCATTTTAAAATGCAACTGGCCTTCCAAGTCATATCTTGGTGGAAAACACCAGCAAAACCGATTTTATTGATAGACTGATTGGTTTAACATTGTGTTTTCCTGCTTGTTTCATACCTTTGGGTGCAGAAAAACTCTTTGATAAATCTACGGATCAACCTCTAAAATCTGGTTTGCTGGTGTTTGGAAGACCAGTTGCATTTTAATATGCGAATCAAATTCTTTCTAATCCTGGAATTTCAACCATCAACTCGATGAGGTGATGGTTTGCGCAGCTGCCTCACGGGCTAATAACTTGTATGCGTAAGGTTTTTACATTTGTCACCCCTATTTTACTAAAAGTAATTATCTTATTTTTTTGCAGAATTTGTAGCAATTGTTTGCCATTAAATCTGCCAAAAATATTTAAAAATATTATTGGCAAAATGAAAACCGTACGCACCTTAGCTATTTCGTACCCTGCGCCTGTGCTCCAAGGCTGCCAGTTTGGCCTCTATTTTTTATTCAGAAAAACTGAACTTTAAAGATGTGCTTTATTTAAGGACTGACATTTTGTGATTACCTAAAGTGAAAATTCTGTTTTCAAAATTTCCGATATGAACTCTAAATTTCTGAATGAAAAAGGAGGTCAGACTGGCAACCGTGATGTGCTGCTGGGTTTACAAAGAGCGCAATATTTCTGAACATCACACAATTTCAATTTTTATATCGTCGAATAGAAAACGAAATGTTCTTTCAAATGCAATTTTTTGAAAAGTTTATCTGAATTTACTGATTATTTATTAATTTAAAAATAATTTTTAAGTATGGCTTTTTTAACCTATATCCCGTGAAGCGCTACTACAAAAGATTAACCCTTTATACTTAAAATAATATAAATAGTTCAACATATGTTTCCGGCTAATATTCCTTACCGAAATTAAAACTTCATCAACAAATAAATAAAATCGTAAAATAATATAAATAAAACACAAATTTAACAGACATGCAAATGGAGCTACGCTATTAAACCAATAAAAAGATCATAATCAAAAAGGCTGCTGTAAGTAGCGAGATCTTTGACGATTTCTTAAACTATTAACTCCGGGCATGAGGCTAATATGGAAGTAGAGCTTTTTATGAATTTTAGAACTTTATTGGAATACATAATGAATATTTTTCATATAAAAATGCTTTTTGGTGTTGTTAGTAGGCAGTCTATACATATATATATATGTGTATTAAATGTAAAAAAATCTATTAGAGGTTTTAATTAAAAAAAGGGTTTTTTGTTATATTCTCTAATCCGGAAAACTTGTCTTGCATCTTCTATTTTCCATTAAACAAAATCATTGCACATTATTTTTTTCTTCTCTTTACATAAAGATTAAAAACGTCCTCGTGATTATGAATAACCTTTCTTCTTTTTCATCATAGCCTTTTCAACTCTTGCCAAAATTGTTCTTGCTTGACCCAATTTAAAGTATTCTCTTCCCCATATCTTTCCCTCTAAAAAGCACAACTCTGCTTGGACCACCTTAGTTTTTTCCTTGATCTTAGTAATTTCTTTAAAAATGCAGTTAAAATTAACGTTATTAGAAGGTTATAGATGTACATGATAACCCATGTATAAATGTATGAAGTCTAACTTTGAATGTGCAATGAGCACAATCTAGATAAGAGAAAGAGGGTAGACAGTACTTCAAAAACATCCTCTTTTGAGAGAATATTCTAAATTGTTTCCGCATGAGTGGTTTTTACATACTATTGGTCAAGTTTAGACAAACTATCGGAAAAGGTGATCATTAAATTGACTAAAAGTTCACTTTTTAACGAGTGTGTATTAAAAAAATAAAGTATTTAAAACAACAGGTGCCTCAAAGAAAAAAACACGTAATTTTACATAAAAGTTGAGACAAACAAAAAAATTTAGTCAAAAAATTTTATATACCAAGGGCACTCACTCGTCCTTTTTTTGAGTACCAGTATTTCTGAAAGAAAAAAAAATCGTGGTAGGTGTTTACCCCATTTGTTACAGAAATAACCTTCTGAGCATGTTGCTCTAAAATTTGCAAGAGAAATCTAAAAAGAAGATTATTCTATTAAAAAAGTGGTATTCGGAAAACGGACCGAGTGAGAGCCTGTTACTCGATATCTTTCTAAACAAAATTTGCATGTTATCAGGGATATAGCAGAGGGTATACGGTGATATACATTGTATACCCTCTGGCTTTCTTTTAAGCAGCTCGTATTAGAAATAAGCACGGGCCGAAATTTCCAGGCCCGGCCCGACTTGTACAAAAAAGTTATTAGACCGGCTTGGTATAAAAGATAAATTTTTGACCCGGCTCGCGTACAAAAAATTCATTGGTGCAGCCCAGCACCGCCTGGTATAAAAGATAAATTTTTGACCCGGCTCGCGTACAAAAAAAACATTGGTGCAGCCCAGCACCGCCTGGTATAAAAGCTAAAATTTCGGCCCAAGTTCGACATGGCCCATACAAAATTTTAATTGGTGCGCCAGAATTTCTAACATGCCTATATTTCTGAAGCTACATTATCCAATAACTAAAATTATTCAAAAAGCACACTTACTTATGCATAGATTTTATTTTCACATGATGTTCAAAATTCATGGAATACAGAATACCAACAATCCGTATACAATTACGGACTACACTCAAATGAAAATTCAGTACGAAAATCAACGTAGTTTAGAATGAAATTAAATTGTAGTAATTTTTTTTCTTGTATTTTGCATAAATTGCGCGTTTTCATACATTGTATTTTTCTTGTAATTACATGGTGAATATTGTTATTTTGTATTTTGCATAAATTTTGCGTTTTCATACATTATACTTTTCTTGTAATTGCATGGTGAAGATTGTTATTTTAAAATATATAATTTATGAAAAAAACTCTGACTGTAGAATAAAGCAGTCATAATGATTTTGGAGAGCAGACGAAGAAAAAAATTGCAAAAAATTGCCAAATAGATTATCAATTGCAAAAAATTAAAAATCTCCTGGGGATGAAAGGGTATACATAGGTGCCAACCTCAAACTAATCTTCCGTAATACTTGCGTTAACTTGACCCTGGTTTAATACGTTTCGAACCAGAATTTTTTTAAAGAAATGAAATTAAATATGTTCCACCTAGAAACCTGGCATGAAATAAATAAGCATTCATGAAATAAATTTTTTGATTCGAAATTTGGTTAACCAGGGTCAAATTAATCCAGACATTACGGAAGTTTAGTGGAAGGTTGGCAGATATGGGTATATCGTTAAAAAAATGAAAAAAAAATATGTATTTATCTTAGCTCATTCTGGTGCGTAAATAAAGTCTACCAGTAAGAAAGTTTTATTATATTTCAGTTTTATCATATTACTAGCTGACCCGCCCGGCGTTGCCCGGGCCCATAATGATATTCTTAAATGAATCTGAAAATTTTTATCGCAGATCCGTACAGAGGGGGCGGGTGGAGACGGTGCAAATTACCAGGGCCCGACTCTTGTTCAGTTCAAAAGTTGTGTAAAGTCAAAGGTTAAGATTTTTAATTTTTATATGTCTCATACTTTAAACTTTTTTATTCTAAATTAACTGATGAATTTAATTAAAAAGTAATTATATTTTCAAAAATTTAATTTTTTATTTAAAATCTTTATATGAAAAAGCAATTACAAATACAGCATAAAGTGTATGCTGAAAAAGAAATAATAAAATTGTAAGCAAATATTACTATATAGATTTTTAAGAAAAGTACCATCCAGCAAATTTATTTTCTAATAGAGTAAAGCCTGTTTATAACGGAATCCTGCAATAAACGAAAAAAAAAGTTTCAGCTCTCTCCCCCCCCCCCCCAAAAAAAAATGCTATTATGCGTTGTTCAATTTAATAACCTGCATAAAACGGAATTTATCACTGGTCGTTTTCGTTTACGTCTAAGCAGGTTTTATTGTATCTTACTTTTGGGGGGGGGGGCCGTAATAATATTCTTAAATGAACCTGAAATCCGTATCGCAGGTCCGTACAAAATTACTTTTTACGTCATGACAACATTTTGTAAACTTCTTGCTGCTCTTTAATTCGCATTTCCAATACAGTGCTTTGCATAAATTGCACGTTTCACCCACAGTTATGCATGCCCCGGAATGTTTAAATTAGTAATTTGGATTTCAGTAGCAACTCGTGCATGCTACAGTTATTAAGCCTATTTTGCCGATCGCTTAACGGTGTTCTCGACAATTCTATTTCGATTTCGAATCTATTTCGATTCGACTCGAATTCGGCGGCTTCTTCACTTTCAAGCATTCACCGAGATTTTTTACGGGCATTTCAAATGATATTTTGAAGCTACATAATTGCAGCGAAAGATATTGCACCGAAAACGCAAAACGTAAACAACAACAAACCCGATCGCCCTAAATCCTGCCAAGGACTCTTACACAATAACCAATCAGATGCGTTTCTCGGGCGTTGCCATTAAACAATAACAAATAATCGCGATTTCTGTGCCACGTACGTTAGCGTAATATATATATAGATTATCCTTTGAAACTGCTTATAGGGTGAATAGTTTTAAAGGATATAACGCTGTAACCTTCAGTAATTGGCTGCAAAAACTGATACTTATAAAAATTTCGATGAAGTTTTAAGATATCCTAAAGAGATTTGCTGTTTAACCTACAGAAAATCAAACAAAACCCAGGATTTCAGGAGCATAAGTTTCAGCTAAATTAGAAAAAAGTTTCGTTTCGTGTCAAGTTAACTTTCCACGCGTAATATGGGTTCAGCTGGAAAACTAACAAGAATAAAATTCTTAGTAAATTTAGTAAAAAAGAGATTGAAAAAATTGTGTCTGTCTTTTGCTTAATCAATGGTTATTTGTTTCATAGGGAAAATATTAAATTTTTCGTAGATTGAAATGCACTATATTTTGGTCAAAAGAAGGAAGCTTGATGCTACCTACAAACAGTGCTGCCAGTGGGCTACTTTTTTTAAAGTCAGATTTCTCGATTGGCACCACTTTTTTGAAATAGTAAAATTCGCCTTTTTTAATAACATATTAAATAAGGCGAAAACAAGGGAAATTTTACCATTTCAGAAAAGCTGTGCCAATCGAGAAATCTGAATTTAAAAAAAAGTAGCCCACTGGCAACACTACCTACAAAGTGAAAAACAAGAGTCGTAAGATAATAAAAATATTCTAACATCAATGAGAGCATTTCTGAAACTTATATGAAGTCCTGCATCGGGTCGAATTCGTTTTTTACCCTTTGCTGTAAGTTTGGTTTATTATAATTTTTGCGTGTAATGTTTCGTATTTTGTTTGTTATGGATATGTTTCGGGTGCATCGAATGTTTTAAAAGATAGTTCAGATTATTGTTTCAAATGAAAAATTGTATAGTGAGTGTAGAATAAGTTATTACCATTTGTTGTTGTCGCTAGTTTTTTAATTGTATGGTTGATATACCGGGTGTCCCAAAAAGGACTGACTGATTTTAAAATTCAATAACTTGTAAACGGTGACAGATATTTAAAAAATTCTTGCAGGAGGGTTATGCATAAGGTCAAAAGTTTTTTTACAGTGATTTTCAATTTTAGTTCGAATTACAAACAATAGATGGCGCTGTAAGCAATAGTCGCTAAATACAGGCTCGATTTTTGGTCCTTTATCTTGTTCTATGTGGGAAAAGGAGATGGAAATGTATTATCCGGGCCACGAAGTACCAAAAACCGAGCCTGAATTTAGCGTCTATCGATCGCAGCGCCATCTATTGTTTGTAATTCGAACTAAAATTGAAAATCACTGTAAAAAAACTTTTGACCTTATGCATAACCCTCCTGCAAGAATTTTTTAAATATCTGTCACCGTTTACAAGTTATTGAATTTTAAAATCAGTCAGTCCTTTTTGGGACACCCGGTACATCAAATGATCATGTATATTGTTCAGGTGATTTAACTGGAGTTTTAAGTTGGAAAATATTAGCATTTTCGCTTTTATAAAATGTAAGAATTTTAATTTTTAATCATACATAATAAGCAAGTTAATCAATTATATAATTTCTGCTGTTATTTATGACATCTTTCGAATATTCAAAAAAAGTTTTGGTTTCCCGACCAGGGACCGATCAACCCAAAGGGACAGGGTCTGTTATTTATCCAGGAGCCAGTGATGCCAAATTGGGGACTTTTTTAGTTCAGATTATTTGACTGTCACCACTTTTTAAAAATAGAATAGTTCACCTTATTTTTCAGATTTTTTAATCTATTTTTAATTATGCCGAATATTTCTATTTCAAAAAAGCGGTGACAATCAAGAATCTGGGGACAAAAAAGCCCCAATCTGGCAACACTGCCAGGACCCTACTTTATAAGTACAAAATATTGATTATAATGAGTACAAGGTCAAACAGCTTTAAAATATCAGCTTTACGAAACTGCATACCAAACTTTGATGTCCCTAAAACCAGGGGACTAAGGCGACGGTCCAGTTGTCCCATTTTTAATCAGGACCTATCCTGGCTGCGATATAAAACTACCAGTAGATGGCTATGTTACGGTCTTGACGTAAAGAAATCATCTAATCAATTCCTCAACTTTACACTACTATCGAATGACACGCTGCAGATATTGAGTACGTTCGGAAATGATAGAAATCTGACGAAGTCAAGTCCGAATATGGAAAATGTGGCTTTATTATATTAGCCGTGGGGTTTTCGTGTCGTAGAGGAACGCATAATCGCTAACAAGACGTTTTTTCTGAATTTTTACGACAAGTCGATGCTTTTGTTGAACACGGATATTTTCATTGACCGTCTTGTTGTTCGGACGAATTTTATAGTGAGTGACGAATTTCAAATTTCTTCCCGTTCTTGACCCAGTATGGACTTTCGAGAATGAAGTCCTTGTTTCGCTCATAGCGTTGCTTGTTTTGTGGACCAATCATATTTTTCTCTGCCTCATGTTGAGGAAAACCTGCCATTTTTCGAAGCCGATGACGATGCGGCACATAATTTTTTGTTCTAAACCACATATAGCCTGTTGCTGTCTTCTCTTCTCTAAGTTAACACGAGTTTTTAATTATCTCAAAGAAAAAAATTAATAATACAATATAAACATAAACGTCAATGGCTTATTTCTAAACCCATTGTTCCGATTAACGTTCTGGTTCAATTAAAATAAAAATAACTTTCGGGTTATGGTTACAGTTCCCTTCAAAATAATTTTTGTCGGTTGAGTTTCAGTTTTCATTTCATCAGAAATAACGTGTTTTAGATTTTCAGTTTTCGGTTAGGATCTGATTCAATGCCCTGATTTTCAATAAATCTTAAGAAGTTGTACACTTAAGCTAGTACAACTTATCAAATTCTTATTTTCTTTTCGGTCTAGGGTTTACAGAATTTCACAGAATTCTTGTTTAAATAGAGATTGTTAAACATTCATATTCAATTAAGTTTTTAATCGTGATAACAATCATATAGCTTGTCAAATGAGCATCTCTAGTCCTGAAATTAAACTGGAAAACTATGCCGGCAGCGGGTACTCCTTCGTGTTGTTACTTTGTGTCTTCTGCGGTTTTCACATGCATTAAGATGACATTTTCATTTCCATACCTTAGTCAATAAATATTTTTATTTTTAGCAATTTTGACATGCTTTATAAAATAAGACAAGGATCGTTTACTAGAACATTGATATCAAGATGCGAGTAAGAACTGGAAAAAACAAAAATGAGCAATATAATTCCTTATGTTACCTCTGTGTTTTAAACAATAAATTCGCAGGATTACTCTTATATGTTATATTGCTGTATATTTAATACAAAATAGCCTGTATTTCTTTTTTTTAAGACTCTGCTTTTTCATACAAATCCATACATGATTATTTATCATTTTAGGTCTATAAGAAAGTTACACGATGGGAAGCTCTCTATCACAGTCATCTAGAAGCCTATGCAGAGACAGTAACAACAGTAACGGCAATATAAACAATAATAACCATAAAGAAAACCGCGGCTCAAAACCTAAGTTTGCAAGTCCTGAAAACCGTGTGCTTCCTGTAGTAACAAATGGACCGACCAGACTGAGAAGTACAGATAACGGAAACATTTTACAAAGTGGTGGAACAATTAGCGGAAGAAAAAGCAATCAACAACATGATTCAGATAATTTTTCCGATTTTACACGCTTTCTACAAAAGAAATCTCAGGCTTACCAATCATCTCCGCAAAATGTGTCTTTTCAGACACTTTTCGGCCACAGGAAATCTCATAGCGATCCCGATATAGTACGAAAAATGATGGAAGAAAACGAAACTGAAGAGGATGATGATGGAAGATGCGAAACTGAAAGTAATCCCAACCAAAGAAGCATTATTGCTTTAAGTCCAAGCAAAGCAAAAATCAAATCACGGAAAAAGAAAAAGGCACCTGAACCCCCACAAGCAAATACTCTACCTAGAACAATAACCGGCCGCAATTCATCCAAATATGAAACTCAAGAGATCAGTAAATTTAACTCAACTTATGAATCAACAGAGGCTCCACGACGTCCTTTGCCACCAATACCGCTCGATGAAATGCCTCCTCCACCCCCACCTCCTCCCCCAGACTATAACAGAACCATCAATAATAGAGAAATGTTAAAAGCATCAGGTAAGAATTTTCAAAAGAATCGGAGGATTGTCGATAAATGGAAGTTTTGCAAACCAAATTTTGAAAATTTTGCAGAAAGAAGGCAGAGAAGTAAATCTTTAGACAGAACAGATGATGCAAGACTGCGTGAAAAAGAACTCAATCCAAATTCTGAAAGATTTGACAGAAACTATAGTTTGAGAAACCTATCACATCGAGAGGATTCTGAGTCGCCCCAAAGGGAAGATATCAGCCAGAATTCCAAGAATAATGCTTTACATGATGCCATAATTGATGCAGCAAAAAAGAGAGCAGAGCGTATAGCTAGAAATAGAAATTTGTCTTTTAGATCATCTATGGATCAGTCATACGAAGTACAAACAGAGGATACCGGTCAAATTATGAACAGCTCAGTAGATACCTTCTTAAACGAACGGAGCCCTTATAAAAATGGGCATGTGCAATCTCATACACACGGCTATAGGAATCCCCTTAAACATAAAGATCAAGATCCAAGCATTAATGAAAACGAACAAATAACTAACAACAGAAATTTAGAGCCACATGCTAATAAACTAAAATTTCCTATTCAAAACGAAATTTCAGAATTAAGCGCAAGAATACAGCAAAATCCATTAAAGGGTTTAATAGAACAAAGAATTTCTCGTAGTAATGAAAACCTTGATGGTTTCAATAACGGGCAGAGGCATATTTTTGAAAGAGAAAATAGCAGTCGCAGTGCAAACCATGTAAAAGATCAATGTGCTTATAAGCAATGTTATTCACCGAACCATTCTATTGCAAATTCTAACAGCAATGGTGATATTTCTTTAAAAGAACGGGGAAATGGTTTTACAAATCGCGAATCGTATCACCAGAATTCTCGCGATTTAGCTGCTATAATGCAATATAAAAATGAATACAAGAGCTCATTTGAATATAATAGCGATCGTTATAGAAACGAAAATGGCGAAAACCTTAGGCCTCATTTGACCGAGAAAGCTGCAGGCCACCAACAACCACCTTTCTTAAACTCATTAGAAATAACGAAGCAACCAAATTATTCTTATTATAAGCCTGAAAGTGTAAATCCGATAAATGAAAATAGTAACAATATTTCTAGAAGCTTTTCTAGAGTCAGTGCAATACGAAAACGATCCCAAGACAATAAAAAGAAGAGCTGTCCTGATTATAAATCAAAAACTTCTGAAAATTTTATGGAAAAACCACATGATAACAATAAACGCTTAGATTTAGGAATATTGCCACCTTTGCCAGTTGATACACCAGCCAAAAGAAATGCAAGGCCGCAAGAAACAATTATTCCATTTCTTTCCAACTGCACAGTTTCTAGTTCCTCTATTTCAGAAGAAGAAATGGAAATCAATCTGCAACTTCGACCAACTTTACCTCGCAGACCTATCGATATTCCCAGGTTTTCCCCTACAGATGTTTGGAAATCTATAAATTTAGACTTTTTCAAGTCACATCAGCAGCGTTCTGATGTCAGTAGTGAAAACGGAGAGGATATTATGGAAGAAAAAATTCATCGCATTAATAGGCCAGTAGCTCCCAGAAGATTGATTCATGACCGCAGCGGTGATTCAGGAATATCGCCAGATGCTGGAAGTCCAATGTTTTTAAACGAAACTCCCGATTCTCCCATTATAACTAATACTGTTTTATGTTCTCCCAACGGAATATCAAATGAGGATGTAAGCAATACTTGGATTCCTCAACACGATTTAGATGATAGTGATTGCGGAAGTGATACCTCCCGAGAAAATAAATTCAATAACTCAAACGAAATTGTGCAGCCTAAACTTGCTATGCCAAATTTTATGTTCCCATCAAAATCTCTTCCTAGATCCGATTCTAAAAATGGAGTACAGGAAAAAGATATATCTGATAAAGAGAAACCAAGAAGTAGAGATAAAAGAAAAAGAGGTGTTAGAAACTCTGAAACTCAACATTTTAACAGTTTAAGAAACTTAAAACGAGCTTTAGGGATAAAGCCAAAAGTATCTGCAGTAGATGTCAATGGTTTAGATTCTAACTGGTCGCTTAGCCGAAGCCTTCCCAACTTTGAAAATGTAAATAACATAGAAGATGCCAAAATAGAAAATAAAGTTCCTGATGTAAGTGCTCTTGATAATATACGTAGAAGCAACTCAGAATCTAGAATGATGCAACAAGAAAATATTAGAAGCTATTCTGTACAACAGTATAAAAATTCTGAGTGGAGAAAATCATTTCCGGGACAATCATCAGAGGGACACGTTATGTATTTACCGCAATATTGTTCAACAACGATGCCGTGCCAAACTAATTCTAGAAATAGAGATCTAAATTACGCCGAGGAAGCCAAAACGAATATTGAAAATGAGCATACCGATCCGAATTTGGACTTTGATTCCACCGATAAAAAATCAAAGGCTAAAAAGAAATTTTCCTACCAAAGTACTATTAGGCAATTAGAAAAAAAGAAACTTGAAGAACAATTAGCAAAAGAGGTTGAAGAAAAAGAAAAGAGGAGAGAAACGGAAATTGAATGGATGAATATTGTTGAGGATGAATTTCGTAAACAAAGGATTCGAGAAAAAAGTGATGTGAAACAAAAACTTAGGATTTATAATCTGGAAGCTAATAAAGAATCTAAATTTCCAGGTGGTAGTGATTCACAATATTGTATACATGAATCAAATACTGAAATGCCAAGTGAAAAGGATGCATCTAAAGTATACGAAAGTGACGTGCAATGCTGCAATGCAATAGTTTATGACATGAACAAAGCGCATATTCAACAAAACGCACAAAACGTTTGTATGGACGAAAATTCACGAACTTCACGTGATATTTTCCATACTTCAGGTCCAATTCAGAATTCAGCTGAAACTTCTGATCAAAGGGTGGAAAGCTACTTGCAAGGGGTAGAGTCCTCCCGCAAACAGACACATGTACAAAGAAAGTTTTATCGTGAAATCAGTGCAATAAGCAAAACTATTCAGCAAAGTAGCTATCAAAGACACGAAGAACAAATGAATGTTATTAAGGACAATTCTCAAAATTCAGATATTTCTCAACGTATTTCCAAAACAATATATTCTAAGAAAATGATTTCTAATGGACGAATGGAGCCAAATGGAAGAGAAGTATCAAGTGATAGGAATTTTATAAATGAGAAAGACATTAACGGAGATAATGGTAATGGAAACAGTACTTACGTCGGTGATTACAGCAGAACTGTTAATGCTTCTTCCTATTTTGGGCAAAATAACTTACAAAGACACAGAAAAATAAAAGAGAATAACACAACTTCGGAAAGCTTTCAAACAAATAATCACGATAAAATAAATAATTATGTTAGTAATGTCAGTGTTATAAATTCGAGTGCTTTAAATGATAAACGAAGAGAATCAAGCCATCAAAGATTTCTAAATGCAAAAGAAGATGGAAGATTTGAAAAGATAGAATCCTCTTATGCTGATAGGATTCATCCAACCTGCATTCCATCTTTCGAAGATAATGATGAACGAAAGAACATAACTAAAGATAATGATGGTCCATACAGTAGTCAGCAACCGACAGGAATGAAAAAGTGGCTAAGACGGCAAAATCGTGAACATCAAAGACATGAAAATATACCAAGACCTGAACCAGAAGGTGGACGATCATCGAGCGACGACTGTAAGCAGATAGATGGTAAAAGAGAAATCATGAATGGCCGATCCCAACCTGTTGGAGCAAATTTTCCAAACCACATCAAGTAAGTGTTTAGAATATTACTAAATATACTACATATTGTTTTATTTAATAAGAAAAAATATTTATAACAAATAAAAGTTTCAATGGCAAAGATATTTTATAAATACTGTCTAAACTGTAATTAAACCATCTGAGATTTTAGATAAATAAGGTGAGTTAATAAAGCTTCTTCATTTCCCACCATTTGATACAGTTGCAAGAAGTGAAGCTGTAGTTTAATTACACTGTCTAAAAATAATATTTAGATTAAAACAGTTTAAAAATTAACTGTTTTTTTCTTTGTATGGTTACTTAAATTTTATAAGAAAATAAAAACATTTTAACATTAATTTCATAGAAAAATATTTTTAACCAGAGATTTGTATGTGCTTAGTAAAAACAAAATCATCCACAAAATCCATTATTTCTCTTCTCTTTAAACATTCATTGATATATGAAAATGCTACATAAACGTTATTTTTCTAAACAAAAATTCCTGGCATTCTCTCACTATTTTAAACTTTGTAAGAGACTTGGATGAATATAAACTATAAAAGTATAGAAAGCAGATTATTTGCTCTTTGATATATTTCTGTGATTAGCAACTTCTATTTTTTCAATACAAATTAGTGCAGAAAGACATTGCATTCTATATTTATCATGTATGACCATTTTCAATTCAACTCGTTTGATAATTTTCTGGAATTATTTGTTCTGAACCTTTATTAAATATATACGAATAAAGCTTAAACAATATTTACTTCAAACATACAGCTAGTTTTAAAATAACTTTATTTAAAACTAAAACAGTTTAATTACATAAGGTTAAATGTACTTCTGTCACTGATATTTTGCTTTATTTCGACTGACAACTGATCGTGCAAAATTTAGCGAAATCCCTGATAGGACCGTGACCCTAATGTGATCAACATGTGGAAGAACCGTGACCCTAATGCGACCAAAATGTGGAAGCACCGTGACTCGAATGAACTCTTAATGTCGTCATGTGACGTGGTAAATGAGTTGTATCCACGCCACTGTTGATATGTCTCTATTTGTGACGAGAGGTGCAAATGACTAAAGATAGGTCTCGGTGACTTCAGTGTGGAGATCCGAAAGAGTATAGATGCCAATGCCACATTTTAGTGTGATGAATGTAACGTCACATAGACTGGCTATGCTATTGTGGATATTTTACTACTGCTCTACGATTATAGCAGCTTACCCCTGCCGTAAAATATATAAATAAATATATTAATAATCAGTTTTCAGCTATTTTCTCTATTACAATTATATAATATTCAGAATAATCAATCTAAAGTTTTTTTTTCATATAGATGCAGCCATGGAAGAGGTTTTAATTGCAATATCTGTAATCAGTATAACACTGAAACAACAGGTTTCTCAAGAAATGGGATTGAAATCAATGTTTCATCATTACCACCTTCTGTAGATAGAACTAGTAGATCTGAAATAGCAAAAGATGATAGACACGAGGTAATTTCATTTACTTATTATATGATGCACATCAATGTTAAAAACAGTATCTGTATGTATAAGAAAAGCATTTAATTAAAATTTTACATTTCTCTAACGATAAAAAATACAGCATATTGTAAAAAAGTATTTAAAATTTTCATCATATAAGAATATTTATTTTACTTACATAATTATTTCACATCCATATTATGTGCTTAATTTAGATTTGTTTCAACGATACATAGTAAGACATATTTAGAAAAAATATCCAGCCAAACCAATCTAAAATTTCTATAGGTAAACAACAATTTTTGTTTTAAATTTAAAGAAGTGGAAAGTTTATAAAACTGTGGGGTTAGAAAATAGTTTTTTTCTTTAATAGACATCATTCAAGTGTTATTCCCCCAACTATTATATATATATATATATATATATATATATATATATATATATATACATACATATATATATGTTTAATATTATATGTTTAATATGTTTAATATTATAGCATTACAAATCCTGTAAAAAATAAATATAATAGAAATTGTCAAACGTTTTATGCAATTTGTATTTGAATACTGAGATCTTTTAAACATTTTTTACCTGTTTACTTTAAAACTGTTCTTGAATCCGAACAAACTACTTTCTGATCCATGGAAGAAGTCATTTTTAATCGACACGAAATAGACAGATATTATTATTCAGAAATTAAGATAGAAAATAGCGTGTTTCATTTTTTCTTAAAGATCTTTTAGAAAATATTGTCAAAGTTGGCGTTGTAAGCCGATTTTCAGGATGTGACAATCCGGAAATGATCATTATGAGATAGTAATATATTATTATTAAATATGTAACGTATTTATCGAAAATCAAACACGTTATTTGATTCAAAATCACTTTAATAGTCATCTTGTCATTTTCATCCTTTTAAAAAATATAAAAATGAATTCGTGAATGTGTCAGAAAATTGAGCGGTGGAAAAAAAAAATATTTTTTTAAAACCGTTTTAAAAAGACGTCTTTCAAATATACATAAAACTGTTAATAGGAAAATGTCCATAAAATATGCGAACATTTCCTTACCAATTCTAGTAATAATTTAGAACAAAAGAAATTTATAATATATCTAGACTTTCACAGTAAAATGTATCTAGGTATTCATATAAAAAGGAATAATCTACCAAAGTGTAAGGGTAGGTACAAATTGTATATAAAGGTGTGCAGATTAGAGTATATATTCATTTTAGCAAAATATCTAATCAAAAATATGAAGAAAGAATTGTTTTTTTAAATATTACCTTTATATTACGAATTTTACCCATAATCCCTTCGTATCCTATGCATATATACTTCGCAATGCACTAGAAAAGTGATGACACGACTTGCCGGTTAACCTCTTCAGGGACGATTTTTTTTTTTTTTTTTTTTTTTTTTTTGGTGAGAAAAAAAGACTTAATTTTTTTAACGATTTATTCATTTTATATTAATAGGAATTCCCTTCGTATCCTATGCATATATACTTTGCAATGCACTAGAAAAGTGATGACACGACTTACCGGTTAACCTCTTCAGGGACGATTTTTTTATGGTGAGAAAAAAAGACTTAATTTTTTTTAACGATTTATTCATTTTATATTAATAGGAATTCCCTTCGTATCCTATGCATATATACTTCGCAATGCACTAGAAAAGTGATGACACGACTTACCGGTTAACCTCTTCAGGGACGATTTTTTTTATGGTGAGAAAAAAAGACTTAATTTTTTTAACGATTTATTCATTTTATATTAATAGTAATTCCCTTCGTATCCTATGCATATATACTTCGCAATGCACTAGAAAAGTGATGACACGATTTACCGGTTAACCTCTTCAGGGACGATTTTTTTTTATGGTGAGAAAAAAAGACTTAATTTTTTTAACGATTTATCCATTTTATATTAATAGGAATTCCCTTCGTATCCTATGCATATATACTTCGCAATGCACTAGAAAAGTGATGACACGACTTACCGGTTAACCTCTTCAGGGACGATTTTTTTTATGGTGAGAAAAAAAGACTTAATTTTTTTAACGATTTATTCATTTTATATTAATAGGAATTCAAATTAAAATAAAAAAGAAAAGTGCCCAGTTAAACTGATGGCATTGAGCTCACAAACTATTTACAATAATTGTATATTATGTTCTCATTTCAAAGAACAATGCCCTTCGAAAACTAAATTAAGGGGATTGCCCCCCCCCCTCCGTTTTTTATCTTTATACTTAACCAATGAGCCCCCAAATGTCATCAGGGAAACGCCTTATCGAAATAAACCGGTATACCAAATTTAAAGCAAATCGGAAGAAAAACCCTTTTATCTAAATTAAGGGGGGTTTATCCATCCGTCCCCCCCCCTTTCTATTTAACCAATGAAATTCCAAATGTAATCAGGGAAGCGCCTTATCAGAATAAACTGGTACACAAATTTGAAACAAATCTGATAGAAAAACCCATTTATCTAAATTAAGGGGCTATTAGACCCCCCGTTACCTTCTTTAGACTTGGACAATGAACCTTAAAATCTAATCAGGGAAGCGCCTTATCAAAATTAACTGGTATACCAAATTTGAAGAAAATCTGATAATTCTGCATGAAAAAATCATTTATCAAAGTTAAAATGGGGGGAGGGGATTAGCCCCCGTTCCCCCCTTTATACTTAACCAATGAGCCCACAAAACTAATCAGGGAAGCGCCTTATCAGAAGGAACCTAGAAAATAAATGAAGCAAATCGGATATTTCTATCAAGAGTTATCGTTTTACGTACGTACATACATGCATACATACAGAACCGACGGACACATTAGCTCTCAGGCTTTGATAGCCTGTGAGCTAAAAAAAATGGAAAAACAATAAAAATTCTCAAAAAAAAAATAACGTCCACATTTGCGGCCTGAAGCGTTAATGCTAATTTATGGGTGAAATGATTTCTTATAAAATAAAAAAAACTAACAGTAAATTGCTTTCTTAGATTTCTACAAGTTATTAAAACTTAATATATTTAATATATCTGATATTATTTTTTTCAAATATTAACGATTTGTTCAAATAATCCAACGGCACTAACTGCCGAAAATTTACTTCACTCTTTTTTATATCTCTAACTGCACATCCGTTCAGCCAAACCATACAATTTTTATTCCTATTGTTGACGGATTCTGTGGTGAATAAGTTATTATCAAACTTTTTTTTTTTTTTTTTTACTATTGACAGTAATTATATTTATAAAAAACTAACCGTCCACAGATGTGGCCAAGGGCGTGAAGAGGTTAATCAATATTCATGAGCCTAACAATAAAAAAAAAAAACGCAGCTTGACGCATTGTAAAGTGTAACAAAAGTTGCACAATGTCGCAATTTTTAAAAATTGTCTACTGCACATACATAAAGTTGCTCCAGAGGAAATATGGCAGTCATAGAAATATTAATAGCGTAATATTGAAGTGTTAAGGGGGCTGGTCACTCAGCTTTCGATTTCCCCTCACTAATGTAAAGTCTATGGACAGTTGATGCATTCGTATATTTAAAATATACGAATGCAATTTGTGTACACTTCCTAAAAGATGTCTCTTTTCTTCTTAGTTCTCAAAATATTTCTAAAGTATATACTTAATTTTATAGGAAGTGTTAAAATGTTACTCACAGTTCGCCCGCTTTTAACACATAAAATATTAAATTCAGCACAGATTTTTGAAATACTTTGAAAACTAAGAAAAAAAGAAATATCTTTTAAGAAGAGTACACAGAAAAAAGATGTTAAAAATATGAATTTCCCGAGAAGATATTTTAAATTTACGAATGCATCAAAAGTCCATAGACTTAACATTACGGAGGAGAATTCCGAAGCTGAGTGACCAGCCCCCTTAAATAAAAAGTATAAATTTTACGCTTTATAGAGGAAAATTAAGGGCGTACTCAAAAAGATATTCTCGCACGCTCAACATTTTCGGACACATTTTCAGACTCATTTTTAAAGGTGAAAACATGAAACTTGCTGACGTGATATTTGAAGAGATGTATAAGCGGTCGTGCGTTTTCATTTTTTGCTCAATTAATTAGAACTTGATTTATAAACAATTATTTTCTCAGCATGACCCTTTTTTTCGTTCCCAGCTTACTCGCTTCCGGAAATTCGGTTTAAAACGCCAACTTTGACAGGATTTTTTGCAATATATTCTGCCTTTATAAAAAAATCGACAAGCACGGTACATTATTATAATTTCTGAATAAGAGAATCTGCCCATTTGATGCGTTTCAGAACAAAAAATGAATTTAAAAATAATTCAGAAAATAAGAAGTTTGGATTTGAATAAACCCTTAACCGATGAAAAACTGCGTTGCGTTTTCGCAGCATTATATTTGTGATTTTGTAATTTTTTTTTTTTATACCAGTAAAAGAGAAAAATAAAATTTGCCTTATTTAATTAACGCATTTCAGTGATACATAAAGCAAAAGTAAGTGCTTAACAAAAAGTGGTGTGAACTGAATAAAATTCCTAATGGGTTAATGGGTTAATGTAAAGAGTTTGAAAAGTATCAACGTCTCCAAGTTCCTTTTTTGGTCAAGGCATGTGTCTCACTACAAAAATGCTTTTTTCTGTCTGAAATATTTAGTTAATAATATGATAAAAGAATATTTTTAATATTTGCTAGCTTAATAGTACAAATTTTGTTTAATATTTGTGAACCTAAAAAGAGTTGCCAGGTTTAAGTGATATACTCCCATTTTTTCCATACATTGGGGATTTGAAAGTAGGGTTGTTATAATTAAAGTTCGCGTATTCAGAAGGCTCTAGAGCCGGTTCTATGGCTCCAAACGAAACAAAATTTCACTAGTACGTAGTTGAAGAGATGCGCTCTGCGAAAATCGAAAAAAAAATAGTTACATTTTTCGTCAGTAGGTGGCGCTGCGCCAATATTTAAGGCGATGTTTGCAGATTCATTATATCAATTTCAGTCAATCCAGACGAAGCACACAAATTAAAAAGTTTCAACAAACTTCGAGGAACTGCGAATGGTTATAATTAAAGTTCATCTAATCAGACAGCTCTAGAGCCTGACCTATGACTCCAAACAATACAGAAAAATGAATATAATTTCATATGATGTAATGTGCATCAACAAAAATAAAACATGTTGCTCGGCAACGAGGAAATAACGAAGAATAACATTACGCATGCTCAATGAATCCTCCACCATTTTCAATAACGCATTCCATTCTCAGAATTGTGATTTCTACAGCATTGCGTAAACCGTCCTGTGAGATTGAGCGAATATGAAGTCTAATACTGTCTTTCAGATCAGAGATTGTCTGAGAGATTGTCTTTAGATACAGAATCTTTCAAAAGTCCCCACAACCAAAAATCGCATGGTGTTAGATCAGGCGACCGTGGTGGCCAGACTGTTTGAAAATAACGACTTATGATGCAGTCTTCTGTAAAATGGTTTGCTAAGAAAGTCCGAACTGCTCTAGTAATGTGCGGTGGTGCATCGTTTTGCATAAACACAATATTTTGAAGGCAGCCTCGCTGTTCCAGCTCGGGAATCAGAAAATTTGACAACATATTGAGATATCTTCTCCCATTTATGGAACATGTAATGGGTCCTGTGGATGTTAGTTCCTCAAAAAAATATGGCCCTATCATAAACCTAGCTGTGAAACCGCACCACACCGTCACTTTAGTTACATGCAATAGAACTTCTTGGACAACATTAGGATTCTCTTTCGCCCAAATTCGATAGTTGTGTGTGTTCACTTGTCCGTTTAAATAAAAGTGCCCTTCACCAGTCCATAGAATATTCTAGGGCCAAGAATTGTCCACATTCATTCGTGCAAGAAACTGTAGTGAAAATGATAGCCGACTTTCGGTATCACCCTGTATTAGTTGTTGCACCTTCTGAATCTTGTATGGATAGTAGCGCAAAATTTGACGCATCACTTTTCTCACAGTGGAAATTGGCGTATCGACTTCATTCGCAATAGCTGGCTCACTTGCATTACCAATGATGACCCAATGCTAGAAATGTCTACCTTTTTTCGTCCTCTGCCAGGAAGAATGTCGAGTTTTCCTGTTTCCTCGAACTTTTTTTATCATTTTGTGAACTCCACGATCCAACATTGGTCTACGTCTAACATATTTTAGTTTCCGGAATTCTCAAAGAGTTGCAGGTGCGTTGCTGTTATTTTGATAAAATAACTTTATAAGAAGTGCCTTTTCTTTCAAAGTTACCGTTCTCCACAAAGCGCAGATTCAAATGCTTTTCAGAAACAATCAAATGTTCCAGTGTCAAAGAAATCACAGACATACTTTATCAGCAAGTTTTAAATCGTCAGATGGTTAGAAGGGTATTTCAAGTTTTCGAAGTTGCAACGTCACTTTGACGACGTTCGTCGAAAATTTGAATAAAATGTGATCTTTTTCAAGCGTTGGGTGAAATTTTGTGATTTTGTGTGTTTCATCTGGATTGACCGAAATTGATATAACGAATCTGAAAAAGTTTACTTTTACCAACTGTGAAATAAAATTTCCTGTATTTGTTTTTTACAAAATAAAGGAATCTGCAAATATCGGCTTAAATATTGGTGCAGCGCCACCTATTGACAAAAATTTTAACTAATTTTTTTCGATTTTCGCAGAGCGCATCTCTTCAACTACGTACTAGTGAAATTTTGTTTTGTTTGGAGCCATAGAACCGGCTCTAGAGCCTTCTGAATAGGCGAACTTTAATTATAACAACCCTGTACTGCCAAGCAGTAGCGGCTCGTCAGGAGGCTCACAATAATTTTACTACCAGAATTTTAGTATATAAATTTAAATCTTATTTAATCGCGGGATGTTCTACGATTGAGAAAGAATTTAGTTTACAAATTTACTGGTAGTAAAGTGATTGTGAACCCCTTGGCGACTTGCTACTGCTGCCTAGGTATAAAAACACGCCGTGGGAAATTTGTGTTGATATGCATAAACAAAGTTTCAGCTGATGGAATTTTTGAGTATTTGAGGGCTTTTATACATACGCCGCGCTGTACGTTTTTCATTGTCGCTCATTGTCGATGAGTTTTCATCTTTTCGCTTTTGTTATAATGTGTCACATGACTTCAAATCTGTGTTCCTTTAATAAACCGGTTATTAACTGATAATATCTCTAAAATATTTTACACTATACGGATTGTTCACTCGTATCGTTCTCCAATAACTAACTCCTAAACCGTTAGCTTTAGGGATATAGTTCCAAGTTAAAAAATAGTTTTATATATCGTTCTTCATTATATTAAAAGTCATTTACGTCAAAATAGTTGTTTTTTGTAAATTAAAATGTTTATACAGGGTGTATCTGAAATGCTTCAACAAACTTAGAGGGATGATAGTACTCATGAAGACGAACAAAAAATGCAATGGAACATGGGTCGCAAATGACTTTTAAAGGATGAAAATCGAGAAAATGCGTCTGCAAATGGACAAACTGAGACAAGAAAGAAATACTCCAGAAAGTGTCCATTTCCTGCAGCTTCGCCGTACACCATATGCATATTAGCCATTTCGTTATTGGAATAGGTAGCCATTCCTACTAAAAGCACAAACAAAATGTTTTTGCATTGATACTACCTATCATCGTTGGCGGTTCATGTACCTACAACGCATGGTTGCTGCACAGTTGCGTTTATTGGTCTGTTTCTAAGAAGATGGAAAATTTGTATACGTAGATTCCTGCTCACAGATTTGTTTAGCTTTCTTCCAAGTTTTTGTTATCTCTTTCTGACCGGATATGCACAAAGTGAAAGGAAAACCAGCTTCGTGCTACTAGCCAGTACTGTAGAAAAGCAGCATGCAAGATTTCGATATTTTTTATTAGTTTTGCGATTTTCACCCTTTAAACGTCCCTACGTTTGCGACCCCACGTTCCATTGCATTTTGTGTTCGTCTTGATGAGTACTATCATCCCCTAAGTTTGCTGAAGCATTTCAGATACACCCTGTATAAGTGATCGTGACTCCTATGAGTTATACAGGGCGTCCATAAAAGAATGCCCCAGTTATATATTTTAATAGTCTCAACTGTAAGCATTGTAGAGTGTTGGTTCAAGGTCACAAACAAAGAGTCATTCAAACAGTTTTAGATAAGCGCATGCGCGAATACTGCTTTGTGATTGACTCCCTTGCAGTGCCACAAACGCAAAATAACGACTCCTGAGCGTAAAGCGTTATTGCTGTGCTGAAGATTTAAAAGCGTGCACTACCGGACATAATGCCGTGCAATTTTTTCCTTTAGGGCTTTATAAAAGATCATGTCTGCGTTCCGCCACTACCTAATGATTTACGAGAGTTGAGACACAGAATTGAAGAGACTATTGCTTTCATTTCTCCGGACATGTTAACCGAAGTGCGGGAAGAATTGGACTTTAGGTTGCATGTGTGCCGTATAACTAAAGGTGCACTTATTGAACATTTGTAACAAAAACTAGGTTAGTTTACCTTCAATTTGCTGCATGATTTGTTGTAAGTAGTCTAAATTAAACTGTTATAATATACGATTGAAACTGGGATTTTTTTTATGGACATAACTCGGTAAAAAAATTTAACTTTTATTGATTTATTTGATAAAGCATGGAGAATTTTTCTCTAAACATAACTTATAGGAACCGGGGACAGCATAAAAATTTAAAATTCGCAATTTAAAAAAAAAACTGTTTTCCTTGTAAATGGTTTTTCATATAATGAAGAAAAACATTTGAAACAATTTTGAAACTGTAATTTTGCCTCTAAAGCTAATGGGTTTGGAATTAGCTATTGAACAATCATAAGAGTGGGCACCCTGTATAGCTTAAAATATTTTAGCGATATCATTGGTAAACATCAGGTTTAATGAAGGAACATTAAACAAAAGTCATGCGACACATTATGACAAACGAGAGAAAATGATTTAAGTGAGAAAAGGTACGGCTTACCTATAAAAGTTCTAAAATACTGACAAATTCAATTTGTTAAAATTCATTTATTTATGCACATCATCCAAAATTTTATACAAGATTTTTTATATCTAGGTAGGACCTAAAAATCACCAAAGTATGAAAAAAATTGGAGTGTACCCACTTAATTGGTTCCCCTTGTAAGAGCAATACTACAGAACCGGCCAAATTTTAAGGGCTGGTACAAACTTTATGAAAGTGTGACTTCAACAAATTGCTTATTGTACATCTATGAATGAAGTGTCCCCAAAGGATATATATCACGGAGGGAGAAACCACGTTCTAGAAGGCTACTTTCTCTACTTTCCATAAATTGTTTTATTCGTTATATTTAATCTCAGAATTTCTTTACTTTAATAATTTGAAGAATAACTTTTCAAAATAGTGGGGATGCATTAATAACGTGGCTCTCAAACTATTCATATATTAATAACGTTGCATTCGAAGAGGTAAATAAATAAATAAAGTTTGAAATAAAAAGATAAATGTTATTATAAGGGGCAGTTAAATAAAAACGAGACAGACTATACATAACGACCATGGCGTGGAAGTTGGGTGCAATCATGGTTTCGTAGGCAACCGCGAACATTTTTTTCATGAAGACATTAACCGTCTGGTCTCACAGTGGGATAAATGTATTAATATTAGGGCGAATACTTTTGAAATAATAAACAGTTACTTTTTTCCTTCTGTCTCGCTTTCATTTGCAACAGTTTACTTTTTTCCATCTGTCTCGTTTTCATTTGGCTGCCCTTTATATAAAGAATTTGAGAAAAGTCTTTTTCTTAATTTGACAGCTTACTATTACATTTTATGATTTTAACTTATTTAGATATAGTACAAAACTTTAATTTTTCAGGTTCATCCAAAAGCACAGATCTCTAAAATGAACGGCAATGTGGAAAATCATTCCGATATTCCGGAATTTGTACAGGATTCGATGGAAGAATATGAGTTACACACAAGACTTTGTCGAACCAATAGTGGGCGTACTTTTGAGTCCCATTCCTATTACGCTTTAGAGAGAAGAAGAGATGATTCTGCTGAGTATGAAACTTCGAGAAAACCCAATATTTCTAAAGAACCTCAGACGAACTTCTTTTCCTCGGCAAATTTCGAAAAAGAACTGAAAGAAAATGTCCGCAAAAAATCACGGGACATGGAAAAAAGGGTTCGAAAATACCAGCCCTGTGACTTTGATAGTGATGAAAGTGGAAGTGATAGTAAAGAGGCTCGCTACCAAAGACATAATACTAGAAACTTGAAAAAAAGATTAGTGTCAGAACATAGAGAGCCTTCTTTTTCTAGAAATCATCCTCACAGAAATGGTGCAAGATTAAAATCTCAAACAAATGGGCATTTTAATAACGGTCGTTCTCCAAGCACTTCAAAAAATAACCATCCTCATGCTATTCAGGAAAAACTGCCAAACAGGTACTATTTACAGCAATGTTCTTTTAAATATTGCTAAGTATTTTTCTTAAACGTTTTATAAAAATATTTATAAATATTACAGGTGCTTTCTAACTGTGCACAGTGGCGAAATTTCTTGAATTCTTGGCTAAAACTCGAATCGCTCTCCGCTTTTCTGAGTTTTCTTAGAAAATAATTAGTCAGACTGGAGAATTGTGTTGTTAATCCTTTATCGGGTAAAGTGAAAATACTTCCCACTTAATTTTTACTTGAAACTGATCGATTCGCACCGGAATTTTAGTAAAATATTTTGTTTTTATAATACACGTGATGAAAAAGCCGCTTTTTATTTTCAAATAATTTTGTAGATCCTGGTTGCAATGAATTTTTTCAACATTTCAGCCACAGAATTGACTTGCCCGATAAAAGGTTAAATTTCTATGGATCAATATATTATGAAATATAGATCTCATGAAGTATATTTGGGATAAATTTAGTGAATAGCAGTATAAAATTAAAGTAATTTCGAGCATTTATTGCGTGGAATAAATAATAAACTGCATTTTTTTAAAAAATAAAAGTACTTAAAATAGTTGAAATCATTAACGTTGTATAGTAATATTACAAATATTTTGACACATTCGTTATTTCTACGAAATAGAATGGAATTTTATTTCTTTTAAAGAGAAATGTGCATTTAAATGCAAACAGTCATTCTTTGACGGCTTTTCTTAAAATCTTTACAAGTTACATTCAAAATTTATTGAAAAATAAAAAAATTATTCATTCAAAATCAGAATCAGCCTTCCTGATATATTGAAACATTAACCTCTTCGGTCCATGGGTCCCCAAACGGGGACCTCTGTTCTTTTCCTTATAAAAACTAAAATCTCCGATTTTTTTACTCTTTCACATCACTTCTTAATAGCTGAATGTTTTTTGCGCTCAAAGCAAACGAATAAATGGCAGCATCTAAGCTGATTCCCACACAAAATAAAAGTTATTTTCATCTGAGTTTGCAAAAGGCCAAAAATGCCCAAAAGATAGTATGACCAAGAAAGTGTGAAATTTTCACAAGTATTTAACTTAAATCTTTTTCAATAAAAATTTTTGAGGATTTGTAGATTATTTACCTGTGTAAAGCTCTTAAATTTGTGATTGCGTTAATTTAGGTTAATGGTTATTAAATTGACGTTTTATGGGGGTTTGCAGTTTTAGGTACATATTTTAAATCCATATTTTTGAACCTAAATTACTCAGTGCCTAAAGGATCAATTTCAGAAAAGATATTTTTTTCTGTCATTTACGATGTCATTTTGTTTGGAAAAAACCAATGAATAAGCATATGAATTATTATTTTAGCTTCGGAACTGGAGAGGTTAAAAAAGAACCCTAAAAACATAAAATTTTAGTGCATGCGCATGACTTTAAAATATTGTAAATAATGAATATTCTGAATATTCAACATCAACGACATAAGATCTAAAACAAACCATTTTGCATTTTCCCAAGGCCATAAAGATAAGCTAAACGTATTCTAAGGACATTAAACTGCAATTATGCAAAGTTGTGCATGGAAGGAACATAACTTTTATTTTTGTATTTTGGTCAACATTTTGGAAAATTTCGCCAGTGTGTAGCGTTGGAATGAAAGGTGGAATTCTTCTTTAAAATTTCATGTTCCTATGTGAAAATTAAAATATTTGGTATCTATATCCTAATTATTTTTATATTACTCAAGTACGTTCGGTTACACAAAAACCTTCTGAGAAATATTCATTGTGATTTGTTACATATAGACTTGTCCATTTGAGCTAATTAATCAGTTCAAACTGAAGGATTCTACGCAATAAGTGAAAGACTCTCGTAAAGTAAAAAAAAATATATAAATATATTTCTTGTTATTAAATTTATATTTAGAGGTAAGATTAGATCTTTCTTTTTTGTTTGTTTTTAACAGAATATAATTAATTAATTGAAGATTTAAAAAAAAAAAAATCTTCTTTTCATGCAATGATCTACGGCAGAAACTTCTTTATAATGTAGGTATGTGCTTCAAAATCTATAGAGCAGTACTGAAATATATTAAGAGAAGTTAGTTCAGATTAATCTCTTAAACCATGTATATATGCGAATGTGTGTGAGTAGTCTGATTGCTGGAGGTAAGCTGAATGTTTAGTCGCTATAATGGCTAAGATTCGGAAACATTAATGATACATGTAAGAGGTAAGTAAATTGTGAATATGAATGTGCATGAATGAACATATATACATGGGTTTATCACGAAGGTAAGTTCTCATACATATTTTAAAGTTACTTAACCACTAAGCGTTGCTTGATAAGTGTAGGCTACTTTTTTTTAATTCAGATTTTTTGATTGCCACCACTTTTTTGAAGTAGAAATATTCATCTTATGTAATGGCAGATAAAATGATGCGAGAATAAAGCCAGTTACACTATTTAAAAAAAAACTGGTAGGAATCAAACAATCTGAATTGAATTTTAAAAAGTGTAGCCTACACTGCCCGTAAAAGTCACGGGAGAGAGAATTAAGAGGTTAAAGCATGGATCATGAGCATATTTACTTAGGTAATTTTAAATAGTCACATATTTATGCAATAACTTACAGTACAGTCTGAAAGATGTATTCAACGGCATTGAAGATAATCTTATCTGTATTACATTACCTTAAAACATGTTTTTTGGGCATATATTATATATTACATGTCAGTATGTAATTTATGTGTATTGGTGTATGAAATTCAAATAATCTTTGAAATAATAATTCTTCTTGTTTTAAAATGAAAATGAAAGTTCCCCGAAAGAAAGCAAATACAACATTTTATTTCGAAATTAGTAAAGTTCTTTTATATTTTATTGAACTGTTGTAAATGAATATTTTAACTATCTAAAATAATTCACCTCGATACATCAAAATCCATAAATACTAACTGAATTGAATGAGAAAGAAATAATAAGTGCTAAACATGGTAAAGAGATCTTAATTTTATTTTGTCCTTCACATCTTACTATATATGTCATTTTTATTTATTTAAAAGTTCTCATTTTTCAAAAACACGAAAATACTCTTTTGTGCTAGTGCTTTTAAACCGAAATTTTCGGATTAATCCTAAATTTGTTTGCCTGGGTTTATTCTTACCATTTTTGACAAGATAGTCTACTTTTCACAATAAGAAGTGAAACTGACTTTTCTTTCATTTTTTAATTGTTGACCTTATTATGAATTTTCTTGGAGTTCTGTTTGTTTATGAATGTGGCCGAACTGCTTGTATATGTAAATAGCAAGACAAAGTCTCATCACTTTCCGAATGTCTATTTAACATCGTCCGTTAATTACGTCACGCAAATTTTGTGTTTTTTTATCCTCCCCTCCTTCTATGTCGCAGGTCGTCACGCTTTTGTGACCCCCCCCCCCCTCTTCATGCCATCTTGATGTGACGTAACATTTTTTGCAACAGTTATTTAGAGTTAACTTTGATCAAAAGAATTCGCAATAATTTTCTTTTACAATATACTTATTATTTACTGAAATAAATACAGGGCTCGCACCGTTTCTAAAATTTTCGCACTTTGCTACCAGTATTTTAACTAAGAATTCTTCGTGGTTGATTCCTTTAACATCTATAATAGAATTATACAACAAAGATTATCGTTTTAATTTAGTGGTAGCAAAGCACGAAAATTTTAGGAATGCTGCGAGCCCTGTAAATATCATAAAATCATCAAGGTTAATACGGTTTTACTTCAAAAATGAATGTACAGTCGTGGAAAAAAAAAAGTAAACACCCCCTACTAACTCTTCAACAAATTATCGTAGACAGAAGTTACTGGTACCGAACGATTGGAAATAAAGTCTACTTTTCAATGATGTATATAAAGTTAGGGGGCCATCTACATATTAAAACGAACCCAAACCTCATTTTTTTCAAGGGCAATACCCAATTTTAACGAGATATTTCAAAACTTCGGTTCAAACTATGCCTAGACACCCAATTTCAAGTCATTTGAATGATAAGTTTTTCAATTACAAGCATTATAAATTTAGTGCTTCTAATGTTAAATTACATTTTCATATTTTTATTTATATCTTCTGAAATTATGTTCCTAATGTGCTAATTTTTTGTGTAGCAATAATGCTAATGTGCCCAAACATAAATATGCTGAATTTGCAATTTTTATAATTTTATGATATGAATTGTGGATTATGAAATTAATATTCGAAAAAATTATGAATTGCAACCTACAATTTTTTTGATGGATTTAGATTTATTAAGTCCCGCTTTATGAAAATCTGAAATTTCACATTTTTCTTCCAAATAGTTTTCAAATTATGCTTAAAAAACGGCAAAATGATGGTTTAAGGGGCCGTCTATGATAGAAGTGAGTAGATATTTTGAAATTTCTTCTGCTGTCCTGTTATCTAACAGGCTTCATAAGGTGCCTTGATCAAGAAGGGGGCTCTCTCGGTTAATAATCGAGTAACGAACTTCAATTTGGATACAGCCCTTAAAATACGCTCGTTTTAAAATAATTAATTTCTCGGAAACTTATGGTACAAATTTTATAAAAATTTGTTTTTAGGCTAATTGAAGGGTGTAGAGTTCATTTATGCTGTCAGAATTGGGTACTGTCATTGAAAAAAATGAAGTTATGGTTCGTTTTAATATGTAGATGGCCCCCTAAGCAAATTTTATATACATCATTCAAAAGTAGACTTTATTTCCAATCGTTCGGTACCAGTAACTTTCTTCTACAATAATTTGTTGAGGATTTAGTAGGGGGTGTTTACTTTTTTCTTCCCACGACTGTACCTAATTCTTCCTGAGTAAACATACAAAAGATACATATTTTTACAAATTTAATTTATGCTGCTTTCAAACAATGCCTGCCTAATTGTCTTTATATTTTACGAGGTTAACGAAAAAGACAGGCTATTGCACTACCTTTCGCTTTAGACCGCTTTACTCACGTGATAGTCTTTTCCTGTATTCGCATTTGTGCATCAGGTGACTCAAGCGGTCTGAAAAAAAAGCCAGGTGCAATGCACCGCGACAGCCTGTTTTTTTCGTTAGTCTCGATATTTTATGTGTGACGTCACAAAGTGTTAAATCACCCCTCTCGCTATCACATTCTCTCACACTTTGTGGACTCCCTCCTCTCCTCTTGAAGAGGGATGTAATTAATTACCCCTATACAGCACACAAAATAATTCTATGGTTATTTACTGAACTCCACGATGATATCGTTTTTGGACGAGAATATTCATCGGGTTTATACAAAAGTATAAATTACATCGGAGAATGGTCAAGTAAAAAGTAAACTTTCAGTTGCATTTAATCAAGAAAGGTTTTAAAACCAAACTTTTTTTGTTTTTTAACAGTCATAATGTCACAAAATTTTCTGACACGACAAATTAAATAGCATGGATTGTTTTGTTTTCTATTTGTTTTTAGAAAAAGGGGTTATTAAAACTTC
The DNA here is from genome assembly GCA_963932465.1 of Maratus speciosus. Lineage (NCBI taxonomy): Eukaryota > Metazoa > Arthropoda > Arachnida > Araneae > Salticidae > Maratus > Maratus speciosus. The sequence goes on from OZ010787.1 coordinate 573,985,646, forward strand.
TGTTACTCCTTCTGATTTTTAGAAGCATAAAAAAGGCGCTTTCTGTGTAACGAGCGAGATGTTTTTCTTTATTACTACTTCGTAAATCTGATAAAAAAAGACTGACAGTAAAATGTCACTTACTTTATTAAAATAAATCTTTTGTTTTCTTTTCACGAACTTTCTGTTTTATAACAGTCAAATATTACAATACAAAACAGAATTCTTTTGTAAACTAAAAACTTTTACTGTCATTCCAGCTGACGGCATTTTCTTCAGTTGCAAGCAATATTGAAACTAATAATGAAAGCAACAAAAAGAAATACAAGTTAACTGTTGAAAATTTTCGCGACAGTGATATTTTATTTCATTGGGATGAAATTAATTTTTCTTATATTGTTCATTATTATTTCGATGAATATCTAGTTGGTATTGAAATTAAACGAATTTAAATTTTTGAATTTCAAATTTTGCTTCAAGTAAATAAAAAAGCATAATTTTAGATTTGACACAGTGATTATAAAGTTAGATTCAAATTTTCAAAGTAAGTTTTCAACAGGTAAGTTCATAGTAGCATTATCAGTATTATCTTTCTCTCGGTTGTTTTTGCTACACTTGGGTACACACTAGATGTCCAATAACTGAACCACAGGCCCTAGACATAGCAGTAATATTATAGAATAATATTAGCCTTATTTCATTGCAAAATGTTGACTGAAATACTTCGTTTAACCCGTTAATTCTCGCTCCCGTGACTTTCACGGGCAATGTAGGCTACTTTTTTTTATTCAGATTGTTTTATTCCCACCAGTTTTTTAAAATAGAATTGGCTTTATTGTCGCATCATTTTATGTACCATTAAATAAGGTGAATATTTCTGCTTCAAAAAAGTGTTGGCAATCAACAATCTGAATTAAAAAAAACTAGCCTACACTTATCAGGTGCGACGCTTAAGGGGTTAGATAAGTGAGAAGATTGCTTTATAAAATTACTAGTATGTTTGCGGGCCCGCGGTTGAGTTGTTAGAAACCCTTGAACTAGATCATTTCAACAAAATGACTAAATGTTGTTTTGAAACAAATCGAATCTTTATAAACAAAGTATTATCTATAGCACTCACATGGACTGAATAAAAATCTGTGTGATAATGCATTTTATGAGTTTGTGTCCTAAATCCAGGGAATTATTTTATCCATGGTAATATTAGATCCAGGTAAAGTGTTCACATGTTATTGATCATTTAATCTTAAGGCTGTCTTTAAATCCAAACTGGCTACTTTCTGGCACATTTTTTAATTCATTTTTGTTCGCAAATACATCAAATTGGCAGATTTTCTTATTAAGAAATTATGAAACCGAAATGTTTTTTTTTTTTTTTTTTTTTTTTTTTTTCGTTTTGGTAAAGACAGAATATTTTTCAGAAATTGCTGCCAAATTTGGCGATTTGAACGGAATTTCTTTACGCGACAACACAGGAATAGGACAAAACTGCCTTTCTAAGATTATAACAGCTTATAACTCAAGATATAAATAATTTTTAGGAAAATGAAAAACTTTTTGATTACAAATCACTTCAATTATCATTGCTGCACGTATCATGCTGTTATGTTTAAAAATGAGTCAGAAGATGTGTCAGAAAGTTTTGCGGAGTTGAGCGGAGAAAAAAAAACCGCTGTTTTTAAGCAATAAATATTATATTTGATTGTATTTGTTGATAGTTATGTATTTTATATACTTTGATATCCTAGGCTCACATAATATATGTTTATTTTACAGTGGCTTATAACAGCAGATAACGAGAAACTACAGATGTGCCACATGAACAATCATATGTTTTTAAAGTGTGATTTGGTGCCATTTTCAGGAGAAATATCTATATTTCCATATCAAAATAAAGTATCGAAATGTGAAATATCCATTACTGAATGAAATTTAAACCTTTGTGTCCCAAGCTGAGAATTAATGAAAATTTGAGCATCCAAAGAATTTTTCCATAGTTTTGAAAATAAGTTAAAAAATTTGTGCAATCACGAAATTTTTTTTAGAAATATCTTATCTATTAAAACTAATTAACCTAATTGGTATTTATATGGGTTTTGTGGAATATATACAACTGTACTCGAATCATTTCGTTTTTAGTATTTTATAGAATTAGAAAATGAAAAAAAATATTCTTACACATAAATATAGAATTTTTTTTTTAAGTGGAACTTTTCACGTCACATGTTTCAATATAATGAAAGAAAAAATGTTATAATTTGAAAAGACATTTAATGGTATTTTTACTTTAAACAACGATTGCTGCTTTTGGCAGATGATAAAGTTAAGTTTCTATAGCTCACCGTAAAATGTTTTACCGCCAGTCGGTGTGTTAAATCAATTTTAAAACAAAGTTTTTCTGATACTGTTTTTTTAATACTGTTGGGGCATAAAGAGTTAAATAAAATGCATGGAAATATAACTATGCATGCTAATCAGAAAACAACTTTTTATATGCGTGTTTCATATAAAAGAAGTTATCTTTATTTTTATTTTTTAAAGAACAGATAAAAGTAAGTAATAAAATATCATGATGCCTTCATACATGCATGTAATTTGTATCAAAATTCAAGAAGTTTGTATTATTGAACTTTAATTTTCTATATACCTCTTGTTGTTTTTCTTTGACCTTTACATATTTTTTTTCTTAATTATTGAAATTACCGAAAATATAGATACATATTTCCACCCAGTTTTATATTCACATTTACACATACGGATTTTTCATAGACATTTTTTTAACCCATTAGAAATAACATTTCTAATAAGGAAGGTCCCCTTACAGGGCATACTCAGAATATGTTGAAAAAAGTGCTAGCGAAACTACTCATGTGTGTAATAAAGGATCAATTAAATTTAGCGGCGGAATTACAGTAGAAAGTCAGTAAAAAAATAAAATAATTTCGAACATTTGGCGCGAAAATACAAAAACGATACACGATTTGGTGAGCAGGATTTTTCCTCGGCAAAAGCAAACGATTTTAATGCATCTGAAAATTGCCGGTTAATTGGCTTTTGGAATGCGCGGTATTTAATGAATTTAAACTTAATCAATGAAAGAGTTTATTATAATTTTTTTGTATTACATATATATGCATGTGGCTGCAGTTATTTAATTTTATCACTGGAAAAATATTTTTTATGTCTTGCAAGTTTCAAATATCTATTTTAAGTTATAGCCAGCTGACATTTGATTTTTAATTGTTCATTTGTTTCTTTTATATTTTTCATGTTTCAAATATTTACTTATGAGTATTATTACATTTGCAGCAATATTAATTTTAAATGTTCTATAAAGTAATAAAAAATTCAAACTGTTTATCTTTTTATTACCGATTTGAATGAAATTTTGCCATTGTTTTATCCTCCAATCCAAGAGTTTTAAAATTTAAACGACTTTTTAAAAATGAAGTCCGCATGAAGAATTCTGCCGTTATACATTTGCATACCGAAGAAGTCATGTTTCCATAGCAACAAAATCAAATCGACAGTGCTCAATCAGAGTTATTTTTAAGCTTGAAACAATTTAAATCAATTTAAATTGTGTTTTAAATCGTAAAATTTGATAGTTAAATTTCATTATAAATACATATAAATAAATGTAAACAAAACTATGACAAAACTATAGCTAAAATAAACTAAAAGTGACAAAACCAAAGTTATTTAAATTAAACTTTTTTAAACAAATTCAATACAAAAAGTTTTTTCCTTAAAGAATATTCGACCTAAAAGCGTTTTTTTGAAATTTTATTTCATCGCCAACCGGTGACAAATCGCCAAATAACCGAAATTTTCATTATTTTTTACGGACGCTCTATCGAAGCTCCGCTGAATTTTTTTAAAAAACATAATGACCAAAACATAAAACCACATGAGAAGAACATTCTGTAATTTTTTCAGATTTGTCTGAGTATGCCCGTAACGGAGACCTTCCTTGTAAGTAAGTCTCATGCTGTTGTTCTTATAACGATTTCACTTGAAAATATTAATATAAAATGTGGTAATTTTTTGTTATAGTTACGACCTCTGCTTATTTCAAAATTTTCAAACTGTTCTGAATAAGCTTTTAAAATTAAAACGTAAAAATTTTGTAATCTGAAAAACTATTTTTAGAATGGTCAATTAGCACACGCTTTACACGAGTGCGTAAGAATTATCGTAAGGTAAAATAAACAATATTTTAGGCTAATGAAAGTCACTTAAAAACTTTCACAATGTTTAAAAAATATACCATGAAAGTACAAATAGAAAAATCACCAAATTTCATAGTTTAAGAGAAAATTCCCTTTTGTATGGTAAAAATGTACACTGCGCTTGTTTAAATAACGACTACGGATTTCACGATTTTATTTATTTTTTCATTTTTTAAGTTTTGAAAAAATATTTAGCGATTAATTTTTAAACCTTAAAAATATTCATAGCCCCCCAAAAAGTGACTGTCTTTCAAATCCAACGTATATTTTACAATCGGTTGATCTATTAGAATACTGTACTGCCTGTTTAAAAACATGTTTCTTTTTTTTTTTGGGGGGGGGGGGGGGGGATTTTTGAAGGAAAACAATTAACCTGCTTTTCAGAAAATGCACTGCACAGTTCAAAAAGCCACAACTTCGAAAATAACTTGAATAATGCACAATCATTTCAGTATCATATTCTACCCGCCTCGAGAATGCAAAAAATGCAATTTTTAAAAAGAAAAGGAAAAAGAAAAATTGATCGGACCCAACATTAATTCGACCACTTAATTACTAACTGCACTCAAATAGCAATGTTGAGAATTTCGAAAACTATTCTGTATTCAGACACGAACTTTTGACTGAAAACTGTTTTACAGCGCCAAATTTAAAGACTAGAATAATTATCCAAATAGGCATCATCACCTAAATTTAGCCAAAACGTTAAAGCACCATGACACAAATCCAAATCTTGCATTACATTGCCCTCACTTGAAGTGGAAAATGAGTTGTATTCACGTCATTGTGAAGTCGATATTTACCACTTTATGGCAAGTTGCAAATGTTTCAAAAATCAGTCTCAGTCAGTGTCACTTCACAGTGCAGGCACAAACAGTGTTGCCAATGGACTACTTTTTTTAAATTCAGATTTCTTGATTGGCACCACTTTTTTTAAATAGTAAAATTCGCCTTATTTAATGACATATTAATAAGGGGAAAACAGGCGGAATTTTACCATTTCAGAAAAGTGGTGCCAATAAAGAAATCTGAATTTTAAAAAAGTAGCCCACTGGCAACACTGGGCAAAAAGTGACTGTCATCTGAGAGTTGTAATCCGGAATAAAGATGCCACCTTTTGGTTGCCCTTGTGTCACTGACTATTTGGTACTATTGTGACATCCATTGATTGGTTGTGCTGTTAGGGTATACAAAGAAAATAACTTGTTAAAAATGGACTGGGACTTACATTTAGTTTGCATAGTGTATGAAAAAAACTCGACTTTCAGCTTATGAGAGGGGGCTAATAAAAGCACTAAATTAATTACAGAAATTATCAAAATTTCATGCTCTATTTCCAAAAATACTTCTAAAGCATAACAACAAAAAAGCTCTATAAAGAGTTCGGTAAGAATGATCTAGAGACAAAAACGTAATTGTTTCTGTAATTTGAACTCCCGTTAAACTGTATTTCAAGACTATATTTTCGGCTACAAGCCTGTCGAAATGTTAAAGTTCATTGTGCCATCGAAGTGATATGTGTTTCAATCTTCTCAGAGTAACTGCTTGTATGTTGTGCAATACGTTGTTTTTCAAAAAAAAGAGTAAAAGAAAGAAAGAAGAAGAAAGTCTTTTGCAGCGGTTTCTTCCCCTAATTTTCTCCTGGCTACATATCATGTACGCACTATACACCCGTCAAAATTGCTGTAATTGAATCCACCCAAACCGACCCCACCCAGTTTAAATTACCATCAATAAATTCACCTTTCATTTGGATAATTATACGTTTTCTATTCGGAAAATCTTCAGTTTATGGAGAAAATAAGAGTCCTAGAAATACTAATGGTATAGTCAAAAGATGACTCAAAATAGGAGAGGGGAATATATTACGTTGACTAAAGCAATAAAATTTTTAACAATGAAAGCTATGAAACGAAAGAAAAAAAAATCATACCATAATGTCTAACATGAATAATATATTTTTTAATTAGTGTATTTTAAACTAAAATATTTATTTTGTAATTTCTTTGATCTTTCAGCCAGCACGTTGTTGCAACTTTTACGGTAAACGTGATTTTTTTCAAATCTCTGTTCTCACAAATACCACTGAAATTAAAATAAAATTTTTACTACAGACATGTATAATTTCTCTTCCAAGTCTCTTATTACCGTAATGAAATGTTTTGTATTCATAACAGTGTAAGTACTTTGCGCACAAAAATACATCACGCGTTTGATCGTGCAAAAAATTTAAGTGCTTTGCTCAAAGATGTTAAAGACAGGAAAATAAATTTTGACGATCTAAATTTAGTTTGATTAGATCTATATACATAATTTAATCTCACGTGATACTATATGCACTGCCCCCTGAATCGCTGCCATCGAAATACTCAAGACCAGAGGACACGACGTGGCTAACGAAAAAGACAGACTACCGCGGTGCATGTCAAGCGTCTTTTTTTACAGACCGCTAGAGTGACGCGTAACTCTTTTCGTACATGTGAATTGGTGCATTCGAGCATCACGTGACTCCAGCGGTCTGTAAAAAAAGATACGTTGAATGCACCGCGGTAGACCGTCTTTTTCGTTAGCCTCGGGACACGAGTTGTGACGTCATCACTAATCGACTGACTTCTCACTATAGTGTTGGAATTCACAACGGAAATTTTTGAATAGCAATTTTATTTTATTTTATTTGCGGAATATCTATCATCTTATTAAACAATAATAACTATTTAAACTTACTGGTGAAAATTCGGAATCACTAAATAAAAATTCAGCCAGATGCGGAATGCCACAGTGTTGCTGCATGTGGCTGATTTTTTATTGCGGGATTCCAAATTATCACCAGTAAGTTTAAATAGTTATTATTATTTTATAAGATGATAGATATTCCACAAATAAAAGAAAATTGCTATTTAAAATTCTCCGGTGCGAATTTCAACACATGTGGAAGTTGGGCGATTAGTGATGACGTCAGAACTCATGTCCTCTGGCCTTGAGTATTTCGATGGCGCGGCCTGAATACTAGGGGTGAGCGCTGACGCAAAAACGGTGGTTGTCGTAGATGGATTTTTTTCAGTGTTTGTACGGTCTGTTGAATTTGAATACCAATAATTTAAAAGAAAAAAAATCTGCTTTGTTTTCCTGAGAATCAATAAGTCAAAGAAAACTTTTGGGAAATACTGGTGTCTAGATTCAGGGGAGTGTAAAAACGCTTTAAAAAATCCGTCTACGACAGCCATCATTTTTGTGTCAGCGCTCAGGTATTAAGGGGAAGGGGGCGGTGCTATAAGGGTCACGGGTGTATTTATTTCTCTCTTCCTCATTTGAATATACTGTCCTAATAGACGCATGTAAATTTTAATCAGAATATATAATAAAATGGTGTTTTACCTATCTTTCAGTCTCTCTTACCCGAATTTCGTGGTGTAAATTTCATAAAAGTTTCACATCGCAGTGACAAATAAATAGACCCTTAAAGTTTATTTCAGAATGACTCTTTTGAACATCGTTTCTGCAACCTACGCAAACTTTTCAAATCGTTTCTGTAACACCTACGCAAACTTTTCAAAGAGTCTGAATGATTTGTAATCTGCCGCTGATGTTTGAACTTAATTTAATTTACACTTCAACAAACTAAATTAAAATTCAACTGTAAATTTAAGTGGATTCTTTAAAATTTCCTATAGCAAATAACAAGAGGAATCATACTACTCTTTGTTATAACTCTACATGTAGAATAGGGTGTATTTCGCGAGGTACAGTAACTAAATCTGATATTTTTCTAGTTTTTAAATACTGGTTATTACCCCCCGGTATGCTATTTCTTTCTCCCAGCTATTAATGTGTCGTCTCCAAAAAATAACGTTGCGTTGTATAACCCAGCCGTAAAACAAGCAGATGTATCATCGTACGGAATAATCTCCTCCGTAATTTTTTTAACTTATAAGCATCGCACATTTTCAATTTTTTTTATCGTCGTATTGAAAAATCGTACTTTTAAATGCAATTTGTTTGAAAGCTGCATCTCAATTTGTTTTTGAGATATTAATTTTTTTGTAGTTTTTAGCACCATTTGTTTAATTTTGGCACCACAAGTACTCCATTTCTGTAGAAAGTAAAGGGAAAATAGTTGGGAAATAGCAATTATATCTCTTTTGTTGCTATTTACTCATAAAAACTGAAAAACGAAATTAATTAAAATACGTGCTATTTTGAAATAATATAAATGAATGATTTCTGATAAAACATGGAGCTATTATAAACTAAATTCAATTTTAAGTATCTATATTAATATTACTAACAAATGAAGGCATATGTTTCATGAGATAGACGATTTTTTTGTCCAGTTTCTTGAATGACGAAATCTCTTTTTTTGGATTTGTGTATTATTCAGTGATAGTCACGTCCTATGCATATTTTACTATAGATGTTGTTTAAGACTGGATCGTAAATGAGTAATTCTTCAGCGGATGCGGATGACGTCATTTTATATAAAATAAAAGGCGTGTTTTTATTCTTAAAACTGAACTATCTATATTTATATACAGATATATTGTTTTTTCATCGGGGGCGACACTAAATTCTGCAAAAGCAGAATTCCTGTTTTCTAGTATTTTAATTATATTCTTAAGCTAGAAAAACTACGAATTACAACATATGAACTGAAAAAAAAATTTGGGAGTTTTAGAATTTTAAGTAAAACATTTCTCTTCTAAACCATCCATTCATGTTTCCATGTTTGGAAATTCATGCATCGAAACTATTCATGTTTCTCACTTTACAAACATAATAAAGGAAGAATATGTAGCAGTTATTAGTTATAATTGAAAATGCAAAATTTAACAAAAACTTAAATAATAGATTTTTAGGTAAAATAGCCGTAGTTAAACATTGCTGAATAAGCTATTTTAAGTTGAGACTAACAAGCCAGCTTTCCTGTTGTTGTGATTTTACTTCGAAATTTACTTTTAATTCATTCACAGACGCTCATATATTCAGTATTAATTTGATGTGGTTATTGTCTTGTACAGGGAGACATTAATAAAAGGTGAGGTGTTTAGAGTTTGATTTTAAACAATATACTAGGCCAAACGCAATGAAGCGTTGTGTAAATGCTATTTTGACCGGGAGGAATAGATTTAAAAGGAAACTAGCCGGATGTGCCACTCCCAGAACTTTCTTCTTTCTCATACATTTTAATATTTCAAAACGTTGTTACACATATTAATGCTTCCGTGTTATTACTTCAATACTACGCCAACTTTGATTTTCATCTTAAATTTCTGATTCATTTTACTAATCAGAGTAAAAACGAGTTAATCTCAATCATAATATTTAATAAAATCAATATTTTTCGTTATTCTGTTGTACATCCGCTGCTTGATAATTTCCGGGTTTGCCCGTTATTGCATGAACAGCCGATGTACAATAGAACTAGAAAAATTGAGAAAAATTGCTATTACAGGCGGATTGTTACTAAATCCACGTGAGCCCTGCTTCCCATAGCCAAAAACATACACATGAAATGTGGTTCAATTCTATGCATAACTTCATGCACTTTTCGATGGTACAATAATGAAAATGCCACAAAAATCGTTATTACAGTGCCTCCTTCCGGCAAAATATTTCCGAATTCAATCAGGACTTGTTGGCTATAGCCAAAAACATACATAAAAAAATTTGGTTATTCTATGCATAACTTCCTGCACTTTTCAATGATACAAAAGGATAGACAGACATTTTGTATAAACATGTTTTGGGGGAAGTCGAAAAAAATTTTGATTACAATACTTTCTTCTTTAGAAAGAAGAAAGTAGATTCAGATCACCACCAGGAACAAAAGTAGTGAATTGGGCAGTAAAATAGGTGTAGAAACAGACTCCAAGAGAGAACTTCTAAATGTTGAAAACCAAGTGTAAAGATTAAAAAAATATTCCATAAAAGTTAAAATTCCATAAAATGTATGAGAATCATGTGAAATATCTCCTTTTTTACTTTCTGTGACTATTTTACTGCCAAAATTAAGCCTGATGCGCCAATTTTGCTTCGAATGGTGAAATTCTGAATTATTTTTTTAAATCGCTAAGTATATCCCTCATGGTCTAAATAGTATTTACATACATTTTTATTACGTTTGGTCTATTGTACTTTTTATAGAAAAGTTCTAAACACATCACATTTATTATAATCCCTGCCTGTATAGTTTTGACCCCTCTTGTATTTAATTAAACCGCACAAATATTTATCTATTAAAATGCATGAAAATTTCAGTTTTTTACATTTAAACATTTCGCACAAGCTCTCTTGTAATATTTTATTTTGCCACAAAACATAATTTTTCACCTTTTCAGAGGCAAGTAATTGTGCTTCTCTAATGTTAAATTCACACCGGAATTTTTTTATTTCAAAATAAACAAAAGCAATTTTACAGCCTTTTCCCACCAAAATTATAAAAGTTAAATTTAATTAAACGTTTCTAGTGTAAATCTTGATTAAAATTAGGTGGGATATAATATATCTCACCACCCTCAAAGGGTTAAACCAATTAGGATATTTAAATAAGCCTCATAAGGAAAAATGCTGCCACCCCGCTATTTATTTTTATTCAAATTGCTTGCCTGTATCATTTTTTCTAATTAATAATATTTGCTCTATTTAATGACAGATAAATTAAAGCAATAACACGAATTATTCTATTTAATAATAGTGGTAACAATCGAGAAATCCGAATTTAAAAAAACCCCACTGGTAACACAGGCCTGGATACCTTAATGAGCCTTCTTTATGCTCTTTTCTATTATAATTACAGAACTGCCAAAGGGGACTATTTTTAAAATACTAATTTTTTTCTAGTATATTTCTCTTGCACATGGTGGCAAAGTGTAGGTAAAAGATTTTTTGTTTTGAAAAAGTGGTGCGAAATAGAATTAAAAAATAGTCGCCTGTGGCAGGCTTGTAATTATTATTCATTCAATAAAAAGGCTTAGAGCATTTTGTTTGGGGTGACAATTTTATACATACAATAATATTGTTAGTTATGTCTAAATGTAATAAATAAATAAATAAATAATAATTAATAAATAAATAAATTTAATATCTAAATAGAAGATCTGACTACGTCGTTTATTTTACGGTACCAATTTTATATAAAGTGAATTATAAGAAAAAAAATCCTTCTGCAAATTGCTAAAACAATAAAGTTTTATATTCATACCTCAAAAACGCTTAATTGAAATTAGATTCAACTCACTAATTTTGGACAAATTAGCGAAATTACAAAATCCTGACATTTAGCTTCTGAGGCACTTAAATCAATTAGAATGCAATTACGTGATTTCGAGCTTTTCATCCGGCTGTTCATTAACGTTAATCTAATTATATGAGCTAAAAGTTTCATCATAAGATAAAATTTTACGATAAAACATTTACCTTAATATTAAGATTAACTTAATTATAAGATTGCGTCGAAATCACAAATCATCTCATTTTATGTTAAAGAACGATTTAACTTTCACACTTAGCGTACTATTGGAAGGTAATTCAAAAGAGTGTTTCATTTTTAATGCAATTTTTTGGCTTTTAAGAACATGAATATTTTTTTAATCAGTTTAATAACAAAAGCAAGACCACTTTTAAATGTAGATACAAATAATGACAAAAAATGTCCAGGCTTTTAGATGCAGAAAAATTAAATTTCAAACTAACGGTAGTAATTTAGGATCTCCATTGGAGAATTTTTGCATCCATAATTTAACGTCTAAGATAATTATCCAAATGCTCCATTTCCTTTTCAATTAAGGGGACCCCTAAAATCATTAAAAAATTGATTTTTTGTTTTTTATTTCATTTGACAGCTAATGTTTTTCTGAACAATTTGCCACAAACCGCATCAAAAAATTCGTAAAATTGCGCTCGTTATAGTAAACTTATAGTATAAAATTTTGTTTCTAGCGAAACATTTATGTTTAAATTCATTTTTCACAAAATCAATATTTTTTTTATTGCGCGCACGATAACTCCAAATATATTAAAGGTAATGATTCGAAACTTTATATTTATCTTTACTAGATCATTTTTTTTTAAATTGAACTAAAATGTAAGAAAATTAACAAAAATTATTGAATGTATGGGTATTCGAGTAACAAAAATTATCAAAATTTTCATATTTTTATTTTGAAAATAAAAAAACTTTAGAATTTTTTTGTTTATTCATTAGATTTTAGTCCATTTTATTTTTGTAATATTCTTAAACTTATATTAAAAGTTTCAAAGTTCTAGAGGGTATAGATATTTTTAAATCATGCGCGCAAGCTATTACATTATCATTAATAAAAAAAGCATACATTAAGGAATAATTATTATCAATTAATTATACATTGTTTAATGCAAGTTATATATTATATTGTATGGAGAACATATTATAGTATTGACAAAAAAAAAAAAAAAAAAAAAAAAAAACTGGGGTATAAATATTTGTCTCCGAAATTAATTTTTTCTTCTGTTTAAAGGGTCGTATGTCCCCTTAATGGAAAAGTTTGAAAATCGTCTGAAATCCCATAAAAGAGCATTATGAAGTAAAATTAAATGCTTTATATTATTCGAAACGAATGAATTAAATTTAACCAAAAACTATACAGCTAATTCCGGGTAATTCACCAAATTTCAAGTTAATCGTATGCTTTTGCGGCAGTTATTGCGAGACATACGCACAGACAGACAGACAAACAAACACACAAACAGACACCAAAACTTTCCGGGTTTCCACAGAGGCCCTTCATTTGACGTTTCTGCAATTAGGGGCTGTACATATATAACGTTATCAACTTTTTGGAAATTCTGAACCCCTCCCCTCCTGACGATATCATACGTTATCATTCCTCGAACACCCTCCCCTGATGATATCGTTATCAGTGTCTAAATGTTCTTTTTATTTTTACGATTTTTTTCATTTCATGCGTTTACAATAATATACAAGTATATATTTATTATTCCTATGCTTTTTACTGATTTAAATGAAGATCAGAAGTTAATAAAATATCCCTATATTGTATGAAATAACTTTATATCAAATAACACTTTAAAGAAACACTCACTATTTAAAAGTATTTAATAAGAGCTTTTTGTTACATAATGCATTTAACAGTAATAATGTTTTCCTGCACTTGCCCCCTGAATGGAGGTAAGCAGAATTTCTTATAAACGAAACAGGTGGACAACATTCCCCCCCATGGCAAGTATCATTCCGAAGCTGGTTTCTCTAACAACAAATTAAATGCACACGTGGCAGAAGAATAGGAACGACGAACGTAGGGAAATTAAATAATTTGGAATGAAATAATTTTATAATCATTTAAGGGGACCGCGTAAGCGAAATTCAACCAAAAAATCGATTTTACTTTTTTATATCATTAAATAGTTTAAACTCTTATCTTTTCAACGATGTATTACACATGTTTATATATTTAAAAAAGTGTTGGATTTTTTCATTCTTTCTAAGAGCACTTCACAGCAGTGGGCTACTTTTTTAAAATTCAGATTTCTTGATTGGCATCACTTTTCTGAAGTGGTAAAAATTCCATAGTTTTCGCCTTGATTAATATGTTATGAAATAAGGCGAATTTTACTATTTCAAAAAAGTGGTGCCAATCAAGAAATCAGAATTTTAAAAAAGTAGCCCACTGGCAACACTGCTTCACAGCTTTAATTGACTTTTTCTCAAAGCTTCGATTTTTCAGGTTTGTATTCCTTTTTTGCAATACCTATTAAACTTAAGAACTCACATTTTTCTAAATACTTATGTTATAGTGCATACTTTAACACAGGGATTTAATGATTTGTTGAGAATTATTCATTTAAGGAAGTGAAATCTTATCAAAAATGCTAATTAAAAAATATTTTTCTATAAATAATTAATAATTAATTTTCAGTTTCACTTAGAACGAAAATGGTCCGTTAAAATACGTAATGCATGTTATTCAAACTACTCTAAAAAATCTAGACCTCTATCTTTCACCATTTCTGAGAAAAAGGTACATAAAGTTGGTGTATTTTAACATGGCCGAGATAGAGCTTTCCCGGTCCACTTAATCGTTTTTATAATAACTTTGTGTTTTCATAGAAATAGATAACAGACTACACTGATGTAAAAAAGATTTAACAAAAAAGAAAATTTTGGTTGGATCAAAAATGATAACGATATCTAAAGACAAACTCCCTCTCCCCAGAGATATCTTACGATATCAAGTTTCAGACCCCCCCTCCCCTAAAGTGATAACGATATATATGTATACCCCTATAATAATAATATATGTATAATATATGTTTGTATAATATTGAATTTGTATTCCTTTCAAATTTGGAAAATATAAAATCGTAAAAATAATAGTCCGAAAAATAGTCACTGAATAATTACCAATATTAATAAATTTAAAAAAAAGAAATTATCGAAACAGACATGCATGAAAATTATGGAAGAAATATAATTTTTTTTTCGATTGTTGCTAATATTTATGAATAAAATTTTGGAGCATTTTTAATATAATTTTTTTACCTGAAGGCTTCATGTAAAAGAAGGCATTAAAACTGAAACTGGTTAAATATTAATTGAAAGTATTTTAACCTCTTATTAATTGTTTTTATGTGTGCTTGCCTGAGCCGAGGCAGCACATTCTGCTCATGGTAGCATTTCAAATGTTGCTCAAATGTTTGTAAATTTTCTTGTATTTTTGTCTTTTGTATAAATGTTTGTAGAATAGAAATCCTATTTATGTTTTACAGATATTTAATATATTCTATTTTTATGTTTATAAAGCAAAATATATTTTATTTTATTCATTTGTATATGTCTTATGTAAAGGGTGAATAAAGTCATTTATTAAACATTTTAAACAGCTTTCTTTTAATTTCTCCCACATATCTCACCCATTGCCAAAATTACACACTGCCACTTTTAATTTATTTCAATTGATTTATGTACCGGATGTCCCAAAAATGACTGATGGATTTTGAAATTCAATAACTTGCAAACGGTGACAGATATTGAAAAAAAATTCTTGCAGGAGTGTAATGCAAGATGTCAGGAGTTTTTATTCTCAGTTTTAGTTACAAATAGCATCGATAGATGGCGCTGCAAGCAATAACCGCTAAATCCAGGCTCGATTTTTCAGCTTCCCTCTTCTTCCATGCGAAAAAAGGAGGTTAAGAGGCTACTTCAGTCAAATGAAAAGACGCATTCACTAATGCTAATCCTATGGAAGAAATTTATAACGATATCTCGGTCGCATTTCAATATTTTTAAATGATTGTTTTTTGCATTCAATAGTTGAGATCGATCTGTATGCAGGCCGTTTTTTACTTTTTCGATTTTGATTGCAGATATTTTTTATGAGGATGCTTTTACTTTCGAAACCGGCTCCGAAAATGAAAGTATTCTCATAAGAAATACCTGTAAACAAAATCGAAAAAGTAAACAACGGCCTTTGTACAGATTGATCTCAACTATTGAATGCAAATTAAATCATTTAAAAATATTGAAATGCGACCCCGATATCTTTATAAATTTCTTCCATAGGATTAGCATTAGCGAACGGGTCTTTTCGTTTGACTGAAGTAGCCTCTTAAAATGCATTGAATGGATCCCGAAGTACCAAAAATTGGGTCTGGACTGAGCACCTATTACTCTCAGCGCCATCTATTGTTTGAAATTCGAACTAAAATCAAGAATCACTGTAAAAAAACTCCTGACATCATACATAACCCTCCTGCAAGAATTGTTTGAGTATCTGTCACCGTTTGCAAGTTATTGATTTTTAAAATCCAACAGTCATTTTTGGGATACCCGGTATATATTACAGATTACAAGACCTTGTTATTTATTATATTTATTGACCTTAGTCAAAAGCTTTTGAGATTCATTGAGTTACCATTTTACTAAATTGCAAAATTTTGTGCTTAATTCATCATTTTATAACTTCTTCCATTACACTATTTTTATCTATCCACAGATGCTTGACATGTTTGAAATACATTTATTATACATTCAGTATTTCGAAAAAATATGTATATTAAAAAGTTAAACTAAATAACTATTAAAATACATAAATACATAGCTGCCGACCTCCCGATTTTTTTAATACCAATAAATTCTTACAAAAAAAACTCGCTTTTTCTACTTGCAGAAATTGTGTGTTGTATAAAACAAATATTTCTTCATAAAAAATATTGTTATTAAAAAATAGAGAGTTTGGCAACTATGTAAATGTGAGCATTTTTTAGGAGTTACAGCAAATTAGACAAATGTATCACCCAAGCGGAAAGTTAAAAATATTATGTGTTATCAGGGACAATAATCTGCCATAAGCTGATGAAAGGAATGAAAAGATAATAGCAACCGGTTACAAGTAGTCGGATCATAATATAAGGCAATACTTCGCCACACAATTCCATGTTACATTATTCAACCAAATTGTTTTTCAGTATTAATATTTATAATTTTAAATTAATGTATCTAATACTCAGATAGCATGAACATTAGCAGCAAGTTCGATGTTTTCTGATATTATCTTGCCGTGACAAAGCTGAATTGAGAAATTCGCAGCAAATCTCCCGCATGGTATACCATCACCCACTTGCATGAGTAGTTTGTTGTGAAACTGATGGCAAGACTGTCTTTAATTCACGAAAGTGACGAAAGCAAAAAATTCTCTCTGTTGAGAGAATAGACAATCAGCAGATAAGCAGAAATTGCAGAAATTTTATTCGGTTGGCACCGCTTTTTTTAAATGCTATACTTATCAAATACCAAAAAAAGGCTCGATTTGAAACAAGCACAAATATTAGTCTAACTTGTTTATGGTGGTAAAAACGATGCATGCACCTTAACGGTGCGTATGCATCAATAAACCTGATCAGATCTATGGACCCCTTTAAGGGATTAAACTTATAGCGTGACAGTTAATGTGGTTTGGAAAGATTACTGCTTTGCGGTAAGTTTGCCGTATTTTTGATTACTTGTTTGGCGTTAATTTACAGCAAATGTGATACAGCATGAATTTAACTTGCACGACAAGTTAGCTGCAAGTTCATGTGTTGACTTCGGCGTTTGCGTTTTCTTGCTACAGTCGTGTTATGAACTTTCAGTCTTGTCATGCTGAGCTTGCAGGTTTTCAAAGCAAGACTTCTGTAAATTTTCTGCAAACTAAAAATGCTATGTGGGTAGATGGTTGTTGTTATAATCGATTTATTTGCGCCATTAATACTTTTGTTGTATATAACATGTTACCACAATCTCTTGTAACTCAAGATGTAATTCATTTATCGAAAAATGAAAACCATTCGATTGTAAATCAATTCAATAGCCATGCATGCAAGTCTCACATTTTTTAGCTTAAAAATTAGTCTATAAATTTGTCAGAAAATTTCGCGGGAATTTTTTTTTTTATATGACAACACCCTAACTTGGGATATTCGCCCAAGCGTTAACGCTTAGTCCTTTAATATTTCATTATGCAAGACCAGCTTTTGCTCTCAAGTATTTTATATAAGCTTATTACCTAATGATAAGTTCTATTAATTTATCATACTTGCTGAACATGAAAATGTTTGTTCGAGCAGGCTTTTTAGGGCTACCATTATTTTCAAGGCGAAATATCAGTATTTTTTTAATAGAAAAATAAATCTAGTTTAAACGCGCGAAATTTCGCCTTATTAAAAAGGAAAGATTTTCTGTAAGAAAATACTGGTACCGAAGAATTTCTTAGTCTGGAAATTCAAAGATCCGTTTGAACCCTGTCGAGAATCGATAGCATCAGAGAAATAGATATTTCGTGTTTAGAAAACTGTTTAATATGCTGTAAAAATACTCGGAAACGTTTTATAAAATTAAGAAATTTTTGTAAAAGAAAAGCTTCTTTAAATGGCGGAAATTTATTTGTATGTAATTTTTTTAATATAAAGGAAAGCTTTTTGGAATCGTTAATAACTCGGAAGATCTTCTATTATATTTTCGTAAACCTTGAGAGGGATAAGAGTTAGATTAAGAAAAGTTTATCTTTTTTATCGTGCAAATACATTACAACGAATCGTTACAACGAATCAGTAATTAGCAGCAGTAATTAATTTCGCTATACTGAAAAAGTCGTTAAAGTGAATATTTTCAATTGAAGAAAGGATTGTAATCGAAATTTTTTTCGACTTCCGGTTTTCGACGGATTTACACGTTTTAGGTGTCAGGAATCCCCCCAAAACATGTTTATAGAAAATGTCCGTATGTTCGTATGTCCGTATGTCGCCATTGTACCATCCAAAAGTGTATGAAGTTATCCATAGAATTGAACCAATTTTTTTTTTTCAATTTTCGGCTATGGCAAGCAGGTCCTCCCTTAATTTTGAAAAATTCCGACAGAAGGGGGCGCTGTAATAGCGATTTTTGTGCCATTTTCATTATTGTACCGTCGAAAAGTGTATGAAGTTATGCATAGAATTGAACCAAATGTTTAGTGTATGTTTTTGGCTATGCGAAGCAGGTCCTCCTTGAATTTGAAAAGTTCCGCCGAAAGGGAGCACTGTAGTAGAGATTTTTGTATAATTTTCTTGATTTTTCGTAGTTCTGTTCTATTGTACACCGGCGGCTTGTAAAGCGACGGGAACTTCGCATGAGGATAAGTCGGCTATTCGCGAACAGCTGATGTACAACAGAATAACGAAAGCTATTGATTTTAATAAATATGATCGAGATGAACTCGTTTTTATTCCGATTAATTGACTGATGCAGAAATTTAAGATGAAAGTCAAAGTTGGTATAGTATTGAACTAATAATATTAAAGTATTGACATTTGTAATTACATTTTGAATTATTAAGATGTATTGGATAGAAGAAAGTTTTGGGATTGGTACATCCGACTAGTTATAATGAAACATCATAATAGATTTTCTGTAACAAGCCAAATAATATTCGTTAAACTGGAAAATTCGTTAAAGTGACACTCGTTGTAACGAGATTCTTGTGTAATACAACATATACACTGTTACATCTTTTGATCTAATTACCGTATTTACATGCAGTTTTTTAGACTATTTTATTAAAAAATCCTCGCAGTATTTTTGAGCTAAAACAGAAAATATGTTTTTTTTTTTTTTTTAACGTAATATTTTTTTTTTTTTTTTTTTTTTTTAACGTAATGCTCCTGTCACGGACCACCTTGAAATATAAAAGTAACTCACACACAACCAGGGACGGCGTAAACATCAGGCAACCGGCCCGCGCCTATTGTGGTCTGTTAGGGGGCAACGAGTCACTCTATGGAATTCGAAATATCGTTTCCTCTGTATAAAATAGAATTTTTCCTCCAGATTTGTTTTAAATGCTTCTTCTTGAGAAAGAAAGTGAGTATTAACTTTATTTCTTAGTGGCAAAAAAATATAATTGTCGGGGAATGTAAAAATTCGATGAAAATGATCGTGAAAAAATAAATATTTAAAATATAGATAGAAGGTTTTGCGAAATTTAAAATAATTATGCGCAATTAAGTGTGAAAGTAATCTTTTATACATTTCATTATCTATTTTATATATCATTCTATGATATATAGAATTTTAAAATAAATTTTATTTGTCCAGTATTACAGTATATGTTGGACTCAGGGTTACCAGTTTGGCCTCCATTTTTCTTCCGGAATTTCCAAAAGAAGAATTTTTATCATAGTGATCAGGAAATGTCTGTCATTAAATAAAGCATAGACTACCATTTTCAATTTCTGGTATAAACTCTGGATTTCTCAATAAAAATGGAGGCCAAACTGGTAACCCTGGTTGGGCCTCACTAACTGCTTTGCCGGGACCCCGCGCGATGTTGTGCCGGCCCTGCACACATACTCTCTAAATTTTCCTATATCTTAGACACTTTAATATCACAAGTGATGCCAGTTAAGCTGAGTTTGCTATTAAAAAATCCACCACTATTCCCGAATTCGTCTTACTTAATCTATTATTAAATAAGGTGAATATTATTATTCTGAAATAGTATAGATTTCTGAATAAAGAAACTGAATAACTGACAACACTAATTATCAGAAAACACAGACTATTTCGATTTCTTCTTCATTTTCTGGCTTTTCGATTTATATCTCATTACACTTCCTTTAAATTCGCTCTGAAAGCTATTTAGAGAATACAGATTTTTTTAACAAAATGTTTTCACATATTTCTCATAAAAATGCAAATAATTTGTCTCAGATCTAAATGTAAAGGGGAAAAAGGTTATCGACCGCTTTTATACCCACACATTGGAAATCAATATAAACTGAACACATGACGAGTTGAACCCACAACAATTTAGGAATATAGGTCAGACTTGTTTTTTAGTTAGAATTTCAAATATTAGTGCCTTAAGCAAGAATTAATGCATTAAAAATCCTTCTAAAGCAAATCATTTGCATTGAAGTTACTTTTCCAGTCAAAAACTTTACTTCTAATGCAAATTGCATGCGTGATAAATTTTTTCTTTCTTTTATCCTGTTCGAATTTCATTTTTTTGCATGATGAGTGTTTCTGATAAAAGTAAATATGCTACGAAAAGTCTTTTATCAAAATTTCAGCATACTGAATTTCGCTGAAAAGTACGTAAGATAAGGCCAGATAATTTCTTTCTTTCTTTTTTTATCTCAACACATACTCTATAATCGTTATCAAAATTTCTTAGCATAAATTGTATAAAGTACCTTTTTTTACCCATTTATGCCTGAATTTTTGTTTTCTCAAATTTGTTGGTAAAATCACTTTAAAATTTTACAAAATGAACTGGGAAAATACTAAAAAAAATTACGCTAAAATATTTTTGTATTTATTTGATAAAATGTAAACATACTAAATACGGGAATATCCATATGTGTAAAAATGCATAATTATATGTTTTGTCTACATTTATATAAATTAAGCTTTTAAATTGTATATTACGTACTATAATTAGTATTTTTATGAACTGTTAAAAAAATATATATTTATTTCTTTACAGAGACTAATAACATTATTATTATTATTATTATTATTATTAAATTAAAAATAATCGTATTTGAGGCTAAAAAACAATTTATTTCAAAATCATCTTGAAAAGGACTTTACATCAATAACTGTCTCCTAAATGGCTAATAGAAATATGTACCCATTTGAGCCTAGCGCCCTATATTTCGTACGTTACAAACGTGCATAAAATATAGGCTTGAACATAGAATTTCGCAATTAAAAAAAATACGTATTTCAATGAAGTCTGCAAGCTAAGATTATGACTTATTTATTTGGATACTTGATACAAAAAATACAAATAAACTTACTTTTTACATTTCGCTATCTTGAAAAATCTATAAACACCGAAAAAGGGCCATTTAAGCAAATAAATATCAATCTTATGCTGTCATCTCTCGGTAATAGGTAAAGATATTTATAGACAATTACTTCATACAATTTTCATGTTGTAAAGAAGAAGAAAATGACAAAAAAATAAACGGTCAAGTGTGAGAATTAATCGCGCTCATAGGGTTCCGTACAATAAGTATATGAATTTTGAATTGTATTATTAAAACAATCGTTTTTAAAGAAAAATAAGACTTCGTAAAAACTATACAACGTAGGGTTTGGTATAACTGTATATATACTACAGTGCGTCTCATAAGTATATGGACAAGCGATTTTTTGAAATAGCAGCTCAAAATATGAAGCCATAATCACGAAAAAAATAATAAGCATATGGAATCATAATATATGTTTGTTACAATAACGAAATACTGTATAGGTTTCACAGAATTTTTGTAAAAAAATAAAATTCAAAATAAGCTGTCCCAAAAATATATGGACAAATGAAGAGAATTGCATTTATTTCCACCGTATCAAAAAAAAATAGCATTTTCTGCGTTCTGTGTATATGAAGTACCCACTGCTAAATATAAAATCACTGCTCATTCTTCAATTATCGAACAGTGGGAAAATGCCTCGCAACCTTCAATTCTCTGTTGCTGATACAGCTAAAATTTGGCGTTTAAAGACTCAAATGATAAAATTTCTGATATTGCTAAACAAATAAAGAGTAACAGATCCGGAATTTATGAAATTTTATCAAAAAATGACAATGCAATTGCAAAACAACGTTCAGATCGACCAAAAAAAAAAGCAACTCTGCGACAAGACAGAGAGATTTTTCGAGTAGTTTCAGCCCAAAAGAAGTTTGTTCGTGAAATTTCGAAAAATTTAGCATTTCCTATTACGAGATCTACTGTTCACCGTTGCATACACGCAAATGACATTCATAAATATTGCAGAATGTGCGCGGAATCTATGCTGAAAGTGCACCATAGAAATGCACGCGTTCTTTGGACTAAAAAACACACGCCTTGGGAAGATGAGTTGCTAAGTGTTTCTTCAGTGACGAAAACAAAACCAATTTGGATGGCCCTGATGGCTGGGCATACCATCGGCATGATCTGCGACGAGAATCTCGTAAGTTCTTTAGTCGACAAGAAGGAGGGGATTCTCTCATGGTGTGGGGCGCGATTTGTTTCAATGGAACAACGGATATTGCTTCTCTTCATGGTCAGCAGTTCTCTGAGGATTATTAAAATGTCCTTAAAAGCAATCTACTTCCATTTGGAAACATTTTTGAAAGGGATAACTGAAAATTCCAAGAAGACAATGTGTCAATTCACATCCGTCATTCAACAACAGCTTGGTTTACGCAGAATCATGTGACTGTTATAGACTGGCCAGCTATCAGCCCAGACCTCCATCCAATTGATAACCTTTGGGGGGTACTTGCACGAGATGTATATGCTCATGGTCGTCAGTTTTCTACTATTCAGGAATTAAAGCAAAACGTAGAGCATAATTGGTTCTCTTTATAGCCACACATTCTCCAAACACTAGTTTGAAGCTTACTTAATACGGTTTTCAAGATAATTCAAAGGAATGGATCCAAAATTTGAATTTAAATGCAAAAAACTCGAAAAGTCCATATATTTTTGAGACAGCGTATTTTGATTTTGATTTTTTTACAAAAATTCTGTAAAACCTATACTGTATTTCTTTGTTGCCATAAACTTGTATTAGAATTCCATATGCTTATTATTTTTTTCGTGATCATGGCTTCATTTTTTGAACTGTTACTTCAAAAAAACGCCTGTCCGTATACTTTTGAGACGCACTATAGAAAAGTATGAATGGGTATACCGTAAAAGTTCAAAGAGATATGAAGCTTAAATAATATCAAACATTGCTATTCTGTGTAATTCTTTTTTTAATCTTATCCTAATCTGTTCATGATGAATTAAATTCGGCACTGACAAGAAAAGTAGTGCATATTTAAACTTCATATGGCATTTCATAAAACTAAACTCAGCGTCGTAATAATCTTTTCTTTTTGCAGTGCATCTAAAACAAAACCCTTGTTCAAAGTTTAAACTTGGCATTTTGCTAAGCTTCGAAAGGAGGTAGCAAAGTAGCAATGCCGCTTTGGTCTGTGCCGCGTTTTTCCATACAGGTTTTTAGTTAACCTTTAAAGACAGAGTAGGTGTATTGAGAGAGCCACTCAATGCAAACTAGTCGCGAATCCCATAGTATTTATGTGATTAATTATCATTAAATTAATCTGGTTTTAACAATTTGACGTTTATGGCTTTTAAACTGCGACTGGGATTGCATTACACAAATATATCCTTAAAATTTGTTATCTAGGCTTTAAAAGTGATGGAGCATAGAACGTCATCCCTGTCATTATGTATGTCCAAACCGTCCGTGTCCTTAACGGTTAGGCAGCCTAAGAGAGACTGCTCAGGGCCAGGTAGGCCTGCCCCTTAGAACTTAACGTCTCTCCCGGTATGTTCCCCGACACGTTGGGGCTCGTTAGTGAGTCCAGCCCTGTCCGGCCGTATGCAGACGGACAAACACAAAATGCCCAAGGGGCGACGCTCACCCGCTAAGGGCGTCTATGCACCACCGACCACAGAACCCAGAATTTATTTGAAAAAGAACAAAGTGGGATTACAAAAATTAGACGAATGCCTTCCCGCCAGGAAAACGCCTACTCGCGACAGAGGGCGGGGGTATAAGAACATTTAAAGTAAAAATAAAATAAAATAAATAATAATAATAATAATAAACATCACTGATCCTGGCCGCCGGGGTATGAACCCCTCTCGCGACAAGGGGCGGCAGGAAGGGAAAAGAATGGAATGCGTGGCACAAGTAAGATGGCACGAGCAAATACTCAAGCGTCCATTGGAGATGTAATGATTTGCGTGGCACAAGTAAGATGGCACGAGCAAATACTCAGCGTCCATTGGAGATGTAATGCTTTGTGTGGCACAAGTAAGATGGCACGAGCAGATACTCAAGCGTCCATTGGAGATGTATCTCTTGATAGAATGGTCAGAAGCACGAGCAGAGGCTCTTGCGAACGTAGGAAACCACACATTGATGAGTAGGAGAATTTACTGGAGCCTACAAAGAGGACTGGATTCTGGTGCTGTTTGAAGATTGATATGGTGGCAGTGAGACTGGATAAGCAGAACCAGGGCTTAAGTTAAGTTTGTTAAGTATGTAAGGAAATTGTGAATGTGTTTTAATTTGTTGAGTAGGAGGGTGAGGGAAAGGACGTTTTGGAGCCAGTTGACTGGCAGTATGTCTGGACGCCTCAAGTGCCAGCGTTGCGTGAGAGTACAACTGTAGTACGGGTGACTTATAGTGCCATCTTCACCGCAGACGCAAGTGGCAATGGATCTTATTTTGAAGCGGTCCAGATATGCCATGAAAGGGCCATGTCCTGTTAAGAAGCTAGTGGTGTAGGGTGTTAAGTTATATAGTGTGAGAGAAACTTTAGGAATTAGCTTATATGTGTGCCTGCCCTTTTTTGAAGTATCACAGTGCTCCTGCCATCGCGTCAGTATCCTTGCTCTAAGGACCCTTTTGACTTATGACTTGGGCACTGGGAGGTGTGTGTCTATTGTTTCTTTCTGTGTGGCCTTCTTCGCTAGGTTGTCTGCTAGTTCATTGCCAAAGATACCTTTGTGAGCCGAGACGTGACCTAGTGAGATACGATGTAGGAGATTCTTAAGTTTTAGTTTGATTTGCAGTACTAGAGGATGTTTTGTCCTGTGTGCCTGTATTGCCTGCAGGCCAGAGAGGCAGTCGCTGTAGATGATAATACTATTGCTAGAGTGGGATTCCACCCTCTCTAATGCGTTTAGTATTGCGAACAGCTCTGCTTGGAATACGGAGTTATTATCATCTAGCCTTGCAGATCACTGATGGACCACCACCGTGCCCTCCGTGGCGCAGAAGGCTGCGTCCACGCCAGTCTCTGTGCCTGAACCATCAGTGAAGAGTGTGGAGCTAAGGGCAGGTGTGTAGCTGTTGCGTGTTGTGTTTACTTGAAAATGTGAAGTCTCCTCAGCGGGGTGGAGCTGCCAGCTCCTGACTTTGTATTGCAATGTTGTGTTTGGAAAAAGAGAATCTATTACTGTGTCACGTTTTAGCTGTAGGATTGAGGATTTGGCGTGTTCGTATTCTAGTTGAAGTGTGATGGGTGGAATACCTGTAAGTATATGTAGTGCATCTGTGGAGATTGTGCGGTAGCCCCTTGAAATTTGTAGGAGAAAAGTGCGTTGTATTGATTTTAGTTTAGGTTGTGCTATGGATGATAAATTACACCCCCAGGTACAGGCCCCGTAAAGTATTATTCTTTCGATTATTGTTAGGTACCAGATCTTCAGTGTTTTGTTGTCTACCCCTCCCAATTTAGAAGTTAGTCTTAATGAATTATTATGATATGCTGTCAGTTTAAGTTTTAGGTCGTTAATGTGTGGGATCCAGTTAAGATTTGCGTCAATGGTTATACCTAGGAGTTTTATGAGTTATACGTGTCGAATGGAGACATTATTGATCCTCATCACTGGAGGGTGTTTTGGATCATATCTGTGTGGTTTGGTATATCTCGGCTAATTACCGACGATTTTTTATGAAATTCATGATCAACAATGCTTTTATACTTCTGCCACGATAGGTACATCTAGCGCTGCTCAACACTTTTGCTGAATGCCCGTAAATCGAAATTTGTGTGCGGAAAAATGCGATTTTCTCAAAAACCAAGTGACCTATGGCAATCACTATAATTTTCCTGCAAGGTTTAAACTAACGTCTACTATCTCTAATTTTTTCAGAATTTTAGTTTCGGTAGATTCGGAATTAGATGGGGGGGGGGGGGACATATTTTTGCACTACATTTTCGACCATAACTTTGAAAATATAATACAGAAAATTAAAAGAAATATATTTTTGAGTTCAGCGTTACGAGAGCTTTCACACGATATCCCACACGATATACAAAGAAAAGATTTCTTTTTTCAAGTAACTTAATTAGCCCCTATACATTTTTCCTAAATATGTTTATGAATATTTATTAATCTGTAAATATGTGGGTCAATAGTCTTTATTATTTCCCGCAATTTGAACTTTCCACATTCTATAGTTTACTAGTAAAGTGGCTGTGACAGACAGACAGACACAGGAGTGATCTTATAATGGTTCCGTTTTTACTTTTTAAGTACGGAACCCTAAAAATTATTAAAATTCGAAAAGTCCCAAAAATGGGACGCTGGGCATAAATGGCTTAAGTTACAATGCGTTAAGTTCTAATAATCATGATCACAGTGTGAGTCATAAGTATCTCCTAGAAATATAATTAAAAAAAATTTCTGAACTAAAAAAAAATTTTGTTCATTTTGTTGAAAATGCTTGTAAGCGTAATTAACAACAACAACAAAAAACACCTCTTTATTTTAAGGGATTAATATTGTATTTTTATGAACTTTCACTTATCTTAGATCATATTTTTTCCCCTGTACAATGAACATATATATGTATTTTTCATTTTTCGTCTGGTCCGTCCGTATGTCGGCACAAAAACTACCCAACAGAATGGTTTGAAATTTAATAAATATAATCGTTGCAGAATTTTGTCGAGTCATTTCAAATTTTATGAAAATCGAATCAAAACTTAAAAAGGTATTAATAAAAGTTTTCTTCATTCTATTAAATCCTACCATACGTAATTAATTCAATAATATCCCATGATAGGTAATGATTCTAGGTTGTCATGGTGATGACGTCCTGTTTAAGATGGAGTCCTATTATTTCCGTATTACTGAATTTAATATATATAATCGTAATAAAATTTGTATTCACGCACTTTTGCATAACAGTGCAATAGCTATTGCACCAAGATCTGAATATTTATAAAAATAGTTATAGTACGAACATTTCCGAATCATTTACCAGGTCTGACTTACAATTTCGGACTTGTTTTATTCAACGAATAGGGGATTTCTCACTAAAATATTTCGTTTCTCGCATTTTTAATATAAATTATATTAAAATATTTTTATGGCTCCTAGCTAGATAAGGGTCATGTAAAAAATGCTGACTGACATTTTTTAATTTTACCGATTTTCATGTAAATTACTTAACACCTGATATCCTTTAAAGAGTACACCGTTTATATATTACACAAAACATGCCCTCATAACCAAATACCAAATATAGACAAGTTAACCAGTTTCTGTTATTGAAATTCAATAAGATCAAATCTACTCGTCAAAAGCTGTACGTAGTTAACTGAAGGTTCAGTCTATACAAATGAGCTGTTTTAGAGAAAGCAACCGTAATGGTTTTGCTTGTGGATTCTTTTAGAAAACTTGAATACTGAAAACATTATGAAACTTGAATTTTGTAAATTACCTTGTTTTATACCTGGGACATAGCTGCCAACTTTTACGCTTTTTTCCTACCACTATTTTTGATCAGAAAAAATTGCCTTATTTAATTTTATGTTTTTCATGATTAAATAAGACAAATATCGCTGTTAAAATATAGCGGTAGGAAAAAAGCGTAAAAGTTGGCAGCTATGCCTGGGACCTTCATAAAACGCAGCTCTTAACCCTTAAATGCGCGATTTTTTATTTTGTTTCGAAAAAATTATATATGATACTCTGAAAGGCTTATTACACAGGAAAAATAATGAAAAACATCAGAGATATATTTTTTATATAATACGTCAATCTTTTCTTCTATTGCACATCTGCAATATAAGTAAAAACTACTGCGTGCGGCTTTTTTACGCTAAAATAATGCAAATTAGTAAATACTTTAATAAGTATGTCTCCAAATACCTTATTTTATATAATTATTTATTTTATAAAACTTAACTTTAACCCTTTAATTCCCATAATAGAATACGTTCTAGAAATTACGTAGTTCAGAGAATCTGACTTTACACCAGAAAGTTTCAATGGTTAATTTCGATTTATTTAAATACGGAATGTCTGTTTTTTTTAAATTAAAGCAATTATTATTATTAAATGAAATTATTATTAAATTAAAAGCAGCGTTGTTTGCATATATTCAAAGCTGCACATTAAAGGGTTAACTCATTCATTCTTTTTCATTGAAAAAGTGTATTTTTCTCCCATCGAAATAATTTTCACCCATCCGCGCACAAAGATTAGATATTCTAACTCAGTATTTTGCGGGATTTTATTGCAATTGTTTTAATCACCAATCCTTCAACTTTATTTTTATCTGATTAAGTTTTTGCTTTGTTTGTTCGCGTCGTTTGTTCTGCCTCAAAAAATTGATTAGAAACTGAATTATCAGGAATATTAAATGGAAAAAATATTAATTTGATACACAAAATAAATTGCAATTACTTCGAATAGCACTACATTACATTTAATTTTGGTGCATGTGTTGAAATTAATCCATACTCTGTAAAAAAAAAAAAAAAAAAAGAAAAAAAAAGTTTTTTTATGTAAAAAAGAAGGTTAATCCTTAAATGCCTGATTTTTCAACAAAAATAAATCATGGGAAAAATACTTAAAAAAATCATATTTTTTTTACGTATGGTTTACGGCTAAAAAACTGTTTGTTACTAATCGGCAATACTTGTCTTTAATTGAAAAAATAATTTTCCTTGATAAAATTCTATAATATTAAACAAACAAGAATTTCAGGAACTATAATAAGAAATAAATTTTACTTGCTCACTGCAGAATAATATATTTATCATTGTGTTTGTCCTACAAACAAAGATATGAAAACAGGGAGGACTGGGAGCAGGAAAACACAATGATAAACCTACGAGTCAACCACTGGTGGTATTAATTTTTGGCTTATGCACCACTTCACTTCCGGCAGACATGGATCATTAGATTCCTCTACTTCTACTCTTCCATAAAATAAAGGGTTTTTTCTTGTGCTTGATAACATAGGTTTTTGTGCTGCCGGCTCTTGGGCTATAACTCATTTGTCTTAACGTTTATAAATTATGTATCAGGTATTTATTTTCAAAATAGGGATGGTATCAGTTACTGGAGTTATCGACAATATTTAAAAAAAAAATTATAATTTTTAGTAATAGAAAGTATAATTTTTCAAAGTTTTGTCAACAGTAATTTTTTAATATATCTCTACTATACTTTTTTTTAAAGAAGTATAAAATAGATTTATAACTTTGTAACAGTGATTGGAACAAGAAAGAATCCTTAAGGTGTCAGTTACTGAGGGTTTCACCCTACTCACGTTTTTGTTGCAGTTGGAAAAAAAAAATATCATTTAAAATAAAGTCTAACAAATATATAAATAAAAGAGCTATAAAAAATTTTATAATAGGATTTTATTAGTCATAATACTGCCATTGACAAAAGTGATAATAATCGAAGTGGTCTCTTTTTTTTATGATAGAATCTTCTCAATACATTGTTCAAATTTTGGGTCAGTTCCAATCTTTATCATGAAAGTTTAAAGTTTTAAGAAAATGATGAATGAAAAGATGATGATGAATGAAATGATGAATGAAATGATTTTCATGAAAGTTTTAAGTTTTGTCATTTAAAATTTTATGATAGATGGACAGACAATCGGGGGACTAATAGATCCGATACCTTAAAAGATTAAAAAATAGTTTTCTTTATCTATTTTATAAAGGACAAACGTGTCTATGCGTAACGCTGACGTCATTTAGCGAATGACCACCGCTCCCTGAATACTAGACCAGAGCGCTGGACCAAAAATGGCGGCTGCCGAAGGCGGATTTTTCTCAGCGTGTGTACGGTCCCTTAAATATTAGCACCAATAATTTTTTTTAAGATTTTACGCTTTATATTTCTGAGATTAAAGAAGCCAGAGAAATCTTTTATAAAATACTGGTGTCCGCATTTAAGGGGCTGTACCTACGTTAAAATAAATCCGCCTTCGGCAGCCGCCATTTTTATGTCAGCGCTCAGGCCTAGTATTCAGTGGGCGGTGGAATGACAGCAGCAGACGATTAAATTTCACTTTTATTAACTTTTATTGCAATTTTTTAAATTTCTAAATACCGCTCATTTTCACTTTTTACACCGTCGAATAGAGAAAAATAAGTACTTTCAAATGCAATTTGTTTGAAAACCATATCGCAATTTGTTTGAAAACTGTATCGCAATTTACTGAAGATTTACTGTTTTAAAAATAATTTTCAAGACATGACTTTTTATAATCTATATTTCTGTAACTTGCAGACAGACAATTACGAAAGATAAACCTGTTTGCACTAAAATTAATACAGGGTTCGTACGCATTAGGGGATTTTAGGTGTTTTAGCACCAAAAATGCCTTAAAGTACTGGTCCCTCTATCTGAAGATAGATTTTTTTTTCATTAAATAAGGCAAATATTACTTTACGAAAATTCCGGCAAAAGGTCGTTGAAAGTACTTGAAGCGTACAAACCCTGTTAATATAAAAATAGTTCAGTACGTGTTTGTGGCTTATACTCAGTGCTGCCAGATTGGGGACTTTTTTAATTCGAATTATTTGACTGTCACCAGTTTTTTAAAATAGTATAATTCGCATTATTTTTCAGAATTTTAATCTATTTTTAAACAGGCCGAATATTTCTATTTCAAAAAAGCGGTAACAATCAACAATCTGGGGACAAAAAAAAGTCCCCAATCTGGCACACTGCTTATATTCTATAACGAAATTAAAACTGTATCAATCCATAAATAAAATAATAAAATTTAAATAAAACACAAATTTAAGACAGATAATCGAACAACACTTAAACCACTGAAAATATCAAAATAAAAAAAGCTAACGATCGTTTCCGATTTCTTCGAATGTTAAATCCGGGCACGAGGCCAATACGAAATTATCGAAATTAAAACTTTATCAATCCATAAATAAAATAATAAAATATAAATAAAACACAAATTTAAGACAGATAATCGAACAACACTTAAACCACTGAAAATATCAGAATAAAAAAGGCTAATGATCGTTTCCGATTTCTTCGAATGTTAAATCCGGGCACGAGGCCAGTACGAAATTATCAAAATTAAAACTTTATCAATCCATAAATAAAATAATAAAGTTTAAATAAAACACAAATTTAAGACAGATAATCGAACAACATTTAAACCACTGAAAATATCAGAATAAAAAAAGCTAACGATCGTTTCCGATTTCTTTGAATGTTAAATCCGGACACGAGGCCAATACGAAATTATCGCTTTTAATAAATTTCAAAATTTTATTTTAACATGTAATTGTTATTTTTCATATAAAAATTATTTTAGGTATTGTTAGTGAGAAATCTAAAATATATATATATATTAAATTATAAAATATCTCTTAGTTTTCTAATAAAAAAGATTATATTTGGTTTTCACTTATATTCTGAAGCTCGGGTCGGAACTCCTTGTATTCATAAATGTGCGAAACTCTTTTCTTTTTGTGATAAATTACACTAATCAACTGAAGACATTTTATATTTAAATGATTAAATCTGTGTTTTCCAAAGTTTCATCTAATAGTAGTCACAATATAATAATTGGCTTTACAATGTTCTATATCAGACATTCAGAGAACAATCGGTACAATTAAGTTATCATACGAATTGAGTTAATTAACGCTCCAGTTCCCAAACGTCTTTCAGGATGCGCTTCTTATTTGCTGCTTATAGAGATCCTACATTAGAAAGAGATTGGACACTGACAAAATGTTCAAAAATAGATGGATCGCTATGCATTTTCATTACCGTCTGATGCTTTTCATTCAATTAAAATAATGAAAAATTCATTTTATGTACCTTCAAAGAGTTATGCAGACCATAAATATAAGTGAATTTTCCATTTAGTGAATAAGAATTCGTAGAAAATGCATTTTCTAAGAATTCTTATACTCCCTAAGCGTATACTTTCGGGTTTTTTTACGACTACATTACTGCTTATGATACAACAAATTACATACATTTATAAAGATTTTTACTAATTTTTTATTTTAACTAATTCTAGTAATACTAACTTTTTTTACTTTAACGAATTCTACTAATTAGAAAACCTAATAGCTATTCTTAGTTCCCTTTTCCTTACTAAATAAGTAATTAGGTAACATAAATTAATTACGCCACAATTCAAGAGGTGGGGAGTGGATGGCGGTTAATCAGGTTAAGGTCATTGTGCAATCACATTCAAAATATGGAAACAGTTATGTAAGCATTGTTTGTAAGAAACAGAATAAACTTCATAAAATGTGTGTTTTTACAGATAGTATTGAATATAAGATATTTTTTTCTATTCCTTTGAATTCAGCACTTTTCTAAAGCTGCTTTTAATTTGTTAAAGCATCTCTTAGTTAAGAACGACAAAAAATGTCACGTTACAACAGAGCAGTAATATAATTCGAGTGTGAGAACTAGAGATGAGTTCGTGCTCTTTTTTGCACAGCCCTAGCTCGACGATTCGAAATCCGAGCCCGGACGATCCAGAAAAATTTTGTGTCAGCAGAACACGATACCGATACCGAAAGTAGAAAATTGTTAATAACATATTAAAATTGTTTCAAGATTAATTTTCTAATTTAAAAACCGCTTCTTTACATGGAAATCGCGGTTAATCCGAAATACTCTCACATGACTAAGTTTCGCAATTTTCCTGTCTTTGTAAACCTGCTTAAATTAGAAGATTTGTTATTTATATACAGGCGCTGGTAGAAATCTACAAAAGTCACAATTCTGTTTTTTTAACCCTTTCAAGGGCGGTGGCATGTTTGTGAAATTACTTAATTTTAATTCCCAAATGCCACAATGACACCAGAATTTTGGGAATAAAATTTTCCGTTTACTATGTATGTGAAATATAGCTTTTTCTTATTTGAAAATAAATTTGTTCGTAAATTCCTGTGTCATTCATTCATTTCAATATTTTAGCAATGGAAGTTCTTTACCCCTGAAAGGGTTAAAATATCATTCAGCAACTATGGCAGAAACATAAATGTTCGGATTTCCAGTCATTCTGAAAAAAGGACTTCAGAAGAGAGGATAAGAAAGAGAGAATAGACAAGGGATATCACACGGCTTCTTTATGCTTCTAACATTCACCTGTGCCAAGTATTCAGAATCAGACAGAACATTGCTCTTTATATCAAATCAATAACATTTCAATTCCCTTTCAATCTGGTTTTTAGAGAATTATAAAACCCTCTAAAAACTTAGACTACATACTTACTTCTCAAATAGCATCTAACACTTTTTTTTTCACTTTCTTAATAAATAAAATTTTCATTTTGAGCCCGACCCCGAAGACTGATATAAAAATTATGCCCGAGACCGTCCTAATCACTTGTGAGAACCTGTAGCATAACGGGAGGGAGGGATGGAATTCCCCCGAAATCAGTGTGACGTAATTAATGCGGGTGACTTCTCAGCGTAAAACATAACAGAGTTTTAACCCTTTCAAAGATTCCAGGTGTTTCATGAACAGTTGCAGCAGCAACTGAAAGTCTTGCAATGAGGTCCTGATCAGAGTCACTTGGTGTCTCGTAGATGAAACCCATGGAATCTTCGAAAAGTTACGCCAATCACTTGCTGAACGCTTCCAGGTCCGTATCGATGCACATTTGAGCACTTACTGTAATTGTTATGTCAATAAAGCGCTATTTTTCATTTTCTCCGCATTTCTTTATTTTTCGCCAACACTTTTCATTTGCGACTCCACACTCTTATACCAAAATTGCTTCTTTGTGTGCTCTTTACCTTCCCTTACGGCGTAGCTCATGAGTTCATGGACACCTTGTATATACAGCGCATTCATATCAGGTATTTTTTTAACCCAATGACTACCATTTTTATTGTACATTGTGTTTTTATAAATACTAAGCATTTATAAGTACTAAATTTTAGGCGAAACTGGTGATTTTGTACATATATATTTTGTGCGGACATTAATTTTTTTTTCTAGCAAGGGAACCACTTTTGGTACTGCTCGCACCTATCATTGAGACCTGGTTCATTTTAAAGCCCTATATTAGGATGTTTGAGAATCGATGAAATTTTTCTTATTTTTTCATATTTTTTTTATTTTTATTTTACAGCAGCATAACTTTCTGAAATCGCAATTTTCGAAACCACTTATCAGACACTTATTAACATAGATTTTTTTTTTTTAAGAAAAGCATTTGAAAATACAAATTAGTCAATAATAAGTATAAAATATTGAAAAAAGTTTAAAAATTCCTTCAAGAATCTACGAAATTGATTTTGAAAAATTACAACATTATATTCATATTTTTGGCGGGAGAAAAGTTGGCGGTTTTTTTTTTTTTTTTTGAAAAGTAGAGCTTTCCGGTAACTCTATCCAAAAGTCATAGCTGCTTGTCGTGTGTGAGTGAGCAGTGGTTTGGACTTCGCTAGAAATTGTAATGTCCGACTTAATTAGGCACAGTAAATTTTCTAAATTATAAGAAAATATTAATTTACTTTCCGATTACTTTTACCAAAAGACACAGCATTTAATAGAATAATGTTTCATTTTAAACATTCGAAACTTTATTCTATCTGACTTCAAAAGAAAACAGTTTGCTTATTTTGTATTTTAAAAAAATAGTTTTCAATGGTCTTGAAAGCTTTTAACAGATATATATTTACTATTTATACATTTATCGTCTGCATAGAAAAAAAAAACTAATTCTTGTTTCTTATGCTATTATCAAACAAATCGCAATCTGATTTAATTCTAATTCTAATTCAAATACTAGACACTAGAGGGATAAAGCAGACGAAAAATGTTTAGCGCAATATTTGGCCACTTAACTCCCTTTTGGCGTAAATAAACAAATAAAAATCCAATAATAAAAAATTAAAAGTATAAAAAAACATATATATAAAATATGATTTTAACAGAGAAATTTTATCGGTACTCTAACTGTTATGTGTAGGGCTATAAGATGCACCAGGTCTCCATGCTAGGTGCAAGCAGCACCAAAAGTGGTTCCCTTGTAAGATTTCAAAGTTCCATGCTTTAAAAAAAATAAACATAAAAGAATATAACAATTTATATAACAATTATATAAATCTTTATATAACAATTGATTACATATTTGTTTAAAATAACTTCTTAAAACTTCGGACGTACTAAATGTTTATCCAAAATTATGTTTGGGATGTCAAATTCATGCAAAAATTCAAGTAAAAATTATTTAGAATTCTTTCGTGTTTTTCCTGTATGTTTTACTTCTGATAAGAATATTAAGATATAAAAAACTACAATGGTGTTATGAGATTCTTCATATCTACAAAAAAAAAAATCAAATTAATATCATTGAGATACACTAGGAATTACTAAGAAAATCTATGTTTCTGATCTTGTATAACTTAATCAATCTTGAAACAAAAATCAGTTAGCGATGTAGAAAATACAATGTCTGTGTTACACTGATCCGTGAAATATACCCTAGTGTGAATTCGCAAGGACCAAAGTTTGAAATAGCGGCGTTGATTGAAAATTTGTTTTCATTAATTTGGATTTTTTATTAACAAAAGGAAAATTTTGATAAAAATAAATATCGCAGTCCGATCCTCATTAAATTTTGTATAGAAATCATGCGTTATACTTCATTATCTCTATATTATCAACAAAGTTATATGAAATTGTAGTTACGGAATACCAAAAAGGAGTGCACGGGTGCTGAAACGAAAAGTGGAGTTCACGGGTTAAAGCAGTCAAAATACCTTAAAAAATTAAATAGAATTTTTGACTCTGTCGAGGGTCCAAAAATGAGCTTTATATACACACCTTCATTGGTAACAAAATGGGCAGAACAAAAATTGCTTTCATTTAATATAAGAGTTGAAAATTCGAAAGTTTGATTTGTTAAAGGTACGTCACTACAGTTCTGTAAAATATTCCTTAAATATTTATATCTTGTGATGAAAGCAGATTTTCTTGACAGAACACACCGTCACCCCTCTTCCCCCACCTGAAAAAAGTGTAAATGAATAAATTAAAATAAGAATCATTAAATAAGTCAAGTTAATTTCATGTAGGGTGAAACCCCATTAACTTTCACCTTAAGGATTCTTTCTTGTTCAAATTCCTATTACAAAGTTTTAAATCTATTTTATTCTTATATTTATTTTTGAAAGTATAGTAGTGATACATTAAAAAATTATTGTTGACAAAATTTTGAAAAGTTATACTTTTTATTACTAAAAGTCACTGTTTTTTCATAAAGATGGTTAATAACTCCAGTAACTGATACCATCCCTATTTTGAAAAACCAGTAACTGAATCATAAGTTATAACAGTTAAGAGAAATAAGTTACACCTAAATAGCATTAAATAAGTCAAGTTAATTTCATGTAGGGTGAAACCCCAGTAACTTTCACCTTAAGGATTCTTTCTTGTTCAAATACCTATTACAAAGTTTTAAATCTATTTTATTCTTATCTTTATTTTTGAAAGTATAGTAGTGATACATTAAAAAATTATTGTTGACAAAATTTTGAAAAATTATACTTTTTATTACTAAAAATCACTCTTTTTTCATAAATATGGTTAATAACTCCGGTAACTGATACCATCCCTATTTTGAAAAACCAGTAACTGAATCATAAGTTATAACAGTTAAGAGAAATAAGTTACACCTAAATAGCATTAAATAAGTCAAGTTAATTTCATGTAGGGTGAAACCCCAGTAACTTTCACCTTAAGGATTCTTTCTTGTTCAAATACCTATTACAAAGTTTTAAATCTATTTTATTCTTATCTTTATTTTTGAAAGTATAGTAGATACATTAAAAAATTATTGTTGACAAAATTTTGAAAAATTATACTTTTTATTACTAAAAATCACTCTTTTTTCATAAATATGGTTAATAACTCCAGTAACTGATACCATCCCTATTTTGAAAAACCAGTAACTGAATCATAAGTTATAACAGTTAAGAGAAATAAGTTACACCTAAATAGCATTAAATAAGTCAAGTTAATTTCATGTAGGGTGAAACCCCAGTAACTTTCACCTTAAGGATTCTTTCTTGTTCAAATACCTATTACAAAGTTTTAAATCTATTTTATTCTTATCTTTATTTTTGAAAGTATAGTAGATACATTAAAAAATTATTGTTGACAAAATTTTGAAAAATTATACTTTTTATTACTAAAAATCACTCTTTTTTCATAAATATGGTTAATAATTCCAGTAACTGAAACATAAGTTATAGCAGTTAAGAGAAATAAGTTACACCTAGATAGCATTACTTTGCAGAATTTTACAAGACAATGCTTATTTCAGTTAGATTTTAGTGTCAGTTACTGGTCAGTTACAGCTACAGGTGCCAATAATCACCCTATAATAAATATTTTTACTTTAATTATTTTTCTAAATTGGTCGAAATAAAATTACTATGACTTTCTTACCTTACACACAATAAAATAACATACATTTATCAAGGAAATGCTGAGAAGGAAGAAATCTATAGACAATAGACTGAACAAACGGTTTAGGTGATCTAGGCATGAACCACAAATGCAGAGCAGCTAAAAAAGGTATTCATTAGACAAGGAGAAAGTTATACATTCTTTCCTCAAATTAGTTCATTCTTGCGTGTGTATTCTTAGAAACACTTCTTAATTAACAATCATTGTGTGTCAAAACATGGTATTCTAATCATTAAATCAGCTTTTCATAGAAATATATTTCTAGGTAAAAGAAAGAATAGGAAGCTGCAGACAAAAAAAATGTATAGAATATGATTCACTCTATCTGATTGATATACAGGAAGAATGATTGAATGTTTTCAGAGCTCGATTACGGTTGTCTGGGGCGTAAGGTCCAGCGATTTTTCAGTGTCCCCTCTCAAACTAAATTAGTAACTAGAAATGATTTTGGAAGTATTCAAATTTTTTTAGCATTTAAAATAAATAACATGCTAATAAAAATATTTTGTTTACAGCATACACAATTTAAGAGAACGAAAAAGTACAGATAAGGTGCTTATAGAGATTTCTGT
Organism: Maratus speciosus; assembly: GCA_963932465.1. Lineage (NCBI taxonomy): Eukaryota > Metazoa > Arthropoda > Arachnida > Araneae > Salticidae > Maratus > Maratus speciosus. The sequence continues at coordinate 574,024,201 of OZ010787.1, forward strand.
TACTAAAATATCGGAATTTGAAATTAATTTTTTTCTAGGAGAATTAAGACATTTTTCTAAATCATTTTATTCATTTTGAGACCCCCATCTGTGATGAGCTCAAGTGCTCGGCCTAGTCTACCTGATCAATAATTAGGCCCTGCCTGTGTTAAAAAGACGTTGTAATTTTTATGGAGTATACGTTAATGAAATAAACTTTCACCATCCAATTATAAAGATTTTTTATTAGAATTTTTTTAATTTATCTACATTTCCAAATACAAAATTCGAATCTTTTATAGAAATTCAAAATATGCTGTTGCTAACAGGATTCTAAAAAATGTAATTTTTATGGCGCATGTGTTAATAAAATGAAGTTTACAACTTTATCTTTTTCAAAATTTTTTACTCTAACTATACTTTAATTGTCCTCCCAAATTTAAAATTATAAAATGTTTCATACAATTTTTAAAAGTGTAGTGGCTAACAGAGTGATAGAAAAAAATATTTAAAAAGAAATAAAAATATTGGTGCGTAAATTAAACATTAAAATCAGTGACAAAGCAATTGTTTATTAGAAACTATAGGAGATATTCGTAATAATTATTTAAATTTGATAGTGGTCGACTTCACATATATGAATTTTTTTTCTTTTTATATCTTAATGATATGTACTGTGCATTTTAAAGAGCACTTTCCCAACTACTTAGTAGCGATATATTTCTAACATTTAAAAATTAAATTTTGTAAAAATAGATACGAAATATTTCACATATATCTAAATTTTTTTCATAGATACAAAATATCTATAACATTTTTGTTACAAAATTTGAAAAGTGATACCTAAAATATTATTAAAATTACTCGATTAAGAGTAATACCAATGTAAAACTGCATGTTTTAATTTAGAGAACTTACAAAATTTTAAAACCTTTATTATCAGAAAAAGAATCAATCACAGTCGGGCAAAAAAAAAAAAAAAAAAAAAAAAACTACCTTTATGTTTTAATCACCAAACTGTCCTAGAAAAAAAACCCCGGATATAACTATTCGACAGGAAATTATGTCTTTTTTCAGTTTATGTTAAAAAAGTAAGTTTAGGGAACCGTTGTCATATAAACATTGTATCAATATGAAGACTGAATTATTAGATATTTCGAAATTCAAATTCGAAAAAAAAAATATGAATTATAACATGGATTTTTTAACAGAAAGAGATTTATAGAAGCTTTAAATATGCGAATCCAAAATTACACCTCAACGCTAAAATAGTTTTTGAGCTATGCCTAAAAAACTACGGTCATTGCAGCTGGTTTTGAAACAATTAAAAATTAATTTAACATTAAGAGCTCAAAAAATTCCTGAACTACTTAACAGAATAATTTTCTGTTTAATATCTTAAGGTAAAATTGGCCGAAAATTTCAAATAGGTTACCTTATCGTTTGAATTCTGTATCATTATTATTTTTGTTAGACATTTTTTAACATTAGTCAGATATAAAAATAATTATAATATTATATTTAAATAATGAAGATGGTGTATTTTACAAATTATTGTTCGAGATTAAATACTTTTTAATTTCATTTATTGATGTATATCTTAAACCTTTAAATATGCTTAAGATTTAGATATATTAAGATTTCCTGGTAGGTTGGATTTATTAAAATGCTTTCCATTTACATATTTTTTTACTATAACAACGAATGCAAAATATAATCACATGCCATCTTAAAATAAAAGATTCGGCCATTTTTGTTATACGAACTTGTAAGTTATTTTTTTTTTACAAAAGTATATTATATATATATATATGTGTGTGTGTGTGTGTGTGTGTCCCTTGTTGAAAACACATTAACAAACAAGATAACAAAAACGCTATAGACGAGGCATTCAATGAAAATGTGAAATATAAATTCTATCTTATAATGTAATTTTTTTCTATATAAGCAAAATGTCGCAGTGACATGTCTTACAGAAGTCTTATCAGTTTAGATGCTTTATTTATCAAAAGTCTTAAGCTTAAGCAAATAGTTTCTTATGTTGTAGGTGAATGTTGTATCCGGACATCATAATCATATTCTATATGCGTCAAATGCAGATAATTTTCAGAGATAGGAAACTGTCATATTATAACTCTAATATTTCTCCAATACACAGAATGGAAATCAAAATTTGGATTGTGCTCTTTTGTAATGTTGTTCTTAGTTTGGGTAAGATATATTTTACCTAAAAAAATTCCTGAAATGAAATTTAAGGGGTTGTTTCACATGTACAAGTTTGGTTCTCTCCGTTCGCGAAATGTCGTATTAACCTATGGGAAAATTTAATTAAGTGATTACTTATTGCCCAATATAATTTTTGAAAATTAATAATTCATGAATAATATTTTAAGTATTTAAAAAGCCCTATAAACCTTGAAATTTTCCCTTCGGCAAAATGTTCAACATCGATCGTTTTCTTAAAAATACATGAAATTTAAGGCGATAACTTTTTAAATCACACTGCGTCATCATTAAACGTCTATTTACTGATGGTGAAAACGTTGTTTCTATAACTATATTATGTAAGGAGTAATCGCGTAGTTAAATGTTCCCATGGGATAACATGTATTTTGAGACCGGCGGGGAATGGTGAAGCTTCCCCTCAAGGCTGTTCTCAAATCCAAAAGGGCAACTTTCTGACATAAGTTTTAATTTATTTTTGTTTGAAAATGCATGAAACTAGCTGGTGTTGTTGTTCAGAAACTATGTCATCGAGCTCTTTTTTCCATTTTTTGTAAACGGATCTTTCAGAAAATACCGTCAAAGTGGACGTTTTGAACCGAATTTCCGCGCGAAAGTAGAAAAATCACTCGAGAGCGGGCGAAAAACGGGTTTGTCACGTGATCGAAATGGCTTATAACTCAATGAGTAATTGATCAAAAAATGTAAAAAACAGTTCAATTCCAAATCGCTTCCATGGCCAGTCCTTCCAATTTTACATCTTTCCGTTAAAAAAGGAATTCGTAAATGTGTCAGAACGTTTTGCGCTTGTTGAGCAGAGCAGTTAAGAACGGCCTTAAGGTGATCCGAGACACAAAATCTTACTTTTCTTATTTATAAATAATATTTATTCATTTTTTTCTGGGAATGTATATTTATATAAATATATATATATTTTCAAATGTAAATTCTTAAAAAAATGCTTTACAAATTTTTAAAGTTAATTTTTTTAAATTTTAGTATTGTTTAACGTTTGATCTATGCAAGGTTTTCACTCATTCCGAAATTGAACAACACTTTTTTTCAGAAAAAAAAAATTCCTTTTAGATTTATTTTGAAAATTTTGTATAAACCCACCTCGAAGTGTATTTTTGTTGCAAATGTTGTAAAAATTTGCCGCGAAATGTTTTCTTCAAGAATACTGATGTACAAAATACGGACCAGTGAGAGCCCCTATGTATGTTCTGATGGAACAGCTCCTTTTTTTTTCATAATTTAATTATTTTTAAGTAAAAAATAGTAATTATTATTAATTTATCTTTGGGATTTACAAAACATTCATTTGTAAAAATGTGTAATAATTTTTCAAAGAAAAAAGTTTTTATTATGAATATTTTTTACTACGCGATTCATGTATTGAAATTTTTCCCTCAAAACAAAACTTCATTGAAGAATATATAATCATTAAAGAATACATAAATTAAAAACATCGTACAAAGTTTTCTAACTTTATTTTAAAAAATTATGGCTATATCAGATAAAATAAGACAGAGGAGTTGGGGGAGGGGAAATGGGATTCTGAGATAAATGCATTTATATCCTGATAAAAGCAACGGCAACATCGGACAGAAGATAAAAACCTTTACATCTTTTGTTTTAATTATCGTATTTACACGCGGTTTGCGTTATTTTTCCCCCAAGAACTCCAGGGTTTATTTTAAGTTTTTTTTTTTTTTTTTCAAGTAAAAAAAAAAAAAAAAAGTAAAGTAAAAATGCGGTTATTTTGTCCGAGATCTTTGTACGCTGGACAATTATAGTGAAGCTTTTGTTATATTAATATGTATATATATATATATATATATATATATATATATATATATATTATAAATTATTTAACTTTTTTATTTTTAAGCTTTTTTATAGTGCTGAAATTTTATATTTTCTACTGTTTTGGACAGTCATCTCTTATTAACTGAAATCCAGGTTGATACGGAAATTCAAACAAAATTTCTTTTCCTTAAAGTTGCTATTTCTTCACTTGCTAAATGCGATATAATTTAGAAATTTTTATCACAAATTCCTCTAATTATTGTTTTTACTGTTCTATTTCGTTTTCTATCATTATGATCTTTTAAATATAGCCCTTTATTAAAATAATTTCGAAATATCTATTTTTGCATAAAAGGTTTAAAAAATTCGAGTGTTTAATTAAAATTGCTTTGAATACTACATTTTTGAAAAATAATCTTTAGTTTTTCTTCTAATGATTTTCCATGATTAAATAAGGTGAAGACACTATTGGGAAATAATGATACTCAAATGTAAGGACTGAACGAAACCTATTGTAAGCAAAATTTAGAATGTGCAAGGAAGCAAAAATAACATTTCTTTGAACAACATTTTTTCTTCTTGGCTATTTCTTAACCCTTGAACAGATTTGGTTAGCTTAATCTGTTTTGAAACGTCTCTTTCCTGTGTTAGAGATCACTTGAGAGAGTAAAGCAGTGCATTAGGTAACTTGTACAATGACCGTCTGACATCCAAATAAATTTTTGAAAAAAACTAGACAATTTGACTGAATCAATCGAGGATGCATTCTGAACAGTGTCTACTATATTCCAGTGTATTGCAGTCATTCGCCAAATCTGTTTCATTACCCAAATTAAAGAAAAACAAAGACGAAATATAAGGATGCCTATAATGTTTCTATACAATTTTTGCCTACATCCAATTTTTATTTTGAAGTTATCCGATATAATGCACATTCAACAGAAGAAAGTTGTGCTCATTTACGTGGCTTAACTTATGATTAGGGCAAGAGAACTTCCACCGCAGTTTCAGAAAATCAGCCCGTACTAGAGGTTGGTTGGTTACACATGGTTTAGATATACAAGGTTTCTTTAGGGACAAGCTGCGCCCTATTAGAGTAGCTGTAATAAATTTGGTAAACAAAATCAATCGAACTGTTAGAGCTAAGGTTGAAATGCACCAACGTGACGGTGTGCGAGACCTTTTTCGTCTTGTTTGATGTGATTATTCTTCTGTTGATTATGAAAAAAATGCGACGATAGTGGAGGGTAGTCACTAATATGTTTATCACTTCACCTCGAGAGAATTTCGTTTGTTGATTTTGTGCGTTTTGCTTCGAAAACTTTAAAGAGCAATAAAAAAGGTCACAACGGATCACAGAGTCTTTGGAAAAGAAATAAATTTTGGCTCTTGTCACAGTATTTGGTCTATGTGCAGCCTTATATATGACGATCGTTATGGAAGATGCCTGATAATATCAAATGTTGTGCGAAGAGAGCAAGGAGTAGTTACATGCAACTGCAAGTCTTCGGTTCAAACAGTTAGTCGAAATCTGGATATTTCGGATTATATAGTTTGGAAAACTGCATTATCAGTTAAACAAAGAAATCTACTACATCCAGGCCGTCCATAAGTTTGAAGCTGAAGATTATGCAGACCGGCAAGCTATGTGTTACCATTTGCTGTAAACTGTGGAGAATGAGAACTTAGGGTCGGTTGAGATCATATTTTAAAATTCTGCGACGAAAAATAATAATTATTTATCTAGGCCTTCTTTTCCAAAAGGTCTGTGGTCACCAAAAAATGAAAGAGGAGTCTCTACATTAGAAATTCGAGGTAATAAACATGTAAGGCCCCTTCCTTGGATTTCTTCTCCATCGCAGTGCGACAGAAGACGCGCCGCATCACAATCTAAATTAAAATGTCTAAAATTCAGACACGTAAGTGTCTGAAATGGAGTGTTCAATTTTAAGACTTTTAAAATGTCTTAAATTTTTCAGACACTTCAAAAGTCTAAATCGCTGCCATTTTTCATATATATATATATTTTTGGGGGGTGGGTGGGGGTGGGGGGTAAGAATTATATATAGCTATGTTTGGCCACGTTGAGTCATGAAAAATATTTGACCATAAAGCAGGGCTGTGATTGTTACAGAAGCAGAAACTGATTAAAGCATAGGCATACTGAGTCATGGTCCTGCCCCCTTCATCCCCTAATTTTAGGAGCTCCAAAATTTTGTAGGCAATTTTCGTAAAGCTGATAATTTAAATCATTTTCGACATTGCACTGATTATAATCAATATTTTGAACTTCTAGAGTAGGATAAGATTAAAAACAAAACATATTTATCTAAATACAGTAAAACTTCTCAATAGCGTACACTTCTTGACCTTGGAATTTGTCCGCCATTCGGAGGTGTCTGCTTTATGATGTAAAATATAAAATGTTCATGTTGGGAATAAAAAATGCGTTTCCTAAATAGTAGTGTCCTCTATTTAGGCGTGTCCGCTATGGAGATTTTACTGCAAAACCTTCATACGGATAACTTTATTTAGCAAACACTCATCTTTTTCAATCTATAACATGTACATAAATATATATTTTTACCTCAGAAAAGCGAACACCTTCAAATAGCAGACAAATTCAGCTTTCTCTAGGTGTCCGCTATTGAGAGGTTTTACTGTATATCGATTTTTTTAAATTATTTATTTAGTTTTTAATCTTATTCTACTTTAAGGTTTGAAAATATTGATTGTAATCAGTGTAATATCGAAACAGGGCTAAAATTTAAGTTTTACAAAAATTGCATACCAAAATTTGGGGGCCATAAAATCGTTGGGGGATAGGAGTGGACACCACCCAGTTTACCATGCTTTAATCAAGTCATTCTACAAAAAATCCAACCCTGATTATGGTTCGCTAAATAGAGGTGACCGGTATTCGGGAATGTGCGTTATGGAGGTTAATGGTCATTCTCGATTACCGGACACCTCTATTTAGAGAATACCCTTTTTTATCCACAGTGCGTACGTATTTGTATATTTGTACATCACAAAAGCAGACACCTCCAATTATCGGACAAATTCCGCGATCTCGATGTGACCGCTATTGAGGACTTTTACGGTATTTGGATAAATATATTTTTTGTTTTTAATTTTATCCTACTCTAAAAGTTCAAAATGTTCATTATTATAAGGCAATGTCGAAAGAGATTTAAAATACCAGCTCTACGAAAATTGTATACAAAATCCCCCCCCCTACCCCTACCCCCAAAAAATGAAATTTCATATCATTTAAATAATAGAATTTAAAAATTTCAATATTGCCACATGGGCAATTTTTTTATATAGAGCAGATGATAATCACAATTAATTATTTAACTATCAATAAAAAATTAATGCATATTCGATTTCAATATCATGCTGAAAAAATACCTTCTAGTTTCAAAACTTCTTTTGTCTTAAATATACATCTCAGCATTTAATATACAATATGACAATTTCAAGGTGTGTACTGTTCTACCACAATTATTTAATGGAATTTTATTATTTATTTAATCTCAGAAAATTATTACAAATCCTGCGATTTAACGTGGTTATTACGAATATATGTAAATATTAAAGGGAAAATTTCCAATCTTAAATAGTAGTACCAGACTCCTTGGAAATTCAAAGGATATTTTGCAACTTGTAATTTATAAGCAAAAAACCGCATTAGCTATTACACAGAAACAGATATACACACTGTATGTTTTTCATACTAATTGACATTCTGACTTCTGCAAAATGCTAATTTTAAAGTAGGAAGTGCAATGTAAACGTCTTTTCAAAGTTCAATCACGAACTAGCATTCGTTAAAATCAATATAAAGAAACATTTAAAACTTACACTCGTAAATACAAGTCTCCTTTGATCTAAGTTACATAATTTACATTAACTTTTTAAATGAACTCTTTAAGTTAGATTCCCCGCTGATTACGTTCGAAAGCTTCGCTGCATCTTCTAAACCAATCATCTGAATCTACCAACCTAACGGAAAATTTCTAACAGGTTAATGGACGTGAATTTTTGTCTTTATCATTGAAACTCGTCATATGCTAGATGAAAGGTTTTCAATCGAGATCAACCGAAAGTTTGGTGTCGTTGTCATTTTTGGCGAATTTCGGCGGAAAAACAACCGGTGCATACCGAAACCATATTCGGATACCATAAGACCTTTTAAAAGAACCCGTGCACAGTCCACGGTGCTTTTGAGTACTTTTCATTTATACTATCATTGTTTGACGATACGAACAGTATTGATAATAGTAAAGTACTTAGTAATAACAATAATTGTTCCTTTTTGTAATAATAAAGAAGTAAAAAAAGACATATATGAAAAAAATACATTGTTAAAAGTCGAATTTGCACTGGATCTGAATGCCAAACAATCTGTAAGAATCATATATTATTTCTAATGTCAAAATAACTTTTGCTATGGACATGCAAAACGTACAAAGATAAACGAGATATCATACGAATGATTTTTGAAGAGGATTTTCACATATTACAGGCTTCGTACCGTTATTTTCAAGGTACAATATCAGCACTTCCTTACAAAAAAATAAATCATGTTCAAACGCTCGAAATTTCGCTTTATTTCAGCAGAGATTAACTATAAAAAATACTGGTATCGAAGAATTTTCTGATCCTAGCACCCGTACGAACCCTGTATTACATATTTCATTAAAACTCGCTGTTTTATTAAAAATAATTAAAAATTAGTAAAAAAGTATCAGCCAATAATCTCACAGATTGCAGTGCAAAAGCTATGCGTGGGTCCACTGGTTTATTATTATTTTTTTAAATTTATAATACTTTGATACTTACATTTATTTCTGCAAGAAAAAAGAATATATTTTAATTCAAAGAATGTTCAAAAAACCTTTTGTATCGTGATCAAGATATAACTATTCATAATATAAGTTTCGGTTAAAAGAGACCCTTTTTTCTATTTAGTAATTTGAATAATTACTGTTTATATTATAATCAAGTACTTATTACAGTTATTGCTTACTGTTATATTTGCTTTTGACCAAAATAAATCTCAATTAAATGCGACTTCACTTCTTTTAAATAATAAGCTCAGTGAGTAACAATGTTTATGTATAATATAGATTTTTATGGAGTTTTTATATTGATGTAATTTTTATTACTGCAGTTCAGACACATACACACCTTTTTACGACTATATCCCGGCATGAGGAATGGGAAAATTGCTGCTTGTACTTCTGGCATAAGCAAGTACCCGCCCTTCGTTATGTGCGCGTATATGTGAAAAAATTTTATTGAGTTTTTCCTAAAAAAAAAACAAGGTTTACTTTTTATAAAAATACTCTTAAAACTACTGAAATGCTGTCATAACCAAATGCGATCATGCATGTTAATGATTTTGAAAATGTCGTTGTATAAACATGGCTTGAAAAAATCAAATTAATATTGGCAGCTCATTTCTATAAAAGTATCTTTATATAAGTAACATAAATAATGTTACTTTTGAGCAAAGTGTGTAATATGATTTAATGGGTAGTTTTTTAATATAAACAAGTTAAATAAATAAAATATCAAAATATTAATTTTTAAAGATATTATTAAAGTCATATTACTAAAAATATTTATTATGCATAATTTTATGTTCTAAGAATCCTCATTTCTGACTTTCAAAATAGGTTTCTCAAAAATTATTCATAAGAGTTTTTCCTTTATGCGTTGCTTTCAGTCATACACCTGCCTTGTTTTAAATATACATCCTCAATTGCATATAAAGTAAAAGGTCAAAAGGTCATAAGGTGTAAAATGTCACCGTATTCAAAATAATAGAAACATTAATAACAATATAATATATTCAGCTTTAAGTGTAAAAATTAAAAACACATATATTTTTTAATTGCTACTGGGGTTTAAATTGAAAATCGCAATCTACACCGCCCACTATCTTTTTAAAAATGGATTTACTAATGCACTTTTAGAATAGCATATTTTAAAAACTTCTTTTTGACCAAGTGAAAGCTAAATATTAAACATTTTGAAAGTCTCTCTGCAAACGTTTTACTGTATGAATAACTATAAAATTAATAATGAATTAATTTTATAATTAATGAATGCCTCAAATGTTTGATTATAAATTTAAAAAAAAAAAAACGTGATTAACTAATATTTTTGCTTTTATTGAAAACAAGCACATATACATTTATGCTCATGCATAAATAAAATTGTCTCTGTAGTGTATGTGTGCTTGTGAATAATTAATGAATAATATTTTTGTATGTATGTATAAATTAATAGCTTAAAATTTAGTTTGGATGAGTTTTGTTTCCATTTTCGACCGATATTCGGTTTTGGTTTGACCCCAGCCAGAGAAATTTGTTTCGGTCGATCTTCAGTTTCCAACTGGTGTGTCGTGGCTCATTGTTTCACTATGAGAAGACCTATGGTGAACTGCAAAAATTTTAAGCCAAGTTGCATCATATATTTAAGAATTAACTCTAGTATTAATATCACTGGACAACAGTGGTTTTGTCCTAGAACTAAAATTAGTTGATTCTAGCTCAGTTTTTGGCACTGATTCCAAATATGCTTTCCGTTTATCTCTAGATGGTCCAGGTTTTGAGAAATTTGCATACTTAAATATATGCAAATTCAAGCTTTTTTGTGCTATTTTATGCAAATTTTAGATACAATATATGTCACATCTAATTACGTTTTCTAGATAATGACTACTTAACTATTTGCTTCAGATAAATGTCAGGATTTTCCTATTCTTAACATTTATTTATCAGTTATTAAGCCTAATTTGCATATTTTTCAATGGTGTAATGTTTACATCACTATCAACTTTAAAATAGTTACCACAGAATTGACGTAATGTTTTTCTAGACTAGATTTTTATGCTGATTTCAAATCTACAGTCTGTTGTCTTATGTCATGTCTAGTTTTTGAGTAAGATGAATTTCTACTTTTGCACGGCATTAACACAGGTTTGATATAAGATGCTTTTTAGGGGTGTGTAATTTATTTACAAGAAGGTGAACAGGGTCAGATTCACATCAGAGAGATAAACAAAAATTTATATACTCGAAAAAAAAAGTAGTAGAATCTATCCTAACTAGTTGAAGTTTATCATACAAAGTATCATAAAAAGCTATTTGTGGCTTTTTTGACCAAAAACTAAAATTGCACTTTTTTCAAACACTAAACGTGATAGAAGAAAACAGATACAAGATTTGAAATCAGCTCAAAAAACTGGTTTAGAAACATATTAGCGTACTCGTGCGGCAGAAATATTTGAACGTCAAGAAACATTATTAGAAAAACATGAAAAATATGCAAATTAGGTGCAATATTTCACAGTCACATGTCAGTATAATCTCAGAAACAACGTTTTTGTGAAGTAAATTAGGTAATAATCATAACATAAAAGAAAAAACCCTGTCTGATATTGCTTTATACCTTAAATTTGCAAATAATTGTATAAAATTTACTAAATTTGCATAAATTGAAATATGCAAATATCTCTCAAACTTGACGTGGTGGAGTAAATCTAAAACTAGATTCGGAATCAGCACAAAAACCGCCTAAAAAACAACTAATTTCTGTTTTAGGACAGAGCAAAAGTTCAAATTTGTTGACCAGTGTATTTTAACATTTTATATTATATGATTTACTTTCAGATGATGTTTAAATCTCATAGATTTGCATTATTTGGAGGTTTATTCCTCTGTTTATGTACTCGTTATAACAGTATGCGAGAAAATCGAAAAAATATTCTCAGATCTTCTAATAAATTTATTTCTAACAGAAAATAATCGGTCAAGTGCGAGTATCACTTGCGCACAAAGAGGTCCGCACAATAAATATATTAATTAGTAACTGCGTTATTACAAGAAAATGTTTGCTAGAAGAATAATAAGACTTTGTAAAAAACTATATAACGTAGGATTGAGTATATAGCTGTATATACTATTCAAGTATAAATGTATATACCATGAAAGTTCAGAGAGATATGAAGCCTAAATAGTATCAAATATTGCTATTCTGTATAACTCATTTTTAATCTTATCCTAATCTCATTATGATGAATTTAATTCGGTGCTGCTAACAAAAAAAGAGGGGCATATTTAATCTTCCTTTGGCATTTCATAAACACAAATTCAGCGTAGTAATAATCTTTTCTTTTTACAGTTTACCTAAAAATAAACCCTTGTTTAAAGTTTAAACTTGGCATTGTGTAAAGCGCGCTTCGAAAGCCACCGCCACCGCCACCGCCTTGGTCAGTGCCGCGTTTTTCCAGACAGGTTTTTAATTAACCTTTAAAGACACGGGTCGCATAGTGAGAGGCCACTCAATGCAAACTAGTCACGAATCCCATATTAATTATGTGATTAATTCTAAGTAAATTAATCTGCTTTTAACAGTTTGACGTTTAATGCTTTTATACAACTGTTGGACAATGCATTACACCAATATATCATTAAAATCTGTTAACTAGGCTTTAAAAGCCGATGGTACATACAGTACGCTGGCCCTGTCATTATGTATGTTCAAACCGACCGTGTCTTTAATATTTAATATCTCGGCTAATTACCAACAATTTTTTTTTTCGAAAATCATTATCAACAATCCTTTTATAATTCTGATAGGTATCTCCAGCGCAGCTCAACTCCTTTGCTGAACGCCCGCAAACCGAAATTTGCGTGTAACGGGAAAATGCAATTTTCTCAAGGACTATGTGACCTAGGGTAATCGTTATAGTTTTCCTGCAAGGCTTAAATTAACTTCTACTACCCTTAATTTTTTCATAATTTTAGTTTCCGTAGATTCAGAAATAGAGGGTGAGAGGAGAACATATTTTGCATTACATTTTCGACGATATCTCTAAAAATATAATACCTAAAATTAAAGGAAATATATTTTTGAGTTCGGCGTTACGAAAGCTTTCACACGATACCCCACACCATGTACAAAGAAAAGATTTTTTTCAGGTAACTTAATTAGACCCTCTTCATTTTTCCTAAATATATTTGTGAATTTGTGGAATTTGAATTTGTGGTTAATAATCTATAAATATATGGGTCAATAGCCTTTATTACTTCAACAAATTTGAATTTTCCACATTCCATAGATTACGAGTAAAATGGCTGTCACAGACAGACAGACTCAGGAGTGCTCTTATTACTTTTTACTTATTACCTTTTAAGTACGGAACCCTAAAAATTATGTCTCTTGAAGAAAAAGAATTATAATATAGAATGCAGTAGAAATTATCGTCATGGAAAATGATTTAAGTGTGTGCCTATCCTAAAATTTTACCTTACAAATTCGGATACTTCTTTAAATGCTAATACTTATTAAAGCGAAATATATATTTTTTAATTTTTAATATCTTGTTTGAGGTATGTTTTTCTTTAGATCTCTTGTTTTTTTTATCATTTATTTTGTTTCTTGATGTGCTATTAGGAGCTAAATTTTGTCATGTTATGCTTAATACCGACAAAATTGGATGAAATAACGCATCTTCACTATGAATTAACCCTCTCGCTGCGTAAGTAATTCTTCGCGATGAGCGTCTTTTACAGAATTTTTAATCTTTTGTCACCAGTTCTTTAAAGCAGAAATTTTTGACTATCGTAATCGGAGAAAATGTCCTGATTAAATCAGACAAAGTTTTCGCTAAAAAATAACTAGTGGGAATAACCAAATAGTATTAATTAGACGGAAAAATGCATGTCCGAGAATATCTCGGGTTGCGCAGCGAGAGTGTTAAACCTGCAAGTTCCCCTGATGATTCTGTGGGTTATTCGTAGTTTCTTATTTTACAAACTGGTTTCCAATGTTCATATCTTGTTCATCTTTAGAATTTTACCAATTTGTTCATATATTTGTGATTTCATCTTTATATATATATAAATGTATAAAGCTTATATTAATTTTAATTTTCTTTTCATTACAAATTATGATAAATTATTTTGCTCTTTTTGTTTTACTTGGATGGATGATTTTTTTTTGTATGTGTGTTATTAAATAAATAGAAAATTACACAATCGTTTCATATCACCCAATCATAATTTTAGTGTGCCGCGAATGCTTAATTATGAATTTAAAGGGTGGTTCTGTAAAAAAAAAAAAAAAAAAATCTCCGCTGAAACTATTTGAGACATTTTCTGACTCATTTTTAAACATAAAATATACGTGTAGTCATGATTAGTAATCGAACCGTTTTTTTATTTTCCGATAAATGAATTACATATTGTGTTATACGCAATTGTTACCTCAGTATAGCAGTTTTTTATCTTTCCTGCGCTGTAGCGTCCGGAAATTCCGTTCAAAACCAGTGATTCAGCTATGCTCTCCGTATATTCGAGAATAGTTTAAAAGAAATGCCTTGAAGCACTTTAACTTCCTAACGGTCGCATTAAGTTATGGTTTAAAAATTCAAATTGCTTATTGGCACCACTTTTTTGAAAAAGAAATATTCACTTTATTTAATGACAGGTGAAATGATGCCATAATAAAGCCAATTTCACTATTTTATAAAACTGGTGGGAATCAAACAAAAAAGAATAAAATGAATAAAAAACGCAGCTCGTGAATATCACAGGAGCAAGTATTAAGGGGTTAAAAAACTTTTTAAACTGAACGAAGGTATCATATGTTTTATCAGTCATACATAGTCCAGTTTTTTTTTCAAGACAAATAAACATATTTCAACCAATTTTTTTTTATCAATGAAAAGGAGAAAGGAAATATTTCATTAAAAAACTTCTGCTTCAAAACATGTATGTGGGCATTTCCATGAGCACTTGTCGTGTAAGTCACACACTATTATTTTTGATTACCAGTATTTTAGAACGGGAAAATGTGACTTATTTTATGGGAGATATCTCATTAATTGAAAAAGGCTAAGCAAACATTTATAAAATAACGGTGGCCAACAAGCATAATATGTGACTTACACGACAAGTGCTCGTGGAAATACCCATGTACAACAATTTGCGTACAATATGCAGTCACTACCAATTTGCGTTCATTCCGAATAATTTTAATGAGAAATTCAAATGAAAGGAATGAGAAACAAACGTCTTAGATATGTTCCTATGTGAAAAAATTTAGAAAAGTAAAATCTTTTTGTTTTAAGTACGTCACAGACTGTGATATGTCATGACTGTAGACTGTCACCATTTCGGTTTTACAAGTATATATGTAAGAATAACCTTTTTAACCCTTTCAGGGGCAAGGTACTTGTATTCCAAAAATGTTCAAATAATTTAATGACACCAGTATTAACAAGAGATTTTATTTGTAAACAAGTAAAAGTAAATTTTCGCATACTTAATAAAGATGACATTTTCATCATAAAACTCCGGTGCCAATGTGGCAATTTGGGATTAAAATTATGTGATGCTGTGACGGCATCACCGCCCTTCAAGGGGTTAAAGTTAACTATCCAGTTAGTATTTTTATTAATTTGGATAAAAGATGTGATTTCTGCTCTGTAATAATATATTTTTCTTTCTTTAAGCAGAAATATTTTTTTCTTTAATTTATTATTGTCACTAACTTCTGTCTCCTGTCTGCGGACAGAAAATAATTTTCCATAAAAACCTACCAAAAGGCAGCACAGTGCAATTTGAATGCTAATCTAAGCTCTTTTGCAGCCATTTTGTACAAAGAAGTTACACGTGAATGTTTGATTTAAGTATAAATAGCTGTTTATCCTCCTGGTTTTGCAATAATTGTAAATTACCAAGATCATAGGATCACATCTGTGCTTTCTAAAAAAAGGTTAAAACAATGCTTGCAAATAATGTAAATGTGCATTATATAGAATTGGCCCTAGCAAATTTATAAAGTATGGCTTAAAATTACTACTTTCAAAAGAAGAATTGCTTGAATATGTCATATCTGTGGACATCACATCTGTGCACATGCCATGTCCATATGCCTGTGGGCAGAATGTGATCATAATTTACATTGTTTTACATAAAATTAAAATTTTAACACGTAAATGATAAACCTTATTGATGAAATTAATAAGCAGTGCTAATACAGACTTGCTAAATTAAATTTTCTCCCCCATTAAATCACTATAGTTTTAAATACTTTATGTGATAGTTATATGCACAATTCTTGCTAAATAAGATAGCCAAAATCCGATTTTAACTGTTATACAAGAACTTAATTGCTGTATAATAATTTAAACTGTAATACAGATGTAAATACCGTACTTCACAATCATGTCTGTGGATCTTTATTTTTTTTAAATATTATTTAATATCGACATTGAAATGTATGATCTTGACTACTACAATAGTATTATTTGTAAAGGTAAGGATTACCACACAAAGTGATATGACATTTTCCCGAGAAACTTTCAAAATTAAAATATATGATGACCAAATTGTACATTTTTTGATAATGACCCGTATATCTGATTAAAAAAACGAAATGTTGCAGCTATGTACATTATTTATTAACCCATTATCCGCTGGTGTTGCGTTGACGCAACGGTCAAAACAAATGTACATTTTAAAATTATTTACATACCCACCAGTATTTTTCAATTAAAAAATTAAGCCATACTTAAAGACACAAAATTTTTAGATCAAGTAAAGCGAAAATTATCTTTCAGCGTTTGTGGTGGCAAACGACGTCCGGCTAATAAGTTGAAAACCTCAACCTTATAGTTTTGGCGGTTAATGGATTGACACTATAACTACCGTTAGCCGTCATTTTGACTGCTACCATATGAATATGTTTCGGTTCGAACCAGAAATTTGATTATGAAATAAGTTTAAAAGATACAAAGAAGGAAAACGTTAAATAATTAAGTTAAACTGTTTTAAATTAAAATTCTGGTGTGAAATATTTTTATAAAACTTGACTCATATTTCCGGTAATTCTAGTGTTAAAGAATTGTATCAGTCTTAAAAAATATCAAAATTAAGAGAGTATAAAATAATATAAGATGATATAAAATAATACACGAAAATAAGTGAGTAAGTGCAGCAAAAATACCTTTTTTTGACAATTATTAAGTATTTATTACATGACTTTAGATTTAAATAACCGCAGTGTATACTTTCAGCCACATCTATAACAATGCTTTATATCTTAGGATATCAAGATGAAGACAATGTTCCAAATTTGTGTTCATTACAGCAGAATTTGACACTGAAGACAAAACAACAAATAAATATATCGAGTCCAGGATATGAAGAGTCTCATTATCCTTCAAATTGTTTGTGTTTCTGGACTGTGAAAAGCAGCGACCAAAATTCAGTAAATGTATTTTTTATATATATTTCTATTCAAGCTGAACTGTTGGAGACGAGAAATCTTCTACAATGTCATTTATTTACTATATCAGTTAAATTTAATGCAATATTTCTTAGAAATATCTTTCCACAGCTATAGTAATATCAAATTGACAAAAACATCATTTCGCGAACAAGAGTGCTTTCAGAAACAATATAGAAGCATGTTGGTTAAACCTGGGGCCTGACTATTGCAAGTGCAAACGGGGCAACTGCCGATCTCCACCTTTAAAAGAAGGCCCCTAACAACAACAAAACAGCTATTTTCCCTTTAAAATGAGTACAAATTGCACATAAAAATTGTTATGGGACTCCCCCAATTGGATACTTGTCCCGGCACTCTATCTAGGCGTATTCTTGCCCTGGTTAAACCTTAAAGAAGCTCAAACCATTTAAAGGGACAGTGTACAGTTAATGCGTTAAAAAAAAATAATTTTCCACTTTTATATTAAATGAAAGTCAATTTAATTCCGAACAGTGTTGCTAAGTGGGCTGCCATTTTTAAATTCAGATTTCTTGATTAGCACCACTTTTTTGAAATTGTAAAATTCGCCTTATTTAATGACACATTAATTAAGGCTAAAACAAGGGGAATTTTACCATTTCAAAAAAGTGGTGCCAATCAATAAAACTGAATTAAAAAAAGTTGCCCACTGGCAATACGGATTCCGAACATCTTAATATAAAATTTATCCTTCAGCAATTTTGCGTTTCAAAATTATTACACAAACAATGAGCGTATTTTTATATGTATCCCCTTAAGATTATTTAGTACTGTTTAAACCATTTTTAACTAGGGTAACTCCGGGAGAGTCGCCGCATACGGGATAGATGCCGCACCCCTTGTATTTCTTGTAATTATCGATAGATGGTCGTCAAACGCACAGTATAGGTGCGCAATGAGATTATTTTAGCCAGTGTATAGCGTGAATCCCATTTCGATGTTTACTTGCAGAAGTGCAATCCTTAATTTGACGTGAGTGCATGATTTCACTGTCCAAACTTTTAAACACGTTATGTTTAAATACTTTTCATACACTAATTACTAAATGCATGCATGATTTCGAAGTCAAAACTAAGTGTAGCATTTGTATAGAGTACTGTGTGTATGGTAACGCCATTCCCCTTAGCGATGGCAGGTAACTGTGATGGCCGACGTCTGCACCATGTAAAATGGGATGCATGCCGCAGTTTCTTTTGTACGGGATGATTAAGTATTATTAACTTTTCCTTTTCTTTTTTCACTGACTAACCATGTTAGGCATGTTATCAAGTTTACTAAAACCTAAGGAGAAAAAGGGGAAAATAAAAAGTAAGAAGGGCAAGAAAGATGCAAGTCAAGATGATAATAATAAAAAATTGGATTACGCGTAACGCAGACGTTCTTTGCAAACTACTCCAAAAAAGAGAAAGTGTAATTGGCTTCGTTGCATCATGTGTTTAAATGTAATTACATAAAGACTGTACTTTTTCGACACTTTTTCTGTAGATTGTAGTCGAAAAAACAGGTCCCTTAACCCATTCGGGACCATAGGTGCGTATAAGCACCTTCATAAAGAGCTTACAAAATTTGTTTCTGGCACCAGTAAAAAAGAAAAGTAATATTTGCTTTGTTTTATTAGAGCATTTTCATGAGTATTTAAGTAAAGTTAACTTCTTTTAAAAAAGTGGTACCAACCGAATAAAATTTGTGTAAAAGCCACCGTTCTCGAAAGGGTTAACAAATAAATTATTGTAAACACAATTTTACTTTTTTTCTTTTCCCTTTCTAATACATTGATGTTACGTTGTTGCTGAAATAACAATTAAAATTTAATGTGAAAAAAAAATAAGTCGATAATTTTAATAGTGAAAGTAGGCAACAATTATTAATTTGAATCTATTAATACGTTTCATTGTACTCATTTAGTTTCATTTTGTTATTTCATCGTAAATTATAGTCCAGATATGAATATATTTTTTTTAATATTTTTATTTATAATTTCATTCTGTTTTTATTACAAGCGCGGCATAAATACCGCATACGGGTGACACGCCGCAGTGTAATGTTTTAGAAAAAAATCGTTAAAAAATATAGTAATGTGTTTTGAATTTTTTTGTCGCAGTACACGCGTTGTATATTTAACATTAAATAGCACAGCATGATTTTTTTTTTTATTTTATGTCCACCGTGGGACTTTATACACAAATTCAAAAAATTGTGCGGCATGAATCCCGGAATTGCCCTATATTACCTAAGAATCCTCCATAAAAATTGCCAGGTCATATAAAGTCAAGGTAAGTCATTGTTCTTAATCAATAATTGTTACCAGGGGTGTAGTGGAGGGTATACGGTGGTATACGTCGTATATCTTTTGGATTTTTTTAAGGAACACCGTATAACCTCTGTTTCTCAAAAACACTATAGTATATACTCTGTAGGGTATACACTCTAACTTGAGCGTATACCCTCTGCTTAGAGCGTATGCCCTCTGCTTTTTTTACGACTACACCACTGATTGTTACTATAATTACTCTAACAGAATATCACTGAGTTTTTACTCCAACCCATTTTCAAGTATCTACTGAACAATGTTCATATTTTTCCCACCATTTTTGCGATATGGGGTAATTATGAAACATTTTTATACGTGATTTGGCTCCATACGTATTATTCCTTATATGAAGTCATACAGTCATTGTACAGTTCAAACTTTAATTTTGCTCAAGAAAACTTGTTCAGTATTGAAAGATTAGTATGTCTAAATATCAGAGATTAAACCGGCATTCATTATAACAGGCGCACCTTAATTCGTTTAGAAAAAATGTCGTTTAAAAATTTAAGGTAGCGGGGCCGTCAACCTTAATTTCGTTTGGAAAGACTTTTGTTTAAAAATATAAATCCAAAAAACATCTTTAAGAGAACTCTTCCCTCACTTGAAAACGCCCGTTCGCTAATGTTAAGCCTATGGTATGTTGTTTTCGAATTTCTCATTGAAATTTGAATATTTTTAAGCGATTTTTTCCGCATAAAATAGCTGAGCACGATCTCTAATAGGTCTATTTCTTACTTTTTCAATTTCCGTCGCAGATTTTTTAAAGAAAGGTATTTTCACTTTCGGAACCGGCTTCGAAAGTAAAAGTACCTTTATTTAAAAAATCTGCAACCAAAATCGAAAAAGTAAAAAATGGCCGTATTACAGATCGAGCTCAACTATCCTATGCAAAAAAATCGTTTAAAATATTCAAATTTAAACGAGAAATTCGAAAACAGCCTGCCCATAGGTTTAACATTAGCGAAAGGGTGTTTTCAAGCGAATAAAGAGTCCCCTTAACCCTTTCATGGGCGAAGCATTTCAATGCTTAAGTGTTGAAATAAATGTTGGCACCAGAATTTACCAACAAATTTAACTTGAAATATGAAAAAGGCTGTATTTCACTTTCATAGTAAATGGGATATATATTACCAAAATTCTGGTACCATTGTGGTGTTTGGGAATTAAAATTAAGTGGTTTCATAAACATACCACCAACCCTGAAAGGGTTAAGTGCATAGCATGCACGGTATACGCGGCTGAAGGCAGTGGGGCTCCTTACGTCAGGTTGGTTTGGAAAGATTTTAGTTAAAAAAATAATCATTTAACGTTAATTTTAGGTATATTAAATATAGTTATTACGGACTCGGGCAACGCCGGGCAGATCAGCTAATGGTAGAATAATGTGTGTATGACCTTGTTGTTGAGAAAAAGTTGCATATGATTTTTATAATTTTTTGCATTATATGCATCCCAATCCCGACACAAAAATAGATGTTGACTCGGTAGTCTTTGGGGGGGGGGGGGGAATTATGAACATCTGAGGCAATTGTGAACAGGTAATTTTATTTTGTTAAGTAATATCCTTCAGCACCAATAATTAATTGTAATTGAAGTATATAGAGTGAAATAATAGATAAGGTCGTTCGCAATTTATGAAAAAGATTTTGTAATTTATTTTTTCCGTTTCCATTTTGAGATAAAAATTTGGCAACTTCAGATTAATCATCTGCTACTGTTATCTTTTGATTGGAATGTAAAATAAAAGATTTATTTTAAAATTGGTAGATGGCTCGAAGGTTACGTAACTGCGCTTTCCGAGGGAAAATATTCGTATTAACAAATTACAAAGTAGTGTAAATATCGCGGTTATTTTATTTCAAAAAAAGTTATATTTACAATACATTAAATTCGAAAGGGAAAAAGGTCTGAATGAACGTAAAAATGAAAACCTCATCCTAGACAGGGAGCCGGCAGCGCAGAACGTTTTGACACATTTACAAGTTCCTTTTTTAACGGAAAGATATAAAATTGGAAAGCCTGACCATGCACTGTAAAAAAGGGACTATAGTTACGCTTAATTTGAGTTTATGAAATGCCAAGTGAGGATTAAATATACTCTAAGTTTGGTGTAAGCACTGAATAAAGTGTCATGATACACTCAAAACGGTTTAATTTTAATCTTTTACAGAAATTGTGGAAACCGAACACCAGTTCGGGTGTAAAGTTTTAAAGCGTCATATGATTCAGTCCGCCATTTTGAAATCTGTTTATATAGCTGTGTTCCAGGGCTCGGATTTTGTTCGAAAATGTTTCTCAGTAATGATCACTAAATAAAAAGAAGTTAACCAGATTATGTTGCAGTACCCGAGCTGAAAGGTTCCTTCATAGCTGAAAAAATTCTCGTCTTCTTTGGCTAATTTCTTCAGAATAGGGTAAGAACTTAAAACTTATGTTTAACTTCATATTTTTGAAAAATTCCTGTTTAATGTTAATACTACAATCATTTCCCAACATTTTTATACCTACTATGTATCTCTAGCTGCTATATTTATAATTTTATGAGTAGGGGAGACTAGAGAGGGTTGACCCACTTTTTACAAAATGATTTTTCATTTTTTAGATATTGAACGTAGAAGGAAGTTTTATATATCATTTTATTTGTTATACAATCAATTATCAAAATAAAATTGCTACATAAGTGTAATATATAAGAAATTTGAAAAATGATTGATTTTAATCATGAGAAAATAATGGGTCAAGCCTCCCCACCTATGGGAGGGTTGACCCACTTTATTTTATATTGAAATATTTATGAAAATAAATAAAATCAGTTTAACCCTAGAACTACCGGAAATTTTACTCAAGTTTTATAAAAACATTCTACACCAGAATTTTTACTTAAAACTATTTAATTTGTTTATTTAACTTATTATTGTCTGATTTATACATTTAGTTTGTTTTGAAGAAATTTCTGGTTTGAATAAATATTTTGAATGTACATGTCGGGTCCATTGGACCCTTCTGGTAGACAGAGGGTTAAAAAAACAAAATAGCTTTATGCTACCTGCTTTAATTATTATAAAAAAATATTTTTGAAAATATGATACTTAAACAAACCTATTTAGACGCAATCGAAAGTCAGAGGAGAATTTTTTTATTTTGAACAGGTTTTTGTCTGAGTAGGTATATAGGTACAGCAGGGAAAAGGAAATTTTAACATTTCAGACAGTATTCCGTTAGAGACAGGTTCCTTTTTCGTAAGGTTTCATGCATTACTATGTCCGGATTTAGTAGCCACTGTCCCGCTTTTTTTTGTCTCCTTGCCCAACTTTTTGTGACATTCGACCTAACAACTCTAGTTGTCATATAGTTTGGCTTCATCTCACACTATTCATCATATTGAAATTTGTCTACATACCTTCCTTAAGTTTTTCGATCAATGTTTTTTTTTTGTTGTTTGTTTTTTTTGTTTTGTAGCTGCATGAGTGTTTAACTTATCATTAACATATTTTAACCCTTTCAGGGGCAAAGTACTTTCAGCCCTAAAATGTTGAAATAAATGACTGGCACCGGAATATAAAAACAAATTTATTTGCAAATATGAAAATTGCTGTATTTCACATATATATTAAATGGAAAAGATTTTAGCAAAATTCTGGTGCCACAGTGGCATTTGGGAGTTAAAATTAAGTGGTTTTATAAATATACTACTGCCCCTGAAAGGTTTAACCCGTTAAGAGCCAGCATGTTTTACAGGAATCTTATTCAGTTCACGCCACTTTTTGTTAAACACTTACTTTTACTTTATGAATCACTGAAATGTGTTAATTAAGTAAGGCACATTTTACTTTTCTCTTTTATTGGTATAAAAAAAAACTTAAAAATTCACAAATATAATGTTACGAAAACGCAACGTCAGTCTTTAATGGGTTAAGACTGCTGCTTTCATACTTTCTAGTCCTTTCTAGTCTTTCCCACTGTTTCTATTTACCTATTGTAAGTAATAGTTAAATGGAAAAAAATTCCTATCAACTTTCCCATTTATATTTCCTTAATTTTTTTCGTGCAGTGGATAAGCAATTTTTCACATCTTTGTTTAACCAGTTTTTAACGTTTACTTTTCCATCACCCCATTTTACTGTAGCTTTGCAGAATAAATTTACATTCATTTTTATATATAAAAAGATTTCCTAAATCCCTTAATTAACACATTGCCGATGGGCAATTTTTACCAAATCTGAATTTTAAAACAGTAGAAGCTTCTCTCGGTAAAGCTCCTCTCGGTTCTGAAAGTCTTGTAAATTGGTGTTCTAGATAAGTTTTCCAAGTTTATGCATCGGTAAATATCGTTCAATGTACGAATTTAATGTAAAATGTATTACAATTAAAAAAAAAAAATGGACAACGTGATATAAATGCATTTTCTGTAAGGTAGAAGCCACGCCCTTAGTCAATGATGTTTTTTGAATGAAAACGAGAATTCTCGTTTCCCATTAGTGAATGTGTTAAGGGAGCCTTGAACATCTGGTCAACCCTCCCTCACATTGACTGGGTCAACCCTCCCCACACAGCCCTTTTCTAAAGAATAGCACATTGCTATCTTAGGCCTAACGTACTGTATAATCTTTATGCCTGGAATGAAAGCTCGATATATCAGCAAATTTTATGACATATTTTATCTGAAAAAAGCTTAGAAAATATTTCTAAAAAACACAACTTTTAGGTTGAAAACGTATCACAATTAATTTTTCGACACCTATTTCGATTATCTGTATGAAACAGAGACTGTTGTTTGAGGATTCCAGTAGCTTTGGTTGACACCTATTGATAAAACTTTGAAATTACTTTAAATATGAAAACTCATGGGTGGGTCAAGCCTCTCGTATGGTCAACCCTCCCTAGTCTCCCCTATATGAAGTCAACCTACTTTTACAGTATATTGGTGCCATTTTCAAATTTTGGCATTTTTCTCACTTTTAAGACGCTCAGTATACAATGAATTCCGCTTGTTAACTTTAAAATAATGTTCGATTCAACTAAATTAAAGATCATAGATTATTTTTTAACCAATAATTTTAAGTTTTCAATAAGTTTTAACTATTTGCGAGCCATTTTAAAAAGTATCGTTTTTAGGATTACGACTTTGGCTTTCCCATAGGAAATACATTACGTAAATAACGATATTCTTGAGCTTTTTTAACTACAAAAACTAACTTTTTCTGAAAAACTAATGTGATATTCAGCTCATTTAACTCCTTGAAGGGCGGTGATGAAGTCACGGCATCACATAATTTAAATCCATAATTGCCACATTCGCACCGGAATTTTATAATGAACATTTCACCTTTATTAAGTACGCGAAAATATGCTTTTACTTGTTTACAAATAAATTCTCTTGTAAATACTGGTGTTAATATATTATTTCAACATTTTATGAATACAAGTACCTTGCCCCTGAAAGGGTTAAAGCTTAAGCTTCAAGATTCTATCTAGTTTAAAAGTTTTGAGCACTTTTTGGGTATTTGCTGAGCGTTTCAAAAGTTGACATTTTTCGATTTTCCAGTTAGCCCGCGATCATAGAAATACATGGGATTTTTACTGTTGTTGACATATTTTAACATAGCCTGTTTTCAACATTTTATTAATTATTTTGAAAAACTAATACTTGTTTTATATTCTATAAAATACGGGCTTCGCTCTGCCACCCACCGTGTATTCCTGGGTTGAGTTTAGATATGTTTAAAAAATTCATGAAATTTGGTATAATTTTTTTTGTCTCAGACCACTTTCCCATAGTGTTACGCGTTTTGTTTACTTTGTTTTGCACCTTTTTTAACTATTTAAACCTTATCATTTTGCTTAACTATTAGTATCTTTTAAAAGCGTAAACTTCAAGCTTTCAAGCGGCGTAGTGTTTATTAATTAATTATGCCTTTAAGTATTTTTAATTTGCATTTTAAATGTGATAAAAATTGTTCTTTAGCGCTTGAGAGGTTGGTGGTTTTTTGCTCTCTGTATCCGATTTTTGTACAATTTGTAATGTTTAGTTGTATTTATGGTATGTTTAATTTGCTTAGACTATTTATTCGAAAACCAGGCTGGCCTACGCTGAGTTTAAAAAAAAAGAGTCAAGTACACGTGACGTAAGTCCAGATGTAACGAATGTATGATTTGTGACGAAATTTCGTTGTTTACCAAAACTAAATTGTTTAAAATAAATGTTTAATTGAGATAATAAATTATCGCAGTTAAAACAATGTTTAGCAGCCTCTTTGCGTTAAACTATTTATTGTAAATTATGATTGCATTAGATTTAAAATGTCATCTTTAAATCGTTTTTTATTTTACTGTTAAAGTGCAAGCCAAATAAGTAGTAGTGTGACTTTACACCAGATAAGCCTGACTTTACACCAAAAATGGTGGCAACTAAGTTGCCACTAAACGTGTTGTTTGTTTACACCATTTGATAGCTGGTGGCTCATTACACCAATTTTCAAATGGAATTTCATTACACCACTTGGGGTGGCAACTTAGTTGCTACCCTTTTTGGTGTAAAGTAAGGGAATTTTTTTTACAGTGTGGAAGCGATTTGGAATCGAACTGTTTTTTCCATTTTTTAAGTTGCCACCCTTTTTGGAGTAAAGTAAGAGAAAATTTTTTACAGTGTAGAAGCGATTTGGAATCGAACTGTTTTTTCCATTTTTTAATCAATAAATTAGCTATTGAGTTATAAGCGATTTTGATCACGTGACACGCCATTTTTCTCCCCTTATTGACTGGATTTTCTTCTTTCGTTCCGAAGTTCGGTTCAAAATGCCAACTTTGGCAGTGTTTTCTGAAAGATCTATTGCGTTTACAAGAAAACGGAAAAAGCAGTTCATTGACATAGTTTCTGAATAACAATACCTTCTAGTTCCATGCGTTTCCGAACAAAAATGAATTAAAACTTATGTCAGAAAGTTGACCCTTTGGATTTGAGAACAGCCTTAAGAAGAGATTTTCTATAAGTTAATATTGGTGAAGAAAAATTTTCTGGTCTGCAAAATTCAAAGAGGCGTACGAAACATGAGACAACCACCTCATCGAGCTGGAGGTTGAAATTCCAGAATTAGCTAAAACTCGTTTTCCATATTAAAACGCAATCGGTCTGCCAAGTTATATCTTGGTGGAAAACATCTAAAAACCCGATTTTACCGGTTGACTCGTAGGCTTACCATTGTGTTTTCCTGCTCCTACTCCGCCATGTTTTCATACCTTTGGGTGCAGGAAAACGAAATGCTAAACTACGAGTCGAGCGCTAAAATTCGGATTTTAGGTGTTTTCCACCAAGATATGACTTGGCAGACCGATTACGTTTTAATATGGGAATCGAGTTTTAGCTAATTCTGGAATTTCAGCCTCCAACTCGATGAGGTGGTTGTCTGTGCTGCCGGCTCCCTGTCTATCCTAATACTGTTCGAACGCAGGTAAATATCAAGAAAGTGAAGTCTCTGATCCTAAAAGAAAATCCGCCGACGCAAAGATCCATTGCGTCGAAACTAGGAATGTCTTCTGGCACTGTAACGAAAACCGTTCATAAAGATTTCAAATTAAAAACGTTCTTTAAACATAAAGTTCATCTGCTTTTGCCAAAGCATATTACGGAAAATAAACTGTAGAAAATTTTATGAAAACATCTAGCTGCTGAAAAATAGCAATTTTTGGTAACACTCGATGAGGCATGGACACATTTAAGTGACTGCAACAAAAAAAAATCAATGTTCTAATGCTCAACTGACGGGAATGACCGTGCGAAATGGCTTCGTCAGTGTAAAGAAAAGTTCCCAAAGGGGTTGATGATAGTTGCAGGATTTTGTTACAACGGAAAATTAAAAATAAAAAAAGTCTCAAGTAAAGTCAAAATTAATCCACCCTACTATTTGCAGAATATTTTAGAACCAATTTTTGAAGAAAAAATTCCAGCCTTATATGGAAAGAACATTGATAAAGTTGAGCTTCATATGGATAAATAAGCCTCTAGTCACTCGTCTAAATCAACTGCCGCTTGCTTATTTAGCAAAGAAAGAATCAGAAACAGGAATAAAGTTTATCCGATTTAATGAAATACCTGTAAAATTACCTGATGCTTCTCCAATGGACTTTTGCGCCTCCGGTTTATTAAAGAGAGCTTTAGGAAATCGCATCCAAGAACACTGAACGGACTTCGGAAAACGGTCCAAAAGGAATGTGGTAACGCCGCAAAAAATGCGGCATTTATACATAAAACTTAACTATCAAAATCGTTTCCATAAAGTGCGAACGACCTTCTGTAGCTTTATGGTGGATTTTTGCATTGATTACTTGCTCCTTAAAGTTTTCAGTAGTTCAAACTAGCAAATTTTGTTCACGATTTCCCCAATTGACAATATTGAATTTATTTCAGGAATTAAATTGCTTTAAACTTATTAATTTCTGTATACGCTATTGTAGCGAAATCCGACTGAATGAAAAACCTATTACAACAAAACTTTTTTGCTATTATCAGCAAAATCTGCATTTAAGAAATACACAGGAAGCGGAAACTTGATAAACAAATGTAAACTTATTACAGTTTAGTTTCTTTAGATCAAAATCCAATAGAATTGTACTCAGGGGTGCAAGCGCTGTGCCAGAAATGGCTGATTGCTACCACTAAATTTTCACAGTATTCTTCACCTTATTCAATGACGAAATTTCTGAGATTTAATAAGGCGAAGAATACTGTTAAAATTTAGTGGTGAGAATCAGCAATTTTTGGCGCAGCGCTTGCATCCCTGACAGTACTGCACAACCTTTTTGCTAGAAAATTGTTTGCCACCACAAGATTTGAAAGGTAATGTTTGCCTTATTTTAAAGCAAAGCTTCTGCCATTTAATAAGGAAAACTATTCTGTATGAAAATAATGGTAGCTTGGTGGCTGGCGGACCACCGGTTGTGCACCGCTACATAAAACGAAATAACGATTATCGCAAAATTGACAGCATTTCCCGACAATATCTTCGCCAATAAAATGCAATACCATTACAATTCATAATAAGTCAATATGTGCGGTTCCGTGGCGTTTATTCTAAAAGGAATCGACTGCAGCGTAAACAATTTAGTTAGCAGCAACTCCTGTTCTCACCTTGTGCAAAGAAATTTTAGTTTTTCCACCAATCGCTGGTGTGTCGTTAGTAATAACTAGTAGCACCGGTGAAGTTGCTATCCTATTTGGTGACCTCTCGCCTTACACTCACTGCAACTACGCTAAAAATAATTACAATAAAGAATGTTTATAAAACATTTCGTTTAAAATTAATCTTAAAAACAGATAAGATAATTTATATATTTTTTTAATTATAAAATCCTGCAACCTTTTAAAGTTATTGAAGAACTATCACTAGTTTGATATCTAAATAAATAAATAAATTAATAAAGATAATAAAACTCGATAAATTTTAACAGAGAACGGAACATTACGATGGAGAATCGCTTGGATATAATAGCGTTTCGACCACAACCATTTGAACAGAAAATGCAGAAACTACATCAAATGTTACATTCTGTTATCATTTATTTTGAAAGCCTCATTTAACTCCGCAACATGTGTTTTACATCTACGAGCCCGAGAGCGTTTTTAGATACTTTAACTTCACCTGCAGCATTTTATTGGTACAAGTGATTCGCAACTGCTTAAATATATATATATACCTTTTGAAATCAATTTTTAAATAAAGCTTAATTTTAAAATAGCGCTTTAATTTTTTAATGTAGCAATTTTAAATTCTCTTATTGTAAAATATATTTACAGGTGTAAATGCATTCCAATCTATTGTACTTTACTCTGTTGATAAACAAAATAAATAAATAAATAAAAATAAAATAAAATAAAACCTTTAGCATAACAATTGTCTCAACAAGTGTTAGGTTGGATTGCTGTTTATTTGCTAGACATCACTCAGGCAAAAACCGAAATAACGAAAGAAACGAACAGATGTCTAATGTTAGACATTAAAGAATACCGCGGCCGACAAAAGAGACAGGCCGCGATGCTCCACCGATATTGACTGCCTTGCATCCTACCTTCATCACATAGCAGTACTACAATCGGTGTTAAACAGCCTCCCTTGATCACGTGACATTCAAAATGGGGCGGAGTATCTCAGCCTGTCTCTTTAGCTGTGTGAAGAGCATATACAGGGTCATCGATTGAGGTGGACACATTTCAAGAAATCTTATCTTCAAAGTGATTGAGGAAGCGCAATAACCATTTGTAAGGTACTCAGCGATTATCAGCGATTTGTTAGATATAACCGCTTCACAGCCATGACTTTCAGACGATACGCTGTGAAAATCCAAATAGTAAGAGACATTCGCAGTTTTCGCTTTCTGTTTAGGATATCCATTGCGCATGGAGTATCATTTCCTACTGAATTGACGACCTGAATAACTTTCTGATTTATACAGGGTGTCCCAAATTTATCTTGACAACTTAAAAAAAATATTTCCATAAAATGTAAACGAAATTAGATTTAAAAAAATGTTTATTGTATAATGAACAGCAAGTTCCAAAGTTTTATCCTCTGTTTTATCTCTCCTATACGTTCCGTATCCTCTTGACTTGTATTTGGCTGGCCAATGCCTTTTTTAGGAAGCACTCTACCGGTCTCCATAAACGTCTTGTGCACGTATTGAGGTCTTGGATGGTGCGTGACGTCCGTATTTTGTTCGTAAATTCCTTTGGACTTGTGTATAGGACTTCGTCTCTATGAACCAGGCCACTCACTGGGAATTTTCCTGTAGTGTAGCCATCACCAGTTATGGATCTTACTGGGTAGTCACTTGAATGCAAAAAAATTCCTTTTAGTACAAATAAAACTTTATGAGCTGCTGTTATACGCGCACAAAACCGAACTTCGCTATCTTATTTCATTTTGGTTTTATGGAGGATCAAAGTTGTAAAGATAAATTTAGGACACCCTGTATATTTTTCCCATATACCTCTAATAGTTTTCGAAATATGAGTTCAGTTTTGCTAAGCAGGGCCGAAACTAGCCTTTTTTGCACCCGGGGCAAGCATGGATTTTGGCGCCCCCCCCCCCCCCCTCTTCCGCAAAGTATATTTACAAAGAGAATTTTACTAATTTTCTAATTGCCGACTTATTTTAAAATTAAAAATATGTAATCTTAAAACATGTAATACTGATCTACGTAATCTACAATGGCGGATCCAAGAAGGGAGGTCACGGGGGTCATGACTCCCCTCTGAACTCCAACAAAAATATTCTAAAGTTCATTTTAAAAATGAAATATACAGTTAAGAGTTCCGATTATCCGAGTCCTGTTTAACCGAATTTCCACTTTCACCGAGTTATTTTCTTCTGATGGACTGATGGCTTCTATTATTATGAAACAGCCATTATAAATGAAGTGTTAGGTGAAGATGAAAGAGCAGTCGTAAAAAGTTAGAACTCTGATTTTTTGGTCAGAATGGGAAGAAAAAAATGGCTATAATTTTTTTTTTCAAAAAAAAAAAAAAAAAAGATTATGGCCAGAAAAAAACGGGTACGATTGGACGATTGGGTAGAAAGTATTCACTTTCCACTTTCTTATATGCAGACTCCGCTTTTATAACTGTAGCTGCATCCGTACAGAAATCAAATCGCGGCGTAACTTATACCTTTTATACAGCGGTATCACTGAAAAAGATTGAACAGCACGAAGGCTTACTTCGACGTTCATTGCTTCTGTGCCTCGTGTGAAGCTTACGGCTGCAAAACAGTTGTGTCAAACAAATCACGTATAACTTCCGAGCACTTTGCAAGAAAGAAAAAAAAAATACCGCACTTTTTTAATTAATTTTAGAGTTACGTTTTTCTTTTCAAAGTGTGCCTGACATTTTTTCCATGACCATGCATTTTTTTTGTTATAGCGTATAAAAAGTGGAGAATATTTAGAAAATTCCACAATTTTGTAAATTTTTATGAAAGGTCAAATAAATTGACTTTTGTTAGTTTGAAGATATGGAAGGTAGAATTGGATCATTATTATTTGGCCGTTAAGAAGTCGAGATAAAAAGTGTGTCTAAAAAGTTCAGAAAACAAAGAAAACGGAAAATACAAATAATTTAATTTATAAATGCTTTGATCTGACGAGATAAATACCCGTAACACGCAAATAAGTTTAAAAATTGACCTTTGATTCACCATTGACGAGCAAGATCGAAATGGTAACAATTTTAACCCTTTAGTGCGCAGCTTTGCATATATACAAACAACATTTTTTTGAATTTAATAGCTTTTTTATTCGTATATACCTTATTCACACCAGAAAATTAAAATGGCAATAACAGACATTCCGTTTTTAAACTAAAGCGAAATTAACCATTGAAACTTTCCGGTGTAAAGTCAGATTCTCTGAACTACGTAATTTCTAGAATGCATTCTATCATGGGAATTAAAGGGTTAAATGTTAGGTTTTATAAAATAAATGATAAAATAAAATAAGGTATTTGGAGACATACTTATTAAAATATTTACTAATTTGCATTATTTTAGCGTAAAACGGCCACACGACAGTAGTTTTTACTTATTTTGCAGATGTGCAACAGAAGAAAAGATTGACGTATTAAACGAAAAATGTATCTCTGATTTATTTTCATTATTTTTCCTGTGTAATAAACCTTTCGGAGAATCATATATAATTTTTTCAAGACAAAATAAAAAATCGAGCATTTAAGGGTTAAGTACCGTAATTTCGCGCGTATCCGCTGCACCTCAAATAACTCAATTTCCTACCAGAATTTATTTTAAATAAAATGTGACTTACTTCTGCTTAGCACTTATTTAACTCCTTTTATTCAATAAAATTTCCCGTTTCAAAAAGACGCAACTAAGCCGTGGCGCATACGCGGGAAATTACGGTAACTTAACCCTCTAATTCCCAGGGTAGAATGCATTCAAGAAATTGCCCGTAAGGCATGGTGACGTCACGACGACGTCGTTGTGAAGCCACACTGTGATTTTGTGACCGTCGATGTGACGTCATAGTGACTAGAATGCGAGGTCGTTATGGCCGTTTTAGAGGTCGTTTGTGACGTCACATTGTGACCACTCTCTGAAGTCACAGTGTGACAAATTTGTGAAAAGTGTGTCATTTGGCACTATTTTGGCATTAACTTTGTGACGAACCTGTGACGAAAGTGACAATGCTTTGAAGTCACATTGTGACCAATTTGTGAAATATGTGTCATTTGTGACGAATTTGCCATAAACACTGTGATGATTTCAAATGAAAATACAAATTCAAATTAATTGCTTAAAAGGCGCAAAGGCGAACATAGTGAAAAAGATTCCATGCTGGGACTCGAACCCGGGCCATCAGTATAGCGCACTGACATTCTACCGACTAAACCACATGGAACGATACCCGGCCTGGAAAATTTCTCACTATTACATGTTGGAGAGGCTACAAACGCATCACAAGATGGAATATTTATCGTGAGCCACCGACATGGGGCAAACACGAAACTTAATTAAATCGAGCATCGATTGAAACTATATTAATACTTGGAAATTTTTCCAGAGAGAACCATTCGCCTTGCATACAATATTTCAAATGAAAATCAAATTTCAAATTAATTACTTAAAAGGCAATTTTAATTTGAAATTTGATTTTCATTTGAAATACTGTATGCAAGGCGAATGTTTCTCTCTGGAAAAATTTCCAAGCATTAATATAGTTTCAATCGATGCTGGATTTAATTAAGTTTCGTGTTTGCCCCATGACGGTGGCTCACGATAAATATTCCATCTTGTGCTGCGTTTGTGACCTTGCCAACATGTAATAGGGAGAAATTTTCCAGGCTGGGTATCTTTCCATGTGGTTTAGTCAGTAGAATGTGAGTGCGCTATACTGATGACCCGGGATCGAGTACCGGCGTGGAATGTTTTCACTATGTTGGCCTTTGCGCCTTTTAAGCAATTAATTTGAAATTTGATTTTCATTTGAAATATTGTATGCAAGGCGAATGTTTCTCTCTGGAAAAATTTCCAAGTATTAATATTGTCATGATTCTTGTCATAAACACTATGATAATTTTAAAGTAAAGTTTTGTTTGAAATATAAAGTCTTATCTTTTTACCGTACTTTTTAGCAAGATATCCCTATTTTGGAGTCCTATTCTTCTAAAATATTCTTAATTTTCCATTTAAAAAACAATCCTTATCAACTAACATCTTTTTTTATTAAGTTCTAAGCTTGATCTTGAATTCAAGCTTAATATTAAGAATGTATAAGCTTTTTAATTTTTTGTGATTTGCCATTGCTTTACTAAATACGAACATGGAGTCTAACGGACATTAATACAACTGTTATTTATAGAACGACATGATAAGCCCTATTTATTTAAATTTTTTATTCCCGTATATATTGTATTTTGTGAATATGAGCTAATTAGATTTGGTATGTTTTATAGGAAAAGACTGATCTGGGAAATAGAAACAACAAGTAAGATATATCATGCGTTAAGCCTAGATTATAAAACACTTTCCAACTCTTCCTGAATGTTTTAACAAGACATCGGGGAAAATAACGTAAACAAGATAACTAACTAAACATGAAAACGCATAAAACATTTGAACATTTTCAGCAGTTACCATTCATAGCCAAATATGTTTTCCAATTCTTTTAAACAGTCCTGTATTTGATCTGTAGATTGATATATATACTATATAATGGAAAAATTTAGTTTATCAAGGAAACGCATAACAGGTTGAAATTCTCTTTCAGCAATTTATACTAATATATGGAAACATACTTAAGTAATTTTGTACAACCCTGTAGTTTACCTAGAACCTTTATTACACGCCACTATTTAGTTAAAATTTAATTCAAACTAAAACACTTTTAAAACTGCTGAAATCACATTTCCAGAAATTATAATTTATAGACGGCAACGTATCCAATTCTTTGCGTGACCCTGTATATCATTTTATCTATATTCTACAAACATTTCTTAGTAAATTAAATACAGTGCAGCGTAAAAATTCATAACTTATTTAAAAACCACCTTTAAGCAATACCCAGTAACCCTTACGAATACTTTTGTATAGTCCTGTATATGAATTATAGCATATATATATACACCATATACTTTGCATAAATGTAGTGAATCATAAAAGCGCATATCATAATTAAAAATGCATTTCCAGCAATCATCGCTAATGAACAGTACTTCGGATACAATATAGTATCTGAAATATTTTGTGTGTCCCTGTAAATGCTATATACACTTCGTATTATACATGAAATAATTCATAGTATGCAAACCTCAACGACGTATATCAATTTCATTACATATCAAATAGATTAACATAAATATAGTACGCCGCAAACAATTCCCTCCACCCCTATATCATTATGTATTCGAATTGCTTTTTTAGCCCTGTCAATAAACAATAACTATTCTCTGCATTGCATATTCTATACGGAATGCACATTTTAGTGCGCTTCATAAATGCATATCAATTTTATTCTGTTTGAAAGCGTGTAAAATCATTAAAAATCATTTGAAACGATTTTTTCTCCCACAGGCCGTAATGTAATGGAATACTTTTGACTGTCCCTGTAAATGAACTAAACATGCTACAAACTTCATTACAAATAGGGACCTTGCTATGGTAAACGTCAATAACATCCAAAAATTTCAAGTCAATCCGAGTATATTTACGCGAGTAAGAGCGCGGACAGACGGCCAAACAAACCGAAGTCATAAACACTTTTCAACTTTATCGGGCCTGAAAAACACTTTATTTCAATGCTTAAATATTATTTTTTATTTTTTAATGCCAATAAAATAAATGTATCGAAAACGTAGAAAATGAGTTTACAATCAAAGAAAATTTAATAACTGATTCTGAATGCCTACAATTAAATGTTTGATTAAAATCACAAACAGCAAAAAAAAAAAAAAAAAAAAAAAATGATTAAATAGAATTAAAAAAAAAT
Source organism: Maratus speciosus (assembly GCA_963932465.1). Taxonomy (NCBI): domain Eukaryota; kingdom Metazoa; phylum Arthropoda; class Arachnida; order Araneae; family Salticidae; genus Maratus; species Maratus speciosus. Next base: position 574,059,845 of record OZ010787.1, read on the forward strand.
AAATATATCAATTTGAAAAACACTAAATAATTAGTATTTATAATTGTACTATTAAGCAACAACAAACTACAATAGATGAATTAAATGCATTTAACAATTTCTCAAAAATCTTTCCATATGTTATAAGGAATTCCTACTATTTTATAATTTTGGCAAATGTTAAATCTGAAAACATTGGTATGAAGATTTAAGATTTTAAATACTAATTTAAAATATTATTAACAATGAAAAAAAATCTTTCAAAAGTTTCACTACTACAATATGTAAAAAGATATTTTCCCAGTATAATGTTAATTTCAAAATTGAAACAGTTTCCTAATATCATTATAATCGAATATCATATTTAACTCCAAAATATTAATGACGATAAATACTGTGTTAGAATCAGTCTCCGCATCAGCTTTTTTTTCCCCTTCTAGCGATGCAGATTAAGATATTTTACAGCATCGAATCGGAAAAGAATTGCAGATCAGTCTCATTGCATATAACATACTACAACTTATTTAACTTTAATCTATCAAACGGGAATAAAAAATTTAAATTAAATAAGACATACCTTTTAAGTTCCATAAATAGTTTAATAATATTCGTGTTTTATCCTAAATTGTCAGACATATTTCTGACAAAATGACAAAATTGTCAGACATACTTCCCGCGTCAAAAGTTCTGATCCTTATTTTATTCTGCGGTTTAATCTAGTGCAGACGATAGTGCACGCGCACGCGCAAGCAGGTGCTTATACTGTATTATTATAATTTTTGTCTGTAATGAAAATTTTCTATTTGAATGAAACACCTGCCTTTTTTCTTTCTTTTTTTTTTAAAGTAAAGTTTGTTTTACACGTAATAATTACAAATTAGGCATCTTAATAAATGAAAAGAGAGTATACAGGATAAAAAAATTTTCTTTGTCAATCTGTCATTTTTTTACATTCATTTTCTGTAGAATAAAACTATTTGTAAAATAGTTTTTTTTAAAGTCGTATTTCTAAAACACGAATTTAAAATATGAATAATTATATCATGGGTTTTGTATAAAATTTGTATAAATATTTTTTCGGAAAATGCTAATTTTATTTAAAAAGTCTGAAAGAAGTAGAATTTTTTAAAAAATAGTTATTTAAAATAGTTAAACACTAACAGGAAAAAATATGACTTGAATGCAAATTCTAAAGCAAGAAATGCATATATGACTAAACTCTGAATACTCTTTCTACGTGCTCATTAAAAGCTGCAGACTTAACTGTAACAGAAAATTTTAGTTTGAAACCACAGAAGTGTTTCGAATAACACTGGTCGAAAGAAAAAAAAAACTTCCTCCCTGCAAACTAAATATGTAAAGTGTACAAATTTAATATTCCTAATTTTAAATATGTTATCCAAATTGCTTCATAACGTACCATTTTTCCGAGAAACACTTTTATAATAATAACAATCGGTGAAGGATTAAATTGCAATGGTAGATAAAATTGAAATCATAAAAAAAGTATACTTCACTGTCTTAGATAACAAATTGATAAAATATAGCATGAAAATCTAGTTTGTTGATACTTGTACCGTGCATTTTCCTTTTTATGCCCCCCTCCCCACCTCTTTTCGTGTCCGAATTTACTATTTTCTATCCACTAATATGTTTTCATTCCTTATGTTGCTGTAACTCGGGCATGTTTAAAATATTTCTGTTCATTTTCAAAGATTTTTGATGTTCATATTTTTGTCACATTGTGACTTACAATATAGTGGTTTTTTTCGTCACATATGTGACGTGACGTACGTTACATGCAGTGACATAACAGTAACGTCACAATTTTTTTTTTTATTGCCAGAAAATATAATTTTACATAAATAACATGTTTTGAATATTTTTTGTAATTTTTTAAATTTTTCTAAGAAGTTCACATCTCAGTCAGAATGTGACATCACTGAGTGGTGGCATTTTGGTCACAGATGTGACGTGGACACAGTGACTCACAGTGACGTCACAACGACGTCACCGTGACCATGCATGCTATGAGGATGCGTAATTCAGATAATCAGAATTCATACCAGAAAATCTAATAGCAACTTTCGGTTTATTTAATAACGAAATGACAGCTTTTAATTAAATAAAAAATTTCTATTTCAAGTTCCTATTTTAAATTTCTGATGTGAATATGGAATTTCTGCATAAAAAAATCCACTAAATAGTGAAAGCTGATGGTAGCAAATATGCTACCATGGGCAGTAGAGGGTTAAAAAAGTAAAATCGAAAATGCGGTATACACGATAAAACCAAATGTACTAAAATGAGAAAATACCCTTATGCAGTACATGATATTCCAAAGAACTTTAAATATTTCAAATGAAAATGATTCTCTCTGGAAAAATTTCCAAGTATTAATAACTCTAAATATTTTTATCCTTAAACTATTTTTTCTGGTGAAGTTTTTATATTTTATGACAAAATAAAACGTTTTGCACTATTACAAAAAAAAAAAAAAAAAAAAAAAAAAAAAAAAAATCCGCAGTTTTTTTTTTATACTTAAACTTTTTTGCCTGAAAGATTCTCAGTTGTAATTTTAGTTTAAAAGGGGTACTTTGTTCTCTATTATACGAAAAGAACACGCTATCTATGATCACCAAATAATTTTCTTTCATATCACGTACCCCAGATGAAAGTTTATAGAAGAGGCAGCTTAAAAATCCTTATGCGATAGTCATCTGAAATGCTTTTATAAGGAGCTATCAATCTCATTATTATGGAAGATAGCACGAAAACACACAGAACTTTGGTTGATCTGAGAAGATTAAGATAATGGGAGCATAGAAAGATTATTAGAATTTCAAAACTAAAATTTGTAAAGTATCAAAACTATTTTTATAGAGATGTATCAGAGAATATCCATTTTTCGTCAGCTCTGATTTTCACAGATAATGAATTGATATAAGCCACATATGGCTTACTATGGAAATTGTATGGCTGGAATACATGGAAACAGAACGTATTAGATATTAGAGCTATATGTTAATTACCGATAAGACTGGAGTTTAACGCTTGAATTCTCACATAGCATCTATCTGAGAAATTTTCATTTTTTCAACGGTTTTTAGTTATTTGGGTTCTAAATAAGACAAATCTATGCATCATTTTTAATGTTTTTTGTTTTAATTGCATGTTATGGTAGCGCACACTGCAGTATGCATTGGGAACTGGAGCAGTATTTCCTTGACAATTTTAATATACAAGACTTCTAAACCTATTATTAAGTAGATTTCGTATGAAATACTACCTATTGGGATCGTTCCTATGTTGGAATTTCTGAAAACGTTTTGCATATCTACACCGATGATGACCCCTAGAACCCAAAACTACCCTCAGTAAAAAACTTTATACATCTATCTATCTATCTATCTACCTATGTATCTTTGTATCTATCTATCTATATACATATATATATATCACTTTCTTCTGGACACGATAACTTTCGTAATTCTACACCAATCTCTTCCAAACTGATACATAAAATCAATGGGCATAAAATCTCGGTCAAGTTCGTTAATGGGCAAAATCGGACCAAGGGGATGGAAATAGGGAGGGGTTTTGCGAAAACCGAACCCCCCCCCCCATAACTTCTTAATTTTTATACATATCAAATCAATTTAAAGTTTTTATTACTTCTAAAACTAGGGCCAAAATTTTATGTATCACAGATTTTTGATAAAGTTAAAAATGGGCTCAAGGGGCGCAAAAAATAGGGTTTTTGGGAGAAAAAAATTCATAACTTCGTCAATTCTCAAGATATCTATTCCAATTAATTTTATTATAAATCTTCTTAATATTATCTATAACTTTTATATTCACAAGTTTTTGATAGGACCAATTCGTACCGCAAAAAAAAATTAAAAACGAAAACAAAAAGGGGGGTTGAATAAGTAAAAACTCCATAACTCTGTCAATTCAAAAGATATAAAATCCCCATGAATTTATCATATATCTTCTTAATATTGTCTACAACATCTTTATAGACAAGTTTTGGATAGGACCAATTCTTACAGCAAAAACAAATTAAAAATACATAGCGGTTGAAGAAAAAAATCATCTAAGTAAGGGTGTATTCTAATTCAAACTGCTGATTTTCTGACTCATTTTACAATTCATTTTTTCTCTCAAAGGCTTTCAATTGTTACGTTTTTTTACTCAAAAACTATGTAATGTACCGAAATGGTCGATTTTTTGATAGAGGCAGGAATATATTTAAAAAAAATGTTGTTAAAGTGGGCATTTTGAACCGAATTTCCCGAAGCGGATTGTGTTGGAAAAATCATTGCATTAAGGATGCACTCAAATCCAAACTGCTTATTTTCTTACTCATTTTTAAATTCATTTTTGCTCTCAAACGCAACCAATTGCTAGATTTTCCTATTCAGAAACTATATAATGTAAAGTAATGATCGATTTTTTGATAGAGGCAGAATATAGTTCAAAAAATGATGTGAAAGTGGGCATTTTGAACAGAATTTCCGAAGCGATTGTGTTAGAAACGAAAAATATTGCCCTACTGAGAAAATAATTGTATATTAATTAAGTTTTAATTAATTGAAAGAAAAATAAAAACACAGGTCGCTTATAAATCTTTTCAAAAATCACGTCAGCATGTTTCATTTTTTTTTTTTTTTTTTTTTTTAGGTAGATTTTGTATGAAATACTACCTATATGGTTAGGTAGATTTCGTATGAAATACTACCTATTGGGATCGTTTCTATGTTGGAATTTCTGAAAAATGTTTGCAGATCTACACCGATCATGACACCTAGAACCCAAAACCACCCTCAGTAAAAAACTTTATCTATCTATCTATATATATATATATCACTTTCTTCTGGACACGATAACTTTCGTAATTCTGCACCAATCTCTTCCAAACTGATACATAAAATCAAAGGGCATAAAATCTAGGTCAAGTTCGTTAATGGGCAAAATCGGACCAAGGGGATGGAAATAGGGAGGGGTTTTGTGAAAACCGAACCCCCCCCCCCCCCCATAATTTCTTAATTTTTGTACATATCAAATCAGTTTAAAGTTTTTATTTCTTCTAAAAATAGGGCCAAAATTTTATGTATAAAAAATTTTTGATAAAGTTAAAAATGGGCTCAAGGGGCGCAAAAAATAGGCTTTTTGGGAGAAAAAAATTCATAACTTCGTCAATTCTTAAGATATCAATTCCAATTAATTTTATTTTAAATCTCGTTAATATTATCTATAACTTTTATATTCACAAGTTTTTGATAGGACCAATTTGTACCGCAAAAAAAAAAAAATAAATAAAATAAAAAATAAAAACGAAAACAAAAAGGTGGTTTAAAGAAGTAAAAAATCCATAACTCCGTCAATCAAAAGATATAAAATCCCCATGAATTTATCATATATCTTCTTAATATTGTCTACAACATCTATATAGACAAGTTTTTGATAGGACCAATTCTTACAGCAAAAACAAATTAAAAAAAGTCCTTCCGGCCAGTGCCGGGAGGAAGAGGTAGCTTTCATAATCCTTATTTTAAAAAAGCCAACTTATATCATGCAAACACACGAAGCTCAATTTAGTGAAAACCGAATATAGGAGATTCAATACTAATTTTTATCAATATAACGAATGAGAATTTCGCGAAATTAGTCAGCTTTATCCAAGCTGCTTTTCTTTAAAGTAACTTATATTTGGCTGCCAAATTCGGCAATTTCTTAAAGTGCCTGTCACTTTAAGACAACATGGTGGATGAGGCTAAGCAGTGAACTTGGTCGAGACCTTAGTAATTGCTGTGCACATGCTCACTCACATCGGAATCGGTTAATATATAGGAGTGCTGTCGCATGCAAAAAATCAGATTTTTCAAAATGTCACCCACAATAGAAATTGAAACTGCTATATCTGAGCCATTTTTTAAGGTAAAGACAAACAAAAAATGCTCCTGAATCCTTATATCAAGGTCAAATACTTAAGAAAGAAACCTTTTTCAATTTCTAATTTTTTTTGCACCTCACTTTAAATATATATATACCTTTTAAATTTAATGGCCGCCATTTTGAAACAAGATGGCTGATGAATCTGGCCAGCGAACTTGGTCGAGGTGTTGATGTATACTATCCACATGCCTTCTTACATCGAAATAGGCGAATACGTGTGTTATCGCGTGGCAAATACAAGATCGTTTCAAAATGTTAGCCATGCTAGAAATTCAAAGTGCTATAAATCAACCATTTTTTAAGATATCAACAAAAGAACAAATTTTCAGAAACAAAAACTGCTCCGGAATCTTTGTATCAAGGCCAAAAACATAAAAAAAATCTTTTTCATTTTCCAATTTTTTAATACCTCATTTTGAATTTTAAATTTAATTTTTTTAATGGCAACCCTTTTGAAACAAGATGGCGAATGAAGCTGGCCAACGAACTCGGTCGAGTCATTGGTATGTACTTATGTACAGACCAAGTTACATCCAAATAGGTTCATAAATACGCCTGTTATCGCGTGACAAAAATCAGGTCGTTTTAAAATGTCAGCCACAAGAGAAATTCAAAATGCTATTACTCAGCCATTTTTTTTTAGATATAGACGAAAGAAAAACTGTTCCGGAATCTTTGTATTAAGGTCAAACACATACAAAAAAAATGTTTTCATTTTCCAATTTTTTGGTATCTCATTTAAATTTTTTTATTTTTTAATTTTTTTAAATGGCCGCCATTTTGAAACAAGATGGCGGATGAAGCTGGCCAACGAACTCGGTCGAGATATTTGTATGTACTATGTACACACCAAGGTACATCCAAGTCGGTTCATAAATACGCCTGTTATTACGTGAGAAAAATCAGGACGTTTCAAAATGTCAGCCACGCTAGAAATTCAAAATGCTATAACTCAGCCATTTCTTAAGATATAGACGAAACAAAAACTGCTCCCGAATCTTTTTATCAAGGTCAAACACATAAGAAGAAAATATTTTTTCAATTTTCAATTTTTGGTACCACATTTCAAATTTAAAGTTTTCTTAAAAATTTAAATGGCCGCCATTTTTAAACAAGATGGCGGGTGAAGCTGGCCAACAAACCCGGTCGATACATTGGTATGTACTATGTATAAACGAAGTTACATCCAAATCGGTTCATAAATACGCCTTTTATCGCGTGACAAAATTCAGGACGTTTCAAAATGTCAGCCACGCTAGAAATTCAAAATGCTATAACTCAGCCATTTTTTAAGATATAGACGAAACAAAAACTGCTCCAAAATCTTTGTATAAAGGTCAAATACATAAGAAAAAAATATTTTTCCATTTTCAATTTTTTAGTACCACATTTCAAATTTTAAATTTTTAAAAAAATTTTAAATGGCCGCCATTTTGAAACAAAATGGCGGATGAAGCTGACCAACGAACTCGGTCGAGAGATTGGTATGTACTATGTACACACCGAATTACATCTAAATCGGTTCATAAATACGCCTTTTATCGCGTGACAAAATTCAGGACGTTTCAAAATGTCAGCCACGCTAGAAATTCAAAAAAGTCCTTCCGGCAAGTGCCGGGAGGAAGAGGTAGCTTTCAAATACCTTATTTTAAAAAAAGTCAACTTATATTATTCAAACACACGAAGCTCAATTTAGTGGAAACCGAATATAGGAGATTCAATACTAGTTTTTATCAATACTAAATCATTATGAATGAGAATTTCACGAAATTAGTCAGCTTTATCCAAGCTGCTTTTATTTAAAGTAACTTATATTTGGCTGAGATGTTGATGTATACTATCCACATGCTTTCTCACATGGAAATAGGCGAATACGTGTGTTATCGCGTGACAAATACAAGATCGTTTCAAAATGTTAGCCATACTAGAAATTCAAAGTGCTATAATTCAACCATTTTTTAAGATATAAACAAAAGAACAAATTTTCAGAAACAAAATCTGCTCCGGAATCTTTGTATCAAGGCCAAACACATAAAAAAATCTTTTTCATTTTTTAATTTTTTAATACCTCATTTTAAATTTTAAATTTAATTTTTTTTTTAAATGGCAACCCTTTTGAAACAAGATGGCGAATAAAGCTGGCCAACGAACTCGGTCGAGACATTGATATGTACTATGTACAGACCAAGTAACATCCAAATCGGTTCATAAATACGCTTGTTATCGCGTGACAAAAATCAGGTCGTTTTAAAATGTCAGCCACAATAGAAATTCAAAACGCTATAACTCAGCCATTTTTTTAGATATAGACGAAACAAAAACTGTTCCGGGATCTTTGTATTAAGGTCAAACACATACAAAAAAAATCTTTTTCATTTTCTAATATTTTGGTATCTCATTTTAAATTTTAATTTTTTTAAATTTTTTTAAATGGCCGCCATTTTGAAACAAGATGGCGGATGAAGCTGACCAACGAACTCGGTTGAGATATTTGTATGTACTATGTACACACCAAAGTACATCCTAAACGGTTCATAAATACGCCTGTTATCACGTGACAAATATCAGGACGTTTCAAAATGTCAGCCACGCTAGAAATTCAAAATGCTATAACTCAGCCCTTTCTTAAGATGTAGACGAAACAAAAACTGCTCCCGAATCTCTGTTTCAAGGTCAAATACATAAAAAAAAATATTTTTTCAATTTTCAATTTTTTGGTACCACATTTCAAATTTAAATTTTTCTTAAAAATTTAAATGGCTGCCATTTTTAAACAAGATGGCGGATGAAGCTGGCCAACGATCTCGGTCGAGACATTGGTATGTACTATGTACAAACGAAGTTACATCCAAATCGGTTCATAAATACGCCTTTTATCGCGTGACAAAATTCAGGACGTTTCAAAATGTCAGCCACGCTAGAAATTCAAAATGCTATAACTCAGCCATTTTTTAAGATATAGACGAAACAAAAACTGCTCCAAAATCTTTGTATAAAGGTCAAATACATAAGAAAAAAATATTTTTCCATTTTCAGTTCTTTGGTACCATATTTCAAATTTAAAGTTTTTAAGAAAATTTTAAATGGCCGCCATTTTGAAACAAAATAGCGGATGAAGCTGGCCAACGAACTCGGTTGAGACATTGGTATGTACTATGTACATACCGAATTACATCCAAATCGGTTCATAAATTCGAGAGTTACAGTATGACAAATGTCAGATATATATATATATATATGGATATATATATATATATATATATATATATATATATATATATATATATATATATATATATATATATATATATATATCAACTTTTGAACGGAGGGTGGTTTCGGGGTCTGGGGGTCATGATCGATGAAAATATACCAAAATTTTTTGAAATCGCTTTCCTCCGAACGGCTGCAATAGGTAGCTTTTTGTAATGAAAGCTACCTAATGCTATAACTCAGCCATTTTTTAAGATATAGACGAAACAAAAACTGCTCCGGAATCTTTGTATAAAGGTCAAATACATAAGAAAAAAATATTTTTCCATTTTTAATTTTTTGGTACCACATTTCAAGTTTTAAATTTTTTTAAAAAATTTAAATGGCCGCCATTTTGAAACAAAACGGCGGATGAAGCTGGCCAACGAACTCGGTCGAGACATTGGTATGTACTATGTACACACCGAATTACATCGAAATCGGTTCATAATTACGGTAGTTACAGTGTGACATAGGTCAGATATATATATATATATATATATATATATATTACCATTAATTAAACATAACCCGCCACCGTCAATTATTATGAATTAAAGCTGTAAGCACTAAAAAAAAATATTATAAGAATTACCATGGAAGAAAAATCAATTTTGAACGGAGGGTGGTTTCGGGGTCTGGGGGTCATGATCGATGAAAATATACCAAAATTTTTTGAAATCGCTTTCCTCCGAACGGCTGCAATAGGTAGCTTTTTGTAAAGAAAGCTACCTAATACATAGCGGTTGAAGAAAAAAATCATCTAAGTAAGGGTGTGTTCTAATTCAAACTGCGTATTTTCTGACTCATTTTACAATTCATTTTTGCTCTCAAAGGCTTCCAATTGGTACGTTTTCTTACTCAGAAACTATATAATGTACCGTAATGGTCGATTTTTTGTTAGAGGCAGAATATATTTTTAAAAATGCTGTTAAAGTGGGCATTTTGAACCGAATTTCCCGAAGCGGATTGTGTTGAAAAAATCATTGCATTAAGGATGCACTCAAATCCAAACTGCTTATTTTCTGACTCATTTTTAAATTCATTTTTGCTCTCAAACGCATTTAATTGGTAGATTCGCTTATTCAGAAACTATATAATGTACCCCAATGATCGATTTTTTGATAGAGGCAGAATATATTTCAAAAAATGATGTCAAATTGGCCATTTTGAACAGAATTTCCCGAAGCAATTGTGTTATCACTTTCTTCTGGACACTATAACTTCCGCAATTCTGCACAAATCTCTTCCAAACTGATACATAAAATCAAGGGACATAAAATCTCGGTCAAGTTCGTTAATGGACAAAAGTGGACAAAGGGGATGGAAATAGGGAGGGGTTTTGTGAAAACCGAAAAAAACCCTTACCTTCTTAATTTTTGTACATATCAAATCAGTTTAAAGTTTTTATTACTTCTAAAAATAGCGCCAAAAATTCATGCATCACAGATTTTTGATAAAAAATCCATAACTCCGTCAATTCACAAGATATAAAATCTCCATGAATTTATCATATATCTTCTTAATATTGTCTTCAATATTTATATAGACAAGTTTTTGATAGGGCCAATTCTTACAGCAAAAACAAATTAAAAATACATAGCGGTTGAAGAAAAAAAATCATCTTATTAATGGTGCATTCAAATCCAAACTGTCTATTTTCTTATTCATTTTTAAATTCATTTTTGCTTTCAAAAGCATCCAATTGCTAGATTCTCTTATTCAGAAACTATATAATGTACAGTAATGATCGATTTTTTGATAGAGGCAGAATATATTTCAAAAAATGAAGTCAAATTGGGCATTTTGAACAGAATTTCCCGATGCGATTGTGTTAGAAAGGAAAATATTGCCCTACTGAGAAAATAATTGTTTATTAAGCAAGTTTTAATTAATTGAATGAAAAATAAAATCACAGGTCGCTTATAAATATTTTCAAAAATCACGTCAGCATGTTTCATATATTTTTTTTTTTTAAATGAATCTGAAAATGTGCCAGAAAATTTCGAGTTGTTGAGTATGGAAAAATATTTTTTTAATATCGCCTTAACATGATTCTGATAAAACCAGCTATTTTATAAAAATGAAATAAAAATTCGTCAAAAGCTGCCAGATAAAACTGTTAAAGTGGATTTATATCTAATAATGATTCAGTTTTTGTTGGTGAAATTAGTATACTTAACTTCGAAATCTACCTCTGCCTGTAGGCCGGGCCGGCAGGGATTTTATTAATCACAGATTGAAAAAAAAAATGTTAGTACTCACCTTTTATAAACCATGGTAAACACAAAACTTTGGCTACGCTGAAATGCCACAACTTAGAAGGACACGAGGAAGTATAAAATGTTATTAAAAAATCTAATTATGCCAGCCAGTGTTTATTAGATATCAGCATCTTCATTATTTCCCCCAAAATGCCAACAGATTGGTCTGAACTTGCCTGTGGGGAGCCAAGCGAATGCTGTGCTTAAGGAATGCCAACATGGAACGTAGAACCATACGCTTAACCTCCATCGAAAGTGAAAAAGTAACATAAATGAATTTTTGAAACAACAGAACGGTTCCGAGAAAATAAATTTTGAAATTCTGGAGAAGAACCCCACAACAGCAGGGGCATTCCGGAGTTTGGAGCACTCAAGGCCTCAAAAAATGGCGCATAGAGTATACACAAATTTTGGGTGCTACACACTTCGTTGACAATCCAGTCTAGACGTAGTAAAAATGGACAGTGAATAAGAAGTAGGTGCCAAGAGTCGCATCAAAGCCATAACACTAGGTTCACCAGGTGTCCTATTACAGGAGTCACTGAGTCCTTAGAAATTTTTAAGGAAGGGGGCCCACTTTGCTCAATAAATTAATTTTGACGGCATTTGCCTGGTACCTGCCACCAGTCGAGATTCTCCAGGGACATCCTGTGAGCATTTTTCAAGAAAGGAAAAAATGGAAAGTACATTGAGAACAGAAGGGTTAAAGATATTAATAATCATTTGTCTGATCTTTCTATCATGGAAAGATTTCGCGCTGAAAGTATGAACCAATTTAACCTTCGTTGGCAAGGACTAATCGTAGAGCTCCAGCTTCAATATAACACACAGCGATTATTTGTTGCAAAATTTCTAATTATTATTTTTATTTTGTTAAAAGTTTTCCGATTGAAAAGGTGGCTCACAAATCGAGCATTAGCATAATAATTTTAACTTTTAAATTTGGTTAGTTTTCTCACTTAGTTGTGCTATAGGAAAAATAAATAAGATTATTATATTTTCCCAAATAATTAAAAAACATTTCAAAGATTGAGTAAGTTTTCTTCGTTTCGTGGGCTGAATTAAAGTATATGCATTACTTCTTATTTTTCTTTTATTTTAGAAACTTCTTGTCGAATTCGGCCTCATTTCAATATGGCCGACTTTTAACTGCATACTTGATGGTCTCATCTTATTTGATGGCAATTCCAGTTCATCTCCCGTAATTGGAAGATATTGTTCCGGGACCCCTTCTTTGCCAATAAATACTTCTGGACCCTATCTTCATGTTATCTTCTATAGCAGTGATTTTACACGACAACACTTCCGTGGCTTCCTTTTAACAATCCAGTCATTGGAGCCTAAAGGTAAATCTTTAGAACTGAATTATGATGGTTATAAATTTCAATGTTATTTTATATCTGTATGAAAAACTTTAAATATACAGGGTGTAAAGGAAAGGCATTTTCACCTGAAAATACTTGCGAACGGAGAGAGCTACAGCTATGCAAATGAGGTAACGGTATAGTAAAGCTCGATTTACTACGCTTGATTTAATGCAAACGATAGCAGCGCCCCTAGTGGCGAAATTTGGAAGATAGCCATTGCAAATTGAAAACGAAAAGAGAGCAATATTTCCATTATAAATTTCAGAGCATCAACTAATTAGTACGAAACGACATTTGGTTTACATGGATAAGATAAATATTCGCTTGTATACCGAAAAATGTCCGAAATCGATGTATTCCATTTTGTGTAAGCGTTTGAATGGAATAGCCAGAAGCCAGAAGTATGAAGAAATACGCACAATCTATGGTATACATACGTACTTATCTCAATACATTTTTATAACATCACACACACACACAAAAAAAGACACTCTGTTTCACAGTGATAAAAAGTTAATATTCAGCATGTTCAAAAAGTTCGCCATTGCTCACGATACACGTTTGTATTCGTGAGAGTAATTCTGCATACACATTTCTCAGCATGGAACGTCTATTGTAAACCTCTTCAATACGACGACATACATTTAACCCTTTCAAGGGCTGTTCTAGACGGTCTAGCCACCTAATTTTAATTCCAGAACTGACAAATGGCACCAAGAATATTTTAATAAAATTTTGCTTCTGTAATGAAAGTGCAAATCACCGGGTTTTTATTTTCTAAGAAATTCATTTGAATATTCTGGTATCAGTCAATTATTTCATCAACTTACAAACAGAATTCTTCTGCCCCTGAAAGGGTTAATCTAAAATTTTAAATGCATTGGAAATTAAATTTTTACAGACACTACAGCACAGTACAACGTCACAATTTGCAATTGTGCACTGCTACATTTCCGGAATGTGAATATGCAAAGTAGAATCGTTGTTCATTGATTTTGGACATTTTTGGTTATACAGGCAACAATTTATCTTATCCGTGTGAACCAAATGTCGTTTCGTACTAATTAATTGATGCTCTAAAACTTTCTAATTGGAAATTTTGCTCTATCTCTTTTCGTTTTCGATTTGCAATGGCTATCTTCCAAATTTCGCCACTAGGGGGCGCTACTGTCGTTTGCATTAGGTCGGGTGTAGTTGCTTTACTATACCGTTACCTCACTTGCATAGCCGTAGCTCTCTCCGTTCGCAAGTATTTTCAGGTTAAAGGGACTTTCCTTTGCACCTTGTATATGCGCGAATGATAGCACATTTTTTTCTTCCATAATTTGGTAGTCAACTAGACAGGGAAACTTATATAAAAACAAGAACTTAAAATCATGGGTTAAGTATAAATTATGAGACACTTTCCAACACATTTAGAATACTATAATAAAACTTCACAATTTAATAAAGTGAAAAAGTTTGTCTAAATAAACAATTTTTAAAACACATATCACATTTGAAAACTTAATTTCATCAGTTTCCCTCAAAAGACGAAAAAAAAAAATCTGATTTTCTTTGCAACCCTGTATATCTACTATAGATTTATCACATTAATAAATAGTATGCTAAAATTTATTTCAATTAGTAAACTTATATCACAGTTGGAAATTCCCCTTCAGCAATTTCCATCAATAAACGGAAATGTACTTCTGATGTTTTGTGCAGCCCTGTATATGATCTGTAGAATTTATACACACTAAGAAATATGTAATAAAAAACGTTTAATTTAAAAACACGTACCAGAACAGAAAACGTACTACTGCCAGCAATTATTGTCCACAGAGAGTGCTGTAACTGAATTATTTTGTGTGTCCCTGTGTATCAATGATGAATGCAATGCAGATAATTTTATATAGTAAATATCTTGCAGTGCACCTCAGAGATATACAAGGTGGCCATAATTAAACTGTCAGTACTCAGAGTGTTCTGTAGCGCGATCTAATTGAGAGAATAACGGCAAATTTTATAAGAAGATTAAACAAGACGGGGGACGGAGGATTCCGCGAAAAAAATAGTTCCAAAAGTCACCGCTAGTGGAATATGTGGCGCTGTGTAAGAGAAAATAGAGTTTTAACAGATGCAGAATCAATAGTAAAATCGTTAAGTGTGCTAAATAAAAGGTAATTTTATTTCGGTACTGATTCTGCATTTTTTAAAACTCTCTTTTCTGTTACACAGCGCCACATATTCCCCTAGCGGTGACTATTGGAACTAAATTTTTTTTGCAGAATCCTTCGTCCCTCGTCTTGTTTGATCTTCTTACAAAATTTGGCGCCATTCTCTCAATTAGATCGCGCTACAGAACCCCCTGAGTACTGCCAGTTTAATTATGGCCACCTTGTATATAAATTCCAACATGTAGCATGAATAAAATACACCGCAAACTATTTTTCTCCGTAAGACCGTAATGTAATGTAATTCTTTTGAGTATCTCTGTAAATGAACGATGAATGCTATCCATACCATATTCTATAGTAAGCATCTTGTAGTGTACTTCCATTAAGTAGGAGAGCTGTTGAACATTTTTGAGTAGGTATTTGAGGCATCCTGAAAATTTGTGCAGCACTTCTTTTGTAATGGCTGAATACAAAATCGAATGTCTGGCTGAAGGATCGTGGCTCAAAACCTGTGCCAGACACGTGGCAAGTGCCATTTTTTGACACTACCCAAAAAAAGTATTTGAGGCACGCTGAGATTGAAACAGAATAATATTTATACTTAGAAAAAAATATTTTGAAAATGACAGACACTTTAGTCGGCCCAAAACCTGTGCCAGACACGTGTCAAGTGCCATTTTTTGACTACCCAAAAAAGGTATTTGAGGCACGCTGAGATTGAGGCACAATAATATTTATGCTTAGAAAAAAATATTTTGAAAATGACAGACACTTTAGTCGGCACAAAAACTGTGCCAGACACGTGTCAAGTGCCATTTTTTGTCTGGCACAGGTTTTGGGCCACGATCCTTCAGCCAGACATTCGATTTTGTATTCAGGCATTACAAAAGAAGTGTTGCACAAATTTTTAGGGTGCCTCAAATACCTTCCCTAAAATGTTTAACAGCTCTTGGACTAATTGCTATATATAAATTTCAATGAGTTTGTAACTGTGAAACGTTATTAAAAATCACCGCAAGCGATTTTTCCCCATTAGGCCGTAATGCAACGGAATTCTTTTGAATGTCCCTGTAAAGGAACTGTAACTGCTACATGCTTCAATTTCAATCCCGAACATACCATAGTGAATATCAGTATCATATATCCATTTCATGGCGATCCGTCTTTATTTACGCGAGTTAGAGCATGGGCAGACAGACGGCAGACATACAAACCGAAATCATAAACACTTTTCAACTAACGTTGGAAAGTGTTAAAAACAGTCGAATACCGTGAAAATTCAGGAAGAAAGCGTCGTTGTAATGATAGTTACATTTCAGTTTTTTTCTATTAACTTAATATTCGTCGAGTATTTCTGTAGATATTTAATAAAATGACTAAAATCGAACGTTTTGGGAATATAGTATATAATAAAAGGTGAATAGTTATTAGAACAGATAACAAAAGTTAAACCAAGAAATCGATTTATGAGAATCTTTTTGAGCAATTGTTCAGAATACGTCTGAATGACAAAATAGGTTGGTGTAGCAATTCCATAAAGTCATAACTTTCAGAATAATTATTTTAATTTTTTTCTTGGAAGAACTTTATCAAAATCTTCAAAACAAAGTGACACGTTTTTGAAAACTAAGTAAAGTAAAGCGCTAACGAACGGAAAGCTTTCCGGTTCTTTTCATATAGGGGAAGGTAGTACACAGTGAGACGAAAATTATTATTACTTAACAAATGGCGGCGATTTTTATTCTTTTGAAAATTTTTTTGCTACATCTTTAAGCTACACAAATGCGCTATACATTAATGTATAAATGGTTTTAAAAAAGTTATTTATAAAAGCACAGAAGCAGCATAACGGAGTATGGAAAATTGTCAGTGAGACAATGTATATATTTTTATAAATAAAACATTTTTACACTCTATCAATCATTTTCTGAAGTTTATGATTTCTAATTAATATTTCTAGATTTTCAAAATATTAAAAATATGCGCCTCGGGTGGACAATGGCAGACCTTCGGCTACCTTCATGCAGATTTTCAGCCTCTTATGTTTAGTAAATTTCCCTAGCCATCGCACGCCCACACACACACATAGAAAGAGAGGAGAGAGAGAAAAACATTCTTTTATTAATAAATCACTTTTTTAACATCAGAACCACATAGTAGGTACACAATAAGACACATCTCACTGTGTACCACAACTGTGTGTCTCACTGTGTACTTTCGTTACGTTGTAACAAAATGGATGCCACGTCTGTTACACCAATTTCATCGCTTTAAAAATTTTATGTCGTTTTGCCGAAATTGTCTATTATTAGATATAGCTAGGTTTGGCTAAGTAAATATCTGTCACATTGAAGGAAATAAACTCTAAAATAGACGTTTATGTAACTTTAACCATTATAAAATAAGGAATTATTTACTATTTTGTCGGACGAGTAACTGAAGTGCCGAAACTACACAGACGTGTTGTATAAGATAAGGTCATTATGTGTGTGTGCCAGCTTGAAGAAAAAGTTACAGCTATATGTCAAAGTGGATGTTGTCTCACTGTGTACTCCCCTACCCTATATAATACTCTCTCCTTACCAGTTAGCCGAACAAGGACGTCTCGAAATTCCAAATTATAAATAAAAATGCCTTTTGAAAATATACTTAATGCTAGAAATCAGTTTTTGAATTTCCGAACCTCCTTCACATTTTCTTTTCTTTTAATTGTTTTGTCTTACAAGGAGAGGGCCAACCTTGTTAATCACAGATTTTGATTATTTTAATATATGTTGTAGGGTAGGGACCCCTTAGTCTCAGGTTCAACGGATTTTATCCAACGCTTCTTAGTTCTTGAGAAACCGGGGGGGTCAAATAGTAGTACACAACTTAAATACTTACTTTGTAACAAAAAGGATAGGTTGGTCGTGGCTCAGTTGGTACGGCATCTGCGGGCCCGGGTTCGGTACCCAAACGCGCTACGTTTGTTTTTCTCATTTTTTGTTTTATAAATGTACTTGTAACTATAATTCAATAATTTAAATTAAAACAATATCATACATTAATTATAATGTTAACAAACTTAAATTTATCATTTTTTATTTTTAAACTATTATTTCTCATCCTTTAAAGAGATCTATTATTGAAAGATGAAAATTCCAAAATCGTGACAAAACCTGTTGTGGCGTCACCTAGTTATGATAAAATTAAAGAATATTCAAATAAAATAAAAATAAAAGCAGAAAGGAGATAACGGGGAAAGCTCAAATAATTGAAAGTGCAAGCATGCGTATTAAAAATTTAAAAATCTTTAATATGCAAAAAGTCAGTTGTAATTTAATTCTGATGCTAATTTTTAATTTAATTATGCTTGTTACTTTAAAAACAGAATAATAGTATTATCGCATTTACTTTCTTTGTTAAAGCAATGCGTAAATGATGTTTCTTTAAAATCACGAATTGACACAATTGCTCAATATCATTGCATCGATAAAGAATATATGAAATACATTTTAAAAGTGATTTTAAAAAATTAACAGTTTTATGATGTTTTATACAACTATTTAGTTGAAAGTAAAAAATTAAATAGGTTAAAATTATAATTGATATACAATATTATAAATTTTAATTGACAATGAGATTATTAAGTTATACTTACGAATATATTTATAAAACAAAAAATGAGAAAAACAAATGTAGCGCGTCCCGGTATCGAACCCGGGCCCACAGATCAGTCGGTAAACGCCATGCCAACTCAGCTACGACCAACCTATCCTTTTAGTTACAAAGTAAGTATTTAAGTTGTGTACTACTATTATACCCCCCAGTTTCTCAAGAACTAAGGAGCGTTGGATAAAATCCGTTCAACCTGAGACTAAGGGGTCTCTACCCTACACCATATATTAAAATAATCAAAATCTGTGATTAACAAGGTTGGCCCTCTCCTTGTTAGTGCTGTATAATAGGGTAACTCTAGGATAGATGGCCATAGTTTTTAAAGATTGAAATAATGATTCTTAGAATGCAAATACAAGAAATATGTTTGAAATGTTTGAAATTCTTATACATATCCTCATCATATTTTGGACAAAAAATAACTAAATATCGAGAACAAAATGTGGCAAACAAAATTGAAATTAAAATGGCAGATGGTCATTTCTTCTTCAAGCCGAGGAGAGATGGCCATCCAATACAAAAAAGAAAAAATGAAGTTAAAATAGCAAAAAATAAAAATTTCATGTAGATAATCATGACAAACATATTTTTAAAGATGCAATTATATCACGGAAAATCTGTGAGTAAAATTTGAATAAACACATTTTGAAGTATAATTTCAATCCTTCACTTTTCGTAAAATGTCACCACGATTTCGGCTAAGATCTTGATACTTTGTACATGATTCATGGAACCATTTCTGGTAACTTTTGCATTGTATCCAGTCATCATTTATGGTTGTGGTATTATATTCTTTTTCCACAACCAACACAGTGATCTTCGTCCAATTCTATTCTCTATGACTCTGTAGAATCTAATAATTTCAAATGTATTTCATCTTCTTCGCTGCTGGAAATGTCGCGTTTTTGTTTTTTCTCGCGTTTATTTTAGACTTTTACACGGTTTTAAGTTTATTTATCAACTTTATCTATTTCTGGGATGAACGTTTCCAAAGTTTTTCAATATTTTATGAAACAAAAATGCATCGTTAGACTCTATTATATTATTGTTATTGAAATATTTATATTAGTTAAAATTTAAATAATTATGTCAATTAATATAATTTTAAAAATAAAAATTATATAATTATTTTAAAAATAAGTATTTTTAGTTAAAAACCTCATTCTGTATGATTTTGAAATATTGATTATAGGTGGCCATCTCTCCTAAAATTGATGGACAGATTGCAACCCAATTTTAAGCGACACTCCACCATTGTACAGTCGTGAAAAAAAAGTAAACACCCCCTACTAACTCCTCAACAAATTATCGTAGACAAAAGTTACTGGTACCGAACGATTGGAAATAAAGTCTACTTTTAAATAACGTACATAAAATTTGCTTAGGGGGCCATCTACATATTAAAACGAATGCAAACTTCATTTTTTTCAGTGTCAATACCCAATTTTAACGAGATATTTCAAATCTTTGGTTCAAACTATGCCTAGACACCAAATTTCAAGTCATTTGAATGATAAGTTTTTGAATTATAAATATTCAAAATTTAGTGCTATTTTCATATTTTTATTTATAACTTCTGAAATTATGATCCTAATGTTCTAATTTTTTGTGCCGCAATAATACTAATATACCCAAACATAAATACGTTGAATTTGCAATTTTTATAATTTTCTGCTATGAATTATGAATTATGAAATTAATATTTAAAAAAATTATGAATTGCAACCTACAATTTTTTTGATGGATTCAGATTTATTAAGTCCTGCTTTATGGAAATCCAAAATTTCACATTTTTCTTCCAAGTAGTTTTTAAATTATGCTTAAAAAACGGCAAAATGATGGTTTAAGGGGCCGTCTATGATAGAAGTGCCTAAATATTTTGAAATTTCTTATGCTATCCTGTAATCTAACAGGCTTAATTGACTGCTTAAGGTTCCTTGATCAAGAAGGGAGCTCTCTCGGTTAACAATCGAGTACCGAACTTCAATTTGGATACACCCCTTAAAATACGCTCGTTTTAAAATAATTAATTTCTCGAAAACGTAGGGTACGAATTGCATAAAAATTTGTTTTTAGACTAATTGAAGGGTGTAGAGTTCATTTATGCTGTCAAAATTGTGTACTGCTATTGAAAAAAACAAAGTTATGGTTCGTTTTAATATGTAAATGGCCCCCTAAGCAAATTCTATATACATCATTTAAAAGTAGACTTTATTTCCAATCGTTCGGTACCAGTAACTTTCTTCTACGATAATTTGTTGAGGAGTTAGTAGGGCGTGTTTACTTTTTTTTTTTTCCACGACTGTACGTCTTTGTTCTAGATTTAAAAGCAAAGATTGGATTATATACGTGTCTTAAAAGTCCTTACAGTAAAAAGAAATGTAACATACGACTGCAAAACGTTGAGATACCTAACTCAACAAAAATATCCAACCACCAAATAAATAGACATTAAAATTACATTTTATTTTTATAATTGAAAAACTCAGATGTACGTCGCGTTGAATGAACAGTTTGAACTAATTTTTATGAACAAAGTTGATGCTGCAATCTATGACATAGTTTTTGAAATATTTAGACTGGCTGTCTCTCCTCTATGGCCATCTATCCTAGAATTATCCTAACATTAAACACGCAACTGAAGTTCTGGCTTCTTAATTTTTTACTTGTTACTTAAAATTTTACTTGAACAAGCACGTCTCGAAATCCCAAATTATAAATAAAAAAGCCTTTTGAAAATATATACTTAACGCTAGAAATCAGTTTTTGACTTTTCGAACCTCCTTCACATTTTCTTTTATTTTAATTGTTTTTTCTTGGTGCTGTTTAATAATATTAAACGCACAACTGAAGTTCTGGCTTCTTAATTTTTTACTTGCTACTTAAAATTTTACTTGAACAACACTCTCAGAAAAAACTGTAAATTTATGAGTGTTTGCTGTTCAGTTTTCACGGGCAAAGCCTTATTTGATGAAAAACGGTCTGATCTACTAAAAAAATACGTTACGATCAGTGTTGATTTCAAGGGGTGGCCCGGGGGGGAATGTCCCCCCCGGAGCAATGAGATGTCCCCCCCGGAAGATTTGAGATTTTGTGTTTTCGATGGTCAAAAAGTGCAATTTCCCCCCCGGAACTCTATAATGTCCCCCCCGGAGCCCCAGAAATCCCTCCCGGAGAAAAGTGTCTGAATTCAACACTGGTTACGATCCCATACATTTTACTCCGCTAGGGTGTAACTCTTCATTTTAGTCGTGTTTCGGAAAATAATGTCACTTAACCGCGACCTTAACATATTTTTTTAACCCGCCAAAAAAGCGATTCTGTGATGATTATCTAAAGTGCTACGTGCTACGGAACAGTAAGTAAAATTTATTGTTTTTCGAAGTGCATTATATCTTTGCCCCGTAAAATTACGGGCTGCACAAAATGATGGGCATGGATTTTTTTAAAGGGGTATGACTGGAATCTCTGCTGCCGGTCTCTACCCGTAATTTTACAGGGATAATTTTAGATACTTAGAAAATTAAGGGCGATCCACATATTCTTGCAGTTCTAGCCCATCTGTTAGCAAAAATACGGTACGACCCCATACATTTTCCTCCACTAGAGTGTACACGTTGACACAAAATGATGGGCATGGATTTTTTTTTTTTTTTTTTTTTTTTTTTTTTTACGGGGTATGACTGGAATCTTTGCTACCGGCCTCTGCCCGTAAAAATTTTTAACAGTGAAGGACGTCTCGAAATTCCAAATTATAAATAAAAATGCCTTTTGAAAATATATTTAATCCTCGAAATCAGTTTTTGAATTTTCGAACCTCCTTCATTTTCTTTTATTTTAATTGCTTTTTCTTAGTGCTGTGTAATAATATTAAATGCGCAACTAAAGTTCTGGCTTCTTAATTTTTTACTTGTTAAATGCGAACGAGTCTATTTCTTTGCTATACAAGAATAGAGTCACCCCCCCCCCCCGATAATTTGTATCAGCTGTGCACGCCCAGGGAGAAACTAGCCTTTTTTGTATCCGGGGCAAACATGGATTTTAGCGCCCCCCCCCCCCCCTTCTCCGCAAAATATATTTACAAAGACAATTTTGCTAATTTTCTAATAGCCGAATTATTTTAGAATTTAAAATATGTAATAATAAAATATGTAATATTGAAGTACGTAATCTTCTTTGTCAAATATTGATTCATTGAAATCTTATAAACGGAATAAAAAATAATCGAAAAAAATTCCGCTTTATACAGGATCCTTATGCCATACCATCCTTAGCTTCTTCTATGTTTTGGCTTACCCCAGATAGGACGAATTTAACAATACCATGCTAAACATACACGTGAGAAAAATCGACAAACAAAATCTGCATTTGGCGCCCCTTCGTTCTGGCGCCCGGGGCATATGCCCCCCGCAGCTCCCCCTTAGTTTCGGCCCTGTGCACGCCCTCCATCTCTGTGTCTCTAGAGCACTTCTTAAATATAAAGCTTTGCCACACGCACTTTTTAAAAAATCTATCTAATTTTAAATATTAATCACGTTCCTTTCTGATTAAAATGAATAAAAAATACCATTAAATATGCTTTGCTTATCAATGCTTATAAAAGAATTTTTTTTTACCTGGTGCTGCCATCTATGACATAAAACATAAAATATTTACTGAAACTAAAATTGCCATATGCGTACTGCACAGAAATTTTTTGTACTTAAGATAAAAAAGTAAATTAAGAATTTATACTTCTTGGGGTTTTTTCTGATTAGATTGATTATTAACAAACTTATATCTGAAGTTTGAAATTGTTTTATCTGAGTTTTCACAGTAATTCATAGCATATCGTCAGGGCGCAAATCAGACACTTTTCTCTAAGAGAGATTTCTGATGCCCTGGTGGTCGTTGTGGTGTGTGTGTTTGTGTGTGTGTGCGTGTGTGGGGGGGGGGGGGATTTGCACGTCTACAACATTCATAAGCATAAAATCTCAAATATACCGGAGAGAAGTTTGCCTCCCCCAGGCCGTCTCCCTAATTCATCACTGATACGTATCTGTATTACTTCAGCTTTGTATGGTACGGTACCGTACAAACATGATGAATTTGTCAAAGAAAACTTTCTTCTAGTTTGATTGAAACATAATTAAAATGGACTTGAAATAAACGGCCAAGTGCAAATATTACTCGCGCTCTAAGGGTTCCGTACAATAAATATGCGAGTTATTAACTGAAATATTAAAAAAATCTTTGCTAAAAGAATAATAAGACTTTGTAAAAAA
Source organism: Maratus speciosus (assembly GCA_963932465.1). Classification (NCBI taxonomy): domain Eukaryota; kingdom Metazoa; phylum Arthropoda; class Arachnida; order Araneae; family Salticidae; genus Maratus; species Maratus speciosus. The sequence goes on from OZ010787.1 coordinate 574,083,748, forward strand.
CTATAACACTTAGGGTTGGGTATAGCTGCATATACTAGAAACAGGGCCGAAACTAGCCTTTTTTTGCACCCAAGGCAAGCATGGATTTTGGCGCCCTTCCCCCTCTTCCGCAAAGTACATTTACAAAGAGAATTTTACTAATTTTTTTATCAACTTATTTTAAAATTTAAAATACGTATTCTTCAAATATGTAATACTGAACTACGTAATCTACAATGGATGATCCAAGGGGAGGTCACGGGGGTCATGACTCCCCTCTGAACACCAGCAAAAATATTCTAAAGATCATTTTTAAAATGAAATATACAGTAGAGTCCCGATTATCCAAGTCCTGCTTACCCGAGTTTCTGTTTTAACGGAGTTATTTTCTTCTGATTGAATTAATGGCTTCTATTATTATGAAACAGCCATTATAAATGAAGTGTTAGGTGAAGATGAAAGAGCAGTCGTAAAAAGTTAGAACTCTGATTTTCTGGTCAGAATGGGAAGAAAAAAATGGCCATTTTTTTTTTAATTATGGGCATTTTTTCCCTTCCCATTCTGACCAGAAAATCAGAGTTCAAACTTTTTACGACTGCTCTTTCGTCTTCACCTAACACTTCATTTATAATGGCTGTTTCATAATAATAGAAGCCATCAGTCCATCAGAAGAAAATGATCCATTCCAAAGGTATAATCCTTCATTTGGCGCCCCTTCGTTCTGGCGCCCGGGGCACATGCCCCTCTGCCCCCCCCCCCTTAGTTTCGGCCCCGACTAGAAAAGTATGAATGGGTATACCATAAAAGTTCAAAGAGATATAAAGCCTAAGTATTATCAAATATTGCTATTCTGTATAACTCTTTTTTTAAACTTATTCTAATCCGTTTATGATGAACTTAATTCGGTACTGACAATAAAAGTAGAGCATATTTAAACTTCTTTTGACATTTCATAAAAACTATTCAGCATAGTAATAATCTTTTCTTTTTAAAGTGTAACTAAAACAAAATCCTTTTTAAACCTGGCATTGTGCAAAGCGCTCTTCAAAAGGAGGTCGCAAAGTTGCAACGCTGTCTTGGTCCGTACCGCGTTTTTCCAGATAGGTTTTTAATTTACTTTTAAAGACACGGGATGCGTATTGGGAGATTCACTCAATGCAAACTAGTCGCGAATCCCATAGTAAATATGTGATTAATTTTAATTAAATTAGTCTGTTTTTAACAATTTTACGTTTATTGATTTTATACTGCTACTGAGCATTGCGTTACACAAATATATCTTTAAAAGTTGTTACTTAGGCTTTAAAAGCCGATGGTACATAGAGTCCCTGTTTTTATGTATGTCCAAACCGTCCGTGTCTTTTAGGGGTTAATATCTGGGCTAATTACCTACGATTTTTTTCGAAAATCATTATCAACAATGCTTTTATACTTCTTCTACGATAGGTATCATCAGCGCTCCTCAATACTTTTGCTGAATGCCCGCAAATCGAAATTTGTGTGTAACGGAAAAAATGCGCTTTTCTCAAAAACTATGTGACCTAGGGTAATCGCTATAATTTTCCTGCAAGGTTTAAGTTAACGTCTACTTTCTCTAATTTTTTTCATAATTTTTGATTAAGTAGATTCGGAAATAGATGGGGGGGGGGGGGGGTACATATTTTTGCACCACATTTTGGGACGATATCTCTGGAACTATAATACCTAAAATTAAAATAAATGTATTTTTGAGTTCAGTGTTACGAAAGCTCTCACACGATATACAAAGGAAAGATTTTTTTTCAAGTAGCTTAATTAGCCCCTCTACATTTTTCCTAATTATATTTGTAAATGTTTAATAATCTGCAAATATGTGGGCCAATAGTCTTTATTACTTCCCCCAATTTGAAATTTCCACTTTCCACAGTTTGCGAGTAAATGGTTGTGACAGACGGACAGACAGACACAGGAGTGATCTTATAATGGTTCCGTTTTTACTTTTGAAGTACGGAACCCTAAAAATCTAAAGTTTACTAGCTATGAAATACCGATTATACACGTCCAAACAACATTGCGCGACCTGTGTTTCCCAAAATGGGGAAATTCGAGAATAGCCATTAACCCATATTGTCTTTTCTCTACTTTTTTTTTTGGCCCGGGGGGGGGGGGGGGATGTAATGGTGTAGTTCAAAAATAAAAGTTACACGCAAAATTAAAAATATTTTTGTATTCAATTTTCAAAAATTTTTAATTATACTTATCTTAAAAAAATAAGTATTCCAATCCTAAAAGAAATTACCTTTTTTTATATTTAACTATTTTATACAAATTTTATGGTAATTACCGATTTTCGAATATTACATAACATTTGTTTTTATAATGAATGAGCCTTGTGTTTGCATTCACTATTTAATATCTTACAATCAGAAATTTAATATCACTGAAACATCTTAAAGGTATATCTAAAACTAACTTCCTCTAAACATTAAATATAAAATAACATTTGGAATTTCTTAAACTAAATACCACTAATTTGTAGAAAATAATAAATCCACGAATGAGAATCTCAGATAAGAATTATTAGGTTGTCACGGATGAAATCTGTGCTTAATAATATTGCCAACTTTAAAAGCTTATTATTTGACATTGGCTTAACCCTTAAATGCGCGGTTTTTTATTTTGTTTCGAAAAAAATATATATGATTCACTGAAAAGTTTAATACACGGGAAAAATAATGAAAAAAATCAGAGATATATTTTTTATATAATACGTCAATCTTTTCTTTTGATTCACATCTGTAATACAAGTAAAAACTACTGTCGTGTTTTACGCTAAAATAATGCAAATTAGTAAATACTTTAACCCCTTGAGGGGCAAGTGATTGTGTTCCTGTAATGTTGAACTCACACTGGAATCTTTGAAAAATTCTATTTCAAAATAAGTAAAAGCAATTTTACGGCTTTTTTCCACCAAAGTTAGAAAAGTAAAATTTAATAATATTTTTCTGGTGTAAAATTTAATTAATCGTAGGTGGTATATAATATATACCGGTGCCCCTCAAGGGATTAATAAGTATGTCTCCCAATACCTTATTTTATATAATTATTTATTTTATAAATCTTAAACTTTAACCCTTTAATTCCCATGATAGAATACGTTCTAGAAAATACGTATTTCAGAGAATCTGACTTTACACCGGAAAGTTTCAATGGTTAATTTCCCTTTATTTAAATACGGAATGTCTGTTTTTAATAAAAGCAAATATTGCTATTTTAATTTTCTGATATAAATTAGTTATATTCGAATAAAAAATATCTATTAAATTCAAAACAGTGTTCTTTGCATATATGCAAAGCTGGGCACAAATAAAGGTTAATATTTTACCACTCTGTTTTTTTTTCTTTTTCTTTTCTTTTCCTTTTCTTTTCTTTTCTTTTTTTTTTTTGTGGAAAGTTACACATTTAAAGAAATTATTGTAAGCCCTAAAAATATTAACAACTTTTTTTTTAATTAATTTTGTTGAAAATGGAACGGTTTCGAACTTTGCACTATTATGAAGTATGAGGCATTATGTGGAACTACGGCATCGCAGACCGCGCAAAACATTAACCCCTTAACCTACAATGACGGGCATAGCCCGCGTACGATGATCGAGCCAAATGTAAATTCTTCTTATCACTAAAATTTCACAGTAAATATAGTTTAATTTAATCGTTGAAATTCCATGATTAAACAAGGCGAAAATCTCTATTAAATTTTAGTGGTAGCTATGGATTTGCCAAACTGTGGAGCTGTTGAGACGTAAATCGTAGGTTAAGGGGTTAATAGTGTATTTGGCTCTAATGTTACGACGGTGTAGACAGTATCAAATTGGTTCGCCAAATTACGTACAGGTAACTTTGACCTCACAAATAAACCACGCGGTCGCACAGGATCAAGGGTCAATAATAACGAATCAAGGGTCACCGTTCAGTCTATGAATTAGGGTGCCTATGAATTATCTTTGAAGTTTGGATAAAATAATTTCTTAAGTTTGAAAAAAATAATTCCTTATACCGGGTGTCCCAAAAATGACTGATGGATTTTAAAATTCAATAACTTGCAAACTGTGACAGATATTAAAAAAAATCTTGCAGGAGTGTTATATAAGATGTCAGGAGTTTTTATGCTACGATTCTCAGTTTTAGTTACAAATAGCATCGATAGATGCTGCTTCAAGCAATAACCGCTAAATCCAGGCTCGATTTTTCAGCCTCTCTCTTCTTCCATGCGAAAAAAGGAGATTAAAATGCATTGAATGGATCCCGAAATACCCAAAATCGGGTCTGGACTGAGCACCTATTGCTCTCAGCGCCATCTGTTGTTTGAAATTAGAACTAAAATTAATAATCACAGTAAAAAAAACTCCTGACATCATACATAACCCTCCTACAAGAATATTTTTAATATCTTTCACCGTTTGCAAGTTATTGAATTTTAAAATCCATCAGTTATTTTTGGGACACCCGGTATTTGTGAGTTATCAACTAACTTTGCCTTTTTTTCTACAAATTTCATCCTTGACGATCTGATAGTTAAAAGTAAATTTCTGATGGTTCTGCTAGATGACCACCAAGAGAGCTCAGCTTACACGTTTGAGCTTCAGTGTAATATCGAGGGTTATTTATGGTTCTGCTGCAAGCCTCATACACTACAAAATAAGGTACCTGTACGAAACATGGTCACTTAAACTATTTAAATCACAATAAAATATGTTATTTCAGAATTAAAATTTAAAATATTATTGGGTATGATATTTATACACATTTTTACAGTACTAAATCAGGCATACTCAGGTCGCTGTTGAATTTTGGCCGGGAGACTTCAATAAACACTTTAAAGTGATCTTATTAGAAGTATGTGTTCAAAATAAGGCCATAATTTGCTGCGTACCTGGTTTAACTTTAATTTACAGATATTTTATGGGTCATTCCATGTCAGTTCAGGCAGGCATGTAACCCACCATCACAGATTTTGATGAAACTGCGTGTGTTTGTTCCTTTTATTAAGATATGATTCCCAGTATTTTTTTTTACTTCTTGGTCAAATAGTTTCTGAGAAAAAAATTGTCAAAATTTTGAAAAACTGCCATCAGTTGGCATTCTTGACTGTTCGATTTTCAAATGTAGCATGACATAAATATGATCATATTTCAATATCTATTCCACAAATCATCTTCAAATAATTTATGCATAATATATAGGGTACGTATTTTATGAAAAAAATACTGTTACGCTTATATAACATTTTAAGTGTGTCTAAAAAAATGTTTAATCTTTGAAGTCGTGATTTTTTTATGAAAAATAATGCATTAACTAAAATAGCATTATTAACAAAAGGCGGTATTTTTATTAAATTTATTTTTGTGGGGGATATACTTAAAGGTGTCCTTTACCTGATTCTGAAATAAAAGTAGTGGGATTTTGGGTGTTTTTAGTAGTATTTCATATTTAAAAATAATTTGAGGCGTATTTCAAATCAAATCAAGCAGAGTCATTCCATGTCAGTTCGCCTAAGACATTTAATTCACTGTCACAAATTTCAATGAAACTGGGTATGTTTATAGCTCATTTTAAGACAGGATCAAGGAAATTAAAGGTGATTACACGTAAAATATTTTTTAAGATAAAAAAAAATATCTAAATTTTGAAATTTTTTAAAAATGTTTTTAATGACAGATCTATATTCAAAGACTGCATAAAAAAAAGTCATTTCAATATAAAATCACTAAATAAGTTTCAAATAATGTATATGTGACAAATAATGTAGGCAGATTATTATTTATTGTTGTTTGTCATGTTTAAATGCTAAGAGTGTGTTTAATCTTGTGAATTCTTAAAATCAAGAATTTTGTGAAAAATAATGTGTTAACCAAAAATTTATTATTAACCGAAGGCAGGCTGTTATTACTTTTTTTTAATTGTACGTAAAAATATCTTTTCAATAGTTATAAAATAAAAATAGTGAAAATATGAGCAATTTTAACAAAATTTTCATAAAATGTGAATGTTTAATGATAAATATTGAAGCTTTTCATGCTAAGATGTACTAAAATGACTACGATATCGTGTATTTCTACTCTTGCTTAAATATAATATATACAATAATAAAATAACAAATATTATTTACAGCAATAAAAATTAAATTAAATAGTACCGGTTCCTTTACCAACACTACATTGCTCAACAGCCGACTTAAAATCAACAGCCCACTCTTATTGAAAAATACTTTCAACTGTTCAAATAATAAATAAACTGCATTTAAAAATTTTAATATCAACTTATTATCTTAAGACTTATAGTAATAACTAAACAACATGATGAATTTATAAATCAGCTTTTAATTGAAAAGTCATGAAATGGTCCCTTTAAATATTGTTGTTCATCGAGTCAATCAAAACAAATTATATAAAAAAAAATAGTGAGCCTAATATGCTGACTGCAATGACACTTCTAACAAAACTAATTAATTCATTACCATCTGAAATCAAACCCGAAAGATCAAAAAGAAAAAAAAAATCATCTGTAGTGTGAATGTGACATACTCAGTGGTTGTTGAGGTAGGAATGTCTTTGTGACATTTTCACCTGTACTTCAATAAAATATAAACATGTAAGCTTTTTTTCATTCATCCAAATTAAGTAAAACAATTATAAAATTTTGTTGTCATTACACCAGATGTTAAATTTTTCGTTACATACTATTAGATAAGTTCTTTACTTTAAGACATTATTGACATAATATCATAAAATTTACTATATGTATTTTCTATAAGTGTATAAACAATATATATATGCTTTATTAAACATAAATGAATAATTTTTAAATAATTTGTTTGAGAACAGGGATATATATACACACATGTTGAAAATCCATCTTTCAGCAATACTGTGATGAAATAAATCAAATTACCGTAATTTCCGGTGTACAGCCCGCGGATCAAACAATCGTGTTTCGACCCAGAAATTTTTAAAAATAAAATGTAACTTTTTAGATCACAGTAAATATTGGTCTTCTAATACTGAATAAAATTTCTGGGTCCAAACTGAATTGTTTGATCTGCGGGCTATACACCCGAAATTACGGTACATATCATTAGAAACTGAATAAAGTTACAAAAGTGCAACTCATTAAGTTTTAAATATTTTTTTAGATATAGTTATTTGAAAGATATAAATATAATGGATTATGCATTTTTTGCATATATTTAAAGCACAATACGTCAAAATTTTGTTCAAAAGAGTGAAATTTGGTATTTTTTTTTCAATATTAGCAGCTCAATGCTAAATTTTCAATATTAACAGCCAAATATGAGTTTAAAGATTAGGACTGTCATTTTGAAAATTTCTATTGGGCGGTGAGGAGCTAGTGATTTTTCTCTTTTTTGGAAAGGGATAATTGCTCTTCGCCCTAGAAGTTTTACTAAAAAACAATATTGTTTATTTTTTTCCTTAAGAAACGAACATAAAAGATAATTTGAAAAATAAAATAAATGTATAAATAAAAATATTTCCAGGGATGATACATTGGATAGGTTTTACATTTGAAAATATTGATAATTTTAAATATGATTTAAATACTACTAAAACCAACCAAAATCCCACTATTTTTATTTCAGATCCTGTTATAATGTAGTATTATGTACAATTTAAAATTAAAAAATTAGTCATAGAAACTCCGCCTCTAATTGATAAAGATTTTTTAATAATTTCATTATTTTTTGTAAAATATTTTTGATTTCAAAGATTATACAATTTTTTAGACACATTTAAATATTTTTTAACATTACAGCAATATTTTTTTCATAATCTACATACTTTATTTACCTTGCTTAAATTATTCGAAGAAGATTTCTTTATTAGTTATTGAAATATGATTTTATATATAAAATGAGGCCTTTGAAAATTGAACAATCATTAATGGCAACTCGTGGCATTTTTCCAAAATTTTGATAATTTTTTCTCATATGTTCACTATTTTTATTTTATAACCATTTAAAATATATTTTTACGTACAATTAAAAAAAAGCAATAACACTCTGCCTTCGGTTAATAATAAATTTTTGATTAACACATTATTTTTGATAAAATTCTTGATTTTAGAAATTCATAAGATAAAAGACACTCTTAGTGTTTAAACATGATAAAAAACAAGAAATAATAATCAGCCTACATTATTTGTCACATATACATTACTTGAAACCTATTTAGTGATTTTATATTGAAATGACTTTTTTTTTTTTTTTTTTTTTTTTTTTTTTTTTAATGCAGTCTTTGAATATCGAACTGTCATTAAAAAAAATTAAAACAATTTTTCAAAATTTTGATATTTTTTATCTTAAAAAATATTTTACTTAGGATCAAGAAAATTAAAGGTGATTACGTCGTAAAATAAGCTATAAACAAACCCAATTTCATTGAAATTTGTGACAGTGATTAAATGGCTTAGGGGAACTGACATGGAATGACTCTGCTTGATTTGATATGAAATGCACCTCAAAATATTTTAAAATAGGAAATACTACCAAAAACACCCAAAATCCCACTATTTTTATTTCAGAATCAGGTAAAGGACACCTTTAAGTATATCTCCCATAAAAAATAAATTTAATAAAAATACCGCCTTTTGTTGATAATGCTTTTTTTGTTAATGCATTATTTTTCATAAAAAATTCACGACTTCAAAGTTTAAATATTATTTTAGACACATTTAAAATGTTATAAGCGTAACAATATATTTTTTTCATAAGCTGCGTACCCTAAATATTGTGCATAAATTATTTGAAGAAGATTTGTAGAGTAGGTATTGAAATATGATTATATATATGACATGCTACATTTGAAAACCGAGCTATCAAGAATGCCAACTGACGGCAGTTTTTCAAAATTTTGACAATTTTTTTCTCAGAAACTATTTCACCAAGGAGCAAAAAAAATTACTGGTGATCATATCTTAATAGTAAGAACAAACACACGCAGTTTCATTAAAATCTGTGATGGTGGGTTACATATTGATATTTTACTGCCTGATTTGACGTGGAATGCCCCTTATAGGTATTGCACCAAAATAGAACAAAATAAAGAAAATGATTTTAAATTGCACATTTAAACTGTTGATAATGAAATATGTAGGTATAAAAAAGTCAAAATAAAGTGATTATTATTTTATGAAGTGATCCAAATAAAGTTATTCGCATTTGGGGCAGAAAAAAAAGTACCTGTATCTATTCGAGTCAGTCAGACTTCCTTCGTGGACATATCGTATCTAAGACATGACCCTTTTAGCAAATGAAGCAATACCTTATTAGACCTGTTTTTCACATATTTCACTTCCAAACACAAACAATATTTAAAAAAATAAAAAAAAAGAAAAAAAAACAGAATATCTCAATATACATTCGAAAAGACCGTTAAATTATTAGGTACATCATATAAAGATTATAAAATTTAATCAATAATTTACTCTGATTTCACATGCATGTTTACTCACTGTTTTTAACAACGACGTGATGAAAGATTCAGTGGTCCGTAAATGACGACGAAGCCGGTATCGGTTGTGGTTGAAACTATCCGCAAGTGCCAAACACACATGTCAGGTACCAGAGAAGAGATTTTCCGCTCTCTGCGTACCAGTAAAATATTAGAGAAAATGTTATTCTCTTAAATCGCAGTATTTACCGAGTAAATAACATAACAGTTTCTCTAAGATTATACTGGTGTGCAAAAAAAGCGAAGAAATCTCATCCCTGAGGTATGTGCTGCCATATATCGGATCAAGACCTTCTCAAAATATAAGCTGATTTAGAACGAGTACCTTATATATATAAATGTACATTATGGCATATACATTTTAAAATTTAAAATGAGAGCAAACACGACAAACAACTGGATGCAATGAGGAATAGAAAGCTCTCTAACAGAGAAAAATTTATGGTATGAAACAAAAATGACTACTGTAAAAGTGATAAATAAGATAATCAAGAAACGTCTTTTGAGTATTATGTTGTTCATAGAGAGAGATTTTATTGCCCAGAAATATTCTACCTGTTTATGATGCTATTTTAATCCTTTATCTACTGCATTATGATATACTGCAATTTTTTTCCTGTAATATTTTTCTTTTCAGTTACTACAATGAAAATTAAGCGATAAACATAAAAAAATACTCGCCCGTGAGAAATTTAATTATTTAGAGGTAATTAATTAAAGTGGTACTTTAACCCTTTCCGGCACGGACAATTTTTGTTGTAAAATGAAGAAATGATTGACTGACACCGGAATTTTAAAACGACTTTTTTAGTAATTAAAAACATGTCATTTTAACTATTCAATGTAGAAGCAAAAGTTTACTAAATTATTCTTGGTGCCGTTCGTAAGTTTGGAATTAAATTAGGTATCCCGACCCGTGCACAGTGTGCCGGAAAGGGTTAAAGTACCGTCAGTACACTATGACTAAAATATTGTAACAGAAAACCCACAAATGTTTCAAAAGGCACCAGAAAATATTTTCGATTTAATAAGTATGTGAAATATAGACTTTTTCTTAGTTACAAATAAATCTTTTGGCAAATTCCGGTGCCAATAATTTATTTCAACACTTTAGAATTGAAAATGCTTTGCCCCTGAAAGGGTTAAAAAACCTTTTTTTATATTCTTATCTTGTTAGCAGTCCTTTAGTTATGCGACGTCTATACTCCGGGGGCAACATGTTCTCTCGCATCTCCACATATGCAATATATGAATTTACATATGCCATTTCTAGCATAGCAAAAACGAGCCGCTGCCACAACTTTTTCAATTTCCTATAAAACCTAACAATGAAACAGAAAAGAAATACCAGGGAAATCATTACTACACTACATTTTAGTAATTACATTTTCAAGCAGACGAAAACGATGGATAACTACACAGACGAAAAGAAAACAAGAAGTTTTTCTCCAACACCCAGTGTACTGACGGTACTTATAAGTACCACCAAGTAATTCAACTGTTAAATCAAATACATACACTGTTCACCTAAAATAGCTAGTCAAACTGTATTCTAAGATCAGAATGAACACATAAAAAAAATCCAACACTTATCTTATATCTTTTACTGTGTTTGCATCAATAAAAAGTCGAGCGTGACAATCTGTACAAAATGTCGGCACAAAACCCATCATCTGTGTCAAAGATAGCCTCCTTCCTCGCTAAAATAAGAAACCAAGAACTACTGCTTGGATGTATCTGGATAAAGTGGATTTAAAAGAGTGTTTTTGCAAAGTACCATTAGAATATTAGTAATATTCACTATTGGATGAAAGTTTAAAGTGAGTGGTACTTATAAGTACCGTCAGTAGATAAAGGGTTAATGAGGCAAAATATATGAATGCTATCAGAGCTAATGTCTAATGTGAGAAGTCGCTTCAAGAAAATCTGTGAAAATAAGAATGCAAATCATATAAAATTTTTGTTTCAAAATGAAGTGACTTGAACAAAGAACAACACAACTCTTTTTTATTATAAAACTGTTAAAATAAAAATGCAGATCATATAAAAATTTTTGTTTACAACGATGTCAATTGGACAAGGAATAACAAAACTTTTTTGACAATAAAGGCGAAGATATTTGGCTTCATTGCGCTTATAGAGTTATGCCAAAAAAATATTTGTGACAAAAAGTCAAAAAACATACAGGGTACCATAAAATTCCTTTAATAACGTGACTTGTTCTTCAGTGTTATTTAATTCATTTCCTTTCTTAAAAAAAGAGAAAAATCTGGTTAAATATGTGTTTATTTGACTTAAAAACCTGGAAAGTTGCCAACTATTGATACGTGCATATTTCATTTAAAGATTTTCTTACTAGCCTGCAAAATGTATAACTTTTTGTGAAAATATGGTCGACACGTTCAGCATCATTTTACATTTTATCTGATGCAGATATCTCTATTAGCAAATATTTCATCTCATATTTTTTATCGCAAATATAAAATTAAATAAATAAAAATTCTATTTTCGTTAGAATAAGTTTCCCGGAAACTACATTCGACTATACCGATTTATTCCTCTTTTTAGAAGTTTTGAAATGTTAACAGATGTATGGGATACTGGTAAATAGAAAATATACATTACTAAATAAAATGACATAAACTAAATGATATAGTTTTTTTTTTTTTTTACACATACCGCGAAACCAATGTATTGTAAAATTCTAAAATGATGATAAGAATATCAGAAATATTTGCATTACAAAAAATTCAATTTCAACAATCAATATCTAAATCATTATTGATTTGTGATCTATTTTTAATAAGTTTAAAATAATACACACTCTGAAATGACTGGTTCTTGTGATTAAATTGTCGTTTTCTTCACTCAATCTTATTTTAAACACTTATTTCTTAAATAAATGCACTTCGAATATCTCGATTTTTCCCATCAAATATTTAATAACCAATTAATAATTGAAGAGCTCGGTAAGTGACACAATCATCATTTTGAGAAAATGAGCTGTAAAGCTCCAAGTATCTATTTACGTTTATTGTCAAGTGCATTCTTTATCAATTAAAATGTCTACGAGTATTAGTTTTTTCAAATAGTAATTTAACACTAGAACGCCCGGAAATTTTACTTAAGTTTCATAAATATATTTGACACCAGATTTTTTATTTAAAATTATTTGACTGATTTATTTAACGTAAATCTACGTGGTTTAAATTTAACTTACTTTGTAAAAGAATTTCTGGTACCAATCGACATTTAATCATATGGTCGGAGTCGAATCGACTCCTTCCGGTCATTCTAGTGTTAACAGATTATAGAGGACCATTAATTATCTTCAATCATATCGTCGGTACCATGTCAAACTATCCAATTTGAAAACAATCGGCTACTTTTTAAAATTCAGATTTCTTGATTGGCACCAGTTTTTTGAAATAGTAAAATTCGCCTTATTTAACCTTATTTAATGATATATTAATTAAGGCGAACACATGGGGAAATTTACCATTTCAGAAAAGTGTTGCCAATCAAGAAATTTCAATTTAAAAAAAGTAGCCCAATGTTTTCACATTGGATAGTTTGACATGGTACCGACGATATGATTACCCCAATTTTGTTTACTTTGTCACATACCAGCTTTATCATCTGAGCTCTTCTATTTCTTTCTTATTTAACACTAGAACCGCGATTACGGGTGATTTTTTCTCGTACCAAATGAATAGATGAATAGATGTTGATTCGAGCCAGAAAATTTTTTCATAAAATAAATTAAATATATACTGCATAAAAATATTTTAAACAAACAAGTTAAATAGTTATAAATTAAAATTATGGTGTCAGATCTTTTTTTAATACACGAGTAAAATTTCCAGCGGTTCTAGTGTTAAAGGGCGTATGACACGAAATTTTATATTTTAATTTGTATATGTTTATTATTCCTTTTGTTATTGAAATCTAAATGTATATATAGTCGGACTGGTTTAATACGAGCACGGCCAACGCTTTAAGAATTGGTTCGTAATTTAAACTATATTAAGATTATAAGTTGAAACTGGGGTGAAATAATAAGAACTAAAAGATCTTCTTAAAACACCATTAAAAATTTTTAAATGCACTAGGCCTTTGGAAAAATCTTAGTCTTTCTTCGTCAGGCGCAAAGAAGACGTGCTTGTACTATGAAAGCAGCAGCAAGACTGAAATGAAAGATAAGGGAAAGGAAACAAGTTGAAGAAACAGCCAATAGGAAAGTAGAAATCAACAGCCAATAAGAAAGCAGAAGAGAACAGCCAATCACAGAAGAGTATAATCAAAACAAAAGAACTTCTTTCTTTATGTTTTTTGTTTTGATTATACTCTTCTGTGATTGGCTGTTGTCTTCTGCTTTCCTATTGGCTGTTGATTTCTACTTTCCTATTGGATGTTTCTTCAGCTTGTTTCATTTCCCTTATCTTTCATTTGTCTTGCTGCTGCTTTCATAGTAGAAGCACGTCTTCTTTGCGCCTGACGAAGAAAGACTAAGATCTTTCGAAAGGCCTAGCGCATTGAAAATTTTTTGATTGTGCTTTAAGAAGATCTTTTAGTTCTTATAATAAGATTTTCACTTCTTTTAGGAGATACGAAAGAAATAGGAACGGCTATTACGACAAAACGTCTGTTTTTCCAATGCGATTTTCGATTAAACGTAGGGTAGAATTGGGAAAGAAATGCCTTTCTTATCAAACACTGTTCTCTCCCTGTGATACTACTTTGACATTACTTCTGTCTGTCAAAATGTGGTAATTTATCAGTTTTGCCAGACAGAATTTTAATCTTCAAGGAGACATCCTCTCCACTGAAAGAAACGCAAAGGAACGACCCGAGGTCTTAAGAGAATGAAAGAATTTCAAATATCGACCTTTTGTAAAGTATACAACTGATCCATGCAAAGTAATGAAGTATAGAAGAAATCATTTATTTGTTTCTTTCTTTAAATCCGGATTTGGGCTATATTAATCAGTTTTTTCATGTATCTTATTGCAGTGTTAAAATGAAAGGTATATGTGAAATCAATAGCTCGAAAATATCAGTGTCTATTGAAGTATCAGGCGAGTTTTTCCGCGAAACTTTATGATTTTATGTTAATTTAAGATTAAGTATTAAGATTTTTAGAACAATTAGTAGTTGTAATTAGTTTATTTATGTATGTCTTCTATAATATTTATATAATCTTCACGGTATTACGAGCAACGATCAATACGAAGACTTTTATAATTCCCTTGCTTCTTGCAGTAACAGAGTTCCGACTATATATATAGATATATACAGTGCGTGTAAAAACTTTAAGGACAGCCAAAAAATATATATATATATATATATTTGGTAAATTACAAATCGCATGCAAAAAGTTTACTATAATACGTATCATAAAGTCGAAAAGCTTATAAAAAAGTCAATAAAATTCATCTGGAAGTAATTAAGTAAAAAATAACGTAATTGCAGAAAAAAAGACTATTTCTACCTGAGTAAAAACTTTAAGGACAGCAAAATAAAAACAATGCAGTAACGAAGGAACAAATACTTAATATATTATGGACCCACCATTGCGTTCAATGACTGCAAATATTCTGCCTTTCATGGACTATATTAATTTTTGGTACAGTTCGGGACTGGATTTGTACCACTCATCTTCATTCGCAGATCTGAGTTCTGAAGCTGAAGAAAAAGATCTTCCATTTGTCTAAACTCGTCTTGTTATATCTCCCTATAAGTTCTCGATAGGACTTAGATCAAGACTTCTGGGAGGCCATTGCAAAACTTCAATATCTTTCTTCTGGAACCAGATTTTTGTCTCACGGCTTGTGTGGATATTCGCATTATCTTGCTGATAAATCCATTTTTCTCCTGCCAGAATTTCTGCAACAGGTGAAAGTGTTTTTAGATATGCCTTTGAATTAAGTTTTTCTGAAAGAAATGCACGTCGTTGAACGAAAAGCATCCCCATGTCATAATGGATCCGCCAATTAACTGACGTTAAAAAAAAAAAAAAAAAAAAAAAAAAAAATCTTTTCTAAAGTCATGTTAATAATATTCCCAGCCATCAGGACCATCTAAGTTCCATTTCTTTTGATCGGAGAAAATAACCTGCAGCCATTTGCAGGTTATCCAAGTCATCACTTGTCTTGCAAACTGTAAACGTTGGGTTTTGTGGCTAGGCAATAAAGGGGTTAACTCTATTTTGGTGTGTATTGGAAATTCAGGTCGATTAATTGTATTGATGATTGTTTTCTGGCAAATTTTGAACCTAGTCGTTTGTAAAATTTCTTTACTTGAGTATTTTCCAGTTGATGCTAACTTTAAAACTCTCCTTTCATCTCTGCTTGACAAGCTTTTGGTCTGCATCCAGCGTTTTTTTTCATATTTCGTCTTTTAACCTTAAAAATTTGTTGATGACGATTTTAGATCTTCCTGTCTTTTTTGCAATAGACCTACAACTCATTCCTGACAATGTAAAAGATTCAACAGAACCTTTTTTCATATTCACTCAGTTTACTTGATTTTGGTATAATTATAAAATGAATAAAATTCTTAATAGAAAACGTCAGAAAAATCGCTATACAGAAGGATTTTTAACGTGCAAATGAATAATAATTATACGTAACATTTCTATAAAAAATAGTAGTGTTCTTAAAGTTTTTACACAAGCAAAAATAGCGTTTGTTTGCATAATTATTATTTTTTCGCAATAAAAAGCTCACAGATACATTTTGTTGACTTTTATCTTAGTATTTCCACTTTATGGTCAACATTAAATTACTGTTCCATTTATCGCATTTTAAATTTATCGAAATTTTTACAATTTTTTGCTGTCCTTAAAGTTTTTACACGCACTGTATATTTATATTATATTCAAAATATAATTTAAAAAAAGTTTCAACACTTACTTTTTAAAATTTCCTTTTTTTCAGCTATGTTTAAAATTTGCTACTAACTTTTGAAAGAATAACTCCATTTCTGATTGCAGAAAAGAAAATATATATATGGGTCAACATCTAAAAAATTGACAATTTGCGTCCACTGGCAGTAATATTTCATTAATTATACTAAAACCAAAAATTGAAAAATTTTATACATTGTAATATTTGTTAACAATTACCAATGATAAATTGACTTATAATGATGTATAAATAGTTAAACAAAATAGCTTTAAACAAACTAAATAATCATTTCAGTCCCTGTCACCAGGTTCAAATATCCAATATTAAATGTATGCTTTAAACATTTCTGTAAATATTATTAACTTTTGCTATTATATATTTATATCTATATATATATATACAGAATGGGAAAATATATAATTCTCCTTTATTAGTATAGATTGTATAGTAAAATATTATAGTAAATATATTTGTCCCTGAGGCAGTGTTGCCAGATGAATACTAAAATTTTATTTTGAATACCACTATTTTCGTAGGGAATTATTCGTTTGCTTTAATCGCAAAAATTTTTGTAAATAAATAAGGCGACTATCCAAAAATCTGACTCCTCGAGAAGGGGTTTCGCCTAAAAAGATTAAGGTAAGTTCAAGAAATTCTCGATAGTCATCTCTTGGTTGTTTATTTTTGTCCAGTAGTGTTTTAGAAAAATTAAGGGGTCTCAGGACTCTTAAAACTGGAAAAAAAGAAAAAAAAAGACCATTTTCAACAGTTAATACCTTAAAATGTATTTGATTTTAAGACACAATTTTAATTGGAATAAAATATATAAGTATATTCTTTCATTTCGTGTATTAAAAAAATTATAAGATGCAGAATTAGCATTTACAGGGGGCTCCAAACTATTAGACATTTTTCGAGCAACAAAGCGGCATAACAGCTTACGCGCACGATTACAAAATAAGTATTGCAACTAGAATAAAAATTTTGGTACCTACTTATACTTCAGACTGTAATAATTACCCTGAACCTAAATAAATTTGTATTTAAAGCTTTTTTATATTTTTAATACAAAGTTGTATTTAGCTAATGCAAAATTAAGAAAATTTCAACAGTATAATCACCTAAAAAAATATTATTTTGAACAATAAAAAGGAAATTTTAGGTTCAGTTTATACAGACTAACATGAAACATGTGTTTTGAAAATTTCATAAAAAAATATTCATAAGTTTTTGAGATATCGTGCGCGGTATGCCCAAAAACATCATTTGGAGCAAAATGGATCCAAAGTTTCCGAAACGACGCTTCAGCTATTGAACGTGTATAAATGTAAAAGCCATAACTTGAGTTCTAATAGGAATTTTAAGTAAACAATTATATGAAAATGTTCAGAAAAGATAGGAGTTTAACATCTACAAAAAATTAAAAATTCGAAAATTTTAAAGCTTTAAGAGTCCTGAGACCCCTTAGTTATGTCATCTTTTATATCTATTATTTGATTCAAAATTTCTGTATTGCCAACTCCCATATCATGCTTATCTTTGTCAATAAAATTCCAGTTGGCTTGGAATCTTTTAAATAGTTTTACCTCTGGTGATGAAGAAAATCCTAAGCTTTTTTCGAAAACTGCCTTAATAATCAATTCCATAATGTGGTGGCGACATGCCAAAGAAAGCAGCTCTTTATTAATTTTTTGTTCAAGTAACTTACAAGTGCCTTTAATTCGACCAGTATTGACGCTTGTTGTGTCAAAGCACATGGCACTCACTTTATCATCTATACCTCAATCCTGTAAGGTCGCATATACTGCGGCAGCTTGACCTTCTCCGTCTCCTGACGGAAGCTTGGGCACTGAAAGTAACTGAGAGACTCCTTTTCCAGACACAATTACTGGAAGTCTATCAAATTTCTCTTTCAAAGTTAGGTCTTGTAAGAGTTTACCATCCCAGTGAACTGTTAAGTTAACATGTTCTCCAAATTCGTCTTTGAGCTGCTCATACATTTTAGACCGGTGTTTAATTCTTTCTCGACGAATGGAACTTCTACTAAGAGTTACTTCATCTACTTCACAACCCAAGCTCTTCACTGTTTCGGCAACGACAAACACAGCTTTTCGGTCTGAAACTTTGGTCCTGTGTAAAGCTGCAGCCAGATTTGGAGTCATAATTCTCATTCTTTTTCTTTTCTGTTTGGATGAGCTGTTCATTCCTTTCTCTGTTACTGGGAATGATGCCTGTTCGACTTCATTTTCAACTTCGTCTGATTCTTCTGACGATAATAAATGAACAGTTGATTCTGATTCTTCACAAACTGCTTTCATTCTTTGATTTCTTTCAGAGATAGCTTTCCTTCTTAAATCTGCCATTTTTTCTTTCTTTTCCAAACACTTATTCACATCTAGCATAGAACCCTTTCTCCCTTTCTCACGCTGTGCTAACAGGAAATCTTTATCCTCAGAAATATTTATCATGTTAAGAGCATTAGCATGTGCAATATCAAACAGATCATCAAATTTCGAAATAAATTCATCTTCTTTGCTCTTTTGGGTAACTGTAATTCTAATTTTATTTTTCTTTAATAGCCTCCACTTCTGAAACAATTTTTCCAGCTTTAACTGACTATTTCTGAGCTCTTGCACTGGGATTCTGGCTTTCTGCCAAAATTTTGTAATTTCTCTTATTGTAGTTGCTGAAGACTCCCTTATAGTACTGTTCATTTCAACATGGTGATGTAAAATAAGACCCAGTGCCATGCTTATGAAGGTAGTTTATTGCCAGTAAGCTCAGTTATAGTAGAACCAAGGAGATACATGTTTGTTTTTGATTCTGTTGAAGTAGATGATGTTGCCATAATAATACTTAAAATTAAGTATTATATTTTACAGAAAAATATTTATTTAATCTTCTTTTTCCAAAAAAAAAAAATAAATAAATAAATAAATAAATAAAAGTGAAGACATGATCCTGATTACTGATGCTTGCTAAACATATCACTTTGGGAATCAAAACATGCTATAAACACACTGTGAAAATGTTGTAAAGCTGTTTAAAGCCAAGAAACTATCTCACAAAAGTTATGGTTTAGAATAAGCTAAAAGTTACGGTTCAGAAGTTATCTGCTAAAAAGTTATGGTTTAGAAATTAGCTGATAAAAGTTATGGTTTAGAAATTACCTGATAAAAAGTTATGGTTTAGAAACAATCTGACAAATAGTCGATTTGACGTCGCCGTGACACCACAATCGGCCACGGTCATAACGGTGACCAAAAGATGAAATCTTTATTTCGTCACATTAGATTTTGATGTGACCATAATTTTGTGACTCCACAGTGAAATCACTGTAATCTATTTTTGAGTTATTTTCACCTCGTCACAAAATGGGCCATATTGACTCCACATTGACGTGGATGCGACTCACTTGACATTGGAACATCGGGGACAGTAAGATTTGTATTTATGCTTTCACATTTTGGTTATATTCTGGTCATCGTGCTATTGGAGTGAGTTGTTAATAAATTCAATAGCTTATTTAAATTAGCTGAATAGAAGCTGGTTTCAGTTTGATTAAAGTGAATTTGGATTAATGTAAATAAGTACCATTTGTATTAAATATATTCATTTTTCTTAGCATTCCATTTGTTATAAATATGTTTTTTAAGGGAAACACAAATCTAACGAAATATCTGTGTATCCCTATGGTTCCACATACACTTGGAAACGTTACATCATGGATTACAAATATAGCATATTTTCTGACGTTCTATAAAACTTAGTATACATTAGTATACTCTGTAGGATTAGAATACCATTTAGAGTAAAATTAGAGTAAAACAATCTGATAAAAGTTGCAGTTCAAATGTTATTTACTCACTGGGTGCCACTGTAGTACAATATTGCAAACTTAAATTACATTGAACTACCTCTAAATTTTACTGAAATGCCCTCAAATTTGATCTGCATTATTTTTTATTACATTGGAACAAAACAGAAGGGTAGGACCCAACAAATTTTCACCTTCCAAATTTTGGACCATACTAGCTGTTAAAACAAAAACATCACCTCAGTCCCAGTTATTAGACACTGATTATGATGTTAAAAGACACTTTCTTCCATAAAAGTTTATCCTACTCATAAAATATACATCCTTGATTTCAAAACACTACAGCATTTAAATGCATAGCTGCCAACTTTTACGCTTTTTTCTTACCACTAAACTTGTATAGTAAATTTTATCTTGTTTAATTGCCGAAACCTCATGATTAAACAAGACGAAATACACCATTAAATTTTAGTGGTAGCCAAAAAGCGTAAAAGTTGGCAGCTATGTAAATGACAAAATATGTATCATAGTATATAATTGTATGTGGTAGTTGGTACATTAATTAAAAAAAAAATGAAAATTTTGGAATGAAATTGTCCGGTTTTCAGATATTGACCCATATATATATTAATTTGCATTCAGGATTTAAAAAAAAAATATTCAATTTTAAAAATATATCTTTTTTTAAAGAAAAAAAGGATTTTTAATGAGTACTTTTATTACGACAACCGTAATTTCAAAATTTTCTTTTAAAATAAAACAATCCCGAAGATAATTTTAAATTATATAACTGAACAACGCTGTACAAAGTTCACTTTATCTTTCATTTTATCTTGTATGAAAGTTAACTTTATCGTTTATAGAAATTTAGATATATTAACTTAAATAAGACAAGTCTAAAGGGGAAAATATCCAAGATAAATATATTTAAGTCTTGGAAGACGGTGCAAAAGACACAGACAGGACAACATAAGAAACGTTATAGTTTTTGATCCAATTATCCTATTTACTTGAATCTTGCGTCATTTTATTCTGAAATCTCTACAGTACACTTAAGACAAAAAAAAAAAAAAAGAAGAAGAAGAAAGTAAAGAAAGAAATTAGGATGTGTTTTTTCTAGAAATTTTTTTTCGGACCACATTAACCGTTTATGCTCCGATGGTAATTTCACGTACCGTTAAAGAAAATTTAATATAACATTTGTTTAATCCGTCAATTATTAAGAGTAGATTTTACTTTTCATACAAAATACTTTGCATGATCACATTTAGAAAGTATAGTGAAGCAGTCAAAGCTAAATATATTTCTAAGTAGTTGTTTTTGCAACCATTTCAATAGTTGTGGCTTTCTTCATGTTAAAAAATGTTATACAGTGAAAATAGAAATCTATAAGGTTATTTAGAATTTTCTAGGAAACTAGGATGCCTAGAACTTTCTATGTAACTGCAAAAAAAAAAAAAATCCTGTCATAGAGTCATGTTTACACTGTAAAAATTAAAGTCTGTAATGTTACTAAGAATTTTCTAGGAAACTGGGATGCCTAGAACTTTTTATATAACTGCAGCAAAAAAAAAAATCACGTAATTATCCAGAGTTTAAAGATAAAATTTTAGTAAGCATACAGATTTCTGTAGCTTTACAAAAACTAGTTTTGTAGATCTACATCTTTTTTTTTTTTTTTTTTTTTTTTTTTTTTCTACAGTGTATGAAAAATTTGCAACTCCAAAAATGTTTCCATATACAGAAAGGATCCCAATACACTTATTAAAATTGTTTTTATATGATTTTCAAGGGTTCCTTAACAGTATTTTTTGCTAATTATTCTTGTCAATATTTTACAAAAAGAAAAATCTGAAATATCGATATAACTACCGATTTATTGAATCCGTTTTAATAAAAATACTTATCTAAATTTCATATTAGTATTATATAAGTTTTTTTATATATCTTCAGGCATTAAAGAAGATGAATTTTGATGTGGAGCAGTTTCTTGATTCATAGTTTGGAGCATAACGAGTTAAAAAGGTCAAACCTATTCTAGAGAGCACATTTAACACATTGTTAAAATTCAGAACTCCTTCACTGTAGAAAAAATGTGTGAAATTAACGAGAAAAAACTGTAAATCAGTTGAAAACTATTTATTTTACAGAAAATATCTGTAATTTTTTAAGGAAAAATCTGTCTTTTTAGCAGTAAAATACAGCTACGTTTATAGATATAAACATTTAACCCCTTAATTCTCGCTCCCGTCATATTCATGGGCTGTGTCTTTTACTCAAATTGTTTGATTCCCACCAGTTTTATAAAATAGTGAAATTGGGTATATTTTAGTATCGTTTTTACTGTCATGAAATAAGGTGAATATTTCTTTTTCATAAAATTGGTGCCAATAAGCAATTTGACCGTAATTTAATTTGAGCGTTAAGGGGTTAATTTTGGAGAAATATTTTGTGATTTTTACAGTTTAACCTCTTGAAGGGCGGTGATGCGTTATGGCATCACATAATTTTAATCCCTAATTGCCACATTGGCACTCGAATTTTTTAATGAACATTTCACTCTTATTAACCCCTTCACGGTCGCTTAATATTTGGAAAAACCATCAAAAAAGTACCTATTTATTTTATTACAGAAATTGAATAATTACAAGTTTTCTAATTAAAATATGCAATTAGTTTTTTTTAAGGCGAAAAAAAAGATGTTATAGAACAAATTCATATTTGTAGAAAAGTCATCATGCGAGAATTCTGTGTCTTAATGTTTGTTTTACACCGCACAAATTAATGCGAATAAAACCTTTATTTTTCACATCTTAGATCTTTATTTATCATCATCACACACATTTTTACAAATAATATTTGAAATAATATATATACATTAAATCTTGATTATTAATAATTTTTTGAGTAGTACATATTTCGAAACATGCAATACAAAGCCCAACATTACAGTCAGCACAAAAGCCACACACAAACGGAAATATTCAAAGACTGCACACCGAAATGCCAGTTAAATTTTTCTGGTTTCAGAAGTTTTTTAGCAATAAATATCCAGCCCGGAA
This sequence comes from Maratus speciosus, assembly GCA_963932465.1. Lineage (NCBI taxonomy): Eukaryota > Metazoa > Arthropoda > Arachnida > Araneae > Salticidae > Maratus > Maratus speciosus. Next base: position 574,107,020 of record OZ010787.1, read on the forward strand.
ATATGACGGGAGCGAGAAATAACGAACGTCACCTCAGCCCGTGATATTGGCGGGAGCAAGAATTAAGGGGTTAAGTACGCGAAAATATACTTTCACTTGTTTACAAATAAATTTTCATGTAAATACTGGTGTCATTCAATTACTTCAGCATTTTACGAATACAAGTGCCTTGCCCTTGAAAGGGTTAAAACCTGTAAATCTTAGGAGAAAAATTTGTAAATTTTAGAAACCTTTCGATTTTTTAACTGTTAAATACCGCTACATTTTCAGAGATAATGTTTTATTTTAATAGAAATATTTTGTGATTTCAGCGTGAATATAAAGGGATTTTTAAGCAGAATTGCAAAAATCACAAATGGGGCTATTAACACTAGAAAGACGGGAATCTTTACTGAAGTTTTATAAAAATATTTCACACCAGAATTTTTATTTAAAACTGTTTAAGTTATTTAATTAGCCATATTTTCCTTTGCATCTTTTAAACTTACTTTATAAAGAAATTTCTGGTTCTAACCGAAATAGATCCATATGCTTGGGGCCAAAATGGCCCCTCACCGTCATTATAGTGTTAACACAATAGATTAATTTAAAACTGAAAGTCAAGTATTCTCCTGAATTCGTCACTGTATTTCAAAAATAATTTATTTTGATACTTATTATTTTTATACTTTTATACTCTTATTTGTGCCAGAACCATGTACACCAGCTGAAATTACTTGCCATAATGGGAAATGCGTTTCAAAAAGTCTTTTATGCAATGGAATTGATGATTGTGGTGACGGAACGGATGAAGAGTCCTGTGGTAAGAAAGTATTGTATATTTATTATGTAAGCATTAACGAATTATTATATTCTTACTCACCTAAAAATGAAAATAGTAATTTCATTGTTAGATTTTTTACTGACGAAGTCGAGACAGAATGTACAGTCGTAAAAAAAAGTAAAAGCCCCCTACTAACTCCTCAACAAATTATCCTAGAAGAAAGTTACCGGTACCAAACGATTGAAAATAAAGCTTACTTTTAAATGATGTATATAAAAGTTGCTTAGGGAGGCAACTACATATTAAAACGAACCCAAACTTCATTTTTTTCAATAGCATTGCCTAATTTTAACAAGATATTTCAAATCTTCGATTCAAACTATGCCTAGACACCAAATTTCAAATCATTTGAATGATAAGTTCTTGAATTATAAACATTCAAAATTTAGTGCTTCATAATGTTAAATTATATTTTCATATTTTTATTAATATCTCCTGAAATTATACTCCGAATGTGCTATTTTTTTGTGTATCAATAATACTAAAATACCCAAACATAAATACATTCAATTCGCAATTTTTATAATTTTATGATCTAAATTATGATTTATGAAATTAATATTCGAAAAAAATATGAATTGCAACCGACAATTTTTTTTATGGATTTAGATGTGTTAGGTCCTGCTTTATGGAAATCCAAATTTCACATTTTTCTTTCAAGTAGTTTTCAAATTATCCTTTAAACACGGCAAAATGATGGTTTAAGGAGCCGTCTGTGATAGAAGTGACTAGATATTTTGAATTTTCTTATGCTATCCTGTAATCTAGCAGTCTTCAATGACTGCTTGAGTGGCGTTTAGGATGCCTGGATCAAGAAGGAGGCTCTCTCGGTCAACAATGGAGCACCCAACTTCAATTTGTACACAGCCCCTAAAATATGCTCATTTTACAACAATTAATTTCTCAGAAACTTACCGTACGAATTGCATAAAAACTTGTTTTTAGGCTAATTAAAAGGTGTAGAGTTAATTTATGCTGTCAGAATTATGTACTGCTATTGAAATAAAAACAAAGTTATGGTTCGTTTTAATATGTAGATGCCCTCCACAGCTAATTTTATATACACCATTTAAAAGTAGACTTTATTACCAATCATGTGGTACCAGTAACTTTCGTTTACGATAATTTTTTGCAGAGTGAGTAGGGGGTGGTTACTTTTTTTCCTCCACTATTGTATCATTTGACGACCAAATATCTCAATGTAATTTTTAGCGGATAAATTCAGAGGTCAAAACTGCATACATATTAAGCGATGAAACTTAATGCATGAATCGGACGTAAATTAAAACAGCTGACATGACATCGCGGTGCTTAAGGAGTGCCAATGCGGCGTGCAACGCCGCCGCGCGTAACCTCCAACTAAAATTTAAAAAAAAAGAACTAAGGATGAATTTCGAAACAATGCACGGCCTAAAAGTATAATTTAGAAGCTCTGGTGGAGTCCCGAGGGCCATTCCAGAGTTGGAAGCACGAGATTAAATATAACCTCCAGAAAAGGGGGCGCATAAGGCATCCAAGAATTTTTGGTTGCCCTATACTTCGATGTCACTTCACCGACTGGCGTAGGCAAAAAACGGATAATGTAAAGGTAGTAGGGTACCACCGAGCACAGGAAAGCTATAGCATAAGGCAGCCTAGCCTATCTATCTCTAAACCTTAAAAAAACAAACGGGGCCACATAGCTCACTAATTTAGATGCCAAGCCTAGTGCGCATTACAGGTCGCGGGTCTCCCGGCTTTCGCACAAACTGTATAGCCTTTAAAAAGGCTTTGTGATACTAGACATCGATAGAACACCGCTATTGCAAATTGCATTTCGGCACTGACAGTGATCGAAAATGGGGACAAGTTAAGATTAAAATTAAAAGCTAAAAAATATGCAAGTAACTTCAAAATTAACTATAAAACTGGGTTATGAATTTCGTGACCGGGATGCCTGAGCACCGCCGGTCAAATAAACAAAAATAGGAAGAATAAGGTATAAATAGTCGGTGTGCAGTGAGCAAACACCCCAAGGCCGGTCGGAAAAAAGGTAGGCGAAGCCTAACCTCTCCCTGGGTGGAAGTAACGAAACTGTTCTAAACAATCTAAAATTTTGCAAAGTAAAGAGCACCCATAAACACTTAATAAAATATAAGGAAAGGAAGCTCGAAATAAATAAAGATAAAAATATTAATACACAACAATAATGGAGGATTTTCCAAATATGGGTTCGAGGCTGAAAAAGGTCACGTGATACTGGTAATTTACCCAAGGAACTTCTAACTGATAAGGAGGGAAGATACTACTGCTTTGCCTCATAAACTGTTTCATTGTCTAGCAGAGATTTACATTACACGTCTAAGGAGCCTTCCCTTCCTTACGCTAGAAGTTTTTACCTTGACCACGGGATCAAAACGGAGATGGAATATCCAATATCCTCCCTTAAGTTAGGAAAGTTGAAATTCGCGCCTGTTGGCAATGAACAGTATGCTGCATGACGTCACGGGGGAAAGCCAATTCTAGATGAAACTTTCTTTCAATCTAGGGAAAAGATAGAATTTTCCCTGGGAATTCTGCGTTTAAGTGACACCAGATGGATTCCTCCTGGATGTTTTGGAGCATGGGACGAAATCGTCGTCCCGAGTGAGAATTGCGAGGGGCCGTTTTCGGTTCCTGCCCCCCCCCCCACACACACACTCTGGCGTCATAACGACGGATGACATCTAACGCAGGATTCCTCACGGCTGGGGTTGACCTGTGAAACTTCAACGTAAGTTTTTTGATTTCTGCAAATACAGGTTTGATTTTGAGGTCATGATGGATGACGTCATTTCGGACATAGCGAGTTGCTTTAGTAAACCTACGCAGGAGTTTATTTTGAAAAAGTTGAATTCTACTAAGTTGGGATTTAGATGCACTACCATACACTGCTGACCCATAAGTAATGATTGGTCTAATCATTGATTTGTACAGTAACAATTTATATTTGATTGACAGGGCTATTCCAAGACAAAAGGGGCTTGAGGGAGCCCACGGCGCTGTCAGCACGTACCAGAGTTTCTGTTATGTGCTTGCACCATGTCAATTTGGAATCTAGGTGAATGCCTAAGTATTTATAATCAGTCCTCCAGGGAATATTTTCATAATTCAATTTAAAATTAAGATTAGCATCTGGGGTAAAACGTTGATTGGTGAAGAAGATGGCGGCACTTTTGGCACTGTTCACTTTAATTTTCCATTTTCTTAACCAGACCTAAAGTATATCCAAATAATTTTGAAGTCTAGAGAACACTGTTGGAGCATGTTTATGTTGTTTAAGCATGGCGGTATCGTCGGCAAAAATTGCTAAGTTGATATCAGGCTCTTTAGGAATGTCGTTGACATAAATGTTGAAGAGGGTGGGACCGCTAGGGAGCCTTTCGGCACAGAGCTGGAAATTGGCTGAGGGTTAGAGTAAGAACTTCCCACTCTAACGATGAAGGATCTAAGTTATCTGTAGTCATTATAGATTTTAATTAGTTGGCCCGGTACTCCGAGCGCAATAAGTTTAAAGATAAGAGCGATGTACCAGACCTTGTCAAAGGCCTTCTGCACATCGAGAAAGATTGCTCCTGTCACGCCACCTGATTTAATGCCATCGTGAAGAAGTTCAGAAACTCTCCACAACTGGTGAGTTGTTGAATGACGCGCTCGAAAACCGAATTGCTCCGGTATAAGCACGTCATTAGAATTTAAGAACTCCTTAAGGCGGTTGACAAGAACATACTCATAAACTTTAGGTAGACAGAATAATAAAGATATAGGTCGAAAGCTAGAAGGGTCATGTTTATCTGCCTCCCCCCTTTTGGGTAGGGGGACAACAATGGCCCTCTTCCAGCAATCAAGAAAAATTTTAAGATTCATCATTCAGTTAATAAGAATTACAATATAAAGAATGAAATTATGAGGTAAGTTAATTAACATATTAGTGGAGATGCGGTCCTCACCCGGAGACTTATTCTTTTTTAAGCCTGAGATATACTCCCGAACCTCAGAAGGTGTGGCCGGGGTAGTGTGTTTGGTGTGTCTGTGTTTAAAAAATTTTGAACTGTGGTCTCCAACACAGCGGCAACCCATGGGTTGTCCATTCCAGAATTAGGTGTAAACTGACTTCTAAGACTTTCAGCGATAGCTTCAACCTTTTGAGTGTTAGTATATGCCATGCCATTAAGGCTATTAGGGCTAGTAATAGCCGGAATGTGTGTTCGTTTCCTACGAATGCGGGAAGCAGCCTTCCAAATTGTGTTGTCTTCCGTTGAAAGTGATTCAACAAAAGTGTTCCAGCGTTCATTTCTAAACTTGGAGATAACAGCCTTGACTCTTCTGTGCAGATGATTTAAATGGGTCCTAAAATATTGAGTACGATAGACCTGCCACATCCTGCGAGCGCGATTTCGTTCAGTAATCAATTGTCTGATCTCCAACGGTAGACGGAGAGTGTCAACAGTAGTGGTTCTCGGTTGAGAACACTGTTCATACACATCTCTGAGAACGCCACTGAGTTGACTGATGGCTTCCTCCGCCTCTTCTTTCGTCTCCGGGACGATGGACGGAGTTTCCCGCTGCTCGAGCAGGAAGGTGAAATCCTCCCACCTTGTGCGAAGAAGCCGCCTAAATCTAGGTTGTACGAGTCAACTCGATACCAAAGGATTACTGGCAAATGATCTGAATTTAAATCGTTCAGCGTTTGAATGCTGTAAGGATAAGGGAAATTGCGGGTGATTGCAAGGTCAAGATAATTATTAGATAGTGGAAAAGTGGGTGTGGGGGGCGCTATAATTTGCGCAAAATTTTAATCCACCCACCTCCTGAGTTTGCAACCAAACCCATTCGTAGATCTACAGTGCCAAGAGGGATAAGTAGCATTAAAGTCACCCGCAAGAATAAAATTTGGAAAATTGTTAGTTAGCCGGTAATAGTCTTGCTCCAGCAGGTTTCTATCACATAAGGGAGGTACATAAACGGCTGCTATGAGAAGATTTGAATAGTGGGGAAGTCCAAAACAACAGTAGTAGCTTCGATAGAATTTAGAGGGGGATTATTGATGAGAGTCACATTAAATCCACTTTTTACATAAACAGCAGTGCCGCCCCAACTGGGGCCATTGGTGCCCCTACGAGCCCTGTCTACATTGAATAACTCGTAGTTGGCAACCTTGGTGACATTTCCCTAGGGAAAATGGGTCTCGCTGACCAAAACGATGTCTAAATTGTTACTGTAAACCCAAGCTTGAAATTCAGTTTCCTGTCTTTTTAGCCCATTGGCATTAAATATACCAATGGAGAAAGAGTCCAAATTACTATTAGCTGGGAACATGATGGGGGGAAAAGAAAAGAACTAAAAATGGGGATGCGCACATCTTTTTGATGGCGACACCTAACCAATTTTGAAAATATTAACAATTTTAGAATATAAGATAAAAATCCGGTCAATCTCCGTGGATGCCAGGCGGAGTGCCGCAAGGGATTCCGAGAAAGCCTTGCGGACAATGTCTGCATTGTAATTAATTTCGAATTGCATTAAATTTTGAATGAATTCGGCGGCCGAAAAGACATCCTTAACTATGGCCAAATTTTTTTTAATTTTGAGGGTTGGAGGGGGTGGGGGATAAGGCGACCTTATGTCCAATTGCAGCTTCCCTAAATGATTGGGAAGTTTCAACTTTCCTGTTGGAAAAAGTCCTATTGGATTTCACAGTTACAACTGTACGTTTATTATCATTATTACTATTACTTTTAACAATTTTGCCTTTCTTGGGGGGGGGGGGGGGGGTTTGGAAACTTGGGGCAGTTCCGATAATTAGCAGGGTGATCGGATCCGCAGTGGCAACACCGAAAGGGGTCATCGAAACTTTTCACACAATCCTTCGTAATGTGACCTCCGGAGCACTTAAGGCACACTGGAGGCAGGTTACAAGCGAGGGATAAGTGAAAAAACCCTTGACAGTTGTGACACTGTGATGGACCCTTTTGCCCCCGATACTTCTCGAAACTAACCTCTGTTTGTAATAATTCTGTGATCTCAAAGACGCTGTCAACACCTTCTTGCTGTGGGATCGAACAGAAAAATAGGGGCATATATTTTTTGTTACTCACGGTTAAAACAGCTGCGCCATCTTGTGGACGGGTTTGATAATCCACATACGCGGGCTTTTAGTGTGACGTCATATATGACAGAATATCTATCATCTGCGCATATTTTCAAAATCTTTAGTCATTCATGGAATATGAATCTTGTTTATCAGATTTATCGCAAACGAGGCTAACGAGAAAGACAGGCTACCGCGGAGGGTAAAAAAGAAGAATCGGACCCACCGCGGTAGCCTGTCTTTTTCGTTAGCCTCCTATTGCAAAATAATGACACAACGAAGTTTTTTTCGTCTTATCTTATCACAGACTTTTCAGCTATTAATCAAGGTAAAAAAAACTTTACAATTTCAGTGGTGTGAAGTAAGAAAACTGTTAGGCATCTTCCTGTAGTTCAACCCCATCCGCTACGTGGCGAGTGATCTTGATTGATGTGACCTCCTCTTTAACCCCTTAATTCTCGCTCCCGTCATATTCACGGGTTGTGGCTTTTATTCAGATTATTCAGATTTGCTTGATTCCTACCAGTTTTATAAAATAATGGAATTGACTTTATTATGGTATCCTTTTACCTGTCATTAAAAAAGTGAACATTTCTTTTTCAAAAAAGCGGTGCCAATAAGCGATTTGAATTTTAAAACCGTAATTTAATGCGACCGTTAAGGGGTTAATCTTGCTGTCACCTCTCCCATTTAAGATAGGACGCTTAATATGTATGCAGTTTTGATCAGGGGTCGTAATTGTCCTGAAATTTCACGACCGGGAAATTCTTCGGTGCCAGAAATTTCCTTATGGAAAAGTCTCTTCTGAAATAAGACGAAATTTCGCGCGTTTAACCTGGATTTATTTTTCTATAAACAAACAGTGATATTCGTCCTGAAAAAATCCCTTAAGCGTACGGCCCCTGTACATTATTTCATAAACTTAGCTCACAATCCTGAATTTGTACGTAATTCAGTACTTCGATTATAGTTGCTACTTGTATATTTTTAAAAGAAAGTATCAGAAAAAGTTTTTGAAAGTGACAACTACACTGAATTTTCTTTCGAAAAGAGTCTTGATCGTGATAACGTTTGTAATGCTGAAAGGAAAATGATGAAAATAATGAAAACGCATAGTTCAGAAAAGTTCTCGTAACCGAGTTCATATTACGCGTCTGAAGTAGACAAATTGGAATTGAAATAAAATTGACATAAATAGATAATAATATTAAAAAAAATAACATCAAATAGTCAAGGATGAGATTTTCGACTTTTTGCATACCAGTATAATCTTAGAGGAAGCGTTGTTCTTTTAAATCACAAAAATGTTCCGATTAAATAAAATAACATTTTCTCTAAGATTATAACTGGTATACAAACAGTCGGAAATCTCATCCCTGAATAGCTTGAATTTAAGACAACAAAAACTTCCGTCATGCAAACTCAAATCTTATATCTGACTAAAAAGTTCAGACATTTCAGATAGTATAACTGTAAAGATGGATATCCTCAGAATACAAAGTTTTGTGCGAAATAGTAAAATTACTTTTAAAATTTAAAGGAAAGTTGAAAATGCCTTTTCTACCGATATTTTAACTGAAAATTTATCAGCGTGAAAGGATTTTAGTTGATATTTCCCAAATGTTTACACAATATGCCTTACAAAGTTATGTATAACAATATTTATGGAATTTGGAGCTGCATGGGTATTCAGCAGCTTCAGGATTGATCTTTGCAGATCTGTGCCTAAATTAAACAGCAATTATTCAGAGATTGAATTAGAGTAAAAATGGATTCCTAAGCTGCTTTAATATAGTACACCAAGTTGATTTGACGTCGCCGTGACACCACAATCGGCCACAGTCATAACGGTGACCAAAAGATGAAATCTTTATTTCGTCACATTAGACTTTAATGTGACCATAATTTTGTGACTCCACTGTGAAATGACTGTAATCTATTTTTGAGTTATTTTCACCTCGTCACAAAATGGGCCATATTGACTCCACATTGACGTGGATGCGACTCACTTGACATTGGAACATCGGGGACAGTAAGATTTGTATTTATGTTTTCACATTTTGGTTATATTCTGGTCATCGTGCTATTGGAGTGAGTTGTTAATAAATTCAATAGCTCATTTAAATTAGCTGAATAGAAGCTGGTTTCAATTTGATTAAAGTGAATTTGGATTAATGTAAATAAGTACCATTTGCATTAAATATATTTATTTTTCTTAGCATTCCATTTGTTTTAATACATATGTTTTTTAAGGGAAAAAAGAAATCTAACGAAATATCTGTGTATCCTTTTGGTTGCACATACACTTGGAAACGTTACATCATGGATTACAAATATAGAATATTTTCTGACGTTCTATAAAACTTAGTATACATTGGTATACTCTGTAGGATTAGAATCCCATTTAGAGTAAAATTTCGAAAAATATTAGCGAAGATACAAAGTTTTATTTTTCAAATTTAATTAACTTAATAGTTTTACAATAAATTGATAAAAGAAAAAATATGTAGTGCTAAATTCGTGCCATTTTAAAATCAAATATACTAAAATAATCCACATTAGCGCTTTATTATTAAAATTACAAACTTTCATTCGAAAATCATTTGCACTTTTTTAAAAGCATTCTCCTTCCATTTTCATCGCTTCATATCAGAAGTTACCTCTTCATATCAAATTTATTAAACAAATTAATTAAATATTTTTCCGAGAAATTAATCATAATTTATTTCACTCATTTATCAAATTTAATAATTCATCATACCCTACAGCGATCTTCATTGAAATTTAGTTTATATAAAAGAACCTTTTAACGATTATTTTAAAAACAAGAAGCTTTATTACCTTATCAAATAAACAACATAGATTCCTATCTTTCGTTTTTTATTGGAAGAAATAGGTGGCAACAAATGATGTCAAAGATAAAGCTACTTTAGAAGAATATATTTTCTATAATTTGATTTACTGAAAAAGAGTAATCTTAAAGTTAATCAGATAGAGGGTTCAAGTCTTGAACCCTCTATCTGATTAACTTTAAACAGTGTTGCCAGATTGGGGACTTTTTCGTCCCCAGATTGTTGATTGTCGCCGCTTTTTTGAAATAGAAATATTCGGCCTATTTAAAAAATAGATTAAAAATTCTGAAAAATAAGGTGAATTATACTAAAAAAAGTGGTGATAGTCAAATAATCTGAATAAAAAAAAAGTCCCGAATCTAGCAACATTGGTTCAAGATTAAAAGAGAACTGTTCACTTTCGTTCATGTACATCCGGAGCAAAAGCAATGGTACATACATTTTGTCTGCATAAATAAAATGATCTCTGCCTGAAACTAAAAGTGTCATTTTAAACCTTACAAAAAGATTTATAAGATGAGAAAATAAAAGATAATTTCTGTTCTACAACGTTCGTAACGGATTCTGGAATTTCCAGACCAGAAAATTCTTCGATACCAGTATTTTGTTATAGATAATCTCTCGTGAGATAGGGCGAAATTTCACGCGTTTGTACTTGATTTATTTTTTTTTATAAGAAAATTTAAATCAAGGCGCAATATTTCGCCTTGACAGTAACGGTGACCGTACGAACCAATGGAGTTATGAACAAAGGGGAAGAGACATATAGTGTACTGTCTACCAGTTGCAAGTGAAGTAACTGAGGAGGTTGTCACAAGAGGCGGCTGCTTCTTTTAACCCCTTAACCCCTTCGCGACGGGAGCCTTTTACGAAATGTTTATTACTTTGCTACCGGTTTAAAAAAACAGAAGTTTGTGCCTATTCAAATCGGGAAAATGCTCGGATTAAATAAGGCAAATTTTACAGTAAAATTTTACTGGTGAGGATAAACGAGGATCCTTAGGCCTTTTTCCGGCATGTATACGTTCCGCTCGTCCCCAAGGGGTTAATTCTCCCTCCCGTCATATTCACGGGCTGTGTCTTTTTTTCAGATTATTCAGATTTGTTTGATTCACACCAGTTTTATAGAATAGTGTGATTGGCTTTATTATGGTATCATTTTGCCTGTCATTAAACAAGGTGAGCATTTCTTTTTCAAAAAAGTGGTGCCAGTAAGCAATTTGAATTTTTAAACCGTACTTTAATACGACCGTTAAGGGGTTAAATCGGATCTACAGTTTCTGTGTACCGCCGGTGCAAACTTCCCATCAGTAAAATTGAATAGAAAATTTTGTTCTCTTTAAGCATCTAATTCATTGAAATATTATCTCATAAATATGGTAAAAACTTCTATTTGTTTTTACCGGTGTCAGTTGCCTGTTAAAACGGTCAGTTTGTTTCACGGGTTGTCACAACAGTGTTGCCAGATGGGTTACTTTTTTAAATTCAGTTTCTTGATTGGCACTACTTTTTTGAAATGATGAAATGCTCATTATTTAATAACATATTAATTAAGGCGAAAACAAAGGTAATTTTACCGTTTCAAAAAAGTGGTGGCAATCAAGAAATCTGAATTAAAAAAAAAGTAGCCCACTGGCAACACTGTGTCACAATATGGCGAAAACGCAGGGCCTGACTATCGCAAAAGTAAACTTCCACCAATAAAAAGGAAAATATGTTTCTACCATCACTTATGACTGAAATTTTGCATTAATAAGGTTTTTTAATACAAAGAAAATTTCTATATAAATTTCCTGGTGCAAATTTCCACCGGAGGTAATCAGCTTTTGCAAAAGCGGTTATAGTTGAAGCTTCACTATTTTAAGGATATTCCAGTTCCTCTTTTTTAATAGTTCCATGTACGAACCCTGTTGTATCATAGAATTTTTTTTCAGAATGTAGTAACTGCGTTTATTTGAATATAATTTCACAAGGTTTTTTTTATCGAATTTTTTTTTAATAGGACAGCAGGGTTCGTACGGGTCCTGGAATTTCCAGACCAGGGAATTCTTCGATATCTGTATTTTCTTATAGAAAGTCTGCCCTTAAACAAGATGAATATTTACGCGTTAGAACTAGATTTATTTTTTTATTTAAAAATTCCGATATTTCATCTGGAAAATAACGGAACCCGTACGAACACTGGGACATTTATATTTCTGTCAATTAGATCAACATAATCGTTAAGAGAAACCTGCAATTTTTATACATAGCAGTCATACAGTTTCATATGTAGATAAAAATATTTTATTTTATTTCGAAATTTTAATGGCATTCAATTCACGCAAACAAAATCATCCTGGTTATCTATGGTACAAACAACTATGAAGATACTACCTAAAAGCTCCCCATTTAAACTTTCGGAAACTAAAAAAAATTCTGAGCTAAACTTTTATTTAAAGGTTCAGTGATTTTCTTTTCTTCTTTTTTGTGTACCCTATCAAACTTTCGTTTAAAATGATGGTCATCAACGATGGTTTCACTTAATTAAGAGAGCTTTAAAACTATCGCTTTGAAACATATAGTTTATTTTAAGCGCTTTTGGTGTGTTTTGCATTTCTTTAGCCAGTTTATTGTGACAGATCAATTGTTTATCTTTACGAGGATCGGAACTGTGCTTTATTTGATAAAGAAATCCATGAAACTGCTGCTGCCAGAACCAGTCACTTATTTTGAGCATTTCAAGAGTGTTCGAAAGTTGTCATTTTTATTTTTTAACCTTGCTAAATTTTATTATCTCAAAGAAACTAAACTTTTAAAAATTCTTTATGGACTTAAAAAAAAGTCATAAAATAAAACATGCATTCAAACATATTTATCGGTTATATCATTATTTTTTGAATCACCGCACGCATAGATAAAACACTAAATCAAAAATCCCCTGTTATTTTGGGCTGTTTTTGATTTAAAAAAAACTAAGGTAAGCAAGAATTCTAAAAATTTGAGTACCTCAGTTTGCATATATATTTTGCATATAATAGACATAACTTGCTGTCTACAAAAACTGAGAGTAAAATCAGAAAAAATAAAAATATGTATGTGTAGCAAAAATACCCTATTCTTTTTCAAAATAGCTTTCCTGATATGAAGTGCAATTGTGCTATTGAGTCGCATGAAAATAAGTCGCATCCACATCAATGTGAAGTCTATAGGTCCTATTTTGTGATGAGCTGCAGATGGCAAAGCCGGTCAGGCGGGGACTTCATAACGAACTCACAATGCGACGATCATCTGAGTGTCACAAATATGACAAAAAGTAAAATAAGTCAGCTTTTGGTCACCATTGTATCTGTGACCCTTTAGCATGATTGTTACGTCACTGTGACGTTACATTGACGGGCTGTGCTACCCGAGAGAGAATATTTTGTAATATTAGGGGTACTGAAAAATTCTGCCGCATAATGTTCTTTCACGCCTACTTTTTAATAATTCATATTTCTTCATTGACACCACTTTTTCGAAATGGTAAAATTCCGGTTGTTTTCACCTTGTGAAATGTGAATTCGATGTGAATTTTACCATTTCAAAAAAGTGGTGCTAATAAAGGAATCAGAATTTTTAAAATGTAGGCGTGAAAGAACTTATGCGGCAGTATTTTCCGGTACCCTAATGTGTTTGATGACGTTCTTTTTTTTTTTTTTTTTTGCTGTAACTACATTTCTTGATACTCATAGCTGCCAACCTTTCACCAATCTTCCGTAATGTCTGGATTAATTTGACCCAGGTTAACCACATTTCGAACCAGAAAATTTATTTAATGAATTCTTATTTATTTAATTCCAGGTTTCTACGTGGAACAGGTTTAATTTCATTTCTTAAAAAAATTCTGGTTCGAAACTTATTAAACCTGGGTCAAATTAACGCAAGTATTACGGAAGATTAGTTTGAGGTTGGCACCTATGGATACTTATTCTAAGTTTTTATAGAACACACTTTGCATTCATTCCTAAAGCTTTTAATTAAAAAAAAATATTGCTGTATTTTTTCCTATTAACGCTATACAGGCCGCAAACTGTGTTGCCAAATTTAGCGGGTTTTTAGTCAGGAATTTCGAGTACGCACCATAAAATTTTTAATATTAATTTTCCTTTATTTTATTCATGAAATATCTATCATTATAATAATAGAAAATAATTGTTCAAACTTTCTGGGGAGAATTTATAATTTCTTAATAGTAGTTTTAAAAATGACGCATAAATGTGACAGCGACCTGTATAGTGTTAAGATAAGATGCAATAAAAATGTATTACTTTAAATTAAAAAAAAAAAAAAACTATATTTTTGAATGTATCCTTCTTATGGATGCCAACCTTTTAGGTTAATAAAAATCAGATATACAATCTTTAACCAGATTTTTTAAAAATAAAATGTTACAGTACTCTTATGTAGTAGTTTTAACTTTTTGTTCATTAAATAAAGTTTCTGATTGAAATATATTTATTTTGCTTGAAAAAAATTCCAGAAGATTGGCAACAGTGCATTTTGTACCTTAATTCTTCAGTGAATAATTTATTTAATGTTGTTTATAGGAACTAAAGTTCATCAAACAGTGTCATGTGGCCTTACTCCGATTAGACCAAGTTTAGGCAATGAGGATCGCATTGTTGGTGGTAGAAGATCCATTCCAGGTAGTTGGCCATGGCAATGTTCGCTTCGAAAGAAGGAAAGCCCACTCTACGGACATTTATGTGGTGCTGTTTTAATTAACGTGCAATGGGTTTTAACAGCTGCACATTGCTTTAGACAGTAAGTGATAACATAAATAAAAATACAAAAAGAGTATAAAACATTGAAAAAAAATCTTAATTGTTGTGAACCACCAATTGCAAACTTTGAATAAATTGTAAGAAGAAATACGCTACAAAAATAATTGTTGATGTTACGCGAAAAAACTGTCAGTCCAGCGCCAGCATTAATTCAGTATTTGACTGTTAATAAACATAACTTCTTTGCAAACTATATATATACGAAATAAAATATTTCGGTGTTCTGTAATTTTTGTAACGAGGCGGTGTCAATCAATAAATTTATAAAGAAGACAGAATGTAATAAACATGAATTTTTATCGAAAATCAGTGAATACGATGAACATGGTGATTTACAGTGCGGCGCAAAAGTTTATGCACAAGCTAACAATTTTTATAAAATGAAAAATATACACTGGAATGCTTTGAAATTTTTACTGTATCTAAACAATTTGATTACAAATTTATATTTTGAATTCGGAAACAATTCATTGTAAGGAAAATAATAAATTATAAAAAACTGAAAACTGTGATGTCGCAAAAATTTATGCACAAAAACGAAATATATACATTTCACAAGGCACAAAAGTCCTTTAGTAGTCTATGGTGTTTCCATTGCACCTGATGAGATCGAATACACGATTTTCCATTGATAACACGAGAGTAAGGAAGGTTTAGGGAGCGAGTTTGTGCCAGGCTTCCTCGATCGCTGATTTGAGCTTTTGCACTGGGTAATACTGCTTCCCATTCTTGTAGCGGTATTGTGAGAGAATTCCCCAGATGTTTTCTATCGGATTGAGATCTGGGCTGAGTGGTGGCCAGTTCATCACACTGATATTCTGAGATCTAATCCAATCTTTTGTGCAACGAGAAGTGAGTATTGATGCATTATCTTGCTGAAAGATCCAGTTGGGACCACTTAGGAGTTCTCTAAATGGTCAAAAATACTCAATTAGAGTTTCCTGATACTTTTCTGATACTTGTCTGCAATTTAGGAAGCAAAGAGACGTTTGTACATTACAGCCAAAAAGGCCTCATACCATGAGCGAATCACCACGTTGTTGCCTGCTGAATATGCTCTTCGGATCTTTACACAAAGCACGCCGATAGAATGAGAAGCCATTTGGACCATCCAAATTCCATTTTTTTTTTCATCAGAAAAAATAACACTAATCCATTCGTCACGATAATCCATGTGCTGTTTTGCCCATTCAAGTCATGCTTGTTTGTGACACTGTTTCAGAAAATGCTTACTAGATAATTTTTGTTATTCGAATATTCCTGATTCTGTTATTCGTCTGCATATGGTGTCACGTAATATGTTTGATCCAAGTCGATTTTTTATCGCATTAAGAGACAAATAGCTAGTTACAGCCAATCTTTTAATTCTTCTATCCTCACAAAATGCGGTTTTACGCGACTTCTCTGAGCAATATGCATTTTTGAATTGTTTTCCATTTTGCAAAATACTATAAACACCACGTTTAGACCGAATTAATTTTTTTTTTACCTTTTTAGATTTACCTTCAGCTTTAAGTTTCTAAACTTCTACAACTTCTTCAGGCGATAACTGCAGAGATTTAGGCATTTTGATATAACTCGTACAGCAATCTCTACACTTTAAACTCTAGGAGAAAAGCCTAGCCAATCCTCCATCTATCACGTTTAAGGAGATATTTGCATAAATCTCATTTGTGCATAAACTTTTGCGACACCACAAAAACTGTTTTCTTGTAATTTCTTATTTTCGTAACGATGAATTTTTTCGAAACTTGAGGTATATATTTATGATCATACTATTCACCTACAGTGGATATTTGAAAGCATTTCGTTGTAAAATTTTATTTTTATTAAAATATTTGCATTGTGCTTAAACTTTTGCGCCGCACTGTATTTAATTAAAAATATCAGTATATGCGATTACAAGTAACTTTAAGCTTTTCTCGTTTGGAAAACTCTGAAAATTGAGATAGAACCTTACCGAAGTTTACCAGCCATGAGAAACACGCCCAAATAACTTTGATTTACGCTTTTATAATTTGTTAGAAGCCCCGAGCAACAACAATCTGCACATAGTTTTGAGCAAAGATGCTGATTTAATTAACACACAGGGCTGCAACAGGCGACTATTTTTTAATTTCATTTCGCACCGCTTTTTCAAAACAAAAATCTTGTACATACGCTTTGACGACATTTGCAAGAGAAATATAATACAAAATGTATATATTTTAAATAATGGTGCTAAACGAATATAAAACTAGTCACCTGTGGTAGCCCTGAACACAATGCCAGCGGGAATTTTTATAAAATCTGATTGATTGATGGTTGATTTTTGACGGCCGATATAGGGATATGGGCACTAGGGATATAGGCCCGTGGGGGGAGTGCCCTTCGTGGGGGTCTTTCTAAGGGAACCTAACCCGTATTTACGCATGGAAATCCATGGCTTGAAGAAAACCACGAAAACTCCGAACGATTAGTCCGACGGGCGCGATTGGGATCGAACCCAGCACCTCCCATCTACCAGCTTTCGAGAGCAGAACCTCTCAGTCACTATAAAATCTGAATTTTAAAACAGTAGAAGCTCCTCCCTGCTCTGAAAGTCTTTTGTAAATTGGTGTTCTAGATAAGTTTCCTAAGTTTATGCATCGGTAAATATCTTTCAATGTACGAATTTAATATAAAATGTCTTACAATCTAAAAAAAATATGGACAACATGATATCAACGTGTTTCCTGTAAGGTAGAAGCCACGTCCTTAGTCAGTGATGCTTTTTTAAAAATGAAATAGAGAAATTTCCTTTCCTGTCGTGAATGTGTTAATATACGGTCTGTCTGGCCTTAAAAGAATTTGGCCAGAAACAGTACACCTATCAAACCATGTGTTTTCCAAGTTAAAATTTCAAACTTGGATTCTAGAGATATTAAGCGATATTAAAGCAAATATTATTGGGTCGTTCCGAAAGTTGTATCCGTTCGGGAAAATCAATTCGTACAGGAAAATTCTATCATTGAATTATTAGACATTGATTCCGATATCTAATGTCTAATAATTATCGGGCAGAATTTTCCGGTACGAATTGATTTTCCCAAACGGACGCGACTTTCCGAACGACCCAATATAATGTTATGCTTTTACCCGAGAAATGGATTAAAAAAAATTTCATACATACATTATATATATACAGGGTGGTCATAAAAAAAAAACTTTGCCGATATATGGGCCTCTAATAGCCGGTCCGTTCAACCGATCGAGATGAAATTTCAGATACAGTTATTCAAAGGTATGAGCTCGAGATTCTGTGAACGACAATAAAATGGCGCTCACGGTTATAGGCTCAGAAACTCAAAATTTTCGAATGACAAAGCCCATTTTTTCCCGTCACAAAATGCTCAGCGCATGTGAAAACCCTAAAAAAAGTTGGAAGGGTGCGTGTATAACAAGAAACGGACGCGTTATGCGCACACAAAAATTGGCTCTACGAACGGTCTAAAAAATATGAATCGGCACGCACGGAGAAAATTTGCGGATGACAGAGGCAAGATACCAATCACAGAACGCAAGTCGACATATATTCAACTTAGAAAACGGATAAAAAGTGGAGTGGGAATGTTGTTTCTTCAGTCGGGAGCTCATATATGCCGATGAAATGACTCTGCCAGAGAAAGCTCGTGGTGAATTGGTAAAATTTATTATCAAATTGGGATGAATGCCGCGGAAGTCTTGCGTGTTTACCGTCGAAACCATCACCAAATACGTGGCCCATGTACCCCACAAGCTCTGTGTGATTTAGTAAAGAAATTCGAGGAAACTGGCTGCACCAGTGATAGACCGCAATCCGGACGACCAACTGTTCCTGAGGACACTCTTATGGAAGTGCATCACATAGTGACTTCAGGACGCATGCAAACAGCAAGAGGTACAGCTCGTGTATTGGGTATACCGAAAACAACGGTTCTAAAGCCTACTGCGCTTTGCAATCCGCGTGTTTCCACACCGGTAGTGCGTCCAGATGTTGGACGCGGATGACCATCAACAACGTACAGACTTTGCAAATGAATCTCTTATCCGACATGATGGCGATAACGACTGCCTAATTTGAACATTATGGACGGACGAGGCACATTTCACCTTAACTGGCAACGTCAATACTAAAAATTGAGTGCACTAGGCAGTCACGAATCCCCACGCGGGTGTGGCACCAGTATCTTTATACGACGCCAAAGTTACTGTGTGGTGCGACAATGCAGGCACATTTGTTTTCTACCCTTGCTTTTTTGAAAAAGCGACACCAACGAGTTTTGTAACGTGCTCCGGGACAGGCTCTCGCTATACAGCTATGCTACAAAATTACGTTATACTAGAATAGCTGTAGCGAAATGCACTGAATGACATCGTTTGGATGCAAGATGTCGCATATCCACATATAAGTCTGTTCACAGGGTCCTGGACCATTTTGGAGGTCGCGTCATCTTACACCATTTTACATTTCCGTGGCCTCTGCGACTCCCCAACCTCACTCCTATGGATTTCTGGTTCTGGGGATATCTGAAATCTATAGTATACATGTACAATCCGCAAACTTTGCCGGACTATCTATCAAATGTGGATAGCAAACATCCCTCATGCTATGTTATTTCCGGATGCATTGTCTGCAGTCTCCCGCTTGCAATACGTAATTGCCTGTGATGACAACCATGTGGAAAACATGTAATCCAAAAAAAGTTTTCTTTTCTCCGATCTGTGTAGCAATCAGTGATTGGTGTCTTGCCTTTTTCATATGCAAATTTCATTCGTGCAAATTTCAATCGTGGTTTTTTTGCTCGTTTGCAGAGCTGTTTTTGTGTGTGCATAACACGTCCGTGTTTTGTGATACACGTACCGTTCCAACGCTCTTTAGGGTTTTCGCATGCACTGAACATTTTGCGACCGGAAAAAATGGGCGTTGCCATTCGAAAATTTCGAGTTTCTGTAGCTATAACCGTAACCGTGAGCGCCATTTTGTTGCCATTCACATAATCCCGAGCTCATATCTCTGAATAACTATATCTGAAATCTCATCTCGAGCGGTTGAACGGATCAGCCGCTAGAGGTCCATATATTGGCAAAGTTTTTTTATGACCACCCTGTATATATAATACTTTTGGAATCAAAAGACAACAAATAATTATGTATTTACTTGCATCTTACCTGACAGTTTTCACCGTAACATCTACAGATTTTTTTTCATTGCATGACATTTTGGGGACTTTTTGAAATTCAAAATAGAAATATGTTTTAATGCTATTGAAATATAAGAATCTAAATGAAATTTAAATATGGAAAAAGAAAACTTGATTTTGGCGATTAAAAAAAAATGTGGCAGTCGTTAACCTTCATCTTATAATTCTCCATTTCCAATTTCAACAGTCATTAAAAGACTTATGGAATTGTTATATTTCCATAGCTGCCAAACTTCTGTTTTTTCCAAAGCATGTTTTGTATTACTACTAAGTTTTTGTATAACGTCTACTAAAGGTTTAATGTAACACCTGACTTGCATAGCTTTCGGGATTTTTCCAAACCAAATAAACATGTTTTGAACCAAACGCTTTACTTCGAAAATTGTGTCTTGTTTGTATATGCGCTTTTTTGAATTATTAAGTAATATTTCTGGTTCAAAATTTGCATAATAAACTGGAAAAATATGGAAGGTTATCAGCTATAGACTAGTCTAAAAGCACATCTAGTTCCCGCTTCTATTGAAATTTTAACTTACAGTTATGAATTAATGGAATTTAAATATTAATAAAAGGATGCTAAAACCGTGTTAATATCACGAAATTGATTATTTGTAATGTATGACGTTATTGTATTCAATGCAGTGATGCCACTCAACAACTTTTTAATTTTTCAGATTGCTCGATTGCCACCACTATTTTGAATTGTCGCCTTATTTATTCTATCATTAAATGAAGCGACAATTTATATTTTTAAAAAGTTGCTGCAATGAAGCAATCTGATTTTTTTTTAAAGGGAGTGGACTGGCGACATTAATTGAATGCTATGTATAAGTACGAAAATATGATTTCACAGATTGCTTCTTACTCGTGCCAAAATTTGAATCGCTAAGTATTTGTTTAGTAGAAACGTAATAAATTTCCTGGAGTAGAGATAGAGGTTCCGCAATAAGTGAAAAATTTTGTAAACAGGCCTACTGAAGTAGGCCGGTATATAAACGAGGTCTTCAGAATAAAAGTGGTTTAAGTCTAATAAAAAGTATCCAAAGATAATTGGAGTTAAGGGTCTCTCATAGGAAATCATAAGAATCACAGGCGACTAGCGCCATTTGTTTCTTGCATTTTTAATCTACGAATGGATTCGTTTCGGCACCAAATGAATAATTATGTTACAGAGCAAGAATTCATCTTAAACTCGGATTAATGAAGAAATAGATTTAATCCCGTTTGGTTCTGAATGCTTCAAACAAGAGCTCTATTCTTGTCTCTGTAGAATAGGATGAACCTTTTCCCCTGAAAGCCGTTGGTCACCAGTTTTTCCAAACAAAATTCTTCGGCTTATTTTATTCAAGATTTCTGTCATTAAATGAGGGGATTATTCTATTAAAAAATAATGGTAGCTCTGCACTGTTAAAAATTTGCAGCCTTCTGGCAGGTCATTTGGCCGTTTTTTCCGAAAACGGTTACACAACTGTAATTTTAACACTATTCTGGCCATATTATTGACCATTTTATGGTCAGAATATAGTTAAATTATGGCTATGAAACCGTTTTTTCAAAAAACGGTCGAATGACCTGCCAGAATGCTGCAAAATTTTTAACAGTGTGCGGCTCGCGGACCGCAGGTTAAACGTATCCGCTGTAGATGTTTAGATTTGTCCTCTGTCATTCTTTCCTTTCCTCAAACATTAAGGTGCAATCAGAGAGTGTCCTGTGACATCGTCTCCTTTGTCGTCTTCTTTGATGTGGTAAGTCTTTTGTCGCTGTTTCAAGAGAGTAAGTACTAAAAAGAAGATTTCTGACATGTTTATCACCTCCTTCCTTTTGTTGAGACTCTCTTTTCTTTTGTTGAAGACCACAGAAACTTCGGAAAAGAAAGCCTAGAGAAATAATTTATGACTTCTCGTCGCAGAATTTTAAAATGTAGTCTGAACGCAGCCTTATAGACTTAGCTTTGATATTCTGTAGTATGAAAAATGTCACTGCCCAGATTTCTTATTTTCCTCATCATTTATACAACCCCAACCAAAACACGTACTTCAATAGCACCATGAAAACTGTGATCTTTAGCACAGCAGTAATAAGTTTTATATTGTTGCTGTTAACAACGTAAAAAACCTCCGTTAGTCTTAACGTAACGCACCACTTTATATAACTTTTCGTGTTAATTAAGAAATCCGACATTACACGTTTTGATTTCCAGGCATAAAAATTAATTTTTAGAGGAAAATGAATTATTGTTTACATTAGATTAGTATCTTTCTTATCACGTTATACCCAACTAATTCTCTTTAGTCTATTTATATCGTAACTTTAATGAAATTCTGCGTTATTGTAGGTTAAATTACGTCGAAAAAATTACACGCTAAACTCAAATTAACACAAAAATATAGCATTTCTATAAGTGATTGGATTATCACCATTGTATAATTAACACCTTGAAGGGCACCGTTATATTGTACATACCACTTAAATTTAATTCCTAAATGTCACATTGGCACCAGAATTTAGCAATTAAATTTTGCTTTGTATATTGTACGAGAAGAAAAGCTTTTACTTACTTTCATATACATTTGTTCATAAATAATGGTGTCATTTAATCGTTTTAATATTTTAGCAACTGAAGTACTTTGCCCCTGAAAGGGTTAAACATATAAATTAAAAGTAAAATCTTTAACATATTTTTAATAATGTAAATTGAACGGGTATCCTAACATAGCATAAATCTTCCCTTTGAAACTTAAATAACTTCAAGGGGAGGAGCGAATTTCTCCAGTCTTTAATAATTACATAAGATTATTATCGCCTAAAATTAAAAATCTGCGCCCCAGGGGGGTTTGTACATCTCAGGGATTTTGAATACCAGATTTTTCATAAAATAATATTCACCTTATTTAATCAAGAAAATCTGTAATAAATATGGCTCCCATTACTTTACGAAAAATTATGCATTCAAATCACATGAATTCCCTGAGGCCAGAAATTTGAGGCATACGGACAACGTAACATAAACGGTATAACATTTCAAAACGATTAAATTTTATGATTTTATAGCTGTTAGACACCAATATTATTAAGCTTATACATTGTTATTTTACTAAATAATTTGTAGAAAACTTCATGTTTTTATTATTTTAAAAATTAAATGTATTAGTTCATAACTATTCTCTGTAGAAAACATTTCAAATATCACATCTTTTATAATATTCTTTTATCCTATCCTCGATTTAATATCCCTAAATATAAAAGAAATGTAAATGTTACGACTTTGGGAAAAAACGTAAAGCATGCAGAATAAAAGAAAAAGAAATAGAGAAAAGATAAATGTAATCAAGTTATAACTCCAATTTTCACTCTCGCAGAAAAAAGCTGTTTTAATCAAAGTTATTAGTTTCCTATTTTCTATATGTCTAACAGACTTTTATTATTTTTGGAAAGACTATCCATATAATTATTTTTGTTTGAAATTGGAAAATTTCAATAGAAATATGATGTTTTTTCTGTAATTCTATTTGTCAGGAAAAATCTCATAAGGTATTTTATCTCATAAGTGTATTTCTATCAAATAAGGCCCTGGTCTTAATAAGGTCGCCAACCTAAATCTTGAAAGGAACAGTCTCGGGCTGACAAATGGCAGTATATACCTGACAGTTTATGTGTCCTTGACGTACTCGGATAGTTTCAACTCATAAGCGGATAGTCCTGCATCGGATCGGGTTATCCGCTTTTACCCGAACCCGATCCGACCCGCGGTTCGGGTTGGGTCGTACTGGAGCTATATTTTTCCGTTAAGGATCGGGTCGGGTTGACTTTAAGTTTTTTGTTGCAGGTCGGGTTGGTTTTTTATTGTTTCGGATTCGGGTTGTCTTTTTTACTCTTGCGGGTCTGGTTCGGGTTGACCCGATTTTTTAAAAGAACGTGGAAAATATTTTTTCACGATAAAAGCCTTTATTAACCGCAGATCAAAGTTTCACAAAATCAAAATGTGTGCCTGTCTGTTTTGTCTTTAGTCATCCTGTCACCAATCTTCGAAATAACAAACTGCATTATATTTTTATCGTATTTTAAAAATACAATACGCAACCAAACGCAAAATGGTCCTTCTTGTCTAATGTATCAAATGAATAATTTAATTGTGATGATAAATGATGCACTATGTTAGACGGGAAAATTTTCAAAATAATAACTAGTGATAAACTAAAGGCAGATGGTAAGTTGTGTAAAAGAAGGTGTATCGTTATATGTGGAACTTTTGAAACCGCAACTAATTTTAAGGCAATAATTTTTCATTAGATTTTTAGTTTTATACCGTTTAGAGTCCTGCATCGGTTCGGGTTACCCACACCCGGTTCTAGACCTTTTTGCTGCGAGTCCCGGTGTTGTGCCCGTGAACGGGCCGGCCCACCCCTCTCCGTCCCATGTAAAACTTAAAAGTTTGGCCCTAGCCCGGCACGGCCCGTTTATAATTTTATCGGCTTCGTCTAAATATTTATATCGGGCCTGTAGACCCGCTTAATTGTAGTTATCAGCCCGGCCTGGCCCGTTTATTTTGTTTATCAGCCCGGGCCGTTGAAAAAAATGTCCTAATTCTTTGGCCTGGCCCGTTTGAAGTTTTGACGTCCCGGCGTGGCCCGCGGGCCGGACCGGTGCAAATCCCTATTAAAGTTACAATTGTAGATCATTTTTCATAATGGTATTAAAAAAGGATTTGATTTCCTTACATTGCGGGTTTGGGTCGGGTTGCGGGTTGAAATATTGCGGGTTCGGGTCGGGTTGCGGGTTGCGGGTTGCCGAAAATTATTTTTGCAGGTTCGGGTCGGGTTGCGGGTTGACTTAAAATAGAATTTGCAGCTTCGGACCCGCGCAGGACTCTAGTTTCAACAACAATCGATACCTGTTTCCTCGTCATTTTCGGACGATTGAATCTTCCACTCGTCATTATTAAAAAAACTTTCATATGAAATCAGCGTAAATTATTTATTGATTGAATTTTACAATCTTTGCATGATGTTTGAGATAATTTAGCAATCTTTTAGACTGTGTATTGAAATATTCAGTATTTTTAATTTTGTTTGTGTTTGAAAGTAAAATATGTGAAAAACAGAAATCCCCTAATAAGGCCAGACAGTATAAGATCTAGCCTTAATAGGTGACACCTTTATTTTCATCGTATATTATCATTACCAAAGGTAATTAAACATTATCTGTATCAATATTTGTAGAAAATTATGGAATCTATCAAAACGGTGGTAAAGACATCTCAACAGAGTGAAGGGCAAATGGGCTTAGCAGTTCTGGATGTTCGAAGCGGTATGCCCGTAAATAGAGCAGCCCACAGTATATCGTACTAGGAGAAGGCTTTATTTTGTTCTATTTTGATGAAACGCCTGCAAAAAATATGTTAATTAACACTAAAAGGACCGTGAGGGGTCATTTGACCCTTACCAAACGAATATATTTCGGTTCAAACCAGAATTTTTAAAAAAAAATAAGTTTAAAAGACAAGTAAGACGAAAAAAAAAAGTTAGATAAATAATTTAAACAGTTTTGAATAAAAATTCTGATGACAAATATTTTTATAAAAATTGAGTAAAATTCCCGATCTTTTAAGTGTTAAAGTTCAATCATGTATTTAGAAAATTATGGCCTTATTTAGTACACATACTCCTAATACAGGGTTCCTATATTTTCCACTCAAATATCACTATTTGTATGTTGAAAAACTCGACTTATAGAATAGCATGATTCCAAAAGGCGAGAATTTCTCTAAGAAATTATTGGTGTTCATTCGGCCTAAAATCAGGGAAATTCCCTGATCTGTAGGAACCCTGTAACAAAGCCACTTTAAAGTGTCTTTTTTTAAAACTTTCATGGACACTAGTAAACAGCAACAAGAGTATGGATGATTTAATATTGTAATATATATATATATATATATATATATATATATTGCCTCCAACAACATTTAAAATATTAATTCTGATAGAAAAGAGTGTGTTCTGATCTGAAACCTTAACGTGGCTTCTTTTGGTACAGGTAATCTTGGTAATCTTGGTAACCTTATAACCTAAATATAAATTTGCGGTGACCTATTTTAAAAAACACTTTAAATACGTGTTAAAAGATGTTTTGGCCCGTGTTGGTATTAACCCCTTGACACCCAGACCGCTTTTTTCAAGTCATACGTATATACCAGATTTTAGTGTAAATTTGTATTTTCATATTCCACATGGACTAGTAGTCGTCTACGATAAAATCAGGACATACGCATCGTATGTCATGGATGTCAAGGGGTTAAGAAATGTATTTTGGGAGTTGAATTAAAATTCCGCTACGATTATATATATATATATATATATACATACATAATAGGGAATAATATTGAAAATTATGCCGTTGTACTGTAACAGTTAACGTACCTGAAATGGCAAGAAATAAAATACTAGAAAAAATAAAATATCCATATATGGATATAACCTCTGAACCTCTCACTTATAGCTGCATTTCTAAATCGCTGAAATCGGCGATAAAAAAAGTTTAAAATTTCTATTGAATTTCAGTGGTAACAAAAAAGCGTAAAAGTTCGCAGTCATGCACATATGCGAAGTTCTGTTAATTACTTTGCAGTATAACTGTTTCGTAGATGTAATGTCCCTATTATCAATTCGGCGATTAAATAAGCCGAAAATTTCTATTTAAGTGAGTGGTATTAAAGTATAATTACTGTACATCGCGTATAATTGAGATTTTACTGTTTTCAACACGTTCGAACTGACGTGTACCACCCGTGGTACACATGTTAAATAAGATGCTCCGTCAATAGATGTTACTCTTACATGTTCCATTACTTAACAGAAATATTTTCTGTGTTCATGTTTATATTACAAAATGAATGCTACAACACTACTCTTTCTAATCAAAGTATTTATATGCATAGCACAAAAATAGTACGAACCCGAACATTGTGTAAAGTTTTGAAAAATAATGCAACATATAAAATGCAAAAGTATTGCCCGTGAATGCAGTTACATGCATATCCAAAATATGAGAATTTGCGTTAGCCATCACGAATTCGAAATTGAGATTATCTATATAGATCAGGGATGCAAGCGCTGCGCCAAAAACGGCTGATTGCTACCACTAAATTTTTATAGTATTCCTTACCTTATTTAACCCTCCGTCTACCAGACGGGTCCATTGGACCCGACAGGTACATACAAAATATTCATTCAAACCAGAAATTTCTTTAAAATAACCTAAGTATGTAAACCAGACAAAAATAAGGTAAATAAATAAGTTAAATAGTTTTAAATAAAAATTCTGGTGTAGAACGTTTTATTAAAACTTGAATAAAATTCCCGGTAGATCTAGGGTTAATGACAGAATTTCTGAAATTTAATAAGGTGAAGAATACTATTAAAATTTAGTGGTGGAAATCAGCCATTTGTGGCGCAGCGCTTGCATCCCTGATAAATGTACATTTATATATAGGAAAAGCATATAATTCCGAGAATTTTTCTTAGATCAATTTCCCTAGCTGTTTTAACCCTTTCAGGGGCAAAGCACTTCTATTGCTAAAATGCGAAATTGATTGATTGACACCGGGATTTATGAAAAAATGTATATGTAAATGGGTAAACGATTTTTATTGCGTATGATATAAAAATACTAATTTAATCGCAAAATTATGGTGTAAATGTGTTATTTGGGAATTAAAATTAAGTGGTATATATTATATACAGGTGCCCTTCAAGGGTTAAAGTCACATTGCATTTCAAAAGCAAACTAAAGCCTTTTTCTTTCATACGACGACGTAACTGTAACTCGAGAAAGAAATTTCTCATTGTTTTATTGGGCTATCGTCTTGGGGCGATAGAATTGTCTCTTGTGCCCTGCCCACTTCGAAAACATTTTCAGAAAGTTATAGACTAGATGGGTTTTTCATATTTATGCGTCTTTTATTCCTGATGTACATATTAAATATATTTAATATACGTTTATATATATATAGACGTTTTATATATAAAACGTCTTACATTCTAACAAATATATCCAAATATATGATATAACCTCCTCGGTTCGAAAATATCACATGTGATATTTCCGAACCCAGTCGGATATAAATTAAACTATTTGATATTTTTACATTTTTACTTTACTTCTCTATAAGCTGAATGTTTTTGGCTTTGGATCAAAACCAATAAATGGCGGCGTGGATGCTTATTTCATCATAAAATAAGTGTTGTTTTCATCTGAGTTTGCAAAATGCATTCTAGACATTGTGTCCAAGAAAGTAAGATATTTTATAATTATTCAACTTAAACGATTTACAAAAATAAATAAATAAATAAATAAATAAATAAACAAATAAATAATAATAATGAGGATTTGTAGATAACACTTAATTAAAGATTTTAATTTGTTACTGCATGAATTTAGTTTATTGGTAATTAAATTGATATTTTAAGACTGTTAGTAATTTTAGATCTGCATTTCTGAACCTAAATTGCCGGACCCCTAAAGTATCGATTTCAGAAATAGGGTTCCTTCTGTCATCTGTGGTGTCTTTTTGTTTGTGTTAAATCAATGAATGTATCTTCGTAGTGTTATTTTACCTTTAGGACTGAAGAGGATAAATACAGAGTGGTTATAAAAAAAACTTTGTCGATATATGAGCTCCTAGTGGCTGTATCTTTCAAAGACCGAGCACGCCATTTTTTACACGAGTATTTTATGACATGGGCTATAGAATGAAGTAAAGAGAAACAACCGAGCTCTCACAGTTACGCTTAAAGTGACAAAATTTCGAAATTTTCAAATGGCAACACCCAATTTTTCATCTTAAAATTATCTTCTCAGGGAAGAACCATGAATGATGTAAAAATATAATTTTTACAACATAAATGGCGATAAAACAAAAGCAAAGAAAAGGAACGAGACGAACAAATGCGCCTCACATGTGACAAAAACAAATCATTTTACTGAGATTACAAAATTCTAAAGTATTTGCGTTCACAGATGATGACATATCGCATACGGGAGGCTGTGGGTAACAATAAATCGCGGCATGAGGAGAATGTGGAATCTCACGTTTGAGGACGTTTTCAAGTGAGATTCACTTAGCAGTTTTGACAGGTATACAAACAACTTTAACCATCTCAAAACATAAAAAAGAATTGAATTATAGTCGTTGACCCTGCCAACTACGGAAAAGCAAAAGGCGATAGATGGCAATGTCACCAATGTGTTCTTGCAGCACATGTAGAGCAAGAAACTAACTTTTCGCGTTTGTTTTATGTCGCCATTTCTGCTGCTAAAGTTAGCTGCTTTGTTTGTGAAAGCCATTTATAGTTTTTTACTGTGAAGGTCACTATTAGGTGAAAAACAATGGCTGTTGCTGTTTAAAATTTTCGAAAATTTGTCACTATAACTTAACTGTATGAGTTCGATGGTTGCTGTTTAACTGATTCCGAGCCCATACCATAATATACCCACACATCGACCGACATTCTATTTCTTTGAACAGTATGGTCACAAGGGGCCCATATACTGGAATTTTTTTTATAACGGCCCCATGCATGATGAAATCTTATCACCATTTTATGAAGAAGAAGTTGCAAAAGTGCATAGCTGCCAACTATTCCGCTTTTGAATTACCATTATTTTCGTACAGTAATATTCACCTTATTTAATAGCAGAGTTAAGTTATTAAATAATGCAAAGATTACTATTTGAAAATAGTTGTAACAAAAGAGCGGAATTGTTGGCAGTTATGCAGGGGGAATTAAAAATTCAGAGCACGCCTTTAGTCACTGACGTTTAGTAATATAAATACGAATATATTCGCGATTGATCAACAATGTACTAACATACAATAAAAAAAATTATCTATATCTCGATTTATTGTTTACCGTTTCTGTTGTACCAGATACCTTATTTGAATTCATGAAAACAGCAGCATTTCAAACAGCAGAATTTCAAATTTGACCTCATTTTAACATATATTTATTTTCTTATCTAATTCCACAATTTCATACATAATTGTGTTACAAAATATTATTTCATTCTATAAAATGCGCAGAAATTTCAGTAAGCTAAATATGTTTGTACTTCAGTACTTTATTAATATCAGCAGCGTTTACAAAGTGCTTTTTTATTCTCCAAGAAAAAGGTTCACATTAAGGGGGCATTACTACTTAACCTTTAAAAAAAAATTAATTTTAGAGGCAGGTGTACATGAAAGAGTAGTATCTTCTGCGCATTTTAAAGCAAATCGCATAAAACAATACCTACAATTACGCAAGTTATGACTAAAAAGTATATGAAGTATTCTAAGAAAAAAGGAATTACCGTAATTTCTGTCATATAATCCACGGTTCAAACAATCATGTTTGGACCCAGAAATATTATTTTAAAGTTCAAATCATATATTTACAGCGATTTAATAAGTTACATTTTATTACATAAAATTTCTGGGTCAAAACATGATTGTTTGATCTGCGGATTATACGCCGGAAATTACGATAAAAATAATTAATCATGCTGATTGCCATGTCCACTTATGACTCAAATAAGTTTTTCTTAGAGTTTGATTCTGAATCCTATCATTAAATTTCGATGTAGAAGAGAGACGTTGATTTCTACGACAACATTTCTTTATCTAAACAAAGGCCATCGATAAACACGTCCTCTGAATCCTTAGTTCCACCTATTTAACCCTTTCAGGGGCAAAGCACTTCGATTGCTAAAATGTTGAAATGAATGTATGGCACCGGAATTTACAAAAGAAAATTATTTCGAAATAAGAAAAAGCTATATTTCAAATACATAATAAACTTAAAATTTTATACCAAAATTCTGGTGCCAGTGCGATATTTGCGGATAAATTTCAAAGGGTTTCATAAACATACCACGCCCCTTGAAAGGGTTAATTTATTTTGCATAGAAGTTTTGTGAATTTTGCTAGCAAATATGTGTATTTATATAATATGTTTGAGCATATTTTATTAGACTCGTAGAAAATTTTATATTTAATCTATAAAATGGGACTTTTTTCTTAATTCTTGAACCTAGAAAACGTATCTAATCTCTTAACCCCTTGACACACAGACCACTTTTTTTCAAGTTACGGACGAATGTACCAGCGTTTAGTGTAAATTTGTATTCTCATGTTCCACATGGACGTACACTCTGTACGTCTGGTAGTCGCCTAAGATAAAATCAGGACGTACGCATCGTACGTCCTGGATGTAAAGGGGTTATTTTTCAAAGAAGAGGGCAAGGCTTCTATTGATTTCATAGAAAACCGCCTGTTAACAATATTTCATGTAAAATAGCTGTAGAATTCCTTAAAATTTTTTAAAGAGTATGTTTCATAAAATATATATTGGCTCAAAAATAATCCAAAATAAGTACAGTAGAACACTGGATATTTCCAGTTTTAATAAAATGTACTTTAAAGTAATTTATCTCAAAATGAGATTTTTCAGAATGCCGCGCAACATATATCTTGAACTACTTGATATTTTTACAGCCTATTTTTAGTCATTGTAGATTATATTTATATCTTAAGACCTGAAACTAAATATGTTTATTGTTTCACCTACAAAACAACTATGCATAGATAAGTTCCGAAAAAAATGTGGAATGTTTTCAACTGTATTTTAAATATATACAAATTTTTCTAAAATGTACACATGTTTAGGTTCAGTTTTATAATTTGAATATATTCTATAAATTCAGGGAAATTGCATGCAAAATTATTAAATGGTTGAGGAGAAATCTTGCACGTAACTTTAAAAAATTATATTTTCAACATCTTGAAATAAACGACTTTATGGTATTGATTTAACACGTTCACACCGGTGCGGTGGGTCACACTCGACTGTCTCAGAGTTGTCAAGTCTCCGGCTTTTTGCTCACCACTATTATTTTAGAGAAAACGTTATTCCTTTAAATAGCCCAATTGTTTTAATTAAATAAAAAAAAACATTTTCTGTATTAAAATACTTGTATACAAAAAGCCGGAGGCTTGGCAGCTCAGAGACAATCGAGTGTGACCCACCGCGCCGGCGTGAACGTGTTAAGCATTGCTTAAAAACGAATCACCTGATACCTTTCCAGTCATAACTAACGTAATTATAAGAATTTTCTTATGCGGTTTGTTTTAAAATTCCCAGAAAATGTTGATCTTTCATGTACCTATTCCTCGAAAAATCGATTTTCTTTAAGTATGCCCCCTTAATAGGGGGATAATGCGATTAATCGATTAAAGATTCTTCTCTTCAATAAAAAATTTTAGTCAAATATTTTTGATATGAAATAATGGTGTCACGCTCGTTGGAAATTAGTCACATTGCATTTGCGTCAGTTGAAGTTGGGCCACCGCCCCTGAACACTAGAACACTGAACCCTGACACAAAAATAGTGGTTGTCGTAGGTGGATTTTTTTTTTCAGCGTTTGTGCGGTCCCTTGAATTTGAATACCAATAATTGAGAACTAAGAATGGGAAACGCCGAAAGTCCAAAAGAGCAAATTTTTCAAGAGAGCGAAAAAAAGAAGACGAAAGCACCTCATTTGCCACATTTGATGTAAAATTTCAGATTTGTTTGAACTATTACTACTAGGGTTAGACTTTAAGCGTTCTCCTGTTTATTAAGCTTGGCTCTTAATACATTTTTTTTGCTATAAGAAAAAAAAGATTTCAGTTTTTTGGTACTTTCAGCGTTTTCCATCCTTAGTTCTCAATTTCTATGCCTTATTCTATGCCTAGTTCTCTGCCTTATTTTTCTGAGATTGAATAAGTCAAAGAAAACTTTTAGAAAATACTGGTGTTTAAATTCAGGAAACTGTAGAAACGCTGTAAAAAATATGCCTACGACAGCCGCAATTTTTGTTTCAGTGCGTAAGGCCGAGTATTCAGAGGGCAGCGATTGGGCTTGAATTGTAAATATTTGCTATTAATTCATTAATGAAATAAGTATTAATGCATTAATTCCTTCCTTTCTTTACAAAATGATCACACCTATTCGGATATTATACTTTACAAAAAATATAACAAAATATGATTCAGTTTTTTTTTCTCTCTGGAGAAATAGCTTGGTGGTAATTTGTGCCAGATTAAATATAAGCTTAGTATTTTATTTTAGATGAGATGCTGCTATAGGTGATTATTTTTATAGTGTGTTTGCACCACCATTTTTAAAAAAATATATTTTGTAGTATACTTCCCTTGCAAATGTTGTAAAATCGTATGTAAATTTTTTTTAAAGTGGTGCGGCAGAGAATTAAAAAATAGTCGCCTGTGGCAGATGTTAAAATTCATATAAATATTAATGAAAGAGCTCAAAGCATGTCATAACAAACCAGTTGCAACAACGAAAAAGCTCATTGGAATGTTCTCATAAATTTATTTTTTAAACATAATTTGTAAACCATGGAAAATTTCAGAAAATGCGTAGATGATATATGCATACGAAATACGAAAAGTACTATAAAAGTATGTTAATAGTTTCTGAAGAATTTTTAAACGTTAGTATGCAAGACGCTCCAAGGAGCCTGACACCGCTATTTTAGATTAGAAAATGTCTATTTAACATTTTTTACAGGATCAGCTATACACGTCCCAGTGACTTTTTTTAATTCAATTCGTACCACTTTTTGAAAAATAATTTCTGGCCTTTTTACTAGGACAGTTTCAAGAGAAATAATCCATACGGAAAGTTTTCTGAAAATTTGTGAATTGTGGTACGATTGAGCATAAAAATAGTCACCAGTCCTGGCTCATAGTTAAAAGATTAATATTTCAATTGCATTCTTCGCAGTCACCTCGTTTAACCCTTTCCGAAGCGCGGTAAGTCTGTTTGTAAAATGATGAACTGACACCAGAATTTACAAACGAATTCATTAGAAAGTAAAAGCTTGCTTGCTTTCCTGTACTTCATAAAAGGAAAATTTTAATTAAATATTCTTGGTGCGGTTTGTCAGTTTTGGAATTAACATTAGGCGTCCTTTTATGTGGACACCGCCCGCTAAAGGGTTAAGCGTAAAATATGAACTTTTTCAGCGATTAAATAAGCCGAAAAATTCTGTTAAAATAGTCATAAAACTGTACGTACATACTGCGTTTCGGTAAAATAGTTTCACTTTACGGAGAATTTCATTAAAAATGTAATTATTATTTTTTTTTCTCATTTTTCCTGACACTTTTAAAAACCTACAATTAATTCATATCAGATGTAAATTTGCAACTGAGCGAAAAATGTCCGGAACAGGATTCGAACCAGGGATCTCTTGGCTGAAGACTCCAATGCTCTACCGTCTGAGCTATCCCGGACGAATCTGATGGAACTTCTTCACCCAGCTAACCTTATTGGGTATAGCATCTTGTCTGAAATCTGGTTCACCTCAACAGTATAAATCGCAGGTAATGGAAATCCAGAACAGTGTTGCCAGTGGGCTACTTTTTTTAAATTCAGATTTCTCGATTGGCACCACTTTTTTGAAATAGTAAAATTTGCCTTAATTAATGAACTATTAATTAAGGCGAAAACAAGAGGAATTTTACCATTTCAGAAAAGTTGTGCCAATCAAGAAATCTGATTTTTTTTAAAGTAGCCCACTGGCAACACTGCTCCAGAAATCGCTGGATACATTTACATCTGATATGATTTATTTACCAATTAGAAAAATTGTGTTAAAATTAATCTAGTGTAATTACGTATCCAGCGCTTTCCAGAGTTCGATTACCTGCGATTTATGCTGTTGAGGTGAACCAGATTTCAGACCGTATGCTATAGTCAATAAGGTTGACTGGGTGAAAAAGTTCCACCAGATTCGTCCAGGATAGCTCAGGTGGTAGAACATTGGCGGCTTCAACCAACAGATCCCTGGGTCGAATCCTGGTCCGGACATTTTCCGCCCAGTTGTAAATTTACATCTGATATGATTTATTTACCAATCCGAAAAATTGTGTTAAAATTAATCTAGTGTAATTACGTATCCAGCGTTTTCTGGAGTTAAATTACCTGCGATTTATACTGTTCAGGTGAACCAGATTTCAGACCAGATGCTATACTCAATAAGGTTGGCTGGGTGAAAAAGTTCCACCAGATTCGTCCAGGGTAGCTCAGATGGTAGAGCATTGGCGGCTTCAACCAACAGATCCCTGTGTCGAATCCTGGTCCGGACATTTTCCGCCCATTGTAAATTTACATCTGATATGATTTATTTACCAATTAGAAAAACTGTGTTAAAATTAATCTATTACTACAATTAAGTGTTTTAATACTTAGTATGATCATTCATTTAGTCCTCTCATGCAAACTTCATACGAGTTTGTAAGGGAAATTTCAGAGAACTATGAGTGCATTTCATTTTTAATCCTTTATCGCATACAAACCTCGTATGAAATTCAATAATGCTTGCGAAGTATGTAAATAAATTACAGAACATTTTTCTTTTTAAATACTCAGTTGGTAACCCACCTTTGAGAAACTTGTTTCTATTATGCGTGAGAGAAAATTTTCTTAAAGAATTTCTGCTCTTGAATCTAAACAAGAATAGCAACAAAAATTCGTTTTAACAATTTCCAACATTGTTGAAAAGAGACACATTTGTGATAGTATAATAAATAATATGTAAGGTACAGCTTATTTTTATAATTTTTTTCTATAGTTTTTGACTCTGCTAAAAATTGTGGGTGATTTTCCTATGTATTCATCCTCGATTTGTTAATAAATCTTTCGGATGAAAAATCTGGGTATTTTCTAACTGAATGTATCGAAAAATATTAGAAACACCTGAAATTAAATTAAAAAAATAAATAAATGTATTATTTTGAAGGTTTGTGGAAATTGTTCGTTACTTATCAAAATTTAGTTGATGTGCAATGTGTTTTATGTTTAAATAAAAATAAAAAAACGTTTTCCCAATTTTATATAAGAAACGATACAGCTAGTCCACGGGTTTTTGTAGTGTAAGTCACATAGTTGATAATTGCTATGCTTGTTGGCCACCGTTATTTTCGAAAAGTTTGCTTGGCCTTATTCAATTAATGGGATATCCCCCATAAAATAAGTCACATTTTTCCGTTCTAAAATACTGGCAGTCAAAAATCGTAGCATGTGACTTATACTACAAGTACTCATGGAAATAGCCATACATGTTTCTTGTTATAAATTCTATGAAAAAAGTGCAATGAAGTGTTGTACAATTTCCTTATTTTCAAAGATGTGAAATATTTTTGCTATGTTAACCCAGTTATCATTATTTTTTATCAGTTTATTAACTCTAATAGAAGAGAGTTTTTTTAAATTTTATATTACTGTTGTATAAATTTCCTAATATGTTTTTATAAAGTAATGGAAAATTTTGAGGAGATGTTTTTATAAATACATAATTAGGGCATAAAGGGCTAAAATATCTATTCAACTTCTAGCCCGCGAGTTACCAATGTACCACGATTTTACAATAGAAAAAATGCGTTATTTAATAACAGAAAGTTCGTGATTAAATAAGGCGAAGATTACCTTTCAGAATTAGTGATGTCAAACAATTTTCTGATCAAACAGTTGAAGACCCTCGTTTTAAAGCAATTGACACGTTTTAATTATCTTTACGTCTTAACCAAATAACTGAAAGTAAACTTGCTGGCAAATCTAAGTTGAGTAGTAGTTGTGATACATAAAGTTCTTGAAACTTGTTTGTGAGCAGGGCCGGCGCAATGCCGTGCGGGGTCGTGGCAAAGCTGTTAGGGGGGCCCAGCGTATACTGCAATACTGGACTGATAAAATTTATTTATAAATTTAGATCTCATAGAATAATATATAATATGGATAGCAAAATATGTAAAAAATATCATTATTTTTACATTTAAATTACAATTTCCCAAAATATACTATCATATACATTATTTTAAGAATTTAATTTTTTCCCCTCACGGCTACTTTCGGGATCGTTTAATCTATACAGTTATATCAACTTTGCCTGTAAGAAATGAAGTTAATACTCACTGTTTTCTCGCGAAGAAACGTTTGAAAACAGATCTATACCAAAAATATTTTATACAGAGGAAACGTTATTTTCAATTGTATAGACAGACTTGGGCAACTATAACAAGACAATACTTTGCGCAGGGCCCTGGGCAACCGCTCCGTTTGCCGATGATTGCGGCAGCGCTGTTTGTAAGCATGTAAATATCTACCCATGTATTAACACTAGAACCGCCGGCTATTTTACTCAAAATTTATAAAAAGTGTTTTACACCAGCATTTTTATTTAGAAAAATTTTAACTTATTTAGTTAGTCTATTTTTGTGCTACATACATTTAAAATATCATGAAAAAATTTCTGGTACGAATCGACTTCTATCAATTTTTCAGGGGTCAAAATGACCCCTAATGGTGGTTCTAGTGTTAATATAATACTCATTCTTGAAATGCTAAATGACATACAACGCCCCTCCTGCCGATCTTTTGATGTCTGTCCTGGACAGATGTCTGTCCAGAGTTTTTCTTTGTCTGACCAGATGTTTTTCTGTTCAGGATAAAATTTGAAAGGAAGGTTACCTGTATGTCTGAAGTTATGCACCTCAAAGCAGGTTTTTCATTTTTTTATTAGAATTTTTTTTATTTAATTTTTTACGCTATTTTTTGTATTTTTTCGAGTTTCGTGCTTTTTTTCCCCACATTCATAAAAGGAATCTATTTTCAATCCATCTTTCCATTTTAGCCGAATATAGTAAAGTAGTCTTCTTCGATTTTTAAATATTTCGCGAATTTTTTATGTAAATTTTAAATTTTTTCGCGTTCCGACGTGATTTTTTGACATTAGTAAAAGGAATCAGGTTTCAGTCTTTTAGCCCGATGTACTAAATTTCGTCTTTTGCGATTTTTAAATTTTTCACGAACGTTTTTTTTTTTTTTTTCATTTTTTAAGACCCTGTGATTAGAAGAGATTTTATCTCACATTTGAAGAAATTTTCGTCTTTAGAGAGGAAAATTTTGATCTTTGATTCCCGACTTCTTCGTGTTATGAAGGAAAAAAGGTCATGCGTAAAAGATCAGGCTCTAATAGGGAAAAGTACAATGCAGCAAAGTTGGCGGAACACTCCTGTGATTTGACAAAAATGCATCTTTATATTTAGTAAGGATGCTAGGTAATTTTTACGTTAGTTTATATTTTCGCGGAAAATGAGCAAATCAAAGCTTTTTGTGTGTGTGTGTGTTTGAACAACAACAACAAAAAAAAAAATAATAATAATAAAGTTTCGGAAAAAATCCTTCAATTCACTGATTTTTATTTATTTACTTTTTTTGGGGGGGGGGGGGGGAGTGTGTGTAAAAGGAACCCAGTTTCAACCTTTTATCCCATAAAGAAAAATTGTGTTAAAATTAATCTAGTGTAATTACGTATCCAGCGTTTTCTGGAGTTCCATTACCTGCGATTTATACTGTTGAGGTGAACCAGATTTCAGACCAGATGCTATACTCAATAAGGTTGGCTGGGTGAAAACGTTCCACCAGATTCGTCCGGGATAGCTCAGATGGTAGAGCATTGGCGGCTTCAACCAACAGATCCCTGGGTCGAATCCTGGTCCGGAAATTTTCCGCCCAGTGTTAAATTTACATCTGATATGATTTATTTACCAATTAGAATAATTGTGTTAAAATTAATCTAGTACTACAATTAAGTGTTTTAACACTTAGTATGATCATTCATTTAGCTCTCTAATGCAAACTTCATACGAGTTCGTAAGGGAAATTTCAGAGAACTATGTGTATATTTCATTTTTACTCTTTTATGGCATACAAACCTCGTATGAAATTCAATAATGCTTGCGAAGTATGTAAATAAATGGCAGAACATTTTTCTTTTTAAATACTCATTTGGTAACCCACCTTTGAGAAACTTGTTTCTATTATGCGTGAGAGAAAATTTTCTTAAAGAATTTCTGCTCGTGAATCTAAACAAGAATAGCAACAAAAATTCGTTTTAACAATTTCCAACATTGTTGAAAAGCGACACATTTGTGATAGTATAATAAATAATATGTAAGGTACAGCTTATTTTTATATTTTTTTTCAATAGTTTTTGACTCTGCTAAAAATTGTGGGTGATTTTCCTATGTATTCATCCTCGCTTTTTCAGTAAATCTTTCGGATGAAAAATCTGGGTATTTTCTAACTGAGTGTATCGAAAAATATTAGAAACACCTGAAATTATATTTAAAAAATAAATAAATGTATTATTTTGAAGGCTTGTGCAATTGTCCTTTACTTATCAAAATTTAGTTGATGTGCAATGTGTTTTTATGTTTAAACAAAAATAAAAAAACGTTTTCCCGATTTTATACAAGAAACAATACAGCTAGTCCACGGGTTTTTGTAGTGTAAGTCACATAGTTGATAATTGCTATGCTTGTTGGCCACCGTTATATTCGAAAAGTTTGCTTGGCCTTATTCAATTAATGGGATATCCCCCATAAAATAAGTCACATTTTTCCGTTCTAAAATACTGGTAGTCAAAAATCGTAGCATGCGACTTACACTACAAGTACTCATGGAAATAGCCATGCATGTTTCTTGTTATAAATTCTATGAAAAAAGTGCAATGATGTGTTGTACAATTTCCTTATTTTCAAAGATGTGAAATATTTTTACTATGTTAACCCAGTTATCATTATTTTTATTCAGTTTATTAACTCTAATTAAAGAGGGTTTTTTAAATTTCATATTACTGTTGTATAAATTTCCTAATATGTTTTTATAAAGTAATGGAAAATTTTGAGGAGATGTTTTTATAAATACATAATTAGGTCATAAAGGGCTAAAATATCTATTCAAGTTCTAGCCCGCGAGTTACCAATGTACCACGATTTTACAATAGAAAAAATGCGTTATTTAATAACAGAAAGTTCGTGATTAAATAAGGCGAAGATTACCTTTCAGAATTAGTGATGTCAAACAATTTCTAATCAAACAGTTGAAGACCCTCGTTTTAAAGCAATTGACACGTTTTAATTATCTTTACGTCTTAACCAAATAACTGAAAGTAAACTTGTTGGCAAATCTGAGTTGAGTAGTAGTTTTTAAACATAAAGTTCTTGAATTTTGTTTTTGAGCAGGGTCGACGCAATGCCGCGCAGGGTCGTGGCAAAGCAGTTAGGGCGGCCCAGCGTATAGTGCAATACTGGACTGATAAAATTTATTTTTAAATTTAGATCTCATAGAATAATATATAATATGGATAGCAAAATATGTAAAAAATATCATTATTTTCACATTTAAATTACAATTTCCCAAAATATACTATCATATACATTATTTTAAAAATTTATTGTTTGCCCCCCTATGGCTACATTAGGGATCGTTTAATCTATACAATTATATCAACTTTGCCTGTAAGAAATGAAGTTAATACTCACTTTTTTCTCGCGAAGAAACGCTTGAAAACAGATCTATACCAAAACTATTTTATACAGAGGAAACGTTATTTTCAATTGTATAGACAGACTTGGGGCAACTATAACAAGACAATACTTTGCGCAGGGCCCTGGGCAACCGCCCCTTTTGCCGATGATTGCGGCGGCGCTGTTTGTAAGCATGTAAATATCTACCCATGTATTAACACTAGAACCGCCGGCTATTTTACTCAAAATTTATAAAAAGTGTTTTACACCAGCATTTTTATTTAGAAAATTTTTAATTTATTTAGTTAGTCTATTTTTGTGCTACATACATTTAAAATGATATGAAAATATTTCTGGTACGAATCGACTTTTATCAATTTTTCATGGGTCAAAATGACCCCTAATGGTGGTTCTAGTGTTAATGTAATACTCATTCTTGAAATGCTAAATGACATACAACGCCCCTCCTGCCGATCTTTTAATTTACATATATGCAGACAACAGAGTTTAATTTTCATAAAAACTAATTTCAGCTATGTAAAAAATTCACCTCATACCACTAACGAACTTGCGTATATCATGATTTTATCACAGATCACTACCTGTTGTGCATCCGTAAAAGAGTTCCTTTCATTTAAAATGAAAGAAATATACACAGTAACTTGGTATATGCGTGTGTACCGGGTGTTCCATAAGTACTTCACATTTTAAAACCTTATAAAGAAATAACAAATAGTCATATCGGAGTGCGGTTTGCACTTGTCAAGGAGTCGGATTTTTTTGTGGCAATGGAAAAGGAAATTGTTCAAAGATATGCAAAAGTAAATTCAGATTTAGAACAATCATGAAATTTAACAAATTGTCGTAGTGGGATGCAGTTTATTCCACGAGACTTGTTAAAAAGTAAAATTATACATGGCAAAACAAAAAAAAAAGTACTTCAAATGTCACGAAACCATATATAAAACTCATAAAAATTCAACGCTGCCATATCAGAGTGCAGTTTGCACGGTAAGACTTGTTGAAGTGGTCGGAATTTTTGCAGCAAAGAAATGGGGTAAAGAAAATTTGAGATTTTTTTTTTATTTTGCCAAAAAAAAAAAAAATCAGACACACTGATAAGTGTTATAGTGAGACGCACTCCGATTTTGGTAATTTTTATGATTTTTTGAAATGTGAACGGACTTACTTGTACGAACACCTTGTACATCAATCAGACGAACTGGTGGTGAAAGAGTTAACGCGCTAAATGTAAAAATACCTCCTAGCTTACTTAACCCTTAAATGCGCGATTTTTTATTTTGTTTCGAAAAAATTATATATGATTCTCTGAAAGGTTTATTACACAGGAAAAATAATGATAAAAAAAATCAGAGATACATTTTTCATATAATACGTCAATCTTTTCTTCTGTTGCGCATCAGTAATATAAGTAAAAACTACTGTAGCGTGGCTCTTTTACCATAAAATATTACGAATTAGTAAATATTTTTATAAGTACCGTATATACTCGCGTATAAGTCGAGGAATTTCTGACAATTTTCGTTAAGCAAATTTGAAGGGTCGACTTATACGCGAGTCAGTTAAAAAAGCAAAAACAAAAACTTCAAATACTGCAAAAATATGGCATTTTATGTGTATGAATAGAAAAATAATATATAAAATATGCAAATAATAATAATTTATCATTTAAAAAAAATTTAATGATTTGTTTTTGTAAACTTACTATCTTTTTGCATTGACAAGTGAAATCTTTGGTTTGGTTTTGTGCAATCTTGAAGCAAAAGTTTAGGGGGTCGACTTACACGCTGGTTTTTGATTTTTTCCAGAATTTGCATTTGAAAATTAGAGGGTCGACTTATACGCGAGTATATACGGTATGTCTCCAAATACCTTATTTTACATAATTATTTATTTTACAAAACTTTACCTTTAACCTGTTAATTCCCATGATAGAATGCGTTCTAGAAATTACGTAGTTCGGAGAATCAAACTTTATACCAGAAAGTTTCAATGGATAATTTCGCTTTATTTAAATGGGGAATGTCTGTTATTAATTAAAGCAAATATTGCTATTTTAATTTTCTGGTGTGAATTAGGTATATACGAATATAAAAAACCTATTAAATTCAAAACACTGTTGTTTGCGTGCAAAGTTACGCTCTAAAGTTTTAAGGGAAGGCAAGGCTGCGTGCAATCCTATGGGAAATATGCGAGCTTTAAAACCCGTTTTCTCGGAAACTACCCGATCGATTTGGATAAAATTTGGAATCCATATTCATTGGATTATGCTCAAGACTTACAGAAGACAGTTTTTTCTGGAACTAAATTTTTTTATTTTACAGCAATGGAAAATTTTCAGAAATTTCCTATTTTCAGAAATGTTTTTTTTCTGAAACTAATCCTCTTTTTTAAACTGTCCGTCACGTATTATCTTATATTTATACTCTACCACTAGAAGAAAAAAATATCGAAATTGCTCGAATACTTTAGGAGTTAATGGGGTGTTCAGCTGAAAAGTACAATTTTTCGGAGAGCTAAAAAACTTTGCCGCTTCTAACTTGTGGGAAGTTTTTACACAGTTTTATCAAACGGATGACTTAAAGTATTTACAAACACTTGAATAAAATTTAGTTACATAAAAGAAATGAGTATGAAATGTTAGAGTAAAATTAATGTGACTGGGCGTGGCTTCCCATTCGTGTCTTCCCTTAAACTAAACATTAACTAGTGGTGAGTTATTTATAGAAATTTCCATTTATTCATGCCAGAATTTTTATTCTGTCAATTTAAAAATCAGTAAAATATTCAGCGGTAAGCGTGTCCCTGCTCTAGAAGAAACAACAATCTAGTAAACTGATCTGCTGAATAGCAGGTCTGTATCATAAGTGAAAGGTCACGTTTTCGTATTTGTAAAGGTTGTTTTATGGTTAGAAGGCCGCGTACAGTTCTATCGCTATTCTTGAATAAAAAATTTCCTCTTATTTAACCCTTAAATTCGCGATTTTTTATTTTGTTTCCAAAAAATTAGATATGATCCTCTGAAAGATTTATTACACAAGAAAAATAATTAAAAAAATCAGAGATATATTTTTCACACAATACGTCAGTCTTTTTTTTTTGTTAGATACCTGCAATACAAGTAAAAACTACTGTCGTGTGGCTATTTTACGCTAAAATAATGCAAATTAGTAAATACTTTGATAAGTATGTCTCCAAATACGTTATTTTATGTAATTATTTATTTTATAAAACTTAACCTTTAACCTTTTAATTCCCATAACAGAATACGTTCTAGAAATTACGTAGTTCAGAGAATCTGACTTTACACCAAAAAGTTTCAATGGTTAATTTCACTTTATTTAAATACGGGATGTCAGTTTTATAATTAAAGCCAATATTGCTATTTTAATTTTCTGGTGTTAATTAGGTATATGCGAATAAAAAAAAATCTATTAAATTCAACACAGTGTTATTAAAGCTGCGCACTAAAGGGTTAAT
Organism: Maratus speciosus; assembly: GCA_963932465.1. Classification (NCBI taxonomy): domain Eukaryota; kingdom Metazoa; phylum Arthropoda; class Arachnida; order Araneae; family Salticidae; genus Maratus; species Maratus speciosus. Next base: position 574,150,719 of record OZ010787.1, read on the forward strand.
CTCAGAAAATTATCAGAAATCCTGCTATTCAACGTAGTGGCAGGGAATTACGCTATTTAACTCTTTCAACCCGACTTTTGTATATCCCCCAAAACATTTTTACCAAAATATAATCGTAGTAAAACCACAAATTATTACTATACACACATAAGTCTAATAAACTAACAAGTGTATTTCATAAAAATGAGATTCGACTTACACTACATAGCTGCTAACTTTTACGTTTTTTTCTACCGCTGTTTTTGAATATAAAAATATGCCTTATTTAATCATCGAAATCTTAGGATTAAATAAGGCAATTTTTTCTGTTTAAAAATAGTGGTCGGAAAAAGGCGTAAACGTTAGCAGCTATGACTTTATATGTTCAAAAAACAAAATTCCTTTATAACTGCAGCGTTCTATCTTGAAAACAAACATATACCATTTACAATCTAAAAATATTACAAATCACAATTTACAAATAAGTTTTTCCATAAACATTAAAAAGCAATGAAGTTGTTAGAAAACTGTGTTAAACATGAGATAAATACTCAACAGGGCAGAACGTTCCTTTGCTAGAACATATGTGCCCGAAAGGGTTAAATATTAAATTGAAATATTCTAATTTAAAGTAATAATGCCAGACTCTTTAAAAATTCCGAGGAATGTACACACCTAAGTTTAGATCTAGGCTGCACAAAATAATTCCTTTACATTAAAGGATATGGTCAACAATCATTGAAAATGGAAATTTAATGCGGGGGTCGCACGCGTCCTGAAATTTCAAGACCAGGAAATTTTTCGGTACCAGTATTATCTTACAGAAATTCTCTTCTTAAGTAAGGCGAAATTCCACGTGTTTACCTAGATTTAATTTTCTACAAAAAAATACTAATATTTGTCCTGAAAAATTCTCTGAAGCGTACGACCCCTGTTAATGTGTTATGTTTTTTCCGGAACTGTTTATTTAGATATCTTATTGCATTGTATTAACCCATTAACCTCTGGTGTTGCGTTGACGCAACAGTAAAAATAAATGCTCACGTTTAAATTTACTATCAAGATACCACTATTTGTGATTTAAAAATTTTGACTAATTTAATAATGGAAACTTTTATCATTAAATAAAACGAAGATTTTTTTTTTCCAAAATTTGCGGTGGCAATTTGTTTTCTTCGGAAAAGTTGGAGATTCCTGTATTATAGTTTCGGGGGTTAATGGTTTAAAAATGAAAATTTTTGTCGATATTCTGTTAATGTTGGAAAATGTTTCAAAAACTATTCCCGATGAATGATTTTTCGTTCTTAATATTGTTTTCTATTTATAAATACAAGGCCATTTACAAAATTTAGTATAATAAGGGTAGTTCCATGAAAACTTGTCATGTCTGTCACACAGCTGAAAATCGCTATGCTTGTTGGCCACCGTTACTTTCGAGAAGTTTGCTTCGGTTTATTCAATTGATGAGATATCTCCGATGAAATAAGTCACATTTTTCCGTTCTAAAATACTGGTAGCCAACAAGCATAGCGATTTTCAGCTGTGTGACAGATATGACAGATTTTCATGGAATTAGCCATAATATAATACGTCGAGACCTGTCCTGATACTGAAAATCATTCTAAAGATAATGAGAGTTGTTTGCTGTATTCGTATAGGTAAGTATTAACTCTTCAGTTCCCAAATAGGATGTATCAGAGCAACTTAAATTTTTACTTTCCGAACATACAGAGTAATGAAAGTATTGTAATCAGGATTTGTGTGAGAGTGAGAGAGAGAGTGAACACGATCACTACCAAACGATACATCCGACAGAGCTCCCCTTTGGCGAACATGCTATAAACCACTATCGAAAGAACTGTATAGATTTTCATAAAAAATAAGTAGACGGATTTGGTATATAATTCATTTTTAAACCATTTTCAAATCATTCTAAGATCGATTTTATAGGGAAAACCACCAAAGAAATTTGAAAGAGTATAAGTGATAAATATTGCGGTGATGTCATCAAACGTGACTGGTGCAGAGGTAAATTCTTCTGTTTCAGGATGCGGGGTGTCCAGATTTGAATCTAGCAGATTCTTTTATGTCCAATGTTATACATTTTTTTTTTTTTTTTTTTTTTTTTTTTTTTTTTTTTTTTGTGGACACATAATATTTGGTAAATCAAGTGCAGTAAATTAAGATTTTTCGTCCATTGCTTTCAATTATTTAGCCTCTAAGTAACATAAATATATGAAATGTAAGGTATTTTTACTTTTTATTTTATTTAACAGTACACTTCAGTATATATATTGACTACTGAAATAATATCTTTTTGACAATTTTCATACGCAAGACTTCTGTAATTATTTTAATAACGTTAAGTGGTAAAAAAATATATCAGTATTCCACGTTTTACAAGTCCTGATAAACATAAAATCAAGGCTACATTGAAGTGCTGCAAGTGAAAAGGGTACGAGGATGTTTGGAAAGTTATACAAAGTATCAGGTTATAACAGCAAGCATATCTCAGATACCATCAGCTGCATTTGTTCCTCAAGAAGTCAATAGATGGTCTTGAATTTATTTGTTCCAAATATTGCAAGGATTACGGAACAATAACAACAACAAACAAAAATTGTACATTGGGATGTGCATTGAGAGCTGCAGAGTTATTAATTATAATATTCACTTAGAGATTTCGGTAGTTTATTTTACGTCATTATAACCAAAAATGAGATCAAAAGTGTCATTAGACCAAGAATATTATCTTCTTTCTCAATATAAATGCAATTTTTGAAATTGGAGTTTACTTATATTTAACATTCTACTGACATATTTCGATTTTGAAAATGATAGCTCCCACTTATGATTCCATATTTGAGTTTCTTGGATCAAGGCTGGCCAGAAAAAGGCACAATTTATATGCTTTTAATTAAACCTTTATAGAGTTAAAAAAGAAAATGCATTATGAAATCCACAAACTTTGAAAAATTAAATTAAGATCTGAAAGAAAATCTTCCAGATTCATATCAGTAAAATTGTGCAGTCAATCGAAATAAACTAAATATTATAAAACAAGCGAAGAGAAGCTTAGTTCTCTCAAATTTATTTTAAGAATTTTTCCCATATATTGTTTCATTGATGTTTTCGATTATCTCATATATCGTCGGTACCATGTCAAACTATCCAATGTGAAAACAGTGGGTTAATATTTTTAAATTCAGATTTCTTGATTGGCACCACTTTTCTGAAATGGTAAAATTCCCCTTGTTTTCGCTTTAATTAATATGTCATTAAATAAGATTAAATAAGGCGAATTTTACTATTTCAAAAAAGTGGTGCCGATCAAGAAATCTGAATTTTTATCCCACTATTTTCACATTGGATAGTTTGACATGGTACCTACGATATGATTGATGAGTTCCTGAATATGGTCCCTTTAGATTGTTAAAAGTTAAAATTTTTCTCTAACTCAGAAAAATAATGATTAGAATAAACTGTAAAGTTACATACTCATGTTTTTGACGATGCTTATTCTGTTTATGTAAAAATGGATGGAGATCTTCATTCATATTTGTTAATATGAATTTATTTAAAAATTTTATACTTAAAATCATGCTTTTGAGTAAAAAAATACTTAGAATAAGTTTGGGTTCAGTCATTGTATCTCACTGAAAACAAAAATGTTAAATGGGATGATTTATTGGACACACATTAAAGTTTGTCACGTGAATTTAATATTAGCATCCTCAAACTTTGACCTCTTGTATTTCCATGAAGAATTAACAAACATACATATTTTTTTCAGGGCTAATTTGATTCAAGGATTACAAATTAAGTGTTACTATTTGAAAAATCGAAGTTGGTGTGATTTTTAATATGTAGACGATTCCTATTTCAAAAATATCATATGTATTCAGAAGGGAGATAAGAGTCCAATGACATATTTAGTGTGATCTTTTTGTAAACGGTCTGCGAATAAATGTATGCGCATCCCTTTTTTACACTAAGCGTACCTTATCTAATGTTGTCCAATGTCCTTTATAGATTGCGGAATAGCAGCCAGTGGACCGTGCATCTGGGGAAATTCTATAAAGAGAAAACTGAAGCTCCTGAACAAATTCGATATATAAAAAATCTATTCACACATCCAAATTTTCAATTTGAATATTCAAACAGTGTATGTATTAAGATGCATTTTATCTTATACGAGGACCCAAGAAGCCAAGGGATACAAGTGACAAAATTTAGATTTGGAGTAAATTGAGTTCAAATTTGGAACATCAATAGTAATTGACTGAATTAAAATAGGAAACTGTTGCTCATTTCACAGGGGTCTTTGAACTCTTATTTCAATAACTGATAAAGAAAAGTGGAGTACGATATTTGAAAAATATAAGTACCGATTAACACGTCCACGTCGGCGCGGTGGGTCACACTCGACTGTCTCAGAGATTTTGTCTCTCCGGCTTTTTTGCACACACTATTATTTTAAGGAAATGTTGTTCCTTTAAATCGCCCAATTGTTCTAATTAAATAAAACAACATTTTCTGTATTAAATTACTGTATCCAAAAAGTCGGAGACTTGGCAGCTCCGAGACAATCGAGTGTGATCCACCGCGCCGGCGTGAACGTGTTAAGGCTGTTCTCAAATCCAAAAGGGCAACTTTATGACATAAGTTTAAATTTATTTTTGGTCAGAAATGCATAAAACTAGCAGTTGTTGTTGTTCAAAAACTATGTAATCGAGCTGTTTTTTCAGTTTTTTTTGCAAACGCAATAGATCTTTCAGAAAATAATGTCAAAGTGGGCATTTTGAACCGAATTTCCGGGCGAAGGGAGAAAGAGCACTCAAGAGCGGGCGAAAAACAGGGTTGTCACGTGCTTATAACTCAATAGGTAATTGATTGATTAAAAAATGGGAAAAACAGTTCCATTCCAAATCGTTTTCATGGCCAGGCTTTCCAATTTTATATTTTTCCGTTCAAAAATGAATTTGTAAATATGTCAAAACGTTTTTCGCTTGTTGAGCAGAGCAGTTAAGAACAGACTTAAAGAGTTAAGTAGTTAAGTAGTTTAAAGAGCTAAAGTTGTTGACCTCTAGAATGCACCACATAATTAGAAAATCACTTATATTCTTTCCCTCGAAACAAATAGCATTACTTCCAATATAACCTGTGCACTTAGCTCAGTTTTTTTTCAATTTTGTCACTTATACCCCTTGGCTTCTGGGGTCCTCATATACAGAGTGTCCGGGCTAAAAGTGTCCAAAAGTTATGGCTTATTTTTACGGAACTACCCATTAGATTTTTTAAAAAATTATTGAAATAAAAATAGCATCTCACAAAGTTTTCATATCAATGGACTTCGATGTGTGCACCTTTGGTAGCACGGCAAACGTCTAAACGGTAATCCAGTTCTCCCCAAATGTTTCGTAGCATATCAGGAGTTATTAGACAAATTGCGTCTATGATACGTTTTTTCCACTTATCCACAGTTTTAGTTTTTAGTTTTGTTCAATGTTTTAAAATCTCGGAGAGGTTTCCAATCCACGGAGGTGAAGTCTATTATATTCTAATGTGTAGTTCCGTAATAATAAGCCATAACTTTTGGATACTTATAGCCCAGACACCCTGTATAATGGGCCTATTTTGTCTTTAAGTGAATTTTAAGAGTTTTTATTTTTATTACAATCAATCAGGGTAACTTTGAACCACGGAGTGTAACTTTGCATCACCTCCTATTTTTCAATATTTTTTACTCTAAATGACTAAATAAACTCCAGAACTGTGCTCTGTTGGCAAGGTTCTAAACTGGGATTTCTACTCTTTATTTTAGGAAATAAATTAGCAACATTATACACAATTAAATGCATCATCTAACTATTTTTGTGAAGTACTGTTTTCAAGGTAATTTTGAATGCTGTTTTGAAGTTGTTGTAATCCAATTAAATTTTCATAGTAAGTAACAATATACTCACTTATCAGACATATTATTATCTAAATGTTGTAAATGTGTCAATATTTTGTGATTATTTATTTATTAATAGTTAATAAAATGTAAAATAAGAAGGCACTAGCATTTTACCTCATTTTCAGGGTAACTTTGAGCCGGCTCAAAGTTACACTGATGCTTATAATTTACTGATTATAGGTGCTACTGTCGGAAATTTCCGATATTTGCACGTATATTTTATATAAATGCCGAAAGTGTGCATTAGATACAACATGTAAATATTTTCACAAATATGTGTAAAATACATAAAATTTATTTAGAGGCGTGATTAGGGGCGGAGTACTCAAATTTGACATTTCATACGTTCGACGTTTTTTATTCTTGTTTGAATAATACTAGTACTTGTATGTATTACTGTAACTATGGATATATTATTGAGTTAAAACATTGAAAATTGTTTTTCACTGCATTTTTATATTTTATATGAACAACAGGTTTTTTTTATTTCTAAGTGTTCGTGGTTCTCTTCTTCCACTTTTCTTATGCCTGATATTTGTTCTAATATCATAAATTATACAAATCTTGTGATGTTGGGAAATGTAAATTCGGAGTCTTTACATATCTGAAAATATTTTTGGGGGTTTAAAGTTGTCCTGACTACAATACTTTTTTTTATAATGAATTATTTTATATAAAATTTTTTCATATGGTGCAAAGTTACCATAAATAGCTGAGTAACTTTGAACCAGGCTAAAAATCCATTTTTTATTGCTTTTATCCTTATTATTCCTTAATGTTTGATAGTCAAACAATAATTTAGGATCATTTTTTCTCTTTTATGCCCCTAGTTGCGACAATATTCATCAAATAAGAGTGTGGCATATGAAAATAGAGAAAATGCGGATCAAAGTTACCCTGATTGACTGTATTATTATTGTTTTGATATGTACCGTAATTTCCGGTGTATAGTCCGCGGATCAAACAATCGTGTTTCGACCCAGAAATTTTTAAAAATGAAATGTAACTTTTTAGATCACGGTAAATATTGGTCTTCAAATACTGAATAAAATTTCTGGGTCCAAACTGAATTGTTTGATCTGCGGGCTATACACCGGAAATTACGGTACATTATAATTAAGTACTATGGACTTTCTTCATTAATTATAACTAAAATAACTTTAGAATATGGGCAGATTGCACTGTCAGGAATATTTAAGTGAATTGCAGCATGTATACTAAATGAAGTTATACTAAATTGAATATACTAAAATGAAGGCTGAAATTCGTATATTACTCGATTCATACATTTTTTAAATCTTAAATATTTTTGAGTTAATTCTAGATTTTTTCTAAATAATTTTTATAGTTGTATGTATTTGTACTAACTAATTAAGATTAAAACAAATGTAATTAGATACCTAAACGAATTCTAAAATATGTTACATGAAAGTACTGCATGAAATGTACTAAAATGAAAGCTGTAATCTATATTATTTGATTCATTCGTTTTTTTTATAATATTAAAATACGTTTGCTCTAATGCCAGATTTTGTTTTTCACATAATCTCTGTGGTTTGAAAATTTTTACTTGCAGATTATGAGAAAAATCTATATATTAAAAATGTACTCAAAGCTTTCTAGACCTGCGTCTAAGGTGAAAATGAATGAAATGTTTGGAATAAACTTGATGGTTTTCATTAAATTTGAAGTTTTTGTTATTGGACAACTGGATCTCAACACAAATGTTCAACCCCTTAATTCTCGCTCCCGTGATATTCACGGGCTGTGTCTTTTATTCATTTTATTCTTTTTTGTTTGATTGCCACCAGTTTTATAAAATAGTGTAATTGACTTTATTATGGCATCATTTTACCTGTCATTAAATAAGGTGAACACTTCTTTTTCAAAAAAAATCCCTGCCGGCCAGGCCTACAGGCAGAGGTAGATTTCGAAGTTAAGTATACTAATTTCACCAACAAAAACTAAATCATTATTAGATATAAATCCACTTTAACAGTTTTATCCGTCTGCTTTTGACGAGTTTTTATTTCCTTTTTATAAAATAGATGGTTTTATCAGAATCATGTTAAGGCGATATTAAAAAAATATTTTTCCATACTCAACAACTCGAAATTTTCTGGCACATTTTCAGATTAATTTTTAATAAAAAAAATATATATATGAAACATGCTGACGTGATTTTTGAAAAGATTTATAAGCGACCTGTGTTTTTATTTTTCTTTCAATTAATTAAAACTTGATTAATAAACAATTATTTTCTCAGTAGGGCAATATATTTCGTTTCTAACACAATCGGTTCGGGAAATTCCGTTCAAAATGCCCACTTTGACATCATTTATTGAGATATATTCTACCTCTATCAAAAAATCGATCATTACTGTACATTCTATAGTTTCTGAATAAGAGAATCTAGCAATTGGATGCGTTTGAGAGCAAAAATGGATTTAAAAATGAGTAAGAAAATAAACAGTTTGGATTTGAATACACCCTTACTTAGATGATTTCTTTTTTCAACCGCTATGTATTTTTAATTTGTTTTTTCTGTAAGAATTGGGCCTATCCAAAACTTGTCTATCTAGATGTTGTAGACAATATTAAGAAGATATATGATAAATTTATGTTGATTTTATATCTTTTGAATTGACAGAGTTATGAATTTTTTACTTCTTCAATCCCTTTTTTTGTTTTCGTTTTTAATTTTTTTTGCGGTACGAATTGGTCCTATCAAAAACTTGTGAATAGAAAAGTTGTAGATAATATTAAGGAGATTTATAATAAAATTAATTGGAATTGATATCTTGAGAATTGACGAAGTAAGGCATTTTTTTCTCCCAAAAACCCCATTTTTTGCACCCCTTGAGCCTATTTTAAATTTTATCAAAAATCTGTGATGCATGAGTTTTTGGCGCTATTTTTAGAAGTAATAAAAACTTTAAACTGGTTTGATATGTACAAAAATTAAGAAGTTATGGGGTTTTTTCGGTTTTCACAAAACCCCTCCCTATTTCCATCCCCTTTGTCCGATTTTGCCCATTAACGAACTTGACCGAGATTTTATGTCCCTTGATTTTATGTATCAGTTTGGAAGAGATTTGTGCAGAATTGCGGAAGTTATCGTGTCCAGAAGAAAGTGATAACACAATTGCTTCGGGAAATTCCGTTCAAAATGCCCACTTTGACATAATTTTTTGAAATATATTCTGCCTCTATCAAAAAATCTATCATTGCGGTACATTATATAGTTTCTGAATAAACAAATCTACCAATTAAATGCGTTTGAGAGCAAAAATGAATTTAAAAATGAGTCAGAAAATAAGCAGTTTGGATTTGAGTGCATCCTTAATGCAATGATTTTTCCAACACAATCCGCTTCGGGAAATTCGGTTCAAAATGCCCACTTTAACAGCATTTTTAAAAATATATTCTGCCTCTATCAAAACATTGACCCTTACGGTACATTATATAGTTTCTGAGTAAGAAAACATACCAATTGGAAGCCTTTGAGAGCAAAAATGAATTGTAAAATGAGTCAGAAAATACGCAGTTTGGATTTGAATACACCCTTACTTAGATGATTTTTTTCCTCAACCGCTATGTATTTTTAATTTGTTTTTGCTGTAAGAATTGGTCCTATCCAAAACTTGTCTATATAGATATTGTAGACAATATTAAGAAGATATATGATAAATTCATGGGGATTTTATATCTTTTGAATTGACGGAGTTATGGATTTTTTACTTCTTCAAACCCCCTTTTTGTTTTCGTTTTTAATTTTTTTTTGCGGTACGAATTGGTCCTATCAAAAACTTGTGAATATAAAAGTTGTAGATAATATTATGGAGATTTATAATAAAATTAAATGGAATTGATATCTTGAGAATTGACGAAGTTATGAATTTTTTTCTCCCAAAAACCCTATTTTTTGCGCCCCTTGAGCCCATTTTTAACTTTATCAAAAATCTGTGATACATAAAATTTTGGCCCTATTTTTAGAAGTAATAAAAACTTTAAACTGATTTGATATGTACAAAAATTAAGAAGTTATGGGGGGTTTTCTGTTTTCACAAAACCCCTCCCTATTTCCATCCCCTTGGTCCGATTTTGCCCATTAACGAACTTGACCGAGATTTTATGCCCTTTGATTTTATGTATCAGTTTGGAAGAGATTGGTGCAGAATTACGAAAGTTATCGTGTCCAGAAGAAAGTGATATATATAGATAGATAGATAGATAGATAGATAGATAGATAGATAGATATATATAAAGTTTTTTACTGAGGGTGGTTTTGGGTTCTAGGAGTCATGATCGGTGTAGATCTGCAAAAATTTTTCAGAAATTCCAACATAGGAACGATCCCAATAGGTAGTATTTCATACGAAATCTACCTAAAAATGGTGCCAATAAGCAATTTGAATTTTTAAACCGTTATTTAATACGACCGTTAATGGTTTAATGCAATTTAATTTAATTTATTGGATAGTTTTATGTTACTCTCTCAAAATAATGCAATAAATTAATATAAATCAGTGCGTTATATTAAGAATCGCATCAGTAATAAATAAAACTTAACTTATTCTGCGACGAAAGATAAACATGTATTTCAGTTACAAAAACCAATTTACGACAGTAATAAGATAAACTTTATAATTTTGTAAATTCTTCAAACATTTATATGTGTATTTAAATACTGTTTAAAAGTTTCCATCTAATACATCTTAAAATCTTTTTCCTTATAAACGTAGAATTTTATTTACGCATTATTCCTGCCTGAAATAGGTTTTGAGAGGATCAAAAGAATACGATATAGCTTTAGTAGAGTTGAATGCTCCAGTGACTATAACAAAGTTTGTTCGACCTGTCTGTTTACCTCCTTGGAGAGAGGATGTTGTGGCAGGAACTCTTTCATATGTCACAGGATGGGGAGAAACACTAGGTGAGTAATTTTAATCCATATTGAAATATTCAAGAAATAAACGAAATTTAAGACATTCAACCTCAAAAAATATGTATGTATTGTATCAGTTAAGGAATTTTTTTTTAAATTATTATTAAGTGAACGTTAAAAGCAGTTAATTTATAGCAAAAAGTAGTCTTTTAATTATTCTTTTTTAAAAGGAAAGACAAAAGGGTTTAAAAGTCAAATTTTTACTAACAATTTTAACCCCTTGAGGAGCGGTGAGCTATATTACGAGGGCAAATCAAAAAATAAGTTACACTTCCAAGTTATGGCTATTTATTAAACCACATATGCACAGGTAACACGGCTATTGCAACATACAATGTAAGTTCACTTTTCCACTTAGTCCAAAAAAGACTGTAAACATTTCTAGAAATTGTCAACCAACTTTTCGATAGAGGATGCGTAGAAATCTCCACCACTGCTGTGTAACAATAACAACCTGGAGACAGCGAAATCCAAGGTGCTCGTGAACAATGGAGAACACACTACGAAATGTTCAGCATGCTGGCAATTTCCTGGAGTGGTATGCGCCGATTCTCTCTAATGATTGCATCCACACGGTCAACATTTGCAACGGTACTGGACGTTGCGGGCCTGCCTTCGCGATATTCGTCCGTGATATCCGTGCATGCTGAGCCAGCATGCTGAACATTTCGTACTGCTGCGTGTTCTCCATTGTTCATGAGCACCTTGGATTTCCCTCACTGTTAAAAATCTTGCAGCATTCTGGCAAGTCATTCGACCGTTTTTTGAAAAAACTGTTTCATAACCATAATTTAACTATATTCTGACCATAAAATGGCCAATAATATGGTCAGAATAGTATTAAAATTACGGTTGTGTAACCGTTTTCGGAAAAAAACGGTCCAATGACCTGCCAGAATGCTGCAAATTTTTAACAGTGCTGTCTTCGGGTGGTTACATAGCGCCGGAGGAGATTTCTACACATCCGGAATATAAAAGTTGGTTGACTGTTCCGCGAAATGTTTACAGTGTCTTGGGAACTATGTGGAAAAGTGAACTTACATTGTATGTTGTCATAGACGTACTGCCTATGTATATCTGGTTTAATAAATGGACATAACTTAGAAGTGTAGCTTACTTTGTGATTTGTATATCTAGTGTTGCCAAGTGTCCTGCATAAATTGGGGCTCCAAATACTTTGGGCACCAGTATTTTAAAGTAATTTTCTTCGTCTTATCTAATGGCAGAATTATATGCGATTAAAGATGACGAAATAAACTGTAAGAAATTAGTGGTGTCCAGAGCATTTGGAGCCCTGATTTACACGGGACAACTGGCAACACTAATTGTATTCCACTTAATTTTAAACAAGATTGGCACCAGAATATTTTAATTAAATTTTGCTTTTATAACTTTGGTGAATCGAAGTTTTAAAACTGCAATTCCTTATTTTCAAATAATTTTTTTTGAAAATTCTGGTGTGAATTCAACTTTACAGAAACACAATTACTTGCCCCTGAAAGGGTTATCCCTCTCGCTGCAAAACCCGAGATTTCCTCGGGCAACGTAAAAGTAGCAAAATTTGCGCAACCCGAGATTTCCTCGGGGATGCAATTTTCGGTCTAATTAACCCTCCTTGATTATTCCCACCAGATATTTTTTTAGTTGTAAATTTTGCCTTATTTAATCGAAGCATTTTCCCGATTAAATTAGACAAAAATTTTTGCTTTGAAAAACCGGTGACAAAAGAATAAAAATTCTTAAAAGACGCTCGTCGCGAAGGGGTTAAATACGCAATTTTTGAAGCTATTTTGATAAAACAATTATGCAGTGAGAGGGTTAAAAGAGTACACACACACACACACACACATATATATATATATATACATACAGTATATGCCCAAAAGTGACGGGCACTTGTGATTTTAGACGTTTGTTATATATCTAGAAAATTACATGAGGAATTATCCTGAAACTCCAGGTGTGTAAACAGAATAGTGCAGGTCATACATTACCGTGAGGATTTTTTTCCGAAACCTCATAGGGGCCGTCAACAAATTGAAAAATAATTAATATCTTTTGGATAACCCTGTAAAAACTAATGTAGCAAAAGCGTTCAAACTGTAGATTATGATTAAGTGCCTTATTGTAATAAACTGTGTTTATTTTTATAAGGATAGAATGTATACTCGCAGAGAAATTAATTTTTTTATAAAAAGAGTCCCAAATTTTGCCACGTTTTTGGCTTATGATTTGTACAGTTCTTAATATAAAAAAAAGTTCTTTTCAGGATATATGACGAACAATATTGTACACAACACCCCGCAATCAGAATTAAAAAATAATAAAAATTGTATGAAAAAGGAGCACGTTTACTAAACAATGATTCATTGCGCATGCCCGAATGTAATCAAAATATAATTTGCATAATATGTTAGCTAAATGTATAGAGCAACTTTTTTGAAAGTCTCAAAAACATAGTTTGAAAAGCCTGAAAATTATCGTTGATAGAATGACCTCAAAATCCGTTATTCCAAAAAGAAAGAAAAAAGGTGAGGGGTTGTATCCAAATACAATAGTACTTGCAATATTGTGTATGCTGTCTTGGCACTAATCCATGGATATATGGATACAGCCCCTCATCTTTTTGCTTCATTTTGGGAACAACGGATTTTGAGCTTATTCTATAGACGATAATTTTCAGACATTTCAAACTATGTTTTTGAGACATTCACAAAAGTTGCTCTATACGTTTAGCTAACACATGATGCAAATTATATTTTGATTACATTCGGGCATGCGCAGTGGATCATTATTTAGTAAACGTGCTCATTTTTTATACAAATTTTATTATTTTTTAATTCTGATTGCAGGATATTGTGTACATCGTCGTTTGTCATATTTTCTTAAAAGAACTTTTTTTTATATTAAGAACTCTACAAATTATAAGGAAAGAAGTTGGGACTCTTTTTATAAAAAATTAATTTCTCTATGAGTATACATGCTATCCTCATAAAAATGAATACAGTTTATTACAATAAGACACTTAACCATAATCTACAGTTTGAACGCTTTTGCTACAGTAGTTTTTACAATGTTATCCAAAAGATATTCGCTCTTTTTCAATTTGTTGACGGCCCCCTATGGGGTTTCTGGAAAAAATCCTCACGGAAATGTATGACCTGTATTATTCTGTTTATACACCTAAAATTTCATGATAATATCTCACGTAATATTGTGAATATTTAACAAAACGTCTAAAATCGCAAGTGACCCATCACTTTTGGCCATGTAGTGTATATATATATATATATAAACTTTCTGTACAATTAAACCATTTAAACACATGAAAATTGACCAAAATTGATGCAATAACCAGTTATAGAAATAAGATGCAAAAAATCATCTAAATAATGTGAACTGTTAAATGACGAATAAAATTTTAACTATAAGAGCCCTTTCAAAATAAGCTAGCCAAGTGATTTAAAAATCCAGATGCCAATCATTAAGTTACTGAATACATAACAGGTTTGCCACGCTACAGGGAATTGAGAACAAGAATTGTAAAAATCTCATTTTTGTGTGATGGCATTAGTTTTCGACACATGCTGATTGCGACTTATGAGTGAGAAAATGCGGAAAACTCGTGAATACTATATTTAATTTAAATTCTTTATTATTCTTTTTAAGGGGCCAGTCCGGAACCCTTTGATTACGGGCCCGGACTGGCGACTATTTTTTATATTCAATCATACCACAAAGTTTTTTTCTTCGTCGTGTTTTTCTCTTGAAAAACAAGACTTGCCTGGTAGAAATGTATCGCCGAGGTTTTTTTCAAAATGAATAGAATAAAAAATAGTCCACTGAGACGTATATGTCCCGACTCGCAGTCAAACGATTAAAATAAAGTTTTCTGAATAGTTCAAATCCGATTGATTACGTGTGATATAATTCTCATTTTGTAAAACTTCAAAATTTACATTTCTGGGCTCGCACTGGTCCATTTCTTGGAAAACATTATTTTTTAAGGGAAAAATTCGTAGTAGGTTTCTGCAGCAATAGAAACAAAAGCGAATTTCCAGGTAAGTTCTGACAAAAATTATGAAGAAGGTTTTTCTTTGGAAAAATGGGGTGCTTAAAAAACAGGACCAAGTGGGAGTCCTGACCTATATATTTGATAAAATGTTAGGTGTTTGAAAATAACAGTAAAAAAAAAAAAAAAAAAAAAAAAAAAAAAAAAAAAACTCTGACAAAAATGCAGTTAAGCATTTCATTCTGCACGGCATAGCGCTGATAGGTTGTTGTAAAAAGCATATATAGCTGGTGTTCTAATAGGAATACAGCTCTAAAGTTTTTCTTTGATATTAATTTAGGGCAAATAGACTGGTTTAGTATGAAAAGGTGAAAATAGAGATTTTCATGAATTTTCACAATTTTTGAGGTACTAACAAGGGAGGTCTCCATACGGGCATACTCAGAATAGAATGTAAAATTATAGAATGTTCTCTCATGTGGATATATATGTTTATAAAAAAAATTCGACGGAACCTCGATAGAGCGTCCGTAAAAAAATAATGAAAATTTCGTTTATTTGCCGATTAAATAAAATTAAAAAAAAAATACGCTTTTTATGTCGAATACTTTTTAAGGAAAAAACTTTTTTATGTTGAATTTGTATGTGTAAGTTTAATTTAATAATTTTAGTTTTGTCATTTTTAGTTTGCTTTAAATATAGCTTTGACAATTTTAATTTGCTTTAAGTATAGTTTTGTCATTTATATTTATATGTATTTATAATGAAATTTAACTATCCTATTTTACGATTAAAAAAAAATTAAATTGATTTAAATTGTGTCAAGCTCAAAAATTAGTCGATTGAGCACTGTCGATTTGATTTTCTTGCCATGGAAACAACGACTTCTTTGATCTGTATAATTATTCATGTGGACTTTATTTTTGAATAACCGATTAAATTTTAAAATCTTGGATTGGAGGATAAAGCAGTGGCAAAATTTCAATGAAATCGATAATAAAATGAAAAAAAAGGGTGAATTATTTATTACTTTATTGAACATTTTAAATTAATACTGCTGAAAACATAATAATACGCATAAGTAAATATTTTCAACTTGAAAAAATAAAAGAAACAAATTAAATAATTAAAAATCAAATGTCAGCTGGCTATAATTTAAAATAGATATTTGCAACTTGCTACACATAGAAAATATTTTTCCAGCAATAAAATTAAATAATTGCTGCAACACATTTTATACAATAAATAAACAGATAAATAAACCCTTTCATTGATAAAGTTTAAATTCATAAAAAACCGCGCATTCTAAAAAACAATTAGATTGAATATGATTTGAGCTTCAAAATATGATTTGAAGCAATTTTCAGATGCATTAAAATCGTTTGCTTTTGGCGGGGAAAAGCCTTGTTCGTCAAATCACGTCTGGCTTTCGTCTTTTTGTGCCAAATATTCGACAGTATTTTATTTTTTCACAGACTTTCCACTAGAATTCCCCGCTAAATTTAACTGATCGGTTATTACATTCATGAGTATTTTCACCAGCATTTTTTTTTCAACATACCCTGAGTATGCCCTGTAAGGAGATCATCCTTGTAAGCTACCTTAAGTTAATCAGTGTTTTGTAATACTACCATTCCATATGTAAATGTGTTTTAAAATAAATGCGTGAGACAATTTTTGTAATTTTTATCCCCCAATGTTTGAGAATTTATAATCTCTCCTTAAAAAAAAAAAAAAAAAAAAAAAAAAGTTACCGCTATTGCGCATGCATACTTTATAAGAATAAAACTACTGGAATAACCCCTTAACTTTTTTTTTTTGGACGCAATAAATTAAAAATAAGGACCCGCCACCACTTTTTTTTAACTAAAATATTTGGCTTTGTACAATTGAAAAAGGTATGCAATTTAACAAACCAAAGATTACAATTAAAATTAAGTGGTATCTAAAAGCTTTTAGTATCGAAGATAGCAAACTCTTTTTGCCCGAGCGGCACTCGGGCGAAACAGTTAAGGGGTTAAAGTTACAATAAAATGGTTGTATGTGATCAATTGCGGCAAAAATTTCTTTAAACTACATAACTGGTTAAATATAAATATTTTTTAGAGCAATAATTATTTTGCCTCTCTTCATCAGTTGCCCTTTCAAGAGATAATAGATTTAAAAAAAATTATTAGTTATTTGAATTAACCTTTTGATTACGGGGTTGGGACATATCGCTCAACCGCAAGAAAAGTGACACATCTCGACAAAAGTAAATTTCACAGGAGATAGTCCAGGCAACAGAGACCGTATAGGGACTCTACCTAGAAAAATTAATGGTAGTACTGGAAATCGGCTTTCTAGATGTTTTTTGGGTCGCTGAATCCGAATTTGTAACATCCCACCAAAATTTCCCCCGGCAACCCCCCCCCCCCAAATTTTGGTAAAAAGTCTCCCAAAAAAGGTTTTTATTAAAAAATTCCATTTTTTTATAAAAATATTTAGAAATTCAGAAAGTAGACAAAATTTGCAACAAATTAGATATATGACATTATGACTTAGGATGAAGGGGAAGGGGGATCTGCCTCGGAACAGGCGCCCCAGTACTGCGTGGACTAAGTTGCGCAATTCCACTTAACCACTCACACGTTTACATTAGCCCTCCCATCTTCCCTCCGAACTTTCTCTATAAGGTTTACTTTAAGTTTTTTGGGTCGCTGAATCCGAATTTTTAACTTACCCCTAAAATTTCCCCCCCCCCCGAAAACCCCCGAAAATAGTTGTTTTTAACTTAAATTTCTTATTGTTTTAGGGGAAAAGCATTACGAAATTTAGAAACTAGACAAAATTTGCAACAAATAGGATATATGACATTATGACGTAAGATAAACGGGGAGAGACGGGGCCGCCTCGGAACATTCCCCGCGCGCTTTTCTCAAAAACCAAATTTTTTCAAAAAATCAATTTTTTGGGGGTTGCCGGGTGAAATTCTGGTGGGAAGTTACAAATTCGGATTCAGCGACCCAAAAAACATAAAGTGAGTCGAAATCCCACCAAAATGTCACCCGGCGAGCCCCCAAAAAATTGATTTTTTGAAAAAGTTTGGTTTTTGAGAAAAGCGCGCGGGGAATGTTCCGAGGCAGCCCCCTCTCTCCCCGTTTATCCTACGTCATAATGTCATATATCCTATTTGTTGCAAATTTTGTCTAGTTTCTGAATTTTGTAATGCTTTTCCCCTAAAATAATAAGAAATTTAAGTTAATAACAACTATTTTGGGGGGTTTTCGGGGGGGGGGGGAAGTTAAAAATTCGGATTCAGCGACCCAAAAAACTTAAAGTAAACCTTATAAGGAAAGTTCGGAGGGGAGAGGGGAGGGCGAATGTAAACGTGTGAGTGGTTAAGTGGAATTGCGCAACTTAGTTCACGCAGCATCGCGCGCATGTTCCGAGGAAGATCCCCCCTTCCCCTTCATCCTAAGTCATAATGTCATATATCTAATTTATTGCAAATTTTGTCTACTATCTGAATTTGTAGATATTTTTTCCCTAAAACAATAAAAAAATTGATTTTTTTAATAAAAACCTTTTTTGGGGGACTTTTTACCAAAATTTGGGGGGGGGGTTGCCGGGGGAAATTTTGGTGGGAAGTTACAAATTCGGATTCAGCGACCCAAAAAACATCTAGAAAGCCGATTTCCAGTACTACCATTAATTTTGCTAGGTAAAATTCCCTATTGCCTGGACTAAGAGGCAAAAGGAAAATTTGAATGATTTTACTGTAACATGAAATTATAGCACTTAGATCTGCATGCAGGAATAAAAACGTGTATAAAAGCATAAAACCGTTAAGAATGAAGACGTAGGATGAAGTTTGGAGGGTTGGGTCATTTTACCTCCCCACACAATCCACCTCTCTTCTGTGGTCACAAATGGACATGCAGCGTAATAAAGTGATTTTCTGTATAACAACACTTATGAAACATTTTGTTTAGAAAGACGCACCTATGACAAACCTATTAGTCAAATAAAACGCAAAATGAATTTTTGTGAGATGTGTCACTTTTCTTGCGGGTGAGCGATATGTCGTCACGGGCAGTATTTCTTTATTCTATTCGCACCGCTTTTTCAAAAACAATCTCTGTCAGACATTTATACTAAGATAACTTCAAAAGAAATTTACGACAAAAAATTTCTTTTGTAAATTGTGGTACGAGTGAATATAAAAAAAAAAAAAGTCGCCAGTCCTAGCCCGTAATCAAAAGGATGACATCTGTAGATGACTTATTTCAGCTGTCAAGTTCAATTTCTACTAACTCCGAAAAGAGGTGAAAATATTCCTTGAGAAGGAGTATTTCATGGTAATCTGATCCACATTCTAAGGAGATGATTTGATAAGTATTCTTATATCTTTCCCGCTCCTCGATATAAAAAAAAGAAAATATCTCTTTTTTCTAAGATGTTATGATTGTTTTAATATAATTTGGAATCTGTATTTACTGCCTCTCTGATTGATTTTTGTTTGAAGATAGTTTAACATTTTAACTTTTTTACGTAGAAGTAGTGGAATTCATAAAATAGAAAATATATCATGCATGCAATTATGTCTTTTAATTTTTAATTGTTTCTCTTCTGGATCCCTTTTTTAAAGGGGTAGCATAGCTCCCAACGTTTACCCTTTTTTCTTACCACTAAAATTTAAAAGAAATTTTTACTTTATTAAATCGCAGATTTCTGCGATTAAATAAGGCAAAAATTTCTATTAAATTTTAGTGGTAAGAGAAAAGCGTAAAAGTTGGCAGCTATAGGGTAGAGTAAGAGTATTCATAACTTATAACTTTAAATCAGATTTCAGATCTGAAAACATGTAAAATTTACTAGAACACTGAAAAATAAACCGTCTAAAACAAACATTGAAAAGCAAAGTAAATTCACTTGGATGAAATCTATGGATATTTCATGCACATGTTTTGCAGGGAAAGTGAGCAAGGGATGCATGCTGAGTAGTAACCTATTTAACCCTTTCAGGGGTAAAGTACTTCTACTGCTAAACTGTTAATATGATTGAATGACACCGGTATTTATGAACAAATTTATATGAAAGTAGGTAAAACTTTTCTTCGCGTACATTACACAAAGCAATATTTAATTCCTAAAATCTGGTACCAATGTAGCATTTGGGAATTAAATTTAAGGGGTATATATAATATACCGGTGCCCTTCAAGGGGTTAACACTTTCCAATATATTTAAGAAGTATTTATGACTCCGGTTTGTCTGCGTCTGGTCGTTTGTCCCTGCTCTAACTCTCGTAAATATGCTCAGATTGCAACGTAATTTTTATATGTTATTGCGTTTTACTGTAGGATGCTCGAAGTGGAAAATGGAATGCGTAGCATTTCTAGTTCGTTTACTAGGCTACTCGAAAGAATTCAGTTACACTTTGATCTATGAGAAAAAATCGTTTGTAGGGCATTCTAGTGATGATACGTTACCTCAAACATAATAAAATGTATATGCTTTAATAAGGTGGATTACAGTTAGAATAATTAGCATTTATAGTGCTTTTACAGGAACACACAAATTATTCCATTACATTATGATCTATAAGGGAAACTCGTTTGCAGTCTATGTAATGATTGATGTTACACTTACCTCAAACGTAATGAAATATACATGGATCACTGAGATTTACTACATGTTTCCTATGGATTATGAAGTGCATATGAGTTAACGTTCATTTACTGAGACACACAAAATAATTCAGTTACAAGTCTGACTATGATCCATAATTGCTGGAAGTGCGTTTTCAGCCATGGTATGCATTTTTAAACCTCATTAAATTTTTGGTGTATTACGTGGTATGTATAAATTCTATAGATGATATACAGGGCTGCAATAAAGAATTCGCAGACATTACGTGCTACGAACACCAAATGTTATAATTAGATTTTTACTGCATTATGTGTTTTTCTAAATTTTCATTTATATATCTCATTTTATTGTAGGATAAATTGAGATTTCCAAACAAAGTTCTGTTAAGGCCCAGATAGACGTATCATTCTACTCGCGCTCTCTCTGTTCTGGTCACGCGGTGTTTCTCATCTTTAACGGCTTTACAAAGAAACCGATGGGCATCCTGCCGGAGTGAAAAATTTCCTTCAATTTCAAAAATTTTATTGCTTTAGAATGAGAGGGAGCACTTTTCCTTTCTAAACGAAGCCTTAAGTTGCGAATAGACCATCCTTCTAACTGTTATCAGTATTGGCGTCGTTTCTTGTGGCGGCCATGCGGTGTTTTTGATCTTTAATGACTTTAAAAGGAAAGAGACTGATGTCCTGCAAAAATGGAACCTTTCCGTCAAGTAGAGTTGAGCTCCTTATCTCCTGACCCGTTGTTGATTCCCCTCATCCTTTTGTGAATAAACCACAGAAGGGTCCAGAACAAAAGATTTCCTAGAAAACTGTGGAAGGATGGCAAAACAAGCGTCTATACGCAGCCTTAGTCCTAAAAAGTGTTTCATATTATGTGCCCAATTCATGACATTTTGTTCTTGTTTATTACTCTTTCAGGGAGATTCCTAAACAAAGCATATAAAATAAAACAAAAGATGGAAGCTTTCGTAACCAATTATCTACCAGGGTAGATGATCAAAGTATCAGGGACCCTCCTCTACTGCGGTCGCTTTCTGTTGTCGCGCAACAAAGAAAAATCACAACAAACACGCCGACATAGGTTCGACAAGCTGTCGTGTTCTTCTGGGCCGAACTAAAGAAATTTTAGAGACCCAAACTAGACACAGCAAAGGCTTAACGATTAGTACTGCTTAACGATAGTGTCTTAACGATTTAACCCCTTAAGGATCGCTTAATATTTATGTAAACCGTACAAAAAGTACCTATTATTTTATTGCAGAAAGTGAGGGACTAAATAAAATAAGCAATTAATTTTATGTTTTAGGCGAATAAAAAGATTTTATAGAACATGTTTAAATTTGCCGAAAAGCCATCATGGAGGAATTTTGCACTTTAACGTTCGTTTCACACCATACAAATTAATACGAATAAGATCCTTATTTTTAAATTTGTACTACTTTACAAATGTTTACAAATAATTTTTAAAATGATATACAAAGTTAGTTGGGGTAACTGGACCCACGAGGTAACTGGGCCATTGGCTGTTTTATAAAAAACTGTTGATGTATTTTAAGTTTTAGATTTTGTGAACAATGCCCCTTAACCTCTACTTCCTAAAACAACGGGTGTCAACTCAATCATAACTCTCTCTTTGCTGTGATAGGTTGTCGAAAATTTGCGTTTCTTTTTTAAAAACAACGTCAATTTGGTTGAACTTCCTCGGCTTTTTATTAAAATACTGTAAGTACTTTTATTAAACAAACTTTTTTTTTTAAGATTAGGCATATAACTACGTTAATATTATTAGGTATCTATACACATTTATTTCATGTTTCAAATGTACGCCCGGTGTCCCAGTTACCCCATAAAATTTTCAAGAATGGGGTAACTGGGACACGTATCCGGGGTAACTGGACCATGCTGGATCCAGTTATTCCAATAGTTATAAATAATTTTTTTCAGTTTCTCTTACAACGGGAAGTAAATTTCTCTATTGTTTTTTTGCTCACAATAAATAAAATTATAGAATGCCTTATTAAAATTACGTAATAAAATTTAAAAAAAAAGCATATTGGGTGGTATCAAACCAAATTTCTTGCCCCTTGAGAGGCGGAGATGCCGTTATGGCATCACATAATTTTAATTCCTAATTGCCACATTGGCACCGGAATTTTGTAACGAAAATTTCACCCTTGTTAAGTACGTGAAAATATAATTTTACTTGTTTTCAAATAAATTCTCTTGTAAATACTGGTGTCATTAAATTATTTCCACATTTTACGAATGCAAGTACCTTGCCCCTGAAAGCGAGATAGCCAAACCTTGAAATTGTACGATACGATACAAATAAAGTACTTAAGTACTTACGTAGCCGTTTGTTCATAGATTTACCTTGCTATTTTTTTCCTTAAAATACTCATGTGACTTTTATACTTATCACCTATATACTAAAGTACATTAGTACTTACTTAATTTTTTTGTTTTTGGTATAAATAAATCTAATATTTTCAAATTTAGTGATTTCTTTAGACACATTCACAGCAAAGGTTTCCCTTAGAACGCTCTTTATTGATATATAATTTGCATGA
Source organism: Maratus speciosus (assembly GCA_963932465.1). NCBI lineage: Eukaryota > Metazoa > Arthropoda > Arachnida > Araneae > Salticidae > Maratus > Maratus speciosus. The sequence continues at coordinate 574,173,819 of OZ010787.1, forward strand.
TCTGCCTGGTTTAAATTTTTTTAAAGTTGTTTACACTTTTTCAAATAGTACCTGATATCCCATATGAAAAAAAAAAATAAACGCGTGTGGAGCATATACCCTCCTGGTCCACTTAACCCATTTTTATGGGGCAACTGGACCCATGAGGTAAGAAAGATGAAATATGCATATTTTTTATTTTTAAATACTAAAATATAATTTTGAGCATTTCTGTCTGATAGAGAGTACCTAACTGAACACATTTACAGAAGTTCAGGCTTTAAATCAAATGAACATTAGCTTTTTGAAGCTGAATTGTCAGAAGCTCCAGAGTCACGTTGTAAAATCATGGCCCAGTTGCCCCAACTAACCTTATGCATAAAGACTATCAATAAAAATGAAATTATTATTAGAAATGCTTGATTTATCAGAATCAAGACAATAAGTTACAGATTATTATTATTATTATTTTTTTTTTTGCCGCAACCGGATACAAAGCATTTATTTTGTGCAATCCATTAACCAATGTATACGCCCTTTGTAGCTACAGCAAAATAAATGCTCAGTGATTGTTTGTGATAAAATAAATGATGTGTAACTAAGCGCCCTGAGTTTTTGATGATTCTTTCTGATAATTTAAGGTGAAGTTATGGGTGAAGTTTTGAACTAATTTTTTTATTCTCTCCAAGAAAACTTTTCATCGTGAGAATCTTTTAGTCTAAACCGCACTACATATCCCACACGACAATCACTTGACATTATATTAAATTTTAAAATGCGTCAGGAACTTTTGGATCACCCTGTATATATATATTTATATTGTGCTATTGCTCATATTTATTTCTAAAAATTGAACTTTCCGTCTTGAACAACGCAAAATTTCCATCTTGAAATCTTGAAAACAGCAGAATATTAAATCGAATAGATGGCAACGGATTTTTCACGGATTTTTATTTATTTATTTATTTATTTTTATTTATTTTTTTTTTTTGTGTAGAAAACGTCTTTTAAATTTATAACGAAACTTTTGAGTGAACAAAATGCTTTTTTTTTTTTTTTTTTTTTCAGGAACAGGAAATTCTGACGTACTTAAACAAGCAGTTGTACCAATCGTTTCGAGAGAGTCATGTAGTCAATCCTACGCAAAATTAATGAACATTACGAACAGCATTGTTTGTGCTGGTTACGTTCAAGGTGGGCATGATTCTTGTCAAGTAAGTAGAATTATTAAATCTGCGTAACATTGAGGAAATAATACATATTTAAAGTATTTTTGAAAAACGTAAAATTTGTTTCACTTTAAAAAGAGAAAATATTATGTTTTTGATTATGAATTTAAAACAAGGTATCTTTTTAACTTTGTATAACTCTTTATAATACTGTTTTAAAAAGAATAACATAAATAACATAAAAGTAAAGTAAAAAAAATTACTCACTTTTTTCGGCAGAGGAATCTAAACTCTAAAGCAAAATCCGTGAATTAAAGTTTTCTTTTTCCGTTAAAGTACAAATAAATAAAATCCGGATTGACGCATCTTTCGTTAAAACACCGAAACTGCTCCGATTTAACACAAAAATTAAGTGAATCTCCTATTTTAACGGCATTTTCGTCAAATCACCGGGGCGCTCCGACAACTGTGCTGCCAACGATTTTTCGTTTTAGAAAAGGAATTTTTATGTACGTACATTTTTCCCACACCACCGAAACCTCGCGAATTTAATCTCTAAATATCCTGAAATTCACCAATCAAAGACGGAAATTTCGTCAAATAACAGAAACAATTCTTCAAATCACGGGAGGTGTTCCGGCAAATGTGCTGGGCAGTACTTTTTACGTTTTTTCACGAAAATGTTTTTGAGAGCGATCTCTATTAAAGTTCGGTTGTTCATTCGCAATATATCACATAATCGCAGATTTCTGCGATTAAATGAAGTTTAGTGCAAAGAAAAAAGGGTAAAATTTGGCAGCTATGCGTCAAACAATATTTAACAAATAAATATATTACAGCCCAGCTCGCTTATAAGAATAATCATTTTGAAAAGATAAATTAGTTATTCGACAGTACGCATTCTGTTATCCGACGGTACGCATTTAACAATAACTATTTTTTTAAATCCGATTACTGCATATAGTTTAATGCAAGCAATTATTTTTGAATAATGAAGTGTTAAAAAATAATTCAACCCATTGAAAGTACAGCGTATTAAAACTAAACTTATGGGATCCTTGAGCTAGTTCACAACACCAGCCAGGATTTATAAAGGGTGTGCTAAAAGGAACTCTAAAAAAATTCTCAATTCTTTAACAATGAATAAAGATAAAATAAGTTTATAAGTTTATAAAGTATCTCGAATACAGACTGTTCTTCTCTAATCGAACTCGGGATTCCTTAACTCACTTCTTGCTTTGCTTTAAATATGCTAAAATCACAAAAAGGGCTGAAAAAGGACAGTAATTCAATGAGTGATAACACTAACATCAGGAATAAAAGCGCTGCGCCACAAATAATCGATTGCTACAGCGAAATTCTAATAGCATGCCTCGCCTTATTTATTGAGTATTAATGCAGTATTATTAATTATTACGGAATTATTTCTTCTCCCATTTCACTTCAGAGCAAGATTTTTATTTTATTTGCATTCAGGGTTCGTACGGGTAACGTTATTTTCAAGGCAAATATCAGTATTTTCTTTATAGAAAAATAAATATAGTTTAAACGCTGAAATTTCACCTTATTTAAGGAGAAATTTTCTATAAGAAAATACTGGCACCGAAGGATTTCTTAGTCAGGAAATTCAAGGATCCGTACGAACCCTGGCATTAGTTATAATCTTAGACTTCGAAACATATTAATCTGATATTGAAATTGTAATTATGCTCGAGTACCATTAATAAAATGGGACAAAACGGAGGTCCCCGTTTCGAGACCCAGGAGAGAGGAGGTTAATGACATAATTTCTGAAATTTAATAAGGTGAAGAATAATATTAATATTTAGTGGTGAAAATCAGCTATTTGTGGTGCAGCAGTTTCATCCCTGACTGACATCCCTATTCCAAAATCTGAAACGTCGAGTTCTTGCTGTTTTGGTAATGATGGTAGAAATTTCTACTTGTTTTGACGTTTCCACAAAGCAAGACTAATTTTTTCAAAATTGTCGTACACTATCTTAAATTTTCTCAAAGATGTGAATGGAAACCCGAAAACATAGCTGCCAACTTTTACGCTTTTTTCTTACCACTGAAATATAAAAGAAATTTTTACTTTATTAAATCGCAGATTTCGGCGATTAAATAAGGCAAAAATTTCTATTAAATTTTAGTGGTAAGAGAAAAGCGTAGAAGTTGGCAGCTATGCGAAGACTCTGTATTCTTCACTAAATAAAGCATAGATGCCAACATCTCTTAATTATTCCGGAGTCTTATCCAAGAAAAACATGTTTAAGACTGGGAAGTGTACATAAGGAAATGCATCTTCATTATATAAGGTACTTATTAGACTTCAATTTAAAGTATTTGACTAAATAACATTTCCCGTTGGAAACATGTCTGTCTCGGATCAGACACCGGAATAATTAGGAGATGTTGGCATCTATGAATAAAAGGATCTCGTGTTCATACATTTCTTAGTTCTATGTCGCTGCAGTTGCTTCCCGCAGCTGTTCTGAATCACCCTGAATACCATATGGTATTTTAATCAGGATTATCTGAGGTTTTATTCACGAAGGAAAAAAACACCGGAAAAATTCTGGAAAAACTCATCCCGTATACAAAGTATCGTTTTGTCTGCTTTTAGTAAATTGAAAGTTGTAAGTTAAAAACACAGAACTTAATAATAATGAATAAATATTTTCATTCTTTCCATTCAATGAAACAACTTTTTTTAAGTAAAAAATGTACATATCTACTTAAACAGTATATGAATTAATTCTCTAATTAGCATAAAATAAATTAAATTAGAAAATTTTTTAATGCAACATGGTATTCATTCTAGAGAGAAACAATGAAGAAAAACAGTGTATCAGCCGTAGATTGACATTTTAGAAAATGCATGTAACATATTTGAAACCACATTTCAGCAGTTACACACTGTCAGAAAAATTTGTCTACACTAAATTATACGCCATTTTTAAAAAATAATTTCCGCACTCCTAGAAAACATGCTTTTTTCCGTTAATTCTTCCCGGAAGTCTGAAAAAGAGGGGGAAATTCCGTTTATTCCTTGCACGCTTGCGTATTGGCTGTATTAATACCAAAGTTCAAATTTATTCTTAAAATGAAAAAACGAAAATTCAACAAATTAAAATTTCTAATTTATGTCAAAAACAAAGAAAGAAAACTAATTCTTTCTATTTTAATAATGTAAAAATTTTCTCATTCATTTAAACTTATTTGCAGTTTATTTTTTAGTGTATTAAAAAAAGTTCTCATGTAATATATATTCTAAACGAACACATTAAAAAAATATATAGTTGTTCAATCAAGTTTAAAAAAAAAAAAAAAGATTTTATACAAAAAAGCAAACATTTCTTCTCGAATTTAATTCAAATTATAATATTCATATTTTACATCTAACTTTCAAATTATGTCTTATTAAAAATATGTCTAATATATAATAATTTTTATCCTCTATTATTCTATAAGTGTTAAAACACCAACCATTATTTCATAACGACGAAATGTCCCTGCAATTAAGTTTAAATTTACGAGCTTTCTGAACAAGAAATTTAACAAGCCTTACCAATTCCCCATTTGAAGAAACGCGTGTCTTCATTTTAATCTCGTACTCTCGTATACTCGCGCTCGCTGGCCGAGTGATTAAGATACCCTATTCGAAACGCGCGGTCCCTTGTTCAAAACCAAGTGGATCTATGGAAGAAAGAGATACGTATTTTTTTTTAAAAAAACTCCTTTTTCCAGATTACAAAAATTTTCTGTACTAGAACGGAAATTTCTTCAAATCTTAGATCTATACCGGTAGCAGTGCTGCCAAGAATATTTCCATGAATTGAGACAGTATTTCTGAGAGTGCATCTATAGTCGGAAGAATACCCGATTTATTTTGTGCAGCTCTATACTGGTTTATCTCGTCTAAGTAACAAACCAATGTTGGTTACTTTGGTGCCAAATATTGCGCCAATATTTCATTCGTCGGAAATAGATCCAGTGAAAGACCTAAATTGTAAACATATATTGGTAATTGGAATTATTTACCTGTACTACAAAAATATTGGCTTAACGTTAGAAATATTTTCAGTACCACACCAATATTGAAACAATATTGGCTTTACATTAAAACTATTGCCAATAAAGTAATAAAGTATTTTTTAGTAATATTTGTAAAATGCTGCAAGCTTCCGAATGTTGAGAATACTTCATGTCAATATTCAAAATACAGCCAATATTTGTCGAGAGTTTGCTAACACTATGCTAATATTGGGTCAAAATTCTTTTGCTAGATTGCTGAAAACATGTCAGTAACAGAAAGAAGACTCTATTGATAATCAGTTATCTTAAGTTTTATGTAAATATTTAGGGAATTGAAAAACGATAGTCTGTTAAAAGCAGTGCAACTAATTTGTAAATTTACATCTATTACACATCCAAGATCGTAAATTTGTATCTATAAAATATCCAAGTCTCTGTAAATTTACATGCATAGAAAGGCTGAAGAGTTTGTAATTTTACATTAAATGATCCGATGACAATTGTGTCTTTGTTGTTCATATCCTATTCAATTTATAACGCCTTGTATAATATAGATGTTTCGTACCGGCGCAATATAGCACAAACAAGCACTTTTTCTAAAAATATTTTAGAAGCTTATTGTTATAAAAACTCAAGAAATCAAAATCTGCAATATTATAGCTCAGTCTTGCCAGTCCGCTACTTTTTGAAAAAATCAGATTGCTTAATTACCACCACTTTTTTCAAATAATATCATTCGCCGTATTTAATAACAGACTAAGCAAGGCGAAACCTTCAATGTCAACATACAATTTTAAAAGATTGGTGTAAGTCAAGCACTCTGAACTGGGTTGTTATATAAATACCAAAATTTTATTTTGAAGACCATTACTTTCGTATAGTATGATTCGCAAAATTTTTGTAACTAAATAAGGGGTCTATTTCTCTACGGAAATAGCGGTCGCCAAAATAAAGTTTAGTATTTCCCAAGCAACCGTGAATCTAAAAGAATAAAATAGCCCACTAGTAAAACTGCTACTGTTGCAAAAAAAACTGAATTCGATAACACCTCTTATCATCTTCTGTTAATTTCCGGTGAAAACAGTAATTTCCTCCATCAGTGTATAAAAAACGTATAAACAAAAGATCAACAATCTTCAGCGAATTTTTTTAATTACGAACTAGCAGTTTAAATTTACCGAAAATAATACTATCCTGCAAAATTTGAGTTGTATTATGTGTTTTTAGCTTTTGATAATTGATTCTTATGTATTTAGTGGCGCTGAATCCGAAAATGACCTCTTTTTTTACCATCAAGTAAGGATTTTTTGCAAATCGTAAATTTCAAAGCTAAAAAGTAAAAAAATAGCGAAAATTTCATACTATAAAATAGATGTGATTGTTGTGTTTCTTAACTTTTGATAATTGATTTTTATGCATTTTTTACCGCTGAATCCGAAAATGACTTTCATTTTCAACCATCATGTCAGGATTTTTCACAAATCAGTGATCTCAAAGTTAAAATTGAACCCCATCCCTCCATCTTATCGTACACCTGAGCTGTTTAGCTGTAAGAATCCCCAGTATAAGCCAAAAAAAAAAAATAATAATAATAATAAATTATGATGAATGAATTAAGTAAAATTAAGCTTAATAAAAATGTTTTACATCTATTTTACAGTAGCCGATTTTCGTTATTTTTTAACCTTGAAATTTACGATTTGCGGAAAATTCGGAGATGATGGTTAAAAATGAAGATCATTTTCAGATTCAGTGCTAAAAAGTACATAAAAAGCAATTACCAAAAGTTAAACGACACAACCATCTCCTCTATTTTATAGCATCAGATTTAGCTATTTTTTAACTTTGAAATTTATGATTTGCAAAAACTCCTGAGATGATGGTCAAAAAAGAAAATATAATTTTCTTCAGTTCGTCATTTCACAGTTCATCATTTTCGGATTCACTGCTAACAGTACATAAAAATCAATTATCAAAAATTAAAAACACTACCATTTCCTCTATTTTTTAGTATCAGATTTTCGCTATTTCTTTACTTTTTGCCTTCGAAATTTACTATTTGTGAAAAATACTGAATGGATGGTTAAAAATAAAAGTTATTTTCGTATTCAGCACTAAAAAATGCATAAAAATCAATTATTAAAAGTTAAAAACACAACCATCGAAGGCTTGTGTAATTCATTTCCTTTCTGCATTTTTACAGAAAGTTTTATCATTGTACTAGAGATGGCTTAATTAGTTAAATAAGCTACTAACATTTAAATAAGCTTCGAAAATGCACTCAGCATTGTAATTGTGACCTGATTTTAACTAACCTATGTTATTAATTCAAGAACTCTTTCTTGTTTATTTATTCATCAAACGGTTTTAGTTTTAAAACCAACAGACAAAAAAGTAGAAAACGAAACTTTTATTTAAACAAAGAAGAAATTCGGCATTCGTTTACATTTACTTTCCAAGGAGAAATAACTTTCGAAAAGGTCAAAAGTCATTTCGTTTAATGCTAAAATTTTCTATAAATGAATAGCTATATGAGTTTGAAGATCAGAGCTTTTAAGATCATCAGGAACATTTTATTTTCCAAATTTTTAATATTTCTTATTTCTTTTTGCATTCTAAAAAATCTATTTCACATACGAGTGAATAAAACGTGCATGATCGCACAAATCTTAGCGTATGTTGTGCTAGATACACATTAGGAATAAGCTACCATAATTCAAATGTAATACACGGTTAATCAAAATTATGTAAAACGTAACACTAGAAATGCCGAAAATTTCACATGACTTATAAAAAAAATGTAGTACACCAGAATTTTTATTTAATAACTTATCTATTTAAACTATTTTTATGTGATGCATAAGTTTAACTCTTTGTTAAAGAAACTTCTGGTTCCAATCGAATTATACATATTTGGTAGTAGTCTGGCGCTTCTAGTGTTAAAGATCAACATAATTTTTACAGACTGTTTTGTCTTTCAAAATCGCACAAAAATAAGTTAAAAAGCTTTAAATAAAAATTCTGGTGTACATTTTTTTTTAATATAAAACTTGAGTGAAATTTCTGGTGCTTCTAGTGTTAAATATATCAAAAACCGGTCATTTGACTGGTACCAAATGAAAATATTTCAATTCAAACTCGAAATTTCTTAATGGAAATAAATAAAATGTGAATCACACAGGAATAAGTTAAATAAAAAAGTTAAAAGCTTTAAATACAAATTCTGGTGTAAAATCTACTATATACATAAAATGCAAATGCGAATTTCGTTCCAACCGCTTATAATTCGAGTTAAGCTGAATGGATTTTGATCGTATTTGCACTGTTAGTGAGATAATTTTACAGGGAAGGTTTTAGTGCATTGCATAAAGTTCTACGTTACTTTTGCTATAGACTTAAGGAGGAGTTATATAATAAGATAAACCTGATAATGAAAGATTAGCGATTTTTAAAGTTCTATTGGGCAAATTTTGATGAGTCTTACACTGTTAGTTAGATAATTTTTAACGAAAGGTTTTATTATACTGAATACCGTTCTATAAACTTCCCCAAACTCTACTGTAAATGATCAACTAAAAGATTTGGTCCTTAACAGACTTTTAGCACATTGCATATCATTCTACGTTACTTATAGTTTCAGTTTCAGTTTCTGGCCAGGTGGGGAGGCCTACCAATATGGTTTTAGCTCAACAAGCCCCGCCCAGCATAATAACTACCAACATCACGGGTCGCTGCCGGAGGCAGGGCCCGGAAATACCTTCGTTGAATAAGACCCCTATATATTAAAACTTACAAAATTATACAAATATGTTACAAGTGGCAGCCCAGTTATATCCCAGGCGTGCTGGACTTATCATTATACAATCTTATGTACATTACAAATTTTGAAGGGGAAAAAAAACCCCCTCATAATACAGTATTATACATTAGTGGACAAGTAAAAAACAATAAAAATACACTAAACAAAAGAAGTCCAGATGTGAACCAATTGTGGAAAATCCACTTCATAGGACTTACAGATACAACAAAAACAATGGGAGTTCCCATTTTTTCATATAAGATACAATGCTGGATTACACTATTACACATAAAAAAAAATAAAACAATATATAAGTTCTGACACAGGAGACTATTTACAGAAAAGCACGATGCTAGAAAACAAATAACACTATTCAAAGCAATACTTCGTTTTCAATGATAAAGCTCTTTTTGAAGTGGGTTTTAATTCTTATTTTGATGCCAAAACCCATATGCAAGTAAGAATTAAACCAAGAATTATATGCAAATGCTAATAAAAAGAAAAATAAATAAATTATAATAATAATAATAATAAGTTGTTACTTTACAAATTAAAATTGATGCAATAGACTATTATTTACAAATGAAACACGGTGCAAGAGAAGACTTTAACTCTATGCAGATTAAATTTGGCGCTAATGAGTACTGTAATGATGCCAACAATAAGAATGTCAAATAAGACAAACACGATGCAAATACTAATAATAATACACGGTAGAAGTACCAATAACAATAAGCAATGCGAATACTTAGTAGAATAATAAAATGAAACAGAACTAGATTACAAGGAGAGGGTCCGAGGGTGGTGTCACCGAATGTGATGAACATTTGTATATCGATAGAGTATAGTTAGTATATCAATATATGAGCGTCATAAAGCGCAACGCCCAGGGAGTCTTGAGAAAATAAGTCGCAAAGTTTAAGCTACAATTTATAATGGGATAAATTTCCTGCTTTGGCAAGCGGCTCCGTGGCGTGATCGGCAGCATCCTGGATTTGAGTTTTTTCTACCCGGGTTCAAACCCGGCTCGTACCTGTTTTTCGGAACGAAAATTTTTATCAGTCATTTTCGAACCGCAATTGAAAAAATATGTATAATAATTGAAATTTAGGAAAAATATGAATTAAATGTATGTTTTGTAGCATATAAGTGCTTTTTTAACTACGAAATTTTGAATGTTTAAATATGCAATGAAAAGAAAGAAAAACAACCCACATATATTTATAGGTCTATAAACCATAATTTTTTTGTTGTTATTTAAAATTATTTACAGTTATTTCAATGAATATCTACAATTTTTAATAGAGAAATAAATTAAAATAGGTGAACATATATATTATTTTCATTTTGTTTCCTCATTCAAATATTACAAATATTTCATGGTTTATTAAAAATATGATTTTACATTTTTAATATGATATTTTAAAGTCTGGGATTCTAGAATGTTAATTAGAATAAGTGTCTACGTAGTAATTTCTTTCGGAAATCATTTATATATATATATATATATATATATATATATAATACAGTTTAATTATATAAATACAATTTTAAGTGCTGATATTTTCATGTTTATATATTTAATGAAAAGTAAAGATAAAATAAATAAATAATAATAATAACAAACTAAAAAAAAAGTCAATTGGTACTTTTATAGACCATAAAATTAAGCTAATTTTAAAATTTATTTACTGTTAGTTACATTCAGTATGCTGATTACATTCAATGCTACTATTTTTCAAAGTGAAATAAATGTATCGTTTTTTACCAACTAACTTTTTAACTTTTGAATTTTTAAAATATTGGATTCCTATGATTATAGTTAGAATAACTCTCTTCGTGCTTAAAAATAAGTTCTAAAAAGATATTGAACTGCTGAAAATAGTTATTACGTAGGTAATAATTACAAAACCAAAAATCTGAAAAAAAAAAAAAAGTCATATTAAAATTTTTAAATAGGGTATTAAAAAAGTCATCAAATATTCGAAATACTTTCATATAGAAACAAAATTAAAATAATATAATTATTCACGCATTTATATCATTTGTTTTAATTTATTTCCCTATCAAAAATAGTAGATTATTCATTGAAATAACTGTAAATAATTTTAAATAACAAAAAATTTCTGGTCTATATACATATAAATATGCGGGTTTTTTTTCTTTCTTTTCATTACATATTTAAACATTCAAAATTTCGCACTTAAAAAAGCACTTATATGCTACAAAACATACATTTAACTCATATTTTTCGTAAATTTCAATTATTATACATATTTTTTCAATTGCAGTTCGAAAATGATTGATAAAAATTTTCGTTCCGAAAAACAAGTTCGAGCCGGGTTTGAACCCGGGTAGAAAAAACTCTAATCCAGATTGCTGCTGATCATGCCATGGAGCCGCTTTCCAAAGTAGGAAATTTATCCCACTATAAATTGTAGCTTAAATTTTGCGACTTATTTTCTCAAGACCCACTGGGGGTTGAGCTTTATGGCTTTCATATATTAATATACTAACAATACTCTATAGATACACAAATGTTCATCGCATTCGGTGACACCAACCTCGAACTCTCTCCTTGTTAGTTATAGAATTAAGGGGGAGTTGTATAAAAAGATAAACCCGATAATGAAAGATTAGCGTTGTTTAAAAATTCTATTGGACGGATTTTGATGTATCTTAAGGACTGTTTCCTAGAATCCGCACAAACTTTGCAGCTATGCAAAATAACAAAGAAATACGAATCAGGCGAAACCTGCGCGTGAAGAGTTACGTTATAGTACATAAGGGTACTCCCGCTAGTCGAGAGTTCATTAAGTAATCTGTGTTTTCCGATAACGGAGTCGAAAGAGGAGTGTCTGCGTACGTGTGTGTAAAAGTTTTACGAAGGCTATACAGTCATCAGGGTAACTTTGAACCATGGGGTGTAATTTTGCACCACCTCTTAATTTTCAATATTTTTTACTCCACAAGACTAAATAAGCTCCAGAACTGTGCTCTGTTGGCAAAGTTCTAAACTGGCATTTCTACTCTTTATTTTAGAAAATAAATTAGCAACATTATATGCAATTAAATTCATCATCTAACTATTTTTGTGATGTACTGTTTTCAAGTTAATTTTGAATGCTGTTTTTAAGTTGTTGTAATCCAATTAAATTTTCATAGTAAGTAACAATATACTCATTTATCAGACATATTATTATCTAAATGTTGTAAATGTGGTAGTATTTTGTGATTATTTATTTATTAATAGTTAATAAAATGTAAAATAAGAAGGCACTAACATTTTACCACATTTTCAGGGTAACTTTGAGCTGGCTCAATGTTATACTGATGTTTATAATTTACTGATTATAGGTGCTACTGTCAAAAATTTCCCATATTTGCACTTATATTTTATTTAAATGCCGAATGTGAGCATTAGATATAACATGTAAATATTTTCTCAAATATGTGTAAAATACATAAAATTCATTTAAAGGCGTTATTCGGGTCGGAGCTACTCAAATTTGACAATTCATACATTTGACAATTTTTATTCTTGTTTGAATAATACCAGTACTAGTATGTATTACTGTAACTATGGATATATTATTGAGTTAAAACATTGAAAATTGTTTTCCACTGCATTTTTATGTTTTATATGAACAATAAACAGGTTTTTTTATTTCTAAATATTCATGGATCTCTTCTTCCACTTTTCTTATGCCTGATATTAGTTGTAATATCATAAATTATACAAATCTTGTGATGTTGGGAAATGTATATTCGGAGTCTTTACATATCTGAAAACATTTTTGGGGGTTCAAAAGTGTCCTAACTATAATACTTTTTTTTATAATGAATTATTTTAGATAATATTTATCATATGGTGCAAAGTTTCCCTAAATGGCTGGGTAACTTAAAACCAGGTTAAAAATTAATTTTTTATAGCTTTTATCATAATTATTCCTTAATTTTTGATAGTCATACAATAATTTAGGATAATTTCTTCTCTTTTATGCCCCTGGTTGCAACAATATTATTAAAATAAGAATGTGACATATGGAAATGGAGAAAATGCGGATGAAAGTTACACTAAATGACTGTACTCATAATGGGAACAAGTTCCTCATGAACTATTTTTTTGTTGAAAATATTATCCCCAAATGAACTACATACGATGCTCTACAACGTTACTAAAAGGGACTTCCGGACAAAATACAATCGAGATTAGGTAGGAAGGCCCAGAAAGTCACCAAGCAAAAGTTACAGCAGTTGAAACGACTGCTAGTCAAAAACGACCGAGCCCATCCTACGGCTGCCAAATTCAGTGTTTCACCCGGCCACATACATAAGACTATCAAAAAGAAGCTTAAGATCAAATATCAAAAGAAAAGGGTCATACCAAAAAGAACAGAAAAGCAAATGGTTTCCGCAAAAACGAAGTGTGGTCGCTTGTTCAGAAAATTCTCTGATCGAGCAGCCATCTTGGATGATGAGTCATATTTCACGCTCCCTCAATCCACTTTTAACTATAATTGTGGCTACTACACACCTGACGTCTGCGCGATACAACCTATCATCAAATTTGCTACTAAAGCGAAATTCGAAGACTAGATCCTCGTTTGGATTGTGATGGGTCATAAAGGCTTGAGTCGTTCGTTCATTCGAAAGTCTGGGTTCGCTGTCAATGAGCAACGACATTTGAACAAGTACATTCACCGTCGTCTCATCCCCTACATCCATAGCAATTACAACGGCGGTGATTACGTCTTCTACCCAGAGTTGGCCATCAGTCATTACTGTAAAATCGTTTTCAGTCACTTCCGCCAGCCAAACATCACTTTCGTAGAGAAGTCCGACAACCCGACTAACGTTCCCGAAATTCGACCAATTGAGTAGTTCTGGGCCTTTCTGGGCGTATCTTAAGTCCAAAGTGTATGCTAAAGGCTGGAAACCAGATAACATACAGAAATTGACCAATCGAATTAAGTACTGTCTCAAAATTATGGGCCAAAATTTTGTACAACGTCTAGCAAGTACCACCAAAAGTAAAATCGATAATGACCGACGAAAAGGTTTAATTGAAACCCGTTAAAATTTTAAGGAGTAATGTGGTTATTAAAGTTACCTTACAGTGCCCATTTGTGTTCTTTGTCTCGTTTTTTCATAGCTTTCTAGTCAAGAAAATATTGTGCGGATTTATATGAAACAGACGTTACACTATTCGTTAGATAATTTTTAAGGAAATGTTTTATTATGCTGCATTTCGAGAATTCACCAAAGTCTACTGTAAATGATCAAATAAAAGAGTAGGTCCTTAACTAGTAGGTCCTTTTATAAGAAAAAGACGGCAATTGTGTAGAGAAATAGAGTAAACCTTATTCTTTCCAACGATGTAAATTTCTATGAAAATAATAAATGTTGTCTATTTGTAAATTTGATGGGAACCTTATTTTTGGATCGACCCACGTAAGTTTTTGGAACTGTATATGGAGACCATGTCGCTACAAAACAGAACTAGTAAAGGAAGAAAAAAGTGTACGACAGCAAGCGATGATAGAAGAATTAAGAGACTGTGCATAGAAGACAGGAGAAGCAGAAAATCTTCTGGATGCATACAAGGTAACATGGCGCGAGCCAATGTGATGTTGAGGGCAAGTAGTGCGCAGACCACACGGATTTGGTTTGAACACTAGAATTCCACGAAAAAAGCAATTTTTATCTCTCCAGTAAAGGTTGAAAAGATTAAACTGTGCTAAAACTCATATTAACTGGACATCGGAAAAAACGGGGCTGTGTTATTTTGTCTGACGAGATCAAAACCTCCCTGTTTGGTGGTGGCGACATAAAACACGCAAGGAGAAAAATCGGAGAAGATTTGCTTCCTAATTGCGTTACATACACCGTAAAGGATCCGGTCTGTGTTATGATAGGATTTTGCATGATATCAAAAGAAATGGGCAGAATTTGTGTATTTAATGGGAATATGAATGCCCAAAAATAAATTAATTAAATACTTCCAACTCAAGCTTTCTGCACGTGATTTTTCCAAGATAATAATGCGCTTCTATTTCAAGAGGATTCATCTCCCTATCATGTTGCTAAAGTGTCCAAAAAGTGGCTTCAAGATCATTATATTTCATTGTTGTAATAGCCTAGACCTTAACACAATTGAAAATTTATTGAACCGACTAAAGAAACTATAGTAAGATAGTGTTATTTGATCTCACAAGACCAAAATCTACCTCTTTGGTAGTGAAGATTTGCATCCTAATTGCATTACACACACCGTAAATCATCCAGTCAGTGTTATGATATAACGTTATATGACATCAAATGGTCTGGGTAGAATTTGTGTGATTAATAGGAATAAGAATGACCCAAAAGTATATAACCGAAATACTTCAATCCCAACTTAAGCTTTCCGCACGTGACCTTTTCCAAGATTATGAAGCATTTATATTTCAAATGGATACAGCTCCATTTCATGTTGCCAAAGTGTGCAAGAAATGGTTTCAAGATAATCATAGTGCTCTGTTGGAATGAGTCAGGAATAGCCCAGATTCTAACCCAATTGAAAATCTAGATATCTGACTAGAGGAACTTGTTCAACAGAAGCATCCCAGAAAATAGAATCCATTTAATAGAAGCAATAATTAAATCTTGATATCGCATTATAACAGCTTCAGAACTAAAACACTTTGTTCACTCCATGGGAAGGCGTTGTAAGGCCGTAGATAAAAGTAAATGTTACCCAATTAAGTATTAACTAACAATATGATAATTTTTGTATATCTCATTTTTTCGATATGTTTCCCTCTTCTTCTTTATAACTGCTGTTCTAATAAACATTATTTCACGAAATTTGTTGTATTACATTTTTGATTAAAGTATCTTTCTATTTGCATCTAATTCTATGGTATTACTTACAGAAAAAAAATTGTGTTATGAACATTCAAACTTCCAAACTACGTTTTTTCAAAAATATTTTCAAAATTAGGACCACTACTACATAATGTACTCAATAATACGAAAACATTTCTATTATAGTTCCAACTCAAACAAATTTCTGGTGATAACATCAAGTAAAGCAACTCATTATAACCACCCTTTCACTAAACTCATAAATTTTTTTCTTTTTCTGGATGCTTCAATGATATACAAATATTCGAAACTTTTGTCTGGAGTAGGGAGACTGGACAATTATCAAGTTTCCAGTTTTTCAAGTAATTTATTTTTCAAGTGTAAGATTTAAGAAAAATATATAGATTTTAAGAAACAAATCAAATATCTTGAATAATTATTTTCCGTTTGTCCAAACCGTTCCCCAACCCTCTTCGCTTCTTAAGAGCGGTACAAGAACGTAGAAGTGTACAGTTAATTGTCACGGAGATGTAATGACGTTTCACGGGTTACAGATATTTTCATTTGTTAATGTTAAATAAATTTTTCTACTCCTTGAAAAAAAGTCTGTTAATCGCCCCTCTGCATCTGGTGCCCGGGACACTCCACCGTTGCTACGCTGGCGTTTTTTTGCTACACTGTTAAAAATCTGGGGCATTTGCTGCATCGTCACTCCATCGCTTTTATAGGAAACTGTAACTTGACTATATTATGGGGCATTCTCATTGGTCAGAACAGAAACATTCTATAAAAGTGGTGGAGTGAGTATGCAGCAATTGCTGCATATCTTTAACAGTGTATACTGTAGATTGAAACTTTTTAAAATCATATGTTTTACTAGAAAATAAAAAACACTTCTATGGACAATAACTTTTAAATATAATTTAAGGATTTTGTGCGGTCTGTACTTCAGGTTGCATATTATTAGCGAACATTTCGCTATTTTATAAAAAATAATATTCTATATGCAAAGAAAAAAAAAGGATGTAATGTTTTCTTCGAGGAGAATTTTTGAAGTCCTGGGGGGAGCGGGCTATTAATACTTCTAGGCTATAAAAAAGCCTGAAGCCATCATCCCTCCATGAAATCTTTCCGGGGAATGTTCCCCCTCGACGAATACCTGAATTCATAACTGGAGGCAAAACCGAGAATAAAGTTATAAAATGTTGGTGTAAATTATACTTGGTATAATTTTTAGGAAAGAGATGAAGTATCTTGTGTACAGAATTTTCGTTGGGTGGTGAGCAAATGAGCTGGCCAAATTTGCCCGAAAGTCGATAAAATTCTTACTTTTATAAAGACTTAAGGAAGGTTTCGACCCTCTATTGCACCCCGTGAGTACACCTAAAGTGGTAAGCTTATAAAGGCTAAAAACATTTCATTGTGTTTCTGTTAAATTTTTGTTGTTGTACAACGAGTAAAAGTTGTTGCATAAAAATCATTTTATTTCCCTACCTTCTGTTGTATACGTTCCAATATATTTATTTCTACGTATTAGTTAACTTTATATTTCTATCTTTATTATTTGTATGTGGAAAATGCATAATCATTAAAAGAAAAAAAATTCATTTTTAAGAAATACTTTAAAAGTAACTAATTAGTTTTTAAACGTAACTATTAGACGTAATATAGAAAAATCCTGCAAGTAATGTACGAGCTTAAACGTAACTTTTAAATGCAACTAATTAACTTTAACTAATTTTTTTAAACGTTTTCTTATATAATTTGTATTATTAAATAAGACATTATTTGCTTCAGATGCAATTTTTAACATATTTATTTATTTTTCAATATATTTTCCTAATTATCAACTTATTTGTGTATTTATTCTGTCTTGCCATCATTTAAAAGAGTCAACACAAAACTTTCGAAGGTTATTTTTCTAATTATTCTAAAATTCAATCGGTTAACACCTAATAACACCTAATTACTTGAAGGCAGTTGTGTTATTTGTATATCTTTTTTTTTTCTTCCAAAGAATATCTAGAAACACTGACGATTATTTTTATAAGTAAACATAATTTCTTATCAACAGGTTTCTTATTATTTTTTATTTTCTTCTATTATTTAGTTGAAGAAATTCCTTGAAACATTCCCGCGATTCAGAAATGAGACACACAAGTAGCTTAATACTAAGCACTCCTTGACACCACAGACGGCTGAATATAGCCCCCTGAATAATAGGCCCGAGTGCTGACAGAAAAATGGTGGCTGTCGAAGGCGAATTTTTTTCAGCTTGTGTTCGGTCCCTCGAATATTCATACTATTAATTTTTAAGTTTTTTCCGCTTTATTTTCCTGAGATTAAACATGTAAATGAAATCTTTTATAAAATACTGGTGTCCAAATTTAAGGGACCGTACGTACGTTAAAAAAAATCCGTCTACGATAGCCGCCATTTTTGTGTCAGAGCTCAGGCCTTCTATTTAGGGGGAGGTGGCTGAATATGCATGTCTATTCTTTCTCTAATTCAATGTTGGCACCTAGCTGGTTAGTATTGTTCTGATTGGTTCTTGGGGTATCCAGGCAATGCAGATTTTTAATGTCTTGGCAGCGATGATCGATTTCATTAGGCAACGCGTATTTTTGACACACAAAATTTAGTTTATTTAATGGTGATTCTGAATAATTTAAAAAATACGTCCACAAATAATTTCCGTACGTTTATCAAATATTTTTTTTTTCAATTTTAACAAACAAAATAAAACAAAAATACGTTTTTCATAACATAATCACTGAATATTATAACAACTTTTTTGAACATTATAACATTTTCTCCCCGTAAATATGAAAACTATGAATCTCTAAACATATAATTTTTTTTTTATCAAATTTACAATTTTCGAAAATACATGAAAGGGAGGAAAGCCACGATCACTAACGCATGTATGGGTGTGCTATGAGCCTATGAAAACAAAACAAAACAAAAAATTAAAATAGAGAAAAGATCACTGGATGCAAGAATCGCATTATGAAGTAATTTTAAAAATGCATGAAATCTATTAAAGCCGCGATTACTAACACATGTATCAGAGCTTCGCGCACATAAAAACAAAATAACCATCACTGGATGCAGCAACATCGTCCTATAGCAATCATAACAAGTTGGAAATTGCTCGTCAAACGTGGCAAATGAGGTGCGTTCGTACTATAACTAGTTTTATAATTATTTTTTGCACCCCATATTGTACTGAATGTATATTTTTTTGCGCTTCATAAGTGCATAGTCTGTAACATCATTAAAATGCACTTACAATAATTTTTTCCCCATTCCCCGTAATGTAACGGAAAACTTTTGACTGTCCCTGTAATTAAACTATAAATTCGATTTTCATAAAATTTGAAATGGCTCGACAAAATTTTGCAGCAATTATATATTTAAAATTTCAGACCATTCGGAAGGCTGTAAAATCATTAAAATGCATTTGCAATAATTTTTTCCCATTGGCCATAATGTAACGGAAAACTTTTGGGTGTCCCTGTAATTAAACTATACATCCGATTTTCATAAAATTGGAAATGGCTCAAAAAACTTTTGCAGCAATTATATATTAAAAATTTCAGACCATTCGGAAGGCTGTAAAATCATTAAAATGCATTTGCTATAATTTTTTCCCATTGGCCGTAATGTAACGGAAAACTTTTGGGTGTCCCTGTAATTAAACTATACATCCGATTTTCATAAAATTGGAAATGGCTCGATAAAATTTTGCAGCAATTATATATTAAAAATTTCAGACCATTCGGAAGGCTGTAAAATCATTAAAATGCATTTGCTATAATTTTTTCCCATTGGCCGTAATGTAACGGAAAACTTTTGGGTGTCCCTGTAATTAAACTATACATCCGATTTTCATAAAATTGGAAATGGCTCGATAAAATTTTGCAGCAATTATATATTAAAAATTTCAGACCATTCGGAAGTCTGTAACATCATTAAAATTCACTTGCAATAATTTTTCCCATTGGCCGTAATGTAAAGAAAAACTTTTGACTATCCCTGTAATTAAACTATACATCCGATTTTCATAAAATTGGAAATGGCTCGACAAAATTTTGCAACAATTATATATTAAAAATTTCAGATCATTCGGTCGGGTAGTTTTTGCTCTGTTATATGCGGACGGACAGACAGACGGACGGACAGACGGACGGACAGACAGACGGACTGAACGACGACTATAGGTGCTAAGTATTTATATAATTACGAACGCACCTAAAAATGCATGAAATTGGTCAAAGCCGCTATTACTAAAACGCGTGTATGAACGATTCGTGCATATTAAAATAAAGCAAAACAAAAATGTTGGATTCGGCTAAATCGTTGTATTGGAATCTCTAACAGAGGGAATTCGTTAAAACCGCAATTATTATAACGAATATTTAAAAAATTCACATTATATGACATAATTGTTAATATTGTAAAATTATATTTAATAACTTAATTAAATATTGAAAAATAGAAACTTTCCATTTTTTCATTCAAAGTATTTTTTTATAAATATTGAAAAATAAAAACTTCCCATTTTTTTAAACTTTTCGGAGCGTGGCTCCGATTTGGGGTCAACAGAATGGGAGACAAATGACATATCACATAGCTACTAGGCACTCATTCTGAAAAAAATTTTAATCGTTGCGTGCTGCAATCGTTTACCTCTTCCAAGACATTATAATTAGCATGGTCTGGGTATCTGGATCTGAAGAGCCAATAAGAGTAATGCTAACCAGCTAGAATCCAACATCGAAAAACAGAACGAATTGGCATCTATATTCTAGCCGTTAACAATGTAGTTATGCATAGCTACCAACCTTCCACTAATCTTCCGTAATGTCTGGATTAATTTAACCCAGGTTAACCACATTTTGAACCAGAAAATTTATTTCACAAATGCATATTTATTTAATTCCAGGTTTCTACGTGGAACATATTTATTTTCATTTCTTAAAAAAATTTCTGGTTTGAAACGTATTAAACCAGGGTCAAATTAACGCAAGTATTACGGAAGATTAGTTTGAGGTTGGCAGCTATGGTTACGAATAAAGAGGAGGCGACATACAGTATACTGTCTACTATTTGCGAGTGAAATAACTGAGCAGGTTGTCACAAGATGGCGGCTGATTTTTTAAAAATCGTATCTATAGTTAATGATTACCAACGGGGCAAACTTCCCACCAGTAAAATTGAATAGAAAATTTAGTCTTATTTAATGGTCTTATTCATGGAACTATGTTCTCACAAATATGGTAAAATTTTCTATTTGCTTTTACTGGTATCAGTTTGCCTTGAAAAACAGGTTGTCACAATATGGTGAAATCGCAGGGCCTGACTTCCATCAAAGTAAACATCGACCAGTAAAAATGAAGATTTGTTTCTGCCATTATTTATGACTGAAATTTTGCATGAATAATGAGTTTAGATAAGGAGAAAATTTTTATATAAATTTACTGGTGGAGTGCATTCCACCGACGCTAATCAACCTTTTCAAAAGCGGTTACAGTTGAAGCTTCATTCTTTTAAAAATATGTCATTTCCTCTTTATTAATAGTTCCATGGTCTTAACGACCTGCACTGACCACCATTTGAAAGAGACGAGTACAGTTAAAAATCATTTTTCCGTGTAGTTTCTAGAGTTTTCCCGCAAGGAAACAAAATCTTTAAAAAATATTACCGTAGTTAAAAGATAACGATGAGAAACTTTTCCAAGAAAAAAAAAAAGAATTTGAGTTTTAATTTAAACTCGATTAACGGAAAAAAATGAATTTCGCGCTCATAATTTCATAATTGAGTCAGATTCAATTCAAAATTCATCACAATTGAGTCAGATTCGCGAATCTTGGGCCAATGTGTTCGCTCAGTTACGACACTGAACACAGGGCTGCACAAAAAGTATATGGATACATATGAGAATCGAGCAAGGAGGCGCAGGCACAATAAAAAACTCAATTTAACTTTAAAGTATTTAATGATATCTTCTTTATTAAAACAGAATGTTATGGATATATAAAGATAATGAAATTTCACTAAACATTAATTAAACAACTATAATCAAAGGCTATCAGTGAAGAAATTAAAGGGACAACGCCCCAGTTGTACAATAAAAATTAAAGGTTCACAGATACTTCTTGTCCGTTACCAGTGATCTACACCCTCTGCCCTGTTCCCGGGCTGTAATCAGCTCAAATAAATTTAGCATTTAGCTTACATTATTTGCAGTTTGGTTGAGCTCGGACCTTCACCTTCGAATGCCGTTTTTCTCCCCGTCTGATCTGGCGTGATAGTTTCGGCACCACATACAACATCACCATGCAGAGATGGTTATTGCCAAAAGAGCATTTTTTGTTGTGTTTTGCGTTTTCTAGCTGAACTGAATTTTATAACTCTATGTGCATATATACACTACATTGCCATTAATGACTGGCAACTTTCAATTTTAGACATTATGTCAAATATTTAGAAATATACTTAACAGATTCTTCTGGAATTTCAGAATTGAAAAGAACAGGTATGACCTCATATTTAGCAATGTCGATTTGATAAAGGGGGCAATTAGGGGGCCAACAAAAAATCAAAGAAAAAAAATAATACTTGGGATCACCCTGTAAAATAAAATGCACGAAATGATCTATCGCTACCGAATATAAATAAACAGACATTGTGCAATATGTGTATTCTTTTGTGTAAGAATAGCATGTATATTAGACCGGAGTGAAAAACAAAAAGTTTTGAAAATTGAATCGTAATAGTGCGGAAAAGTTGCTACTCGTCAATACAAGCACAGTGAAAAAAAAAATTTTGAAATCGAAGAATATCTTCCGTTCGCGCATCGCGTTCAAAGTTTTCGAATTTGAACAAAAATTGTACAAATATACAAAAAATCGTAAAAAGGTGTAAACTTTTTCCGATCGAACACATTTTTTTGTACCTACCATGACCTTGAGATGTAGAATGGAGGAAAAAATACCACACACTCCTCCTTTATCCCCTTCTAACCCCCCTCAAGGGGGTGAAAATGGCCAATTTTCGTGGAAAATACCGAAATTACAGGATATGTAAATATTGACGAATCGACCTGATTTTTTTTTACATAAGGCAACCTTGAGGCTAAAAGTCGAAAACAATTCCTCCCCCCCCCCCCTCAACGGGTCCTCTATCCGCTTTGAACCCTGTCGAGGGGGCGACTTTTTGCGACAAGCATTATGTTTTGGTTTGTTTGCCGCCCGGTCACTCGACCTCTCCATCTCGTCAGCCCCTTTCTTCTTCGGTGCACTGTAATGCTCGCTGGGTGTGCGCACCGCTGGAATTCCGAGAAACGGAGTGGGAGAGGAGCTAGCACAGTACCCGTACCTGGTAACGATTGCTGTGCGTCACTCAGTTTTGTCTCAGCGTCGCTGCGTGTTTCTGCTAGTCTGGCTTGTAAAATAATATATCTCGCCTATAAAAGAAGCGCTGCTCTTGCTGAAAACTTTTCTTGTCGGCTTCGTTTAGAATCCCGTAGCTTGAATTGGATAACGGTTTCATCGATCAAAATTTAGCTTCTTTTATCATCATTATGGCGCTCACTCGAAGCGTTCATACTCGCTGCCCATTTTTTGGTGCACCAAAACCACTGCCAGCGGCAATTCTTCCCACCAATGCTGACGTTGTCAAATGTTGGCATGAAGTGCAATACGCTATGTTATTGCAGTCTGGTGACTTTAAACCTGGAAGGAAGTTGAATTTTTTAGAAGTGGCAAACACTGTAGCTCAACATATTGAGTCACTGTATTTGAAGGGTTCGATTCCTACAGTTTGTCACACAAGAGTCGTTCAAAAGATGAAACAACTACACGATCGCTATTATTCTCTTCATAAATCATATCCAAGAGACAAAGACACGGCTGGGAAACAGAAGAAGTACAATGATTTCATCCATCAGTCGTATAACACATTATTTGACATATCAGATGCAAATGCGAAATGACACTAGAATGCACTTGAGGGAAAAACTTTGACAAGTGTATTTGTCCTAATCCTATAGTTGTCAGCTGCGATTGCCCTAAGGACAGGAAAATACCTACATTGGAACTGATGTTTCTTTACGCACAAAGACACCTTAGATCAGGTAAAATAGGACCGACGGTGCATAAAAAGGAAACACAAAAACTTAAATCATGGTTGCAAAGAAAGGCTCGTCATCTTGATGTGCTTAGCACACAAATGCAAAGCTTGCCTGGTTGCAGCATTGATCCTGAAAGAGAGGAGACAAATGTTGATGTCAATGAGGATCAGGATGATTTAGATTTTCAGCGCACACGATCTTTGTCTGCTCTGTCAAGGAGCCCAGACTCTTCACAAATGTGCATGTCGCTTCCAGCTACTGCTTTGACAAGTACTCGCTTTGGTCTGTCAGACAGAACAACAGCTGTCATTACCTCTAGCGTGCTAAAAGACGTAGGTCTTATTACTGATAGTAATACATCACTGATCGTTGATAGAAGCAAAATTAGACGAGAAAAAGAAAAGTGCAGGGCAATTCTTACCAATTCAAACATAGATTACCTGTCCTCCTCTATTGGTAAACATTTCTTCAGCTGACATTGCAGACTTGATTTCCAAGGGGGAAAAGCCAACTCTTCCTTTGAATCTGGCAGACATACCATGTCATACGCAAGCCGTAGAGCGCAGTGTTAAGCTGGTAACACAGGCCTCCTCAAAAGTGTCTGGGCATGAGCGACGTGATGGTTTTATAAGAGCCACCCTCGCTTCTCGTGCTATCATGATCAAATTTGACACTAAATCAGAATTCGCAGTACCTGAATCTGCATCTGCATAATTCTCCACGCCCACATTTTGGTTGGTTGGTTGAGTAGGGTGTGGGTGGGACTCGCAGTGCAGCCACCTTCCCGTGGTGAGTCCTGAGTCATCCTTAGAAGGACGGGCCAAGAGCTGCACAATTTTGATCTTTCGAGGGGGGAGGGGGATTGTTTCCTACTTTTAGCCTCAAGGTTGCCTTATGAAAAAAAAATGAGACCGATTCGTCAATATTTACATCTCCTGTAATTTCGGTATTTTCCACAAAAATTGGCCATTTTCACCCCCTTGAGGGGTTTGAAGGGGATAAAGGAGGAGTGTGTGGTATTTTTCTTCCATTCTACATCTCATGGTCATGGTATGTACAAAAAAATGTGTTCAATTTGAAAAAGTTTACCCCTTTTTACGATTTTTCGTATATTTGTACAATTTTTGTTCAAATTCGAAAACTTTGAACGCGATGCGCGAACGGAAGATATTCTTCGATTTCAAAAATTTTTTTTCACTGTGCTTGTATTGACGAGTAGCAACTTTTCCGCACTATTACGATTCCTTTTGCAAAACTTTTTGTTTTTCACTCCGGTCTAATGTATATTAATAGAGATATAGCAATTTATTTAAAAAAATTAAAAAATTCTTGCATGTTTTTGGCTTATAACATGCAGGGTTTTCAACCAAATTTAACTCCGGTTTCAGAAAATTGACAAAATATAGTAGAAACAATATAGTGTAATTGGAATATAAATATATTAAATATTTTAGGAAATATGAGCAGTTGTATGAAATAATTTTTATCTGCGCATGCGCGAACGATAACAAGGATCATTTTACATAATTTAATAGTCAATTCTATGGAGCAACTTATTAAAAAATCTAGTCAAATATCGTAAAAATTCAGAACGATATCGGCGTTGGAGTGAGCAAATTTTTAGTAGTTCTCTAAAAGCAGCTGAATGATTAGGGATTTTCCACAAATTGTCATTTTTAATTTTAATTTTTTTTTTTTAATTTTAATTTTTTATTGATTCTTGGATAACCACCAGAACGAGCCTATACAATGATCAAAAGAAATATCAAAATCGAAGCATTTTTTCCAAATCTATCCTTTGATACTCACTAAATACTAACTTTTTTCTGAAAGTCAGTTAATAAAAAATGACAATTTGTGTAATATCCCTTATCATTCAGCTGCTTTTAGAGAACAACTGAAAATTTGCTCACTTTAACGCCGAAATCTTTCTGAATTTTTACGATATTTGACTAGATTTTTTTTAATAAGTTGCTCCATAGAGTTGACTATTAAATTATATAAAATGATCCTTGTTATCGTTTGCGCATGCGCAGATAAAAATTATTTCATACAACTGCTCATATTTCCTAAAATATTTAATATATATATTCCAATTACACTATATTGTTTCTACTATATTTTGTCAATTTTTCTGAAACCAGAGTTAAATTTGGTTGAAAACCGTGCATGATATAAGCAAAAAACTTGAAAGAATTTTTTAATTTTTTTAAATAAATTGCTATATCTCTATTAATATACATGCTATTCTTACACAAAAGAATACACATATTGCACAATGTCTGTTTATTTATATTCGGTAGCGATAGATCATTTCGTGCATTTCATTTTATAGAGTGATCCCAAGTATTATTTTTTTTCTTTGATTTTTTGTTGGCCCCCTAAATGCCCCCCTTATCAAATCGACATTTCTAAATATGAGGTCATACCTGTTCTTTTCAATCCTGAAATTCCAGAAGAATCTGTCAAGTATATTTCTAAATATTCGACAAAATGTCTAAAATTGAAAGTTGCCGGTCATTAATGGCAATATAGTGCATATACAGGGTGATTCAAAAATGATGGGAAAATTTTTAAGAGGTGATAGTACACACCCAAACAAACATTTTGTATCAAAGAATGCATGGTCGAAAGCTAAACGTAAAAAAGTTAGAGGGCGCCAAAAGTTATGTTCTTATACGAGGCAAAAACACACAATGAACGATTAAGTTAAGTTACGAAAACAAATTTAATGGCATTTGATTACAATAAGTGCTCAAAACATTGACCGGCAGCTGTTATGCACGCAGTACAACGGCGAAGAACAGATTGGCGATTTTTCTGAAACACACCAGGCATATCGCGAACTTCCCCTACAGCAGCCGAAAGCTTGGCGACAAGTTCTTCTGCGGATTCAATGGGAGTCTCATACACAAGAGCCTTTAGCTGTCCCCACAAAAAAAATCGAGACATGAAAGATCTGGCGAGCGCGGTGGTGCCTGGTGTGTTTTAGAAAATTCGCCAATCTGTTCTTCGCCATTGTACTGCGTGCATAACAGCTGCCGGTCAATGTTTTGAGCACTTATTGTAATCAAATGCCATTAAATTTGTTTTCGTAACTTAACTTAATCGTTCATTGTGTGTTTTTGCCTCGTATAAGAACATAACTTTTGGCGCCATCTAACTTTTTTACGTTTAGTTTTCGACCATGCATTCTTTGATACAAAATGTTTGTTTGGGTGTGTACTATCACCTCTTAAAAATTTTCCCATCTTTTTTGAATCACCCTGTATATTTATATAAATTCATAATTGCTCTCTCATTTTAAGTGCATTTTGTAATTTTTCTTTTTGAATTAATGAAATTTCAATTTTGAGATCATACATTTCGTGCAAAGGATTTGTTGATGTTGACAATGATCATTATTTCAGGTTTTTTCATTAGTTGAATTGATTTAGATACAAATAGTTTTAGAAAATATTTCAAATATTTATGATTCCCTTCATAATATTTCATTATTCACTTGTTCTTTTTATAAATTCGACATCCTGTTTTTTTTTTTTTTTTTTTTTTTTTTTTTTGCCAATTTTGAATGTTTCAATTTTTATTACTTAATATGTTGGTGATTAGGATATAAGTTTATTAAAAATTCATTAATGATTAGTTAAATTAATAATAGTTGATCCAGCTTTATTATGTATAATGTCAGTGTAATGTATTGATACTCACTTTATTAATATTTATTTTTTTTTTTTTTTTTAACATGATGAATTGTAATATTATATATATATATATATATATATGATCTATATATATATATATATATATATATGATATATATATATATATATATATATATATATGATCTATATATATATATATATATATATGATATATATATATATATATATATATATGATCTATATATATATATATGATCTATATATACAGGGTGTCCAGCGAATAAGACCCTGATTTCAAAATTAAATATCTCAAAAACAAAGATCAATAGAATTATGCGGTAAACGGTAGCTTTATTAGCTAAGCTCTAAAAATGTTGTACAGAAGTTTCAAAAATTAGTTGCAAAAACCGCTAACAGATAGCGCTGTAATCGCAATGCCTATAAATTGTGTTTTAAAGTCGAGAGCCCTAGCGTCTGATTCCTATATGGCTTCCTATGGAAGAACGAAAATTGGGAAAGACAGCTTTTTCTTCGGGGTGATGTGCAAAAGTGGAGGCATCTCGTCACGGAATTATTGCATCAGCTTCAATTTTAGAGAATTTCAATTAATAGAATTTTCAATAAAAAGTTTAGCAATCATTATATAAGAACTTAAAAAATATTTTATTTGGGTAATGTGCAGAAGCGGAGCCATGTGTTGACAGAATTGAGATTTGTTTCAAATTTTGTTATAAGCTACTTCGGTCCGAATACCAATATCTCTGTGGTATGTCTTTTAAACTGTGAAAAAAGTTTGAATAGAAAAATCCAAAGTCTCTGGTTTTAAAATTTAATTAAGCTAAAAGAAACCCCTTTTTTACAAATCATTGAGCATTTACAATAATGATTCATAAATCTTTTTTATTTTTAATTGTAGAGAATAGTTTGAATGAAAAATATAAAGTTTCTATTTTTAAAAACTTAATTAAGTTAAAAAAGTAATTTTAATTTTAAAAACTGGTTTTCATTTTTTTTATCATTGAGCACAGAAATATGGTGCAGCTTCTAGCGATAGGATCCGAAGTGTTCGAAAGGCATGCAGCATCCAAAATACTTTTGCTTTGACGTTGATGATATGACTTATCATCAATTCCTTTAAAAAAATAATAATTTAACGCATAATTTCTGTCTCTAAAACTTTGTTTACAAAGAAAAGAAATATATGTGCTGTGTTAAAACCAAAGTATTATGCCGTGATTTAAAAATAAATCAAAAGTGAAAAATTACTTTTCTATTTATAATAATTCAGGTATAAAAATGGAGTTATGAATAAAAAGGAGGAGACATATAGTGTACTGTCTACGAGTTGCGAGTGAAGTAACTGAGGAGGTTGTCACAATATGACTGCTGCTTTTTTTAAAATCGGATCTACAGTTTCTGAATAGCGTCGGTGCAAACTTCCCACCAATAAAATTGAATAGGAAATTTTGTCTTTTTTAATCGCCTTATTCATGGAAATATTTTCTCACAAATATATTAAAAACTTTATTTATTTTTACTGGTGTCAGTTTGTCTGGCAAAACTGTCAGTTTGTTTCGCCGGTTGTCACAATATGGCGGAAACATAGGGCCTGACTACTGTAAAAATAAACTTCCACCAATAAAAATGCAAATATGATTTTGCCATTATTTATGACTGAAAATTTGCATTAATAAGGCGCAGATTTTTTCTGTGTAAATTTACCGGTGGAAGTTTCTGCCGGAGGTAATCAGTCATTGCGAAAGCGGTTACAGTTGAAGCTTCACTAAGTTAAGGATATGTCAGTTCCTCTTTATTAATAGTTCCATGGGTATAAACAATAATACCAAATATTATGCCGTGATTTAAAAATACAAAAAATAAATAAAAAGTACAAAATTATTTTTCTAAATACATGCATTTTGATTTAAATAATTATATGGCATTAAAGATTGAATTCAATAAAATATTTAAAAAATTCTTATAATGATTTCTAAACTTTTTATTGAACATTCTATTAATTGAAATTTTCTAAAATTAAAGATGATGCAATAATTCTGTGACCAGATGTCTCCATTTCTGCACATCACCCCAATGAAAAAATGGACTTTCCCAATATTCGTTTTTACGTAGGGAGCCATCTAGGAATGAGACGCTAGGGCTCTCGGCTTCGAAGCAGTTTACAACTATTGCGATTACAGCGCCATCTGTTAGCGGTTTTTGCAACTAATTTTTGAAACTTCTGTACAACATTTTTACAGCTCAGCTAGTAAGCAAACCGTTTACAGCATAATTCTATTGATCTTTGTTTTTGAGATATTTAACTTTGAAATCGGGGTCTTATTCGCTGGACACCCTGTATATGATCTATATATATATATATATATATATATATATAGATCATGTACAGGGATGCACAAAGGAATTCCTATACAATTACAATCTGTGGACGGTGATTGCTGAAAGTCGGTTTCAACTATGCAACGTGTTTTCCAAACTGTCTGTTTAGGCACACACTTTCATCGTGTAAAAAAAGAGCCCTCGTAACAATATTATGATAGCACTGGAAAGTGTTTCATAATATATTCGTGATACCTCATTTTTACCCTTTCTTGTTTAAAACAATGCTTATTTTCCTCTACAATTACTCTCTGAAATTATTTGCGCTAAAAATAGTTGAGAAGCCCATTCTATTCTATTATCTGCTTCTAACGATATGTAAGTTAGAAAAAATGCTTTATATTCATTATCTTTTTTTTCTGTGTAGTTGGTATTCAATTGCATGATAAAATTATCATCCAAATTTAATCAAAAGTTCATAGAAAATCTAATTATTATCTAAAAATCAATGAAACAACTATCATGCGAAAATTAAGATTAACGTTAGGTTTTCACTATTCTTTTAAAGTAATGATAAACTGCAACTTAAAAAATGAAAAGTCATTTTTGTGAAGATGGATATTTTGAAGTCTTAATCAATTTGTACTTAATCTTGTGGATGTAAATAGAATCACGATTTGAATTAAACTATTTTAAATTTATTATTAAGGATTTTATTATAGAAATAGAATTGAAAAATAATAGATAATCTATGGTTCATAGAAAAATATAATTTTCGTGTAAAAATTAAGATTAACATTAAGTTCTCGTAATTACTTTAAGCACTAACAAACTTTAATTCAAAATGTCATTTTTGAACGGATTTTATTTTAAGAATTTATTTGTTTGTGTATATGATAAATATTGATGTATACAATATTGACTTTGTATTACTATCAATTTAAATACCGTCATGATTTAATATCGTGAGCTTGCTTTGCATTTCGGCCCAAGATTTCCTATGGTGATACTTGTCTTTCAGCGGCACCCGTTGTTTTCTTTTCCCCTCCCTCTAAATTGGTTCATGAACCCGACAAGTACCCACCACCGATTAGGCATCTAAAATCCAGATTTCCCTACTCCCCAAGCTGGATATGTGCGTGTAATGTGCAGGAGCCAAATCAACAAAGTCAGTTAGTTAAGCAAAAGGTACACCAGAGAAACCAGCAAATTACAGGCTCTACAATTAGGTCGGCCGGGGCATTGGTCTACTGGATGGCCGCCATGCGGCGATCAAGCGGGCAACCGCCCCGATGTCAGACAGATATACTCGTTCTGCTAGGGAAATCTGGCAGCTAGGGGTTTGGTCATCGGTTTGGAGTCAGCCGATGTCCGCCATGTACGCTAATGGTGCCTGGTGCATGTAGAATCCGGCGTGGGTGCAAAGTCCTCCAAGTTACATGTGAATTATACATCTGGAGGAGCCTTGCCAGGTGAAGGTCTCGTCACCTGATCAAGGTTCTAAATTACGATGCCAACTTGAGTAGCAAAGCGCAGTACAAAATAACAAGATCAAAATGTTAAGTAACCGGTTTAACTAAGTTCACATCTAAGCAGTAGGCACAGTCGATAGGATGAAGATCTAGGACCTCGTCAGATTTATTGCCGCTACGCGGCGATTAGGCGGTCACCGCTCCGATACGAGGTATTAAACCCGTTCAGCTGGGGAGACCCGGCAGGTAGGGGCCTGGTCATCGGTTAGAAAGAAAGAAAGGTAGGGGTCTTCAACCTGTGGCCCGCGGGTAACGTTGCCAAGGATGTAAATCAGGCCTCCAAATGCTCTGGACCCCACTAATTTCTTACTGTTTATTTCGCCATCTTTAATAGCAGATAATTCTGCCATCGGAAAAGGCGATGAAAATTACTTTCAAATACTGGTGTCCAGAGCATTTGGAGCCTCGATTTACGCGGTACACCTGGCAACACTACCCGCGGGTCACCAAGTTACCACTACTGTAAAAAAGAAAAATTTGCCCAATTTAATTGCAGAATCTTTGCGATCAAAGAAGCCGAAGATAACGACTTGCAGGAAAAATTTAGAAGATCTTCTAATTTAAGGGGTTAAACTTTTTCGGCTTCAAAAATGTGTTATCATTTGGTTTTCTGAATGTCTGATATTTCCAAAATGTTCCCTCTAATCCTCTTTTAAAAGTTTAGACATACAAGTCATAGCGATTTTTGCCGCATAAATGTGCGAGCAAGCTTCACTTGCAACACTTTAAGCACGAATTTCTCGAAACGCTTTTTAACCCCTTAACGCACGAATTAAATTACGGTTGAATAATTCAAATTGCTTATTGGCACCACTTTTATAAAAAAGAAATATTCACCTTTTGACAGTAAAAACGATACTAAAATATAGCTAATTTCACTATTTTATAAAACTGGTGGGAATCAAGCAATTTGAGTAAATTCAGTATGTGCCATATATGTCACAGTATGCAGGAAGGGGTTAAGTTAATGTCGAGAACGGATACTCCAGTTTCCTTACTTAAAATAAATAATAAAAAAGGCTTAAATATTTCATTAGCCCTTGCCTTATGTTTTTTTAAAATTGTTCGTTTTTTTTTTTTTTTTTAAACAATATAAGATTTTTTTGTTAAAACTGATAACTACTTAAGTTTGATAATTCGCCATGTTTTAGATAAACCATGTTAGTAAGACTAGATAATAATATATACCACAAGGGATCCAACCCGCGCTTTCCTTGTTACGGAACATAGATGAAAATCATTTTTATATATTAAAAATTATAACAGATCTTCTAAATTTAATATATATATATTTTTTTTTTTGGATTGTCGACTAACACCAAGCAGAACTTTTGTATTAAAAATATGAATAATGTATTAAAATTCTACTTTCGTTAGCCGCAGATCAGGAGTTAACAGACGAAGAAATTGCCAATGATTTCATCACTTACAGTAGCTTCTTTGATTCTGATAATTTCAGTGGTTTAAGCGCATAGCTCGATTACGTGTCTACCAAATTTGTGTTTTATTTATATTATTTTATTTATTGATTGATGAAGTTTTAATTTTGTTATGTAATGTTCGCCGATAACAATTTTTGAACTATTCATATTGTTTTAAGCGCAAACACATCAATCTTTCGTAATTGGACTGCACGCAATAGAGCTAGATTTAAAAAAAAAACATGCTTGAAAATTATTTAAAAAACAATAAAGTACCAGTCAACTGAGATGTAGTTTTTAAACAAATTGAATTTGAAAGGACATTTTTTTTAAATTCAAAGGTGTAAAAATTGAAATTGTGCAACGTTTAGAAGTTAAACAAATTTCAACAAAAACGAATATTTTTGGTCAGGTGTTGCCACCATCAATATGACGTCAGCGTTACTCGCGAATTATGCTTTATAATATAGATTTTAACGGCATTTTATTTTATTGGATTTAGATGAAACTCCTCGAAGATATCCCTGGTATTTTGGAATGCTACATACAAAGCAACTTTGAGAAAAATCGATTCCAAAAGGAGCAGCTTTTAGTAAAAAACATAATAAAAGGTTTTTCAAAGTTCAAAATATGCGTTTTTTATCAAAAATCCTCCATATTTCTATCTCGATTCCAGCCGTCAGAACGACTTCATAGATTATGCCCATTTTTCAAAACGAAAAACTCCCATAATCTCTTAATTCGACTTATTTTATATTTATGTGTAAAGATTTCAGTTCATATTTTTTAGCTACACTTTTATTAACACTCTGAGGGCTGAGTTATTTCAACGCATATCTTCCTCTGGACTAAAGATATTTGGTACTTTTTGTGATTTTTTAAAAAATACTTTTAAGATATGCATTTTAACATTTTTTTATTATAAACTTCAAAACTGTTCTCATTCATAATGAAGTAAGTAAATGTACTAAATGTACTTTAAATGTACTAAAAATTAATATTTAATGAGAAATTATGGATAAAAGCACGTTTTATATATTTTTTTAATGTTCCGCATAAGAAAACATAATTTTTCACATAAAATTTTATATAGACTTGAATAAAAACTTACCCAAATGTTGTACAAATATTTGAAAATAGGTTTTATTTGCAGATAAATATTATTTAGTAAAATTTGCTTTTGTGTGGTACATTTCAAAGCACAGATTTACATAAAGAGCAATACCATATGATTCACTATAATTTCGGATTAAGATCTGATTCTAGATATTTAGATATTTTCATATACTTATTTCTATTTAGTGCCGTCATCTATATATTTTTTCAAAATAAAAGGTTCGTAGATAATATTTGAAAAGATCTCGAACGTATATAGTAGGTACTTTTATATCTCAGAGAGTTAAAAGTTGAGCCCGAGAGACTCTCGGGCTTATTTCGCTTCACCAAAAACGGCAACCCGAGTGACACCCGGGCTTAAACCTCAAAGTGTTAATAAACTTTTTTTTTTTTTTTTTAACTAATAAGATCCAAGTGACTTCCTTACTTTTTGGAAGCGTATAAATATGAAAAAAGGTATTCCATGTTTTAAATAATAAAGAAAAATCTTGCGTCAAGCATAGATTAGGAAATACTTAGCAACATATTCATAATACTGTAACAAATCTTCACTAGATTAATTTTAACACAATTATTCTAATTGGTAAATAAATCATATTAGATGTAAATTTCTAACAGGGAGAAAAATGTCCGGACCAGGATTCGAGCTGGGTGAGAAAGTTCCATCAGATTCGTCCGGGATAGCTTAGATGGTAGAGCACTGGCGGCTTCAGCCAGAAGATCCCTGGTTCGAATCCTGGTCCGGACATTTTTCGCCCAGTTGGAAATTTACATCTAATAATTCTTCACTGTTTAATAGTGTGAAAGATGAAATCTAATTAAACAAAACAAATAGGTGTTTCTATCCAACGTACAATTTATTCACAAGTTTAACATAAAACTCTACGTTTCGGTTTAATCTTTAAAACCTTCGTCAGGAGAAAAATTTTCTAAAATATAAATCGACAACAAACTCTTTACATGCTACATTTTAAAATCAATTCAAAATACAAAGCAGTCTAATGGAAACTTCTTAATCCCAAATAAACAGTTCAGTGGCGCCATCTTTTAACCAAAGAAACTAACGATGAAAGAATTGCCGAAAAAAGTGGAAATTTTCATTGACATTTCAAAATAGAAAGCCATATTTCAGGAATGTGAAAGGAAACATTATCATTACACACTTCTTGGTTCCTTAGACGAATTTCTAAAGATTCACGAATAATAGCATTGAGCGGAATAACTTGCTTGGAAATAACTTTAGCATGGTCAAAGTCTATAACTACTAACTAGTCTATAAACTAATATACTAATTAAACAAATTGAAAAATTCATTTGAGAACCCAATTTCAGTACTTACCATTTATAGTTGGAAAACTAATCCGAATTCTTTTGCACAGCCCTGTATATGATTTATAGAGTGTTCAAAAATTCCTCTTCTGCAATTTCCGTCTATAAATGGAAATGCACTCGAACTACTTTGTGGAACCCTGCGTATAATTTATAGAATTTATACACACCAAGTACTATGCAAAAAATTAGTTAAATTTAAAGACGCACTGCGCAACTGGAAACGCACTTGAAGCAATTATAGTAATGTAACAGAATTATTTTATGTGTCCCTGTAAATGAACGATAAATTTTATCCACAGCCACACCCTATTCTACAATAAGCATCTTGTAATGCACCTCAGTGATGTATATCAATTTTAATATATTGCAAATAGTGTAACATCTTTAAAATAAGTAGCAAACGATATTCCCTCTTAGACAATAATGTAACTAAATTATTTTGAATGTCACCGTAAACAAACTATAATTGTTACACACTGCATTTTCTATAGTGAAAATGCCACAGTAAACCTGAATAATATAATCAATTACATGACAATCCTAATATATTTACGCGAGTTAGAGACCAAACATAGACAGAGAGTCAGGCAAACCGAAGTCATAAGCACTGTTCAACTCTGATGGAAAGTGTTAATTATTTAAACATTTTATTTTTATCTAAATTTTACAAATATAAGGGATATTCTGGATTTTTCCCAATTATGAGAGAATACTATAATATTAAAACTACACACACTGGATAAGTCCTGATCATTTTTTAAATCCATCTCGGTGAAAGCCAATCGCATGATCGTTATAAAATTTTCAGACGAATCACTAGCCGCGGCTATCTAAAAACCTGCTTTTAAGATTTTGGTAGCATTTTTGTTTTCAGAGATTACTGTCACTTTCGATACCTTATTCGAAAGTGGGAAAAAACTGCAACCAAAATCATAAAAAGCACAAAAGCACCCAGTTAAACGTCGATCTCAGATATATATCCTATGAAAAACAAGTCACTTACAAATATTAAAATGCAAAAGAGAAATTTAAAAACTAACGCTTCCTTTGGTTTAACATTAGCTCCCGAATGTGTTCGCGTTACTCGCGTAGGCTCATAAGGAAAGGAGAAGAAACACTTCATATGATATTAAGATTTTCAATATTTTAACAAGAATTATTAAATCGTAAAAATTAAAAATGTATCAAGAACTAAACAATGGTTTCTGTGAAATTAACCTTTTTTTTTTTTTTTTTTTTTTTTAATAAACCTCAGTCGCACTGAAATTGCACGTCAATTTCATAATTAAACTCTTTCCGTAAATTAGCCTTTCTAAAGTTTTTAGCTGTTACGGATGCTGTGTCACTCTGAACTGAGCAAGACTTGCTAAAGCCAGACAGTGGTCAATAGTTTGACAGCTACAAAGCTGCGATTTTGAACAAATAGGAAAATAGTTTTCGATCGAATAGTAAAACAGCTGCAGATGGCATATAATAGGTTGGAAAAGACAGTATTTTAAATGGAGTATTAATTTGGAATTTCGAAGTACAGGGATATAATAGCGCTTGTTTTTAGCGAAAAGTTTGTGAAGCGTAATAATTGGGTATTGGTTTTATCGCACTTGTCAAATTCAATGAAACATATCCGGAGTTATTCCATTTGACTTTCCGAGTACTGATGTATGTGTTCAGAAAGTAATATATATATATATATATATATATATATATCGATGTTATTAAATTTATTGTTTTTATGAGGTATCATTTATATCAAATTGGGATTTATATATAAATATTGAAAAATTAAGTAATATCTAATTCTCATTTAATAAAAATATTTACGATACTTAGTTTCTAATTTAAAATTATGTAGTTTAATTTTAAATATCGGGTGATTGCAAAAGTTCGTGCCCTATTTCCGATGCATCGAGTTTCGAAGTGTATCCAAGTTGTTTTAAATGGCAAAATGCAGTCGAATTGGCAACATTTAGTCTCTCAGCAATCTCTTCAGTAGTAATCCGTAGATCAATATTCACTAAATCACGGATTAAGTCGTTAT
Source organism: Maratus speciosus (assembly GCA_963932465.1). Classification (NCBI taxonomy): domain Eukaryota; kingdom Metazoa; phylum Arthropoda; class Arachnida; order Araneae; family Salticidae; genus Maratus; species Maratus speciosus. The sequence continues at coordinate 574,211,228 of OZ010787.1, forward strand.
CAATGCCAGAAAATCGCCCAGAGCTAATTTTATCGTTTTGATTGAAATCACCATTTCGAATCGACAAAACCATATTTTAATTATGCTAAGAGCGGTAGCACGATCCAAATAAACGTCTTGAATATTTTTTACAGCACGTCCAACAATCACTCCTTTTTTAAACTCATATAACATAACATGACGAAAATGTAACTTTTCATTTTCCATTTTGAATATTAACCAGTCACACAAATTAATTTGAGAAACTGTTTTTTAATGTTATGTTCACTCAAGACACATGTAGATAACTGTCAGTTAATAATATGGTTATAAAAGAAACATCAGCACAGTCAAAATTACAAGTTTCTGCCATCTACAAAATAAGGCACGTACTTTTGCAATCATCCAATACTATGCAGTATTATGGATAATTATTTTGGAACAAATGCGTATAAATTATAGACGAAAACAAATTTAAGTTTCTTTTTGCATTTTATGCAGTTTTAATGAATAAATGCGTAATTTTTTGCAATAAAAAATAAATTAACTGTATGTAATTTTGTGTTTGTCTCCTATCTTCAATGGTAACTAAATTAATATTCATTTTGTTATGTTGGATGGTGTATTTGCATGTTATGAAATAATGTGAGTACAATTTCGTTTTTTTTCACCTCTAATTCAATTACTATTTATTTATTCTTTTGTTTCTTCATTTATTATGAGTTCCAATGCCTTATATTGACAACAAACAGGTTATGTTTTACTTATTTGGCTTTCTGTTACATGAAATAATGCAGTTTTAAAAATACGTGGTATTCTTGCCAACTGAAGATTAAATACTAGGGGTAGCTATGTTTGTCATCTGTATTTCCCTTCATTATATTTTTCTTGTACATTTTGTCCCATTTGTGATTATTTCCTTTTTATGCCAATTTATTTTGATCATCCATATATTAAAACGTTTAAGATTGTTAATATTTTGAGATTTCCTAGTGGGTTCTATATGCCAATTAGCTTTACTTCAATATTTTTTAGTATACCAATTAATTTATAACATTATTACATGCCCTCTTCATTTAAAATTTTGCTTAATATTGTTATTTGAACTTTCAAGATAAATTTTGATTCAAAAGTTGACAGCTATGCTTTTAACTATTTGCCAAATCTGCATTGTGGCATTTTTTTGTTTTGACCCAGCCAGTGTATAAAAAAAAATTTCACAACCGTTCTTTGATCATTTTAAAATTTTTATCCAATATTAAGTATTGAGTAAATTACATGTCTTTCATAGTGAACAAACAATTACATTAAAAATCGATTAAATGTGGAATATTGTTTTAAACGCGCAAACAAAGTTATAAGCAATTCAACATATAGATTAACGCGTTAAATTCATTAAAACAGATAGGTTTTTTTTTTTTTTTTTTTTTTAACGAAAAAGTGTTTTAAACACAGCATTTCTACTTCAGTAAATATATATATATTACTGGCATTGCTACAGTTAGCCTTATAGCATATAATCACATAAATAAGAAAATATATATTTCCAGATTTCGTATTTTTTCCGTAAAAAAGTAATATGAAATGTTAACTAATTTAGATGTGAATGCGTAAGCAAAATAAGCAATAGATTAATTTTAACACAATTATTCTAATTGATAAATAAATCACATGAGATATAAATTTCCAACTGGGCGAAAAATGTCCGAACCAGGATTCGAACCAGGGATCTTTAGGCTGAACCCGACAATGCTTTACCTACTGAGCTACTCCGGACGAAGCTGGAGGATCTGTTTCACCCAGCTAACCTTATTGATTTCAGCATCTGGCCTGATATCTGAATCAGCTCAACAGAATAAATCGCAGGTAATGGAACTCCAGAAAACGCCGTATAGGTAATTACACTAGATTAATTCTAACGTAATTATTCTAATTGGTAAATAAATCATATAAGATGTACATTTTCAACTGGGCGAAAAATGTCCAGACCAGGATTCGAACTGGTTCGAATCCTGGTCCGGACATGCTGAAATCCAGATGCTGAGATCAATAAGGTTAGCTGGGTGAAATAGATCCTCCAGATTAGTCCGGAATAGCTCATATGGTAGAGCATTGGCGACTTCAGCCAAAAAATCCCTGGTTCCAATCCTGGTTCGGACATTTTCTGCCCTGTTTTAAATTTACATCTGATATGATTTATTTACAAATTAGAAAAATTGTGTTAAAATTAATCTAGTGTAATTACGTATCCAGCGTTTTCTGGAGTTCCATTACCTGCGATTTATACTGTTGAGGTGAACCAGATTTCAGACCAGATGCTATACTCAATAAGGTTGGCTGGGTGAAAAAAATCCACCAGATTCGTCCGGGATAGCTCAGATGGTAGAGCATTGGCGGCTTCAACCAACAGATCCCTGGGTCGAATCCTGGTCCGGACATTTTCCGCCCAGTTGTAAATTTTCATCTCATATGATTTATTTACCAATTAGAATAATTGTGCTAAATTAACCTAGTGTAATTACGTATAAAGCGTTTTCTGGTGTTCAGTTAGCTGCGATTTATTCTGTTGAGCTGATTCAGACCACATGCTGAAATCAATAAGGTTAGCTGGGTGAAACATATCCCCCAGATTCGTCCGGGATAGCTCAGATGTTAGAACATTGGCGGCTTCGGCCAAGAGATCCCTGGTTCGAATCTTGGTCTGGACTTTTTTCGCTCAGTTGGAAATTTACATCTCAAAATAAGCAATATTATTATTCAAGCAGTAATCAAATTCTTTAACATATCAAACTTTTATTTATAAACTGAAGATCTAAATAAATACTAAACAAATTCCTTAATATTGAAATGATATGTATTTTATGAAAATCATCTAAAAAGAACACTCAAATATTTTAACACAAAAAAATTTCACTGGATATAAAAAACGCAGATATGATAAATGCAAATTACTCTAATAAAAAATAATTTCATAATAAATAAATAAATAAACAAGTAAACATTAATTTTAAAAAAAATCAAAAAACCCGACTGCGTAAAAAGCGAACTAATTAATTATTTCTCATCAATGTGAAACCATTTTTTATATAACTTACCTGTTTTTTGTATTTACTTCTATTGATGACTTTTAAGCTGTGTTTAATTGTTAGTTCCTATCTATAAACAATCTTTTGATGAGGCCTATAAATGTCTATGAAGGTTAGAGTTGTAGTAAAGCTAGAGATCCTACCTACACAACTTCCAGGTTGTGTAATATGTAAACGGAGGTTCTGGCTGTAAAATAGTCAATGAAACATCGTCTTCCTTTTGAAAGACCTATCCAATGATATGCCACTCAATATGGTGCGTAAAAAATTTTTTCGTCTCAGCCGCCATTTTGTATTTTACGGCCACCATTCTGAATTTATGAAAACAAAACCTACCCTATAACCATCGAACGGTTAAGACAAATTGATAGAGACCTCACTCATTAAAATCCATCCAGTCGTTGGGATGTTTCTAGGATCCACATACCCAGATACGCGTGAAACACATAACCCTTCTTGGCAGTCGGGTAATAAATAACATTACATGTGTAATAATGTTTAATATTTTTCCGTAAAAGCTCTGTTTGAAATTGGAAAGTATCGTTCCGTATAAATCACACAAGTGGAACATTTGAGAAAGTAGTTAAAAAATGTAACAGCAAATTCAATTTAAATTAATTAAAATATTCACACTATAACAATTAAATGTCATTTCTTGCACTTTTTTATTTAAGTCAACGTGGTTTTTGTATATAAAGATAGAATTTTATAACCAATTTTTAACTGAATTCCTGATATGCTAGAAATGTAAAAAATATGTACAAAGGTGTGCTTATGATAACAATACAATATTTTAATGTGTTTAGAACTTAACTATTAATTAATAACTTGATTTTAAGGCATTTGTTTCATTATCCCGTCACAGGAAATAAATTACCGAATATTGTTTATGGTTAAAATTGCATACGAGTTCCAATAACAATTAATTTAATTATTCACCAAACCATGCTCGCTGAAACAGCCCAACTGCTGACTTGAAACTGCAACAATGCAATATTTTAAATACCAAAAATATTTTTTTAAATAAAGAGTGTAATAATTAAAACAAAAACACATAATTTTATCACTTAGCAGTTTAGAATTACAGTGAAAACTCTCTGTGAGACCACCTCCTTGAACGGCCATTTTTTCATGGAACGAAATTTATTCCCATAGGCTCAATACTAATTTTACCTCCATTCAGAGACCATCCCAGTTGAACTCCCTCCATGAACGACCCATTTCTTTGAAGAAAATTCCGTTTTTTCCTGGTCGCTTGAAGAAGGTTTTATTAGAAAAATAATTTCGAGAGCGCATTATTCATCAAACTTCTAAAATAAGTTTAGATTTTTTTTTTTCCCGGTAACTTTTAAGTGTCGAAACCTCTTTGTGCCTTTTTTAGGCAATGAATTTAACTCTGATGATGACAAATTAAGAATGATGGTCAATAAACTCCCCTGCCCTATTCTGTCAGGAAATTCTCAAATAAATAGGTAGATTAATGAAATTGGCATTATATGTTCCCGTCAAAAAACAATTGCATTTATTTACTGAACTTTGAAAGGACTGGAAAATAAAAGTTATAAAAGATAAAACCATCTAATCAAAGCAAACGTCAATGTATTCATTTTCTAAACTATGTAATTAACTTTTGTTTTGATAGTTAAATTTTTATATTTTTTCCTAATGTGAAAAATAAATTTTAGTAACATTAATTGTTGCCTTTTTCCAACAATTAAAATCTAGATTTAAACATAACCTCCATTAAGAGACCACCTCTCGGAGCGACCAATTTTTATTGGAACGGAACGTGGTCGCTTTAGGGAGGTTTTGCTGTAGTTAAATTATGTTTATACGTTGTGTAAACAATTTACAAATCCCGAATAGGTTCTGTAAATGGAGATATTTTTTCTGTTTTTGTTCCCATATTTAACGAGTCGGAAATTGTTTGTCAAAAGTGGCAAACGCGGAGCGTTCGTACTATAACTAGTTTTATAAGTATTCATATCTTGGTGCAATAGCTGTTGCACTCTTATGCAAAAATGCATGCATACAAAATTTATTACGATTATATCTGTTAAATTCAGTAATACGGAAATAATATGACTCCACCTTAAATAGGACGCCATCGCCATGATAACCTAGAATCATTACCTATCATGGGGATATCAATGAGTTTTGCGTTTAATAGGATATAATAGAATGAAGAAAACTTTTACTAATATCTTTTTAAGTTATGATTCGATTTTCATAAAATTTGAAATGACTCGACAAAATTCTGCAACGATTCTATGAATTAAATTTGAAACCATTCACTGTAAAAAAAAATCCTCTAAAATACGGAATCTTTCTCTGGAAATTACGGGGAAAAATTTCCGTTAAAATACGGACATAGCACTGGCGTCTCGATTGCTAGAACAATTTCCGTATTTTAACGGAATTTTATTTTATAGTGTCCGGATGGGTCGTTTTTGCGGTATTATATGCGGACAGACGGACGGACAGACCAGACGGCGACTATAGGTGCTACGTATTTATATAATTACGAACGCACCTAAAAAAATGGACAAAAATTATATATTTTTAGATAATTTTACTAGCTCGGTCTTTCTACCAAACGTAAAAAAATCTCGGAATTTCGCATATTTGGTTTCGGTACCATATGCCAAATTAATATATTGTAACGGCATTTTTTAGGAAAAATAATGAATTTCAATCATGAAATTTGGCCTGATATTCAAGATAAGCATTGCTTATAAAGAGAGTATTATAAAAAAACTGTTTTTAATTTTATACTTATTTAATGTGTATTCGTATTTGCTTCGCACTGTATTTCTATAAACTTGGCACTTTATTTCTTTAAATATTCTGAAGAATAATGAAAATTATAAAAAATATCGAAGAAACTATTGAACGTTGTATATATCCATATGAAAAATTCAATTCGATCGCAATCGAATATTCTTTATTTTATAAGCAGACAAACCATTAGTGATAATTAGAATAATTCTGTTTCGAAATTGTAATTAAAAAAATTCTGTCTAGCATCTATAAAACGGAAGACATAAACACATATATCAAGAAATATGATCACAATATTTTTTACTAAAAAATCAATTGCTCAAAACTCGTTAAAAGAACGTATATATATATATTAATGCGCAAATGGTGTTACATGCATATATCATCACAAAAGAAAATATACTATGTCTCCATTTTTTTCCATTAATGATGTATTTAGTCTCGGTTTACAATTGTGGAGACTTCAAATCGTTAAAAGCTTTTAGTCGGTGGGGAAGGAAACGTTTCGAGAATAAAGCATAATTTTTTTTTCGTTATTTCGTATTTTTTAAAGCGATAAAATTATCAATTATTAGAGATTATAATTATTAAAGTCATGATGCTTTCAGAAAGAGGGAAAACAATGAAACTATGAGTAAAGAAGATGAGACAGACAGTATAGTGTCTACCGGCGAAGTAGTCACAATATGGCGGCTTTTGTTTCTTTATATCGGATCAGGGCCTGATTAACTCCGGGGCAAACCTCCACCAGTAAAAGCGAATAGAATATTTTACCTTATTTATGACAGAATTTTTGCATTGGATAAGGCACTTAAATAAGGCGAAAATTTCTATTCAAATTTACTGACGAAAGTTTGCCCCGGCTGTATCCAGGCCCTGAAGAACCGGTTACAGTTGAAGCTGCACCATGTTAAGGATGTCAACTGCTCTTTATTCATAGTTCCATAGAGAAAACGTGTCTTAAATAAAGATTTTGTGCTCAAAATTTGATATAATTTATCGGATTTTTATAAATTTAAAAGCAATATTTACACTTTAAATTTTTGCTTTACGTCTAGCAAATCCAGGGATAGTTTAGATCAAGCGGTGTCTTTCACCAAGCCATTAAAAAAAGTCGTTGTCCACCAAAACAACAGTTGTAAACAAACGAACACATGCGAACTTGTTGTGGTGTTTATATTTGCTGACACGTAATACTACTTTCAGGATGCATTTTATAATTAGATGTGTATTGAATTTTCATATTTAAGTCTGATCATTAAATCAAAGAAAAAATATAGATTTATAATCCCAACAAAATTTCGTACTTTTCATACCGTACTTTTTATTTTGTACAGTCGTGGGGAAAAAAGTAAACACGCCTGCTAACTCCTCAACAAATTATCGTAGAAGAAAGTTACTGGTACCGAACGATTGGAAATAAAGTCTACTTTTGTGTGATGTATATAAAATTTGGTTAGGAGGCCATCTACATATTAAAACGAGCCCAAACTTCATTTTTTTGAATGGCAATATCCAATTTTAACAAGATACTTCAAATCTTCGGTTCAATCTATGCCTAGACACCAAATTTGAAGCTATTTGAATGATAAGTGTTTGAATTATAAACATTCAAAATTTAGTGCTTCTAATGTTAAATTACATTTTCATATTTTTATTAACATCTCCTGAAATTATACTCCTAATGTGCTAATTTTTTGTGTAGCAATAATACTAAAATACCCAAACATAAATACGTTGAATTTGAAATTTTTATAATTTTTTAATATGTATTATGGTTGGTTGTGTTAATGACGGCCAATTATCAGCACGAGGGATATAGGCCCTGAGGGGGGGGGGGGTGCTCTCCGTGGGGATCTTTTTAAGGGAACCAAACCCGTATTTACGCTTGAAAAACCAAGGTTCGAAGAAAACCACGATAACTCTTAACGATTAGGCCGACGGTCGTGATTGGGATCGAACCCAGCACCTCCCGTCTACCAGCTTCGAGAGCAGGACCTCTCGGCCACTGCCAATATGAATTATGAATTATTAAATTAATATTCGGGAAAATTATGAATTGTAACTTGCAGTTTTTTTAATGGATATAGCTTTATTAAAACTTATTTTATTTGGAAATTCAAACTTTCACATTTTTCTTCCAAGTAGTTTTCAAATTATGCTTAAAAAACGGCAAAATGATGGTTTAAGGGATCGTCTATGATAAAAGCGACTAGATATTTTGAAATTTCTTATGCTATCCTATAATCTAGCAGTCTTCAATGACTGCTTGAGTGGCACTTAAGATGACTTGATCAGGAAGGGGGCTCTCTCGGTCAACAATCGAGTACTGAACTTCAATTTGGATACAGCCCCTAAAATACAATCGTTTTAAAATAATTAATTTCTCGGAAACTTATCGTACGAATTGCATAAAAAATTGTTTTTAGGCTAATTGAAGTATGTAGAGTTCATTTATGCTGTCCGAATTGTGTACTGCTATTGAAAAAAACAAAGTCATGGTTCGTTTTAATATGTAGATGGCCCCCTAAGCAAATTTTACATACATAATTTAAAAGTAGACTTTATTACCAATCGTGTGGTACCAGTAAGTTTCTTCTACGATAATTTTTTGCAGAGTTAGTAAGGGGGGTTTACGTTTTTTCCCACGTCTGTACATTTTCTTACCTAATTGTAAAATAGTAATGTGCAAAGGTGTGCGCACGCAAGGTTTTCATTAAAGCGCAGTAACGTAGCATATAGGAGGCAGCGAAGCAACTGCCCGGGCATAAAATGTTTGAGTTAGTTCCAGAGAATTGTTGCCTAATAAACATGGTATAATATTATAATAGTTACCAAGGAAGGGGAGCAATATTTTAAATTGCCCCGGGAATACAAAACCTACGTTACGCAACTCTTAGGAGGAGGGAGTGATGCTTAGTTGGTACATTTTTTTACCATAGTCGCCGGCAGGGTGTGAAGCAGTGGAGGACCATTGCCCCACCCTATGTTTTGAAATTTAATTAATTGATTTTTTATGTCTGATTATTAAAACAGATAAAAGTCAATCTTTAAGTGACTGTAGAATAATTAACCCTTAATTGTTTAGCGATGCATATCTGCATTGCATCACTTATTATTTAACTCTTAACAACCACTATATTTATATAGAAATATTAATCCTGTAAAATGTACAAAAATATCCCACTATATAAAATAAAAAATCAATCTTAAAATTTCTGGAGTCTAATCTTTAATATAATAAAAAACACAATTCTAAAAGAATAATTCATGCGCTTAAGGGTTAAGTTTAACGAAAGAAAAAAATATAAAAATAAGGTATTTATATTCATACTTATTAAAATATTTACTAATTTGCAATATTTTAGCTTTTACTTGTATTGCAGATGTACAACATAAGAAAAGGTTGACGTAATATACGAAAAATGTATTTCTGATTTTTTTTCATTATTTTTCCTTTGTAATAAACCTTTCTGAGAATAATATATTTTTTCGAAACAAAATAAAATATCATGAATTTAAAGGTTAAACGCTGAGACAAAAGAGATCCACGAATTTTTCGTCAGACCCCCCCCCCCTCCCCCCGCCTTGAGAAGAAATTCTTACATACCTTATTTCATGCTTATAATCTGAATTTTAAAAAAGCAGACTAGGCTGTGGACCACAGGAATATCTGTTTCAAAATCTGCCCCCGTTATGCCGGCGCTCTTTCTTGCTCTATTTCAAGCTATATATTAGACAGAGCTGCCAAGTCTCCGGATTTTTACCCGACTGCCAAGAAGGGTTATGTGTTTCACGCGTATCTGGGTATGTGGATTTCTTTATACCCTCGAAACATCCCAACGGCTGGATGGATTTTAATGAATGAGGTCTCTATCGATTCGTCTTAACCGTCTGATGATTATAGGTAAGGTTTTGTTTTCATAAATTCAAAATGGCGGCCGTAAAATACAAAATGGTGGTAGAGACGAGAAAAAAAATTACGCACCCTATTGAGTGGCATATCATTGGATAGGTCTTTCAAAATGAAGACGATGTTTCATTGACTATTTTACAGTCAGAAACTCCGTTTAAATATTACACAACTTGGAAGTTGTGTAGATAAGGTCTCTAGCTCTTCTGTATCTCTAACCTTCATAGACATCTATAGGCCTCATCAAAACAGTGTTTATAGACAGGAACTAACAATTAAACACAACTTAAAAATCATCAATACAAGTAAATAAAAAAAATAGGTAAGTAATATAAAAAATAGTTCCACATTGATGAGAAATAATTAATTAGTTCGCTTTTTACGCAGTCGGTTTTTTGATTTTTTAAATTTAATTTTTACTTGTAACATTATTGGATACCAGTAGTTTAACCCTTAAATGCCGGGTGTTGCTTTTCGGCAACATACCCAATTTAGGCTCTAAATTACTATTAGAATAATATTGAAGCTATAATGCTTAACGTTGCCAATAAAATACATTCTGAAAATATTATTAAATCGATTTTCAACATGTAGATGTCAACACTTGTGCAGTTTAAGAATAAAGATAGATTTATTTTTTCAATTGTTGCTACTTGTTCTTTTTGGTTTGTTTGGAAGCTTGCGAAATACCCTATTTTGTTCTGCAGTGAGCAAGTAAAATTTATTTCTTATTATAGTTCCTAAAATTCTTGTGTGTTTAATATTATAGAATTTTATCTAGGGAAATTATGTTTTCAATTAAAGACCAGTATTGCCGATTAGTAACAAACGGTTTTTTAGCCGTAAACCACACTTAAAACAAAATATGATTTTTAAAAGTATTTTTCCCATGCTTTATTTAAAAAATGAAAGCCGAAAAACATTATTACAATGATTTTTGAAAAATCAGGCATTTAAGGGTTAATACAGAAAATGTTCTTTTATTTAATTGGAATATTTGGGCGATTTAAAAGAAAAAAAATTTGCTCTAAGATAATAGCGGTGTGCAAAGAACCGGAGACTTGGGAACTCTGGTATTAGATCATTAATTATGAAATGTCCGATTTGAAATTCAAATAGGACATTTCATATTTAATGCCTTTACTCCTTAACGGTCGCATTAAATTACGGTTTAAAAATTCAAATTGCTTAATGGCACCAATTTTGAAAAAGAAATATTCATCTTATTTAATGACAGGCAAAATAATACCATGATAAAGCCAATTACACTATTTCATAAAACTGGAGAGAATCAAACAATATGAATAAAAGGCACAGCCCGTGAATATCAGGAGAGCGAAAATTAAGGGGGTTAATGTTACCATTTTCAAATATTTAGGGGTCTGTAATTTTTAGAGAACTTTATATTCTTGTGGAAAGCAATTCTTTATCAAGAATTGGTAACCAGACTTGCACAATTTTTACACACATCTTTTGGTCTAATCAAGCTACTTCTTCTATAAAGTGATACCCCTTATTATTTTAAATACATTTCATCTACTGAAAAAATCTCTGATAGTGCTGAAATATATGGTGATACAATTGTATCCCAGAAGTTACACATAGAATACAATTGTATCAATTTCAGAAACTTAAATGTCTGAATTTCTAAATGTCTTAATTTCAAACATATTTTGAGTATTCAGACTTTTTCCCAGTTAGTTTATGCTATGATCATAGTAAGACACTTATACGTCTTAAATTCTTATACGCCTTAAATTCAGACACCTAGCCTGAAATTTCATTTCAGATTTTTAAAGCGTCTTAGTTACATTTTCAGACACATACGTATGTGTCTCAATTTAAGGCGCTTCTATTTGATATAAGTACTCAGAAACAGTTCCGGTCACACTTTTGAATTTTAATATAATGTAATGATAATATGATAATATAATTTTGAATAGTCTTATATGCTTTTCCCAAATGAACTAACAAGACTCCGGTAGGGTCAAATATTTTGAGATCACTTTATCTTTTTTTGCATAATTATAAGAATAATTCTATTAAATTTTTAATTATTGCATATCATGAAAAAGTGAATAATTTTTTTTTTTTCAGAAAACTATTATTTCGTAATAATATTATACAAAAATATCTTAACATTATTATTATTATTATTATTTTATTATTTTGCATGTGTAATATATATATATCATTAATGATGATGATTATGCATAAGTTATTCTAAAATAACAGCATAAAATAATTATCTTCAAAATACTTCATCAGTACTCGTACAGTCGTGGAAAAAAAGTAAACACCCCTTATTAACTCTGCAAAAGATTATCGTAGAAGAAAGTTAAGAGTACTTCACGATTGGTAAAAAAGTCTACTTTTAAATGATGTATACAAACTTTACTTAGGGGGCCATCTACATATTAAAACGAACAATAACTTTGTTTTTTTTTTTCAATAGCAGTACACAATTCTGACAGCATAAATGTACTCTACACCCTTCAATTAGCCTAAAAACAAATTTTTATGCAATTCTTACGATAAGTTCCGAGAAATTAATTATTTTAAAACGAGCGAATTTTAGGGGATGTATCCAAATTGAAGTTCGGTACTCAATTGTTGACCGAGAGAGCCCCCTTCTTGATCAAAGCATCTTAAGCGCCACTCAAGCAGTCATTGAAGACTGCTACATTACAGGATAGCATAAGAAATTTCAAAATATCTAGTCACTTCTATTGCAGACGGCCCTTTAAACCATCATTTTGTCATTTTTAAGCATAATTTGAAAACTACTTGGAAGAAAAATGTAAAATTTTGAATTTCCATAAAGCAGGACTTAATAAAACTAAACCATCAAAAAAATTCCAGGTTGAAATTCATAATTTTTTCGAATATTAATTTCATAATTTATAATTCATATCATAAAATCATAAAATTTGAAAATTCAACGTATTTATGTTTGGGTATTTTAGTATTATTTCTACACAAAAAATTAGCACATTAGGAGTATAATTTCAGAAGAAATTAATGAAAATATGAAAATGTAATTTAACATTAGAAGCACTAAATTTTGAATGTTTATAATTCAAAAATTTATCATTCAAATGACTTGAAATTTGGTGTCTAGGCATAGTTTGAAACAAAGATTTGAAATATCTTGTTAAAATTGGATATTGCCATTGAAAAAATGAATTTTGGGTTCATTTTAATATGTAGATGGCCCCCTAAGCAAATTTTATACACATCAATTAAAAGTAGACTTTATTTCTAATTCGTTCGGTACCAGTAATTTCTTCTACGATAATTTGTTGAGGAGTTAGTAGGAGGTGTTTACTTTCTTTTTCCACGACTGTACATAATCACAAAACATTTTAGAACCACAACAATTAAAAACAGTTAAAAATACGGTTTAACAAGGATAGCGTATTCCGCCGGGCCTGAGTAGCTTCATTAATTGGAGATTAAGCCAGAACAGCCAACGAACCCTCGAGGAAAACGCGACTTGCGCATGATCGAACTCAAGTACATGTGCAACTAATCTTGAATTTAAGGTACCTTTATTAAAGGAATTTTTATGTTCCTTAAGTCCTGCATTTAGAGAGCGTCCACTTTCGCCAATGTAGATCGACTTGCAACAGTTGTAAGGAATTTTATACACGACACTAGCAAGGTCAATTTTCGAATATTTATGTTTTAATTTTTCAGCCGTTCTCAAAGAAGTTAATATTAGGACTGCTTACGTACCTTTGAATCCTATTCGTAATTTTTTCCGTAATATTTCCGATGTAAAAAAGTAAAAATTAAATTTAAAAAATCAAAAAACCCGACTGCGTAAAAAAGCGAACTAATAAATTATTTCTCATCAATGTGAAACAATTTTTTATATTACTTACCTACTTTTTTTATTTACTTTACTGATGACATTTAAGCTGTATTTAATTATTGGTTCCTATCTATAAACAGTGTTTAGATGAGGCCTTTAGATGTCTAGGAAGGTTAGAGTTGCAGTACTGCTAGAGATCCTACCTACACAGCTTCCAGGTTGTGTAATATTTAATCGGAGCTTCTGACTGTAAAATAGTCAATGATACATCGTCTTCATTTTGAAAGACCTATCCAATGATATGCCACTCAATAGGGTGCGTATAAAAAATTTTTCGTCTCTACCGCCATTTTGCAGTTTACGGCCGCCATTTTGAATTTATAAAACAAAACCTAGCCTATAACCATCGGACGGTTAAGACGAATCGATAGAGACCTCATTCATTAAAATCCATCCAGCCGTTGGGATGTTTCGAGGGTATAAAGAAATCCACATACCCAGATACGCGTGAAACACATAACCCTTCTTGGCAGTCGGGTAAAAATAAGCCGCAATATTGTGACAATCTCCTCAGTTGCATCACTCACAACTGGTAGACTCTACACTATATGTCTGCTCCTCTTTATTCATAACTTCATTATTTTGTGATTATGTACGAGTACTGATGAGGACTACAGAGTGTATTCGAAACGTCTACTTTTAATAGGGGTTTAATTGTTTTTAGTATTTTTATCAATGAATGTCTGTAATCATATATTTTATTGTGTAATGCAGGGTTGCCAGTTTGACCTCCAATTTTAATACGAAATTTAAAATTCACACAGGAAACTTCGAAAGAAGAATTTTTACTTTATGTGATCACTAAATGTCTCTTATGAAATAAAGCATAAAATACTATTCTTTATTTCTGGTATGAAATCTAAATTTCTGAATAAAAATGGAGGTCAAAGTGATAACCCTGGTGTAATCTCTTATAGAAGTTTTTGATTTGGTATTGAGGGTTTGAAACGTTATAGTTTGTCTACCAAGAGTCTAATAGTGGTATCGCATTTTAACCCATTAATGCCGAGTTTCTTTTACACATTTTTAATACATAGGTACCAGTTGACACCAGTTTTCCCTTATTGTAATTTTAACTTATTTGATCCCTCAAAGTTTGAGATTAATTAATATGAAAATTTCCTTACTAAAATACTGGTTTTCATATTTAAAATTTTCGTATTACTTAAATGGGAGATTTTCGTACCAACCGGCATTAATGGGTTAATGAAATGTATGTCATATTTAGTTATTATTATTCGACAGGGAGACAGTGGAGGTCCCCTTGTTCTCAAGAAAAGAGGGCGCTGGTACGTAATTGGTCTGGTGTCAACAGGTAGAAACTGTGCCGCCCCTATGCAGCCAGGGATTTATACTTCGGTATCCTATTTCAAGGCCTGGATATGGAAAACGATGAAAGTTTCTAACTTGATGTGAGCATGATTTTATAAAATATGTTGATACATTATAACCATTCAATAAAAATTGATGCATTTTTAAAAGCATTTTCTGTAAATTATTGAGTTTTTCATCTTTCTTACAGGAAAATAGATAATCTGGAGGCATCTGAAAGCTGTACTAAAATCCAGACTCGTTAATTTCTGCTAGTCAATTTTATTTGTAGAAGCATGTAATTTGAAGGTATTTTTATTAAGATACCAATAAGTTCATTATATATTAATCTCCGCTTTTTTAAATATACTTTTTGAACATTTGAAGTCCACTGCAGTGGCGATTGCTTTAGGGCCTATAACAACATTGGCTGTCGCGTCGAATGATCCATATTTATACATAGAAGTAGTCGCACAAACCAGACAAAACAATTTTATTTCTTTCCATTACACACACACACATATACATATATATATAAGTTTTGAAAACACAATCACATCTATGTCTTACCCAGGGATTCGAACCCGGATCCTCAGCGTGGCAGCAGCCTCCGCTTACTGACCACGCGACAGGATGACTTAACATACTTTAAAACTAGAATTTTTTAAACTCAGGAATTCAAATAGATTTCATCCGACTATCACATAGAAAGGAAGACACAATATTTTGGTTCAAATTACCGTAATTTCCCGCGTATACGCCGCGGCTTAGTTAAGTCTTTTTCATACCGAAAATTTTATTTAAAAAATGAAGTCAAATAAATGCTAAGCAAATGCAAGTCACATTTTATTTAAAACAGATTCTGGTAGGAAACCGAATTATCTGAGCTGCGGCGTATACGCGGGAAATTACGGTATGTTGTTTGATTTTAAAAAATCTGGAGGTTAGGAAATATGGTAAAGCGTTTTCCTCTTTATTATGATATTTCGGAAGATGCTCTCACATTAGGCGTTTTAAGTTAATTTTTGAGACGCTTTAGTAAAAAAAACGTTATCATCACAGAGCAATATGTAAAACAATTTTGGGAGATGTGATGCAAATGAGAAACTCTCTTCGATTCATCGCCGCTTATGTACCAAGAAATGTCATGCTTTTATGCATAAAACTTAGTTCGAAAATGCGTCAGAAAGAATCGCGTTATTGCATAGAGATGAGAAAAGCAGCCTTATAAAATTCCTCAAAATGAGTAAAACGATGAACAGATGATAATTTATCTTTTAAAATTATACCAAAGCCATTTACGAGGGTGTATCAATAAGTTTTTACCCTCACATAGAAATAATTGAGTGAAATTTATGAAATTGCTACATTGTATTAGTCCTTTTCTATATAGTCACCGAGCACAATAACACATTTGTGCAACTGGTATTTGAAAGAGAGGGGGGGATGTATTCCAAGAGGCGCGATATTAGACACAAAGGGGGGCATATTTCCAACTTTTATCGACTTAACTTTTTTGACATATTGTTGGAAAGGCCTGTGACCATTTATTCATGCTATGCACCTCCCTCCCCCCTCCTCCCAAATTTGGCCTCCAGAAAGCACTTTTCTAAATTTTGCGGACATCATTCATGCCCCCTGGGGGGAAATTTGGGGGAGGGGCTCGGGAGGTACATAGCATGAATGAGTGGTCACAGGCCTTTGCAACAATATGTCCCATATGGGGGTCGGCAAAAGTTAGAAAAATGACCCCCTTTGGGTCTACGATCACGCCTCCAGGAATACATCCTCCCCCCTCTCTTTGAAATACCAGTTGCACAAATGTGTTACTGTGCACGGTGACTATATAAAAAAGGACTAATGCAATGTAGCATTTTCATAAATTTCATTCAATTATTTCTATGTGAGGACAAAAACTTATTGATACATCCCCATATTACGTATAATACACTAGTGGTCAAAATTAAGGAAACCCTTTGGAAAAGGGATTTTTTGAATGTTGATGTCTCGTAACAATACATTTATTTTAATAATACAATAAAAGTAAACATCAATGGAAATTTAATTTAGTGAAGAATATCATGCAATATACAGTTTGTTCAATTATTAACATTTTATGAAAAGTTATAACGAAATAACCAGGAGGTGGTAATTAAACTTGTGTAGGTCGATGTGAGTTATTTTTCTTTTACTGAAATGTAGTGTTAATGAATGTTTGGAGAAACAGGCAGATTTAATTTTGTTTGGGAATGAATCAGTTAATCCTAGGGTAGGAATTCAACTAATGATAGTGATAGGTAGATTTATCAGTGTGTTTTATGATTACTATAGAAGAAAAGGTGTAAATATGGGCACCCTCTTTTGTTTTTGACTTAAAGTGACTTTCATTTTAATTTTTTTTAGATTTTTTATCTTCATTAACAACTATGACAAGTTTATTAAATAAGAGGAGGCAAAACAATAACTAATATCAAGCAATCTAATTCGAAAACGAATATTTACAAAAAGCTTTTAAAAAAGCACCAGAAAAAATGGGTCGCAAATATAGTCTCTCTCCAAAAAAGATCACAAAAACTAGTTTAAAATGTTTTAAAACAGGATAAAACAATACAAAATGGTAAAGAATTTTTTTATTACAGAAAAAAATTATTTACAGATATCGAAAACATAACTCTTTCGAAACTCTTTCAGCCCCGGCACAATCTAAGTGCGCCTACATTTGGCACATAACACATTTAACCCACGCTTCTCCGTGAGTGTCTTCACAGAACCACCCATCACAAAAGATGCAAGTTGTATCGTTCGAGACTGATTTTTTCCCATCATTGATATCAAGGTTGATATCATCATCACTGTCCATTAGGGTGGAGCGAAAAAAATTCATTTTTAAAAATCAAAAACGGGTAGGTGCCAAAAGTTGCCTTTATACTAGTACATCAAGTGCGTGAAATTTTACCGCTGAAAAAAAATGGCTTGAGTCTGCGCTTTTGGTCCAAAAGTCGAAATTTTGGGCAAAATTTGACATTTTTTCAAAAAAATTAAAAAATTCCTATAGAGATGGTTATTATTTAAAAGTGTTATTTAAACCTTTGTTATGAACGACTTAACATATTTAAACGATAAAACGATATCTTTATTCTGTATAACTGGAGCAAAATTGACAACTTTCGGTAAAAAGAAACGTTGAAACTTTGTTGTGTCATTCAACGAATTGTTGTTTAGAATGCAGCTCTTACCTAGTTGCTTTCAAAACTTCCCAGGACATCTATATCGACCACGCTACCATCTGAACACAATGTTTTATTTATACTTTGAATTATGATATTTTATCAAATAATGGCATAAGTTTTAAATGTATCAACCTAGTCCATCTCTTTTTTGTATCCACAGACTTTGGATGCTTCTGCTGCGATCTACTTTACGTATTTTTCTACTGATTGTGTAAGAGAAGGGAAACAATGTAATGCAGTGGGGATGATATTTATGTAATCCGTTCAGCTGTCTATTATATTTACCAAAATTTCCCCCGATAAATGCATATTGATTAGGGGTTCTGTTACCACAACAATTTTCCAATCAATTTGATTTATATAATTATTCGCTTCAAAGTTGATTGTCGATATTTCAGATTTGAGTACGCCATCATTTACTCTCATATTTAAACTATTATGTGCTGAGCAGATAGCTGTGTAATGTGATGGCGATCGTCAGAAAGCATTGAAATTAGAATTTCCTCTGCGTATGTAAAGCAGTCGTTGTTCTAAATAACTTTTTTTAGTATTTGTTTTATTCCGTTTTCTGTGTTGTTTAGTAGCCGAATAATTTACCATGAGTTTTTAGACTCCTTCTTTCGATGTGGATTACATTTGATGGTAAACCATCCTGGGGCCAAACTTGGATGGCATAGTACTTTTTGAGTGAACATAGAGACTCTGATGGGACGTGAGTGCTCATTTAAAGGCGGAGAATTATGTTCATCGTTGCCATTCATTCTGCGTTGGTCATGTTTAGAATGAACCATTACAATGGATCTCATGCCACCTCAGAGTCCAGTGAATTTCCTCTGCATCCTTTATTATACAAGATCATTGGCAAAAATTAGATTCTAACCCACAGGGATTCGCCGGACCAACAGGAAAATCTTTGCCACCTGCCATTCCCTTCTTATTTCAATTTTTGAAGCCATAGAGAGAAATTTTGAAACATTATCTCCTGAAATCGAGAAAAGAGTACTCAGCACAGACCAGAAATACCTGCTAGACATTTTCAAAGTTATTTCATCAATATATTGCTCAGAAGAACTAGCGAATAGGAACCAAAGAAACATGTCCTACGCAAGATGGCTCACATAGGCGATTAAAATTTTTCGCCTTTATATAAGCACTGTCTGATCAGCAGAGTCTGTAGGTTCATTCACAAAGTATGTAATCCAAGTTTATGCCACAGGATGATTTACACCAAATGTAATACCACATCTAAAAAATGGATCTAAACACTTATGGGAAATTACTCGACTATTAAACATCACAGAAAACGGCATAAAACAAATGCTAAAAAAAATTATTTAGGACAATGGTTGCTTTGCCCATCGAGAGCAAATTCTTATTGCGATGCTCTCTGACGATCACCATCTCATTAAACAGCAAGCTTCTCAGCATATGAAAAATGCAAGAGGTAGAGTGAATGATGGCATACCCAAAGATGAAATATCTAAATATTGTAGAATATTGTAGTAACAGAACTCCCAATCACTATACATTAACTGGATGCAATTTTCGTGAAGATAATAGAGGGCTGAATAGATTTCATTAATTCCACGGCATTACTCTGCTTGCCTTATCATATACAAGCAGTATAAATATACGTGAAGGAGTGTTACAGCAGCATCATCCAACGTCTGTGGATACAAAGATAGATGGACTAGGTTGATAATTAGAAAACTTACGCCAGTCTTTGATAAAAAAATTACAATTCAATGTATAAATAAAATATTGTGCTCAGGTGGTAGGGTGGTCGAGTTATGCACTGCTCTGACATGAAATGCAGCCACCTCCACGTAATAGCTCATGGGTAGTTTTGAAAGCACCTAGGTAACAGCTGTATTCTAAAGAACAATTAGTTGTATGACACAACAGAGTGGCAATGCCTTTTTTTACCAAAAGTTGTCAGTTTTGCTTCAGTTATACAGAATAAAGATACCGTTTTATCGTTTAAATATGTTAAGTCATTAATAATAAAGGTTTAAATAACACATTTAAATAATAATATTTTCTATAGGAATTTTTTTATTTTTTTGAAAAAATGTCAAATTTTACCCAAAATTTCGACTTTTGGAGCAAAAGCGCAGACTCAAGCCATTTTTTTTCAGCGGTAAAATTTCACGCAGTTGATGTACTAGTATAAAGGCAACTTTTGGCACCTACCCGTTTTTGATTTTTAAAAAATAATTTTTTTCGCTCCACCCTACTGTCCATAAGAGGAGGGTCACAGTAATCTGATGAGCAGATAATGAATCGTATCGTTTCGTGGGTCATAGTTTCTTTTTTGAAGGCCTTAGGTCTTCCCATTCCTACCCCTTGAGCGGTCTCTTACTCCGTGAAAATTCAAGGACATCTTCTTGAGAGCACTTTTGTCAAGCGACTTGTTCAACTGTTCCTTGTATGGTGATCCAGTGATGGCGCTGACTCTTTCTGCTTTGAGTTCACGAGCAGTGGTTTTCTTCTTCATGTTGGGGACAGGAGATTTGTCAACCAGAGAAACAACATTTGCGCGTTTCAGCAGCCTCATCTATTAGCATAGCTAAAAGCTATCAAGATAATTCGAAAAAGAGGAGGCCCATATTTACACCAACCCCACCTAAGAAAGATGGCCACTTTCACATATAATCTGAAGGCGTGCTTCTAAAAGTAGCTTAGAATCTTCGCTTTCCGGATATCACTCTGAAATTATGTTAAACTAACTATAAGAACATGAAAAGAAAACGATTTCAGATACCTCACAAAAGTTTGCAGTCCAGAACAAAAACCAATTCGCACAATAACTCACGCTGCATTCACACTACTTGGAAAAATGTTTCCAACTGCTCTCTACTATCTCATGTCAACAAGTGGCATCATATACAATCCTGGCCGAAGTCTTTAGCACCTGCTATGGCCTCTTCGGGAGAGGTTCCCATATGTACACGTGGGCCCGTTTTTACACCTTCTTTTCTACTATTTAGCTAAAAATCATTGGGCACTTTCGATTTTAGACGTTTTATAAAATAGAGTCAAAACACTGTTTTAAACACTACTGTCATGAAGGAAATTTTCACCTTGTTATTAATAAACTTTATAATATACTTATAACTACTAAAAGGTGACAAAAACATAGAAAAATATTATTTAATGCAACCCGAGATCTTTCGGACACACACGCATTCATTTTCAAACGGAAAAAGATGACTGACTGACATTTTTTTGACATTTGAAATCCACCGAAGTGGAGAATGCTTTGGGGCCTATAGCTACAATGGCTGTCGCCTCGAATGATCCTTATTATACATAGAAACAACAACAAGTCACAATAATTTTTATTTTCCATTACATATTATACAACTACAATGGGACATTCACAATTACATCCATGCCTTACCCAGGGACTCGAACCCGGGCCCTTGGGGTGACAGAAGCCTCCGCTTACTGACCACGCCAGCGGGCGACATGACTGACTGAACTGAAATACATTTAAAAAACAAAAACAAATGTAGTACGCATGCGCAAGCGGAGTTCAGTCCATTTCTCTGCAGAAGGGTGAAAAGATCAGTTCATATTATCAGGAGGTCTTGGAATATTTAGGATATTGTACCAAATTGCGGGAATATTATAGGAAATGACATTTTTATTCCCTTATATTCTTTTATTCCTAGGTATCTGAATACAAATCATTTGTCCTTTCCTATAATATTCCCGCAATTTGGTACAATATCTTAAATATTTCAAGACCTCCTGATAATATGAACTGATCTTTTGACCCCTCTTCAGAGAAATGGACTGAACTCCGCTTGCGCATGCTTACTATTTTTGTTTTTGTTTTAAAAATGTATTTCTATTCAGTCAATCATCTTTTTCCCTTTGAAAATGAACGCGTGTGTGTTCGAACGATCTCGGGTTGCATTTAAATAATATTTTTATATGTTTTTGTCCCCTTTTAAGTAGTTATAAGTATATTATAAAGTTTTATAAAATATCTAGACAAGTACTAGACGAATTCTTTTTTATGTCCGTGGATACAAAGAACATGTTTGACATATTTTTCAACAAAGGTTTGCAGTGACGGCTCCTGACTGGCTTAATTTGGAGCACTAAACGTAAGGGTGCCAAATTTAGTCTTTCCTGACCACAACTTGTTTATAGAAATCATTACCTTGTTTTTTGGCAGAAAATTCTGTCATTAAATAAGAAAAATATTTTTCTTAAAGAATAATGGTGAGAAAAGAATAAAAGTTTCAGCCACGCATTTAGTGCCCCTAAAAAAGGAAGTCATGAGCCGCCCCTGAAGGTTTGATTACGAGGGCAATTTGTGAACCAACAGCAAATTGACGAAAAAAATAATATTTAGGATCCTTCAGTAAAATAAAATGCTCTAAATTATCTGTAGCTGTAGCACATGACCATATAAATTTGTACAACATTTGGTGTTTATTTGTGTAAGAATATCACGAATATTCATAGAAATATAAAAGTTTCTTTAAAGAATACAAGAAATTTTCGCATGGCCCTTGTTTATAACATGCAGTATTTTCAACCAAATTTAATCTTAGTTTCAGAAAAGTTAACAAAATATAGTAAAAACAACCTAGTATCATTAGTATATGCTCGTAAATATATTAAATATTTAATGAAATATGATCAGTTGTATGATTTTTTTTTTCTGCATTGGTGAACCAAACCAAAGATTTCTATTCATCATTTGAAAGTCAACTCTATAGAGCAAAATAAAAGGAGTAGTTGAATATCTTGAAAACTCATGAAGATATCGGTGATATAGTGAGTTGAATTTCGGTTGCTTTAACCAGAAACAAAGCATATTAATCAAAATGATAACTTATTGTGGAGATGGATACAGATTTGAGTTTAAATGAAAATCTCTGAATCAGTTTACTGATTTCTACTGAATTTAAGAATATCCCTTTTCCCTATTTTCGTTCTAGCCTTTTCTTAACCCCGTAAGAGGTTACATTTTTTGACACAATAAACTTAAAATAGGGGCAGTACACCACTTTTATTCTACTAAAATATTTGTCTTATATAATCTATATATATCTGCCATTAAATAAAGTGTATATTGTAGTTTAAAATTAGTGGTATCGAAAAGCTTTTAGTAACGCAACAAGCACTCTTCTTGCATATACGATGTTCGGGCAAACTAGAATTTTTATTTAAAACTAATTAACACATTTATTTAACTTATTTCTCTGTGGCTTTTATTTAACTTGCTTTAGGAAGAAATTTCTGATTCGAATCGATTGAAATAAATAATTACTATAATTTACGTGTCAATTTGACCCATTCCGGGTAGGAAGTTTAAGCAACAATAATCTTTGTTCTCTTTATTTTGCTTTGGAGAGGCGTAATCTTATGAACTGTAGCATCTAAAAAATAAAATATGAAGGATAATAGGGAAATTGCATTTCAACATTTTGTCGACTGGTTACGACTATATTCATGCTTATTTAACCGAAAATGTGATTTGAACCTTTCTCTCCGCTTATATCCATTTAAACATTTTCAACATAGTTCAAAAGTACTTGTGAATTCAGTTGCTCACGAATTTGTGTACGTTATTGAACTCCACTACAGCATGTTCCTTATTGAAAATAGAATGTATAGCATTTCGCTCAATTCATGTGAACATCTGCGGGCTTTACTATGACTAAAATTCGTATGCAGTATTTTTTAATTTTCCATCAACTTAGCACATTTCGCAAAGGTGCTCAATACTGCTATCGCGAAAATTTACCTTCACCGTTAGAGGACCGCCCTGTTAAAAATTGGATTTCTGGTCACATGGAACGACGTTACGAACAGTGTGTGACAACCGAGGACAGAAATGGATCGGGAGCATAGGTGCCGACTTAACGTAGACAAACTTGATCCACAAATTTTAAAATGTTATTTTTGAATTAATCACAGTGATTAAATAAGGGGAAATCTTTTCTAAATTAGTAGTGAAAGTATGCCTCGTTTCCTCCCTCACCTCTGTGAAGTCAGCGCCTATGATCGGGAGAACTTATTTTGCGGATAACCTATTTGTTTGCAAAAGGTTTAATGTATTTTTCTGAAGAAATCCGTCAATTTCGTCTAAGTAGCTCAAGATGTCAATTCGTCGTCAGTATTTGAAGACCAATATTTACCGTGATCTGAAAAGTTACATTTTATTTTAAAAAAATTCTGGGTCGAAACACGATTGTTTGATCCGCGGGATATACACCGGGAATTACGGTGCATGAAAAGTTCTAGGCATAACAGTTTCCTAAAAAAGTCTTAGTAACCTTACAGATTTTTTGATTTATGGTGCAAAAGTGTATCTGTTACATGAATTTTTGTTGTTGCCATTACATAAAAAGTTCTAGGAATCCTAGTTTCCTAGAAAAAGTTTAGTAACTTTTCTAACTTAACGAAGATTTTCTTTTATAGTTCACCAATGCTCACTAAACTGACAAGAAAAGTTATGAAAAGCTGAAAGCCTTTTGATTTATATTTCATAAAGAAACAAGAAATATAAAATGTTACATGGCATAAAAAATTTCTTTTAGCTTAAATATATTTTCTCTTTTGATTTAGTATATAAAATATTGCAAGATAAATAAGAAATCCGATCGTAAAGAAAACATGAAAGAATGTAAAATTTCCATTTTTTAAAACTAAAGCTAGGCTTCTATATAATACACAAAAGTCTTACCAAATTTCCCTAGCTTATGTAAAGTAACATAGCAAAGAAATAAATGGCATGAAATGAAATGTTGTTCAAATAATCAAAATTTATATCCGAATGTCTGTAGCACGTTTCAAACTATATGCTGTTTATTTTCTTTGGCGATGCATAAAAAATCTTCTCATCTGTGATTTTCCAAATTTGTGCTTTACAGAACTGTATTTTTTGTATAGCTCCTTAGATATGTTTAAAGAATCTCCTATTAAAAGAAATATATAGCATTAGACAGAGAAAGTAAATATACTGAAAACATACAGCAAAAATTCCTTTACTACTTACCATATAAAGCTCTCCATAGTAATACAGATTTTAGCAGATAAAAACGAAGGCGGTACGCAGAAAGCTACCAAACCGCAGACAAATCAATATTGAGATATTTGTATATTCTAATATTTCAAAATGTAACTTCTATTATGGCAAGTTTTGGATGCAAAAAAGAGTTTTTTGCCCGGTTATAATAGAATAGATGATACAGCTGTTTTAAATATTTGAAGTGGGGTATTATTTCAATATCTTGAAAGTGTGGTTTGGTAGCTTTCTGCTTATCGTCACTCCTATAATGTATTTATATTGTATAATGTATTTTTGCATATAATATATTTTTTATGAATTTCAATGATAAAAATATTTGAAAATTTGGCATTAAAATTTCTGAAAACTTTTTTTATTTAAGCTCTTCTTCTTTTTACAAATGTAGTTCCTTCCTTCACAGAAAAAAAAAAAAAATAAATAATAATAATAATAATAATAATAATAATAATAATGTTAAAACACGGAAATTGTAGTGGCAATCCAGACGTCAGTACTATTTCCGAATTTTAACGGAATTTGTTTTCCGTAAATTCCAGAAAGAATTCCGTTTTTTCACAAAATTTACGGATAGAAATTCCTTTAAACTACGGAAATAGTACTGGCGTCTCGATTGCCAGTACAATTTCCGTATTTTAACGGATTTTTTTTTTTCTTTACAGTATTGGGCAGTGTTACCAGATGGGCTACTTTTTTAAAAATCAGATTCTTGATTGGTACCACTTTTTTGAAATGGTAAAATGTGCCTTATTTAATGACATATTAATTAAGGCAAAGACAAAGGGAGTTTTACCGTTTCAAAAAAGTGGTGCCAATCAAGAAATCCGAATTTAAAAAAAAAGTAGCCCACTGGCAACACCGGTGTTGGGTTAGTGTAAGGAAAAATGTAAAAAAAATATAATAAACTAATTTCAGATGCATTATTTGAGATTAGTTAAATTATTCTTCATCAATAAAGAAGTGACTTCATTTCTCAAGAGCTTAAGAAAAAAGTAGTTGCACAATTCGTCTATTATCTATTTACGTAATGGTGTTATGGATGAAAAGGAGGAGACATATAGTATACAGTCTATCAGTTGCGAATGAAGTAACTAAGGAGGTTGTCACAAGATGGCGGCTTATTTTTTTACATCGGATCAACAGCTTCTGATTACAGCCAGAGAAGACTTCCACCAGTAATTTTTTAATAGAAAATTTCGCCTTATTTTAACGGCTTATTCATAAACTATTTCTCTCACAAATATGGTAATAATTTCTATTTGTTTTTACTAGTGGAAATGTGCCCAGTTATTATAATATATTTCACTGACACTAATTGGAGATTGTTTAGGTTATCATAATATGGCGGAAACGCAGGCCCTGACAAACGCCAAAGTAAACTTCCACCAATAAAAATTAATATCTGTTTTTGGCCATAATTATGATTGAAATTCTGCATTAATAAGGCGTTTAAATGAGGAGAAAATTTTTATTCAAATTTACCGGTGGCAGTTTGCCCAGTCACTAATGAATCACTGTGAAACAGGTTACATTTGAATCTTCACCATTTCGAGGATAGGTTAGTTCCCCTTTATTCATAGTTCTATGATTTATGTATATCGACGCATAACTTTTAAATCCATACTAATATTACAAAGAAGTAAAGTTTGTTTGTGTATTTATTTATAGGAAGTAATCTTTGGAACTACCGAGTCGAATTCAAAAACAATGATTACAAAAAGCATTGTGACCATCTCTGCTCCAACATAAGCTATATTTTATGTCGGTACGACAACACAAAAGGGAGTGGAGGACCAGAAACATTCTAAAATTACGATTTCTATGATATTGTTGAGGCTAGAAATTTTTAATATGGTGTGGTGGTTACTTTAAGGATCTAAATACTTGCTACGAACGGTTTCTAAAAAGTTCGAAATTTGAAAGGGAGAAAAGAGCAGAAAACGTTCTATAAACTTCCTAAATTGCGATTGATTTCAAACTGCTAGGACTAAAAACTTGAAAATAGGCATGGTTGTTACTTTAGAGACATAAATCCTCGCCCAGAACAGTTTTTTAAAAATTCCAAATTTAAAAGGTTGCAGGAGCAAAAAACTTTCCAAAATTATGATTTATGTGATACAGTTGATAATGCCCGCTAAGAACGGTTTCTAAAAAATTCGAAAATTAAAAGTATGAAATAAGCTGAAAACGCTCTAAAAACATTCTAAATTACGATTTAGTAGGAATTTTTAGTTTTAGAAACTTGAAATTTAGTATAGTCATAACTTTTAAAATGTACATGCTCGGTGTATACAGTTTATCAAAAATTTGAAATTCAAAGGTATGAAATTAGCAGAAAACGTTCTAAATAACGGTTTATTTAGAATTGTTAGGGATAGAAACTTAAAATTTGGCATGTCTCTTATTTTTAAGACGTAAATGCTCACACAGAAAAGTTGTTACAAAATTCAAAATTTAAAAGGGTGCAGAAGGAAAAAAACGTTCTAATATTGCTATTTTTGTGTTGCTGCTGGGACTAGACACTTGAAATTTGGCATGGTGGTTGCTTTAAAATTGTAAATGCCCCGCTAAAACAGGTTTCTAAAATATTTGAAATTTAAAAGTGGGGAAATGAGCAGTAAACGTTCTAAAAAATATTCCAAACTATGATTTATCTGATATTGTTAGGAATAGAAACTTGAAATTTGATATGACTCTTACTTTAGAAACGTAAATTCAACCACAGAACAGTTTATAAAATTTTTGAAATTTAAAAGTGTGCAGAATCAAAAAATGTTCTAAAATTCTGATTTCTATGCTATAGTTGATATAGAAGCTTGGATAAGCACAAGCTTTGAATTTGGAATTGTGATTACTTTTAAGATGAAATGGTTGCTAAGAACCGTTTCTAAAAAAATTGAAATTTCATATGAAAAAGGAAATGAATGGTAAACCTTACTCTCTCCCACATATACCTAAATCATGATTACAATACTTTCCTTTCATTATGTGTCCGGAAAGTAAAAAGCCACGAAATTTCGATGTTAACCCCTTGAAGGGCGTCGGTATATTACATATACCACTTAATTTTAATTCCTAAATGCCTCATTGGCATCAGAATTTTAAAACTAAATTTTGCTTTTTTTTAATGTACGCAAAGATAAGCTTTTACTTATTTTCATATAATTTTTCTTGTAAATTCTGGCGTCAGTCAATCATTTTAATATTTTTGCATCAGAAGTACTTTGCCCTCGAAATACTGTAAAAGAACAAAAAAAAAAAAAAAAAAAAAAAAAAAAAAAAAAAAAAAAAAAAAAAAAAAACGGTCTAAAAAGCTGAGATTCTACTGGCAATCTAGACGCCAGTACTATTTCCGTTTTTTTACGGAAATTTTTCCTCATAAATTACAAAAAAATTTCCGTTTTTAATCAGAAAAACGGAAAAAATTCCGTAATTCATGGAGAAAAATTTCCGTAAAAAAACGGAAATAGTACTGGCGTCTAGATTGCCAGTAGAATCTCCGTTTTTTAGTTCGTTTTTTTTTTTTTACAGTGAAGGGTTAAGAACACTTTGCTACTTTATGTTTTAAAAACAGACATGGTACCATTACTGTTTCTTTTTTCGATTCAGCAGGTAGACTTAGTATTCAGGAGACTGCGATAGGCTATGTCTTCTAACACTAGAAGCGCCAAGAGCACTCAATTTGACTGCTACCAAATAGGCATAATTCGATTGGAACCTGAAGTTTCTTTTTAAAAAGTTAAATTTATATATCACACAAAAAATAAGTTAAATACATAAGTTAAAAAGCTTTAAATAAAAATTCTGGTGTACATTTTTCTTATTAAACATAAGTGAAATTTCCGGCGTTTCTAGAGCTAACATTTGATTACTAAAAATTCTTTGTGGTAGATTTCGCTTGAAAATACTCTAGGTATAAGTGAATACTACAAGTGTATGCACTATCTTCTATTCAGATTCTTCTATTCGAGTTTTAACTAATTCAAGAATTAGTTAAAACTCGATTCGCATATTAAAATGCAAGCGGTCTGCAAAGTCATATCTTGGTAGAAAAATCTGAAAATCCAATTTTAGCAGTTGACTCGTAGGTTTACCATCGTGTTTTACTACACTCAAAGGTATGAAAACATGGAGGATCGGGAGCAGAAAAACACAATGGTAAACCCACGAGTTAACGGCAAAAAATCGGGTTTTCAGGAGTTTTCCACCAAGATATGACCTGGCAGACCGATTGCGTTTCAATATGCGAATCGAGTTTTAACTAATTCTGGAATTTCAGCCGTGAACTCGATGAGGTGAATGTCTGTTCTGACGCCTCCTTGTCTAATAGTTGCTAAACTCAATATTATCCTTAAAATCTTTAATCAGATAAGCTAGAGTGACTTGCCCCCAAATGTCCACCTTTATACTTGACAATGTATAGTTCAGCGAGGAATATTATGTTTTCTGTGGGCCCTTAAGGGGAGTTGGAAGGCCCCATACCTACCATGTTAAATTAATGTACCTTTTCTTAGGAAATACCAAAGATATTCACATGAAATTTTTTATATACACGATATAAATAATTCCAAATAAAGTGAAGCCGAATTTATAAACAGATATTCTTTCTTTATTTTTTTTTTAATCTGGAATAAAAACTTTTTTTTAACTAACAAAAAACTTTTTAATAAAAATTTTGTACTAATTTTGTATTTTGTAACAAAAGTTCACTTCAGATTTATCAGGGATTTACAGACAACAATTTGTAGTAGTTTCTATAAAAAGGTACATCGACGTTCAAAACACAACATTTTCTGAAAAGTGTTTTAAGTTAGTGCATGTAATGTTTATGTATGGTGTAAACAAACTAAATTACTTAAAATGTTTTGCTTCTCATTGCCATAGAAACAAAATAATGTACCATTCGAAAGGGGGAAAATACAGTATTCAAAATATAAAAAAAAAAAAGATTTTTTTTTTACGAATTTGCCAGTCAACTCAATGTTGCCGTTGATTGTCACCACTTTTTTGAAATAGAAATATTCGGCATATTTAAATTAGATTAAAAATTCTGAAAATTAAGACGAATTATACTATTTTTAAAAAGTGGTGATAGTTAAATAATCTGGCAACACTGGGTCAACTTCCCTTAATACTCTCAACAGCGTATTCGGGGCTTCAGTATTTTGTTATCTAAAGATTTCATAGCAAAACATCATGTAAATACAGTTTTTGCTAATCAGAATAGATTTTTTTTCGAGAAATTGATTTTATGTGAGAAAATTAAAAAAGCTTATAAAATTAGGCTTCCCAAATGTTTCATTTGTAATACAACTGATTCCAAACAAAAATCTTCTTTTAGATTTTCCTTGCAATTTTGTAAAAATGTTCCTGGGACCATTTGGGAACCCCGTAAGATAAAATTATCTCTATATACGTACCTATACTTGTCTTCGGATAAACACTAGTTTGCAAACCGAAATCTGTCTCTACGGTATTCAGCACTTTTATGTTAAAGTTAGCTTGATTAAATGACTTTTTATTGATCAGACAGTCATTCAAAATATCAAAAAACAACTCCCAACGTTTCTTGTAATAACTGAAAATAAATAAAACGAATTATTGTAATTTTTCTATAAAGAATCCAAATTTTCTATTTTGGCCGGTGACGAGTGTACTCGTCACTAATCAAGCCATTATTTACTATTCAAAATATGGTGACCGATGACCAGTATACTCGTCACTAATCTAGCCTTTATTTATTATCGAAAATATGTTGACCGGTGACGAGTATACTAGTCAGTAATCTAGCATTTTTTTTTTTATTATTATTCAAAATATATACAAAAAGTTTGAGTATTAATCTTTGCTTTATTGAATCACGGAATATATCTGATTGAAAATAGCGAATATAATTCTCTGAAAGTTCTGGTAGATATTTTGGCTAATAAAACGTGCTAAATTGACATTATTTCTGGTCCAATTTAAATCCATACATCGAAATATATTTACTGATGCATAAACTGGAAAAACCTAACACATTAATGACGGAAAACGAAAATTCTCGTTTTCATTCAAAAATCATCATTGACTAAGGGCGTGGCTTCCACCTTACAGAAAATGCATTTATATTATGTTGTTCATATTATTTAGATTGTAAGACATTTTATATTACATTCGTACATTGAAAGATATTTACCGATGCATAGCTGCCAACTTTTACGCTTTTTTCTTACCACTAAAATTTAAAAGAAATTTTTAATTTATTAAATCGCAGATTTCGGCGATTAAATAAGGCAAAAATTTCTATTAAATTTTAGTGGTAAGAGAAAAGCGTAAAAGTTGGCAGCTATGCTGATGCATAAACTTGGGAAACCCATCTACAGGGTGGCTGAAAAGTATTGGCGCATTGTTTGACGCTGTCATTTCACAACCAAAATTGGAAGAAACCTGATTATGTTTTATAGTTTTTGTAGTATTTTTTATGGACTTTCTTGTGATGTATTACTTACTTACTTTCTGTATTTTTATGAAGATCTGTGTTCATCGTTTAGCTATTGCCAATTGGCGGCAAATGGAGAGAAGACATCAACGAATGCATCTCGTCTGAAAGTCCCACTTTGAACAATGCAGAAGATTATTAAGCAGTGGAAAGAAGTAGAAAATGTTGATGTAAAAAGAGATCAGGCCGACCACCTTATGTCAATAAGCCAAAAATTCGTAACATGATCAAGAAAAGAAATATCCGAAATGATGGCGTAAGCCTGAATTCCATTGCAAAGAGGCTGGATATTTCTTATCAAAGTGTCCAGAACATTGTTAAAAACTCTCTCGGACTTCATAGTTATCGTCTTTAGTGTGGGCAACATTTGTCAAATGATGCCAAGCAAAAGAGACTAACGAGATGCAAGAAGATGCTCCAACTTTTCAAGGAGCGCCGCGTGGAAGATGTTTTGTGGTCGGATCAGAAAATGTTCACCATTGAGAAGGCATACAACCATCAGAATGTTCGAGCTCTGTGAAGTTGAATGCAGAGAAATGCTAGAAAAACGAAAATCGCCAAACGATCGCTTTTATACGAAAGGATTAATGGTTTGGGCAGGAGTTACTGCCACGAAGAAAACTCCTTTGATTTTTATTGATAAAAATGTGATGATTAATGAAAAAACGTGCCAACACGAAGTGTTGGTTAAAATTGTGGACCCATGGAAACAAAATAACCCTAATGGAATCTTCTAATGGATTGGGCGCATGCACATGGACAAAAACGACATTGGCCTTTCTCTATGCCCACA
The DNA here is from genome assembly GCA_963932465.1 of Maratus speciosus. Lineage (NCBI taxonomy): Eukaryota > Metazoa > Arthropoda > Arachnida > Araneae > Salticidae > Maratus > Maratus speciosus. The sequence continues at coordinate 574,243,733 of OZ010787.1, forward strand.
TGCTTGGATATTTAACAAAGGATAAATGGCCTTCAAACAGTCTGGATCTCAACCCACCCGATTTTTCTGTTTGGGGTTAATTAGAAGAAAAGTTAATGGTTAAAAAATATTCATTTTGGATTCTCTATGATGCGAACTTATAAAGACTTGGGATGATTTAGATGAGATTTACCTGTGGCGCACTGTCATTTCTGTGATCCCTCGTTTGAAAGCCTGTATAAAAGCGAATGGCGGACATTTTGAACAAGTTATTTCAATATTGTTATATGTTATATTTTTATTTTGTTAGAATAAAAATTGTCATCAGATAGCGTATATTTTTGAAAAAAAAAAATAGAATTTTTTCCGCGCGACAATACTTTTCAGCCCCCCCCCCCCCACCCACCCACCCACCCCCCGTAAAACATCAATTTACAAAAGACTTTCAGGACACGAAGGAGTTTCTACTGTTTTAAAATTCCAATTTGATAAAAATTGCCCGTCGGCAATGTGTTAATTAGGAAACCAATTTATGAAAGACTTTCAGAAGAGGGAGGAGCTTCTTCTCTTTTAACACGAAGATTTCACAAAATCATACCGCCGCACAGTGCAAGCTTTTGCAAATCTAGCTGGAAAAAAGTCCAAAAATTGACTTGCAGTAATTTCACTTTTAGATATTTCAAAGAACATCTAATACATTAGAGAAAAAAAATGTAAAGTGATAGCAGCATAACTCCGCGACAACACCATCAAAAATCGGCTCAAAAACCAAATTTTCTTTTAACCTTTTTAGAATGGCGATTGTTGTAGTTGTAATTGTCATTGATATTTTTGGCTAAAGACGTACTAATTTTGTAAATATATTTTTATGATAATATGGAATCTTTACAATAATGTAAATACTTTGTATTTTACAGTTACGATAGTTATTTAGAAGTGTTAATATTTTTTTAAGTCAATATAAAAATTATTTGCAAATTTAATAGCATATGATAAATTTCAAAAAGCTGCCAAAAATTTTGTGCACGCCGGTGCATTGCAACATATTTTTTTTGTAATTATGCATGCATATAGATATAAAATAAATCAATTTCAGCTGCAACTATTTGCAACTCTTGAATATAAGTATTTTTTTTTTTTCAGGTACGGAAGTGTAAATTTCGAAAAGGGAATTATATGAGATTTCACAAAATTATGTTACTTGATATGAATCTTTCCATGTTAATTCTAAAAATATCCTTATAGACTATGTATTATACGAATATAATCTTCAACATTGCTCATCTGTTATGTTAGACCAGATAAAGCGGCTGATCCATTCTTTTATAATTGGCAGTAATCAAAGATGGAGAAACTGCCATCGCTTAAAGAACGTTTTTTGAAGTAAAATAAGAGATGGTCAAATTCGAATATTAACAAGAAATATATTTACAGGGCAGAAGTAATATTGACAACCAGAAAAAGGTTGGACGACCAAAGAAATTTTTTTATTTAAGTGGACCCGAAATAAAAAAACATAAGGTGCATTCGCTATTCCTGGAACTGAAATGAATTAACACGTGTCACGTGCTTAAAACTGAGACAATCTGGACGAAAGGATGCTGCCGATGTGTTAAAAAATATATCTGAAAGTCCTAAAAGAGAAACAGCATTTTAAAAAAACGTTCAAAAAGCTGTATACTCGTCATATAAAAAAAGGGCTGTAATGAAGATAATCAAAATTTTATAATGGCTAGATCCACATCCGTCATTTACTTCTTACTCTAGATCCATAAAGTTTAAGTTCATCATGGAGACTGGTCAGTCAGTAAATGAAGAATCTGAAATTGTCAAAAATTAAATCTTTACAGCTCTTACACACTATAGTAGAATTCAATGTTCAGACGTATGACAAAGAGCACAAATTTGAAGACACATTGGTAGATAGCATAATGTGCAATATTCTATCTTCAAATAAAGCAACTTAAAAGTGCAATGTCTGTAACGGAAAATCCAAGCAGATGAATAACTTAAAAATGATTCAATAATATACGAATAATACTCACAAGTTTTCTTGGGCTTATCGGCACTACATGCACAATTAAGATTTATGGAATGCCTCTTACATATTGGATATATATTTGATGTACAGAAATAGCAGTTCCGAAAGCCTGAAGAAAAATTAAGTATCGCAGAAAAAATATAATTGAAAGATTTAGACCTAAAAGACAATTATTATTAAAAAGTCCAAAACAAGGACAAGTTAATAGTAAAGTAGGGAATAGATAAAGAAGATTTTTTAAGGATGCTGCTGCGACCGCTAGCATAACAGGTGTTGATAAGCTCTTATTGAGCGATTTTATATAATTTTACATGAAATGTGGATACCAGATAAAAATGTCTGTGATTAAGCATTACAAATAATGACATTAACATCTTAATAAAGCTATAGAGCGGCTGAAATTCACACTGACGTTTTAATATTTATACGGTCACTGAATATACAAATAATAAAAGAATAGCAAACAACGAAAAAGGATGGTGATTAACTTTATAATAACACTGATAACTATAGCAGTATGTAATTAAATTTTAATTAAATTTTAATTTTTTAATTTTTTAATTTAAAATTTTTAATTTTTAATTTTAAAATATTAATTGTAATTTTTTAATACAAGAAAACTCCTCTTGTTGAAAATAAATATGTACTACATTTTTAAAAATCTACGCTGAATACTATAACACTACGCAAATGTCAACGTATGAAAATGACAAAACATCTTTTTATGACGATTATGATGACGGAATAACAATGATGTAAATTGTACAATGTAAATCGTAAAGATATATTTTTTCGTAATACGGAACCATTTTTTCTCTAGTAAGATCAATTTTATTACTTTAATATCGATAATTTTCATAAATTGAATTTTGACCCGCTAGATTCGCAAAATCTCACACTGTGCGCCAGTAATGTGTTAATATATTGTGACTTAACCCATTAACGACCAGCATGTTTTACAGGAATTTTATTCAGTTATCACCACTTTTTCTTAAATACTTATTTTTACTTTATGAATCACTGAAATGTGTTAATTAAATAAGGCAAATTTTACTTTTTTCTTTTACTGGTACAAAAAAAATGCAACAATCACAAATATAATGTTGATTTTACCCTTAATTGCATAGTGATGTAAATTTCCATCACCTTTTTATTTAATTTTTAATACATAAATTAAGTTCTTACAACCACTATATTTATATAGAAATATTAATCCTCTAAAAATTACAAAAATATGCTACTAAATAAAGTTAAAAATCTATCTTAAGATTTCTGGTGTCTAATCCTTAATATAAAAATAAAAAACACAATTCTAAAAGAATAATTCATGCAATTAAGGGTTAAAAGTACAAATATCTATTTCCAAGTGCCTTTTTATTGATTTCAGAATAAAGAACACTTATTTGGCACAAACTGACAATAAATTGTAATTATATCGTTTTTTCATCAACATGATGATACATTTTCAATATCGCTGCCTCCCACATATGGTGTTTTGGACAAGATTTAATAAAGTTTAGATGTGCATGCCTTGTTATGCCGAACATTTTGCATGGGTTCAATACACGTATTGTAGAAATGGTTAACTATCTGAGAGTAGACATGCTAATTTATGTATGGGAATTTACAACTGTGGATTGGAGTCCTGCGCGACTCGGGTATTAGCAGACTCGAACCCGAAAATTTTATTTTAAATAAACCCGAATCACTCCAGCACACTTCATCGGAACCAACTCGAATACAACTATGGAGAAATAGTCTACAATTATATTCCTAATGGTCAATTTTATTTTTTGTGTTGAAAAACTAACCTACATAATACTCATTAATGTTCTACTATATAGTTTTTCCATCTGCAAGAATATTTTAAACTTTTTTGAAAAAACGGGTCAACCCACACCCGACACGCAAGAGTTAAATCTCAACCAGAAATCGTTATCAAGAAAATTATATAGAAATTCTAAATATATATAACTCACTGTATAAGAAGGCAAATTCAATAAAATGTATTAGGTAACAGTTTAAGATTTTCTTTTCTGTGGATGCAAACTATACCATAAAAAGGTCGGTTCCCCTAGGCCGCTGAATAATAAAATTTGTCTAGGAAAAGGTGTAAATATGGGCACCATCTTTTGTTTTTGACTTAAAGTGACTTTCATTTTGAAAAAATCTAAATTTTTGACCTTCATTAACAACTATAACAAGTTTACTACATGAGAGGAGGCAAAACAATGATTAATATTAATTATTTTAAATCGAAAATGCAGATTTACAAAAAGCTATTAAAAACGTATCAGAAAAAATGGGGTGCAAATATGGGCTCTCTCCAAAAAAGTCACAAAAAGTAGTTCAAAAAGTTTTAAAACAAGATAAAACAATACAAAATGGTAAAGAATTTATTCATTACAGAAAAATGAAATATTTGCAGAAATCACAAACATAACTAGCTCCTTCAGCCCCGGCACAATCTGAGTGAGCCAACATCTGGCACATAACACATTTAACCCACACTTCTCCACGAGTGTCTTCAGAGAACTTTCCATCACAAAAGATGCAAGTTGCATCGCTCGAGTCTGGTTTATCCCCATCATTGATATTCAGGTTGATATCATCATCACTGTATAGTAGGGGATGGTCACAATAGCCTGATGAGTCCGCTGATGAATCGCATCGTTTCGTGAGTTAAATTTTCTTTTTTTGAAGGCCTTTGGTCTTCCGACTCTTGCCCCCCCCCCCCCCCCCCCCGGCCGGTCTCTTAACCCGTGAAAACTCAGGGAAGTCTTCTAGAGAACACTTTTGTCAAGCAACTTGGACAACTGATTGTTGTATGGTGTTCCAATGATGAGACTGGACTTTGCTGCTTTGCGTCCTCGAGTAATAGTCCTCTTTATGTGTATAATGTACACTGTTAAAAATTTGCAGCATTCTGGCAGGTCATTTGACCGTTTTTTTCCAAAAACGGTTACACAACCGTAATTTTAACACTATTCTGACCATATTATTGGCCATTTTATAGTCAGAATATAGTTAAATTATGGTTATGAAACCGTTTTTTCAAAAAACGGTCGAATGACCTGCCAGAATGCTGCAAAATGTTTTATGAAACCGTTTTTTCAAAAAACGGTTTCATAACCATAATTTAATTGTATTCTGACCATAAAATGGCCAATATTATGGTCAGAATAGTGTTAAATTACGGTTTTTTTAACCGTTTTTGGAAAAAACGGTTTCGAAACCATAATTTAACTATATTCTGACCATAAAATGGCCAATAATATGGTCAGAATAGATTTAAAATTACGGTTGTGTAACCGTTTTTGCAAAAAAAGTTCAAATGACCTGCCAGAATGCTGCAAATTTTTAACAGTGCAGTGTACACTGTTAAAGATTTTGCAGCATTCTGGCAGGTCATTCGACCGTTTTTTAAAAAAACGATTTCATAACCATAATTTAACTATATTCTGACCATAAAATGGCCAATAATATGGTCAGAATAGTGTTAAATTCACGGTTGTGTAACCGTTTTCGGAAAAAACGGTCAAATGACCCGCCAGAATGCTGCTAATTTTTAACAGTGTAGGTAATTGCTGTTTTCACGCAAAAAATATTAAAATAATTTATGTTGTTTAGGAGAAAAAGTGTCGTAATTATGGGCCCCCTATAAATGAGGCCCATATTTACACCAAGAAAAGGTGCCCATATTTACACTAACTCTAACTACACTGTTAAAAATTTGCAGCATTCTGTCCAGTCATTTGATCGTTTTTATCGAAAACGGTTGGACAACCGTAATTTAACACTATTCTGACCATATTATTGGCCATTTTATGGTCAGAATATACACTGTTAAAAATTTTGCAGCATTCTGGCAGGTCATTCGACCGTTTTTTGAAAAAACGGTTTCATAACCATAATTTAACTATATTCTGACCATAAAATGGTCAATAATATGGTCAGAATAGTGTTAATTCACGGTTGTGTAACCGTTTTCGGAAAAACGGTCAAATGACCTGCCAGAATGCTGCAAATTTTTAACAGTGTAGTTTAATTACGGCTATGAAACCGTTTTTCGAAAAAACGGTCGAATGACTGGACAGAATGCTGCAAATTTTTAATTGTGTAATAAAGATGACCACTTTCATATGTAACCTAAAGGCGTGCGTGACTAAAAGCGTGCTTCTAAAAGTAGTTTAGGATCTCCGCTTTCCGGATATCACTGTGAAATTATTTTAACCCCTTGAAGGGCACCGGTATATGTTATATACCACTTACTTTTAATTCCCAACTGCCACATTCACACCAGAATTCAGGAATTAAATTTTGTTTCATATAATGCACGCGAAGAATTTGCTTAGTTTCATAAAAAGTTGCTTATAAATACCAGTGTCAATGAATCATTTTAACATTTTAGTAACAGAAGTGCTTTGCCCCTGAAGGGCTTAAACTAACCATAAAAACATGAAAATAAAACGTTTTCAAATACCTGTCAGATTTTGAAGTCCAGAACAAACACCAATTTGCACAATAGCTCCCGCTGTGCCCGCACTACTTGAAGGAATGCCCCCCCCCCCCCCAGGGGTGCCCATATTTACACCTGTGCCCATTTTTATTCCCTTTCCTCTATATATAGTGGAAAGTAGTGATTGAAATGAGTTTACACCCTATGTTCCTGAAGATTGTGGATCTTCTTACGCAAAAAATAATGTAGGTCATTATTCATAATTTTTAATATGAATTTATTAACAATTTTCATCATTGATTACTATTTTTTTTTCAAAAAGCCTGGAATATGTTTAGATCTATACATTGTATCTCATTAAAATAATAAGAACAACAATAGAAACAACATTCGGATGACCTGTTTGGGAAGTTAGAATTTCCAGTTTGTCACGTGGATTTAACATTGAATGTTTATAATTGGAATTATATTATCTAAGTGGCAGGTGGTCAGAACTAATATTGATATTTTTTTTAAACTAGAATGTAACTAAATTAAAGTAACATTGGCAAAAATTTGGGCAAATTGTAATGAGAAAAAGACGAAAAAGTATTCGGTCTCGCTGAAGATTACCCAAATTTATCTTACAAAGAAAAGTACAAGCATCATTTTTTTAAACCAAAATATTATTAAATATCTTCCTCAGTGTCATTCAGGATTGAAAATGAATAATAATTGTTGAAGTATTTTTTTTTTACGATTTAACCTATATGGCATTTAAACCTGAATCTGCTATCATTCCATTGTGCTAAATATAAATGTGTGGGGAAATTTTGATAAGCCCATAGTGTAGTGTTTTCTTGCCTAAGAAAACCTTCAATGGTAATACAACTAAAACTAATGAAAATAAAACTTTCATCAATATATAAGTTTTTACGGCGTTCGTTCTACTCTGAGGCGGGGAAAGCGTTCAGTACTAAGTGGCCAAATCTAGCACTATCGCTTCATTCCATTCAGTGTAACTCATCTCTCAGGCGTAGTAGCGCGGGTATTCGCATATTTTTTCATAGCTTTTGTCAAGATAAATCGATTTAAATAATAAGAAGTGTATTTAGGACAATATTTCCATCTCAAAACATAAAGCAAGTGTGTGAAAGAAATGTGAAAAGTTCAATATGTCGGCTTCAGCCTGCTCAAGAAGCAGCCAAAACTATAGATCACGCATATCGTTAGAAAGAGGAGGTTAATGGACTACGTACAAGTACCTCAATGTCCAGCGTCTATCGAACGAGACTGTTTCACAAAGTATCACAAAGTTGACGCGACGCGGTCGGTGAACAATAGCGCGAATATCTCTACCACTGCTGTACCCGAACCGATGGACATAGCATTTGAAGATGACTTCCATACGTCCGATGTCTGAAACATCTCTGAGCTTATGGATATCAACATCAGTCGAATAGATGCAATTCAGGAAAATTGGTGCGCAACATATGACCGCTTCAAAATGGTTCGGCCTTAGCTTTGTGCTTAAGGAACCAACAAGACTGGGCAATACCACGATCAATTGTACGTTCACCAGACACATCGATGTTGACATTGTGCCTTGTGTATCTTACCTCTCATGTCAAATTGTCAATCTTAAACATAATCGTTGTCGAATAGTAGTCGAAATAAATATCATGTACAGTTCAATGTCTGTTTTATGTTCAAATAAAATTTGTGTCAGTGTCATAGCAAAAACGTAGTCAGTGTCTCGTTTTTATTTTAATCCACCACGCTAAAAGCGACTTTCTTAGCCACAGACGTTCCACGTTAAATCAAAGACCGTGAGCCCTGACACAGCCCGCCAAATTTTTGAGAATTATAGGATTTTGTGAATTATAGGAGCCCCTCCCCCCCCCCCCCGAAGGAATACCATAGAATGAATACACTTTGGCTTGATATGGCACTGAAAGAGACAAGCTGCGATCCTTTCGCCTCTCTTGGCTGACGCGTGATCAAAATAAATTGGTCGCCACAAATTCTCGAACTGCCATGTGAAAAAAAAAAGTGAAAAGCAGCTAAGATCGGCGGAGTACCGCGGTCCGCCCCTTTCGTTAGTTTCAATATTAAATCAAGTGTACCGTGATTTCCGCTGAGTTAATCTACGAGTCAAATAAACATTTTTTAAACCAGAAATCTAATTTTAAAAATGAAGTCAAATAAGTATCACGTAGTAATAAACTACATTTTATTAAATAAACTATAGTTAAATATTCGAGTTAACACTTTTTCCCCGGGAAGCCTATTAATAGGCTTCCCGGATATAGTTTTTGCGTAAGAAAATCTACTTAATATATTTCTAATGAATATGTTAAAGAAATTTACCCAATTATTGTTTGCTTATTTTGGTGGAAGTAATGCATTTTCTCTTTTTTGCTCCGCATCCTGTTAATAGGTTACCCAGGCATATCGTATCGTAAAATGATCAATCTTATCTCGGGAGTCATATTTTTTTACTTCACTTTTCTTATTAACCCTAGAACTACCGAAAATTTTACTCAAGTTTTATAAAAATATTACACATCAGAATTCTTATTTAAAACTATTGAACTTATTTACTTAACTCATTATTGTCTGGTTTACATATTTAGTTTATTTTAAAGAAATTTCTGGTTAGAATAAATATTTCGAATGTACCCATCGGGTCCATTGGACCCGTCTGGTAGGCGGAGGGTTAATAACAGGAATATTTTATTAACATAAGCAATCGCATTTGTATAGTGTTCCCAATTAATGCATAATACTTTTCAGACAACGTGTATTATAACAAAACTTATGCACTTACTCTGTCATCAGTCCAGACCACTGTTTATTCGCATAATCTAGTACCTAATTTAAAAAAAATAACAAATTATCTAATACGTCTTTAAAAGTAGTCATACATTTTGCATAATAAAATAAATTTGGAAGATATTAAGCATTTTAATACACATGTTGCAATAAATTTAACATGCATTACCAATAAAAGTAATGGCATCATCTGAGAAATCCTAATTGTCATTAGTGTCATCATTTAATTATGTTTTTTCTTATTTCACCAATTTTAATCTTGCCTTTCTTATTTTTTATACTTATGTATGAAACATTTATCATTACCTGAAAGGGGTCAATTACTTTTATTTCCTACAGACGTTACCAAAATTTAAATGCAAATAATTCAATTAATTCGTTAGTGTTTAAGTGGTGAAAAAGATATTTAACGTTATTTTTTTTTCATTCACCCATCAATGGAAGATATTACAAAATACATTTAATTGTATTTAGCAATAGATTTATGCGTTCATTAAGCATATTTATTCGCTATATGGCCAATATATGAAAAAAAAAGTCATTTAAAGAGGACTAGGTATCCTTTTAATATTTTTATACCTTTTTCCTACTTCCTTTACATATCATAAAATGAAATTATTATACAAAATGATTTTTCATAACAACAAATATAATATCATGTTTAATTTGGAAAAAAATTAATAAAAAAAAAATTTAAAAATGCTGTAACTTTTAAAATTTTAAGATTTTTACGCATTTTTAGGTGCGTTCGTAATTATATAGATGCGCAGCACCTATAGTCGTCCTTGATCCGTCTGTCCATACAGTGCAAACACTACCCAACTGAATGGTTTGAAATTTAATACATAGAATCGTTGATGAATTTTTTCGAGTTATTTCAAATTTTATAAAATAGAATCAAAACTTTAAAAGATATTAATAAAAGTTTTCTTCATTCTATTAAATCCTATCATAAGTAATTAATTCAGTGATATCCCATGATCCAATTCCAAGTTGACATGGTGATTACACGCTATTTAAGATGGATTCCTATTATTTTCGTATTACTGAATTTAACATATAGAATCGTAATAAATTTTGCATTCGTGCATTTTTGCATAAAAGTGCAACAGATATTGCACCAAGATCTGGATATTTATAAAACTAGTTATAGTACGACTGCACCGCATTTGCCACGTTTGACGTACAATTTTCGACTTATTTAAAATTGAATTAATTATATTTCAAAACTCATCCGTAAATCTATTGAATATACCTTTGCGACTATGCAAAAAAAAAAAAAAAAAAAAAAAAAAAAAAAAAAAAAAAAATTATACGTTATTTGTTACATATCTGTTAAAGCAACTATTTGTACTTGATATGAAGACCGCAGATGATAAAGGTGGTATGTTACAAAAAAAAATTGCGTTAATCATATGGTTGAAGATAATCAATGGTCTTCTAATATCTGTTAAATGACTATTTGAAAAATATCTAATACTCACAGAGATTTCAATTTATAAAGGAGGCATTTAACAATAAGCGCAAATACATATTTGGAACTTTCCAGCTCATTTTCTCAAAATCACGATTGTGCAATTTACCACATTTATCATCTGAGCTCTTCATATGTGTTTCGCATCCAGCAAGAACTCTCACTGCAGGTGGTTGCTTATAGGTCATTTTTTTTAATTATACATTCTCTCAGATTTTCAACCGCTGTTTTCGAATTTTTCATATAGTCATTTATTATAATGATTTATTTCATAGAATGAAATGCACATACTTAATAGAAATTGTAAGTGTCCAATTACTTACAATGACACATAAGATTACATTAACCCTTTCAAGATGGCATTCCTTCCACAAATTTTATTTGGGTGGCACCACTTTTTTTTTAAACAGTTCCCTTTACTTGTAAAATACCAAAAAATGTTTTAATTAAAAAAGACAAATACTACATTTATTTATTAATGGTGCCAAAAACAAATTCCACATACACGTTTTAGCGATGCATATATGCATCACCCGTTCCGAAAGGGTTAAAGGATTATACGTAGCTTATAGAACAAATAATATGTGTAGTCATATAGATAAATCCAGGAATTGAAACAGAGTTGCTTGATTAAAACTCTTATTAATGCGATTATGGGTGTAAAATTATCACATTTTAGGAATGCTATGGAATGAATGCTTTCTGATATACTATCTTATATACTATGGTAGGGATAAATTCAGATATATTCTGATATTCTACGTTTTAGAGGAGTTGAAAGGCCCTGTATCTACCATGTTAAATTAATGTAACTTTTTTCAGAAATTGACGAAGATATTCACTTGAAATCTTCTATACACATAATATGGATAATTCTTAATAAAGTGAAGTCAAATTTATAAACTGATATTCTTTAGTTTATTTATTTTTCAATCTGGAATAAAAACCACTTTTAAATAAATAAAAAAAACTTGTGTTTTTCTAAAGAAACATGGCCTTGGCTTGAAATTTACCCAACAGGCTATATATCCAAATAAAAAAATACTTTATGGTTAAACAAAATACATTTTTCTAAATAAAATTATTCGTAAAGTGTTTAGTATAAAATTTACAAGGTGTAAATTTACCCATAATCAGTGCTGCAGTCATAAAAAAAATAAGAGGGTATTACGCTATAGCTTATTTGTGAAACAGGGGTATACGGGGCTTCTTAAAAAATCCAGAGGGTATACGGTGTATACATTTTTATACCCTTCCAACACAGCCTTGCCCATAATTCAAAGAGCCAAAGTTCTTAAAGTGGTCATGAATCAGCAAAATTTATAAAATATATTTAATTCAGAACATTATTTTACTTCAAGACATCTGAATAAATTACCCATGTGTTACTTAACTTATACACCGCGTCCCAAAAGTTTAGAGAATCAATGACATTTGCATTAACATAAAAAGTAATAAGGTACAATTAAAATTCGTGGGATAGGTAATAAATAAAAGCAGTTTTTCTGATATACACATATATATTATGATCAAAGATTTTAAATTATAAACTATACATTAAATTATATGAAAATGTGCTGTCCCAAAAGTATAGACAATTGTAATTTTTTTTTTTTTTTTTTTGGTTTTACATTTATAAAATTAACAAAAAACTTACTTTTAATATTTAATTGTATTGCCACGACACTTTATAACATCAAATACACGTTGTTCCATAGAATTAACTAAGCATTGCATTACTGAAGGAGGTATTTCATACCACGCTTTGTCAATTGCAATTTTTAAGTCATTTACACGTGTATATTACTTTCCATTTTCATATATTTTACGAAATAAGATCCCCCATATGTTCTCCATGGGATTCAGATCTGGTCTAAGTGCTGGCCAGTCTAAAAGTGGGATATTGTTTTGCCTAAACCATGTTTTCGATGATGTGGAGGTGTGAATGGATGCCCCATCTTGTTGGAAAACACAGTCCGGTCCTGCTATCAAATCCATAATTGGCAGTAAACTGGCTTCGTAAAATATCCTGATAATCCTCTGATTTCATTTTCCTGTCCATAAATCCTAGAAATGTTTGGCCGTTGAAAGAAAATCCTCCCCAGGTCATTATGGATCCTCCGCCTTGTTGCCTGCTGAAAAAGTTCTTGGGTTATTTTCTTAGGTCATGCCAGTAAAATTTATGACCATCAGGGCCGTCTAAATTCCATTTCTTTTCATCACTGAAGATGACAGAAATCCATTTTTTACTGTATGACATATGCTTTCGAGCCCACTTTAGACGTGCATTTTTATGTCTCTGCTTTAAGCAAGGTTTTGCTTTCATTCTCCTGCAAACAATATTTTTTGAAGCTTCAATTCTTCTGTGTACAGTACTTTTTGAAAATCTGGAATTTGATGCAATTTCACGCACAGATAAATTATCAACTGAAGCCATTTTTAATAACATTCTATCATCACGTAACATTGTTTTCTTTGGTCTTCCGAGTCGCTTTCTAGTATTCCATGTTCCACATGAGCTCAAAACTCTATAAATACTGCTCAAGGATCTCTTTATTCTTCTCGATATTTGTACAGGATTTTGTCCTTGCGTTTTTAAATGTAAAATCTTAATAATTTCATCTTTAGAAATTTCTTTAGATCGTGGCATTTTTATCAGAATATGCAGGAAATGTCTTTTCCGAATCACAAACAAAACAATGCATTGAACTCATTTGATTCCACACAATTTCAATAAATTATTATGCTAAAATACAGCATACGATAGTTCAATTAAAGGGGGAAATTATTCTGCATTTATAGAAGCAGACGAAAATAAAAATATTTTGTTTTGTGAACAAAAATGTAAAAGAAAACATGTAATGTTGTATTGTGTCTATACTTTTGGGACAGCACATTTTTATATAATTTAATGTGTATTTTATAATTTCAAATCTTTGATCATAATTTATATGTGTATATCAGCAAAACTGCTTTTATTTATTACCTATCTCTTGAATTTTAATTGTACCTTATTACCTTTTATGTTAATGCAAATTTCATTGATTCTCTAAACTTTTGGGACGCGGTGCATTATATGTATTAGATAATAATTGATGCACGCTTTTTATAACCGCCTTTTCAAGCCTATTTTTTTTTTACATTATGCAACTCTAATCATATGAAATTTCTTTTCAATTACAAAATCCCGGGCAGAAAAACGTGTTTTTAACTTTTTTATATTAAGTTTTGAGTTATCCAATTAACATTTCCAAGAAATGTTAAAAAGACTTAAATACTCTTTGTCTATTTGAGTGGAAATCGCTACATAAAAGCTCATTACAACAATTCTTTATTTCTCGAATTCTCTTTTCTGAAGATATTTAACAGGAATTTAAAGAATTTAATTAACATCACTGTTTTGAGAATTACGAAAGTGTGGAAAAAAATTGAATTTAAAATGCTCATTGACTTTTATTTTAAACAAAAGAAATGATGATAATGGCAAAATAGGAATTGATTTTTGTTAGAATTCTATAAAAATAGAATCTTAACCAGTTATTTTTTTATGCTATTAATAACGTTAATGTATTATGACCTTTTTCAGTAGGATTTTTTAGGTTTCTGAAATTTTTTTAATATTTTTTAATTTTTGAAATAAATCTTTAAACTAAAATGAAATACAGTAGCACCCCGACTTACGTCACTTCGACTTACGTCACCCCGCATTTACATCGTCTAACCTGGAATTTTTTTTCCCTTAATTAAGACTCACTTTAAACATTTTTGAAGATTTTGGTTCTATGAAGGGAAAATTTTTCTGCGACAGACGAGTGATAATGACAAACAAATGAAATTTCACTAGAAAAAGCTTAGAACATCATTCACTCTGTTGTTACAAAATGCTTCTACGGGAAAAAATTTCGGTTCAAACTTCATTGTAAGATTTTTTCACATCCATAAAAACTCGAACGGGGAAGCTAGAAGAAAAATAAATTGTAAGTTAACAACTTTTGATTTATTCCACATTCTTGTATTGCAAATGCGTTTGTTTTCTTCTAATGCTCAATGTATTTAACATAATCCCAAAATACAACAGAATATGTTCAATAGATTTTGGAGCATTATATCACTTATCCATTTTTGTGCATCTATAGCAGGGTTTCTACAGGTCAGGGAATTTCCCTGACTTTAGGTCAGATAAACATCAGTATTTTCTTAGAGAAAAACTCTCCTTTTGCAATCACGCGATTATATACGTTGATTTTTTCTGCATAAAAATACTGGTACTACAGCTGAAAGTGTAGGAACTCTGTTATATGTACCTCGGCTTACGTCATTTTCGACTTACGTCGCGAGTCTAGGAACGAATTGCTGACGTAAGTGGAGGTATTATTATTTCGAGCAAAAAGTTCTGGAAAATTTTTAATCTAATAGTTACCAGAATTTGTATCGTATATAGGAGTACTAGTGGTATATCTATAGAAGTTCAGGTATTTCGGCTCCGAAATGCAGTAATGGAACAGCGGTGCAGCTGTTGAGCGATTGTAACCACTAAATTCTTATAGTATTCTTCGCCTTCAAAAATCGCAGGAATTTTGTCCTAAAGTTTGATGGAGAATACTAATAAAATTTTGCGGTGTCAATGGCTTCTTTGCAGACAGCATTATTAAACAGTGTGATTTGCGTGTGTTGATTCGGCATTATTGGAGAAAAATGTCTAGCGATTCTGAAAGCCGTCGATGACATTATTGAGGATGAAGGCACCGCCCCCTGAATGCTAGGCCTGAGCGCTGAAACAAAAATGGCGGTTAATGAAGGCGGATTTTTTTAAACGTATGTACGGTTCCCTAAATTTTGATACCAGTATTTTATGAAAGATTTCTTCGACATCCTTAACCCTAGAACTACCGGAAATTTTACTCAAGTTTTATAAAAACATTCTACACCAGAATTTTTACTTAAAACTATTTAATTTGTTTATTTAACTTATTATTGTCTGATTTATACATTTAGTTTGTTTTGAAGAAATTTCTGGTTTGAATAAATATTTTGAATGTACATGTCGGGTCCAATGGACCCGTCTGGTAGACGGAAGGTTAATCTTAGAAAAATAAAGCTGAGAAAACGTTAAAAAATTATTGGTACGAATATTTAAGGGACCGCACACACGTTGAAAAAAATCCGCCTTCGGCAGACGCCATTTTTTTTGTCAGCGCTCACGCCTAGTATTCAGGAGGCGGTGGTGAAGGTGCTGGTGCGGAGACAAACTTCGTACTTCCAGCAAAAACGGAATATGGCAGAAAGTCGTCGATTATGATGGTCTGTATTTTGAAGAATAGTCCTTGTTGCTTTTGTTGTTAATTTGCGCATAACAACGCAACTTTCACAAATTTCCCAGAACTTTTTGCTCAACCTAGTACTATATCGCTAAATGGTTGATATTACTAGGCGTTCTGAATTCAGTTCTAGCCACAACTTTGAAGAATTTGAAACTGAATTTCATGATGGGAAGTTTTATGTAGTTCGCACGACTATTTCACAGCAATGATAAATAATTTTTAAACATATTTACTACTTTATCTTTGACGATTCGTCCACCTTACGATCTTTTATAAAAGGGGTGCCCTACCTCTGTCCTTCAGGGTATAGAGCTACGTCTATTTGAGAATAGAATAATTTGCCTTATTCAATGACAGAAACTTTGTGACTAAATTAGGTGAAAATTATTCTTCGTAAATTGTAGTGACAAACGATTTTCAAGCAAAAAGATTGGAAAACCATATATTATAAGATAACGAGATGAATGTTAAAGAGACTTCTAATAAAACAGGAAAAATAAGTTTTATCATCTTTCGTCAAAGAGTGAAAAATGTATATGAGGCATTGTTTCAATCTTTTGACTTTTATGTCTCTGAATAATAGTTTTTATTTTAGTATATGTTATTGTGTTTTTTTTTTTAATTTCATATACTGGGGAACATCCCATTGCATGATTGCATAACAATATTATCAAGATAAATAAGTTTTGGACGATGTTGGGGGTCCAAATACCTGGAAAACTCCTTTACCGTCCCGTGTCCCTGATGCTGATTTTTAAGCTTAGAGCTGTCTGTATAAAATTGTTTCAATAAAAATAATTCGAGGTAATTTTTTCCCGAAACTGGAACTATTTTTTTTATATAAATATGTAGCAAAAAATTAACCTGCACACATTTTTAGGGTTGTTATTATTTTTTTAACTCTGTTCCTCGGTTTTAAATTCCTTATCGTCCCTCTTCTAAAATTATACAGAAAATCACTTCAGATTCAGCCGTAGAATTTTTTTTCAAGTTTTTTCTCATGCAGAAGTATGCTAGAGAAAGAATGTATAAAATTCTTTGACAGGAAATTTACTGCAGAATTTGAATCAGCATTTAAATATCAATTTCAAGCATCGTGGCTTTATTACTAGTCTTGCCGTCCCCAAGGTTTATTCCTGCACTTTTCGAGGTAAATTAATTTTTTTTTAATTTAATAGAAATGTAAATAACTGTTTCTAAAAATCAATGAACATTCTGGCTACCACTTAGTCTTAACATGATTTGCCTAAAATAGATACTAATTTTCCTTACCGTCCCTTTCTTTCCCAATTCGTCCCTTTTTTCCTATACCGTCCCCTTTTTGACTCACAGGCTGTCAAAGCCTGAGAGCTAATATGCCCACCGGTTCTGTATGTATGTATATGTATGTACGTACGTATGTACGTAACGCGATAACTCTTGATAGAAACATTCAATTTGCTTCAAATTTTTTTTCTAGGTTCATTCTGATAAGGCGCTTTCCTGATCAGTTTTGGGGGGTTCATTGGTTAAGTATAAAGGAAGGGAAGGGGGCCTAATTCCCTCCTTAATTTAGATAAATGATTTTTTTCATGCAAAATTATTCCATTTGCTCCAAATTTGGTATACAGATTTATTATGTTAAAGAGGTTTCCTGATTAGATTTGGAGGTTCATTAGTTAAGTATAAAGGGGGGAAAGGGGGGCTAGCCCCCTTAATTTAGATAAATGAGTTTTCCATGCAGAATTATTCGATTTGCTATACCAGTTTATTACGTTAAGAAACTGTCTTGATTAGATTTGCAGGTTCATTAGTTAAGTACAAAGGGGGGCACCCCGCCCTTAATTTAGATAAATGGTTTTTCATGCAGAATTATTCGATTTGCTCCAAATTTTGTATACCGGTTTATTTTGTTAAGGAGCTGCCTTGATTAAATTTAGAGGTTTATTGGTTAAGTATAAAGGGGGGATAGTCCCCCTTAATTTAGATAAATGGTTTTTCATGCAGAATTATTCGATTTGCTCCAAATTTTGTATACCAGTTTATTTTGTTAAGGAGCTGCCTTGATTAAATTTAGAGGTTTATTGGTTAAGTATAAAGGGGGAACGGGGGGATAGTCCCTCCCCCTAATTCAGATAAATGGATTTTTCATGCAGAATTATTCGATTTGCTCCAAATTTTGTATACCAGTTTATTTTGTTAAGGAGCTGCCTTGATTAAATTTAGAGGTTTATTGGTTAAGTATAAAGGGGGAACGGGGGGATAGTCCCTCCCCCTAATTCAGATAAATGGATTTTTCATGCAGAATTATTCGATTTGCTCCAAATTTTGTATACCGGTTTATTTTGTTAAGGAGCTGCCTTGATTAAATTTAGAGGTTTATTGGTTAAGTATAAAGGGGGGGAAAGGGGGGATAGTCCCCCCTAATTCAGATAAATTGGATTTTCATGCAGAATTATTCGATTTGCTTCAAATTTTATATACCATTTCATTCCGATATGGCGCTTCCTTCATTAGATTTGGAGTCTAATTGGTTAAGTATAGAAGGGGAAAGGGGGGCAAGTTCCCTCCCCTTAATTTGGATAAATGGATTTTCATGCAGAATTAACCAATTTTCTTTCATTTTTATTTTATGTTCATTTTGATAAGGAGCTTTCCTGGTTAGATTTGGAGGTTCATTAGTTAAGTATAAAGGGGGGAAAGGGGGATTAGCTCCCCCCCCCTCTTAATTTAGCGAAATGGTTTTTTTCATACAGAATTATCTGATTTGCTTCAAATTTGGTATAGTCAGGAGGGGTAATTATGACCACTTTTTACATTTTCAACATTGTTATTTTTTTTTTCTTATTTCTATTTGGAAAAGTGGTGTTTTTAGTACATAGGACTTAACTTTGATCCTTTAAGAACACCTTTTAAAAGTTTTAATTGTCATTGCTGTTTTTTTTTTTTTTAAGTTAAAAGCATGGTTATAATTACCCCACCGAAAACTCACAATCACATAAGTTTGGGGTAATTAAGACCACTAGTGGGGAAATTATGACCAATATATCTTCTCTTTATACTTGCCAATACACATTTGTTTGCGGAAATTGTGACCACTTTGAACTCTTACACTTTGAACACTTAGACTTAGTTTCAAATTGCTATTCGGATCTCAAAAAGGCTTCTGGCTAGTAATAAAGAATATATAAGAGGAATATACATTATGAGGTAAATATCTGAGCTTGAAACAAAATTTTACCATACGCTGTTTTCTCCAGTATGACGGCGGTCATAATTACCCCCACATGACCCTATACCGGTTTATTAGGTTAAGGAGCTTCCTTGATTAGATTTGGAGATTCATTGGTTAAGTATAAAGAGGGAAATGGGGGCTAATCCCCCTTCATATATATTTGAGGGGCAATATTTTTTCAAATAAGAGTATAATATACAATTAGTATGAATAGCCTGTGAGCTCAATGCCATCAGTTTAACTGGGCACTTTATTTTCTAGTTTTTGACGTCATAAACTTTGATTTGCATCTGAAGTTTTCTTCATCTGTTTTCTACTACGTTTAAAATTATGGATGTTTTATTTTACGTTACTTATCGGTGTAAATATTTGGGTAATTTTGTTTGCTCCCCTAATTGTTTTGATCAGTATAGGTGAAAATCATCATATATATTATCTATGATGTTAACATTCTTTTTACCCCACAGGCTATCAAAGCCTGAGAGCTAATGTGCCTGCCGGTTCTGTATGTACGCAACGTGATAACTCTTGATAGAAACATCCGATTTGCTTCAAATTATTTTTCCAGGTTCATTCTGATAAAGAGCTTCCCTGATTAGTTTTGAGAGTTAATTGGTTAAGTATAAAGGAGGGAAAGGGGGCTAGTCCCCCGCCTTAATAATTTAGATAAATGGGTTTTTCATGTAGAATCATTCGATTTGCTCCAAATTTGGTATACCACTTTATTATGTTATGGAGCTGCCTTGATTAAATTTGGAGGTTTATTGGTTAAGTACAAAGGGGGGAGACTAGTCCCCCCTTAATTTAGATAAATGGGTTTTTCATGCAGAATTATTTGATTATCTTCAAATTTGATATACCGGTTTATTCCGATATGGCGCTTCCTTCATTAGATTTGGAGGTTCATTGATTAAGTATAAAAGGGGGAAAGGGGGGCAAGTAACCTCCCCTTAATTTATATAAAGGGATTTTCATGCTGAATTATCCAATTTACTTTAATTTTTTTTTCTATGTCCATTCTGATCAGGAGCTTTCCTGATTATATTTGGAGGTTTATTAGTTAAGTATAATGGATGGTTAGACCCCCCCTTAATTTAGCGATATGGTTTTTTCATGCAGAATTATCTGATTTGCTTCAAATTTGGTATACCGGTTTATTATGTTAAGGAGCTTCTCTGATTAGATTTGGAGGTTCATTTGTCATGTATAAAGGGGGGGGGGAGATAAGAGTGTTCTTTGAAATAAGAGTATAATATAAAATTAGTGTAAATAGGCTGTGAGCTTAATGCCATCAGTTTAACTGGGCACTTTTCTTTTTATTTACCGTCCCTTCTTTAACACCCGTTTAAGGCAACGCTATACCAAAATTTTGTACTAAAAATACTACATTATTATTATTTCTAATTTGAATGTGTTGTGGGTACTATGCAAATTCATTATAAGTAAAAATTTAGAAGAAAATAAAAAGTTTTAGTGGTAAAATGATATGGAAAATTAAACTCGCAAGTTTAACATAAAGCTCAGTTAAATAAAAAAAAATTCGCTGCAGACAATTTTTTCTTTATTTTAAATCATTAAGGCATTCGTCTATCAGATTAAAATGTTATTTTAGCAAGTTTAATTTCCCCAGATTCTTATTTCCGAAAGTCAAATGATTGTGAGAATGCTCCATATCTGGAAAGTTGCATTTCTTAGCCTCTTCGAGACGAGCGTCACGTATACGTGGCACACAAGGTGATCAGAATCCGTGATTATTCCCACCAGTTACTTTTTATTGTAGATTTTGCCTTATTTAATCAGGACATTTTCCCGGTTCAATTAGGCAAAATTTTCTGTTATGAAAAACCGGTGATAAAAGATTAAAAATTCTGCAAAAGACGCTCGTTGCGAAGGAGTTAACCCTTTGAGCTCTGATGGGTGAATTTTCACCCACTTAATTTTAATCTCCAAATGTCACATTGGAACCGGAATATTCGACCAAATTTATTTGAAATTAGATAAGTGCGTTTTATCGTGTATCTGATAAGGCGAATCTTTTGTTTACAAAATACTGGTGCCAATGTGATATTTGGCCATTTTGTAGAAATTCATCCCCAGAGCTCAAAGGGTTAATTGTTTATCGTCAATAAAATATTAGGTAACATTTTAATCGTGAAGCTTCCACCTGTCATATGATTAGATTGGAATATTAAATATATTGATGTCTAAAAATCTAATTGTTGCGTGCATATAGTTTTTTTTTTAATTTCTTATATGTTGAAACTAATATTATGAGTTTTAGGAGATGACATAAATTTAGAACCAATAAAAGTCTATTCATTTTAAACTTTTGTGTTATAATTAATAAAAATGGAGGAATACAAAATGCTGTTTATTTTCAAGTCAGTTTCAAACGCAAAAATTGTTTTAAAAGCAAATTAGAGTTTCTTTTTATAAGTCGGTGGTGATTTACATTCAGAGCTCGCTGAGAGTGATCTGAGTTAAATTCGTTGGCTATGCAGGTCAATTTATTCGATATATATATTTCAGTTTGCACTTGCTTTAGAACGTATACAGAAATAATTGCGTAGCCAGGGTGGATAGGGGTCCAGAAACTTTAAGTACCACGATTTTTGTATAGCAAACTTATATTCTTCAATTACAGAATCGTTTGCGAATAAATAAAGCAAAAAGAAACTCTTCGAAAAAAGTAATATCCAGTCAGTGTCTTTGAACCCCCTATCATGGGGAACAGCCAGAGAGGTAGTCGAGGATGTACGGTAGTATACGCAATAAACCTTCTGGATTTCTTTTTTAAACCTCCATATCCAATCGTTATCACGTAAAGATATAGCGTATACTCTCTGTCGAGCATATTCCCTCTGCTTATAGCATATACCCTCTGATTGGTTTACGACTACAGCCCCCAGGGAAATTCGTACATTATGTATTATGACCATGTCACAGTATTTGTAACCACTCATAAACCATTATCAAGGACAAAAAGTTTAGTAAGTGAGTTGATCATTATGGCAACCATTAATCTCTTGTTTTGGTATTGGTCAACTTTAGCGATTCTTCTATCTACATACAGTGCTCAGCAAAAGTTTAGACAGTGGTGATTTTTAACCTTTAAATAAAAAGTACGAACACTTGGGTTATACAAATGGCTGTATTTATTTTTTAATATATTTTAAATGTTTTAGGACAAAAACAACGGTTTTAATGCATCATATTATTTAATTTAACTGAAAAAAGTGAAATTTGCATATTGCAAAAGTTTAGACACTTTTGCGATTTTTTGGCAACTGTTCACGGAAAAACGCAAATTTCAAACTTATGACGCCACATGCATGAAGTATTTAAGTGCACCTTGCAATAATATCGGTTAGTGAAGATGCCGCAAGCTAGAAATTTTCAGTCATATGAAGTAATTAAAGCATGGAAGCTGAAATCGAAAGGGAAGACTGTTGCAGAAATTTCAGCTACTTTGAATCGTCCAAAGAAGTCTGTCTATTAAGTACTGTCTAAGGGTGACTCTTTCAAAGCAAAACATAAATCTGGAAGGCCTCGTGTGGTCAGAAAACGAGATTATAGAAGGAACCATAAACTGGCATATAGAGAAATGATAGCTGCTAATCGCATTAAAAGCGAGTCAGAACTTTCTGTGTCAACGGATACTTTCGTAGATGAATTACTGAAAGATGTACATTAGTTTACATGAAAATGATAAAACAACCACCCTTGAAATCTCACAACAAATTGACCCCTTACCGTCGCAGAGTAATTCTGTTTATAAAACTGACGAAATAATGGACTGAAATCAGAATTTATAAACGAATTTGTTAGAAAGTAGGAACTTGCTTATTGTCACGCACATTATAAAAGGAAAATTTTAATTAATTCTTCTTGGTGCCGTCTGTCAGTTTTGGAATTAAAATTTGGTGTGCTTTTTAAGGACACCGCCCTCGAAAGAATTAATGATTTGGGCCTCACTTTGTTTTAATTCTGAAGTATCTCGGAAGTTTCTCAATGGTCGCCAAGCAGCGTAAGACTACATACATACATTGGAAAGCCATTTGGTGAACTTTTAGCTCTTCCAAAGTATATATTTGAGCAAGATAATGCGTCTATTCATGTTGAATACAAATAAAAAAATTAGTTTAACTCTCAAAATATTACTGTTTGCGACTGGCCCGCGTGTAGCCTTGATCTGAACCCAATCGAAAATTTTTGTGGCATCATATCTCATAGGGTTTATCCATTTTTTTGACAATACTCCTCAATAATGAACTTCGATCTGCTGTTGAACCTGTTTGGTACGAAATGGACCCCCAAGTGATGCAGGATTTAGTTTTTTCGATGGGAACTCACATTCTTGCATTAATAGCAGACAATCTAGGTGCAGTTCGTGTTTAATTTATGGATACTTTTCTGTTAACAGACAAATTGTCTATACTTTTGCTACAATGTTGAATTTGTTTTTTTGTCATTATATATTATGTAATGTGTATAAATTAAAATTTACTGTTTGTGTATGAAAGACAAGTCTCCATTAATATATGACAGTTGAGTTCCAGCAATTCGTTACATACTTCTCACTCCAGAAGCATAATTGATCATTGTCTAAACTTTTGCTGAGCACTGTACACGTTCAAGCCAGACGTGCCTACGTAATTTATGAAACTACTAACAAAATCTACTCCGATCTTAGAAGATATCTTTTGCCTGCTATTCATTAGTATAAATAAAGTGATCAAACACTAATGGTAACATCGGAGTCAAAATAAGTCATTTAACCCTTTCCGGCACGGGCAATTTTTGTTGCAAAATGATGAAATGATCGACTGACATCGGAATTTTAAAACGGCTTTTTCAGAAATTAAAAACATGTTACTTTGACTATTCATTATAAAAGCAAAATTTTACTAAAATATTCTTGGTGCCGTTCGTAAGTTCGGAATTAAAATTAAGTATCCCGACCCGGGCACAGTGTGCCGGAAAGGGTTAATTAAACATTTAATGCATGTATCTGTAAACACTTGGAAACAATTTACCGTGATTGTGGCATTTTTTCTAGAATGCAGTGCACTTGGGAACTGGTTGCATGCAGATTTACTGATATTTCTCTTCGCTTCTACGTTTCCCTCTAAGACAAATAAATATATACTGCTGCAGTCTTTACATATAGTCGGTCGTCAATTCCTGAATATTGCCTGGCCAAGCCACCTGAAATGTCGTCCATAACTATTAGTTTGTAATTCGGCTTATTCCCTCCCTTTCAAAAACTTTCCTTATTAATTATTTTTTCCCCATTTTGGAAACAATTTAAACTCGCATAAAATCATTTAGATGTATTCTTTGGCTTAATATACATGCCTCAATAACGAAATACTCTTGAATTTACACCACTCTTTAAAGATATACAGCTTAACCCCTTAACGCTCGAATTAAATTACGGTTGAATAATTCAAATTGCTTATTGGCACCACTTTTATGAAAAAGAAATATTCACCTTATTTAATGAGTAAAAACGATATTAAAATATACCCAATTTCACTATTTTATAAAACTGGTGGGAATCAAACAATTTGAGTAAAAGACACAGCCCGTGAATATGACGGGAGCGAGAATTAAGGGGTTAATAATGAAAAATCCTCACTCCCCTTTTTTCACAAAAAAAAAACTGTCGCATGCCCTAAGATTCTATTAGGTATACAAATAAGCTCTACCCATTTTCAATAGATGGTATTACCTGAAAGAGAGTTACGCATAGGTTACTAACTGTTGTGCAAGTCAACACAGTTGATGCATTCTAGAACCAGATTACGGTCGCAAGATATAAACTTTGAATATATATATTTTAATAGACATAAAAGTGAAAGTATTTGGTGGGCTGAATGGGGAGTTATAGGTGGGTTGAATGGGGATATTACGAGTTTTACAAAACATCTAAAACTATTACGGGCGAAGGTTACGCTCTTTCGTCTTTTCTTATCTTTTGTCGGAAAAAATCCAAGAAAAGAGACTTCGTACTGGGCATGGACGTCGACCAGTGATACTATAGAACCACAACACTAGGACACATAGGAGTAGTGTTGGCAGGTGTCTCGCAAAAATCGGGGCTGCAAATGCTCGGACACCAGTAATTTAAAATAATTTCTTAGCCTTTTCTAATGGCAGAATTATTTGCGATTAAAAATGCGAAATAAACTGTAAGACATTAGTGATGTCCAGAGCATTTGGAGACCTGATTTATACGGGACACCTAGCAACACTACATAGGAGTTTGAAGGCCTGCCAAATCATAAACGATCTGCAATAAGGATTTCTAACCACATCTTGCTTACTCACCAGTAGCGTTAGATGTTAGAGTCGGAAAAAAAGCAAAGGGTATACGCTATAGAGATAGGTTATACGCTATAGACATAGGTCATACGCTAGAGTCATGAAGGTTCATGGCTAGAGTATACGATTTAGCTTAGCAGAAAAAATTCAAGAATAGAGAATTCATACCGGACATAGGCGTCAACCTGTGAACCTTACAGATTGATAACACTAGGACGCATAGAAATTCTGTGGCTTGCCAAATCATAAACAATTTGCAACGAGGACTTTTAAACACACCCCGCTTATTCACCAGTAGTTTTATAATCGTAAAAAACAGCGAGTATACGCTATAAACAAAGGTTATGCACTAGAGTCATAAATGTTCATGGCTAGAGTATATGATTTAGCTTTTTTTGAAAAACAGAGGATATACGGAGCTTCTAAAATAATCCAGAAGGTATACAGCCGATACTTCAGTATACCTTCAACTATACCCCTGTTCAACAAATATTGCACCATTCGTTTATCACATTTTTCATTCATTACAAAACAGCAATTTCAGATTCATTTTGAAATGCGACAAATGATGAATTCATAGCGTCGAAACACCAAGCCTTTTATCGCTATGGAATCCATCCGCTGCAACGAGGAAAGACACCGGGTAATGGAAGCTAATGGTGACTACATTGGTTGAGATCTGCATTTTATTTGGTTTTTGGAAGTATTTTTCTTTTATTAATAGAAAAATTGCTAAAAATGGGTAGATCGTTTTTCTACTCCCAATACCAATTTACAGAAGATTGAATCAAATTGTTTGAAATTTCTCGTTATTTGATATTTAATTTCAACCAGTTTCTATTAATAGTTAAAAACTTTTAAGAATTTTTTTTGTTTTGTTTTGTTTTTCTTGTGGTCCATAATTTTAGGAAACTAATCTATTTTCAAATATAATAGTAGGAGTTTCGTGAAAATTTTGTTACATTAACATTGCTACCAACTTTTACGCTTTTTTCTTACCACTAAAATTTAAAAGAACATTTTCCCTTATTAAATCGACGAAATCTGCAATTAAATAAGTCAAAGATTTCTTTTAAATTTTAGTGGTAAGGAAAAAGCGTAAAAGTTGGCAGCTATGCATTAATTCAAAAATCTAAATTCGTTGATATGCTAGCATTTGAATGTAATAACTGCAATAACAGTGCCCTTCAAGGGCAAAGTACTTCTGTTTCTAAAATGAATGGATGACACCGGTATTTACGAAAAAAATTTATACGAAAGTAAGTAAAAACTTTTCTTCGCGTACATTATGCAAATCAAAATTAAATTCCTAAAATCTGGTGCCAATGCAGCATTTTGGAATTAAATTTAAGTGGTATATATAATATACCAGTGCCCTTAAAGGGGTTAAGAAACCATAATTTCAAATGAAGCATATCTCTTCGATTTTGTAATTAAATGCGCTAATTTCAGAGTTCGTTCTTCCTAAAGATTTCCTAAATAGAAACTATTGATTGGCTTTGATCAATACTATCTATGATTAGCAAATCTTAAATTAAACTATGGCATGTAGGTTAAGTATGTTGAAATCAACATAGTTTCAAACTACATGCAATCATTATCTTTTGGAATGCTAATAATTAAATTCTACCGCTGACTTAGTAAAGACTTCAGAGTGTGATTTTGATTAAATGGTAAAATTTTGCAGAGGAATGCAGATTTACTTCCTGAACTAGTTTTAATTTATTTTTCCTGATAAGAATTTCAGTAGTAGGGAAAATGGAAAAGATTAACACGTATGCGACTGCTTTTTTTCGTCTGTTAATATTAAGCTCCGCCTATCTCTTGCATGTTGCATTATTCAACAAAAGATTTTGTGTATTCGTGTTTATTTTACAAACGGATGTAATAAGTTCGTTGATTCTAATCGATGTATTTATCTGCATTGTACAGTGATTGCATAAATACGAATATTTGAATATTTTTGAAAAATAATGCATCATAAAAAATGCATAAGTAATACATTTATGTCGCGTTACAGATATCGTCGGTACCATGTCAAACTATTTCAGTAATAAACTTTTCTGCTAGTGTTTAATTATGTTAAGTAATTCTTAAAAAATAAATTTGGCTACTTGTGTCACACTTTTTAAATAAATTTAAATTTTTCCGAATATAACATAAAATATACAAAATATATTGTTTACCCGCAAGAAAAGTGACGCATCTCGACAAAAGTAAATTTCACAGGAGAGACAGAAGAAAATTTCCATGATTTTACTGTAACATGAAATTATAGCACTTGGCTTTGCATGCAGAAATGAAAACGTGCATAAAAGTATAAATCCTTAAAAATGAAGACATAGAATGAGGTTTGGAGGGTTGGGTAATATTACCTCCCCACACAATCCACCCCTCTTCTGTGGTCACAAATGGACATATAGTGTAATAAAGTGATTTTGCGCATAGCTACATTTATGAAACTGTTTGTGTAGCAAAAGGCGCCTATGACAGACCTATTAGTGGAATAAAACGCAAAATGAATTTTTGCGAGATGTGTCACTTTTCTTGCGGGTGAGCGATATGTAAAACGCATGGCATAATTAATTATTCATATTCATTTTTTTTTGTTTGTTTCTCGAAATTTATTTTGAAAAATACTGTTATTTTACAAGCTGTTTTACTCTACAGGAAATTCAAATAGAAAAAAAAAGACAATTGCCTGATCCCCCCCCCCCACCCCACTCCCCCACTAAAAACATTATTTTGCCAGTTATTTTATTTCTTTTTTATGAACATATTTTGCATTTACTACGTATAATATAAATTTTACTTTTCTATTTTCAAAAGATCTTGCATTATTGCATATTAAAAGGAATTTTAAATACTCTAAAAATTTAAACATTCTTTAATTTCTTCTACTCCCAGTATTAGATTAATTATTGTTATATGTGACAAAAAAAGTAGCTTTACAAAACTTAAAACTTGAACTATTTTGAAACACATAAAAAAAAGTTAAACGCATCAAAAAATTCTTGAAAGAAGAAGTTTTAATTGGAACTATGCTTATAAAAATATAATGTCATATAAATGTATAAGAACGGAAAAACCATCTGTTCTGCGTCTTGATAAACAAAAGAGCGCGAAAAACCGCAGACGATAAAAACTATTAAAGACAGCATATTGCGTTTAATCTTTGGAACCGGCGAAGGTAGTGTTTTTGCTGGACAATAGGTAGTGTTATGAACATGCAGTCTGTCAGCTATAAGCATTTAACCTAAAAAGTCATAGGAATAATCATTCCAAGATAATACTTTAGACAAAAATATCAGTCCGAGATAAATACACTAGCTTTGGTGTGGTTTAAAATGATTCCCATCATTGCTGTTGTATTTATTATTGGACATATTTTCTACTTCCAAAATTTGTTCTTCCTAAAACATGGATTACATCGGAATTTAAAGAACGGCGTTAAGGAAAAAAAAACGTATGAAAAAATATTTTATTCCAGAGTTTGCTTTTCTTTAAATTATAACGATTTTAGTATTTTCTTATACACATTTCATTAACCTAATAAAGTTTAGTAGATTTATTATTTAATTTATAGAAATAAATAACTCTCTACCAACAATTTTAATCAGATGATTAAAATCAATTATATAAATTTATTTTAATCAGATTTGTTTTCTTTTAAAATATTATAGGTTACAATCACATGTTTTCTCAAACTTTAAAATGACGTATAAAAATATTATAATCAAAGTTTAACATAATTAGCAAATATTTAAATGTATTTAACGTACTAAATAAAAAGGCCTTTTTATAAATAAAAATTTTTGATGGTCTGAAACAATTTGCGTTGCACATTTTTATTTAAAAATTAATATCTGTTCAGAAGAAAAGAAAATAGTTTATTTTATTTAGAAGAAATAAGAATTTTTTTACATAATGGGGAAGTGCTATTTAAAGGATATCATGGATATGTAGTATTAAGGGGGAAAAATCAGTGTCAATAAGTATTATTCGATGTGAGAAAAGTTATAAAAATTTATAAAGAGGTATCCTTAGCTGGTTAGCTCAATTTGTTGACAAATATAGAAATTATGCAACCCAGTGAGAATTTAAATATGGTTTTATTGAAAGATTTTAATTATTAAAAAACATATCTATGTATTTGAGTGAATGAGGCTAAAATGTAAAATATATTTCATTATTTTTTTCTGGATACTTTAATATTTTATTTCCTGAATGATTTTATACGCATAAACTTCAAAATATCTATACTATACATTCTATTAGAAAACAAACTGATCAAAGGGGGCTTGTTATTTATAATTATCATCTAATCCTGTAAATAAAATAATAATAGTAATAATGAACCAATGTGTGTTTCTATTTTGTGCTTATGGTTTGAATTTTTATACTTTATTCACATAAAAATGGCTAACTATTTTATATTATTTTCATTATTTTTTATTTTTACTGTGTCATAAAAGTAAATATGATTACCTGCATTTGTAACAGACTGTATATATAAAATTTTCACCACACGTTATTCTAAAACATTTATAGTAAATTGAGAACTTCATCAAAAAATGTACATAAAACACAAATTTAATAAGCATGTAATCGAACTGCTCGCTTAAACTACTAAAATTATTAGAATTTTCGGATTTTTATGATTTTTTCCCTGCATTAAAACAGGGACTAGCTTCCAATACTTTTAGGTTTCTAAAACAACTTCTAATTGCATTAATTAAACCTCTAATTGCAAAGATAATCTTTGTTTTAAAATTTAATTATAATTATTAGTTAGTGTAATTAAAGTGATTACAAAAACCATTCATTTTCATTAGTAGTATGCAATAATGTTACATACATTGATATTTTGTAACAATTATCTAAAATTGTACTAAATACTATTGATATTTACAGTTATTAAAATTATTAATCTCTGCACTTAATACCAAATTGTTGACAATGTTTGAAATTAATCATTTTTGCAACAATTAATTCTCTAGTTAGGAAAAAAAAGTATTTTTATGTTTTAATTCCTAAAATGGTAATTTAATATTCATTATAGAAAAAAGAGGTGCTAGTTAAGTAAAAACAGAGCATTACTTATGAGTAAATGTATTAGTAACGTGTTTAGTAATGCTATAAGAAAAAAGTATATAATTTGTTAATATGATAAATAAAGTGACATTAATTTTTAAGGATTTTATGAATTACAAATTGAAAAATACAATTAAATAACGACATGATTTAACAATATCTTGTATTTTCTAAAGAAATAAAGTTCTATAATTTTTTAAAGGTCTTGGGCACACTGATTTAGAAATACTGCAGTATGGGGAAGTTTTTTACAAGAAATCTCTAATTGTAACTAAAGGTGAATTTCACTTTTATTTTAAAGGGTGTATTTCGCCAATTTTAAAAAGAGCAGGTGCTGCAAAATGGCTTAGAGGGAACAGCAAGTGGTTGCAGAATTAATAAAAACAGCAAATAAATATAATTTAGTTAGTGGCACAAATAACAAAACAAGCAAATATGGTTTGCAGCTCATCTGACATTTGTACAAAGGAATATTACTATTTATTACCAACATCTAAACTTACACACATGTATATATGTTAACCAAATATATGATGTATATATATATATATATATTTATATGAAAATTAGTTACACATACAGAGTAAATATAAGAATAACCAATTACATCGAAAATCCTCAAAATATCAAAGAGCAACATTGTTACAACTCGGTGAGGATTATTAACATACAGTGATGCAGTGCTTAAAAAAAAAAAAAAAAAAAAAAAAAAAAAAAAAAAAAAAAAAACTGCTTTTTTAATTTTTAACTAATTTTTTTATTTGGTGTATATGAGTTCAAAAGTAAAAAATAAAAAATAAAAACATTTATTCAATCTCTATACCGAAGAAGCTCTTTCTGAACATTTGACACAGCTTTGAACATTTTTATGCCAATTAATTCTTTTTCTCTTTCCATTCTTTATAATACCGTGTTTACTCGCGTAATAGTCTCACCCTTCGATTTGAAGCAGAAAAAAAAAATCATCAAAATATTTTCTTCGTATAAATTGAATGGATGACAAAATGATGAAAGATTGGGTTTGCAATATTTGGAAGAAAAGGTCTAGAGCATTGCTCAAAAATCCAGCTATGCTGGTACTCGATAATTTCCGGAGACATCTTGTTGATGTTGTAAAGAAGGAACATTCAGAAGCAAGACAAATCTTGTGATAATTTCTGGAAGACTCATATCGATTTTGCAACCGTTCATCGTATCGGTTAACAAACCGTTAAAAGACAATATAAGACTTGTATATGGATATAGAGAACAAAGAAAAAACTCCGAATGAAAAAGTAACGCGTCAATCCCTGGAACAAATATGTAGTTGGATATTACAAAGCTTTACTTTAATAACAAGAGATATAATTTCAAAAAGTTTTAAGAAGACGAGTATCTCCGACGCTTTGGACGGAAGCGAAGATGACATTTTATGGAATGACGGAGATTCTTCAGACACCGATTCACATTACAATAATGATACTGATACCTTCAGTGAAAGTGATTTATTATGAGAATTTTTTGCCAAAATTTTCACAAAGATTATTTGTAAATTTTACGTCTATAAAAATAGTACCATAAAAAGAAAAATGGTATTTAATAAACAGCACATAATTTGGAAACATTTGATAAGTTACTAATTTTATTATAATGTGTTTTTTTATACCAGTAATGTTTTAACATTAGAGTGTACAATATTGTGTAGTAGATTTCCCCCGCATAATAGTCGCACTTAGATTTTCACAATGAAAAATTGGCAAAAAGACTGCTGCTATTACGCGAGTAAATAGGTAGTTGTTGAGCACATATCATTCTTTCATTCTTCTTTAGCTCCAATTTGCTGTAAATTTATTATTGCAAAAGTAGAATGAGAAAATAACATATTACCTAATTATTCTTTTACTGGCAAAATTTTATTATACTTGCTATGTTGTTTATACAAAAGAAAGAATAACTTGATTGGTTAAAGGTGAATTTCGTCAAAGGATCGCGAAAAAATGCAAATTTCGTCAAAAAGATCGTGAAAAAAAGCGAATTTCATCTAAGAGTAGCAAATTTTGTCAAAAGATTGTAGAAAAAACCCGAATTTCGTCAATAGATCGCAAAAAAGACGAAATTTTGTAAATAAATTGCGCAAATAAGGCGAATTTTGTCAAACGATGGCGAAAAAATCTAAATTTCTTCAAAAGGTCGTGGAAAAAAACGTGAATTTCATCTAAGAATCGCAATTTCGTCAAGATTGAAGAAAAACGCGAATTTCGTCAAAGGATCATGAAAAAAAAGCGAATTTCGTCAAAAGATAGCGAAAAAACGTGACATATTGTCAATAAATCGTGCAATTAAGGCGAATTTCGCCGAAAGATCGCGAAAAAACGCAAATTTCGACAAAGTGTCGGGAAAAAAACATTCTGAAATTTTTCTGTGAACTTCAGAATTTTCTTTTACTCATAATCACTCCTGCCTCCATTGTCTAGGCTCATTGATTGGACTCGAATAGAGATTTCATTTTTTAATAAATGTCTTGCATTTTAACGCTGTCACAACATTGTCATTGTAGTCACATATTCGTCACAAAGTTAATGACAAAATCGTCACAAATTACACAATTTTCACAAAATTGTCATTATGTGACTTCACAACATTGTCACTGTCGTCACAGAATGGTGTCATCACAGTGTTAAGGGCATGTTAATCATCCCAGTATTAATGGCAATTTCGTCACAAATGACTCATCCCAGCAAAGAGAGAATTGCTGCCCAGCAGCAAGATAGGTGCTGGCTAATGGTTTACCACTGCATGACCACTGCTGGACAGCTTCAGTCAACTTTGCTCTTGGAAATCATCAGATAAAATTCTGGTGGGATTCCGTTTTATCTCATGCGCTGGCCCACTACTACATGGAAGTGCACGAACTTTTGCAGTATTATTGCTGGGAACCCTTACGGTAGGTGGCGTTGCAAATATGGAAGGCATTGTGTATTTAAACACAAATCTGAAATGAATATCTTAACACAAGTCGCCCGCTGGCGTGGTCAGTAAGCGGAGGCTGCTGTCACCCCGAGGGCCCGGGTTCGAATCCCTGGGTAAGACATGGATGTAATTGTGAATGTCCCATTTGTAGTTATATAATATGTGTAATGGAAAATAAAAAAAAATTGTTGTGACTTGTTGTTGTTTCTGTGTATAATGAGGATCATTCGAGGCGACAGCCATTGTAGCTATGGGCCCCAAAGAATTCTCCCCTTCGGTGGACTTCAAATGTCAAATGTCAAATCTTAACACAATTTAAGCTGTGAAGCTAATTTTTTTAACTGTAAATAATATAGCACCATTGCCACCAACAAAATAAATAAGTAAATGTATAAATAAATAAATTCTTTATTTCAACGCACTTTTTTTTTTCTCCTTAAATCTGTTTTTACTAAGTTACAAAGGATTTGGGTTTTCATAATTTACACAGTTCAGAATCAATAATTAAAAAAAGCGTATAAAATATATAGGATTTCTATACAATACAATAATTTCTATGCCAGTTTAATGATTGGGAACGTAAATCACAAAAGTAACAAACTTGAAATAGTGTAATGAGAGTTTGAAAACTACGAGCGGTCGTAGCATACGCTGAAAGTACTTGTTCATGTCCGATCACGGAAACCAAACAGCATTGAGCGCGGTTAGTACTTGGGAGGGTGACCACATGGAAACCGCTGCAAGTTCAAATATTTCTATTATAGACACTTCTACAGATATTTCTATAGCTCTTGATGAAACTAGCTTATAGAAAAAGAGCCATAATACTTTGTTTTATCATATAATTCTATTATGGTTCATTTTTCTATAAGCTAGTTTCACCAAGAGCTATAGAAATATCTGTAGAAGTGTCTGTCTATAATTGAAATATTTGAACTTGCAACGGTTTCCATCTGGTCACCCTCCTTATGTAAAGTCCACGCTCGATGCTGTTTGGTTTTCGTGATCGGACATAAACAAGTACTCTCAGCGTATGCTACGACAGCTGGTAGTTTTCAAGCTCTCATTACACTATTTCAAGTTTGTTTCTTTTGTGATTTACGTTCCAAATCATTAAACTGGTATAGAAATTATTGTATTGTATAGAAATCCTATACATTTTATACGCTTTTTTTTTACTATTATTGATTCTCAACTATGTAAATTATGAAAACCGAAATCCTTTGTAACTTAGTAAAACCAGATTTAAGGAGAAAAAAAAGTGCGTTGAAATAAAGGATTTATTTATTTATTCATTTAGTTATTTATTTTGTTGGTGGCAGTGGTGCTATATTATTTACAGTTTCAAAAAAATTTTGCTTCACCGCTTAAATTGTGTTAAAATATTCATTTCAGATTTGTGTTCAAATACTCAATGTCTTCGATATTCGCAACGCCATCTAGCGTAAGGGTTCCCAGCAATATTACTGCATAAGTTCGTGCACTTCTATGTAGTGGTGAACCAGCGCATGAGATAAAACGGAAGCCCACCAGAATTTTATCTCATGATTTCCAACAGCAAAGTTGGCTGATGCTGGCCAGCAGTGGTCATGCAGTGGTTGACCATTAGCCAGCACTTCTCTATCATTGCCAGCAACTATTTTGCTGCTGGCCAGCAATTTCCTCTTTGCTGGGTATTTGGAGACATTAAAATATTTACTAATTTGCAATATTTTAGCGTAAGTTTTTACTTATATTGCAGATGTGTAACAACAGAAAATAAAGACGTATTATATGAAAAATGTATCTGTGATTTTTTTCATTATTTTTCCTGTGTAATAAACCTTTTATATAATTTTTTCGAAACAAAATAAAAAATCGCGCATTTAAGGGTTAATTTTAACTTGTTACATGGCTCCCACAGGTCCATTTTCTGAAAACCAGTATATTTTAAGGGGAAAAATTCGTAGTAGGTTTATGCAACAATTGGAAGAAAAACGGAGTTCATGGTAAGTGTCTACGAAATTCATAAAGAAGATTTTTCTTTGAAAAAAAAGTGGTGTTCAAAAAACGGACCGAGTGGGAGCATTACTTATTACATAATTCCGATATAAAGTATTTTAATTCCTTTAGTTGCAATTAAAATAACAATATTGACAGTGATAGTATATATATATATATCAAAAAGTTCTCCATTCTGAAGAAAAAATACAGTCAGTATCAAAAGAAATAATACACCTGCTTTAATTCTGAGACCGTTCACGATAAAATCACATTAAATATGTCAATGAACTCAGAATATTGTCTTATTTTGGATACAACTATTGAACTACGAGTCCTTTACATATAATTAATTGCACCAACTTATGTTTTCCAAATAGCAACACCCACTTTTAATGCCATATCTGATTTCTTTGGACCAAGGCAGCCCGGGAAAATGTGTAATTTATACTTTTTAATTACAGCTCCATAGCGAAAAAAGAATATTTCAATCATAAAGAAAATTTATTAAGGGCACTTCCATAAAAAATAAATTAGGATATAAAAGAAAAATCTTCCAAAATGTAAAATTGTATAGGCAACCGATGTATAAAATAAACAAATGAAAACTTTCGTCCCCCAAATTATATTTGAGAGAATTTATGTAAATTTTCTAGTCCCTTTTATCTATTTTCTTATGTGATTGAAAGGTATCAGAGTATGATCCCTTTAGACATTCAAAAAATAAAGATTTGCTGTATCTCGCAATGACTGTAATAATGACTTGAATGAACAGAAAATTACACACCATGTTCTTGGTTTCCCTTCTGTTTGTGTAATAATTGATACATGCCATATAGCTCATAATTTTTTTAACATAAATTTAGTAATAATTTTCATATTTAAAATTACCCTTTTGAGTAAAAAAACGCCTAGAATATGTTTGGGTCCATTTAATGTATCTCACAGATTTTTTTTTTTTTTTTGGATGATTTTTATTTTTTCTTTGAGTGTATGGGTGCGGGGAGATATAAATTAAAGTTTTTAACGTGAATTTAATATTTGCGCCCTCAAATTTTGAACTCTTCTAGCTCCATGAGGATTTAACAAAAATACATAAACTATATACTTTTCCGGGCTGATTTTATCCACGGATAAAGTGTGAAAAGTGGGTGTTACCATTTGAAAAATCAAATTTGGTGAAATTTTTAATATGTAGACGACTCCTACTTTAAAATATAATTTATATTCTAAAAGAAGACAATATTATAAGACTAGTGACACATTCGGTATGATTTTATTGTAAACGGTCTGTCAATAAAAGCAGGCGTATTTTTTTTTATACTGACTGTACATATTAAAAAGTGGAAAATATAAGAGATTTGCAATGTTTTTTGAAGGGGTTAGTATTCAGCGATATGATGATTTTACGTTTTTTAATAAAGCGTATTTTTTGTAAATTTCTTAATTTTTCCAGACATTTCAACGACAGGAAACGTGTAATATGAATGGCAATGACAACTAATTTATTGTTCTATTCGTTCCCCATGAAAAAACAAACGTTACCGTACAGTTATACAATAGCTGCTCGAGATAAATCTACCACAAGTAATATTTTTTGGAAATAGTGGTGTAGATTAAATAATTTATATTAAATATTAAATATTAATTAAATATTAAATTAATCACTAGTGGGAGACCTGAATATACCATTTAAAAGATAGAGTTGTTGACACATCGCCGACGGGCAATTTTTATCAAATCTGAATTTAAAAATAGTAGAAACTACTTCCTGTTCTGAAATTCTTTTGTAAATTGGTGTTCCAGATAGGTTTCCGAAATTTATGGATCGGTAAATATCTTTCAATGTACGAATTTAATATAAAACGTCTTGCAATCTAAAAAAAATATGCCCACATAGCATTTTTAGCTTGCAGAAAACTTGCAGAAGTCTTGCTTTGAAAACCTGTTAAGTTGCAGCAAGCTCAGCATGAGAAGACTGAAAGTTCATAACAAGACTGCAGCAAGATAACGCAAACGCCGAAGTCACCACACTTTGAACTTGCAGCTAACTTGTCGTGCAAGTTAAATTCATGCTGTATCAAGTTTATTGCGAATTAACGGCAAACAAGTAATCAAAAATACTTCAAACTTACTGCAAAGTAGCAATCTTTCCACGCTCCATTAACTGTTTACAACTGTTACACTATAAGTTTAACCCCTTCGAAGGGGTCTATAGACCTGACCAGGTCTATTGATGCATACGCACCGTTAAGGTGCATGCATCGCTCTTACCCCCCATAAACAAGTTAGGATAAAATACTTGTGCTTTTCCAGTTCGAGCCTTTTTTGGTATTTGATAAATGTAGCGTTTAAAAAAAGCGGTGCAAACCGAATAAAATTTCTGCAATTTCTGCGTATCTGCTGATTGTCTATCCTCTCAACAGAGGGATTTTTTGCTTTCGTCAGTTTAGTGAATTAAAGACAGTCTTGCCATCAGTTTCACAACTAACTACTCATGCAAGTAGGTGATGCTATACCTTGCGAGAGATTTGCTGCGAATTTCTCAATTCAAATTTGTCACGGTAAGATAATATAAAAAAAAACAAACGTTCTGCTACCCACATAGCATTTTTAGTTTGCAGAAAATTTGCATAAGTCTTGCTTTGAAAACCTGCAAAGTTGCAGTAAGCTCAGTATGACAAGACTGAAAGTTCATAACAATAGTACAGTAGGATAACGCAAACGCCGAAGTCACCACACTTTGAACTTGCAGATAACTGGCCGTGCAAGTTAAATTATTG
Organism: Maratus speciosus; assembly: GCA_963932465.1. Lineage (NCBI taxonomy): Eukaryota > Metazoa > Arthropoda > Arachnida > Araneae > Salticidae > Maratus > Maratus speciosus. The sequence goes on from OZ010787.1 coordinate 574,282,168, forward strand.
CTCTATCAAATTTATTGCAAATTAACGGCAAACAAGTAATCAAAAATACTCAAAAACTCACTGCAAAGTTGTAATCCTTCCATGCCCCATTAGCTGTTTCACTATAAATTTAACCCTTTCGAAGGGGTCCATAGATCCGACGAGATCTATTGATGCATACGCACCATTAAGGTGGATGCATAGCTTTTACCACCATAAACAAGTTGGGGTAATATTTGTACTTTTCAGTGAGGGCCTTTTTTGGTATTTGAAATATATAGCGTTTAAAAACAGCGGTACCAACCGAATAAAATTTCTGCAATTTTTGCGTATCTGCTGATTGTCTATTCTCTCAACAGAGGGATTTTTTGCTTTCGTCACTTTCGAGAATTAAATACAGTTTTACCATCAGTTTCGCAACAAATTTCTCATGCAAGTGGGTGATGGTATACCTTGCGGGAGATTTGCTGCGAAATTCTCAATTCAAATTTGTCACGGCAAGATAATATCAGAAAAAAAGAAACTTCCTGCTAATGTTTATGCTATATGGGCAATGTTCATGCTATCTGGGCGGAAAACATGATATAAATGCATTTTCTGTAAGATAGAAGCCACGCCCTTAGTCAATGATGTTTTTTGAATGAGTACGAGAATTCTCGTTTCTCGTCGCGAATGTGTTAAAAAATGCATGGAATTTTACTGACATGCTACAGGCTCAAATTTCTCTCTGAAAATTAAAATATAATTATGCGCTTACTTTATAGACAAATTTCTACACTTCACCGGTTTCCAAGGTGCACAGAGTCAGTTGGGGGTAATTTTAAACATAGGATAATTCAGAACAAGAACCACTAATTCTCATCTGATAATAGCTGATACTGGAGTTACGTAGAAATCAAAGGTTTACAATCCCGTTGAAAGGATGGGAGCATTACGCCATTTCTGCTTCACAGTTGGCACCCTTGCTTGCGTTTATCAAATTCCTTAACAATTCAAAGAGAAAAGCAGTTTTGTAGTGCTTGTGAATATTCTTCGTTTCTATCAGATAAAATCATTGTGAGTTTTTGTTCTTAATAAATAATTGTTCAGTTATAATTACCCTAACAGAATATCCTTAAGGGTTTGCTCCAAGTCATTTTCAAGGACCTACAGAACCGTGTTCATAATTACCCCATACTTTTGTGATATGGGGCAATTAACAACAGTTTTTTTCTAAGTGGTTTTTTTTTTCTATATTAGGTCGTATTAAGCCTTGTATAAAGTCATAACTGGTTGTACAGTTGAAACTTTAGATTTTCTCGAAAAATTTTGTTCAGTATCAAAAGTTTAACAATATCTAAATGTCAGAAATTAAATCGGATATAATTAAACGGAGACCTCTTATTTCGTTTGCATAGAATTTTGATAAAAATATAAGGCAGCGAGGCCCCCAGTATTAGGTTCGTTTGGAAAATTTATCGTTTAAAAATATAAATTGAAACAAACCAGAGCGTGCTTATCATATGCCCGGTGTATACGGCTGAAGGCAGTAGGGCACCTAACTCTAGACTCGTTTGGATAGATTTTCATTTAAAAATATAAAATAATTCAAATTCGAGGTTGTACACTGCCGAAGGCAGCGGGTCTCTCAACTTTACGGTGCCCCACCAGTGGCCGAGAGGTTCTGCTCTCGAAGCTGGTAGACGGGAGGTGCTGGGTTCGATCCCAATCGCGCCCGTCGGCCTAATCGTTCGGAGTTTTCGTGTTTTTCTTCGAACCTTGGTTCTCCAAGCGTTAATACGGGTTAGGTTCCCTTAGAAAGACCTCCACGGAAGGCACTCCCCCCTTAGGGCCTATATCCCACGTGCTGATAATTGGCCGACATAAATACAAGCTCAACTTTACGGTCACTTGGAAAGATTTTCATTGAAAAATATCAAATCATTCAACACTGATTTTATGTGTATTGAAGATTATTATTACGGGCTCGGGCAACGTCGGGCGGAGAATAACGTGTGTACGAACTTGTTGTTGAAAAAATATTGCGCTGAACTTGATATTTTTTTGTATTATACCTCAGCAACACAAAATATATTTTCACAATTACCCCTTAGTCTTTGGGAGTCAACATCTCACAGCTCTAATAACTAATTGCCATTGAAGTTGAAATAAATATTTCTTTATGGTGGTTTTACAAGGTATTAAATGGGCCGTGTGCTCCTTAAAGCTGTCAGTAGTTGAAACTATAGTAGTTGTTCACAATTATCCCCAATTGACCGTACCCTCCTTAAAATTTCCAAGGAATCAGCCACCGCTATTTAAGTAAAGAAATTTTAGATTTAATTATTTTAACTGCAGAATTCACAATCCGCCGTTTATTCACAGAATTTAGTAATATTTTTCTGAAGTTAAACAAGAAGAAAAATTCTATTGAAAAATTGTGGCATAATTGTACTCACCTATGCCGTTTTTTAAAATGTAATTTTAATTTTTGAAACATGCTTGAGACAAATTTTCATTCTGACTAAAACAATTTGACATTTTTTTAAAGAAAAGATAATGAATGGATATAAAAAGCCAAGTCTATGATATAGCATTTAAAGCCGGTATTTTCCCGATAACCTTCAAATAAATTGAATGTTTTTTTCAATTCTAGAGGCTTAAAAACATAGTTTAGAATTGGCCTGCACAGCCGCTTGCCCTCTGCTACAAAGATGCCACTATTTTTACACAGAGTAATTTGCCTTTTATCTAATGACAGAAACAGTGTTGTAAAATAAGTAAAATATTAACTTTCGGATATTGTAGTAGCAAATGATTTCCAGGCAAAAAGGTTGTGTAGCACTAGTTTAGAGATATAAACATTTAAAGTTTAAACTTAGATTTTCTTGTTCATATAGTAAAAACTTATTGTTAAGACGTTTATTTATTCAGGGCACGACATCAAGTAAGAGAAAATGCGCATCGTGTATATGAATCGTATTTTGCGTACTCGGATGTTGCTTCACGACAATCGTGTGCGATTTATCAATTTCGCACTGGTGAATAAAAAAGAACCCTAACAGTAAAACAAATGTTTCGAACAGCCAAAATTTCGATGCCTATTTCTTTGACCTGCGAAGCTCTTTATAAAAATTAATGTATTCCAAATGATCGTTTTCCCTGATAAATAAAAGTTATTGAATTGCAATAAATAAATAAATAAATATCAAATTCAGTGATATTCATTCGCTAATAATACAAGGTGATTACAGTTAAAATTTCACTTTGAAACCTCTATACGATAAAAACGACCTGACCTAAAATTATCAAGCTTCGAATTATTATAAAAAGGTCATGAGATTTTATATGCTTAACCCTTTATCTACTGACGGTACTTATAAGTACCACTTACTTTAAAGTTTTATACCATAGTGAATAATACTAATATTCTAATGGTACTTTGCAAAAAACGCTCTTTTAACTCCACTTTATCCGAATACATGGCAGCAGTAGTTCTAGGTTTGTTATTTTAGAGAGGAATGAGGCTATCTTTGAAGCAGTCGATGTACTTTCTGCCGACATTTTCTACACATTGCCACGCTCGTCTTTTCATTGCTGCAAACACAGTAAAGGATATAAGATAAGTGTTGGATTTTTTTTATGTGTTCATTACGATCTTAGAATACAATTTGATAAGCTATTTTAGATGAACGGTGTATGTATTTGATTTAACAGTTGAATTACTTGGTGGTACTTATAAGTACCGTCAGTACACTGCGTGTTGGAGAAAAACTTCTTGTTTACTTTTCGTCTGTGTAGTTATCCATCGTTTTCATCTGCTTTAAAATGTAATTACTAAAATGTAGTGTAGTAATGATTTCCCTGGTATTTCTTTCTGTTTCATTGTTATTTTTTACAGGAAATCGTAAAAGTTGTGGCACCGGCTCGTTCTTGCTATGCTAGAAATGACATATATAAATTTATATTTTGCATATGTGGAGATGCGAGAGAACGTGTTGTCCCTGGAATATAGACGTCACATAACTAAAAGACTGCTAACAAGATAGAAACTTAAAGAAAAATAGTTTTTTTAACCCTTTCGGGAGCAAAACATTTTCAATTCTAAAGTGTTGAAATAAATGATTGGCACCGGAATTTGCCAAACGATTTATTTGTAAATAAGAAAAAGCCTATGTTTCATATACTTGTTAAATCGAAAATATTTTCTGGTGCCAGTTGAAATACCTTGTGGATTTTCTGTTATGATATTTTAGTCATAGTGTACTGACGGTACTTTAAAGTACCACTTTAATTAATTACCTCTAAATAATTAAATTTCTCACGGGTGAGTATTTTTTTTATATTTATCCTTTAATTTTCATTGTAGTAACTGAAAAAAAATATTACATGAAACAAATTGCAGTAGATCATAATGCCGTAGATAAAGGGTTAACCCCTTCGAGGGCGGCGATTCATTTTTGGGAGCATTGACACCAGAAATTTGGTTTGAATATTTTCGTGTCATTAAGTACGTGAAGAAAAGCTTTTACTTATTTTCAAATAAATTTATTTGTAAATTCCGGTGTCATTCATTCATTTCAGTATTTTACTAATAGAAGTGCCTTGCGCCTGAAAGGGTTAAATAATAATTTAAAAAGCCCTCATTAGAGGAAAATGGCGTTATATGCTGTGTAAACTCAAATGACCATGTTTATAATGTTTTTAACTTTCGTAATATTAGGTCCAGTAGTTTTCATTTTACAGACGTTTGAAATTGAAATCCTAATGAATTTTATAATTTTCTTTTCATAGTAATCAGAAATATTTCCTAAAGCAAGGATTACACCACTGTCGCTTGCTACTTAATTTGCGATTCGCGAACAAGTATAAGTTGGAAACCTCCGCTATAAAAATCCTAAACCATAGAAATCACAGTCCTCATCCTTCCAATTTGATGACTGTATTGAGGGACGTGTATTTGAAAATAAATCTCAATGTATAGATCAAACATGAACCCTTAACTTTTTACACCGGTTAGTACAGAATCGCCCCAGGCAACTGTTTTTTATTATTACGTCAACCACTTTTTTCATACAATTTCCATGCAACCAATAGCGGCTCGTTAGAAAATTCACATTCACTGTAGTACCAGAATCTTCATATAGTAAATTTGATCTTATTTAATTGTGTAATGTTCTTGATTAAACCAAGAGAAATTGGGTATACGAAAATACTGGTAGTAAAGTTATTGTGAACCTCTTTATGAGCTGCAACTGCATGGCACAATTTATTTCTTTTGGAAATTAAAAAAGGGAATTAATCGTTGGAGATAGGGGTAAGAAAATACTAAAAAAAAAACAGTCATCTTTGGCGAACATAAGTGATACACATGTGTACCATTGGTAATCAACCGTTTAATATCTGTTACAAAGCATCACAAACTGCTTGGATAAAATATACTTAAAACATTCGAAAATGAGTTTTACTACTATGAAAAAAATTATTATAAACACCTACTTAAAAAACAGTCGTCTTTGGCAAACATAAATAGCACACATGTGCACCATTGGTAACCAACCGTTTAATATCTGTTACAAAGCATCACAAACTTGCTCGGATAAAATACGCTTAAAATATTCGAAAATGAGTTCTACTACTATGAAAAATATGATTATAAACACCCTAAAAAAAAAAAAACACACAATTTATATTTTTTAATGGTGTATCTTCCCTTATCCTTTTATGTAAAATATTTCTGTTCTCCCCGGTGATTAGAAATTATTTAAATTATGTTTGCTTTGAAAAGAGAAAAATAATACACTGTTGAATCTGTTACTATAGCAACTAAAGTGAACAATTGCCGTTGAGCATAAAACGATTAAAATGAGATCGTGAAGTCAAGCCTGAACAGGACGAGTTAAAAAAGAAAAAACATGCTCCTTTGGGAGACAATTACAATAAAACATCCCCATTTCATTAGCAAAAAAGCATATATGAATGCTTCTCATAAATTTTTATTACAAATGTCCTTGTTTGCACGTCCATGTAAAAGTACTTTCTAATGTTTTTCTAACAGTTAATACCACTTTGACCCTTTTTTTTTTCTTTTTATATCGTTTAAAGTACTGTTCATAGATACAAAAATCATATTTTAGAAATTCCAAGAAAGAAAAACGATGCTTCAAGCATGGATTATGAAACACTTTCTAACACATTCACAATTAGAAGAATGCATAACGCATTTGAAACCTTAATTTTAGAAATTACCATATATAGTTAGAAAAGTATTCAGAGTATTTTGTGAAGCCTTGTATACGATCTATAGATTTGTGCATACACTACATAATATGCTAGAATTTAGATCAGTCAGGAAACGCTAATACAGTTGAAAATACACCTTTAGCAATTTCCGCCAATAAACGGAAATGAATTCTTTTGTGCAGCCCTGTTTATGATCTACGGAATTTGTACAGACCAAGTAATGAGCAAAAGATACGTTAAATTTAAAAACGTATAGCACAATTGAAAACACATTTCCAGCATTTATAGCTCATAGATAGTACTGTAACCAAATTATTTTCTGTCTCCTTGTAAAGGAACGATCAATGCTATGCACACTATATCCTATAATGAGCATCTTGTAGTAATCTCAGTGATTTATATCAATTTCAATATGTCTGAAATAGTATAACGTTAAAATACATCGCAAACGATCTTTCCCAATTGACTATAATGTAATGGAATTAATTTTAAGTGTCCCTGTAAACGAACTGTAATTTCTACACGCACTTCATTTTCCATACTTAACATGCCATAATAATTCTTCAAAAACATATATAGTTTGTATGGCAATCCGAGTATATTTACGGGAGTTAGAGTACGGATACACAGACAGGCAGACAAACTGAAATCGTAAACTTTTTTCATATATGTTGAAAAGTTTTAAAAATTAATATCTAAAGTGAAAGGGCAATTTTGCTTCGATAGAAGTAGACAGAACCATAGTGAGTAATTAGTAACGAAAACTTTAAGCGCGGTTTTTTTTCTTTCAGAATAGCATTTTCACAATCGGTGAACGTGAAGCTCCGCCAAATTTCAACCAACAACTTGATCTTTTTGAAAATTTATCGTCACATATTTTTCTAGTGAAAAGTGTTGGATTTTTTTTTCGTCAAATGTCAAGCCGCCATTTTTTAATGTATCATCTACAATAAAATACACTTTTGTACTTTAATATATGTATAATAATTTAGTGTAAATGGATTTTTAGAAACACTTCGCATTTCTTAAAAATACACTCTGTTGCATAAAAATATATGCACCGAGAAAGAATTGAGCCAGAGCTACGAAACTTTGCGTTCTGGTGTGATTTGATGAGTTATGTAAATGATTAACATTCCAGCACCAATGACCAATGGGGGTTTATCCTATGTGCATTAATATTGCGCAGCAGGCAGCATTTAAAACAAACGGTACTCGAATTCACGGTTAATTAGAATTGGACTAACATTGTTGATACATGGGATTTGAAAGAATGATAGCTTTAAGACGTACTCGACAGCACTGAGAACAGTGGTCCGTCTTCGAAAGAGTCAAACCACAGGCCTTAGAAAAGCGGGTTAATCCAACAGACGTATCAGCTAGCATTTTGGTCGAAGCGATATTGTAGCTCCTCTGTGTTGGCATCAGTTGATCAGAGAAGGCACGGCCAGCCACTGCACTGGCTCAGGATGACCTCGGTGCCACAAATGCATGAGATGATCGAGCAGTCACGTCTACACCAACAATGTCACTATCATCTATTCGACGCCATTTGTCAGTTGATATGGATGCAGTGGTATCAAGACATGCCATCCTTAGATGACGGGTCGACTCTGGGCTCAGCTCACGCAGTCCATTTAGACAGTTGTTTCTTACTCTTCAACATAGGCGGTGTTGTCTAGATTGGTGTCGATTTTAAGCAAGCTGGGAAGTGTCTGATTAGAGAAATGTAATATTCAGCGACGAATCCCGCTTTTCTCTAAGTGCTGGTGATTACAGTATTTGAGTGCAGGAAGAGAGGTCAGTGGTCCAATCCTGCACTTGTTACTGAGCTGCACATTGCCATAACACCTAGAGTGACATTCTAGGGAGCGATCTGCTGGTACAGCTGATCACTTTTACTGGTTCTGCAAGGTACTGTAATGGCTCGCAGGTACGTAGACGACATTTTGCAGCCGCTGGTACGACCTATGCTATCAAGTCGCCTAGGTACCATTTATCAGGAAGATAACGCTCGGTCACATACTGCACGACTTTCGCAACAATGTCTACAAGGATATAATGTTCTTCCATAGCCTGCCAGTTCACCAGATCTTGCTCCAATTGAGAATGTTTGGGACATGTTAAAATGACAAAATCAGCCGTCCCGGAATACCATCAAACTAGTTTATCAGTTGCTACACTTATAACAGATTCTACCGCAGAGAGACGTCGGTAACTTAATAGACACTATACCTCCCCGAGTATCGGCTGTTATAGCTGTCAAATATGGCTTTACAACTTACTGAAATTGACATTCTTTTTGCTGCTACTAGTCAATAGAATGTTTTTTTCTAAATTTTTCACTAGTGGTCGTTGATTTATTTTTACTTATACGTGAATAAATGATTTTTTTAATTTCATATTCGTACTTAAATGAACACAAAAAGATGTTGTTTGGAAGCAATCTAGTTGTATGCATGGATAATTAATTATAAAATTATGAAATTTGTGCGAATTTTTTGTAGAATAAAATAACGTGTAATAAAAAGTAATTCTCATAAGTAGAGTTATAAATATTTAAACTATTTTGACCTCACTGTTCTTGAATGAATTAGTGTAGTTAATAATTTAAACTTCCTTTCTGAGATAAAGCAAAAAAAGCCTGTATGGACATCGTCCTTAAGGACGATGTCCATACAGGCCGCAAACAGTGTTGCCAAATCTGGCGGTGTTTTTTAATTCAGAAATTTCGAGTTCACGCCAAAATGTTTTTAATACTGATTTTCCTTTATTTTATTCACGAAATATCTATCATTATACTAACCAAGAATAACTATTCAAACTTTCAGGTGAGAATTTAGAATTTCTTAACTATAGTTTCATAAATGACGCATAAATGCGTCAAGCGGCCTGCATAGTGTTAATAAATCCTGTAGGATTAGAAACATTTTTGAATTTCTCATATTGACAGATGTACGCAAGGTGCGTATACCTCCATGGAATTTTCAAAGAATCTGCCACCACTATTTTACATTGGAAAATTTTTATTTAATATTTCAATCTCAAAATCCGTAGCCATTACGTTTAATCGTACAATATGTAACATTTTTCTGAGATTAAATAAGCTGGAAAATTACGGAAAAAATAGAACTACAGACGCCCTGAATATATGTGAGGTTTTTATTTTCCAAATAATCATCCGTGATTTTACTACCGCGACTTACATACTAGGCCTAAGCGCTGACTTAAAAATAGCTGCTGCTGTTGAAAGATTTTTTTCTGCGTTTGTACGGTCCCTTGTATTTTAATACCAGTATTTTTTAAAAGTATTCTTCACATTAATTAATTTCAGAAAAAAGGTGAAGAGTGCCTTTAAAATATACTGGTGTATTCAAAGGACCGTGCAAACACTGAAAAAAATAAGCCTGCAACAGCCGCCATTAATGTGTCAGCGCGTAGTCCTGATATTCAGAGGGCGGTGATTCTACAATGCTGTTATTAAAGTCACTTTCTACATTGATTTTTTTTTATTTAATAATCAAAGCTCTGTTACTATGTATGTAGTCCAATGCTACATCTGATAATATTCAAATTCGCATCTTTATGAGGAATGTAATAAATGATGTATTTGATATTTTTCAGATTATATATTTAGAGTTTCAGTATTGTTAAAACTCAGAGCGTGTTTTGTGGTATCATTACATGTAATAATGTTATGGAGTAGTGTTTATCTCTCAGAATTGAGTAAAATACAAAAACACTTACTTCTCCAATGGGTCCCCAAAGGGTGATTTGGTTTCTGGCGTTATATTCATAATTTCTTCTTTCCTAAAGAATAGCATAAGGACACATTGTAATTATGCCATATTTTATTATTATTACATCATTGTAAATTAATTCTAAATAAAGAAAGTGACATTTATGCAGACACCCATTTTTAACCCGTGGTCTAAAATATCACGATGCAATTCATTTTGATTCTACAAATTTAATGTTTAAATTTGGAGAATGTATAGGTTGTCGGAAAAATCTCTTTACAATTTCAAGTTTTTTTTACAGACGCAAATGAACAGATAAATGTATGGAAAGTAATACGATATTTGGAGTATATATTGAAATTTTTAAAACATCAATTAATAAATCTCTATACAGGATGATTCTAAATTCATGGTACAAACTTTAATGGTTGGCACAGCACCCTGTAAGAATCATTTATTGTATAGGAACGTATAGGTTCAAGTGACGCGTTGAGGTACAAACACCAGGGGGCCAATTTGGACCTTTTTTAATTTCAAAATTTCTTATTCATACCAGAAAATTCCCATACTATTCTTTTCTTTATTTAAGACACACATTTCATGATTACATAAAAAAAAATTCTTCTTTGAAAATATCCGGCAATAAATCAAAATTTTTGAATTAAAAAAAAGAAACATTTCTATTTATTTTCATGTATTTCCTGTGTTTGACAGATTTGCCTGTTTTGAGTTTTTTTAATAATATAAAAAAAAACATTTCTATTTATTTTCATGCATTTCCTGTATTTGACAGATTTGCCTGTTTTGCGCTTTTTTAAATTCAAAAATTTCGATTTCACACCAGAAATTTTCAAAGAAGGATTTCTTCTTTAAGTAATCAAGAAATGTCGGCCTTATATAAAGAAAATGATAGTATAGGAATTTTCTGGTATGAATGAGAAATTTTTAAATAAAAAAAGGGCCGAATTGGCCTCCTGGAATTTGTACCTCAACACGTCACTTGCGCCCATACATTCCTGTAAAATAAATGATTGTGACATTGTCTTGTCGATTGTCCATTGTCCATTGTCCTTAAAGTTTGTACCATGAATTTAAAATCACCCTGTATGTGCATCATTGGTTGTACGAATTTCAGTCGTGGAAAAAAAGTAAACACCCCCTACTAACTCCTCAACAACTTATCGTAGAAGAAAGTTACTGGTACCGAACGATTGGAAATAAAGTCTACTTTTAAATGATGTATATAAAATTTGCTTAGGGGGCCATCTACATATTAAAACGAACCATAACTTTGTTTTTTCTATAGCAGTACACAATTCTGATAGCATAAATGAACTCTACACCCTTCAATATGCCTAAAAACAAATTTTTATGCAATTCGTACCATACGTTTCCGAGAAATTATTTATTTTAAAACGAGCGTATTTTAACCATCTCGCTGTATCCATAAGTAATTCTTCGCAATGAGCGTCTTTTACAGAATTTTTAATCTTTCATCACCGGTTCTTTAAAGCAGAAATTTTTGACTATCGTAATCGGGGAAAATGTCATGATCAAATCAGACAAAGTTTTCCCGAAAAAATAACAGGTGGGAATAACCAAATCGTATTAATTAGAAGGAAAAATGCATGCCCGAGCATATCTCGGGTTGCGCAGCGAGAGGTTTAAGGGCTGCATCCAAATTGAAGTTCGGTACTCGATTGTAAACCGAAAGAGCCCCCTTCTTCATCAAGGCTTCTTACGCCCCACTCAAGCAGTCAATGAAACCAGTTAGATTACAGGACAGAAGAATAAATTTCAAAATATCTAGTCACTTCTATCACAGACGGCCCCTTAAACTATCATTTTGCCGTTTTTTAAGCATAATTTGAAAACTACTTGGAAGAAAATGTGAAATTTTGGATTTCCATAAAGCAGGACGTAATAAATCTAAATCCATCAAAAAAATTGTAGGTTGCAATTCATAATTTTTCGAATATTAATTTCATAATTCATATCATAAAATTATAAAATTGTAAATTCAACGTATTTATGTTTGGGTATATTAGTATTATTGCTACAGAAAAAAATTAGCGCATTAGGAGCATAATTTTAGAAGATATAAACAAAAATTTTAAAATGTAATTTAACATTAGAAGCACTACATTTTGATTGTTTATCATTCAAAAACTTATCACTCAAATGAAATTTGGTGTCTAGGCATAGTTCAAACCCAAGATTTGAAATATCTCGTTAAAATTGGGTATTGCCATTGAAAAAAATGAAGTTTGGATTCGTTTTAATATGTAGATGACCTCCTAAACAAATTTTAAATACATCATTTAAAAGTAGACTTTATTTCCAATCGTTCGGTACCAGTAACTGTCGTCTACGATAATTCGTTGAGGAGTTAGTAGGGGTGTTTACTTTTTTTCCCACGACTGTACATTAAGGCGACAATCGCTGACATTTTCCTATGATACCGTCTTTCGCCTACTCCTTGCTTTATCTATTACTGAACCGTTCTCCATGAATGACACACGAAATTCTTGGAGTTCGACTCTGTATTGCAAAGCAAGGAGCGGACGAAAAAGTGTACCAAACGAAATTTCAGTGTTTGTCATCTTGGCGTGTTTCGTGTAACCAATGGTGCACATATAGAAGGTTATTATACAAAAAAAAAAAGAAAACCTTCAGTATATACTCCTAATATCATACGACTTTCCATACATGTATCTGCTCAATTGAGCTTGTAATAAAAGCTTGAAATTGTACAGAAACTTTGTGAACATCCTGTACTTTATACTTCTTAAGTGTAGTGTACAAGATTATGTTTTTATTTTCTAAAAACAAGTATTATTATAGCTGAAACCTTTTACACTTTACTTAGGCTGCATGTAAACGCTTGTTTTGCCATCCTTCTTCATTTTTCTTTTAAATCTTTTGTTCTGGACCCTTCTACGGTTTATACACAAAAGGATGAGGAGAATCAACAATGGGTCAGGAGATAAGGAACTCAACTCTACTTGACGGAAAGGTCAACAATGTCTTTCACAGGACATCAGTCCCTTTCCTTTCAAAGTCATTAAAGATCAAAAACACCGCGTGGCCAGAATAAAAGACGCCGATACGGATAACAGTTAGAAGGATGATTTATTCGCAGCATAATACCATTAAAATCTAATAGAATCTTTTACCCTTTTAAATAGCAGATTTTGGCAATTAATTAAGCCAAAATTTGTTAGTAAATTTAAGCGGTAAGAAAAAAGCATAAAAGATGGCAGCTATGTATCATGTATTAACCCCCTAATGCCCGTGGTAGTATATATGCTACCACTAGAGCTTCGAATTTAGTGGATTTTTTAATTCGGATATTCCAAATTCATACCAGAAATTTAAATAGCAATATTTGGTTTATTGAATAACAGACATTCCGTATTTAAATAAAGCGAAATTTATTATTCAAATTGACTGGTATGAATTCAGATTCTCTGAAATACAGAATTTCTGGAACGTATTTTACCATGGGAACTAGAGGGTTAAGTAAATTCAATTTTAAAACATTATCATGTATATTATAAAACCTATAAAAAATAAAATATGGATATTTTCTGTTAAAAGATCTGATTTTGGGGCAAAGAAAATCCGAAGCTTTTAAAAGGAGTCTTGTTTTTAAAAATTTTTCTTTTTATATTTGAAAGGTTCGGGTATAAAACAATATAACTCGCATTCTTTATTTTATTTTTATTATTTTTTTTTTTTTTTTGCAAGGTACAAGGTTTATTTTTTAATCAATATACGCCTCGTAATCAAAGATAAATTTTAGATATGAATTTTGATAATGAAGTCTCGTTTCAGATAACTGCACTAAAGTACAATTTATCAGAAAAAAATGTTGCAGATAAGTTAATAGAAAGTCCCATCTTAACACATTGCCAACGGGCAATTTTTATCAAATCGGAATTATAAAACAGTAGAAGCTCCTCCCTGTTCTGAAAGTCTTTTGTAAATTGATGTTCCAGAAAAGTTTCCCAAGTTTATGCATCGATAAATATCCTTCAATGTACGAATTTAATATAAAATGTCTTACAATATAAAAGAAAATATGGACCACATGTTATAAATGTATTTTCTGCAAGCTAGAAGCCACGCCCTTAGTCAGTGATGTTTGTAAAATGAAAAAGAGAATTCTCGTTTCCCGGCACGGATGTATTAAGAAATCAGCTGTTTTAGAGGAAGCAATCAGAAAAGTTTTGGTTAAAAGGTGCAAATTTCACACAAGAAAGAAAAATCATGCGTCAAGCATAGATTATGAAACACTTACCAAATCATTCAAAATGCTGTAAAATAACATCACCGTTTAATAAGATGAAAGATCATATCTAAGTATACAAGGTTCAGCTAGGTGCGGAGGCCTACCCAAAGGCTAAACTCAACTAGCCCCACCCATATCTAAGTATACAATTTGGAAAACTCATAATACATTTCAAAACACAATTTCAGCAATTACCATCTACAGTCGGAAAAAACGTCCGGATTCTTTTGTGCAGCCTAGTATATTCAAAGAGAACGTCTTAAAAGACCACAATATTTAGAACTGCGCAAGGCCTTTCAAAAGAACTTAGCCTTCCTTCATCAGGCGCAAAAAATGCGAGCTTCTACTTTGAAAGCAGGAGCAATACTGAGAGAGAAAAGATAAGGAAGAGGGACAGACTGAAGGAACAGCCAATAGGAAAGTAGAAGACATCAGCCAGTCACACAAGAGCATGACCCGATCAGAAGAACACAGAATAGACGGAGAATTATGAAGCAAATTGAATATAAACAGAGTCAAAAAAATACGAATATGTAAAATATTAAAATGAATGAATAAATAAAAACTATAAAAATAAAATAATAAATAATGAAATAAGTAAATAAGTAAATAATAAATAAAAAGGCGAAAAAATAAATAATAATAATAATATACGCAAAAATAAAAATTATAAACAGTAGGAAAAAATATATTAATACCAAACTATTATTAATTAATTTAAAAAGAAATATTATAAGGTAGGCTTGAACAACTTTTTCCAAGCTGCAGAGAGCATGGTAGAATCACATTTTTTGTTAACAATAACTTCACGATTAAGATAAATAGCTAAATTTTCAAGAAAGTCCAATTCTGAGGGGCTATTGGCATTAAAGAGGATTTTTGCATTTTGAAAATTAAAAGTATGGGCATAACCCCAAGAATGCTCGGCAATAGAAGATTTAGAAAATTCTTGATTATTAACATAACGACAGTGTTCTTTAAGACTGTTCTCAAATCCAAAGGGGATTACTTTCTGACATAAGTTTTAATTCATTTTTCTTCGGAAACGCATGAAACTAGAAGGTGTTGTTATTCAGAAACTATGTCATCGAGCTGTTTTTTCCGTTTTCTTGTAAACGCAATAGATCTTTCAGAAAATACTGTCAAAGTTGGCATTTTAAGCCGAACTTCCGAATGAAAGAAGAAAATCCAGTCAGTAAGGGGAGAAAAATGCCGTGTCACGTGATCCAAATCGCTTCTAACTCAACAGGTAATGGATGGATCAAAAAATGAAAAAAACAGTTCAATTCCAAATCGCTTCCATGGTCAGGTTTTCCAGTTTTATATCTTTCCGTTAAAAAAATGAATTTGTAAATGTGTCAAAACGTTTTGCGCTTGTTGAGCAGGGCAGTTGAGAACAGCCTTAACCCCTTAATTCTCTCTCCCGTGATATTCACGGGCTGTGTCTTTTATTCAGATTGCTTGATTCCCACCAGTTTTATAAAATAGTGTAATTATCTTTATTATGGTATCATTTTACCTATCATTAAATGAGGTAAATATTCCTTTTTCAAAAATGTGGTGCCAATAAGCAATTTGAATTTTTAAACGTAATTTAATGCGACCGTTAAGGGGTTTAAGCGGATTTCGGTATTTCTTTTAGTTTGATCAAAATTAAGATGAATGACAACCATTACAAGTAGCATTATAGATTCCTCACTTACGAAGATGGGGAGCCGGCGACTTAGTGGAGGGAAAATGGAATTTATTGACAGGCATAAATATAACATTAAAGTTGAGACGTTTTAAAGCTTTAGCTAAATGGAAACATAAAGGGGGATAAAAAGGCATAACAATCAAATTATCAGGTTTGTTTTTCACAATTTTAGAAAGAATAGAATTGCTAGAGGGTCTATTATTTTTTCACAGCTTTAGATAACAGAAGGGTTTAAACCTCTTTTAACAGCAACAGATTTTAAGTAATGAAGTTCATCCTTAATAGACCGAGAGCCGGCAGCATAGACAACCACCTCACCGAGTTGGAGGCTGACATTCCAGAATTAGCTAAAACTTGATTCCCATATTAAAACGCAATCTCGTCTGCCAAGTCATATCTTGGTGGAAAACACCTAAAACCCCGATTTCAGCGGTCGACTCGTAGGTTTACCATTGCGTTTTCCTGCACCCAAAAGTATGAAAACATGGCGGACTGGGAGCAGAAAAACATAACGGTAAATCTACGAGTCAACCGGTAAAATTGGGTTTTTAGGTGTTTTCGACCAAGATATGACTTGACAGATCGATTGTGTTTTAATATGGGAATCGAGTTTTAGATAATTTTGGCATTTCAGCCTCCAACTCGATGAGGTGGTTGTCTCATGGTACGTACAACTCCTTGAATTTTGCAGACCAGAAATTTTTTTGCCACAAGTATTATCTTATAGAGAATTTCTTTTTAAAAGAAGGCGAAATTTTGCGCGTTTAACCTAGATTTATTTTCCTATAAAATGATGCTAGTAGTTTCCTGGAGAAATAACGGTATCCGTACGAACCATTGTGTTTGTGCTGCTTGCTCCCGGTCTATAAGGGATGCAGCATCTGAACGAATTTTGAGCACAAATCCAAGGCAAGAGCAGAAATCTATAGAGAGTCTATTGAATTTCGTCACATCTTTATTGATACCAGAAGGGCTGAAACCCCTTTTAACAGCAACATATTGCAAGTAATTAAGTTCAACCTTAAGGGGTGCAGAATCTGAACAAATTTTGCAGCCAAAACTTTGTTAATAACCAAGAAACTTCTAAATATATAAATCATCATAATATCAGTATAATGTCAGTAAAATCAATATTATGATCAGTATGTATATACAACGGGCAGTCAAAAATTTTACGGAATTTCGCTGAAACTCTTTAATACTGGAATATAATTAATTTATTTGTTTACTACCACTATATTTTTCTTACTACCGGTATTCATAACAGGCAGTGTGAGAGGAGTGTAGCTGAAAGTACTAGTATGTGATGATCCGTTGGCGCGATGCCGAAGTTCGATCAAAAGGCGAACATCAAGTTCATGTGCAGGGTAGAGAAATCTACTTCAGTGACTTTTTTCAGCCTGACAAATGAATAAACTAAGTATGACGAGTTTTGTCTCTTCCCCAAGATAAAAATGGGCCTCAAAAGTAACCGTTTTGACACCGTAAAAGACATAAAAACCAACGCGACGGCAGAACTTTTTAAAATGCTAAAACAGGACTTTCATCGTTCTTTCCAGCAATGGCTGGAGCGGTGGAGCAAGTGTGTGTATTCTTACAAAACCTACTTTGAAGGCTATTAAGTAAAGGTGTACGTATATTGTGATAATACAGAGTTACAACGAAATTCCGAGAACTATTTGATTGCGCCTCGTATCAGTATGTGTACACTCTTAATTCAAAAGAACGAATTATTAACTCAACAAAAGGACGAAAAGTTTTACGCGTGTTTTTGTTCTTTCTGAGTATCTGTTTTATCAAAAAGAGACATTTTCCACAAAAAACTGGTTTGCCAAATAAAACTTTTAGGAGTAGCATCCATAGGACCGCTCATTTCAGATCGGAACAGAAAAATATCTCTAAAAGAGCGGTTTAAGAAGCTTCCCATTGGTTGAAATCCTGTAACGCGATATATAGTTTGGCAGAGGAAGGGCTTTGGCAGAGGGAGGCCGTTTTGAAAAGGGAGTCGCTTGTTTGTTTCAAACGTCAAAGCTTAGCGTTACCTACATGATAAAAACAATATTACAGTTAAAATTTGATTGGTTTAAAAATGGTATAGAATAAGATAGATGGATTATACCCATGAAAGCAGGGGGTAGGGGGCAATCATCACAAAGAACTGAATAAATTTAGTTTTTGTTTCCCAGCTAAAACCAAGATGGCTACCGGCGATGCTAGGATTTTACTAATACTGAAAATTCTAAGGTAAAGTACGCTGTTTTACTCCATCTTTCTTGTAATTCCTTCGCCATTCCTTGTTCTATTTTCACATTGTATACATGATTTTTTGCGTTATTTAACGTTATTACTTTAAAACCGGAAACATGAATTTCTTAAATTACTTTTTTTCCTTTTTTTTAATGCAACTGTTCCATAATTTTTATAATCAATAAAATGCGCTTAGATATGTAGTTTTCTCGTATTCAAATTGTGTAAAATTACACTAATTGGTATTTACATTATTAAACATATATCATTTTGTGCTTATATTATTGATTTTTACTATACTACTTTGCTCATGACACTCAGAAATATTTGCGGAACACAACCCATGATTATAAAAATTATTAAATTATTATTAACTTATAATATATGTTCTATTTTTTTTGTTTGTTTTTTTTTTGTTTCAGTAAGTACAAGTATTTAATAAATTGTGTTCAGTTAGATAGTTGTACGCATCTACACTTTATTTATTATTTTTTTAATTGACACAGTATTATATAAATAGTACGAAATGTAAAAGATAATTTTAAAAAGTATCAGAAAATAATAGATTAATAAAAAATATGATTAATTTATTTTTTGACGCAGCTAGTTTTTTTTAATTATGATTTTGTGAATTTTTATTTTTGTGTTATACTTCGCTCTGTTCATATTCAAAAGTTTAACTAAAAAAAAATCTGCAGTTATGTAACACATGAATTCTATATTCCATAATTATTTATCTGTGTCATAAGCAAAATATATTAAGAACATATAATAATATCAGAAATAATTAAAGAAATCGACATTTCCGGATTAAAACTAATAACGTTAAAATTATATATACAATGTGAAAATATTAAAAAGAAGAAAACCATAATATAAGATAAAGTAAAAACAGCGTACTTCAGGATATTGACAAGTTAAAAAATCTTGTCTTGTTATAGCGCGAACCATCTTTTATTATTATTATTATTTAATTTATCTTTCGGAAATGAAAAACAAAATTTTTTCTGTTCTTCTGCATCTCGATTAAAATAAACCAAAATGGAGTTTTAAAAATAATACATTTTGCAAACTGGGGAGTTATATATGTTAAAAAATAAAATTATAAAAAAAATTCTGAAAATAAGAGGGAAATAACTTATTTTGCCTATTAAATTTGACAAAAAAGGGGGTTTAAAAATGACTTGTCAATAATGAGTGCAGTCACTCGTTTTGCCTATTAATTTAGTCGAAAAAAGAGCGAAAACAGCTTATCAAAAAAGAATGAAAAAAACCACTCCGCAAGATGGATGAAATTCACTCCCATAGGATAAGTGCATTTTCAATACTGGAAAGGAGTGAAAATACACTCAGTCGGAGTTAAAATCGCTGAATTTTTTTAAGAGAGTATATCAGTAAAATCTATACATTTATAGATTCATAAACGTGTATAGATTAGATAAATGTATAGATATGTATAAATTATAAACTTAAAGAATTAAAAGAAAAGAAATAATCACTAACTCAGGTAACTCATTTTTTTAAACAAGCCTAAAACTGTAAGTTTGTACTCAGTGGTAAAAATAACTTATTAGTCAACTTCGAAACTTAATTTTTTTTTATGAATTGTAAAAAAACACCAATTTTTAACAGCTCAAATATTTTGATTTAATATTTTAAACAAAATCCACATACGTTATTAAGAAAGAATTGTTACTGTAATATATATATATATATATATATATATATATATATATACACAGGGTGTCCGGTCTCAACGGTGTCCAATGGCTAATTCCTAAACCGTTAGTCATAGACATATAGTTCCAATTACAAAAATGTTTTAAATCAGGTAAAGAAATATTTTAAAAGCTATTTGCGTCAATAAAAACATTTCTTAAAAAATTACGAAATTTAAATTTTTATACGGTCCCCCGGTCCTATAAGTTATATTTAGTAAAATTTTCCTTTTACACTGACAAGTAATACAAAAAAAGTCCCGTTGTTCTACGATTAAAATTGACCGAGTAATACCTGTTTAAAGTTGGATCATATTTTTTGCTGCAAATTGGGGGTCATTCACAAATTTAGTCGAAATATAATTTCGTCAGATATAAAAAATATATGGGAGTAAAATTAACAATTCAACATAAATTTGAAATCTTTAATCATTCTGGCATATTAATGGAAAATATACAATTTGTAATAAACATTTAAGAAGAAAGAAAAAGCAGAATTTTTCTTAAATAAAATGATTCTAAATTAACAGCCTCAATTCTTTACAAAATGATACGTATTTTAAAATATTATTAGATTGCACAAGCCTGCAAAAGTTGGGTTATGTCATGTTTTTTAGCTAATGATAATTGATTCTTGTATACTCTGTACCGCTGAATCCGAAATTGACCTTCATTTTTAACTATCATATCAGGATTTTTCGCACATTGCAAATTTCAAAGTTAAGGAGTTCAATGTTAAAATTGAATTTCCTCCCCCATCTCATCGGACCACTCAGCTGTTTAGCTGTAAGAATCCCAGGATAAGCAAAAATATCGAATAAATTTTTTAATAAAATAAAATAAAATAAAATAAAATAAAAAATGTTTTACATATGTTTTATAGTATGAGATTTTAGCTATATTTTAACTTACACATTTGCGATTTGCAAAAAAAATTCTAACGTGATGGTTAAAAATGAAGGTCATTTTCAGATTCAGTGCTAAAAAGTGCGTAAAAATCAATTATCAAAAGTTAAAAAACACAACCATCTCCGCTACTTTATAGTATTCGATTTTTGTTATTCTTTAAATTTGAAAATTTATGATTTGCGAAATATCCTGACATGACGGTTAAAAATTAAGGTAATTTTCGGATTCAGTGCTAAAAAATACATAAATGTGGAAAACCCAACAATCGCAGTCTTGTATTATCTAATCTAAAACTTTTTCTTAAACTCCTTGGCAGAAATTTATCCAAAATTTTTTGTGCTATCCTGTAAAGTAAGTATAAATGGTAACCACCGAAAATCTTAATAATATTAGATTGTTATCGGATTTGCGCCGGTATGTAAAATGCAATCTCGATCGGGTATTTAAAAGTGGGTTAAAGTTAGAGTACAAATTTTGAACTGGAAAAACATACATATGATTGTTGAAGTAACATAAAAACTTATAAAAAAACATAATTTTTGTTAAAAGAAATCATAAGAGAAACAGTCTCAAATCCTGACAAAATAAAACCTATGTTATTTTAGCCAATTTGAGACTTAATCATAATACTTGTAGGATTTTTTTTCAAAGCGCAGATACACATGAAGTAAGACCTTCGAATACTTTAAACACTTGGCATATGATCCCTCAAAGCCAAGCCGAACTCATTTGTTTTCAGAGTAGAAAAGTGGCATAAGTCATGCATTTTTAAAGTTTCATAACTCGCTCAATTTTAGCGTTATATGAATGGGACTTTTTTTGTCTTACTTGTCAGTGTAATAGGAAAAAATTACTAAATATAACTTATAGGACCGGGGGACCGTATAAAAATTTAAATTTCGTAATTTTTTAAGAAATGTTTTTATTGACCCAAATCGCTTTTAAAATGTTTCTTTACCTGATTTAAAACATTTTAGTAATTGGAAATATATGTCTATGACTAACGGTATAGGAATTAGCCATTGGACACCGTTGAGACCGGACACCCTGTATATATATATATATATATATATATATGCGATTTTTTTACTTAAAATCTGTGGAAATGATAAGGATTTAAAAACAGCTTAACAAGCAGATTTTTGAAATAAAAAGTAAATTAGGTAATTAGTTTAAAAAGTGGGAGAAAATTTTAAAAAGATTCTGAAATAAAAAAAGCAAAGTTTTGTTATGCTATGTGTTTCCTATTAAAATAAAAATTAATCATAATGACAAGTAAAAAGTAAGAAAAGAGACTCAGTATAGAAAGCAATAATCCTGGAACATTAAGTCATTGCTTTCCGAATAGGAAGTGTAAGGAAAGTACTGTAAGCAAGTTTTTGTATGTCCGCGTATGAGTGAGCACGATAGCTCGTTAATTCCAAATGAGCTCTTCTTTGGTGAGTGCGTTATAAACAACTATTACAGAAACTGTATAGAATTTCGCACAAATCGGCCGACGTATTGAAACCATTTTTGAACCATTTTTTAGACCATTTTTCAAAAATATTTATAGGGAAAATGTCTCAGCAACTATGATAGTGTATAAGTGATAGATATTGCGGCGATGTCATCAAGCAGTAATGGTAAAATCTCCAGTTTCAAAACGGGAGTTCTCGTGTTCGAATCCAGCCAATTATTAAGCATTTGTTTAGTATTAGCATGAAATAAGACTTTTCAATGTTTTAACTTGGAAAAAGTAAACGTAGTATAAGAATTTGGTTAAAGAATTTGAAAATATCTGAATTTGCACAGTATTTAAAAAAAGAGAGACAGAGAAAGAGAGAAAGAAAAATGGCAAAAGAAAATAGTAGAAATTTAAGTTAAAGAATCTGACAAATTGTATGTACAGCTAAAAAAGGGTAAGGAAAGAGAAAAAAATGGTCATTGTTTTTGTAAATCAATTTGTAAAAGTGTACGCACAGTATAATAAGTTGAATTATCTTTGATAAAGAATTTGTTAACATTTGGTAAAAGTTTTGTGCATATTAATTTAATTGTAGTACGGTATTTATGTTTTATTTGTGTTATTAAGTTTTTGCAAAATATGCTGAGATTCAGTGCAAGTATAGTATGGAATATTGTTATTATTGTATATTATTCTGTATTGTAGCCTATTTAGGAATTGTCTCTGTACAATAATATCGGTCAAATGTTAGTTTGTTAGAATTAATTTCATCCAGGGTTAGAGGATCTCCCACTGCTTCCGTCCTTGGCAGAATCAGACGAAGTTTTGTTCGGGGTGGTCCCTTTTTTTCAGAAGTTTTTCTCCCACTTGTTTTTAGTTCGCAGTTAAATTTCCCTACCGGTCACGATGTAAGCTAAAATGTTTTGGTAGGCCTCCCTGTTCAGTTGAACGTATCAAAATTTTATAAAAAATTCTTTTTTTTTCTTTTTACTTTTAGAACACGTATACCAGTTTTCGAAAAGCTAAGTAGAGTTAATTCAGATATTTTTAAGAATATGAACAGTATATCTATATGCGGAACAAATAGCTTACATAAATTATAAAGTAAAAAATAGCATTAAATCCTTACCAACGGAGTTATCGCCAAGTTTTTAGCATCATCCAACCATTTGCCTAGTAGAAAATGATCATCTGATAGTAATAATTCGTCGATATCGTTATATAATTGCAAGATTTCTTCCGATATATTCCTAAAAAGGAGAAATTAATTAAATATTTGTCAAAACTCATTATTTCCAGGAAAAATTTCGCGCAAAGTACACGACAAATTCTCAGACACAAAAATAAATACATTTTACAACACTTTTTGTCACCAAATTAACAACACATTAATGTGTTGTGAATTAGGAAGCTCATATAGAAAATATTTTTTGTATTGTGATTGTGTTCTCAATATGTTTCTAAAGTGTTGCTATCTAGAAATGTGTTCTTAATATGTTGCAAAAGCGTTGCTATCTAGAAATGTGTTTTAAAAATAGTGTTGTTAATTGTGTTGAAATCGTGTTGTAAATGGTGTTGATGAAAATATTTTTTTACAATAGTGTTGTGCTGCACAACACTTTTCACCAAATTAACAATACATTGTAAACACCACACAATTTAAAACACTATAAAACAACACATGTAAAATACTTTCAAAATGGTGCCTTTAAAATAACACACACGCACACTTAAAACATACTATTTATTAAACATTTATAACACAATTTTAAAAATGAATGTTTTGAAAACACATTTTCTCTTCTTGTAATTTTTAAGAACACTTTTTCCACAATCTTTTTATTTGGCACAACACATTTGCAACACATTTACAACACAATCGAAAATGATTTTAGTTAGAAGTGTTAATTATTATGTTCAGTTAGTGTTGCAAAAGTGTTTCACAAATTTGCAGTGATGCAATCTATACATTTCGCGAGTGTATTCCCCCACATATTCCTTCTATGTATGCGTATGAAATGTATACAGGATGCCCCCAAAAATTGAAATGTACTTTAATTTTTTACGTGTTGGAGATACTTAAGTAATGCAAATTACAAAAGCGCTCAGAATATGATATACAATTAAGATTATGTTGTTGAAATAGTTCTGCCACAATTTTCAAAACGTTACACTTTTCATTTTTTGTTCGGTCTGTGTCTTATGAGGTAGACATAGAAAAACAATTCCCTGCTTTCACAAGTATAAAAATAAAAATTCCATTCTTATGCGACCAAAATTCACCGAGTTATGATACTTTCAATTTTATGATAGTATAAACTTTTTGGTACTTTAAACGAACAGACGACTTTTTAGTCTCCGAAGGCTTCAAAATATCATAAAATTCAACTTATCGTAGCTCGGTGAGTTTTAGTTATAGAACGGATGAGCTTTTACTATTTTACTTGCTAGAGCATAAACTTCATAAAATTCGAAGTACGATAACGATATCATAACGTGTTGAGGCCGTGTAAATTATTATTTTTTACTTTAAATATCTCAGCGCTTATTTCATTCGGGGCAAGGTATTTAATTTTATGTTTCCTCCTATTACACGGGGTAATAATCTTCTAAATGTAAGTTATAAGAAAGTGTGACTATTTAAAATATTATTTATTTAAATACATATCTAGTCCTTGTTAAACATGTACCATACCTAAAAGCCATATTTTATTTAAATACACTTTGTTATTGGATATAGGCTTCTAAAATCTGCAATTTAATAGATCACCGCCATAATTATCTATTTGGAGCCATCCGGTGCATGCTATAAAGATATTAAATTCCTTGTTATGAAAGGTTTTAATTAAGGTACTAAATGTATGCTAACTTCGAATGGCATTCCGTGAAAGTGATTAAACTCAGAGATTTCCAGCTACGTTAAAGGAATTATGATATAAGCGAGCAGTAGCAAATACGTCGAAAGTTATAAATACTATCTGGCCACGATAAGTTGGCTTCGAAGTTACATAAATATAATTTATTAGTTGATTATGGTGGCAACCAGAACGAGAAACTAATCAAATTTCATCTTTAAGCAATATATAGAGGAAGTCCGGGTATTATGGAATACTATTTTATTTTTATTTGTAAGTCAACATAAAAAAAAATGAGATACATTAAAAATTGATAAAGAACAAACTTTGACTTTTTCTTAACACATTTTTAACAAGCTTAAAGTGGAAGAAAAAAGTACATATCAATATTTAGCTTTAAAAAACTTACACTTTCCGGGTAATGGTAAACAGCCTTTTAATGACGAATAGGGCTATACTGAATAATAAAACTTCAAGAAAAACAACGATTTAAAAGAATAACCAAAATTATTTAATGAGTAAACCTTAACACATCATCTATAAATCATCAGATTCTTTGAAAAATTGCTTTAATATTTAGCCTCGTCTTGAAACTGTTGTCTTGCTGATATTCCATATTACCGAGACACCATCTTGAAAAACACAACCTCTTCACTCGTCCACAAGGTAGCATCGAGAAAAAATGAGTAACGCAGCAATAAATATAACTGTTCAACTTTATACTGAACTTGGTTAGCATAATTGACAATGAGTAGTAATACGAATTTTATAAAATTGACCTGCAAAAATTGAGAATAAGATTTTATTTCACCGTGTCGCTCCAACAACAGGTATCCAAACAGAGTACCTCATGGAAGTACTAGGAAGTCATATGGTAAATTTATGCTTGACTGCAACACCGTACGCGCCAGATATTGAATATATTCCATATTTTCCGACCATTCTATAATACCCGAACTTCCTCTATGTACATATATATGTATTTTTTAATATCTATGTCATTTGTAGATACATTCTGTCCCTCTCAAGTATCGAGCTCTTCAAGGTCACAAGCTAAATTATAGTGGTCGAATAGCGTAGTGCTTTTTTTTGTTTAGCATATAATCTACTGTACAGCGTAGCTT
Organism: Maratus speciosus; assembly: GCA_963932465.1. Classification (NCBI taxonomy): domain Eukaryota; kingdom Metazoa; phylum Arthropoda; class Arachnida; order Araneae; family Salticidae; genus Maratus; species Maratus speciosus. The sequence continues at coordinate 574,308,399 of OZ010787.1, forward strand.
TGTGTAAATATTAGGTGCACAAAAGTGTTCTACCTGTTATAAAACTACATATGAAAATCACTTGAAACATCAAAACTAACTTAATATTTGCTAAAAGTGATAAAAATACCTTCACAAGGCAAATAAATACCTTTTGTTACTTTTTTATACGACATGTTTCATCGGTCTGATGGCGGCATTTTCAAGATTTATACTGATACAAATATTTTCGCAAAAAAAAAAAAAAAAAAATAAATAAATAATTGAAAAGTGATAAACCTTTAAAAATTAATTTTAAAAGTAGCTGAATAATTTTTCCATCAAGATTTTATTTGCCATCCATTATCCGAGAACCAATAGAGATCTTTTTAAGCAGTGAGAATGTATGCAATGATTCAGCCTCCATGGAGATTTCTAAAATTTGGAAAGAGATGCTCTGCAGAATAATGAAACAATAGTATAAAATAATTCACGTTCACAGTTATCCATTTTTAATATTGCATTATATGTCCATTAAAACAGCCATTAAATTATCCATAAAATATCCATTTTTCACTTTGATTTCATTATGCATGAGATCGCGTGATTTTGTTTACCAGATTTGAATTTTAAAAATTTTTGCGAAAATATATGTATCAGTATAAATCTTGAGAATGTTGCCGTCAGAGCGATAAAACATGTCGATCTGAAAAAAGAAAAGTATTTATCTGCCTTGTAAATGTATTTTTATAATTTTTAGCAAATATTAAGTTAATTTTGGTGTTCTACCTGTTTTTAGCAATTTTCTTTTGTTGATAAAAATAAAATAAAATATAAACTCAATCAATATGCTTCTATTAATACAAGGTAGTCGAGATAAATTTGCCACTTTGCAAAAGGTATAAAATTCGGAGTTGTCGTGAAAAATGTGACACGTTCTACTTATGTTTATACTTTTTGCTTTCATATACATCCATGATGTTAAAAATAACGGAAAGGGAAGATTGGAAACAATCAGAATATTGGAACAGAGTAACTTGCACCATGATCACATGTACCAGTAACCCAATTCCGTAATCAAGAAAGTTACTCAGTGATTCTTAAACACCATATAAACGATATGAAGTGTAACAGCGAAGTGCAACCAGGACAAGAGATGAAGGTTTAATATAAAGATTCTTTATCCCTAGTCCTGGGTGCAACGGAGATACGAAACAGAAACAACACAAATTGTGATGCGTCACCGGTAACTATGTGTGGTTGGAGGATGTTCTTATCTTAACGTTCATCGCTATAACTTCCTTGATTACAAAGCTATAAATTATCATGTGTACAGCCGCTGGCATCGAAATACTCAAGGCCTGAGGACACGAGTTGTGACGTCATCACTAATGGACCGATTTCTAACTAGTGTCGGAATTCACACCGGAAAATTTTGAATAGCTATTTTCTTTTATTTTATTTGTAGAATACCTATCATCTTATCAAACAGTAACAACTATTTAAAATCACTGGTGACAATTTGGAATCCCCCCCCCCCCAAAAAAAAAAGATAATGTGGCATTCCGCATCTGGCTGAATTTTTATTTAGGGATTCCGAATTCTCCCCAGTAAGTTTAAATAGTTATTATTGTTTAACAAGATGATAGATATTCCATAAATAAAATAAAAGAAAATTTCTATTCAAAAGTTTCCGGTGTGAATTCCAACACTAGTTAGAAGTTGGTCCATTAAAGATGACATCACAACTCATGTCCTCTGGCCTTGAGTATTTCGATGGCAGCGGTACAACGCGATTGAGAAAGTAACCAAACGCATCGTCAGTATTCTAAAACCCAGTTGGGGCCTCGGTAGCCGAGCGGTTAGGACACCGCGCTGCCAGCCGCCAAGCATTGAGAGCGGCAGAGGTCTGCGAGTTCGACTCTCGCTGGCTCCATTGCACACTCTTTGTGGAGCTCCCGGATGTAAATTCTCTGTGTTGTAAACTTCATTGTGCTATCTCGTCCCTGTATATTGACGATGACTTATAAGCGGACCTAGAAGTCAAGCACACAAGTCATATGTATGTGTTAAATAAAAAAAATAAAATAAAAATAAAAAACCCAGTTGATCTACAAAATTAGGGCAGCTTTTGTCAGATTCATTCCGGAGCCACCCCGAGACCGTTATGGCTGCTGAGGGTATATCCTCCTGAGACCCAAGCAAAATGTAATGCATAAATTTTTTTAAATATGAGTTTTTTTCAACAAATAGGCATCAGAAATGACGTTTTTAAAGAAATTAATAAATTTCGATTTTTTAATTTTGTTTTACAGCACATCCATCTAAATGGATGTTCAGGCCATAACTCGCTTTAAAGTAATTAAAAAAATGCGAGAAGTATGGGAAAGAATAGAGTTTACTTTAAATAACATAAGGCAAGTATTAACATCTGATTTAAAATTGCAAAATAAAAATTGTTTAAACAAATTAAAATAACATAAAAAGAAAATTACCAGCAGAACGTAGAATGCCAACTTGACTCATTTATTACGCCATTTTGTAAACAAAGTAGCTACCGTTGCCAAAATCCAAAAGCTGAATGTTGATTTTTGATTCATACATTACCAAAATCAACTGGTTTTAGATTGCTACAATGAAATTTAACGCAATAAAAGGAGAAAGCAAAATATCCATTTAAATGGATGCCAGGTCTCAGGAGGATATATATATATATATATTTTTTTTTTATCAATCTCTCTTTGCAGTGTTGTAATCTTTATGTCACGTATCCCTTTATCCATTGTAACTTCTTTTTTACTCTGATATTTCATGTTTTGTTCTTTGAACAGCCAATCCCAACTTTATTCCGAACACCCTGTATTTTCCTACGCTTAAGCATGGATTTCGAGACGGAAAAAAAAAAAACTTGATCTTCCAAAGCTAAGAATACATCGATTGTTTTTCGCACCTCATTTTTAATCTGAAATTGCTGCTTTGGAATGTTGTTATGCAATGAGCGAAAAAGCTGATAATCGCATGGTGTGTGATTAAGCGGATGTGGTGAAATTCCATACGGCAGACCGTTTATCGATTGACGGGCCACGGAAAATTTATGTACTCTGGCGTTGTCGTGTTGTAATATTACTGGCACTGGTAACAAAAGTTTTGTTTCGTTAATTGTACGTATATTTTGCGATCATCGCGTCTGATGGGAGGGTGAGGATTTTTTTATAATAAAGTTTGAAGAAAAAAATATTTGTAAATATACACAGGCAGCAAATAAGGGGACGGGATATGTACAAGCTTTAAAATGAGTAGCTTATCTAATTTCAAAACATATTTTTTAAATATACATTGACGTATAATTTCCAAGTGGAATGTTCTATTTGACTAATTCTGTTTTTGTTGGAAAGAGCTGATTTTTGTGGCGGCTGTATGTAAACTATATTAAGATTTAAAAAAAAAAGAATGTTTGTCTCTCTGTTTGCCCTTTCTCTCCATGCTCTAATTATCATAAAAAATAGGACGAAATCTTAACATTTCATAAAACTAGAAACCAATATTTCCAATTTTAAATATATTTATCTTCACATAAAAAAATTTTTAATATAATGTTAAATACTGTTTCCGTAAAAAATAATAAGAAGAAAAATAATTGCTACGAAATTTTTCTGTGCTGCTCACACAGAACTTAATAATTTTCTCTTTTGTAAATGATTTATATAGATTTTCTTTTTGCACATACGCAAAATAATCAAACATATATTTGTGCATTACCCTGAGTTAATTTAACGAACTTAAAATTTGACGACTAATTTCATGCACTTGCGCCATAGAAGCTAAACGTTGATATAAATATTATATAAAAATATTTAATAAGCAGAATACTCAGAAAAAGTATTCTGTTTTTCGAAATAAAAAAGTCAAATGAATGATGAAATCTGTAAATTCGAAATAAAAAAAGTTCAATTGAAAGTATATTAAACTTTAAAATATTTATACTACTAAATATATATTTTTAAAAATACCAAACTAATACATAGGGCTTATTTTCAGAGGATGTCTATTTTAACCCTTTTAAAGGCAAAATACTTCGATTCGTAAAATGCTGAAATTATTGAATGAAACCTGAATTCGTAAAAAAATTTGTTTGAAAATAAGTAAAAGCTTTTCTTCACATACTCCATAAAAGGAAAATGTTCGATGTCCACAAATGCTTTTGTTAGAGTTATAATTAGGTCAGTGCCTGTAAATGGTATAACTGAAATAGAAACGCGTTTTCGAATATATTATGAGCAATAATGACTTAACCCTTTAACGCGATCGTTGCATATATGCAAACAACATTATTTCGGAATTTAGAAGATTTTTTTATTCGGATATTCCAGAAATTGAAGTAACCAGAAAATTAAAATAGCAATATTTGCTTTATTTAATAACAGACATTCCCCATTTAAACAAAGCTGAATTTATCTTCGAAATTTTCTGGTGTAAATTCAGATTCTCTGAAGTACGGAATTTCCAGAAGGTATTCTACCATGGGAATCAAAGGGTTAATAATGGTGGATTACTATGATTTCTGATATCCTTCATTTGGTTTCGCTGTCCCGGACAAGAAAAAACCCACCTATCTAGTTACTAGAGTTTTGAAAGTTCCAGAGTTGAAAGGGTGTTTGGTGGGAAGGTCCTCAAGGTTAAAACAAGACCTCATTGGCCAAAATCGGAAAATTCATTCAATAAATTAGATATTAAGTTAAAGGTCAGCTAGAACTAAAGTAAAAAGCCGCTGTAAAATCAACTATCGATGATAAAAATCAAGGAGATTTAATTAATCGATATTCTTCTATCAAATTAATAAGAATTAGAGCATGGTGTGTGAGGTTTCTAAATAACTGTAAATTGGTGCCAAAAATTAGGAAACATGATTACTTAGATACTTCTGAGATAAAGAATGCGACCAAGAAGCTAGTAATGATTGTGTAAAAATTTGCATTTCGAACTGGAGTTCGATGTTTAAAAGTAAAACGGCCTCTCCCAAACAACAGTAAGATCTTGAATATTTATAGATGCAGATGAACTGTTAAAGATCGCTGGAAGACTAAAATTTTCTAATCTATCACAATCTCAGAAACACCAAATAGGTTTACCAAAGTCTCATTATTTCACTGACCTATTGATTGAACATTATCGTGAAAATTTCTACATTCGGGTACTCAGAGAACTCTCTCTTTCTTAAGACGAGTTTATTGGATGCTACCTGGTCAAAGTCAAGTAAAGCGAATTATAAATAGGTATGTGACTTGTCTTCAAAATAAACATCAAACTATTCAACAAATGATGGGAGACTTGCCTCGTGATCGAATTGTACCATCTTGACCGTTTAGGAAGTCATGTGTGGATTTAGCTGGCTCTATTATAACAAATGATCAAAGATAACATTAAAATCATATATTGTTATATGTATCTGTTTTTCTACAATCTCATTTAGAAGTTGTTTCAGACTTGACCACACAAACATTTTTAGCATATTTAAGATGATTTATTGCTCGACGATCTAAACCCTGAGTCAACTGGAGTAATAATGCCACAAATTTTAAGAGTAGTTGTGCTCTTTTGAAATCCTTTTATCAGATTTGTGCTTCGAATTAAATTCAGCGGTTTAGTGCTGAAGATAGAATACTATGGAATTTCATACCTCCTGCATCTTCATATTTCGGCGGACTATGGGAATCGAATATAGAAACAATCAAACGAATCCTCTTGAAGATAACTAAATATTCTACCTTAAATTTTGAAGAACTGACAATTGTGATGCAAATAGAGGTAGTTATGAATTCAAGTCCGTTTACCTCCTTGTCTGCATTAATGATTTACAACCACTGGCACATGATGGCTTCCTTATTGGAGGTCCTCTTTTAAACATTCCTGAAAATAATGCTTTTTCTTCAAAGTAGATGCTAATTCAAAGATTAAAAATGCAGTTTTTGCAACTCTAGAGCCGTGAATATTTAAATGAGCTGCAACAGCGCAGTAAATCGAAAAAGCCTTGGGAAATTCTTGAAGTTGGTCAGCTTGTCTTATTGAAGGAAGGAAATGACAAGTAAGTTTGTAGATTGGAAACTAACTAGAATTCTGAAAACTCATAAAGGTGATGATGGTCTTCATCGTGCCATCGACCTCAAGACATCCACGGGTATATTACGAATAAACATTACTAAAATAGTACCTTTGTTCTTTTATGATAATATTGGACAGCCGTCCAACTCCGGGAGGTATGTTCCAGCTAATTCACAAAAGATCTACTTATCCAGCGCATGCACCATTTGAACTTTAGTTCTGAACTGAAAAGAAGTAATTTTTTGTTGATATGTAGATTCTTAGATACGTTGCGTCGTTCATGGCGCCATTGTCTTTTTTATGTTCTTTTTTTGTTATTAAATATTAATTTGTGCTGTTATAAAGATTGGTTATTTGTATACAATACTATTACCACTGAACCATAAATGAAAATACTAGAATAATTTCGACATGATATTTTAGATTAAATTAATTCGAATAGAATTCTGACTGACCAGATGGTCTGTATTAACCTTGGTTATACTTTTACTGGCTATGTGTTAATTATGATCTGGTTTGATGGGAGCTATATGTGAAAGCTTTAGTATTGTTTACGATATGTAAATGTTTTCAGTGTAATTTTGAAACTTTCAATAAACAGCTTTTCGCTTTCAATGCAAGTTCATTTGATATCTCCGCTGAAAAAATTTAGATTTTAGCTATGTTTTACAGCATACCAGTCGAGAGTACTTCCAGCTATCCTGTCGTCATCATGTAGGTGTACAAATGTACAAATGTAATTTTTTTCAAACTTAAAAATCATATTTCGCGAGCATCGTGAAAAATCATGCTTGGATTTATTTTCAAATTACGTCTAATTTTTGGAAAAATACGCAAGTAATAAAACGTGATTTTTTTTTTTTTTAAGAGAGTATTATGTCGCACTCGAAAAATGGAATGTGAAATAGACAGTAGTGTTACAAACGGTACGGCATTGGCAATGTACTTTTCTAAATAAGCCTGGAATAATTTCTAGTAACAATTAAAAAATTAATGGGTAATTGAAACCTATTACTAAGCTACTGTGGAATAATGGAAACCTATTAACAGAAAGTAATTACTTTTTCCATCTCTACTACACAGACGATGGTACTTAGAATTAGTGGGATTGTGGACAAAATAAATAATGGTATGAAAAAAAATGCAAAATTTCCCTTCTGATAAAGGCAGGTGTATCTTTTTATACACTGACTGTACATTTTCTAATTCTATAAACTATTAAAAACAGTTTGTTAAATAAATGATTTGAGAAGAGTTTAAAATGTTCAACAAACCCCTATAAATTACGAAATCGTTTATTAACACATTGTATGCGGGACACGTAAAAATACGTTTTTGAGGGTTGGGGACAGAAATTATTACTGGTACTGGAAATTTTGTACGGACGAAAAAAGAAGGTGTAATCCAAGGATGCTTGCTCCTTATTGGTTGTGAGCTGGTTTTAATTTATAGTGGCATTTGTGGACGTAAATTTGGTGCTCATTTTCGAAAAATTGCCCGCATACAATGTGTTAACATTCATAAACGAAGTCCTTTTAAAATTTATATAATAACTGCAAAAATCTTCTTACGTGTGCAGGGCAGTGTTGCCAGATTGGGGACTTTTTGTCCCCAGATTGTTGACTGTCGTCGCTTTTTTGAAATAGAAATATTCGGCCTATTTAAAAATAGATTAAAAATTCTGAAAAATAAGGCGAATTATACTATTTTTAAAAAGTGGTGAGAGTCCAATAATCTGAATTAAAAAAGTCCCCAATCCCAAAGTGCAAGCGCAGCGCCACAAATGACCGACTGGTGCCACTAAATTTTAATAGTATTTCTCGCCTTATTTAATGACAAGATTGCTGAGATTTAAAAAAGACTAGAATACTATTAAACTTTAGTGGTTAAAATCAGCCATTTGCGGCACAGCGCTTGCATCACTGCGTATATTAACAAAATCAGAAAAAATGCTTTGGAGGTTGAAATTTTCATTAATTCTAATGTTGGGAGAAAATGGGTTAAAAAAACAGAGATTTTGAACTCTTTATAAATTTTAATCATTTGAATCCCTAATGCATCCTTAAATTTTGCATTATATTTTCATTTCAGCTTCAAAATTTTAGATCCACTGATTAGGATATAAAGAGTTTTTTAATTGTTATTTTTGAACTTGGTGACCTTAACCCTTTAGTGCGCAGCTTTGCATACATGAAAACAACAGTGTTTTGAATTTAATAGATTTTTTTTTCGGATATACCTAATTCACACCAGAATATTAAATTAGCAATATTTGCTTTAATTAATAACATATATTCCATATTTAAATAAAGCGAAATTTACCATTGAAACTTTCTGGTGTAAAGTTAGATTCTCTGAACTGAGTAATATCTGGAACGTATTCTATCATGGAAATTAAAAGGTTAAAGGTTAAGTTTTACAAAATAAATAATTATATAAAATAAGGTATTTGGTGACATACTTTATGAAATATTTACTAATTTGCAAAATTTTAGCGTAAAACAGCCACGCGACAGTAGTTTTTTTTACTTATATTGCAGATACGCAACAGAAGAAAAGATTAACGTATTATATGAAAGATGTATCTCTGATTTTTTTCATTATTTTTCTAGTGTAATAAACCTTTCAGAGTATCATATATATATATATATTTCAAAACAAAATAAAAAATCGCGCAATAAAGGGTTAAAGAAAATTATACCACAAAATGTGTTTATCCTTATTTCTTACTTTGCTAATCTAAAATTAATTATTTCTATAAAATCGATGAAAGTGTTTTAAGAAGTTATTTTAAGCTTTAATAGATAATCATTATATAACATTTATAGCTACTGTCTTTTTATTTTATATATTTTTAGGAACATTGTGAAGTTTATTGTTCTCATATTCCATGACATCATATTGTCTTCACGTATATTATTCCAACACGAAATTCTTCAAGGAAGTGTTTTGTATCATGCATTCAATAAAATAATCTTAAAAAAAAATAATATTAACCGACCTAAAAAAAAAGTACTAAAAAGAATTAAATAATTCTTTAAACTCCTCTAATAACGAAATGTTATCCATTAACTGCACATCGGACATCATGTATCGGCATAAAAACGTTAAATTTAATATATAGAATTTAATATCTACCAAACATGGATTTTCTAGAGAATACTTTTTATAAAAGATTAATTTACATATTTATGATTTAATTTACGAATATATACATATAAAAAGTAATCAATTACTTTTTGAAGTTGGTGCCAACCTATGTTAAGTATAGTAAAATTGTGAATATATTGTAGCTATTACCATGAATAAAGTGAGGATGGAAAATATTATATAAAATTTTTAAAAATGCTCTATTTCTTCAGCAAATTATTTGTTTAATCATTATCGATTATGAATGCTTGGCACCAGCTTCAAAAAGTAATTGATTACTTTTTATATGTATAGATTCGTAAATTAAATCATAAATATGTAAATTAATCTTTTGTAAAAAATATTCTCTAGAAAATCCATGTTTGGTAGATATTAAATTCTATATATTAAATTTAACGTTTTTATGAGATACATGATGTCCGATGTGCAGTTAATGGATAACATTTCGTCATTAGAGAAGTTTAAAGAATTATTTAATTCTTTTTATTGCTTTTTTGAGGTCGGTTAATATTTTTTTTTTTGAAAAATTTTATTTCCTACTTTTTAGTTATTCATACCTTAACACATAATTATCCGGATTTCAACATCTGCTGAATTATTTGTCAAATAAATTATAATTTACAAAAATTATTTATTAAACAAATAGTTTTTAATAAATTCTTTATAATTGCATTAGAAGTATTGATTTTATTAACATTTAATTCTTATAATATTTTTTAAATAAGTACATTGTATTTACAACAGTCTACAGATCACATACACCTGACTTGTGTGCTTGACATAAGGGGCCCGCTTGTAAGTCATCGTCAATATACAAGGACGAAACAGCACAAGGACTTTGAGGAGGAGGGGGGGGGGGTGTTCTAGATAGCACAAGGAAATTTACAACACCAGAGAATTACATCTGGAAGCTCCACAAAGAGTGTGCAACGGAGCCAGCGGGAGTTGAACCCGCAGCCCAACTACGCTCTCAAGCGATTAGTGGTGTGGTGCGTTAACCATTCAGCCACGGTCTACATTCAAGAATCATTTTGTGAGGGACTTTGTTGTCAAGAAGGAAAATGCAGACTGTGTAGCAATATTTGTATTGACTCTTCAAGTATATTGACCAGGACCCAGATATATTTTTCGCTGTTAGTGAAATGAGATTGACCAATCAGAAGCCTGCCTTTTTGAGAACTTGTAATTTTTATAGAGTGTGTCCTTTTAAATTTCAAAAATTCTTCTATCAAATAAAAGAAAATTTTTTGTACTAAAATACTGGCATCCAAAAAGCTGTAGATTTGTCAGGTTTGAAAATGTGGTCCAGGGCCCACCGTGGCTGAGTGGTCAAGGCATCATGCCGCTAATCGCTTGAGAGCGTAGGTGGCTGCGGGTTCGAATCTCGCTGGCTTCGTTGCACACTCTTTGTGGAGCTCCCGGATGTAATTCTGTGGTGCTGTAAATTTCCTTGTGCTATCTCCTTCCTGTATATTGACAATGATTTATAAGCGGGCGCTTGACGCCAAGCGCACAGGTCAGATATATGTATTCAATAAAACAATCATGTGGTCCATAATGGATGATATTCCAAATATGGGTTCGAGGCTGAAAAAAGTCACGTGATACCGGTGATTTACCCAATGAACTTCTAACTGATAAGAAGGGAAGATACTACTGCTTTGCCTCATGAACTGTTTCATTGGATAGCGGGGATTTGCATTACATGCGTCTACGGAGCCTTCCCTTCTTTACGCTAGAATTTTTTACCTTGACTACGTGATCAAAACGGAGATGTAATATCCTCCATTCTACATTATTCTTTTCCGATTATCTCCATCAATTGTTTCCTCATGTAAGGTGCCTCTATTTGCGAGTGGTGACATACAATGCTCAGACTCTGTTTATACATACGTGTTTGCCTACACTACGGCAAAACTAGACATTTTCTATTCCAGAACTTGGCGATACTCCTTGGACAAGTTTGATTATACGAGTGGCGGACAATGGACTTAATTCCAAATCTGGTTTCGAGGCTGAAAAAAGTCACGTGATACCGGTAATTTACCCAAAGAACTTCTAACTGATAAGAAGGGAGGCTACTACTGCTTTCCGCATGAACGGTTTCACTGGCTGGCGAGGGTTTTTCATTACGTCCACGGAGCCTTCCCTTCTTTACGCTGGAAGTTTTTACCTTCACCACGTGATCAAAACGTAGATGGAATATACTCTATTTAACAAGCATTAGTTTGGCAATAATGGAGAGCTCTTCAATGTTCCTGGCGATAGCTTTTGTCCAGAATCTATCAATCAATAATTTTTTCCGTATGTCACCATTCTCATACCAATACTCCCCATTCTTAGGCAGTAAAGACATCAGAAATGAGCGTCAATGATTAGGTGTTTAGTCTGAATCTGATAACCGAAGACAGTGCTGCTACACATAAGAAGGCACTTTTATGTGTACTGTATATGGATGCACTTTGCAGTGCACCGACTTATGGAGACACTTTGCTGAACTCTGATGTATAAGGCCACTTTGCTATTGAATTGTAAGCTTTTTGATGCCCACTTCCGATGTCGGTTAGTATCGTTTTAGACATTTGGGTTTTTCTGAATTCGGCGTCATTTCTAGACAAGATCTCGTACTTCGGAAACTTACCGCATCCAGTAAACTACAAGATCCACATCGATACCTACGGACATCGACATTGGGCGTGGAAAAGCTTACAATCCATCAATAAAGTTTACACATCAGAGCGCGGCAAAGTGCTTTAAGAGAAACTTAAGTGCAAACTATAGCAAACCTAGGCATTTTCTATTACATAAATACAGCGTCTAGAATATATAGTGTCGAATTCGGCTATCCCAGTAATACTTAAAAAAGTGCTGAAATATTGGATCCCTTAAATGTTAAACGAAGCTGAAATACAGTGAGTCGATGACAGCGACATCTGCAGGATATTTTCTAAACCTCTAATACGATTTGTTCTAGACACTGTAATAATACGATGTTTACTTTGAAATCTGAAAATATATCGCAGATGTATCTGCGATCGGCACCCTTGATTTCAGCGTCATTGCACATTTAAGGAATACATCTTTTTTGCGCTGTTTGTATAGCAGATTTCTACGCTATGTATTCTAGACGCTGTAATTTGGTCCAGCTCTAGTACAGCGTCTAGAATGCCTAGTGTGGAAATATGCTATCCAAACAGTGCTAAAAATTTGTATACCTTAAATGTGCGACGATACTGCTAAAATCCCAAGTGTCGATCGCAGCGACATCTGCGGGATTTTCGTATTACTAGTGTTACATTGTATAGACAAGTAATATCTTGCAGTTGTAGAAAATATCCTGCAGAAAATCATGTTGAAAATGTCGCTGCGATCTTCATATTTCAGCAGCATCGTTGCACATTTAAGGGATACAATATTTTAGCGCTTTTTTAATTATTAGAGGGATAGCCAATTTCCACACTATATATTCTAGGCACTATAGCTACAGCGCCTAGAAGATACAGTGTGGAAAACGGCTACAAAATAGTGCTAAAAAATTGAATCCCATAAATGTACACCGATGCTGAATAACAAGATGTCGATCGTAGCGCCATCGTAGTGATTTAAAAACGATAGTCATTCTAAAAGAGACTCTTTAACCTATTTCATTCCTTAACTAAATTAGCTTATAACAGACCAAAATATCTTATATTTATAGTTTCCGATATTTAACATTCTATAATTTTTGAAAACACAGTGTTTATATTGAAAAGAGTTACGAGATGGCACTCGTATCAGCATATTGCCGCTGAGCATTGTTGGAGATTTACGGGATACAAGTTTTTAGCACATTTAAAGCATTATAGGAATAGCCGTTTTCCACACTGTATCTTCTAGGCGCTGTACTATAGCTCTAGATGCTGTAAGCATGTTCACAATACCTTACTGGGTTTCGATCCTGAACCGTTCTCATTTGTTCCCCAGATTCGGATATCCAGAACATATTGGCTGACTATCGCAGTAGTACAACGTCTAGAATACTTAGTGTAGAAATCTGTTATTCAAGCAGCGCTAAAACTTGTATCCCTTAAATGTGCAATGATGCTGAAATTCAGAGAGCCGATCGCAGCGATATCTGCGATATATTTTCAAATTTCGAAGTAAACATCATCGTATTATTACAACGTCTAGACCAAATCGTCTTGGAGTTATAGAAAATATCCTGAAGATGTCGCTGTGATCGGCTCATTGAATATCAGCATCGTTTGACATTTAAGGGATCCAATATTTTAGTATTTTTTAAGTATTAGTGGGATAGCCGATTTCCACACTATATATTCTAGAACTCTGTAGCATTAGTACAGCGCCTAGAAGATACAGTGTGGAAAACGGCAACAAAATAGTGCTAAAAAATTTAATCCCATAAATGTACAACGATGCTGAATAACAAGATGTCGATCGTAGCGCCATCGTAGTGATTTAAAAACGATAGTCAATCTAAAAGAGACTATATAACCTATTTCACGTCATTCCTTAACTAAATTAGCTTATAACAGACCAAAATATCTTATATTTATTTTTTCCGATATTTAACATTCTATAATTTTTGAAAACACAGGGTTTATATTGAAAAGAGTTACGAGATGGCGCTCGTATCAGCATATTGCCGCTGAGCATTGTTGGAGATTTATGGGATACAAGGTTTTAGCACTTTTTAAAGCATTATAGGAATAGCCGTTTTCCACACTGTATTTTCTAGGCGCTGTAGCATTAGTACTTTGAAAGTACTAAAATATTGTATCCCTTAAATGTAAAACGATGCTGAAATCCAAAGAGTCGGTCGGAGCGACATCTGAGGATATTTTCTAAAACTCCAAGACCATTTGGTCTAGACGCTGTTATAATACAATGTTTACACTGATATTTGAAAATATAACGCAGATGTCACTGCGATCGGCTCATTGGATAGCATCATTGCACATTTAAGGGATACATTTGTTTAGTGCTGCTTGGATGGTAGATTTCTGCACTATTTAATCTACAATGTTAAAAATATCGTGAAAATTTACCTCTGTTTTTCAAGGCTATCTATTTTCTGACCAATGAGAACGCTTCATAGGTGTTTATGTAGCGTTCTCATTGGTCAGAAAATAGAGAGCCTTTAAAAACAGAAGTAATTTATCACGATATTTTTAACAGTGTATCTAGGCGTTGTACTTGTGCTCTGATACATGAGAAACTTTAAAGGTTGATTTTCAACTTTTCGAAACCGACTTCCGATATCGGTTTGAGTCTTTGTGGACCTTCCGGTTTGGTGGATGACAGAATGGTCGGGATCCAGATAGATTTTTCGCTCTTAGCGAAACGAGATCGACCAATCAGAAGGCTGCATTTTTGCAAACAGCGAAAAGTTCGTAAAACAGCAGACTTCTGATTGGTCAATCTAGTTTCACTATCAGTGAAAAATCTATCTGGATCTCGGCCCTTGTCCTGCTAAGTTTTCGCACTTTGAAAGATCTCGTATCTCTGTAAGAGTAACAGTATGAAAGATGAGTGCTTATAATTGGGCGGCTGCTTAAAAAAGGATTTGAATTTTAAAGTTTTTATTTTTTTTAAAATCTTCTAAACATCAGATTTTTATGAAACTGGATTGGGACCCAATGGGTGACTTACACTTTCAAACAAAAAAAAATTATCAAAATCGGTTCATATTTAAGAAAGTTATGCGTGAACATGGCCAAAACATACATACAGGTCGAATGGAGGATATTCCAAATATGGGTTCGAGGCTGTAAAAAGTCACGTGATACTGATAATTTACCCAAGAAACTTCTAACTGATGAGAAAGGATGATACTACTGCTTTGCCTCATGAACTGTTTCATTGGCTAGGGGGGACATTACACGTCTACGGAGCCTTCCCTTCTTTACGCTAGAAGTTTTTACCTTGACCACGTGATCAAAACGGAGATGGAATATCCTTCATTGATAACCTCCTTCTTTTTGAAGTCGGTTAAAAAAAAATCAATTTACTGGATTCAATTTAATTTAAATAAAGCTGTTAATTAGTTTTAAAAAAATAATATTCTCCACGAATTCCAAGATTCAAAATATTGTTTCCCTTTGTTTCATGTTATTGCTTTAAAAATCTTTATTTTAAAATTCTGCATTCATTTTCTAAAGCAGCATGGATTTATTTAAACAAAAATCATATATTTTTAAAAAAGGTACGAAACTGAATTTTCATTAAAAGTTCACATGTTAATTTACACTGGTTTCCAAAAATTAAGGAGAAACAACAAAAGTAGCGATTACTCAAAATGTTACAAGTAGATTTTAATAAAACTGAACCACAATGTACAATACATAATAAGGTATAAAATAACATTAAAAGAAATTACCAGACGATTGTGGTGTTTCAGAAATTAACACAATTATAAAATAAACAAAATAAATGTGTTAGTTTGGTATAGGAAAAGTACCTTTAATATGGAGTATGATCACCTCTAGAAGCAATACAGCACATACAGCAATGTGTGATACTGTCAATTATGCGATCGATAAGTTCGCTGCGAAGTGCGAGCCATTGCTCTTATAAAGCAGTTGTAAGCGTGACATGGGTCTGAGGAGGGGGGTTGAGAGCAGTGACACATCTTCCTAAAGCATCCCACACATGCTCGATGGGATTCAAGTCCTGTGATCGCGCTGGCCATTCCATGCGCTGAATTGTTTGTTGCTGTAGATAATCTTCTACGATGTGAGCCCTGTGCGGTCTAGCGTTATCGTCCTGTAACAGGAAATTATTATCTATTGCATCGGCATAAGGGCGCACATAAGCATCAAGAATGTAATCTCTAGAGACGTGAGCATTCACAGTTCCACGTGGAAATAGATGCAAGTCTGTACGTTTGCCCAAAGAGATATCATCCCAAACACAGACACTGCCTCCTCCATACGAATCTCTTTTACCAATGTTTGGTGAATGATAGCGTGTTCCCTGTTCTCTCCAAATCAAACGATGCCTACTATCGCTTTGTAGGCTAAACTGGAACTCATCTGTGAAGAGCACACGCCTCCATTGATCAGCCATACAGTGGACATGTTGACGTGCTCACCTTAAACGTTCCCTCCGGTGACATGAGTTGGGCGGCACACAAATGCCTGGTCGCATCGCGTAAAGACCACCTTCATGAAGCCTTCTACCCACAATAGACGCTGATACCAACCTTCCAGTGGCTGCAACAAGGGAGGTTCTAAGATGAGAGGGGGTTGCTGTTCTATTCCTTTGTACTCATAACCGCAAATATCGGCCATCGGTGCTTGTTGTAGCTCTTGTCTCTCTTTGGCTAAACCTTCTGGAGTCCGAACCAGTGGTTTGAAATTGTTTCCAAAGCCTATGAACAAGAGAAGGACTCAGATTTAGCCATCTGGCCACCTTTGTCTGACTTCGGCTTACATCCAATCTTCCAATATCTCTATATTGCAGTTATGCGGACAAATAATACCTCGAGGTCACATACTAATGAATTGGGTATCTCAGTTTTCTTATCTTATAATCACAGCGACACCAGCAGCTGTACTCTCTAGCACGCATTTTTATGCTCCTCATAGATGACGCAATCCGATCGCAGCGCCACTAATTTGCATTTTGTCATTTTATTCAGCATCTTTTAGCTAACAACATATGCAAATTTCATATGAATAGGTTCATTCTTGAACAAGTTATCGCTCTTTTTGTGATTTTTCCTTAATTTTTGGAAACCTGTGTATTTTATTAAAAATTCCAGGTACTTTGTATCCACGCATACATAATCAATATATACATATATATATGTGTGTGTATGTGTATGTATGCCTGTGTGGGTGTGTTCACTTTAAAATTGTATGTCTAAATTAAAATAAACGGTCAAGTGCGAGTATCACTCGCACTCAGAGTGTTCCGTACAATAATATATGAATTAGTAAGTGTATTATTTTTTTTAAGTTGATAAAAGAATACTAAGACTTTGTAAAAACTATACAACGTAGGGTTAGGTATGGCTGTATATACTAGAAAAATATAAATGGATATACCATGAAAGTTAGAGATATGGGACCTAAATATATCAAATGTAGCTATTCTGTATAACTCTTTTTTTAATCTTATCCTAATCTGTTTAAAATGAACTTAATTCGGGACAGACAATAAAATTAGTGTATATTTACACTTCACAATTTCATGTCATAAACCTAAATTAAGCATATTAATAATCTTTTCTTTTTACAGTGTACCTAAAGCAAAACCCTTGTTCAAAATTTAAACTTAGCTTTGTGCTAAGCGCGCTTCGAAAGGACGTCGCAAAGTTGCAACGCCGCTTTGGTTTGTGTCGCGTTTTTTAACATATAGGTTTTTAGTTAACCTTTACCTCTTCAGTCCTGAGTACCCATATGGATACTTTGGTTCTTTTCCTTATAAAAACTAAACTCGTTCATTTTTTTTACGTTCTAACTTCACTTCTACATAGCTGCATGTGTTTGCTTTAAAACAAAACCAATAAGTTTCAGCATCAATGCTGTTTTTTTTTTTTTTACTTAAAATAAATGTTATTTTCATCTGAGTTTGTAAAATACCTTCAAGACAACGTAGCCAAGAAAGTAGCTAATTTTTATAACTATTTAACTAATTTAAACACTTTTCAATAATGATAATTAAAGTTGTTTTGTAGATTATTCCCTTATATAGAGAACTTTATTTTTTTATTGTGCGAATTTAGGTTATTGGTAATTAAATTTATATTTTGGTAGCTAATAACTTTAAATTTACATTTGTGAAGTGAAATTACTAGCCCCCTAAAGTATAAATTTTGGGAAATGAGTTCTTTGTGCCACCTGCGGAGTCATTTTGTTTGTGAAAAAGCAATGAAGCAGTATTTGCAATATTATTTTTTAGTTCGGAGTCTCAAGAGGTTATAGACACGGTAGGTGTATTGAGAGCCATTCAATGGAAACTAGTCGCGAATCCCATAGTTTTTATGTGATTAATTCTAATTAAATTAATCTTTTTTTTTTTTTTTTTTTTTTTTTACATTTTGACGTTTATTGCTTTTATACTGCTACTGGGGATTGCATTACACAAATATATCCTTAAAATGTGTTATCTAGGCTTTACAAGTCCATGGAGCATAGAGTACGCCGCCCCTGTCATTATGTATGTCCAAACCGTTCGTGTATTTAAGGGTTAATATCTCGGCTAATTACCGACGAATTTTTTAGAAAATTACGATCAACAATGACTTTATACTTCTGCTACGATAGGTACCTCCAGCGCTGCTCAACACTTTTGCTGAATGCCCGTAAATTGAAATTTGTGTGTAACGGAAAAATGCGATTTTCTCAAAAACTATGTGACCCAGGGTAATCGCTATAATTTTCCTGCAAGGTTTAAATTAACGTCTACTACCTCTAATTTTTTCGTAATTTTAGTTTCAGTAGATTCGGAATTAGATGGGGGGGGGGGGAGGACATATTTTTGCACTACATTTTCGACCACAACTTTGAAACCATCATACCCAAAATTATATGAAATATATTTTTGAGTTTAGCGTTACGAAGGCTTTCACACGATATAAAAAAAATATTTTTTTTCCAAGTAACTTAATTAACCCTCTACATTTTTTCTAAATATATTTATGAATATTTATTAATCTGTAAATATTTGGGTCAATAGTCTTTATTATTTCCCCCAATTTGAACTTTCCACGTTCCATAGTTTACGAGTAAAAGAGCTGTGACAGACGGACAGACAGGAGTGAACTTATAATGGTTCCGTTTACACTTTTTAAGTGCGGAACCCTAAAAATAAAACTTTGCAATGTCTAGTAATTTTCTTTTCTGCCATTTCTTACATATTTGTCATTTTTTACATCCTCATAGCTGCCAACATGTACGGATTTTTCCTACCACTAAAATTTAACAGAAATTTTTGTTTTGTTTAATCGTTAGATAAACGCAGATTTCGGCGATTGTTTTTGATAAAATTTTCTATTAAATTTTAGTGGTGGGAAAAATCCGTAGAAGTTGGCAGCTATGCATCCTATAACAAATAGAATTCTTAAATGGGGAAATTCAGAAAATATGATATATGAAAAACATGATATTCTTTAAAGAAAATTAAAAGTATGGAATATGTTTCAATAATTTAAAATTTAAAATAATATTTTATAATTATAAATGTTTTATTTTATTTTATTTATCTTATTTTTACAGATTCACTCATTGTATTCACTCAGTATTCAAATGATTAAACTCTCGCAGGCAATGAATTCTAATCTTTAATAAATTTTGTTGCTAGATATGCTGAATTTCTATCTGTTATCTAACGTCAGTTATTAAATATTAATATCACTATAAAAAAAAGAACATACATACAATCACTGCATCAAATATGCTGAAAATTTATTGGATCTAGACCTAATAAAAAGGTTTAGCATTTTCTGATTCTGATTACTTTATTTAGTAAGCATCGTAAATGTATTTTAGACATTTCAGACTATAGTAAAAAGAAATCCACTTACTGTGTTACATTCAGTTTCTTCTGGCGATAGGCCTTTACGTATAAAGCATATTTCACATCCATTACAAGTTGTAAGCTTTGTCTTGTTATATCGACAAGATCATGTCTAGACAAAGTAAGAAGATAATAAATCTACTAGGAATTCTATTACAATTTGAAAAAGAATTTTTTTAACTTGAGTATGTTATTTCTTTAGTATTAAAATTGGCTTTATTTTATTTTATTTTATTTTATGCTATTTCTTTTTATTTTTAAAACACATTTCTTTAAATGAAAAAAAAAATGAAAAACAAAGTTTTTATTTTGTTTTATTATTATTTTTTAAAGAAACTAAAGTGAATTTACAAAAAAACAAAGTTTTTATTTCATTTTATTATTATTATTTAAAAAACTATAGAGAATTTTCGAAAATAAAAGTTTTTATTTTGTTTTATTATTATTTTTTTTTTAAGTAAAGAGAATTTACAAAGCACATTTGACCACTTAACTGTTTTGCCCGAACGTAGTTTGGGCAAGAAGACGCTGCTTGCTTCGTTTCTAAAAGCTTTTGGATACCACTAATTTATAACTGTAATCTTCTCTTTGTTTATTGTCAGACATTTTTCGATTACATAAGGCAAACATTTTAATACGGAAAAAGTGGTGTTGCGCCCTATTTTTAGTTTGTGGCGTCAAAAAAAATTAAACAGTTATGGGGTTAAAGATTGAGAGAATGAAAAACCCGTTACTGACGCTTGGTAGAATATATGAAACGGAAAACCCTGCATTATTAAACTTTTTTTTCTAATAGTACAGCCAGTCGATGTGACGTTACTAAGTCGTCAAAATCGTAAGAAATAGTCATGGTCACAACTGTAACTAAAAGGTGACAGAATTTTTCACCTCATTCTAACCTTAAGGTGACTGTTGCTTCGTGACTTCACTGTCATAGTGACCAGTTTTTTCTTCATTTGAAATGCGACGCAAAATGGAACTCGTCGACTTCACAATAACGTGTATATGTATACGACTCATCTTCCATGTCACGTGACGTGAATACTGACAATAAGAGTTGCATTTAGGTTACAGTGCTTCCACATTTTGGTCACATTTGTATTATGAGGGTATTAGGATTATTATACGTGTATTTTATGTATTTACTTGATTAATTGATATTTATACATTTTAAACTTCATTTCTATTTTTAACTTGGTATCGATGTTAAAGGAACCCCATGTCATTGCCTGAAATATTACCCTTTGGATCCGGCGTCTCATACACAAATTTTATTCGGTCGACACCACTTTTTTAAGAGAAGTTTCCTTCAAGTACACAATTTGGAAAATGCTTTAATTAAATAAGGCAAATTTTATTTTCCTTTATTACTGGTGCCTAAAATAAATTTTGAAAAGAAAGGTGATGTCGGCGCAGCGGCGACAATGGAGTGCAAAGGGTTAATAATTTTTGAGGCAGATCGCACCGCATGTACACTGGTGTGCAAAACTTAAGGACGAGATGTTTTTTCGAATGTAACGTCGTGCAGAAGTTTTCGACATTGACCTAAATCATACCATAAGATCTCCAAGATGTGAAAAGGTGGGACTATAAAACCAAACCATCTAAACAATCCGCTTTGATGCATTGTTCGGATTTTACGCTAATTTATCTGCTTCGTCCCTAATTTTTGCACACCAGCGTATATTATGACTATTAAATGTATAAATGAAGCAGATCCTACTGCATATTTATAATGACAATTAGATTAGATGCATTATGCTCTTCACAGAGGGTGCTCAGCGTGGAGCGAAACAAAGGGTAATCTGAAAGAGCAACATTTGATGAATATAGCCGGGTGGTACCATGAAACTATTAATAAAGAGGAACTGACATATCCCTAAAATGGTGAAGCTTCAACTGTAACCGCTTTCGCAGGGGTTGAGTACCACCGGTGGCAACTTCCACCAGTAAATTTATACAAAAATTTTCTCCTTATTTAAACGCCTTATTAATGCAAAATTTCAGTCATAAATAATGGCAGAAACAGATTTTCAATTTTCCTGGTGGAAATTTACATTGGAGGATATCAGACCCTTTGTTTCGGCCATATTGTGACAACCAGTCAAACAAACTGACTGTTTTACCAGGCAAACTGACACCAGTAAAAGCAAAGAGAAAAATTTGGCATATTTTTAAGAAAATAATTACAGGTAGAAGACGTTTAAAAAAGACGAAGTTTTCTATTCAGTTTTACTGGTGGGAAGTTTTTCCTTGCGGTAAGCAGAAACTGTAGATCCAATTTTAAAAAAAAGTAGCCGTCATCTTGTGACAACCTCCTCAGTTACTTCACTCGCAACTGGTAGACAGTACACTATATGTCTCCTCCTCTTTATTTATAACTCCATTGGTGGGACACATGCCTGCGAAATCTTGACAGGTTTTGTAACAAGTGGGCAAGCATTATCATATTAGATTTATAGATATCATATAGAAGAATTTTTTTGTGTCGTCTCTTTCGGTATATTGTGGACGTTTTTGCCAGATTTCTCCATTGCGGATTTCATCTGTAAACTGATATATGGGTGAATGTTGTAGCTTCTGGTGGAAAATACTTTTAAAGAAAAATCTCACTTTAATTTTTGATAGCAAAGAAGTGTCTTTTTATTACTCAAAAAAAGGGCGTAGTTATATTTACCAGTGGTTTCGCGTCAGATGAGGCTGCATCATTTTACTACCAGTACTATTCTATACTAAATTTGCGGTTAATAAATTGTATAACGTTCAAAGATTAAATGGCCAAAATTTAACATATAATAATACTGGTAGTAAAATTATGTAGCATTCCCTGATATTTATACATATAATATTTAGAAATGTTAGTCGCAAGAGTAAACAAGTTGACCGCCTCTACTATTAAACACCCATCTATATATATATATATTATTCATTAATATACAATTAGTACTTTTCTTGCATGATCTTTTAAAACAAATTAACACATGCGTAAACAAAATTACAAAAAAAAATTATAAAATAAAAAAAATATCTATAAAAAATTAAAAATTGTAAAATAATATAAAAAAATTATTATAGGTTGGTTGGGCGGGTAGATGTTAGAGTACGGAGGAGGGTGGTGTTGTCTGGATAATACGCAATGGTTAATTTAAAAAAAAGGGGGGGGGGGGCTTTGTATTATTACTATATATTTTTGATACGTATTTTATATGGATGTTGATTTGATATTTTATATGTAATTGGAGAATTTCATTAATATTATAATTAGCTTAATTATTGATTAATCTTATTTACAATCATTTGTTATTAAATTTTAATTTACTAAGGACAATATCATATTAATTACTAATAGTATGCCATTTTTATAGTGATTAATATGCATATAAGTATATTTAATATAAATAACGTTATACTGTATGTATCAAAATTGGGTAATTATTTTTATTATTATTCCTCTATTCTTTTTAATATTTATCTATTTTCAATTTATTATCGGTTTAATGTTTTTGAATGTCCCACATTCATACTTTTTGGATTTTTATGGATGTATGAAAATAATCCACACTCTATATTTGTGCTTTTTAGGTAATGGAAATTTAAGTATCTGTTAACCTTCTATATACTTCCATATGTTTTTTATTTCCTGTTCATTTTATAATTATCTTATATATAATAGATTAAAAAAAAATATTTTTAATAATTTATATTAATTATTATATTATTACTGAATTTATTTTGTTTTATAGCATATAGCTATATGCTGTATATTATCAATGTTCTAGAATTATTTAAATTCTTAGTTTAGTTTAAATAAGTTAGCTAATAGAATATTTTGTATGCTTTTTAAATTTTATTTACAATAGTTTTTTTTTTTTTTTAAATACATAGTGTGGTTTATATTAGGTTTATAATTATCTATATATAAGGATATGTTTGGTTTTGCTGTTAAAAAATTTTTTTACATTCAAATGCTTACAAATGTTTATCTTGTGACATTTGAATGATAAAAGTAATACTAGATGGCAGCACCAAAATTTGTCTTTTGACGATAAGCTCTAAATTTTAATTTTTTTAGCCTTATTTCAGTTATAATTTACTATACCGGGGGGAATTTTTAGCTAAATTTGGACGATACTGTTAAACAGTTATTAATTAATTTAATTGTGCATTTTAAATGATGTAATTACTTTCTATTTATTTTATTTTATATTATATTAAATGTATTTAACATTGTATTTCAAAATTTATTTCAAAATATATTAACTGCATCCTTTGGTATCAATTACTGTGATTTCTTAACTGTTTTATTCACCTTAATCTTTATGATATTTTGGCAGCCATGTGCGCGTGGATATTTGTAAAATACTGAAATATTAATCGGTATGGTGTTTATTATTTCTATTTTATATACTATAAATATTTAAATAGGTTTTATTGTTTCTTCCTTTTCATATTATTTGTTTCTATTCTGTTTTCATTTTTAATCAATTCACTTGATTTTAATGGCTGTTTGGGCACAGGGGAAAATAAATTTTAGCTTTAGCTTATTTTTCTCACAGAAAACTACCATATTGCTTATATCATTGAATTCTGTGCCCTTGACAACGTAATTCAATATATAAGCTTTTCCATTATTTGTCGGTGTCCACTTTTTTCTTTTTCTTCCATAATAAATCTTATAATAAATTAATTGAATTTTTTTATACTTACAGCTTTAATTCATAATATTACGGTTTTTGATGGTGGTAGGTTATGTTTAATTAATGGTTATATATATATATATAAGTAACGATTTGGGAATGGACCAAAAGATTTGAAAATGGACCAATGAAAATCTGCAAAGATACCACGAAACGCATCTTATTGGTCAGAACTTTCCGACTTTACTTAGCGGGAATTGTGCTTGGCGAAAACCATGAAAGTAGAGAATTTAGATAGGATGGGCGGGGAAAGAATCTTCTGCCTTTCGATAGATTTCTGGGGGTTTTTTGAGGGGGGGGTGTAGGGACCACGGGAAAAGTGATTTTTACAGAAAGAATATAATTTTCATTATTTAATGAGAAAAGGGAGGGTCGTCTACGTTTGGAATTTAAAAATTGAATGCATAGAAAATAAGGGATCGCGGATCGATCCAGAATGAAAGCGAGAAACAATTACGTCTAATCGGTTGGCTAGAAAATAAGGATTTCTTCGCGATACCGAACGGAATCACAAAGCGATTACGCGGGGGGGGGGGGGGGGCGTATCGATCAGGGGGGCAGTCCCCCTTAGTATCTTTAAACTAAAACATGGAAATGGAATCGTAATATCGGAAAATATAGGCGGAAAGCAATCATTATCTATTAAGGGGATCAAAATGATTTGAAATGAGGCAAATGGACTACAGTTTAATCGTGGATTAGGAAATCTTTCATTAATTTAGATTATTATTGATTTTTGCAATTATTTGTTTATGTTTTATAGAAATGAAAAACATTTATTAAATTGTAAAAAAACAATAAGAAGTGTTTTAATATTGTACTACAAAATTAATCTTGCAAAACAAGTTTTGCTACGATTTTGCAGCTCATGTGCCATATTTTTGAGTCGTCTTTTCTTCTTTATACTGTGTATTATGTTGATTTTCGATTATATCCAAAAAATAAACAATATTTTTCCAAGTTATGACAAATAAATGTGATAAATTTGTATGGATTTTGAAATTTTTTGTTATGCAGATTTTGAGTTTTAAAACCATTTAGTTTGTTTTCAGGTGTAATTGAAAGATAACGTAATAAGCACACTGCAAAAAAAAAAAAATGTTTATACGGTGTAATACTAGCTTCCCAGCTGCCAGTATTATACCGTAAAATTAACAATAATAAACCGTAAATAAGCGTATAGCGTATTATAAATATAGCAACCGTATATTACTAGTTATTTTGTGGTTTATTATTGTTGATTTTACGATATAACACTGGCAGCTGCGGTGGCAGTACTACACGTAAAATCAATATATATATATATATATATTGTAGTGCAATATAAAGAAAAAATGACGACTTAAAATTATAGAACCTGCACTGTAAAAAAAAAAAAGAGATTCTACTGGCAATCGAGAAGCCAGTACTATTTCCGTATTTTAACGGAAAATTTCCCCCATAAATTCCAGAAAAACGGAAATTTTTTTGTAATTTATGGGGGAAAATTTCCGTAAAAACACGGATTTCTGGAATTTATGGGGAGAAATTTCCGTTAAAATACAGAAGTAGTACTGGCGTCTCGATTGTCAGTAGAATCTCAGTTTTTTAGTCCCTTTTTTTTTTTACAGTGTGGACTTCAAAATCGTGGCAAAATTAGTTTTGCGAGATTAATTTTGTCGTACAATATTAAAAATTTTGTTATTGTTTTTTTTTAAATTTAAGAAATATTTTTACTTCAATGAAGAAATACATTCAAAATTAAATACATTCAAAAAGAAGTTATTGACTAAATTTATTCTAGATTTCTTAATCTACGCTCAAGCTCAATTCAATTTCCATCATTTCAAACCTTTCTTAAGGCTTCAGGATAATAATAAAAGTTCTCTGAGCAACGAATATATATATACACTGGTGATCAAAATTAAAAGATAGTGAGAAAAAATATGCTCACTAAGTTAATGTTGCAACCACTGCCCAGTGCTGCAATTATTTATGTTAATTAAATACTATTGAACTCAAAATTGCACTTCCGCGCATACGTTATCGTCGGAAATATGCAAATTAGATTATTGACAATATGGTATGCAATGGACGTATGTTGGAATTCTGGTCTGTAGTGTTGTTTAAAGTGAATGTGTGTGAGAAAAAATGAATTAAAATTTTAAAGTGAATGTGTACTGAGTGTGATCAGTATTCATTTTTTATGGCTCAAACGCATAATTTAAATTAAGGTCAAAAGTGACGAATAATTGGTAGAATCGAGGGAGGTCAAAAATAAATGGAGGTCTCCCAAGATTTGAATATCCCTCAAAGTGTCGTATCAAGAGCTTCTATCCGCTTTTTAAGCACTGGATCTGTTGATAGACAGACTGGTCAAGGGAGACCAAGAGCAACAACCGCATCTGAAGACCGTTTTTTGTCATTGTGGCTCCAAGAAACCGCGAAACGACTACAAGAGATTTGGTTTCAGACCTTCAGGCTGCCACAAGAACTTGAATTAGCCGTTCTACTGCTGTACGAAGGCTTAACGAGGATAGAATGTATGCGAGAAAACCAAAAGTTTGTGTCCCACTTACTCCAGCTTATCAAGGGGCCCGTTTAAACTGTTGCACAGTGTTGCCAATGGACTACATTTTTATACAGATTTCTTGATTGCCACCACTTTTTTGAAACGGTAAAATTATCTTTGTTTTTGCCCTAATTAATATGTCATTAAGCAAGGCGCATTTTACCATTTCAAAAAAGTGGTGCCAATCAAGAATCTGAATTTAGAAAAAGTAGCCCATCTGGCAACACTGCTGTTGCTGCCGTCATGTTCAATGGAGCCAAGAACACTGGTCACGAGCGGGATATTTCACGGACAAGGGAAGGGAAAGTTGCGCCTTCCTTCATCTCTTCAGATGAAAACACGTCTAGAATCAGTGTTCAGACTATTTCTGGACTCGTCAGTAAACAATACTTCAGCCCGGTATTCTTGCCTCCATTGAACTTCACGAGGGCAACAGTTTAAACGGGCCCCTTGGGAAGCTGGAGTGAGTGAAACACAAACTTTCGGTTTTCTTGCATACAGTCTAACCTCGTTAAGCCTTCATGCAGCAGTAGAACGGCTAATTCGAGTTCTTGTAGCAGCCTGAAGGTCTGAAACCAAATCTCTTGTAGTCGTTTCGCGGTTTCTTCGAACCACAATAACTAAAAACGGTCTTCGGATGCAGTTGTTGCTCTTGGTCTCCCTTGACCAGGCTGTCTATCAACGGATCCTGTGCTTAAAAAGCGGATCGAAGCTCTTGATACGACACTTTCAGGGATATTCAAATATTGGGCGACCTCCATTTATTTTTTACCTTCCTCGATTCTACCAATTATTCGTCACTTTTGACCTTAACTTAAATGATGCCTTTGAGCCATAACTAATGAATACTGATCACATTCAGTTTAAACAACACTACAGACCAGAATTCCAACATACGTCCGTTGCGCACCACATTGTCAATAATCTAATTTGCATATTTCCAACGTTAACGTATGCGCAGAAGTGCAATTTTGAGTTCAATAGTATTTAATTAACATAAATAATTGCAACATTGGGCATTGGCTGCAATATTAAAGTAGTAAGCACATTTTTTCTCATTATCCTTTAATTTTGATGACCAGTGTATATCTCTTGTGGTATTAGAATAATGGAATGATCACTACATTCAAACGTTTGCTGCTTTTGAGGCATATTGACAGCAGTCACTTTAACATATTTACATTTTCTGCTATATTATAAGAGTTTCGACTGTGGCATTATCAAAAAACATAACAATTTGATTGAACTTTGAGATGTATTACAAATTTTATAAAATCTCTTACGTAGTATACACATTTTGAGGAACATTTTTGATATCGAATTATGAATAACAAAATAAATTGTGGCATTTAACTAGGTTTCTCAGTAAATGAAATGTTTCTTAAAGTTTCTGTTACATAGCAGCTAACTGCTATGTTTCTGTCTCGGACTATTTTCAAATAGTAATATTTACCTGTTTTAATAGATACTTAATTCAATTATGCAAAAAATTCATACGCATTCTTAAGGTACGGCAAACTTCCAATTATCCATCACTCTATCAACCGCCACTCTCGGTTAACCGCCACCCCGCCGCAAAATATTTTTTTAAAATCAGAAACGAATTACGAAAACTCAATTGCACAGTAAACTCGAATCAGTCGGCGCTATTCTGAGGAAAATGCTTGGTTATGAAGAATTAACGGATGAAGAAATATTTAAAATATTTTTAATCCAAACAAACTTGAAGCGCATGAATATGATGAATCGGGGAATGATGATTCATGATTCAGTCATACAGAAGTAAAGACTCTAACTGCATTAATTGTTTTGAGATACAAGAGAAAGCAGATGCAACCGAAGTACAGTCATTCGGGGTAACTTTGAGCCATGGGGTGTAACTTTGCACCACCTCCTAATTTTCAATATTTTTGACTCCAAAAGACTAAATAAACTCCAGAACTGTGCTCTGTTGGCAAGGTTCTAAACTGGGATTTCTACTCTTTATTTTAGAAAATAAATTAGCAACATTATGCGCTATTAATATCATCATCTAATCATTTTTGTGAAGTACTGTTTTCAAGCTAATTTTGAATGCTGTTTTGAAGCTGTTGTAATCCAATTAAATTTTCATAGTATGTAACAATATACTCATTTATCAGACATATTATTGTCTAAATGTTGTAAATGTGATAATATTTTGTGATTATTTATTTATTAAATAGTTAATAAAACGTAAAATAAGAAGGCACTAACATTTTATCACATTTTCAGGGTAACTTTGAGCCGGCTCAAAGTTATACTGATGTTTATAATTTACTGATTATAGGTGCTACTGTCAAAAATTTCCCATATTTGCACGTATATTTTATATAAATGCCGAAAGTGTGCATTAGATATAACATGTAAATATTTTCACAAATATGTGTAAAATGAAATAAAATTCATTTAGAGTCGTGATTAGGGGCGGAGCTACTCAAATTTGACATTTCATACGTTCGACGTTTTTTATTCTTGTTTGAATAATACTAGTACTAGTATGTATTACTGTAACTATGGAAATATTATTGAGTTAAAACATTGAAAAAAATTTTTCACTGCATTTTTTTGTTTTATATGGGCAATAAAGAGGTTTTTTTTATATCTAAATATTCATGGTTCTCTTCTTCCACTTTTCTTATGCATAATATTTGTTGTAATATCATAAATTATACATGTCTTGTGATGTTGGGAAATTTAAATTCGGAGTCTTTACACATCTGAAAACATTTTTGGGGGTTCAAAGTTGTACTAACTATAATACTTTTTTTTATAATGAATTATTTTAGATAATAGTTATCATATGGTGCAAAGTTACCCTAAATGGCTGGGTAACTTTGAACCAGGTTAAAAATTCATTTTTTATTGCTTTTATCATCATTATTCCTTAATTTTTTATAGTCATACGATAATTTAGGATTATTTCTTCTCTTTTATGCCCCTAGTTGCAACAATATTCTTAAAATAAGAGTGTGGCATGTGAAAATAGAGAAAATGCGGATAAAAATTACCCTGAATGACTGTACTTTTATTACAATATACTCACGTATTACAATATACTCAATTTATTACGTAGAAACCATAATCTTGCTGCAGTGAAAGAGCAAGCAAAACACAAACAAAAATGTATAATGGATTACCGTAATTTCCCGCGTATTCGCCGCGGTTTAGAAAAGTCTTTTTCAAACCGGAATTTTTATTGAGAAAAAGAAATCAAATAAGTTCTAAGCAGAAGCAAGTTACATTTTATTTAAAATTAATTCTGGTAGGAAATCGAGTTATCAGAGGTGCGGCGGATACACGCGAAATTACGGTACTTTGGATGAAAACAGGCACTACATATTTATTCTGTAAACTTCTAAAGGGCATAGCTGGATAAGCATTGGAAACATGCCTTTCAATCAAATTTTCTGATGTTTTTCCCAGATGTGGCTTCCTATCTGACAATATATTTCCCCTATTATCACTCTATAAATACTGATATTTAATGAAATAAAAATATTTTTTCGTTTTTAAAAAAAACGGATTTTCTCAAAAACTGCTGCGCGAAATTTCATGTTCTTAACTGAGAATATATAGATACCAAAGATGCATAACTGGTAATTTTTGTATAATTTTCTGTTTATAAAAACTGTGTGAAATAGCGAAATAAAAATTTAAAAAAATAAAAATCATATCTTATGTTTATCCGAAAATTACCATTTTCTTGTAAAAAAATTCTCCATATGTGCCCGCATCATCTATATAAATGCCGAAAGTTTGCGTTGGGTACTACATATAAATATTTACAAAAATGTATATTAAAATTATTAAAATTCATTTTAACCCTAGAACTACCGGAAATTTTACTCAAGTTTTATAAAAACATTCTACACCAGAATTTTTACTTAAAACTATTTAATTTGTTTATTTAACTTATTATTGTCTGATTTATACATTTAGTTTGTTTTGAAGAAATTTTCTGGTTTGAATAGATATTTTGAATATATATGTCGGGTCCATTGGACCCTTCTGGTAGACAGAGGATTAAGGCGTTATTTGGGGCGGAGCTACTTAACTTCAACATCCAAATAATTTTTGGAACAAAGTCAGCAGACAATATGTCAACTGGTGTATTTTAGATTACATTAAGCATTTAAGCCATGTTTTTCAACATCATGTTCATTTTGATATCGACAGTGTTGAGAATGTTGCTCATGTGTTCATTAAAATTTAAAATACAGCAATTCTGTAACTGTTTATTCCAAAAATTCTTCGGGTGTGGAAGTTGTGTAGCTCCGCCCAAAATAACGCCTTAAAATGAATTTCAATAATTTTAATATACATTTTTATAAATAGTTATATGTAGTACCCAACGCAAACTTTATATAGAACATACGGTCACATATGGGGAATTTTTTACAAGAAAATGGTAATTTTCGGATAAACATAAGATATAATTTTTACTTTTTTTAATTTTTATTTCACTATTTCACACAGCTTTTATAAACAGAAAATTATACAAAAAATACCAGTTATGCATCTTTGGTATCTATATATCCTGAATTAATGGCCTGGAATTCCGTACAGCATGTTTTGAGAAAATCCGTTTTTTTTAAAAAATCGAAAAAACATTTTTATCGGATTAAATATCAGCCCCACCAGTGGCTGAGAGGTTCTGCTCTCGAAGCTGGTAGACGGGAGGTGCTGGGTTCGAACCCAATCGCGCCCGTCGGCCTAACCGTTTCGGAGTTTTCGTGGTTTTCTTCGAAACCGTGGATTCCCATGCGTAAATACGGGTTAGGTTCCCTTAGAAAGACCCCCACGAAGGGCACTCCCACCCCCCAGGGCCTATATCCCACGTGTTGATAATTGGCCGTCATAAACACAAACAAACAAACAAACTGATTAAATATCAATATTTATAGCGTGATAATAGGGTAAACATATTGTCAGATATGTAGCTACGTCTGGGAAAAAAATCAGGAAATTTAATTAACACGTTCACGCCGGCGCGGTGGGTCACACTCGATTGTCTCTGAGCTGCCAAACCTCCGGCTTTTTGTATACCAGTATTTTAATACAGAAAATGTTGTTTTATTTAATTAGAACAATTGGGCTATTTAAAGGAACAACGTTTTCTCTAAAATAATAGTGGTGAGCAAAAAGCCGGAGACTTGACAACTCTGAAGTCGAGTGTGACCCACCGCGCCGGCGTAAACGTGTTAAAAGGCATGTTTCCAATGCTTATCCGGCTATGCCCGTTGTCTCATTTATTGATTTTTATGATCAATTATGCTTTTTTATTATTTAAATATAAATTTCAAGCATTGCGACTTTATTGGTAGTCTTTCCGTCCCCAAGGTTTATTACTGTCCTTTTCGAGGTAAATTATTATTACTTTTTTTTAATTATTTAATCCAATGTAAATAACTGTTGCTAAAAATCAATGAACATCGTGGCTATCACTGTTAGTCTTAACATGATTTGCCTAAAAATAGGTGGTAATTTTCCTTACCGTCCCTTTTTTTCCTTACCGTCCCCTTTTTACCCTTACCGTCCCTTCCTTAACCCCTTAACAGTGTGGCCCGAACTGGATTCGGGCAAGAACACTTTGCTTGCTTAGTTATTAAAAGCATTTTGATACCACTAATTTGTAACTGTAAATTTATCTTTATTGATTGTCAGATATTTTTCGATTAAGTAAGGTAAATATTTTAGTATGGAAAAAGTGGTGTCCAGCCCCAATTTTAATTTTTTTGTAAGAAAACAAATGTCACTGTTAAGGGGTTAACATCGCTTTAAGACAATGTTATACCAAACTTTTGTACTAAAAACACTACATTGTTATTATTTCTTATTTGAATGTTCTGTGGGTACTATGCAAATTCATACTAAGTAGCAATTTAGAAGAAAATAAAAAGTTAGAGAGGTAAAGTGTCAAGGGGACGGTAAGGAAAATTAAACTCACAAGTTTAACTTAAACTCCAATTAAATAAAAAAAATCGTCACTTCTGAGACCATTTTATCTTTATTTTGAATCATTAAGGCATTCCTCTATAAGTTTAAAATGTTATTTTATTAAGTTTAATTTCACCAGATTTTTAATAAGGAAAGTTAAAATTTTGTGAGAATGCCTCATATATAAAAATAATTAGTGTATGCCTATGATGTTTAGATAAACACCAATTTCTAAGTTCGTTTCACTATTTAGATGTTATTAGATGCAATTATATACTATTAGATTACTATTAGAAATGTACAAAACAGATTAAAAAAAAAAAAAAAGTTTGAATGTTCTTATTTATAAACTGGCAAAAACAAATGTAATTTCAGTAACGGTTTTGTAGAATCTTTCGATTATTCGTCACACCGTCGGTCCCGTGAGTGACGGATAATCTGAAGTTTACTGTACAGAAAATTAGTTGAATTTTAAACATCCGATTGATAAGATAAATCAAAATTTCACAAAATGGTGTCTGTTTGAAGTTTGAGCTCAGCTTTTGGAATTAATTTTTGACTTTTGAAACTGTTTAAAAAATCGAAATAATTAAAAATTTTAATTTTTTGAAGATTGGATCACCAAATAAAAATGTTTAACTTAATTTGCAAAGAAACAAAACGTCGATATCGTGAAGGGTTTAAGCGTGGAACGCACACAGATTCAAAAAAATTGGTTGCAAGAAAAATGTTTTAAAGTTCAGATCAGCCCATTTGTCAACACTGACACTGCTCCATTAAACTGGCTATGACTTAATCGTTTCACTATTTAGATGTTATTAGATGTTATTAAATACTATTAGATTACAAATGTACGAAACTGATTTTTTTTTAAATGTTTGAATGTTCTTATTTATAAACTGGCAAAAGCAAATGTAATTTCAGTAATGGATTTGTAGCGTCTTTCGATTATCCGTCTATTTGGATTATCCGCCACACCGTCGGTCCCGTGACTGACAGATAATCTGAAGTTTACTGTACAGAAAATTAGTTGAATTTTAAACATCCGATTGATAAGATAAATCAAAATTTCACAAAATGGTGTCTGTTTGAAGTTTGAGCTCAGCTTTTGGAAATTATTTTTGACTTTCGAAACTGTTTAAGAAATCGAAATAATTAAAAATTTTAATTTTTTGAAGATTGGATCCCCAAATAAAAATGTTTAACTTAATTTGCAAAGAAACAAAACGTCGATATCGTGAAGGGTTTAAGCGTGAGAACGCACACAGATTAAAAAAAACTGGTTGCAAGAAAAATGTTTTAAAGTTTAGATCAGCCCATTTGTCAACACTGACACTGTTCCATTAAACTGGCTATGACTTAAATATCAGATTGAAAAAAAAAGTTTTTGAGGGATTTTCTTAACACTTTACATGTTGAAAAATGAAAAAAATATATATACAATAATATCGAAAATTTTCCTGGAGAACGTACCAGTGTTGATTTAATATAATCTACACATACACACACAGCATGCACGCACACGCACATACTTGCATATATATGAAAATAATTAGTGCATGTATGTGGTATTCATATAAATACCTATTTCTGAGTACGTTTCACTATTTAGACGACTTATAGTCAAACATAACATTTTAAAAAATCGTCTGTCTTGTATTACCAGAATACGCTGAAGAGCATTTGCATAACGAAAGCTAAATTTATCAAGGAATGACATAGAATGTTTCTAACAACATCCTGCAGTTAGTTGCATTCCAATATCTAAAATAAATTTTGAGAAAACAGGGGAAAACCCCTTAGAATCAATGAATCAATCAATTTTTCAATACTCAAAAATTCAATAATTAATTGATCAATTTTAAAGAATCGTAAGGTGATTATAAGGTCTAATTAAGATTTGTAAATGATAATAATTACATTTTTAGCTTTTAACATCCATTTTAATTTTAAAACTGTATTGGTATGAGGACTCAATATTCCATAATCGGGTCCAAAGTCAAGGCTTGCATCATTAGTAAAGAAATTATCACCTAGGATGCCATGGGATGTTTACCTCTTAAAAAATACATAGCTGTTTGAACAATATATATATATATTTTTGCCCCAAACCATTCTCTCTAAAATATTGCAATTGGCAGTTGAAACGAATATGGAAGATCTATGGATAATAGTAACTTTATATCCCTCGACGTTTAACTTACAATTAATGCATTTTAATTTTAAAACTGATATAATATACACAGGTGTGCAAAAATTAAGGACGAAGCAGATAAATTAGCGTAAAATCCGAACAAGGCAACAGAACGATAGTTTAGATGGTTTTGGTTTTATTGTCACATGTTTTCACATCTTGGAGATCTTATGGTATGATTTTGGTCGTTGTGGAAAACTTCTGCACGACGTTACATTCGAATAAAATATCTCGTCTTTATTTTTTGCACATCAGAGTATATATATATAGAAACAAATATTCTGTAATCGTATTCACAGCCAAAGTTATCGTCAATGACAACCAAGGAAATCATCTAGGAAACCTACAGTAAATGAAAATAGACCGCGCTGTTCGGAATATGTCATATTAAAAATCAGACATGCGCTTGTATTTTACAACAGCCCCTACTAGAATATTTTAGAATAATTCTTTGAATTTTGAACTTAAATTAGTTTCATAACTATTATTATTTACTTATTTATTTATTTTTGTAATTTTTTGTGAAATTTCTTCAATGATTGCAGCTAAATTACTCTATTTCCATTTAAAAAAGAGGAAAGAAGGGAAAAATATTGGAATTATTATACCTTTTTGTTGCCATATTTTCATTAAAACTGAGAAGAAAAGAAATCAATACGAATACACGCAATGGTACGATTGTCATCTGATATCTAAACTGATGAACAAATATAATAGTTTTATTTTGTTTATATAAATCGATTTAATTTTTTTTTTGGTTTACTTTACTATTTTCTTAAAAAATGCATTGTAAAGAATATTTATGCAACTTACCTCCACATTTACCTATTTATTAACAAAAACCTGAAAGAATGCAAAATTATTAATCCGCGTGAAATACTATTTTCCGAATTTGAAGTAAATGCAATTGGATGGACTTTGGTAGAATGGGAAGCAATTGTAAAGTATTCCCTTCTGCAATTTAGACAAGTAGAGAATTATTAGCTTAATGATAATTCATAAGGCAAAATTCATAAGTTTTCTTTTCCAATGATCCTCTCGGCCAAACAGAATTTATTACCCGTGCCTATCCTACGCATTAATAACAATATTATTATACGCATTATATCGTATAATAACCCGTGCGTAGGATGATGCTGAACGATAAATGTTGATCGCAGCGACATCTTGTAGCTCAAACGTAAACATCGTATAAGGATTGAATTCTGAAAACGTTTCGGCCATTGAAGAGCTAGCAAATGTCGTTGCGGTGGATATTTATCGTCCAGCATCGTTCGACATTTTTACGCTTCAATTTTTTAGCACTTTTAAAGGAATACTAGAATAATCGATTACGACACTATATCTTCTATACGCTAAACCCATACATCATCACTCTCTTATAAAGGCACTCTTCCATAACTGCATAATAAAAAAATATATATAACGTAATTTGCGAAATGTAATCAATATTTAAGAAAACTAATGTAAAAATCATCATAATTTTAATTAACCTACATTGTAAATATGATTCCTTACTTATAATTAAAAAGTTTATAAAATTGATAGTATAAATAATTTTTAAATGTAGCATACAATTAGATATTATTTTCTAAAAAACTTAAAATATCTTAGAAAATACAAATACAACATAATGGGTTGGTATTGCTATTAGTCCAAGAGCCGGCAGCAAAAAAACCTATGTTATAAAGCACAAGAAATAAAACCTTTATTTTATGGGAGATTAGAACTAGGGGAATGTAATGATCCATGTCTACCGGAACTGAAGTGGTGCATAAGCCAAAAATTAATACCACCAGTGGTTGACTCGTAGGTTTATCATTGTGTTTTCCCGCTCCCAGTCATCCATGTTTTCATATCTTTGTTTGAAGGACAAACACAATGATAAACCTACGAGTCAACCACTAGTGGTATTAATTTTTGGTTTATGCACCAATTCACTTCCGGCAGACATGGATCATTAGATTCCCCTACTTCTACTCTTCCATAAAATAAAGGTTTTTTTCTTCTGCTTGATAACATAGGTTTTTGTGCTATCGGCTCTTGGACTATATGCAGCTAGTGCTTAGTAATTTGCTATTAAATAAGTTGAAGATCATTATTCGAAAATAGTATGACAAAAAATTGTAGGATCTCGCAGATATGTTTTATTAGAATATTTTAAAATGTATCTTTTATCGCTATAATATATCGCATATAATGTATCGCAACCAGGGGCGCACTCTATACTAAACAAACCTCTATCCGAACGAAACTCCGTTTTACATACTATACGTATATATATTAGTCGAAGGGATTGGGCCCATAGCACCCGCGATAAGTAGGCGCCCCTGGTGGTAAAAAGTGGAACTAAAATATGTAAGGCTATGGCGCATAATATGAAAGAATGGTCAAAGGGGTGTCGGCAAAAGTTGGAAAAGTGCTCCCCGGGTGAAAAGGGCGAGGTTAGAAAAATTGCTTAAAATATACAAATTAGAGCCCGGAGGAGTAAATAATAAGACTTCTTGAAAATTTTATGATTTGTCGTGTGGTCTGAGGTATTCCAGCTATACGTATGCAAAAATTCATGTCTCCAACTTAATTAGGGGCTCTCTTAGAAAGAATTGCTTATAATACATATGTGGTAGCTCAAAGGGTTAAACGTAAGACTTTTTCAAGATTTTATGATTTGTCACCTGGCCTCAGGTATTCTGCTATAAGTATGCAAAAATTCAAATCTCCAATTTAATAAGGGGCTCAGTTTGAAAGAATTGCTTAAAATACGCATGTGGGAGCCCAAAGAGTTGAATGTAGGACTTTTTCAAATTTTTATGATTTGTCGCATGATGGTGTTCAGCTGTAAGTATGCAAAATTTCACGCCTCCAACCTAAATAGGGTGTCACTTAGAAAGAATTTTTTAAAATACACATGTAGGAGCCCAAAAGGTTAAATGTACGACTTTTTCAAAATTTTATGATTTGCCGTTTGATGTGAGGTGCTCAGCTATAAGTATGCAAAATTTCACGCCTACAACCTAATTAGGGGCTCACTTAGAAAGAATTCTTTAAAATATACATGTGGGAGCCCAAAGGGTTAAATGTACGACTTTTTCAAAATTTTATGGTTTGTCATTTGATGTGAAGTGTTCAGCTAAAAGTATGCAAAATTTCACACATCCAACCTAAATAGGGGCTGACTTAGAAAGAATCGTTTAAAATATACATGTGGGAGCCCAAAGGGTTAAATTTGCGACTTTTTGAAAATTTTATGGTTTGTCATTTGATGTAAGGTGTTCAGCTATAAGTATGCAAAATTTCACTCCTCCAACCTAAATATGGGCTCACTTAGAAAGAATTGTTTAAAATACACATGTGGGAGCCCAAAGGGTTAAATGTACGACTTTTTGAAAATTTTATGATTTGTCGTTTGATGTGAGGTATTCAGCTATAAGTATGCAAAATTTCACGCCTCTAACCTAATTAGGGGCTCACTTAGAAAGAATTGCTTAAAATACAAATGTGGGAGCCCAAAGGGTTAAATGTACGACTTTTTCAAAATTTTATGATTTGTCGTTTGATGTGAGGTGTTCAGCTATAAGTATGCAAAATTTCACGCCTGCAACCTAATTATGGACTCACTTAGAAAGAATTGTTTAAAATACACATGTGGGAGCCCAAAGGGTTAAATGTACGACTTTTTGAAAATTTTAGGATTTGTCGTATGACGTGTGGTGTTCGTCTATAAGTATGCAAAATTTCAAGTTTCCAACATGTATACTTTCTGAGAACAGGCTCTGTGACGGACAGACAGACAGACAGAGGAGCGAGACGAATAGGGTTTCGTCAGATGAACGAAACCCTAAAAATATTTCATATAGTCTTTTTTAGGTATACGGATTTTTTAATATTTTCAAAGTCTCTCTGAAATTGTTAATAAAACTTTAAACTACGGTTTCTAAATGAAAGCTGTAAAGAATTAATAGAATTAATATAAGAATGAATAAACAGGGAGTGAGCTGAAATAGAACTGGCTGCCTTTGAGGTATATTTCTGTTAACTCTATCAGAGGATATAAACAAACAGGGATGTAGTGGAGGATATACGGGGGTATACGCCGTATACCCTCTGGATTTTTTTAAGGAACACCGTATACCCTCTGTTTCTCAAGAAAGCTATAGTATATATGCACAAGGGTATACCCTCTGCCTTGAGCGTATACCCTCTGCTTAGAACGTATACCCTCTGATTTTTTTACGACTACACCACTGTAAACAAATAGAATACTCAACGAGTATAAAACAGAGCGAAAATGAGCAAAATATGATTATTAATATTATAATATCTAGGGGATAGAACCCGGTTTACAGAACAAATGTGAAAACAATTTTTGTTATTACAAACTTTAATCTTTTTTTATAGTTAATAAATGGTTTTAGATTGCTCGCTAACAACACCAAAAAACAATTGTGCATGAAAAATATCAATAATGTGTTCAAATAAAGTTTTGAGAGTTTTCAGTGTTTTAAGCGCGGATTCCGTTTCATGCCTGTTAAATGTATGTTTTATCTATATTATTTTTGTATTTATTGATGAAGTTTTAATTTTCTTATGGAATATTAAACGAAAACTAATGCTGGACTATTAAATGTTCATTTTTTTCAGTGCCAACAGGTTAATCTTTAAAAGTCGAGCTGCATTGCGATACAGATAGATTTTTTTTTTTTAAATCATGCTTGAAAATTATTTATAAAACTATAAAATATCAGTAAACTAAAATACAATTTTGAAACATTTTGTATTGGAAAAACTTTTTTTTTCCTATTCGACAATATAAAAATTAAAAGTGCGATTTTTAGATGTTAAAAAAATCGCAGTTAAAGCACAATTTATGGGTCTGGTTTTGTCACTGTCAATATGGCGTCAAGGTTACTTACAAACATGTTTTTACTTTTTGATATAGCTATTTCCAGACTTTGCAATGTCATAATTCAATTTGAGTACAAATATCCGATGACAATGTGATGATGGCCTCAAGTGATAGTGTTAATGCAATCATGGTTGAATCCCCATTACCGTAGAGGGGACTCAAACTAATCTACCTTGAATAATCGACCACTAGGGGAGCATAAAAAAATATCTTCCCCGAAGCCTCCTAATACTTTTCCATAGCCTTAACAATATAAAGATGATTTCGTGACGTTAGAATGCTCATAAATAAAGAATATATTCAATTCACAGATCAAGAGACAAAATGAGTGGCGTGCATGACAGTCTTAGTTGATGAAATCATGACCTAATGTATTTATTTCGTGACAGTAAAAGGTAGGTAAATGAATAGCATTCTAATAATCATATTTCACGCTGGAAAGATAGGA
The DNA here is from genome assembly GCA_963932465.1 of Maratus speciosus. Taxonomy (NCBI): domain Eukaryota; kingdom Metazoa; phylum Arthropoda; class Arachnida; order Araneae; family Salticidae; genus Maratus; species Maratus speciosus. Next base: position 574,348,884 of record OZ010787.1, read on the forward strand.
AAAAAGATAATGAATAACAAGCATATGATATATTATGCCATATATCAAGAACAGCTGTGAAGATTGAATAAGCTAACAGGGGGAAATCTAATTCTTTGTAGCACAAAAGAAAATTCAGTGCTTAGTCTTTTATTCTGTATTTACTATTTTTTTTTTCATTATTTTATTTTTTTATGGCCATAACAATCATACTTTTAATACTTTACCCTACCTCGTACTTAAATGTTTAAATCGTGGCGCTATTAACAATTTCCTGTACTACTTTTAATATGGCGTGTTTTAATATTTAATTGTGTTTTAAAATGTGTAAACATAAGAAAAACGATCTAATACAGGGAAGCACAAAAGAAAACTCATAACTTAATTTGTTATTCCCTATTTACTATATTTTTTCATTCTTTTACATGGTAATAAAAAACCGTACTTCTATGACAAATCGTATTTAAAGAAATGTTCAAAGCTTGGCGCTTAATAATTTTCTCTGTAATTTAAAATATTCTTTACATTGTTACTTAATGCCACTTTAGAATGTGTAATCATAAGAAAACCCATCAAATTCAGCGAAATATAAATAAACATGACTTAATCTATTATTTTTCATTTATATGATCATAAAAAATCATACTTCTAAGAAGTCACTATGAGTAGAGAAACGTTATACTTAATCGTGGATCTTATTTTTTTTTCTGTAATTAAAATTATTTTTGTCATTATTACATAATCATCATTGAAAACAATAATAGCAGTTTTTTATATAAACGAAATAAAATAATATGTACAAATCCAGAACAATCAATTTAATTACTTTACCTGTACAACGTTGAATTTGCAATAGATGGATCCATTGAAGCATTCAGGTAAAATTTCCAAGCATCAAAAACTTTCCTAGGATCATACCAAACCTACCATAAAAAAATTTTATGTATTGATGTAAATTGGTTGAAATATTAATTATTTTAATTGAATTCAAATAACAATCAAAAAGCCATTTTTTAATATTATTTTTATTTTATCAAATTTAAAATGCATATGAAAATCTTTTAATTGACTAATATTAATTTACAGTATTTCGCTTTTCAGAAATGTTTAATTTTAAAAACTTTGTAAGAGGATTATTCATTTAGATGATATTCCAAAAAGAAGCGCATTTTAGGCTTGTGCTTTTTCAATTCCTACTATTACTTTACACTACTATTAGTTCTCTATATATATCTTGTTCAAATTTTCAATCGTTAATAAGATATTTATTATTCATCCACTCAAGTTCAAATACATTTTTTAAAACTTGTAGTTGATGACACTTGATGTTAATACAGTTTTTTTTCAAATATCAATTCATTAATTAAATTTAATTAATTAATTTTAGTTTTGTATGAAAGAAAAAACGGCGGCCATTGGTTATTGAACAGCATTTAATGCATCTCCATACTTATAAGGGAGTTACCATATTGGGGGTCCTGTTCAGTTGCCAAATACCGCCAAGTTTATCGCCAACTTGGTGGCATATCGCCAAATTTGGCAACCAAAATTAGTCGCCAACATTGACGCCAACTTGGCGATATCTCTAATATTTCGCCAAATTCCCACAGACTTCCATTGTAAACCAATAGGATTTACTTGCTTATAGAAAATCAGCAAATTGAGATATTTTAATGCCACAAAAACTAATATTAGCTTAAGGGATTATATTAAATTTTTCTTTGATGACCTAAGTAGGAATTGACTTTAAAAAAAAATTGTTTTATATTACTTGTTTTCAATGAAATATGAGAACCTCGTTGCTTTATAATATACTACTGCTTAAAACTAAAAGGGAAAACATGTTGGAAATGTCTATAAATTTCCATGATCGGTTCTTCATCGTTCGATATCAGGAAATGATGACAAACGTGAGGAATTTCAGAAAAATTGGGATTTAAAGTGAATGACGATTGCATATATGACACTTTGAACAGGGCCTCGTCAATGCACGGTCCAGGGACCTGGACACCGAAATTTCAGCGTTTCTTAAATACACATCTCATACATGATCGCATGATAACAAATTTTCACTGATTAATAAAATCTTATTTTTAAAAAATTCTGTTTCAAAACTTAAAAAAATTTACTTTCTTTTATTTACTTTTGAAGCTGTATCCTTTATTTTAAACTTCATAAATTTCTCAACTAACAAATCTCATACATGATCGCATGATAACAAATTTTCACTTATTAATAAAATCTTATATTTAAAAAACTCTGTTTCAAAACTTTATTTACTTTTGAAGCTCTATCCTTTTTTTTAAACTTCATAAATTTCTCAAATAACACGTCTTATACATGATCGCATGATAACAAAATTTCGCTGATTAATAAAATCATATTTTAAAAAGATTCTGTTTCAAAGCTTTAAATATTTGCTTTCTTTTATCTATTTTTGAAGTTGTACCCTTTTTTTTTAACTTCATAAATTTGTCCAAGCTTTAAAACTATATTAAGTTTTTTAAATCAAAAAGGTATGACTGATATGTAACTGAAAATTGGAGACATCTGTTAACCTTCAGGCATGTGATTTCCGCGTTTTTGCACACCAGTATATTCTTAGTGAAAATGATATTTCATTTAATCGAAACATTTTTGCGATTTAAGAGAACAACATTTTCTCTAAGAATATACTGGTGTGCAAAAACGCGGAAATCACATGCCTGACCTTAGAGTAAATATACGTATTTATCAGCGACATAGGCAGGAGGCAAATGCTCAGATTTGATGAAGTTTTGTGCAAACTATGTCGATTTGTATTACAGAACTTTTATTGCGAATTTATAAGTGGAGAACTAAACTCATCAGGACTTGGATTTCACTTTGGCTTCAAGATGAGGCCAGGATTATAAAAAGTTGAAAATAAAAAACATGCTGAAGCAACGTCGATAAGCAAAATAATGACACAGTTAAATATTTGCCACAAGTAAAAACAAATCACCCCTGTCTACAAGACTACAATTAATATTGTGCCGAAACATGCCTGCTAAAAAAACGGCAGATAGGCATGGAGTCTGATTCCCTGAAAACTAAAATGCATTTACATGCAAGGATCTTTATAAATCACTTTACAGTATCTGTTGATGCGCCTTCGTATTTTCTAAAACTATAAAAAAATTTATCAAATTAGAAAACAAAAAAATTGAATTAAATCTATAGAGATAAATGTCAATGTGCAAGAAAGATAGTGTAAGAGGAAGAGTGAATTCAGATATTTTTAAATAGAAACACACAAATTTTGAGAATGAGTTGTTACTTTGAGATAGTGCTTTTGAAATTACATTTCCTTAGTCTCATGTAATTTTATCAATTTCCAGTGACCAACTATTTAACCCTTTCAAGGGCGGTGGTACCTTTATGAAACCACTTAATTCTAATAGCCAAATGCCACAATGGTACCAGAATTTTGGTATAAAAATTTTCCTTTTATTATGCATGGCAAATATAGCTTTTTCTTATTTACAAATAAATTTGTTCTCAAATTCTGGTATCAATCATTCATTTCAACATATTAGCAATGGAAGTGCTTTGCCCTTGAAATTGTTGAGCCTGTAATGCCCATGGTAGCATTTATGCTTCCACTGGTGTTCCCGATTTAGTCCATTTTTGTATTCACATATTCCGTATTTGCACTAGAAATTTAGAATATAAATTTTTCTTTACTTGGTAACCGAAATTTCGTTATTAAATAAACATTAATTTACTATTTAGACTTTCTGGTATAAATTCTGATTCTCTGAATTATGCAATTTCTGAAACGCATTCTACCATAGTCATTAGAGGGTTAACAAACCTGAAAATCAGGTTGAAACACAAAATTCAACTCTTATGAGAAGACATATCATTTGAATAGAAAGATTTTTACGATCATATTTTGGATTTTTTTTATAGTTATTCTGTCGACCGATAACTTAGAGCTATTTGTCATAAACTTTTAGATAACTTACTATAAATATTTATTCAGCACGACTCATTACGGGGACCGGGAAGCTCTATCTCGGCCATGTTAAAATGCACCAACTTTATGTCCCTTTTTCTCAGAAACGATGAAAGATAGAGGTCTAGATTTTTTAGAGTTGTTTGAATAACATACTTTACGTATTTTAACGGACCATTTTCTTTCTAAGTGATATTGAAAATTAATTATTGCTTATTTATTGAAAGACATTTCAAAATTAGCATTTTTTGGTAAGATTTCACTGCCTAAAATGAACAATTCTCAACAAATCATTAAATCCCTGTGTTAAAGTATGCACTATAACGTAATATAAGTATTTAGAAAAATCTGAGTTCGTAAGTTTAATAAGATATTGAAAAAAAGGGAACACAAACTTGAAAAATCGAAGTTTTCAGAAAAAGTCAATTAAAGCTGTGAAGCAGTGTTGTCAGTCGATTACTTTTATTAAATTCTGATTTCTTGATTGACACCACTTTTTTGAAATAGGAAAATTCGCCTTATTTAATAACATATTAATTAAGGCGAAAACAATGGGATGCTTACCACTTCAGAAAAGTGGTGCAATCAAGAAATCTGAATTTTTAAAAAGTAGCCCACTGATGTGAAGTGCTTTTAGAAAGAATGAAAAAATCCAACACTTTATATATAAATAAACATGTGTAATACATTGTTAAAAAGATAAAATTTTGAACTATTTAATGACAGGAAAAAGTAAAAATCGAATTTTTGGTTCAATTTCGCTTATCCAGTCCCCTCAATCACCTAATTCTCGCTCCCGTGAAATTCACGGGCTGCTTGATTGCCACCAGTTTTATAAAATAGTGTAGTTGGCTTTATTATAGTATCATTTTACCTGTCATTAAGTAAGGTGAATATTTCTTTTTCAAAAAAGTGGTGCCAATAAGCAATTTGAATTTTTAAACCGTAATTTAATGCGAGCGTTAAGGGGTTAATGAAGATAAAAGTTTTTTATAGATTAAGCATACTTACATAAGGTTTTAACTTCAACGAGGGTCTTTTTATTAATATATATTTTCCATGGTTTCGGTAAGAAGCACTGGCATTATAAACGCTTTCCTGTGAAAATGAAAATATACGTATATATATATAACATTACATAGAAAGTGGGAAGAAATACCTGCATATTTTTATAATATTAATAATAATCACCATCATACTTGTTTCAACTAATAATGTCGCTTTATTTCAAAAACTGCTATTATTTCCGTATCTTTTATTGTCCCATTTATTTATATAGTACAAAATTCTATCATAAAAATGCCTAATTTTCTAAATCACTAAAGATAAATGTTTATAAGATCAATTACAAACTTTATGTGATCAAATACATTTAACAATAAAGACAAAATAGGAATTTTGTCTCTAGTTTGCTAATAATTTAATTAGATCCGTTCGATGAAAACGCACTTTCATACTTTTACAGTTAACGATAGAAGGAAAGACTACAAAGCTTTTTGACACGTATAATTTGCTTAATTGAAGATTTGATGAATTTGTACCAAACTTAGCAAAGATTATATCGACTTTTAATCAACTATTGGAAAATTTCGAGGTGCGTATATATTCAGTAAGCCTTTTAGTAAATAATACGTAATGAGTATTTAATAATATCCAGGAATCAGTTCTAGATTCAGTAATCCTTTTTATTAGAATTGCAGATACGAGAATGTGTCGTTTAAATATAACTCATTAAACGAAATAAAATTATTCTTGATACAGCAGTAATAATTTTAAATGTTAATATTTGTGCATAAAAGCTATTAAAGCATATTGAAAATGTATAAGGAGATAAAATAACCATTTTATTAGATGCACAAATAAGTTGAAAAGAGTTTTAAGTGCATATCTTAAAAGCATATAAAAGATAACAAAGAAAGATAATTTGACTATGCGTCCATTTCTGAGTTTGTTTTGAATTTATTATAACAAAATATTACTTTTCTGCAAGTGAATTCTGGAACAAACTTTTTAAAATAATTTATTAACAGGCTTTTAACCTCTTCGGGACAGACGGCTCTTACACAAATTTAATTCGGTTAGCACCACTTTTTTTTTAAAGTTACCTTTATTTAAATGATCACGAAAATGCTCTAATTAAAGAAAGCAGATATTACTTTCCTTTTTTACTGGTACAAAAACAAATTCTGTATGCACTTTTTGAAGGTGTATATATGCACACATGGTCCCGAATGGGTTAAATTGCGTGCTTAAAACGCTTTAAAACTTAATACACCTAATACTTTACACCTAACAACAACTACATACTGTACACCTAATACTTTAATTTTTCTTTCTTTATCATCCAAAACAACTTCTATAGTGCGTATTTTACTTTTTAATGCATAGCTGAAAACTTTTACGCTTTATTTCCTACCACTGTTCTTGTAAAGCAAAAGTTGTCTTATTTAATCAGCAAAATTTAAAATTAAACAAAGCAAATATTTCTGTTCAGAAATAGTGGTAAGAAAAAGCATAAAAGTTGGCAGCTATGCCATAACATATACAGGGTGGCCAGAATTAAAAGATCCCTACTTCGACCTCCCTATATATAGAGCTACTCAGGAACTACTTCAAATTTTGGGCACATACTATTCAAGACATGGGGAAACGGATTAAGCGAAAAAAAATGTTCCGGAAATACCAATAGATGGCGCTATACAACTAGTCACACGCTGAAAAGACATATCTCTACCATAGATCACATTATTTGAACCTACCAAAGTTCACGTGACAAGGGCCTTATCGACGCACAGATTGCTGCTCAATATGGTTTCCTTCTTGAAGAGGTAAAATCTGTAGCCTGTGGACAACTTGTTCAACTGCAGGTCTTAACTGGTCGGCTGAGATGCTTTTCACAAGAAGAGTGTCAGAAACTCAAAATAACAACGTAAAACAATGACATAGAGATGTGCCGCTAAACTGCGATGACACGCCCGCAGGGCGGCTATACTTACTCTTAAAAAAAATACACACTAAACTTCAAATTTAAACCAAAACAAATTAATAAATCTTAACTTTAATGAAACATTTGTATATACAATTCTTAAACATAAAAACTTAACACACTGCTTAAATTTTGACTATGCACAATATGCTAAAATTTAGAATATAGAATATTTACACAATTAAATTTAGAACAAACACATAATTATCATACACTATATACATAGAAATAACATTTTCAGAAATAATCATACTATAAATCGCAAATAACTCATTTTACGATAAACTCAAAAAGGACTCACTTTCTACAAATGTGACGCAGCTATAATTGCTTCCCTTACTTTTAATTACTATTTATCCTGTGGGCAGAGGATCTCATCTGTAAAACTTTTAGAACATAAACTTTGCACACACGCACACAATATAACTTATGCCCTATGTGCATTTTTATACTCTTATTCGCAGCAAATATTTCAAGGGTGATTAACGCAACAAACAATTTTAAGTGTTATCGGTCAAAAACCGTTAATATCCGAACCGAACCCTTTTTTCTTTCTTAAAACTCCGCATTTTCGCAGCAAAAAACCTATTATCACTCTTCACTAGCTCAGAAACTGCATGTCTGTCCGAATAATAAAATACCTCTACCCTCTTACGTCATATTATTACATTAACCCTAAAAGCGCGCGAAGAGAAAAAATGTTCTTGTTAGCAAAATAACGGGCAGGAGGAAAAAATTACTTTCGTTACATGTGAGATTTAAAAACACATGGCCCTTGCCAACATCCTCCCACCTTGATTTTCTTAAAATCAACTATTTTATAATTCACAAAAAATTCTTAATATTAGAAATTAAAGTTAAACTGAGCATTACTAAATTAAATAAAATGACATAAAAAACAAAATAATAACTAATTAAACACAATACAATATAAAAATGACATGACATGATAAATTACAGTTCTCAATAACTAAATTAATGAAATGAAAGTCATTATTTACAGTCTTACACATTATTTCTTACGTGGTTTGAGCAACCTTCCATACCTGGATCTATTTTCCGCTCCAAGGGTGAGCACAGGATCTCCGGCAGTTGAAACTTCTAATGGATAAAGTTTCTGAATTGGTCGTGTCAAACAACCGTTGTTAGTTTTCACCTGTACTACCCTGGAAGCACCATCTCTACTATGGTAGATTTTCACAATTTTGCCCATGGGCCACAACACACGTTTTTTATTCTCAAGTTCGATGAGGACAACATCCCCCACTTTAAGTTCTTGGCATTTATCACTAGCCTTCTGAACAAGTTGACCCAAATATTCTCTGCGGAAACGATTTCTCAGTTCTTGCCGCAAAGTGTTGCAATAGCTCACACGCACATTCAGTTTGTTGGAATCGATGGTATCTAGATCAGGCACTCCTATTTGTTTTATGTCTTGCAGAAACATCGAGGGTGTCAAAGGTATGAGCTCATCAGAATCATCGGAAATGTAAGTCAATGGACGGCTGTTTATTGTGGCTTCCACATCACAAACGATCGTTAAAAGTTCTTCAAAATTCACAGAGGATCTTCCTAAAATTCGCACGAGAAAAGTCTTAATTGAACGAATAAGACGCTCCCACCATCCCCCCCACCAGGCTGCAGTAGGGGGATTGAACTTCCAATTGATTGGATAACACTCGTTTTCAGAGATTTTCTGCCAATCAAGCCTCTTCAATGCATTGTCCGTTCCTCTGAAGTTGGTTCCGTTATCGGAATACACAGTTGACGGACGTCCTCGCCTAGCGATGAATCTTCGGAAAGCCTGTAGGAAGGATTCCGTGCTGAGTGCCGTGAGAGGCTCAAGGTGAATTGCCCCATACACTGCAAAAGTGTATAATACGATCCAGGCTTTTCCTTTTGGCTTTAAAAGTAGAGGGCCACACAGATCAATTCCTGTTGTTTCAAAGACAGCAGAATCCCTTACTCTGTCAAGGGGTAACTGTATTAGTGGAGCAGTTAAAACTTTAGCCGTGAATCTTTTGCATATGACACAACGGTTGATGCAAGATCTTATATTTCTCACTATTTTAGAAAAACTGGACAAACGTTCGTACCACTCAGGCTTCTCTATTTTCACGTTTAGGTTAATAATTTTTGTTCTTTTTAACTCTGATGCGATTAATTCTTCATCTGGAGAAAATTTAAATTCAGGCCATTCCTTGGGAGTTGCTTTCAGAAATTCAGGCTCCTCCCACCAACTGCATCGCAGCAGATGTGCAGCCACGAGAGGCTATATCAGCAGGATTCAATTTTCCTGGGATGTGTCTCCAGCATTCTTTCTTCGACAGATTTCGAATCTCCTTGACTCTATTATTTACGAATACACCCCAGTTTTCTTCTCGCTGTATCCAGCAAAGAGCTACAGTCGCATCCGTCCAGTAGTAGATTGGAACTTCTTCCAAGAACATAGCGTCAGAGATGTATTTGGCTAGACGTGCGCCTGAAACACACGCAAGTAACTCGAGGCGCGGAATTGTCACCTTCTTCAATGGAGATACACGAGATTTTGCTGCCACGAACCTCACATGAACCTTTCCGTCGTCTTCACTTCTTAAAAATATAACCGTGGCATAAGCGCTTCTACTAGCGTCACAAAAGACATGTAATGACCAAGTATCTGTTTTTCCATAACCTATGCGACGAGGAAACCTAAGCTGGGAAATACTAGACAATCCTTGGTACCACGTTAAGAACCGATTTTTTAATTCATCTGGCAAAGGTAAGTCCCAATTTGCCTTAGTTGCCCATGCTTCTTGAAGTATTAATTTTGCAGGTACCATTATTGGCACAATGAAGCCTAGTGGATCAAATATCGCATGAATTATAGATAAAAGTTTTCTTTTTGATAAGTCTGATGCGATTTGCTCATGTTTGAAGGGAATTATAAACTCATCATTTATACGGTCCCACTGAAGACCTAAAACGGGAGAGACAGTATCAGTGTTCTGTGAAGGTAACGTTTCATTTTCGGGACCAAAGGTCCACATACGTAATTCCATTTTGGCTTCTGCCATAATGCCAGTTGCTTGTTTCATAAATTCTTCAAGCTCTGCTCTCGTATCAACTGAGGTTACGCAGTTATCAACATAATAGGAACTTGAAAGTTTTTGGGCAACAACTTCGAATTTTTTAGGAATATTTTTAAGATGGAATGAGATCACCGCTGCCAACAGGTATGGGCTACTGGTAATCCCAAAAACAACCCTTTTATGGCGGAATTCACAAATTTTGTTATTTTCACACCAAAGAAATTTCAGATAATTTTGGTCTTCCCGCTTTATGCCAATCTGTAAAAATGCTCGTCTAATATCAGAAGTTACGCCAATCGCCTTTTCTCTAAACCTCATTAAAATCGCTGGGATTTCTTCTACGAGATTCGGACCTTTTATCAAACAATCATTTAGCGACAACGAATTATCTGATTTGCACGAGGCATCGAAAACGGGCCTAATTTTGCTAGTTAAACTATCTAATTTGATAACTGGATGATGTGGCAAGTAATGTCCCTTTTCATTCTTTTCAGATTCCGGGATTTTTTCTATTACGTCTTCCGACAGCCATTCTTTAAATATCTTATCGTATTCGTCAAAGTTATTTAATTTCTTCAATTTACGAGTAGTGGCAAAAAGCCTTTTTTCTGCAATATGCCGATTAGATGAAATGTTAGGGGGAAATTTTTGAACCCAGGGCAAGCTTACGCAATATCTCCCATCTTCGTTTCTATGAAGCCCCTTCAAAAATTGTTCCTGAGCTAATTGATCCTCAACCACTTTGGAAAACGTTTGCGCTTCATCGGCAATGTCAATTGTTTCCAAACTCCACATATCAGAAACTTTCATGTTTTGAACATGAAGATTGGTTACTAACATGGATTGGGCACCCTCAAAACTCTGAACATTTAATCCTATTGGTTCTCCGCACAAAGTCCAACCCAATTTAGTATTAATGGCTGTCAAACCCTCATTAAGTTGAATTACATCACCCGTAAGAATTTGTCCATAAATATCACTACCTATCAAAATTTCTATTTCAGGGTAACCGTCACCCACATCTGAAATCCAAATTCTATGCTTTTTTAATTCCCTCAATAATGGACCTTTAGAGACGCGTGGTATCCCTCCACAAATTTTTTCCTGATCTAGAAAGGAGAATTGATATTCAGTACGTCTCCCTGCAGGACTTAATCTCATAGAATATCGTTTATGATTTTTAGACTCAGTTCTTGTTCCCCCAAACAGAGTATGCGCTAAATTCTCAGATGAAAGGCTTTCTAAGTTTAAAGCTTCGGCTGTAGATTTCAGCACATACGACCTTTGAGATCCGCAATCTAAAAGACATCTGACTTTTTTCCTCATGCCCCCTGACACTACTTCAACTATTAATGTCATAAGGAGGACTTCTTTCATACACGAAGGTGTAGACATAGTAGCTTGTACCGTAGTCGACCCCTTTGCACTCCCTACAGTCTCACTCTTTTTTTCCTGAATCTCGGGACATAAAATAATGGGATGAGATCGCTTGCATACATGACATTGTATAAATAATTTACAATCTCTAGCAAAATGTCCAGGCTTAAGGCAGCGTAGGCAGCACTTTAACTCTCTTAATTTATCTAACTTTTCTTTTAGGGACAAAGACCGAGCCATAAAACACTCTTTGCTCTCATGATTTTTTCCGCAAAATACGCACTTTTGCTCCTTGGTTGCTACCAAACTTGCAGCACTCATGGGAGGTTTTTTATTTTTTAATTTGACTTCTCTAGGGCGTTCCTCGCGTGAGGGAGGAGAAATTTCAAACCCCGACCGCGCAAGTTTGACTCTCTGTTCCCCTTCAACTTCTTTTCGCAAAAATTCTAAAAGATTTGAGAGACGTGGTCCCTTGTTATTAAATAGAACGCTTCTCTGCCACACCCTAATCATTTCAGCCGATAAACATGATTCAACCATAGGATATAGCCACGCAGTATTGGAGTCTTGGTGTACACCTAAAGACTCAAGTGCTCTGAGATAGGACTCAATTTTGTCAAACAATGACACCAGGGGTAATTTATCTTTACCTTGTGAACGTACGTTTTGGATAATTAATTTTAATAATTCCCTCACATATATCTCAGTTAAAATTTCTTTATTACCAAAACGCTCCTCAAACGCAGAAATGACTTTCGGATAATTGTCCGAAGTCAAGGGATAACTCTCAATTAACTCATAAGCTCGAGTCCCCGGTAACATTGATTGAGCAAAATAATGAAATTTGTCAACATCATCCAGACTCTTATCCTCGTGGATTTTTTTAAATTGGCCCCAGAACGAAAGATAACTTAACAGTTGACCATCAAATTTTTTAATTTGAATTTTCGGCAATTTGTACCGTTTTTCATTACATGTATTTACACTATTCTCAACATTAGAGCTCATATTAATTTTAAAGTCTGAAATATCCGTTTTTTCTTTTATTCGGCGGCTGAGCGTTATAAATTCATCGGAATATTCCTCGCAACTTATAACTTCCGTTTCTAAATTATCATCAGTAGCCTTAGCTGCTATCATTAAGTCTAACATTTCGGAATCATAAGATTTTAATTCACTAATTATTGTTTGCAATTTAACAAATTTATCCTCTAAAACGGATTTATCCGGCTGCTCTTTTTCTAGTTCGTCCTTTAGAACCTTAGCTGTTCTAGTATAAGAGCTACGTGCCGTTGCACGTTTTTTTTTCAATGTATCAACATTCATTTTTTATATAAATGAAAATATACTCAAAATCTCAAATACAAATCTTATCAATATTCTAACAATAACTCATAAATTCTCATAAATTCTAAACTCAACAATCACAACATTATAATTATAATTTAGCACAATAAATAAAAATTCACCGCACGATTAGTATGAAAACGAAAATATATTATAAATACTAAATATGCTGCATCAGTTATTGTTATTCCTAACGTAAATGGAACTAACTAATAGCATGATTATTTCTCAAATTCAAAAATCATAATCAAATTCGCAATCCTGGCAGGCTCGCCACTTTCTATGTCAGAAACTCAAAATAACAACGTAAAACAATGACATAGAGATGTGCCGCTAAACTGCGATGACACGCCCGCAGGGCGGCTATACTTACTCTTAAAAAAAATACACACTAAACTTCAAATTTAAACCAAAACAAATTAATAAATCTTAACTTTAATGAAACATTTGTATATACAATTCTTAAACATAAAAACGTAACACACTGCTTAAATTTTGACTATGCACAATATGCTAAAATTTAGAATATAGAATATTTACACAATTAAATTTAGAACAAACACATAATTATCATACACTATATACATAGAAATAACATTTTCAGAAATAATCATACTATAAATCGCAAATAACTCATTTTACGATAAACTCAAAAAGGACTCACTTTCTACAAATGTGACGCAGCTATAATTGCATCCCTTACTTTTAATTACTATTTATCCTGTGGGCAGAGGATCTCATCTGTAAAACTTTTAGAACATAAACTTTGCACACACGCACACAATATAACTTATGCCCTATGTGCATTTTTATACTCTTATTCGCAGCAAATATTTCAAGGGTGATTAACGCAACAAACAATTTTAAGTGTTATCGGTCAAAAACCGTTAATATCCGAACCGAACCCTTTTTTCTTTCTTAAAACTCCGCATTTTCGCAGCAAAAAACCTATTATCACTCTTCACTAGCTCAGAAACTGCATGTCTGTCCGAATAATAAAATACCTCTACCCTCTTACGTCATATTATTACATTAACCCTAAAAGCGCGCGAAGAGAAAAAATGTTCTTGTTAGCAAAATAACGGGCAGGAGGAAAAAATTACTTTCGTTACATGTGAGATTTAAAAACACATGGCCCTTGCCAACAAAGAGTAATACCTCTTTCAGGTAAGCAAAGGTTACTAGACGTCCTCGATAAACAACCTTTTTTAAATGTCCCTACAGAAAAAAATTCATACGGATTAAGATCCGGAGAACAAGATGGCCAGGTTGTCGGAAATGCACGACTGATTACTTCGTCATTATTGAAACGTTCCAGAAGAAATGACATTCATCCCTGTTTGTATACTCTTTTATATCCAGAACATGGCTACAAACTATAGGTTTATGCAAGTTTTGTGCTTACAGTGAGAAATTAAAGTTACAGTGGCTGTTTAAGCTTCTTTAGCCTTTTTTTCCATAAGAGTAATAAAAATCAAAACGGAAAAAGGTTTTCTCGTATGTGTTTGGATTTTTTAAATTATTATTTTGTCTTCTTTTCCTATTTTCTGTTGTACAGCGCCATCTAACTGTGTTTCTGCAACTAAATTTTTTTTCGCTCAATCCGTTTCCCCATGGAACTATTAAGAAAGAGGAAGTGACACATCCTTAAAATAGTGAAGCTTCAACTGTAACCGCTTTCGCAGGGGGTTAATTACCACGGCGGAAAACTTCCACCAGTAAATTTAAGTAGACATTTTCTCTTTATTTAAACGCATCTTTAATGCAAAATTCCAATAAAAAGTAATGGCAAAAACTGATATACATTTTTACTGGTGGAAGTTTACTTTGGAGGTAGCAGTTTCGTCACATTGTGACAACCAAGACAACTTACTGTCTGTGTCAGGGAAAAGATTGCAATGCTTGGGCAAACTGACACCAGTAAAAATAAATAGAAATTTTTTACCATAATTGTGAGAGAAATTTTCCATGAATAAGGCGCTTAAATAAGACGAAATTTTCTATTCAAGTTTGCTGGTTGAAGTTTTCACTGGCAGTAATCAGAAACTGTGGATCTGTTTAAAAAAACAGCAACCATCTTGTGACAACCTTCTCAGTTACTTCACTCGCACCTGCTAGACAATACACTATATATCTCCATTTCTTTATTCATAACTCCATTGTTTCCCATGTCTTGAATAGTATGTGCACAAAATTTGAAGCCTTTACACTGAGTAGGAGTATTTAATTCTAACCACACGGTATTTAGATGAATATTACAATTACTCTTCATTAACGAATACCCTAAAAAAGAAGTATATTTAAATAAACCTTTCTCAACATAGAAAAACACTTACTTTTAGAAGTCTCAGAGCGTCAGAAATATTCCTTGAGAATTTCCCATATCGACGAATAGAGTAATCTTTCAGCCTATGAATATGAATAATGTTAAGAAGAATATATTTTCAGTATAATACAACGTGATTAAAAATGTATTAAGTTATTAATGATATGCCATAGAATATACGTGGAACCCTTTCAATAAAATAATAATCCTAAGATCTGCATTTCTTTTAATTTTGAATAAATACTTCATGTAAACCATTCCATTTTAATTATTATATAAACTCCGATTTTCTAATAGTACCATTAACAAAAGATGTCTTATAAATTATATTATTAACGGTAGATGAAATTATATATAATATAATCTTCTTTTAATTCGATAAATTCAATAGAGAACACAACTATAGTTTCGGAAGCAAATAATTATCGGCTCTCTTCGTCAGGTAATTAGAAGTAGAGAGTAGATAATCCGATAACGGGATCTCTTCTCCAGTTGTCGGGTTAGCTACTTTCTGCTACTAATCACCTGATGAAGAAAGCCAATAATCAATTGCTCGTGAATTAATAGTTTTATTATCTATTCATTTTATGGAGAAAAAAGAAGTTCTATAAAGATTTATCAATGCTTTATTGTTTCGAGAGCAATTTATTATCGGCTCTCTTCATCAGGTGATTAGAAGCATAGAATAGTTAACCCGACAACGGGACCTGCAATATTTTGACTAGAATGCGAAGATTGCTTAGAATAGGGGTGATTTATTTTTATGGCAGTTAGTCTATCATAAATATAATTTAACGGGTGATTTCAAAAACTACACAAGTCCACTTTTTTCTAAATGCATTTGTTTTTGTTGAAAACGTGTTCTTGAATGAAGGTTCACATGGATAGACAAAAATTACATAGGTTTATTCATCCGTTGCCACTCAAAATTGTCATTTATTGGAAAAACAACCTTAATCAATGACAATACCAAGATATATTGAAATTATTAAAAACAGAAAAAGAAGAAAATTGGATAGAGCATCATGATGTATATAATTATATGCCTTAATTAGTTGGTGAAGAGGTTTACAGACATTGAATGCTATAATTATATGCCTTAATTAGTTGGTGAAGAGGTTTACAGACATTGAATGCTATAATTATATGCCTTAATTAGTTGGTGAAGAGGTTTACAGACATTGAATGCTATTACTTCTGAATAGTAATACTCGTCTTATTTAATCACTGAATTCTTCGACTCAATAAGGTAGATATTACTATTCCGAATCGTAATATTTGGTGCATATGCACTTAATGCCAAGCATTAAGATGAAGGTGTAAATGATTTATGTCTACTTTGTCAAATACCTAAGCAATTAATTTTTTGTTGTTGTTGTTTTATTTGTCGTGTGCTAAATCACGTGGACTGTAAAATCAAAGGTTTTTTTTAAGTTGTTTTTAATAATATTTTTTTTAATAAAATAAGTAACTGATAATCTACATGTATACATATTTAAAGATTTAAAAAATATAGTGAGCACAGAAAAGTTCTTAAAATGTCTAGCATTTGTGTCAGAGCCGGATTAACTAACTACCGGGACCCTAAGGTTGAATTTTTCATGTGCCCTCTAATTATCCTCAAAACAATACATAAAATACAACAATGAGAACATTTAAAAAAACCTTTTGCATGCATTTACTTTTTTAAATGAATATATAAGAAATTTATAAATGTATGTATTTTCATATGGACATTTATGTAGAATCTCTTACTCTGAAAAAACTCTCTTAGTTTACCAATGAATTTTACCAGAATAAATTTCGCATTGCATATTAACTGCAGTTTTGTTTCAATATTTCAAAATACTGTGTTAAAAAAATATCTTACATTTCTACTAACAAAACTGTTAATAATTAATTGAACACGCAACCATTTAACGCAACACGTCTGATTCATTGTGCGTTGTTGCTGAACTGTTTAGTTTTCTTCTACATACTTTTGAACTTTTTTTTAGAGACGAAGAGAAAACTTTCTCCTGAAAACTTATTAATAATTAATGATATATAAATAATAAAACGTACGTAGGTGTTAGGTAAGATTTCATAAAGCATTTTGTGCTAAAACTAAAAAAAATACCCAACAATTGTAACTTCAGTTTCTTCTTGGATATGATTCAAGAAGTGGGATATTTCTTCAGAAAATGAATCATTGAAGTCCTCAGGGTATTATTTTGTTAACACTTTTGTCGACTTTTTCAATGTCTCTATATAAATATTTAGGAAAGAGATGGAAATCTACAGAAACTACATACAGATTTGTATTCCACCAGGGGGTTATTTAATTGCAACAATAAATTATCTAAAATCCACATATAAACATTTATATAAAAATTATTCAAAGGTACTGTATATAATTTCCTTACAGTGTATTATTTTACATCTAGTTTTATATTCCCTTTGCGCTATATAAGAAGCAGAACTAGATTTTAACATTCCTTCTTTCTAAAAATTCTGAAAAGAATCGTTATATCGAAGTTCCGGTGGGTATTGATATAAAAATTATCAAGTTTTACACTTTCATTTAAATCAAGTTGTGGGTTCTTAAATTTTCTACTAATTCACCCTAATATTGAACTCCAAATGATGCAAATTATTGCGCACTTCAGGTATTCATTTTGCTTCCTTTGAATTTGAATTGCGTTACTTTTTTTCTGGTTAATGAACAATAATTTTCAGTGCCATATTGATATCATTCTTCCACATTAAGTAGGCCATCCATTATAGCTGAGATTCTTTAGAGTTGGACATCTTCAAAGCCAGAGTAAAAGGCCCATATAAAGCCAAGTTCGGACAAAACAATTTCCCATTGATATGTATGTATTAAAAAACGGAAAAAATGCATAAGAGCTCAACAAAATCAAGCTAATATGCTATGGACAACATAACACTTTTCTCTATATCATTCTAATTAAAATCATTCACAATTTAAACAAGGCAGTTACATGCCAACTACGTTATGAACATGAAGTATAAAGAATTTCTTTCAATTTATCTTGGAATTACAATAGTCAGTGAATAAAATGATGTTGAATTATATGCACTAAAATCTATTAAACACCATTATATCTCTAGGTCTAATTCAATATGAAGTATCTTAGAATTTCATGTATTACTTCTTGCGTTACAGCAGCGCTCACAAGAGTTGAAAACACAGAGAGACAGAGAAGAGATACGTCCAAAAGCAGTCAAATCATATTTAGGCTATCTCAAAACGTGCAAATCGTTCGCTGGCTTTAGAATAGGTTGTCCATGACGCAAAAAACTGGGGGAAGAAGATAAGCAAAATACTTGGTTAAAACTTAATAGCATCTTTAGAAAATAACATTCGTAGAAGCACTGTAAAAATTATTGCTAGGGCTATTGGCTACTAAAATAACCCCTGAGTAAATACATCAAAAACTGGAAGCCGAAATTTTTTCCCCTTAATTCAATACTTTTTCTGAAGAATATAGAAGTAATTCAAAAGACAGCAATGTTTGGAATACAATTCATATATTAATGAACTACGCGATTCAATAAGTGAGTAAGGCAAGAAATTATGCACATCATTCCTTTTTTTCATAAAATATTAACCTGATATAAAGAAAAAACCTGAAAGATTTTATTAGCGTGGGGCCTGCTTCTTCCGGTCCCATAGATTTCATGCTACTCAACCTAATGGTAACCCATTTCTGATTTGTATGTAGGACAATTTTTTTTTAATTCCCGAATTTGTTTTAAAAATAATCCCGAAAATTTTTAATAGTTTTTTGTAAATCACCGATTCAGTTCATTTTCCTGATATATTTTGCGAAATATTTTCTATGCATATCTCTAAACATTTCACACGTTTTCATTTAAGAAAATTATCAAGATAAACATAAGGATGATAAAGAAAAAACTGTTTAAAAGAAAAATTGGTTTTCTTCTTAATTTTGAAAAAGTCATATTCAATGCATGAATAAATAAACATTCCCGTATGGAAGGTCCAGGGGGAAATCCCTTTGAGTCCAGAGAAATCAGTTTAGAGAAAATCGCAATTAAAAATTGTGACGTGAGTTCACTGCTGAATTCAGATAATTTTTTCCGGGGGAGGGGGGGTTGCAGATCCGGCAGGGAGAACATTATGGAGTCACTGGGGGGGGGGGGGGGGGATTGCACTTTTAGCCCATTACCAAATGGTACGAAACCTCAACTCTTCCGGGAGAGACATTGTGATGCTAGGGGGGTGTCACCCCCATGCTACCCACTGAATTCATCCCTGCGTAGTTCCTCAACGGCACTGTTTTACTCCTAGCTAAGTTTATGCGAGCTGATTTTGTTTTGCATCGAAAATAATACCATACCGTCTAAAACCTCTTTTAGTTTCGCTCATGCATTATGGCACCACAAATTCAATTTCATAAATAATTGGACTTAAGAGGTTTTTCACCTCGATCCTTCGTATCTTCTCCGGCTTCATTGAATGTCTATAAAATATATTAATAGGCATGCCGTTCACTTGGAGGGAGATTGTCAGAATATGAAAAACTGCAATATTACAAAAGAAGCGTTTAAAGAGTGTCTATAACATTGTGTTCACTGCACCGTAAGACTGTCGCGACTGCTCCCCTGTAGTAAATATTGACTCTAAATTGTGATATTATTTCTCGAAGAAATATACTTAATTTGATGTCCTTCAATCATAAAGAAAAAAAAAGGAAAAATTTCGTATTATGACACCCTTCTGCTAAGTAAACATAATTTCTTTTCTAATTACAAATCATATGAAGTAGTGGAAAGAGTGTTATAAAAATAATCTAAAATGTGTTTTACCAATCATTTAAGTTAACTGGACTACTTCTCCAGGCCATTTCATTCATTAATTCATAAGCAATATCATTTGTTTCAATTCCTTCTGGGGTCAAACCAGTTCCGATCATGGTACTTCCATCAAAATCTCTTCCATCGAATGTCCCCTGATTATAAATCAAATAAAATGAAAATTAGAATTTCATGTAAAGGGTGATCAAAAACATTTTTCCCTGTTTGGTACATCTGTAGCTAAAATTAATGAGCCGAATCAGACCAGATTTTATGTTCGGACTTTTGAAGGCATAGGGAGATGCATTCCGCGAAAAACAAATTGTGCCATTTATTGCAAAAGTTACTAATGTTTTTGGTAGAGTAGGAGAATTTCTGAGGCACTGTCGGAGTCTAAAAAAAGTAAACATTTCGATTAATCGCTATAGTTAAATGCCTTACGTAAATTCTTTAGTACGTATGCGACAGAACAGCCTCTAATTTACCTAGAAAATGCATTCAGACGTACAATAAAGGGGACTAAAAACGGTTTGACTGAATTTTGATCGCGTATTAGGAAGCCTGTAATTAAATTTGACTATTACTTTTTTGAGTTTGTATATTTTTGTTTTATAGAATAAAAAAATATTTGTTGAATTAAAAAAAAAAAACACAATTAAAAAAGTTATATTATTGTACGAGAAAATTATTCTTGTGAAACTAGTTTTGCCACGATATCAATACATTAACTTGTTCAAAAGTTATCGTGGCGAAATCGATGAAAAAGAGTGTTTCGAGATAATTAAGTTTAAGGTTTATCCCTTCGCAGCTATCACAAGTCTGTGAGGTTCAACATTTACGACTTGTACGGCCGTAATTTTAATTTTTTTCCTATCAGACCAACTGCACGACATTTTTAAAGGTTTAACCATTATAAAAATAATGAAAATAATAATAAAATAAGTTTTTTCGTCATTCCAAACCTTTCCGATCTCCTTAGCGTTAACAACAGACGAACTTTTCAGTATACGCCCTCCCACCCCCACCCCCTGAATACTAGGCTTACGTGCTGACATAAAAATGGCGGCTGTCGAAGCGCATCTTTCTAAGTGTTTGTACGGATTCCTGAATTTGGATACCACTATTTTCTAAAAGTTTTCTTTGACTTATTTAATCTCAGAAAAATAAACCGGAGAAAACTTTAAAACAATATGGGTATTCAAATTTAAGGAAACGTAGAAAGGCTGAAAATTATTCGCCTACACAGCCGCCATTTTTGTGTCAGCGCGTAGACGTCGTATTCAGGGGGTGGTGGTCCAGTCTTACTGTATCAAAGTTCAGAAATTCTTTAGTATTTTATTCTTGGCAGTGGCGTATCGTTAGGAGGGGCTGTATCATTTTACTACCAGCATTATTATATAGAAAATTTGGCTTTATTTAATCACAATTACAATAATACTAATAATAAAATGATCCAGACTGCCCTTAACGCTTACGCCACTGATTCTTGGTACTATTCATTTGCAGAATACTATTTATTACTATGCTTGTCTCCCCATGCATTTAAAGGTCTAAATATAAAATACTGTCTCATTCTCTTAGTCAGATATATACTTCCTAGAGATACTTCCAAACAGAGAAATTTATTTTGCGGCTACCTGTTACAAACGATTTCTTATAAGAAACTTTGATATCTAATACAAATTGTAAATCATTTAATTCAATTGACAGGAAAAACATTTTTTAAAACATGACACGCTGTTGTATCTCGCTCATTTATATATATAGTTATTTATTTATTGTTATTATCGAGCGTGTTATTTTTATTATTGTTATAGTCGAAAATGTATTCCAAAACAATTCTAATCTTCTGTTTTAGAATAAAATACCATACTTTTAGCATGTATAAATGCTTTCTGAGAGACAACAACGCCTGATATGGAAACCTTAAAGATACACGTTCACATAGATTTTCGGTATTTTAAATTATTATTTAAAAATTAAAACAGGCACAAATTTCAAATGCTTCGGTCGAGAGCGATTTTATAAAACACTTTAAATTTGCGACTTCAATATTTTAAAAAATATCCAAACTTGGAATATTCTTTTGACGATACTTATAATATGTAATAATGAAATCCATAGATTAAGGACCAAGATGGGATATTTATGGCAAAAGCGTCACTACCGACAAGGGGGAAGAATTAACAAGCCTCCGAAATGTGCCTATGTTGAAGAAATATGTTTACCCTCTATGCTTTGAATATCTATTCTTTCCTAAAACGAAGCAGGTGTCAGACGTCATGCTTGCTTTATTTATTTAGCTCCTTTTTTTTACCGTACATGTATTGGCCACCTTTAACTTACAAAATGATAATTAGTGTAATAATATAAAAGAAAAACCCTAGATAATTCTGTTAATAACGTAAATATGTAAGTTTATGAGATTAAATTATAAAAAATAAAATTCAGGTATTGTGCTAATTTATTCATATCGAATAAAACTTTATTGAGTGTAATGTCAGTACCTCTATTTATTTTTAACTGTTAGGTTTATATAATTCTAAAAATTTGTCGAAATGGATTTTTCCCCATCTGTAATTTTATTATTATTTCTTATATGTTAATATTATAAATATTATTGAATTGAATGTACGTTATTTACATTTAAAACAATATTTTTATTTTATCCGTAAGAAAGGGAAAATGCGTAAATTTTAAAAGATTATTGTAACGATTATTTAATACGTTAAACTTCATAAATTAATAAAACATCGGCTATAAAAATTTTCCTACCGAATGGGAATATTTATGAAATTTTCTAGGATTTGTAGAGTGCAATCGTATATTTTTATATTACACCATTACTTTATGTAGCTTTAAATCCAATTATATCATATTTACTTCATATATAGCATTCAAGACGAAATTTTTACTCTGTTTTTCGTTGCACTTATATCGTTCACTCATCATGTAAAAAAAAAAAAGCATATATCCGTGCATGAACGTAGAATAGATATTAGATATATAAAATAGAATATCTATTCTATGTTCATGTCTCGGTGTAAGATTCTATTGAAAACGTAAATATGAAACAGAAAAAAAAGAAAGATCACAATAAGGTAGATGCTCAATAATAAAAATTTTACAAGGATGGGGAGTTTCTGCCCCATTGTCACTAAAGGCGCTACGATCACAATCGCATTACCATTACGCTCAATGGAAATGTCCCATCTTGTATGTTCATCTATGATGAAATCAGACCTATTATCTTTGAAGGTATTCCGCGAAAGAAAATGGTATTATAAAAGTTACTGATAGGGAAAATTTTGTCAGAGTTTAAAAAAATCAGATATTTACATTTATCGCAATTAAAAGTGTTTATGCAAATTGCCCTCTGCGTATCTGACAGCAAAGTTACTAATTTCCCTTGGACATGCAATAAGTATTCATTAGAATAATGCGGTACTTTTCCAGTATGGGGAGGGGGGGGGGGTGCTTGGCGAGATAAAGAAAATGGCCTGGGCGAGAGAAGTATATTTGGCTTCATATTTTCTGGCAACCTATTCATTTTCATATACACGAGAAATTCTTTCAATATTTATACAATTTATAAAGAATAGATTTATCTATTTTTATACACGAACAAATTAGTAAATTGTATATAAAAAACATACATATATGTATAAATAATATATATATGTACAGGGTGTCCATAATTAAACGACCCCCCTTTAAAGCTGTCTACAGACGAAACTATTGGTCAGAAAGTTGTGAAATTTTGTGACGGACATAATGAAAGAATGGGATTTTGTTTGAGTGAAAAAAAAAAATCAAAATTTCGCCACCAGAGGGCGTTTTTTAATGAATTACACAATTTTTAAAGTTTTTACGCTTTATTTTTCACAGATTAAACAAGAACACATGCAAAGAGCGCTGCGCCTCTACATGTGATTTTTGAACTTTTTTTATTTTTGCTTCTAAAAAAAATCCGACTACCTTGTGAGCGCTTTCTTGCAAACCGCACTCCTTCATCATAATTTCTTCCTTTTTTATGAGTTTTTAAAGTTTTGACGAAATTTTGACTCACCCGGTATATATTTAAATCAGCATAAAAGCTCATTGCGTTTGTTTTCATAACGTTTTATATCACGTGGTAACAAATCTCACATTCTAAAGCCCAAATTGTGCCAAGCTTTCAAAAAGAAACGCCAAGTCCCCTATAGTGGAAAAGTATAAATAATTCATCTGAACAACTAACGACTTGTGCTCAGTATTCGTCAAACCTTGCTATACCACAGTATACAGAAAAACTTTGTTATTGGACGTCTGGTACTGTTTATTTCCCGCGAAATTTGCCTCCCCGTGTCTTCAAAAGTCTGAATACAAAATGAGGTATAAATTCATGTATTAGTTTTAGCTTGAGGTTGTTCAAACCAGCCAGAGTCATTTTACGGCCACTCTGTATGACCATTAACCTATAATTCGCGTCATTGAATTTTTTTTAATTGCATATGCATAGTAGTTGCATAGTTTATTCCTATGCATTGTATATGCGTCGGAGTCGCTGGGAACCAACTACAGAAATTAGGGTTTAAGGGGAGATTTGAATATAGAAGGTCAAAAAAGGAGTGTTTTTAGCATTTATTTTCTGGGATTAGGAAGGAAGATTTTATTTCCGGGGATTTGTTATTTATTATTATTTAAGCACATTTCAAAAAATTTTAAATAAAAAATTGATGATGGTGCTCGAGTTGCGCGGGTGGATGTCCTAGCACGCGCGCTGTGCACTTCCGATCGGGCGGGATCCGATAGATATCCAGAGTCGTCTGCAATCAATTTTCATTAGGGATCAAGAAAGTAGATAATATTGTCTAGAGCTTTAAGTGCTTTGACGTCAAAAGAGTTTAAAATCAACAAAGTGGCAGCTATTCGAAAAAAAGTCTATTTCTGACCCCTATTTTCGCACTTTGGCATCTTCTAAAAATGTTTGTTTTTTTTATAAAAAGGGCTGAAAATGGTCCAAGCTCCAATAGATCGTATTACCTTTAATTTAAGAACAAAATTAGCAAAATCAGTTTAATAGTTTTTGCATTTTGATCCCGCCCAGTTTGAAAAAAGGTCATTTTGCGTTAAATGCGTTTATAGCGCTCCAAAATGGTTTAAAGCCTGCGGACGTGTTGCAGTGTTCCAGATTGCACTGTAAAAAATGATTGTCAAATTCACTGCATTTGTTGCAGTAAACTGCAACGTAATATTTCCGTATGTAAAAATACCGCAAATATAACAGTAGATTTAACGAGGTTTTCCTATTTCAACATCTTTTCATGCGAACAACCAATTAGATCACATAGTTCATTTTACTGACCGGCGTCTGCGCGCCCAAAGACATACAGCAGGTGCATTGTTTCGGGGCCCAGGGAGGCTCAAAGGGGCACAGCTCTTGCAATACACACTGTATATTATTATTTTTTATATTTATGTTCTATGTATACCATAATTTAAAAGAAAGAAAAAAAATGTCTATAAATGTTCTGAGAGACGAAACAGGTGGTCACCGAAGTCGGCTAGGTATTATTAACCCTCTGTCTACCAGAAGGGTCCAATGGACCTGACATGAATATTCAAAATATCTATTCAAACCAGAAATTTCTTCAAAACAAACTAAATGTATAAATCAGACAATAATAAGTTAAATAAACAAATTAAATAGTTTTCAGTAAAAATTCTGGTGTAGAATGTTTTTATAAAACTTGAGTAAAATTTCCGGTAGTTCTAGGGTTAAAGATTCGCATGCTTTTTATGTTTCTCAAGAGTGTGTGTGTGTGTGGGGGGGGGGGGGGATGTGTGATTGATCCTGGACCCGTCACTGCTCTCGGCGGCCTTGAATACGTGTCGTCTTTCTTGTCAGAACTTGTTTGTAAAACTTTTTATTTATTGCTAGATACTAATACAAGCTCTTTTCTTATAACACATATTTGTTTATTTTTTTTAATCCTCAAAGTGCATATCTGTCACCTAATGTGCCTTTTATATTATTTTTATACTGCTTTTTTGGGTATTTTATTTTTTATTATAATAATAATACAAGTATAGTTTCTAAAATATGGTATTCGTTTTTTAACCCTTAAATGAGCGATTTTTTATTTTGTTACGAAAAAGTTATATATGATTCTCTGAAAGGTTTATTACACAGGAAAAATAATGAAAAAATCAGAGATGTATTTTTCATATAATACGTCAATCTTTTCTTCTGTTGCACATCTGCAGTACAAGTAAAAACTTACTGTCGTGTGGCTGTTTTACGGTAAAATATTGCAAATTAGTTAGTACTTTAATAAGTATGTCTCCAAATACCTGTTTTTTATATAATTATTTATTTTATAAAACTTAATCTTTAACCTTTTAATCTGACTTTACACCAGAAAGTTTCAATGATTAATTTCGCTTTATTTAAATACAGAATGTCTGTTTTTTAATTAAAGCAAATTTTGCTATTTTAAATTTCTGGTGTGAATTAGTATATGCGAATAAAAAATATCGATTAAATTCAAAACAGTGTTGTTTGCATACATGCAAAGCTGCGCACTAAAGGGTTAATTAGATACACACACACACATATATATATATATATATATATATACAACAACAATAATAAACTTATATAGCTAATTTATGTTCGTGTTAACATGTTTGCAGTGCGTCAATATTTGAAGAAATGTACACATATTTATGAATTAAATTTAATAAAAAATATTTTCTAATTAAAAAAAATATCAAAGTAATGGAACTTTTAAAACCTTTCTTTAGAGTTTTATGTAAGTGGAATGCATTATTTTTAAGACAGGAAGCTTTGAAATTTCTTACTTGCTCTCAATTTTTTGCCAGCTTTAAAATAATTTCTTACAAAATTTCTAGTAAACAAAAAATATAAATCGAATTTGATGGAAAGGTATGAGAGATTTAAAGTCATAATCTTATTGGATATTTTTTTTTTTTTTACTCACAAACAAAAAATTCAACTCCCACCACTTTCCGCTAGAAGCTTTTTATAAACACATATTCCAGCTTGCTTCCACTTTCTTAAACAAAGGCCGGGAGTTTCTTAAATTTCGCATTTTAATATAGCGAGACTAGAAATTCCTTGAGCATAAGCTTCTCCTTGCACAGTAGGAGGAGTGCGTGTTGGCAGCCTGGATTAGGTGCTATTCTGTCATCCTCTGAAAGCTTAATGTTAGATGTCCACCAGGTAAGATCTCAAATCCTTCAGTATTTTTTACGGACAATTTGCTGTTAGAATTACAGCATTTATTGTGGTAATTTGAACAGAAATATGACTGGGAAATTTACTACAATTATAACCGTTGAAATGAAGGAAAATATGCGATATAATTTACATCGAATTTTACTGCGGTTTTTACGTAGAAACTGCTGGCAACATTGCTGCCAGCAGTTTTTGCCGTAAATTTAACGGAATTTTTTTTACAGTGTGGGGACTTTTTTCTCCCCAGGTTGTTGATTGTCACCGTTTTTTTTTTTTTTTTTTTTTTTTTTTTTTTTAAATAGAAATATTCGCCCTATTTAAAAATATATTAAAAATTCCGAAAAATAAATGAATTATACTATTTAAAAAAAGTGGTGACAGTCAAATAATCTGAATTTAAAAAGTACCCAGTATCTGAATTAAAAGGTACATATACCGGGTGTTTCAAAAGTTCGGTGCGAAAGTAAAACGCGATAAAAAGAAAAGATCTATGAGTCGGAGTGAAATGCGGTTTGCAGATAAATATTCAGCGTGGTACGGGATTTTGTTTGACACCAACAAAAATTAGTTCAAAATCTCGACAATAGAGGGCGCTACTGCAGATTTTTCCATGAAATAATCAAACACTTCTCACACAACGCGATATTTGGATACAAAAATATTAGAGAATACTTTTTTGTATCCAAATCTTGCGTCGTATGTGCAATAAAAAAATATTCCATGGGATTATCTGAAGTAGCGCTCTCTATTGTCGAGATTTTGAACAAAATTTTTTGTTGCTGTCAAACAAAATCCCGTACCACGCTGAAAAATTATCTGTAAACTGCATGCCTCTTCGATCCATAGATCTGTTTTTTTATCGCGTTTTACTTTCGCACCGAACTTTCGAAACACCCGGTATACGTGCCACATAAGGTGCTCAGAATCCTTGATTATTACCACAAATTATTTTTTATTGTAAATTTTGGCTTATTTAATCGGTGCCTTTTCTCGATTAAATTACGCAAAGATTTCTTTTTTGAAAAACCCGTGATAAAAGGTAAAAAATTCTGTAAAAGACGCTCGCCGCAAAGGTGTTAAAGAACATTGCTAAAAAGAAAATCTGGAGTGACTCCACTAGACTTCCGAATACAGACGTAAATGTGTCTAAAGTAAAAAAGGGGGAAATTTTAATGGAGTCGTCTGCATTCGAACGCTGGACCTCCCGATTTGGAACTGAGGAAGTTACGTCTGCGCCACTCCCGCATGATGACATCGCAATATTTATCATGATGACAATATTTATCACTTATACCATGTCGCATTTTCTTGGTGATTTTCCCTATAGAACTGGTTGCAAATTGGTTTGAAAAGGGATTGAAATTGGATTCAATACCTAATACGTCTGCTGATTTTTACGAAAATCTATAAGTTCTTGCGACAGTGGTCTATAACATATTCGCCCAATGGGAGCTCAATCGAAGTACCCTTTGGAAGTTAGCGTTTTAACTCTCACGCACACGCACACATACATACAAATCATGATTACAATATTTCCCTTACTCTATATACTTGGAAAGTAAAAATACTATTTAACCCCTTAAAAATCACTTAATGTTTATGAAAACTATCAAAAACGTTTATTTTTTGTTTTGTTTTTTAGCTCCCGGTACGGTATGCTATTTCTTTCTCCCAGCTTATTTTGTGCCGTCTCTAAAAAATAACGTAACCTTACAGAAGCCAGTCGTAAAACAAAGCAGTACGATTAAATACTTTATAGCAATTTTTAAATTTCTAAGCATCGCACATTTTCAAGTTTTATACCGTCATATTGGGGAGGGGGGGGGGGGAAAGTACTTCTAAATGCAATTTGTTTGAAAACTGTATCTCCATTTATTTTTGAAATATTAATTTTTTTGTAGTTTTTAGCACCATTTGTTTAATTTTGGTAACTCAAGTACGCCATTTCTGTAGAAAGTAAAGGGAAAATAGTTGAAAAATAGCAATTATATCTTTTTGTTGCCATTTTCTCATAACAGCCGAAAGAAAATGTAATTAAAATACGTGCCATTTTGAAAAAATATTAAACGAATAAATTATGTTAAAACATGGAGCTATTATAAACTATATTTAATTTTAAGTTAATGATACAAACAAATGAAGGCCTATGAATCATTAGATAGCCTTTTTTTTCGTCGAGTTTCTTTAATGACGGCATCTTTTTGCTGCATTTGTGTATTATTTTGCGATAGTGACATCCTATGCATGCTTTACTGTAGATGTTTAAGAGTGGACCGTAAATGTGGAATTCTTAAGCAGATGCGACTGACGTCATTTTACATAAAATAAAAGTGTGTGCTTTAAGTCTTAAAATTGAAATATATTTTGTACTATTTATATATACATTTTTTTTTTTCATCGGGGGCAACACTAAATTCTGAAAAAGCTGAATTCCTGTTTTCTAGTTTTTTTTTTTTTTTTTTTTTTTTTTGCAGAAATTGAAAAAGTATAAGATTTCTAAATGAAATATGCAGTTAGTTGTATGTTTTAGGCGAAAAGAAAGATGTAATAGAACATATTCACATTTGCAGAAAAGCCATAAAGCGGGTATTGCCTTAACACTAGAACTACCGTGAGAACTAGAACTACATTTTGACGGTTGCCATATGAATATGTTTTGGCTCAAACCAGAAATTTGATTATGAAATAAGTTTAAAAGTTACAAAGAAGAAAAACGCTAAATAATAAGGTGAAACTGTTTTAAATCAAAATTCTGGTGTGAAATATTTTTATAAAACTTGACTCAAATTTCCGGTAGTTCTAGTGCTAATGTTTGTTTTACACCATACAAATTAATGCCACACACGGTCAGATATCAGTACCGCACCATTACTGGTGTCATCAGATTGATCATCAGAATCTCAACCGCCATGAAATCTACTTTCTTCAGAATCACTGCCAGATTGACTCTGATTATCATCAGAAATGCTTGATTCATCGGAACCCGTAATTCAATATAGAACGTAGAAGCCAACGCTATTTCTCAGACTTCATACTGAAACCCCAACTAAATTTTTCTAGTTTCAGAAGTTTTTTTCTGGTAGTGTAACACCTTTATTTCTTTATGCCGACAATATTACGGGCACGAGAAATAGAGAACGATACCTCAGCCGCTGCCATCGAAATACTCAAGGGCAGAGGACACGAGTTGTGACGTCATTACTAATCGACCGATTTCTCACTAGTGTAGGGATCCACACCGGAAATTTTTGACTAACAATTTTCTGTTATTTTATTTGTGTAATATATATCATCTTATAAAACAATAATAACTATTTAAAATTACTGGTGAGAATTCGGAAACCCTAAATAAAAATTCAGCCAGATGCGGAATGCCACAGCGTTGCCGCACCTGACTGATTTTTTACTGGGGGATTCCAAATTACCACCAGTAAGTTTAAATAGTTATTATTGTTTTATAAGATGATAGATATTCCGCAAATAAAATAAAAGAAAATTGCAATTCAAAATTTTCCGGTGTGAATTTCAACACTAGTGCGAAGCCGGTCGATTAGTAATGACGTCACAACTCGTGTCCTCTGGCCTTGAGTATTTCGGTGGCAGCGCCTCAGCCCGTCATAGTGACGAGAGCAATATTAAAGGGGTTAAGCATGAGTAAAATTAATTTTTAAATATTTTTTAATTGCACTTTGTTCACGTATGTAATAAAAAAAATAATACAATAAAAACCTCTAAACAAGTATTATAATCTATCATATTGTTATGTGATGAGACGACTTAATTTAATACGGCCAGTAAATTTCAGCATTTTAAACGGCAATTATTTTCAAGTTCAACTAACACGTCTTTATTCTCTCATTCAAGTTTTTTATCTCATTTGTTTTAGAAACATCAGAACTTAATATATACAGCGCTCCCACTGTTCTTACTTTTGAGTACCACTTTTTCCAAATAGTAATCTTCTGATTATTAACCCTCTCGCTGCTCAGCCCAAGATATGCTCGAACAGGGATTTTTCCGTCAAATTAATACTATTTGGTCATTCCCATCAGTTATTTTTTAGCAAAAACTTTGTCTGATTTAATCAGGCCATTTCCCCCGATTACGATAGTCAAAAATTTCTGCTTTAAAGAACCGGTGATAAGCGATTAAAAATTCTGTAAAAGACGCTCATCGCGAAGAATTACTTACGCAGCGAGAGGGTTAAGTCGTAGAAAAATTTTGCAAAAGATTACTAAAGATTATTATTAAAAAGTAGTTTTACTCAAACTTAAAACACGTGGAATACTGATGTATATCCCCATGCATAATAAAAGTATAAATTGGAAACTTTATTTGTGAAAGAAAATATAGATTGTTATTATTATCGTTATTATCATTGCTATAAGAAGATACAATGAAAAAGGCTGAAATATGATAATAATAAATATATAAATTTATGTAATTATTTAAACATATCCAAATTTTTAGGACTAATAAGACATGTTTACATCAAATAAAACAAGGGAATACTTCGTAACTGAGAGCAATATGGTAAATTTTCTCTGTATTATTCCCATGTTTTGTCGAAATGCAAATGAATGTCTCCTGGGAATTTGAAAACATCAATAATAAACAAGATTTTATGAATACTTTCGTTTAACAAAGAGGAGGCATACAAATGGATCACAAATGCATAGTAAGATTTTGCCTCTCTACACATTTCGTATTTTGTAACTAAGGGAATTGTGGTGAATATAAATCCCGTAGCGTGAATGTTCTGTTCAGCACTTTATTACACATTCCTAACCCTCCTATTACCATTGGGGGTCTTATTTGACCCCAGTTATTTTCTATTTTGAAATTTTTAATGTTTAAAGCCACAAAAAAATATATAATTTATACTTAATCTTTAACTGATGTCACGCGGTCTCCCAGACCCCGCGACTCCCAGCTGTAAACACTTTTACAGCTTTTTACTTTTCTGTACTGAAGTTAAATAATATGAATAAAATACTTTTTTCATGCAATTTAATTCACATGCTCCTAAGAGAAGTACAACGATATTGTTAGGACAAAATTTAAGTAAATTCAACCATTTGAGTTATTTTTTTTAATTCATTTTATTCGAGGGGTCTGAGAGACCGGATCACATCAGTTGTGTGACAAATTTTAGTCACATCAGTTAAAGGTTTAATATACACCTCCTAGGACGATGTTACATATAATTAAATTAAATTCTTGATTCAAATCATGTAAAACTAAGAATCCTCAGAAAATATTAAAAGCTGGTACTAAGAGGGTTTAAATGTAAATAATTGGATTATATCTTATACAAGCCCCTACTATTTCTGTTTTACATATAAATGCTTGTGTTTAACATATACCGGGTGTCCCAAAAATGATTGATGAATTTTAAAATTTAATAACTTCCAAAGCGTGACAGATATTAAAAAAATTCTTGCAAGTGGGCTATGTATGATGTCGGGAGTTTTTGTACTGTGATTCTTGATTTTAGTTCAAATTACAAACAATAGATGGCGCTGAGGGCAATAGGCGTTCAGTCCAGACCCGATTTTTGGTACTTCGGGATCCATTCAATACCTTTTAATCTCCTTTTTTTTTTTTGCGTGGAAGAAGAGAGAGACCGAAAAATCGAGCCAGAATTTAGCGGTTATTGCTTGTAGCGCCATCTATCGATGCTATTTGTAACTAAAACTGAGAATCGCAGCATAAAAACTCCTGACATCTTACATAACACGCATGCAAGAATTTTTTTAATATTTCGCACCGTTTGCAAGTTATTGAATTTTAAAATCCATCAGTCATTTTTGGGACATCCGGTAAATATAATGTACAAATTTCTTTAAGAAAGGCAAAATATGCTGTATTGTTTCAGACAAAACGTATGTATTTAACACTTAGTTTATGGGACTTTATCAGGACTGGCGGCTATTTTGACTACGGTTCGGGACATAAGCTTCCCTGTGGAATGTTTTTTTATTATATCCGTATTACTTTCAGAAAATAAAATCTCTTCCATACTCTTATACGAGTATATTTTCACGATAAAGCTACCATAAAGAAACATTTTTTTTAAATTGTGGTCACTTGAAGGAAGAGAATAAAAAAAAAATAGGCCATTTGGACGTATATGTCCCGAACCGTAATAAAAGGATTAATATAGGAATTTAACCCTTTAAGGACGGGCGTCATTTAATGACATTTAAAATGTTAATGCCAGTAATTCCATATAGTATTTTTCTCTTTATATTCCATGAATATTTTCCAAGAATTCTGCTATTTGAAAAGGCAAAGTTTTCAACTAAAATATTGTGGTAATAAAAAAAAATACACCCTACATGGGACGTATACGTCCCACCTGTTCTAAAAGGGTTAACATTGTGATTACGGGCCAGGGCCAGCAACTATTTTTATATTCAATTGTACCACAATTTACAAAATGTTTCTTTGTCGTAGGTTTAACGAGAAAATATCTTTGCATAAATGTATGGCCGAAATTATTTTTCTGAAAGTAGTACAAATAAAATAAAAAAGGAATCCACTGTGACGTTTATGTCCCGAGTCGTATTCAAAGGGTTAATTTTTTAAATTGCAGAATTCGTAATCACAGCATTTATTAACAGAATATGTAGGGGTATTTCTGCGGTTTTATAAAGCGAAAAATTCTATTAAAAATTGTTATAAAACTGCACTGACCCTGGATATACAAAACTATTTTTTTAATGACTTGCGATTTTGAAAAAAAGAAACAAACAAACAAGCAAACAAAAAACAAAAATAGTAAGGGCTTGTATAAGATATAATCCAATTATTTACATTTCAACCCTCCTAGTACCAGCTTTTAATATTTTCTTAGTTTTACATGATTTGAAACAAGAATTATTTTAATTATATGTAACATCTTCCTAGGAAGTGTCTATTCAATTAAATAAATTAAGTATAAATTATATTTATTTTTTGTGGTTTGAAACATTAAAATATAATGTATACATTTCATTATATAAATATAATGTATAAATATGAACAAATAATTTCATATTCATTTAGTATATAATTTTATATATTGTTTGATTCACTTTCTGGTTATGAATTTTTAAAAATGTACAAAAGTAACGCAAATATAGATATGAGAGGAAAAATTCAAACGACAACATTAACTTTTCATAAAATTAATTTTTAGGGTTTTTTCTTATCTTTCTGTTTTTTAATATTTTTATTTTTTCTCTCTTTTTCAAATGTCAAAGACGATATCTAAACTTTGTGACTAGTGTCTTCAAGAAAAAAAAATCCAGAAAAGAAGGATTTCCAGGTTATATACATTAAGAGCTTCTTAGTGGCAAAGCTCTTGAAATTCTCATACGTATAACAAGAACATGAATCTTGAAGATATTTTCCTTGAATCCTTCGTGACTAAATATGTCTTTTATCTTTTTATGTAATAAAATTCTAGACCGTAAATAAATACAAGAAGAGAAGATTATGAAAAAAGATACATCATCATCTTCACAAATATCAATATTTCTGCTTTTCAAAATTTGAACTTTTTCGAAAAAAAAAAACTTTTTTATATTATTACACTCTTTGTTTTTAGGTGCGTTCGTAATTATATAAATACGTAGCACCTCATAGTCTTGGTCTAGTCCGTCCGTCTGTGCGCATATATCAGTGCAAAAACTACCCAACCGAATCGTTTGGAATTTAATATATATAATCGTTGCAGAATTTTGTCGAGTCATTTCAAATTTTACGAAAATCGAGTCAAAACGCATAAAGATATTAGTAAAAGTTTAATTCGTTCTGTTAAACCCTATCAAACGTAATTAACTCAGTGATATTCCATGATAGGTAATGATTCTAGGTTGCCATGGTGATTGCGTCCTATTTAAGATGGAATCCTATTATTTCGGTATTACTGAATTTAATATACATAATCGTAATGCATTTTGTTTTCACGCATTTTTTAATAATAATGCAACAGCTATTGCACCACGATATGAATATTTATAAAACTAGTTATAGTACGAACGCACCCCTTCTGCCACGTTCCACCTACAATTTCCGACTTGTTTATTTAAACTATTTATATTTTATTTTTTACATTTTAGTGCTTAAATTATTTCATCGTTATGGCTTCACAGTTAATTGGCATATTTTAGAGAGCGTGGTGTAGCGAATAATCAACTCCATTGTTTTTGTAACTCGTTACCATACAGAAAATTTTCGACTTATCACCTACGCCCGGCTAACGGAAAAATACCCCAAAATTAATTTATTAATATATATTTAAGTACTAACTACAGTAAAATATTGTGTTGCCATTAGAAACACAGTTGTGTATATATTTTTAATAAATCTACCATATATGGAGGAGAGTTAAAAATCGATTAAAAAAATTCCATCTACGCATAAATGAACCAAGTTAGGTTAAGTAAAAGAACGTAAACTATACAAATAAAAGAAAAAATCGCTCTGTGTAATGTGTTGGCGATGTCTAGCGAAATCTGGCAAACGTAGAAATCTGAAAATTTGGATGAGGATACTTCAAGGCAGATACAAATGCATCTGAGCCTAATATTTTTATTTCTCCGATAATTAGCCGAGATATTAATTAAAAACTCATCAAAAAACTTTTTTTGGCTGCAAATCGGCGAGAGTGAGCTCGCTCAGTCCCTTCTTCTCCGAACGCGTATAGAAAGAAAGAACAAGGTGCTGTATTTTTTTCTTTTTTTGCACGACAGTCGAACCGTTCGGGATACGGAAAGAAAGAAGACATATTCTTAAATTTCATACTTTTTATACACCGCAAGCAGTTCGAAAAAATATTGTTTTTAACACTTTGAAAGTTTTTTAAGAGTCTTTTTCTCTTTTTTTTTTTCTTTCAATTACAGAGATACAGTCATTCAGGGTAACTTTGAACCATGGGGTGTAACTTTGCACCACCTCCTATTTCTTAATATTTTTGACTCCAAAAGACTAAATAAACTCCAGAACTGAGCTCTATTGGCAAGGTTCTAAACTGGGATTTCTACTCTTTATTTTAGAAAATAAATTAGCAACATTATGCGCTATTAATATCATCATCTAATCATTTTTGTGAAGTACTGTTTTCAAGCTAATTTTGAATGCTGTTTTGAAGCTGTTGTAATCCAATTAAATTTTCATAGTAAGTAACAATATACTCATTTATCAGACATATTATTGTCTAAATGTTGTAAATGTGATAATATTTTGTGATTATTTATTTTTTAAATAGTCAATAAAATGTAAAATAAGAAGGCACTAACATTTTATCACATTTTCAGGGTAACTTTGAGCCGGCTCAAAGTTATACTGATGTTTATAATTTACTGATTATAGGTGCTACTGTAAAAAAATTTTCCATATTTGCACGTATATTTTATATAAATGCCGAAAGTGTACATTAGATATAACATGTAAATATTTTCACAAATATGTGTAAAATACATACAATTCATTTAAAGGCGTTTTTCGGGGCGGAGCTACTCAAATTTGACATTTCATATCGACATTTTTTATTCTTTTTTGAATAATACTAGTACTAGTATGTATTACTGTAACTATGGATATATTATTGAGATAAAACATTGAAATTGTTTTCCGCTGCATTTTTATGTTTTATATGAACAATAAACAGGTTTTTTTTTTTTATTTCTAAATGTTCATGGTTCTCTTCTTCCACTTTTCTGATGCCTGATATTTTTTGTAATATCATAAATTATACAGATCTTGTGATGTTGGGAAATGTAAATTCGGAGTCTTTACATATTGGAAACATTTTTGGGTGGTTTAAAGTTGTCCTTACTATAATACTTTTTTTTATAATGAATTATTTTAGATAATATTTATCATATGGTGCAAAGTTACCCTAAATGGCTGGGTAACTTTGAACAAGGATAAAAATTCATTTTTTATTGCTTTTATCCTTATTATTCCTTAATTTTTGATAGTCAAACAATAAT
Source organism: Maratus speciosus (assembly GCA_963932465.1). NCBI lineage: Eukaryota > Metazoa > Arthropoda > Arachnida > Araneae > Salticidae > Maratus > Maratus speciosus. The sequence continues at coordinate 574,385,999 of OZ010787.1, forward strand.
TTAGGATCATTTCTTCTCTTTTATGCCCCTAAGTTGCAACAATATTCTTAAAATAAGAGTGTGGCATATGAAAATAGAGAAAATGAGGATCAAAGTTACCCTGAATGACTGTACCGATTAAGAAAAAATATGCATTTAAAGCTGAGACCTTTTTTTTTTCGACGGTGAAATTAGTTTTCAAAAATACGAGTTTTAACAATTTCAAGAAACTCGTGACCGCAGTTCACTTTGCTCCTTCCGGCGACGATCTTTTTTCTAAGCTAAAAGTAAATAAACGTCCATATTACAAATTAAACACACAACCTTTTTAGAGCATCTCGGCAGACCATATTTACAACACCGACAAAAATTTCAATATGTTCGGATGACTAGAAGTATTTAACCCTTAAATGCCTGATTTTTCAAAAATCATTGTAATAATGTTTTTCGGCTTTCACTTTTTAAATAAATCATGGGAAAAATACTTTAAAAAATCATATTTTGTTTTAAGTATAGTTTACGGTTAAAAAACAGTTTGTTACTAATCGGCAATACTGGTGTTTAATTGAAAAAATATTTTTCCTTGATAAAATTCTATAATATTAAACGCACAAGAATTTTAGGAACTTTAATAAGAAATAAATTTTACTTGCTTACTGCAGAACAAAATTGGGTATTTCGCAAGCATCCAAACAAAACAATAACAACAAGTAGCAACAATTGAAAAAATAAATCTATCTTTATTGTTAAACTGCACAATTGTTGCCATCTTCATGTTGAAAATCAATTTAATAATATTTTCAGAATGTATTTTATTGGCGACATTAGGCATTGTAGCTCCAATATTATTCTAATAGTATTTTAGAGCCTAAATTGGGTATGTTGCCGAAAAGCAACACCCGGCATTTAAGGGTTAAAGAAAAAGAGAAATTTTCGCTTAAATCTCTAAAAAGCGGGGTGTTGCGGCGCGGCTTTGCTCGCCTTGGGCTCATTTTTTCACTACTAAATATGCATATTTTTTCACGAAATTTTAAAGAGGGTTTGGATATAGTTATATTTACAACCGATTAAAATGTCAGAGGTTTCGAACGATAAAAACTATTTGCGTTTTGTTATGTTAAAGGATCCAAAGCGAATACAACAACAACAACGAAAAGCGAGAAGAAAGCACATACCTTTTACAACTACATATCGATATGTATTCATGAAATTTTCATACGGACTGCAAAACCGTTATATTTATAAGCGATAAAAATTTCAATGACTTCGTTCAATAAAAACCTAAAGAAAAAAAAAATGCAATTTAACAAATTACAACGACTATTTGGAAAATGATTTTTTCAAAGATTAAAATTTAAGACATAAAAAATCACACGCAGTTGATCATACATTACGTACGCCGTGGATTACATTTTCGGTACTGTAAATTTTTAAACTTCTACGGAGCTGGTCACTCATTACGTACGCCGTGGATTAAACATTAATATTCCTGGACCAATTTTAAATGAAATTTCATTCTTAAACTTCTAAACATCCCACAATACTACTTTTTACACCGTCGTATAGAGAAAAAAAAATGTACTTTTAAATGCAATTTGTTTGAAAGCTGTATCTTAATTTGTTTCTGAGTTATTATTTTTTTTTGTAGTTTTTATTACTTTTTTGTCATAGGGGCAACAGAAGTATCCATCTCTGTTGAAAATAAAGGGAAAATACAGATTACTGTATAGACCAATCAGAAAACGAATAAAATTCGGATTCAACCAATAAAACGCTTCAGATATGTTTTTGATTTCCTACCCTGACAGAGGACAATAACCATTTTTCCAAATGGTTAAAAAAAAAACTATGAAACGATCCTACAAAAAGAACAAGAAAATATCTTCTTACGATCGCTTTTACCACTAGATATCAATATTTTTTCGTGAATTTTTAATTTAAAAATATAAATTCATACAAAATCGGTTTAAAGATACAAAATCATATAAATTTGAGGTTTATTTAAGGTCATTATCAAAGGGCGACAACGTCAGGCGGGTCAGCTAGTATGCAATATTGGATGATGCTTTCATTAGCTCTAAGTAGAATGACTAGATAAAATGCGAAATTCAGTAAAACAAAATCAAATGTAATTTTTATTTTACTTTTAAAAAACTTATGCAGAAAAGACTAGGGTGCATAAGACTACTAAATTGGCCCCTTTCAATGGTAGTTTCTTCTATTTGCATTATACAAATTTCTCTTATTGTTTATTATATTTATTCAAAGTTATATAATATTTAGTTCACTGTAATAGTTAAAAAGATATTTTTTGGTAGCCAAACTTGACTTTCTTTTATTTATTTTTTTTCACATTTTATCCCTTTTTCCGCATAGAGTGAACTAATGTACCATTTTGAGTTCAATATATGTTTATGTTAGGAGTATAAGATTTATAAAACATTAAAATAAATTTGGTGCCTTCATTTTCTGCTACTAAAAATAAACAAATAAATGAAATAAAGAAATTTTACATTTCCTTTTGTTTTACTGAATCTTGCATTTTATGTAGTTATTCTATATAGAGTTAATGAAAGCATCATTTTAATCTTGATAAATGTCTATTTATATTTTTCAAATAAATTATTACTGCCTCATTTTGCTCATAGTTGAAAAAAATATTTTACTTTACAGGACAAATACAGCTTATTAAGTTATACTTTTATACAGCTGTTGTATAGATTTTTATATATTTACATAAAATTATATTTATGTATTATCAATAAATAAATCATATTTCGGTATATTATCAATAAATAAATCATATTTCAGTAGTGACAATAAATAAATTATTTGAATGTAGTGTCAATTTATATTTAGTCATTTTTAATCAGGGTTGGTTTTTTACCGGTATTATCTAGTTTTTATCAGAATGCGGAAAAAACCTTGTTTTTTCTGGGAAAAGTGTAACAACCTGAGTAAAATACTATTAGTCTCTACATATTTATCAATAAATATCAGACTATTTTGTTAATAATGCATATATGTATTATTTCTATTTTATGACAAATTATTAATTTAACAGTTAGTATAATAATTATTATTAGGCACCATTAATGCTAGAACGACCGCAAATTTTACCCAAGTGTTAGAAAAATATTTTACACCAGAATTTTCATTTGAAACTATTTAACTTGTTTATGTAACTTATTTAACCATGATACATCTTTTACTTATTTTTGAAAGAAATTTCTGGTTCGAATAGAAAAATTTGTATTTGGTAGCGGTCAAAATGACTGCTATGGTCTTTCTAGTGTTAACCGGTACATTACATGTAAGATAAAATACCAATAGATAAAAAGATGTTTTGGCGAATTTCACCAGCTAAGTGTTAGCAGTTAGCAACTGATGGGTTTTATTAAAATAATTCTTTATCAGAAAAAAAAATGTTTTTACTAATAAAAACACAAATAACTGCCTTTTTCACCAATAACTGCGTTTGTAAAAATTTAGATACATTCATAATGAATTAAGAAATAGGCTTGGTGTGAAAACAGTTACAAATCTAAGCATTATTACATAATAATGTTCAAATGCATAGGTTAACTAGATCAGAAAGATTTAATAGATTAATTAGATTTAAATATTAGTTAGTTTAATGGGGTAGGATACCTTTGAAAATGTCGAAAAAGTAAAAAATATCACCATGTTCCAAGCTTCAAAACTTGTGTAATAAGTCAAAAATGTAAATCAAACTTCATTTAAATATAAAGCTCATATTTAAATTTATATTTAAAAAATTATATATACTTGTAAATTCATTCATAAATAAATATTGAAATGATAAGTTTAAAAATATATATGATAATAAGATAAAAAATCTTGGGCGCATGACAAAATCTGAAAATATGCATATAAAGAGGAAATTTTGGTGAAAATAAATACATAATAGTGTTACCTGTATACTAAAACCAAAATATTGGTAAAAAATTATTGACTAAATGAAAATTTTTCACTGTTTATAAAATATTTTCAAAGTACCAAAAAAAAAAAATCTTACCTTTTCTGGTTTTAAGTTTGTAGATAATACAGAAATGAATATCGGTTGAGCAAAAAGTCCGTATAAACTTTAAAAATTCATAAAAACCGAAAAGAAAAACTGTTTGCAGGAATATTATCTATAGGTCACGGGAATTTTTTTAAGACAGAAATAAAAAGTAACTGAAAAAACAGCCGACAGATGGCGCTAGTTCGTGCGATTTTGGTGGAAATATGCAAATGAAGCAGTTATAAGAATTTGCGCTCCTAATCCAGTACTTGTTCACCGTTGTGAGCCGTGTACGTGATCAACGATGCTGAGTATGAAGGATAAAACTTTGTTGGTGAAGTAGTATTTTAGATGAACTAGTTCTGGATTAGGAGCGCAAATTCTTATTGTCGTTTCATTTCTTATTTCCACCAAAATCACACGATCCAGCTCCATCTGTCGGCTGTTTTTTGAGTTATTTTTTATTTTTGTCTTAAAAAAATCCCCGTGACCTATAGATGCTAATCCTGCAAACAGTTTTTAATTTCGGTTATTTTTTTCGGTTTTTATGAATTTTTAAAGTTTATACGGGCATTTTGCTCACCCGGTATGTGCAGTGTTGCCAGTGGGCTACTTATTTTTAATTTAGATATCTTGATTGGCACCACTTTTCTGAAATGGTAAAATTCCTGATGTTTTCAGCTTAATTAATATGTTATTAAATAAGAGGAATTTTACCTTTCAAAAAAGTGGTGTCAATCAAGAAATCTGAATTTTAAAAAAGTAGCCCTTTGGCAACACTGAATATGTGGTGAAAATTTCTTTTGACTGCCATGCATAGTTTTTTAGTAACACTGCGCGCAGTATCAAAATTCATCGTTTTGAATAAACCCAACGCAAAGTTTAATTATCATATGTCTTAATATGTAGTCGTAATAAAACTGCCATAATTAGCAAACTAATGGGAATTAGGTAGATTTCGTATGAAATACTACCTATTGGCGTCGTTCCTATGTTGGAATTTCTGAAAACATTTTGCAGATCTACACCGATCATGACCCCTAGAGTCCAAAACCACCCTCAGTAAAAAACTTTTTATATCTATCTATCTATCTATCTATCTATGTATGTATCTATCTATATATATCACCTTCTTCTGGACACGATAACTTCCACAATTCTGCACCAATCTCTTCCAAACTGATACATAAATTCAAGGAGCGTAAAATCTCGGTCAAGTTCGTTAATGGGCAAAATCGGACCAAGGGGATGGAAATAGGGAGGGGTTTTGTGAAAACCGAAAAAACCCCATAACTTCTTAATTTTTGCACATATCGAAGCAGTTTAAAATTTTTATTACTTCTAAAAATAGGGCCAAAAATTTATGTATTACAGATTTTTGATAAAGTTAAAAATGGGCTCAAGGGGCGCAAAAATAGGGTTTTTGGGAGAAACAAATTCATAAATTCGTCAATTCTCAAGATATCAAATCCAATTAACTTTATCATGAATCTCCTTAACATTATCTACAACTTTTATATTCACAAGTTTTTGATAGGACCAATTCGTACCGCAAAAAATTACAAACGAAAACAAAAAGGGCGTTTGAAGAAGAACAAAATCCATAACTCCGTCAATTCAAAATATATAAAATCCCCATGAATTTATCATATATCTTCTTAATATTGTCTACGACATCTATATGGACAAGTTTTGGATAGGACCAATTCTTACAGCAAAAACAAATTAAAAATACCTAGCGGTTGAAGAAAAAAATCATATTAGTAAGGGTGTATTCAAATCCAAACTGCTTATTTTCTGACTCATTTTAAAATTCATTTTTACTCTCAAAGGCTTCCAATTGGTACCTTTTCTTACTCAGAAACTATATAATGTACCATAATGGTCAACTTTTTGATAGAGGCAGAATATATTTTAAAACATGCTGTCAAAGTGGGCCTTTTGAGCCGAATTTCCCGAAGCGGATTGTGTTGGAAAAATCATCGTATTAAGGTAGTATTCAAATCCAAACTGCTTATTTTCTGACTCATTTTTAAAATCATTTTTGCTCTCAAACGCATCCAATTGGTAGATTCGCTTATTCAGAAACTATATAATGTACCGTAATGATCGATGTTTTGACAGAGGCAGAATATATTTCAAAACATGATGTCAAAGTGGACATTTTGAACGGAATTTCCCGAAGCGATTGTGTTAGAAACGAAAAATATTGTCTTACTGAGAAAATAATTGTTTATATATCAAGTTTTAATTAATTGAACGAAAGTTAAAATCACAGGTCGCTTATAAATCTCTTCAAAAATCACGTCAACAAGTTTCATGTTTTTCCTATTAAAAATGAATCTGGAATTATGCCAGAAAATTTCGAGTTGTTGAGCATGGAAAAGTATTTTTTTTGAATACCGCCCTATGCCCTAACATGATTCTGATAAAACTAGTCATTATATAAAAATGAAATAAAAACTCGTCAAAAGCGGCCAGATAAAATTGTTAAAGTGGGTTTACCTCTAATCATGATTTGGTTTTTGTTTGTGAAATTAGTATACTTAACTTCGAAATCTACCTCCGCCTGTAGGCCGGGCCGGCAGGGATTTTTTTTAATGCGGTTTTTTTGCATATTGTTCAGATATGATTACGGAATCAAAATATATATTAAAAAAATTCTAAAATTTTGACGGTTTAAAGGTTATCCTATCACCTTAAAGATTAATCAGATTTAGAGATTAATTAGATTAATTAGATTTAAAGATTAATTAGAAAAAGATTAAAAAAATTAATTAATTTAAAGATTAAAATTTTTAAATCAAAGATTATTATTTGAATTAGTTTAAGGGTTAATTAGATTTAAAGGATTATTTAGATTTAAAAGATGAATTAGATTTAAACTAATAAAAACATTCAAATTGCTTTTGTCACCAATAATGGAGTTTTTTCTTCTTTTTTTTAAAATTTAGATAGATTCATAATGAATTTAAAAATAGGCTTTCTGTGAAAAAGTTGCAAACGTCTGTATGTAATCAATACTTCCACTTCTACGTTTTGTGAACTTTCCCAATCTAGTTTCACATTTTTGCACAATAGAAGTTAATAGATTATAATATAGAAGTTGATAGATTATAATTAAGGTGAATTAGAAGCAAACTATCTATTTTCATTTGGGAATTATTTTTCAAAACAACTGTTCTTTAGAAAGATAATTTGTTTAATGGAATAGATATAAAAAACAGAGCAGTATCTTTGGCCAGAAAAGTGATGTTTTTTTAATAGCAAATTATTAATGATCAATTTTTGTTAATTATGGTAAAAAAATTATGTATTTGTTTTTATTTTTTATGACCGGTAATTATATTTATTTACTATATGTAACAACATGAGATAATATTTCGAAAAATAATGAGAATATTTACCCACTATAAAGAGCCTATATACTTTAATATTCTATTAAAAATAACAACTTTTGAGTTAATTTGTACACCACTCTTTTATAAATTACACTTTTTTCAGATAAAAATCAAAGATTAACAAATGCACTTCCGTAGAAATGGAAGAAATGATGAAAAAATGAAAGTTTTCGAAGAATGGTAAAAACCGTGGAGGAAATATGTTTTTCCGAAGACTGTAAAAAACATAATAGATACCCTAAAAAATCATCACGAGGTAAATATCTGCCAACTCTGTTTTTAATATCAATAATATATTATATACTTAGCATTTTTAAAAAATAATTTTAATTGTGTATTGTTATTATTTAATAATTGTTATATGATATATTTTTAAAATAACATGAATATTGGAGGGGCCTCTTTTACATTTTTATCGATCCTAGTCATTTTTCACAAGGCTCTGTGATAATATTATGGCATTAAAGGAAAAATTTCCAACCAGTTTTTATTGGTTTCAGATCCTTAGAATTGTTCTCGTTTGGAAGCATGAGGTATCCATATTTAGAAAGGGTGAAAAGGGGTACTACAACACCACTTTGTACTTTTCCTGTCTCTAAATTTTGTTTGGTTTGCTATTAATATTTGTGAACTGATATTTTAATAAACTTTCTTCGAAATTATGTTTTTATTGTTGTCATTTTTATTGCTTTAAGGGTTCTCATCAGTCTTGAAAAGCTCCACCACCGGTGAAAAATGATGATGTTTCGAGTAATAATAAATTTTTAAATACTTATAGAAATTGCATGAACTTCTGTAATATATTTAAGACATATTTCAAGCTTTCTAAAATGTAACAATAAACATAATATAATATAATAAAAAATACAGTTCAGTTAAAATTGTAAAAGTTTTTCACATGGTATGTCACGATCTGTAAGATAACTTAGAATGGATATATGACCATAAAACTTATGTTCAAATGTTATGTTAAACTATATTTTATAGAATGAATTAAGGTTAGTTGGGGCAACTGGGCCATGATTTTACAACATGACTCTGGAGCTTCTGACAATTCAGCTTCAAAAAGCTAATGTTCATTTGAATTAAAGTCTGAACTTCTGTAAATGTGTTCAGTTAGGTTCCCTCTATCAGACAGAAATGCTCAAAATTACATTTTAATATTTAAAATTATAAAAATATGCATATTTCATCTTTATTTCCTCATGGGTCCAGTTGCCCCACAAAAATGGGGTAAGTGGACCAGGAGAGTCTATAATCCACACGCGTTTATTTATTTATTTTTTTTCATATGGGATATCAGGTCCTGTTTGAAAAAAGGTAAACAACTTTAAAAAAATTAAAACAGGCAGATCATGTAAATTATATGTCAATACAGAGCGTTGTAAGGGAAACATTTGCTGTCAATGTGTCTAAAAAAGCCCTAAAAGTGAAAATATTAGATTTATTTATACCAAAAACATAAAAATTAACTAAGTACTTATGTAACTTTAGTATAGGTAATAAGTATAAAAGTCCCAAGGTTATTTTAAGGAAAGAAATAGGTATATCTATGAACAAACGGCTACTTAAGAATTTAAGTACTTTATCTGTATCATCGTACACTTTCAGATTTGGCTATCTCGCTTTCAGGGGCAAGGTATTTGCATTCGTAAAATGTTGAAATATTATAATGACACCAGTATTTACTAGAGAATCTATTTGAAAACAAGTAAAAGTATATTTTCGCGTACTTAATAAAGGTGGAATTTTTATTATAAAATTTCGGTGCCAATGTGGCCATTAGGAATTAAAATTATATGATGCCCAAACGGCATCGCCGCCTCTCAAGGGGTCAAGAAATTTGGTTTGATACCACCCAATATGCTTTTTTTATATTTTATTACGTAATTTTAATAAGGTATCCTATCATTTTTTTTATTGGGAGCAAAAAACAATGGAGAAATTCACTTTCCGTTGTAAGAGAAACTAAAAAAAGTTATTTATAACTATTAGGGTAACTGGATACAACATGGCCCAGTTACTCCGGATACATGTCCCAGTTACCCCATTCTTCAAATATATATCGGGTAACTAGGACACCGGGATTACATTTGAAACATGAAGTAAATATGAATAGAAACCTAATAATATTAACCTAGTTATATGCCTCATCTTTAAAAAAAAAAAGATTGTTTAATAAAAGTACTTACAGTATTTTAATAAAAAGCCAAGGAAGTTCAAACAAATTCACGTTCTTTTTAAAAAAATAAACGTAAATTTTTGACAACCTATCACAACAAAGGGAGAGTTATGATTAAGTTGACACACGTTGTTTTAAGAAGTAGAGGTTAACCAATTAAAGACTGACGTTGCGTTTTCGCAACATTATAGTTGGGATTTTTTAAAGTTTTCTGATACCAGTAAAAGAGAAAGGTAAGATTTGCCTTATTTAATTAACACATTTCAGTGATTCATTATGCAAAAGTAAGTGTTTAACTAAAAGTGTTGTTAACTGAATAAAATTCCTGTAAAACATGCTGGTCCTTAATGGGTTAAGAGACATTGTTCACAAAAGCTAAAACTTAAAATACATCAACGGTTTTTTATTAAATAGCCTATGGCCCAGTTACCTCGTGAGTCCAGTTACCCCAACTAACCTTAATGGTATATAAATTCTTTTACAGAAACTATTTAACAAATTCAATAAAATTTAAAATATATGTATATATATATATATATATATATATATATATATTGGAAAATAAGTAATTAGACATTAAAAAATAGTGAAAATATTTAACTATTTTAATAATTTTAATTCATTATAAAACTAGCTGGCCCGCAGGGCATTGCCCGAGTCAGTAATGAATGATCCTTAAATGAAACTCAGATTTGTATGATGTTATATCTTTAGCTCCATTTTGTCTGAATTTGTATCTTTAAATCAAAAACATCGCGTAAAAATATTGAATTTAATTCTTAATGCTATTTGGTTTTATTTTCTGCGTAATTTGGTTTTTGGAGTCTATGCGTGCCGAAAGCGAGCGAAATCGCGACGAAACAAGTTTTTTACTGAATTCGTCGACAATTTCACCCATATTATTTTATAAAAAAATTTCTACCCTTCCGAACGTTTAAAAATTTTTGTAGGTGATGTAAATCTGGTCTATTGTGATGCCCAAAAAAGATTGTGTTGAAATACGGACGTTTAGTTACTTTTAGCATAGAAAAAAATCGTCTCCGTGAAGCGCGAAGTAACCTGCGTTCAACGGTATATTTAAAAGAGTTGAAATTCATATTTTTGAAAACCAATTACACCATCTATTAGAAGACAGTTTCGGCTTTAAGAGCATATTTTTGATCTGTCAGTACCTCTAAAATTGCGCCCTAGTGGGGCATTGCAATAAGGGGGGAACCGTTTTTCAGAAAACGACCCTTTTTGAATTTTTTTTTTCAAAAGGTTAACTGCGATATTTTTTCGAATTGATTGCGGCATTGGAGACGTAAGAGTACAATCTTTCGAAATATGTCCTTCAATTTTAACTGTACCGAGCGATTTAATCGATAATACTATTAAAAACACTAATAAAATCGAAAGTCGGTTCTTCGCTACCTTCCTATGCGTAAATGGGTTTGTGCGGTTTGCAAGCGCTGTTCTTGACTGAGGATCAAATAGATGACTTTTTTATGAGAGTGAGTTGCGATGTTTAATTAATAACTCAACTAATTATTAGAAATATAAAATTCTGAGTATCACTGGCATCAGAAGACACTTTGGGCTACCCTCCCAAAAATTTCCAGCCTCGTACATGCCGTAAATTTCGCTAGGTATCGCAGACACAGACACACACACACAAAGCGAAACTTTCTTTTATTAGTATAGAAATATAGTTTAGAGGTCAATGTGACATGTTTTATGTACCTATATCCATTCTAAGTTAAGTATCCTTGCAGATTAAGACATACCATGTGAAAAAAAATTCAATATTTTCCGAACTGTATTTTATATTATACTATATTATAAATGTTCATTTATACATATTATATAGCCTATGGCTAAATTATATTACAGAGGTTTATGTAATTGAGAACTCGAAACTACATCAATTTTCACCGGCAGTGAAGCCTTCTAGGACTTCCAAATTACTTTTATAAACACAACAATAAAGAAAGCGTTATTGTACCTGATGAGTAATAATACTGTACTCAGCTGCTTGTTCATTCTGTCGAGTCTAAAATATTCTCAAATAAGTATAAATAAAAAAATAATAAATTGAATAAATCTTCTCATCAATTTTTTTAACGTTTCTATTTATTCAGGACAAAAACTTTGAATAGTATTATAATTTACACTAAAAAATTTAGAAAGATAACTATTAAAAATGTTAATACATGAATAAAGACACAATGGAAGAGTCGGGTTGGTTAAAATTTGCCCAAGATTTTTTTTACTATACGCTCTGGGGCAATTAAAAAAATTTAGCTTAAATAAATATTAAATTTCTAGTTATTTTTTGAATTATTGAATATTAACTATCTGATCATACAGGGGGAAAAAATAGAACTGTTTAAGCATTTTTTGTTACTCAAAATTATCTTTTAAAATATGCATAAAATTTTCAAATTTTCAAAAACCCATGAAACATTATTAAATGTTAAAATACTTCAATAAATTACTACACGCAATGTATTTATAGTTATATGATTAATAAGAATATGTAATACATGTATTTTTTGTTCAGCTGATATAAAAGAGAATTGTTTTGCTAAACATGAAATTGAGGCTTACATTATTAACTTGCTCTAAAGAAGCATACAAGCCGTTAACACCCCCATAATTATGTAACATGCACCATATGAAGGGTTGTCCATAATAAGAATTCAGTCTCTTGTACTGAGGATTCAATTCTGCTTGCAAATCTAAAACGATCATTTTGCCCTAGAAGAAAAAAAACAGATCAGTTAAACTTTTTTATGGCATGACATACACATACATGGCTTCATAACTTGTTAGTTATATGTACACTTTTGTAATTGCACTCTCAGAAATACTTTCTTTAATTCACGGAAATTGTACGGGCAGCAGCGCTACCTGGATATTTCAGTTATTTGAAGAATCTCCGTTACAGGAGGAGAAATGATACGTCAATTGAAGGAAGTGTTGATAAAAAAAATGTGGCTGACCTTGGAATCGAACCAGGTATCTTACTGTTAGGGGCCACAGTATCTTAACCGTTCAGCTACACTTGCACGGCAAAGGAACAGTTTGAAGTAAATATGTGATGTTTCCTTCCGATGAGTATGACTTGATTAGTTTCTTTAGAAAGCTACGAATTTTTAAGCTAATTTTAGTAAGATTTTGTCATTAATGAGCTTGTGGCTGGGGTTTTAAAGTGTTAGCTTTAGTATTAATATAGGATAAAAATATGAATTAAATATTTTTATCTATTGTATTTATTTAACGTAATTTATCTATTGTATTTATTTAACGTAATTTATCTATTGTATTTATTTATTGAATTATTTATTGCATATATTTATATAAATATTTTATCTATAATATTATTAATCTATTAAAGTAAATTAGAAATCTTGATTTATAGAATTTTTGGGTTTTCGTTTAAAAAAGAAATTCAAATTTTAGTATTAATAGAGCCAATACGCATGCGTGCTGGGAATGAACGGAATTTCTCCCCTTTTTCTGAGATTTTCGGGAGGAATTCAAATAAATAAAACATGTTTTCTGGGAGTACGGGAATAATTTGTTAAAACATGAGGAATAATTTTGTGTCAGAAAATGTGTGTACAAAAATTGTACCCACAAATACGAAATATACTATTGGAACTACTAGGTGAGCAACGAAAATGTAGCCTGTCTGTGACGATAGTATGACGTTGAACGAGAAAGGAATTGCTTTTTATTGACCAATTTACAACGTAATCTGAAAGTGATAACTCGTTCACATCTATGCCCATTTTTGTATATGTCAGATCATACTGTCTGATACACACAACATATTTTCTACAGTGTTGCTTCAAGCATTGTTCGGAATGTTTTTCTTAACTCCATGGTATATTCACCTTTGACATATGAGGATGTATCAATAAGTTTTTGCCCTCACATAGAAATAATTGAATGAAATCTATGAAGTTTCGACATTGTATTAGTCATTTTCAATATAGTCACCGTGCACAGTAACACATTTCAGAAAACGGTATTTTAATGAGAGGGGCGGGATGTATTCGAGGAGACGCGATAGTAAACCCAAAGGAGGGCAGTTTTCTAACTTTTTCCGACCCCCCCCCCCCCATGTGACATATTGTTGGAAAGGCTTAAGACCACTTATTCTTGCTATGCACCTCCCGAGCCTCTCCCCCCCCCCCCAAATTTTCCTTTCGAGGGGCATTATTCTAAATTTTACAGACATCATTCATGCCTCACGGGCGCAAATTTGGGGGAAAGGCGCGGGAGGTGCATAGCATGAATAAGTGGTCACAGGCCTTTCCAACAATGTGCCACATGTGGGGGTTGGCAAAAGTTAGAAAGTTTACTCTTTGGGTCTGTTATCGCGCCTCCTCGAATACATCCTCCCCCCCCCCCCTCTTTTTGAAATACTGTTTGCAAGAATGTGTTACTGTACATGGTGACTATATAGAAAAGGACTAAAAAAATGTAGCAATTTCATAAATTTCAAGCAATTATTTCTATGTGGGGGCAAAACTTATTGATATACCCTCGTACATTCTAAAGTAAATTTCTCAACAGATAAAAGGCGAATATTAACAAGTTCCAAAAAAGTGAAAGCCATGACGTTTTGCTCGTAGGTCGCTTATTACTAAGCAACTCGCTCGTTAATATTTTGCAGTGAATTGCATGAAATGCTGCATATTGAACTGAATAGGAAGACAAAATGTCCGACTACTGCCCACGGCTTTATACTACGTTTCCAAATAGCCTTACAGTCGTCGCACTAAGAGCAAAGGACTCCTCCTCCTCGAAAATGCGTATCAACGGCACTGCATGTTGAATATTTTTGAAGACGTACTATGCAAAATAGGGCATTTCATTGGACCGACTATTACTCATAGTTCCACATTTTAAAAAGGAATCAGAGAGTTTATGATAAATGCACAAAATCACAGAAATATATTACTATATTTCAAATTATTCTTGGCGATTAAATCCTATTAAAACGTCCGTTTTGTTAATTTGCGGAATAAAGCATCCCTATTTCAAATTTTTCATAATAGCATCTTAATAGTCCTATCAAAATTAAACTATGGAAAGTACTAAAAATTAAAAACTAGTAATCTTCTTTTTCTTTTTTTTAGATTTTAAATTTCGTAATAATGTTTGCTTGAGGTAGTTGTTAATATAAAAAAAATAAGCAGTGTATTTTTATTTATAAAAATCATTATGATTGTAAAAATAACAATGGTAATAATAAAAAAATTAAACAATATACTATAGGGACACTTCTCAGAAATGCTCTTGACGCAGAAGGATTCCAGGTATCTGGATCGGAATAAAACATCCAACCTTGAATCATCCTATAAAGGAAAGCGAAAATAAATATTTTTACAGCAAATATAATGTAACTCAAACGTCCTGGGCACATTTTAAAATTTAATATAAATCAAGTAAATGGCGTACGGAAATGCAGTTCGGAAGAAAATGCTTCCCATTCTTAAAAGTTTTGTTTAAGCATTAAATAAATTAGTTTAAAAAACTGTCTACAGATGGTACTGTATAAGAAAAGCTGCAAAAAAAGCATCAAAAATCCAATGTAAAATTAACGAAAGATTTCTTAAAATTACTAATCACTAGATTACATGGGGGGTTCGCGTTTTAAGGAAACACGTAAAACGAAATTGAATGCCGTTTGGATGTGACTACAGATATTAGGTTGAGCAAAAAGTTCTGGTAAATTTCTAATTTAATAGTTACCAGAATTTGTATCGTATATAGGAGTACTAGTGGTATGTATATCTATAGGAGTTCAGGAATTTCGGCTCCAAACTAAATGTCTATTAATCAGTATGATTTGCGTGTGTTGATTCGGCATTATTGGAGAAAAGGTCAAACAATTCTGAAAGCCGTCGATGACATTAATGAGGGTGAAGGTGCGGCAACAAACGGAATTCCAGCAATTCCGGAATCTGGCAGAACGATGGCAGAAAATTCGTAGGCTTTGATGGTCTCTACTTTCAAGAATAGTCCTTGTTGCTTTTGTTGTTAATTTGCGCATAACAAAGCAACTTTCACAAATTTCCCAGAACTTTTTGCTCAACCTAGTACAAAGATAATACATGATGTTTCACGAAGATACTACACGTTGAAATATAACAGTAAATTGTACAGAATAAATTATCTGTAACTGCTTATCTTGAGCTTTCGGTGCTTGTTTCCAGCTTTTAAGATTCTGCCATCTATGGGTAAATTTTGGAACCAATATTTTATTCACTTGTAACTTTCGATGATGAGAAGCATTTTCGTCCAAACGGCACTACATCAGTTATTTATTTTCATAATAAAGTTTAATATATGTCAGGACCTTCTGGAGCACTTTGTACATTTAAAATATTTTTTATTAATTTTACTAATTAATTAAAAGAAATAATTTGTAACAGAAAATTTTTAAATGTCAACCTAAATAACATACGGAAGACTCGTTAAATGTATCTTTCTAAAATCTCACCTTTAATTACATTTCTTTACATCGAAGACTCCTTAATTATACAACTTAAAAGGAAAAAAACAGTATATTCAATCCATTGTTAATGATGCATTCTTGCTATTTAAAAGTAGTTCTATCTAAGATATTTTTTGGATAATGCATGCATTTTTTGAGGAAAGAAACATCCTAGAATCTATGAGAATAAAACATGGAACCTTCTTTTCGTAACTAGTTTAGAGAATGGATTGACAGTGTAATTAGATAAATATGGTTCACATTCACTTTTTTTAGTGCCTAGAAAGAATTGCAAGTTAGAGAAACGGATGAATACAAAGTTTAAGAATTTTTTTTCTTCTAAATAACAAAATCCAATTATTTTAGACACAATGCTTTCATTTAAAATGTTCTGAAAACATGTTTTTACTTCTAAATAATGAATGCAGTTACTCAAGGTCTTAAGCTTCTATTTTCATAATTTACGAAAAACGTTTTTGTTTCTAAATAATGAAATGCAATCACTCAAGTTATTGAAATATAAAAATTATTATATTTTAAATATTAATGAATTTACGTTTATCTCATAGACTATACCAATAGTAATGCTTACCATATTGCCTCAGGATCAACAGCCAGTAGGCTCCTATAAAACGATTTCCCACATGTGTCAAGGTACTGCGGATCGCTAAATTAAAATTAATAAGAAATAAGTTTAGCAACCTAAGAAGTTTCGAAAGTAATACAGATTATAACTTACACTGGTCAGCAAAATACATAAATAAGTAAAACTCTTGCCTTCCTGCGAAAATAAAATTATGTGAATTTTAAATATCGGACATTCCTAAATCTAAATATGACTTCCTAATTGCACCAGCACGTGCCTTTTTTTTATGAGAAATAATTTTATAATGAAAAAAAAGGTAATAACATATCTACTGAGGTATCCATATATTCGATTACAATTCTAGATAAAATTGAAATTATGAAAAATATACTTTTACTGTCTTAAATAATAAATCAATAAAGTGTATGGTAGAAAGCAATTTTTACGAGTTGTAATTTTCCATCTGAGTGAAATAATTCCCATGGACCTTTTATCTTAATCTGCCAATGCTCTACCAAATGAGCTATCATGGACAAATCTGGCGGACACAATTCACTCAGAGAATCTTATTCATTATGACATCTGGTCTGATATCTGAATCAGCTCAACAGAATAAATCGCAGGTAGTGGAACCCCAAGAAACGTTGCAAATTAAATTATGCTTCATTAATTTTAACACAATTATTCTAATTGGTAAATAAATTGCGCGAGTTGTATTTTTCTAGCTACGTGAAAAAGCGATCTGGCTAGAAGTCGAACCAGGGACCTTTTGGCTTAAGCTGCCAATGCCCAGCCAACTGAGCTATCATGGGCAAATCTGAAGGGCACAATTCACCTAGATATTTACCAATTAGAATAATTGTGTTAAAATTAATGAAGTGTAATTATGTATCCAACGTTCTTGGCGTTCCATTACCTGCGATTTATACTGTTGATCTGATTCAGATATAAGACCAGGCGTCATTATCAATAAAGTTCTCTGGGTGAATTGTGTCTTCCAGATTTGTCCATGATAGCTCAGTTGGCAGAGCATTGGCAGTTTAAGTCTGTTAGGACACAATAGTCAGTCAATTTAGTCAATAGTCAGTTAGTAGTCAATTTCCGAATTTCTCTCACTAATGTTAAATCTATGGACGTAGAATACATTCGCATATTTGAAATCGTTTAATTTAGCATTTTTCGATAAATTAATAATTTTAATTCTCTTTTCTTGTACTATTCTTAAAATAAGTTTATTTATTTCTTAGTTATCAAAATATTTCTAAAATCTGTGCTTAATTTAATATTTTAAGTGTTAAAAGCTTACGAACTATGAGTAAGATTTTAACACTTCACATAAAATGATGTACATATTTCAGAAATATTTTGAGAGCTAAAAAAAGAGATACCCTCACTGAGAAAAAAATATGGTTCTGTCATCTAGAATCTAAATTGTGGCTCTAGAAAAAATAGTTCCATGTCATCCCTATAAATTCTAATTCCCTTTGTTAGAGAGTTCTAGAGTCTGCTACTAGAATTCAAGAGCGTTGTCCTATATTCCCGTGGTCAAACTTATTTAAAAATCTCTGAAAATAGATGCGAACACAAAAGGTTAATTTTAGTAACTATAATTCTAGTTTATGAAACCATTCCAGAAATCAAGCAATAATTTCTCGCTACTGAAATGGTTTATTATCGTTTCGTCACCTAGAAAACAAGAGACTAGAAATTCTAGATAATTTCGCCTATTCAGCTTAATTGTTTACTCTACTCTCATAGCTCGGAAATCTACATTTCTAGTTTAGGGATTCAGAAAATCACTAACTATTCCTTCTAGGTGAAGGCGATATTTTTTTCCTCAGTGCTTTAAGAAGAGTACACAGAAAAAGTAAGTTAAAAATACAGATTAACTGAGAAGATATTTTAAATATACGAATGCACCACACGCCCATAGACTTAACATTAGAGAGGTGAATTCGGAAATTAATTTACTAACAGCCAAAAAGTGCAAAAAGTCCAAACAGTCCAAAAAGTCCCTGGCTCGAATCCTGGCCCGGACAGTTTTTCACTCAGTTAGCAAATTATAACCCGTGTGATTATCTACCAATTATAATAATTGTGTTAAAATGGATGAAAAAGCCCTTTTGGTGATTTTTCACACGACTATTGGGTAGCAGCCGTAAAAGTGTCCAGCAGTAATCAGCTTACAAATTTTCATTTTGTTTAAAGAAAGTGTGGCAGGGTGCATATTGGATCCCCAGGGTATAAGCAACTTTAAAATTTTCAATACTAAGAAATTATTTTGGCATATTTCATTTTAATTAATTTCAAATTATTTATATATAGTTTTGAAACTTATTTTAGAAAACCGTATGAAGCCATATGAGTATGAACCATATGAGTTTTTTTTTAACAGAAATCAATTTCTAGAAACTTCAAATATGCAAATTCAAAATTACAGCTCACTTCTCCAAGGAGTTTTTGAGTTATGCTTAAAAAGTTGCCCACATTCTTTTTTTTTTTTTTTTTTTTTTGCAACGTTTAAAAACGAATTTGACATCGCGAGCTTCAAGCTTTAAACCTACATAATACCTATAGACTATTTAACCAAATGAATTTCCATTAAGTATCCTAATGTAAAATTTACCAAAGAATTCAAATATTATTATGTTAAACTTAGCGTTAGTGTAAAACACATTTAAGTTGGTCACCCCAGGGTCCCCAATACCCCCACCTCCTGCTCAATTTCTGCCCAAGATGGACTTTTAGAGGATACTATGCATATCTTATTATTTACGCAATTCCCACTATTTTTTTTTGTAAGACATAAAACAACATAATTTTAAAAGTAAGATCCCCTGTAAAAATATTATAATAATTTCTTTGCCATATTTTATTTTATTAATTTGAAAGTTATGAATGACTAACAATAGTTTTACAAGGAGAAGTTTGGTGCTAACCAGTATAATTATCATATTGCTTGAATAAAGTTAGAGAGGGTGATAAAAAGCAATGTAATACGAAAATCCTTCTTTCACGTCCATGAAAGTAGAATTCCTTTCGGAAACGGAATGAAAGCCAACTTTCATTCGGTGGGGAATAAAGGATTTTCTCATGAAATTATTCAGCAATTGTATCAGAGAAATAGTCTTTTAAAAAGCACATTTTTTTAATCTATTTATATTGTCTCTTAGAATATTAAAAGCGAAAATTAATTCAGCTGTTCTCATAATTTACGCGTGATATCAGTCCACACAGTTTCTAATCAGAGAAATTACAGTTGTTGGTTATAATTTTTCCAGGGAAGAAACTTCCAATTTTATTTAACACGTTGAGCGCCAAGTCAGTCACCGGTGACTGACACCGAACTTTCCGTTTAGGCTGCGTCAGTCGTCAGTGACTGACACTTATAGATTGTGTAACGGGAGTCTTATTTGTGGCCCAAACGGAAAGATAGACATAATAGACTTGGCATTCAACGTGTTAAAAACCGATAAAATAATCCTCATTTCCAAAATGAGAACCGAACGTAATTACGACTTCTTAAATAATTATTTACTCACATCCCGTGCATCCAGGCTAACGAGAAAAACAGGCTGTTGCACTACGTTTCGAGTTTGTTTCCCTTCGGACAACTAGAATCACGTGATGCTCTTTGGTGCACCTGCGTCCTGAGTCATCACCTGACTCAAGCGGTCCAAAAGGAGACGAACGTGTAACGCAGTACAGCAGCCTTTTTCGTTATCTTTTCATTTCGTTTCTACGGCAGCCTTTTTCGTCATGCATACAAAAATCGAATCTTTTACATTTAAAAAAGAACAGAAAATATTACAATTCATTCGCAGATCAAATTTGGATTTTTTGAAATAATTTGTTAATCTAAAAAGTATATTTTTATTAACAATAAAATGGTTCAAATATTCTCTAAAGACTATTTTTCCAATATCGTAGACATTTATTATATTTAACGATACACAATATGGCCAAAAGTCACCGGACATTTTCGATTTTAGAAGTTTTGTCGAATGTCTAGAGAAATACTTAACGAATGCTTTTGGAACTTCAAAAATGTAAAGTATATGTTTGACCCGATATTTTTGAACGAAGCTTTTGTTAACAAGGGAACAAAGCAAATGATAAAATGAATAAGAAAATTATATTTGCGATCACGCTGTAAAATAAAATGCTCTAAATGATCTGCAGCTGTAGTACATGACTATGTGGATCTTGTTCAACATTTGTATTCATTTGAGGGAAAATGGTACATATATTCACAAAAATATATGATGACTTTAAAATTTTCAAGAAATTTTCGCACATTTTTTGTTTATAGAGTGCAGAATTTTCAACTAAACTTAAAGCCAGTTCCAGGAAACCTGACAAACTGAAGTAGAAACAACATACTGCTTTTACAAAATCAACAGCAACACATTAAATATTTGATAGAATATGAGTATTTGTATGAAAGATTTTTTAACTGCGTATGCGTAAAAGATGAGAAAACATTTTTTGCATAATTTAGTAGTCAGCTACATAGGGCAACTCATATAAAAAGGCCGGTCGAATATCGTGAAAAATCAAACAGATATCGCCAGTATAGTGAGCTGAATTTCAGTTGCTCTAAAAGTAGCTGGGTGACAAGGGATTTTTTACAAGTTGTCGTTGTTTATTAACTGATTCCCAACAAAGGAGTAGGTATTTAACGTAAGTAGCCGGGTGACAAGGGATTTTTCACAAGTTGTCATTGTTTATTAACTGATTCTCAACAAAGGAGTAGGTATTTAGCGTGTGTCTACGTATAGCTTTTAGACTGATGCTCCGATTTTGCTAATTCTTTATCTTGTTGTTATTGAAATGGTTTCGTTCTGATTGTTCTTCTAATGAAATCCAAAACATTGATAAAAAATGACAATAAAAAAAATAAAAAATGAAAAATGGTAATTCGTGGAAAATATTTTATCACCCAGCTACTTTTAGAGAGTAACTGAGATTCATCTCATTGTATCGCCGAATGCGCTGTGCATTCGACTGGCCTTTTTTATATGAGTTGTCCTACAGAGTTTTTTACAAAATTACAAAAAAAAATTATGTTTTTCGCATATGCAGTTAAAAATCATTTCATACAAAGACTCATATCATCAACGCACTTTGTCAAGTGGAAAGTTCATTAAATTTCATTGAAAACTCTACCTGTTAAAAACAAAAAAACATGCGGATTTTTTTTTTTTTAGAGAAACCTTTATATACTAATATACGTGCTATTTTTGTACAAATGCACACAAATTCTGTACAGAACCCACAGGGCCATGTGCTTCCTTTACAGACCTTTACAAACATTTATTATATTTATATTTTAATTTCTACATATTGTTTCTACTGTACAGTCGTGGAAAAAAGTAAATTGTTGTAGAAGAATGTTACTGGTACCAAACCATTTGAAATAAAGTCTACTTTTGTATGATGTATGTAAAATTTGCGTAGGGGGACATCTACATAAAAAAACGAACCCAAACTTTGTTTTTTCAATAGCAATACTCAAGATTTGCCCTATAAATAAATTCTACACCCTTCAATTATCCTAAATCCAAATTTTCATGAAATTCGTACGATTAGTTTCTGAGAAATTAATTATTATAAAATGAGCCTATTTTAGGGGCTGTATCCAAATTGAAGTTCGGTACTCGATTATTGAAATGCGACAGAATGACTATATCACTTCTATTAATGTATTATTTCTTGCCAATAGGACAATTTTACTCGCTTGATATGTATGCAATGCTGTCAACACATATGTTTGAATAAAATGAGTAAAATATATTTTTTTCAAATTATGCTTTTTTGCATATCATAGACCCAAACTTAGACCTCTTAAACCATCATGTTGACTTTTGTAATCATAATTCGAAAACTACTTGGAATAAAAATTTGAAATTGAGAATTTGCATAAAGCAGGACATAATAAATATAAATCCTTAAAAATAATTGTAGATTGCAATTCATATTTTGTTCGGATATTAATTTCATAATTCATATTATAAAATTTTTAAAATTACAAATTCAATGTATTTATGTTTGGGTTTTTTGTATTATAACCGCACACAAAATTATCGCGTTAGGGTTGCAATTTCAGGAGATATTAATAAAAATATGAAAATATAATTTAACGTTAGAAGCTCTAAATTTTGAATGCCTATAATTCAAAAACTTATCATTCAAATGAGTAAAAATTTCGTTTCTAGGCATAGTTTGAACTAAAGATTTAAAATATATTGTCAAAATTGGGTGTTGTCATTGAAAAAAAAACAAATTTTGTCTGGTTTTGTTTTGTAGACGGTCCCCTACGCAAATTTTACATACATCATTTAAAAGTAGAGTTTATTTCCAATCGATTGGTACCAGCAACTTTTCTCTACTATAATTAGTTGCAGAGTTAGAATGGGGTGTTTACTTTTTTTTAAACCTTTTTTTTCCACTGTACAAGTACATTGTTGAGTGGAAAAGGCGTTAAATTTGATTGAAATCTCAACGTGTTATAAAAAAAAAAGCAAAGGCGTTTTGTCAAGTAGAAAATGGCATTAAATTCGATTGCTATCTGTTAAAAACAAAGAACATGCGGATTTTTTTGAGAAACCTTTATATATCAATATCCGTGCTATTTTTACACAAATAAACACAAATTTTGTACAGATACCACGTGGCCATGTGCTTCCTTTACAGACCACAATGAGTATTTTACTTTACAGGGCGATCGCAAATATTTATCTTTATTCAAATTTTTTTAGCCCACTCTTTGTCTTCGTAAGCAAACCTTTGCTGGAAAATATGACTTCAAATATGTTATTCCTGAAGTTCCAGAAGAATTTGCAAGGTATTTATCTAGCTGTTTGACTAAACGTCCAAAACCGAAAGTGCCCAGTAACTTTTAGTCATATACCGTATCTATAAATATTTTAATATTTTACATTATATAACATTTCAAGATATATTTAATACATTACTGATCAAACAATCTATTTCATTAACGATCGCAATCTATTTTAACATTTCATTAAATTTTAGGCATTTCGTTAGAAACGCATGCAGGGTGACTTAGTACCATGGTTAGAAATTTTAACAAGTGTACACAAGTAGAGGGCAGTACCAAAAAGAAATCTTTGTACAGGAAACCAGAATTTCATATTTTTCATTCAATCGAAAATACATGGTGTCTCACTTTATTTCAAACGGAGATCTCTGCTCATAACTTTAGCAATAATAAATATTTTACCGAAAATGTAAATAGACTTGCATTGTGCAAAATATGTCTATACCACGATAAGTACTGGGAGTGTTTATCATCCCCATCTAAATAGCGTTTTACTCGACGTTCTGTATTTGGGAATGTATATAGTTGATTTTACATACTATTTCACTGACCGAATGACTGAAAACTTCCAGCGTTTTTCGTGATGCCATCGCACATCACACAAAGCAAGGTAAATCTGTCATTATAATAACTTTATTGTTTTCTAAATTTAAAAAAAAAATCTAAGCCTGTTTAAACTTTCATTAAAATATGTTCATTGATGTTAAAATTTATGAACACAACAGAATTATCCAATAACAGATTAAAGCTAGATACCCTGGCTATCCACGACTGGGTGATTTCTGTAATTTCTGTATTTTTGACGGAATAAATGGGTTGTGACCCTGGTTTCCTATGCAAAAATTGTTTGTCGTAGTGTAGTTCCACCCTTTAAAATTCCTAACCCTCGTACTAAGACACCATGTGTATTCAGAGAATATAAAATATCTCTATTTTTGCCTTTTACGTTACTTGAGAAAGAAATCTATTCCTTTGAAAATAATAAGTCACTCCAGGAAGTACTTTCGATCTGAGATGAAATCTTTTCCACACATTTTCCTTCTTTCTTTGTCACGAAATCGAAACTTTTTCTTTTTATGTAAGCATCAGACTAAAATAAACAATTTAAAATATTTATCACAAAATAATCTTTTATAGATTTTTTTATTTACTTTGATGGTGGAGTCATTTCATTAAAGAGATCGGCATTGTATATATGATCTGTCCCAAAATGGTCGATGTACTAAAAAAGAATACATTATTTTAAAAGTTAACATCACAAAACAGTTCGACACTTCTTATTGTACTAGAGTGTGTAAAAAGTATTTAAATGTTTAAATCTCATTTGAAAACAAACATTATTTGAGGCGTCTAAAAAAACAGTACTATAAATCATATTACCTTAAATTTTCAAAAACAAAGTGTTTAATTGAAGAATTACAATAATATAAATTTCTATGTGGTAAAATATCTTCTCATGCAATGTATCGGCAGTATTTTAAACTATAACTTATATTCAGGGCTGCCACAGGCGACTATTTCTTGTTGCATTCGCACCACTATTTTAACACAAGAAATTTTAAGGTATATTTTTCCTGCAGATGTCGTGAAAGTCTATGTGAAAAAGTTTTGTTTTATAAAAGTGGTGCGCAATAGAATTAAAAAATAGTCGCCTGTGGCAGCCCTGTATATTTTTTCTCCTATTAATAGTTTGATATGTCTAGTTATTTTTCATGTAATTTGCTCCCAATTTAAAAATTAATGACTCACACACTGTAACTTTAACACGCTCATTTAAAACTCAGTTACTATCCTTATATCAACAAGATAGATGGTTTAGGCTTAATATCCCGATATGTTTTCATAATTGAATTTAAAATTGCTGAATTTTTGCTATATAAGAAGCGAAACCAAAGGAGTGAGTGTCCATGCCTGGATTCGCACGAGGGTCATTGGTATTGCGGGCCAATGCTCTACCACTAAGCTACCCGGACGATATGCAGCCTGTCACTTCTCACTCTTTCTAACCGCTGACCAGGCTCCCTACCTACCGGGCTATAGCCCGGTATATATTTACGGATTTGAGTGCCTGGAAACGGTACGAAATCGCTTGAAAGCCACATGGCGGCAGTCTTCTGGACAAGCACTTATGCCGTGTTAATGACAGCTCTGTTTTACTTTGTTTTGGTTCTATGTTGGCCGGTTACTTAAAATGGATTTGCTAATTTAATTTTACGCTGCATTGCACACCTATACATCGTTCCGAGGAACCGAAGGGCGGCTCTCGCTATTCCAGTTGGTCTGGTAATTTAGGGCCTTGATCAGGTGACGAGACCTTTAACTGACTAGGTACCTCCAGATGTATAATTCATAGGGAACTTGGAGGACTTTGCACCAGCGACGGATTTTACATGCACCAGGCGCCATATAAGTTGGCAAGACTGCACCTACAGCACAAGATGGAATATCTTAAAGAACCACAATTACTGCGGCAAGCATGAGACGCAAACTGCCATTTATTCCAGCATTGATGAATATATATACATAATTTTTAGACTTGACATACGATCTTAGAAGTACTAACTGAATTTATAATTCTTGAATGTTTTGATATATAAGGCGTGAAACCAACAGAGTGAAAAAGTGCCCAGGAAGCAACAAGCTTTTGCTGTGTATTCTGTTTTTCAACTAAATTGAATTCCTATTTTATACTTTAGATAAATGTCAAATTAAACGTATTAGACCTACAATTTTATTCTTATAAATAAACCAAAATGTTTTTATAAGGTTAAATTCTATTAAAATGCAAACAGACGATTCTTTTGATCATATTTTGTTTTTTAGAAATATTTTTGGACTATAATAATTAAAATAATGTTATCTTAGCTTAAGAAAATAATTCAGATTCATTAAAAACACACATCTGTATGTTTTTATGAACAGTTTTGAATTATATTTGGTAATAACATGGCATATTCCCTTATGGAAATTATCATATCTTTTAGAAGTCAAAGTGGTAACACAGCACACCAAGATGTTGTTTATGATCCATATTTATGTTACATTATCAGATATATCGATGTTCTTCCAGACATTTGCCCTAAAATTATTTCCATATCCACAGAAAATAAAAATAAATATTGTGTGGAAATATGCTACCACTAGAGAATAGTCCCGAGATTGTAGACACTGATAATTCCGTTATTACTCATACAAAATTCTGGAAATGCGCTTTTACAAAAATATGAAATAAGTTAATTTTATTGGAAATAAATTGTCATTGAAAATGACTAAGAAAAAAATACTGAATCATGGATAGCGCTTCTTTCTACCGTCATATATCGAAAAGTTCATAGCGTATATCATTAATTTTGTACAGTTGAAACTCGCTACAAACTTTTTTAAAAAGAAAGAAATTCTTCTTCTTTTTGTTTTATGTAATATTTCGAAAGTAGGGATAATAATATTCATTAGCATATTTGAATACACTTCTATATAAATTGCAGTTCTACAAGATTATGCCATTTAGTTATTGAAAAAAACTGTATTACGAATTACTTACGAGGAAAAGGTGAAATTTTTTTTTACCTCATAGGGAAAGATTTGCGCAAAAGATCTATCATTCTGTACTATTTCAGAGCAGAGTTCAGGCTTCCACTGATATTCTTTCTAAATACCACTATTTCCAAACAACTTCAAGTTCTATTTCTATTACAAATGTGAGTGGAAATAGAGGACGAAGGTTATTCAAAAAATGTACCAACAGAATACCTGAGAGTTGTGTAATACACTCTCCTAAATTTTATAAAAAATAACGTTTTTTCCATGGCATCAAGATAATCCATTTTCCACAATGCTGCAGTTTCACAAGTTGCTTTGTCTATGATATGGCCATAGTACATAACCATCCACCAAATTCACCTAGTTTGGCCCCATAGGACTTTCGCTGTTTCACTGCGTTGAAAACTTCCTTTCGAGGATATCACTTCACAACATCAGGTGAAGAGGTCAATATAGATGGTCTTAGGTGATAGATGATGAGGACAAATCATTATGTCAGATGAATGTTGACAAATTGCAGCATCGAATGTATAAATTCATTGGAGTAAGAGATGAATATGTGGAGAAATCCTAATGTGAGAATTCAACTGGAACGCCTCTCCCCGGTGAGGCTCAAAACTTTTACTCGTCCTTGATTAGAAAATTCCGGAATCGCCTCTAAGGAACTCCGAAATCCCTAGATTGGGAATTAATTAAAATTTTTTGCCGGACCGTACAAAATAATTTATTTCATAATGCTGAGATAATTGGCGTGATTTACGTTTTTTTTTTTTTTCAATCTGAAAATAAACAGAGTGCATAGGGCGGCTTACATATGAATCACTATTTCTGCATAATATTTTATAACGCCTTTTTAATCGCAGAGTTTTGCGATTAATTAAATAAGGTAAAGATTATTCGGAAACACTGAAAGTCAAATGTAAGCACCTTAACGCACCCTGTATAATAATATGTTTTAGCAAATAAATACAGAATAGGCTTTTTATCTATATTTTTGTGTTCGAAATATCATTATATTAAAAAATTTGCTTTAAATTTTTCTTAAATTTCTCTAAAATGTTATTTCTCAAACTTTTACATTCTTAGAAAAATAGCTTTTGAACTGTATCAAAAATTACTTTTAAAAGTACATTTAAAAAATGCATTGCACGAAACTAATCTGCGATTTCTATTGCAAGATGCTTTCAAAAGCTTACAGAAAAATATATTATTTATGCATATATTTTATGTATAGGGGAGGTAGAGGAGGTATGATACCCTTTTTTTTTTACTAATTTTTTACAACCCTTAGAAAGCTATTTTTAAACAAATTATTCGTGTTTTCTTATAAAGTAACCTTTTATTCATTTATTAAAAATATTGTGAATTTAAAAAATAGTCATTTAAAAAATATATCCTAATTATTTTGAATGGTTACTACTGTATCAAATCTCCCCATTACTGGGGAGGATTCATACACTAGCAAGGGAGGTTTGATACATTGTTATGTAAATTGAAAAAAAAAATGCAGACAATTAAATTTATGCGTCATAGAGTTTTTTATGGTAAATCTTGAAATATTTAAGTAAAATTTGAAACGAAATGACATTGACATATTTTTGTTTCAGAAATGTTTTTCACAAAAATATTTAAACTATTGCAATTATTTAAGCAATCCCATTAACACACTTTTTAGAAAATAAATAATGAAAAAAAACCCTAGAAATCTAGCTGATTTGCAAACAATTTAACATAAATTTAGCACATTTAAAATTCCTTTAACCCTTTCAGGGACAAAGCATTTTCAATGCTAAAGTGTTGAATAAATGACTGGCACCGGGATTTACCAACAAATTTAATTAAAAATAAGAAAAGGGGTATATTTCACTTTATTACTAAACGAACAATATTTTACCAAAATGCTGATGCCAATGTGGCGTTTGGGAATTAAAATTAAGTGTTTTCGTAAACATACAACCAACCCTGAAATGGTTAAAAGAAAAACTAATAACTCTATCATTTAGATAAGTAAAATCGGGTAGATGTAACGTTTTTTTCAATTTGCCCTTCGTAAATTATAGAAACATTTTCCCTTTCAGGCCATTTGAACTTTTTCCCTTCTACACGACGAGCAAAGCGAACTAACCCTCTATCATCGCACTGCTTTTCTATGTAACCTACATAATGTCTATGAATATTCTCTTTGTTCTTCCTTACCAATTTCCGTAGCTCTTGCTGTAAAACAATAATGAATATTACAGTCCTATATTAGTTTGCAAACTTAAAAAAACTATTAAATTTCAAATATAGAAGTGTATCATTTCTCCCCAGTACTAATGTATCATTTCTCCCTATTATGCCTTATTGGATTTTCAATTACTTTGTACAAATGCAGTTGCAAAATGGTAATCTACTTTCTAATAAAACTAATCCTAACAATGTGCTTTATAAATAAAAACAAATACAGGATATTATCTTCACAATAATAAGAGTTATGA
This sequence comes from Maratus speciosus, assembly GCA_963932465.1. Taxonomy (NCBI): domain Eukaryota; kingdom Metazoa; phylum Arthropoda; class Arachnida; order Araneae; family Salticidae; genus Maratus; species Maratus speciosus. The sequence continues at coordinate 574,415,528 of OZ010787.1, forward strand.
AAAAAAAAATCAGTCAATGAAAAAATTTGCATTGACATTCCAAAAACCTTCAAAATTAAAAGAAAAGAAAAGTTGTCAGTTCTTCACTGATTAGTACAGCTAATGATGGCTTCTGCAAATAAAAGAAGCCTTCACATGTGTTAGAATGGCTTTTAATGCTATTTGTTGAGAAAAATTGTCAATGTATCAACCCTCCCTATGTATCAAACCTCCCCTACCTCCCCTACATTTTACAGATCTTATTATATTTTTTCAAAAACAGCACTCGAGAATTATCAAAGTATACTCACATTTCTAAGAAACATGGCTCCTATTTCTTGAAATAATGGATCAGTTGGCTCAAGAAAAGTTACACTGCAACCAAAAGAGTAATGACATTTCTACTCTACACTGGAAAATAAATTATTGAATAAAAAGTGTCTGGAAACACTGCTAACAAAATCGGAAGATAGAGACGACTATGTTGATATTCATCACCTACCTCAACCTAGAAATCCTCCATGGGATGCTCAAATGAAACTCATGGTTAAACTGATCGAACCTGATCGCGGCAGAAGTCCAGTCAGACTAATCATGAATAACATTCGAGCGTTCAACCGATGTTTCTAGGTCGATGGTAAATACCAGCATAAAGAGAGATATTCAGAAAGACACACTAAAGAGACACTCAGATAGACTCACTCTAAAATCTTTCAATCTTTCTAAAAAAGCCTTCAATCAAATGTCAATCATTTATTTTAAGAAATTGTATTTTTAAAACGATTTTGAAACAAAAACATTTTCTTTGTTATTGAAAATGCTAAAAATATATTATATTAAAACGTATATCTTACCGCAATATAAATAAATAAATTTTCAATTCGATTCACAAACTAAAAAAACTTTTTTAAATTTTCTAACATGCTTCGAAACGTAGGCACTTTTCTCTGTTTAGAAATATCAACATACAAAAAAATTTGGATTGGTGATTTTTTTTCTCTTTGTAACAAATTCTGATGACAGTTTTCTTTTTTTAGGTTAAGTCCACATACCGGTGGTTCAAAAAGGGAGGAAGCCTTTTTAAAATTAACTAATTTGAAAACGGTTAAGAACCTGAATGCGCCGTTTATTGAATCTTTATTACAAAAGCAATAAATTTTTAACCATACAATTTCAAAATTAGTTTCAAATTTCACCAATAGGTGACGCTGTAAGTTTAAAACTAAATGACAAGATCTAAGTATCCGCCGTTTACAAAAATAACATGATGAAATCTCATAACAAAACTATCCGATACCCGTGAATATGTCTCATCAGGAATGTCCTCACATGCCTTACAGATGTAATTGTGATATAGTTTGTTCCCATATACGATTTTTGGTGTTAGAACTAGTCACAATCTAACAGTATAAGATGGAATTAAGCCTTGCATACGAAGTATAGAGACATCGTGCATAAAAAGTAATTTTATATCAGCTTGCAACACTACGATCTAGTTCGGATAGTCACAGAGCGAGCCCAGAGCAGCCAGCCGGAGGGGGACCACAATTTCTATATTGCCAGACCAACAACCAAGAAGAGAATGACATCATATTTGACATCAGAGACATTCATTGACATCAGAGACTTGGGCTTTGCGAAGATGCATGTACTCAAAATAGCCAATAAGGTATCATATGGCGAGATTAGATTGAGAAGAAACACGTGTTATTTTCCGTTACTATAAAGTCAATGGGGATGACAAAGGGTAAATATGAAACTTTAATGCCAAAGGATAACAGGAGAAATGAAGTACAGTAAAACCACAAAGCCACAATTTTAAGGGGGTTGCCAAAATGATAAGGGTGTAGCACAGGAAACGGACGTTAATTAAAAATATAATAAGAAGTGAGAGACAAAGTACATATACTGAAATAAATTCATGCGTTGCTAAAAATGTAGAGTCAGCTGGATGGGAGTGCCAACAGTCAAAAGGATAGGAGTATATGAGTGAGAAATACGCCATAGCAGCAAAATTAAGCATACGAATGAAATGTGAAAAATGTTGCTAGGCGGATGGAAGATATTTTTTTCTTTTATTTTAATAAAGTGCACTGCGATTAGAGAATTATAGAGAGAGAATTAAAAACGAAATTTAAATTTTATAAAAGGGAAAGACCGTTGCAAACTAAATCTAAACTACAAAAAAAACCGACATTTAAAATAAAGACTTTGGGAGGGGAGGGTGAAAACAGAATTACAATTAAAAATGAATATGTATAGGTAAGCTCCTCACAGTAATGTTCCAGGTCTCCTAAACTTTGCGAATTTTGCAGGTAAACTTTGTTTTCAAGTGTCCCACAGAAAGAAATCGTAGAGATTCGAATCCGACTAATATTGTCATTTAGTTTTTCAGTTTACAGCGCCATTTATTGGGGACATTTGAAACTAATTTCGAAATCATATGGTTAAAAATTTATCTCTCTTCTAATAAAGATGCAACAAAGAGGAATTTCTGTCGTTAACCGTTTTCAAATTATTTAACTTTAAAAAAGGATCCCTCCTTTTCGGGACACCCGGTATATATTTGATGTATACAGGAAACAGGACACTTCCAAGTCCTGCTACATTCTCTGAAAAGATGTAGAGTGCGACGTTACTAGACATAGTCATGTAGGAAAACATCACTGAAAACGCCACCCCCATGAGATAGATGAGACACAAAAATACATAAATACATTAGGCAAAACTTAATACAACATCTAGTAAGCATTGAGATATTCAAATTTCCAACTATTTGTATTCCCTGATACTGACGCCCCATGGATTGTCAAACATTTACAAATATACCTGGAGTTTCCTGTGGATTAGCATTAGCGATGGTGATTCTTACTGCGAAGTTCATGTTAAACGAAACAGCAGCGTTGTCACTTATGATTAATTTTTGGTTATTTGACTACCACTTTTATAAATCGGTAATCTTCGTGGCATACTTCTACTTATCTTCGATTATTATAGTTTCGAAATAATGGTGGATAGAATAGCAGGATTTACCCCTGTACGAGTTGAAGGCCCTAGAAAGTATGGTTGACGCGGAAAAATCCTGATGTTGTTGATATTGAATTTCGAAGAAATCGGTCGGTAATTAACAGAGATATTAATTAAAAACTAAGAAAAAAATTGCGAAGGTGCGCTCTCAGGCCCAATTCCCGGCTTACCGAATCGGCCAAGCAGAGAAGAAGCAAAGTGGGAAATTCGCCTTTTTTGTTTGCAGATTGTCTTAACAGGCTACGGCCGAACCGTTGAAAATTCGAAAAAACGGATGATATATTATTAACTTTCATATTTTTACGTTTTAAACGTCACATACCGTTCGAAAAAATATTGTTATTAAACCCTTTCAATTTTTTTTTTTTAAGTTCGATTTTGCGGTTGCTTTTTTTCTCTCTTTCGACGACGCTCCCGTCACGCTCAATTTCAGAGGGACCGATTAACAAAACATAGCCTCTTAAAGTTAGCCCTTCTTCTCCTAGACGGTGCAATTAGCTTTGAAAAACGCAAATTTTAACCCATTCGAAAAAATACGAGACTGAAAGTAAGATAAATACCGTGGTGATATAACGAATCCACCACCATGTGAAATTGATGTAACGAATCCACCACCATGTGAAATCAATTCACCGGAGCGCAGTACCACCTATCCATTTCCGATTATGATTTCCTCTCTGAATATGGTTTATATCAATGCTATCTACCTCATTGTCAAAGTTTGTGCACGGAGTTTTAAGGCATCTATATAATAAATAAAAAAATTTTCTTTGTAAAAAAAAAAAAGAGTGAATGGAATAGAACTTTGCTGTCAAAAATAGGAGGATAATAGGATTACAGGGATGCGAGTGTACAAAGTTTTTCTTTTGGTGAAGCATATGGCAATTCCGCCTAATGTCGGAAAAGAAGTTTCCTTGGTGTTTGAAAGATAATGCGTTTAAAAAAAATCAATGAAAGTTTATGCTGTAATTTATGTGTTTATTAATTACGAAAAATGGTAAAAGTAAGTTGGCTGCAATTGACATGTAGATAGGAAATAAAGATTATCGTATAAAAATTCCCTCAAAACTGAAAATCACGTGTTAAAAATATTTGTTTTTACTGTTTTTCTTCAAAAGAAAAAATGCTTCGATTTAAATAACAGAAATTCCTGTTTTAACAGGCTTCTCTGGAACTAACTTAATTAGTATGTACGTTATCGGATATCACATTACCGACCAGGTATTCTGTAAAGGCAAGAGTTAATTACGGGAGATATTTCTGCTTTAAATAGATTCTATTTCTAGCGAAAACTTTTCATAATTGCGTAAAATATGAAATTTTTCAATATTATAAAAATGCTTAACTTCAATTGGAGATTAGTTAAAATTGAGAATGTGAAATTTTAAGCTTTTTCCTCTTTTCTCTGTTGTTGTAACTTCGATATTATACAGAGTGACTCAAAATAGATATAATGGCTACATATATTTGGCCATCTTATGAGGCAAAGAAGGCCATACAAAACATTAGAGAATTTGGTTTGTTTTTATGTATGTTTCTTATCCTTATGTTTTATTTAAAAAAGGTAAATTAATAATAATAATGTAGTATGTTCATTTCCATGTGAATAAATGCAATAATTTCTCAAGTACATGGAAACAATGGTTTGAAATATATACCTTCTAAATTTTCACTTTTAAATCAACGAAAGTGTGTGTTTCTTGCTTTGGTTTAATAATTTGCAAGGTATTGTACATATGTGCATAATTGACAGTAACACCAATAGGCCGATTTATTACATGTTTAAGAGAAGTACCTTTGCATAGCCAACGGAAAATGCATTAACATATTGAGAAAAACCCTTCTTTTATCTCCACATAAATGGGGGGGCACAATGATCATGTAATTAAAATGAATTCCTTGTACAGGTAGATCAGAGGTTTTATTACACAAACAAGAGTAAAACCAATTCTGCGAAAAAAATATCAATTATTTTATGCATGTTAATAAATTTCTTAATTTATGATTCCATTGTTTCAAGTTAGTATAAATGTTAATGATATCCTAATTAAATACAAATTTATTTATATCTATATTAGAATTTCAAAACTCCGTCTTAAATTTCGTGAAGCATTTTTAAAAAATTTTCTCAAACAGAAAACGCATATTTTCATTTTTTCTGCTTAAAATATAATACGTTCTTTCAAAGAGACATTTAAAAAATAAATTTTGTACTCTTGTTATTTTAACAGTTTTACGGATATATGTCGTATTTATTTAAGGTGAAACTTTAAAATCCTGAATCCACATCAAACTCCTTTTATTTATTTAACAGTAAAACAAAGAGAAAAAAATCGCTATTTCTGGAAGAATAAGAAGAATTTTTTTGTGTAAAAGTTGTGTGTAGTGGTGATATACTGTGAAAAGAAATTTATAGAAAGTATTATATTAAATCAACAATAATATTATATAAAAGTGATACTGTTCTTCAGAAAAGAAAGTAAATACATATAGAAATTAAACTGAATTCGTATACATTAGAAACTTTCGTTAACCCATTAACCGCCAAAACTATTACGATAGAAATATTGAAATTTCTTGTTGAAAGTAGTTTCCCACCACAAATTCAGTAAGGTAAATTTCGCTTTACTAAAATAGCAAAATTTCTGCCAATAAATAAGACATTTTTTTAAGTTCTAAAACAGTGATGCCAATGTAATTTGTTCATTGCATGAGCAATTATTTTGACTGTTGTGTGAACGCAACGTCAGTGGTTAATGGGTTAATAAAATAACATTGTCGAATTTATCAGTTATAAATTAATTCTTTCAACAAAAGTATAATTTTTTCCCCATGAAATACTTGTACCACAATCTTAATCTTTTATCAAATATGAGATTATGTAGATCTAATCCTTGAATGTATGGTATACATGTGAAGTAATCTCCTCGGTAAATCCCGTCAATTGAAAATTAGAACGATTAAATCAACAAGTTCTTCAGTTTTTTGAATGCCAGCATTTCTGAAGAAAAATACCATGCTAGATTTTTACAAAATTCATAACAAAATACACGTTCCAGGGAGATGTCCAAAATTTATAAGAAAAAAATTAAATCAAAAATCTTTTTCGCAAAAAGTGGTATTCCGAAGTGAAACCAAAATATTCAGAAAACGAACAGAGTGGGAGGCTTGCAAAAGTGAACCGTGCGAGTTTCCTCATTAAGAAAATATATTTTAAATTCCATTCCGCTACTAACTAATTACTGGCAGACGTGAGGATTCGGGATTCAGTTTCGTGTTATATAATTATAGAGAAACATTATGCAACGGAATTTTCTACTGAAAACAAAAAGAAACTTACTTCCATAGTGTAATTATGGATAAATTAAAACAAAACGGATAAAAAGAAAATATTGCATTTGTGTTGATGCCGCTTAGAAGAGAAATACCATACATTCACGAACATTTATTTAGCAGAGTAGCCGTCATATAGCTTTTTAAATGTTTTAAAATTCTTTATCTTATAAAAAAAAAATGATAGTGATAAAACAATGAGTACAATAGATGACCTATGAAATATATCGCACTCTATTTAAAGTGATTATAAACAAGAAAGAAAAAATCATGCGTCAAGCATAGATTATGAAACACTTTCCAACACATTCAGAATAATGTAACAAAACTGCACTGTTTAAAATTTTTAAATATTATGTCTAATTCAACCATATGGACACGCATAACACATTTCAAAAACCTAATTGCAGCTGTTCCCATCCACAATCGGAAAATTATCCAAATTTTTTCAGCAGCCCTGTATATGATATTTAGATTTGAATCTATTAACTACATGCATGCCAAAATTTAGTTCACTTAAGAGTTACATATACTTCAGTTGAAAATTACCTTCAGCAATTTCCTCTAATAAGGAAAACGGTACGTGAATACTTTTGTGCAGCCCTGTATTTGAGGTATAGAATTTATATATAACGAGTAAGATGCAAAAAATTAATTAAATTTAAAAGCGCATACCGAATTTTAAACCGTACACTCCAGCAATTATTACTCAATGACATTACTGTACTATAACCGATTTCTTTTGTGTGTCCCTTTAAATGAATAAACAATGCTATGAGTGCCTTGTTCTAACGTGATCGTAGTGAAATTCAGTGATTTATATCAGTTTCAATGCTTTCGAAATAGCGTAATGTCATTAAAATACTCTGCAAACGATTTTTCCCCATGCACCATAATGTAATGAAATAATTTTGAGTGCCCCTGTAAATGAACGATTAATCCTACATACTTCATATACAATACCAAACATGCTTTGGTGACCCTAAATAACCTTTACCAATTTCATGAAAATCCGAGTATATTTACGGGAGTTAGAGCGTGGACAGACGGACAGACAAACCCAATGCATAAACATTTTTCAACTTTGTTGGAAAGTGTTAAAAAGGGAAATAATTGCACTGACAGACGGATCCATGCTCTATATGAACAACGCAATAAGTGAACAAGAGAAAGAGGTAGAATAATAAACAGAAAGAGAATAGAATAGAAAGAGAGAGAGTGCGTGGTTATCACTAAACTAAAATTGGTTCAAAACTAAAATTTCTTATTTGATATATATATATATATATATATATATATATATATATATATATATATATGTGTGTGTGTGTGTAATTAGTAAAGACTTTTTAAATCTTAAACATTACAGAAAAGACTGTATTCTTAACTTTTATGTGCTCAATAACTCTCAAATATTGAAATCGTCATTAAATTATGAGATTCAGGGCCGAAACTAGGGGGGTGCAGAGGGGGCATGTGCCCCGGGCGCCAGAACAAAAAGCGAAAGGGGCGCCAAATGAAGATCTTGTTTGTCGTTTCATACAATATATATATATATATATATATATATATATATATATATATATATATATATATATATATATATATATATATATATATATATATCAAATACAAAAAAACTCGCAAGCTAATGTTAAACCTATGCGAGCGTTCTTTTCAATTTTCTTGCTCACATTTTAATATTTTAAAATGATTTTTCCCCCTTAGGATAGCTTAGATCTTTTGCGTTGCTCTACTTTTAGGTTTCGAAACCGGTACTGAAAGTGAAAGTAACTTTATAAAAAAAATCTGAAACAAAAATTGAAAAAGTAAACACTTACCCGGTTAAAATTGAACCTCAGCTATTCTAAGCAAGAAAAAAATCATTTAAAACTGTTAATATGCAAGCGAGAAATTATAAAAAGAACGCTCCCACAGGTTTAATATTTGAGTTTTTGTTTCTTCGTTAAACTAGTGTAGGCTCTTAACACTTTCATCGCGGCAATGGCGCGCCTTTGTCCCACCCTCTGCGCTAAGAACCTGAGCCGCTCCTCGCAGCGCTAAAATTGAAACAAAACACAAATTCATCTAAAACTTGTTTATTTTACTTTGAAAAATAATAATCAGTAACATTTCTCACTCTAATGATTTGTTTGTCCTTACAAACATTAAAAAAAAAAAAAAATGTCGTTTCCGTTTGGGAAAATCAATTCGCACCGGAAAATTCTGCCCGGGAATTATTAGACATTAGATATCGGAATCAATGTCTAATAATTAAATGACAAAATTTTCCGGTACGGGTTGATTTCCTTTGATTGATAGCTAATATTCCTGGAAGACGAGTTATCTCGTCCCTAGCGATGAAAGTGTTAACGTTCAAGCTAATGTTAATCCTATGGGAGCATTGTTTACATATTTCTTGGTCGTATTTTAATTATTATAAAATGATTTGGCTTAGATGCCTTATGTATGTGATTTTGTGGATGTATTTTGATATCGTGTTGTATCGTCCTGTCTTTTTATTTTTATGTTAAATTTATTGGATGTATTTGACTGACTATGGTTTTTGTAATCCGTTTAAACGCTTTTGCTTAAGTAATTAAGAAATATGAGGAAATTTTGAGAAGAAAAGTAGGTTTGTATATTGTGCCTCAAAGGGTATTCATAAGCCTATTTTGGAAAATGACGGTGGTGTTATGAGAGAGATTTCGTCCTGGAGTTTTCAAGAAAGCAGATATCTGTTAAGGTATGTTGATAATTTTATGTATATTTTGCTGCTTTAAGAGTTTTTTACATTTTAAGATTGCTAGAAAGCGAGAACTGCTGAATTTTAAGAATGCTACATCGGGAGAACTGCTGAATGCAGTGATGTTTTCTTTTCGGTTAATGTGCGCGAAGCGCTCCTACAAGACTACTGATTGCCACTTTAGCGAGTTTCGTTTTTTATGTATATTTTGCTCTTTTAAGAGTTTTTTACATTTTGAGATTGCTAGAAAACGAGAACTGCTGAATTTTGAGAATGCTATACCGGGAGAACTGTTGAATGCAGTGATTTTTTTCGGTTAATGTGCGCGAAGCGCTCATACAAGATTACTGATTGCCACTTTAGCGAATTTTATTATTTACATTTTATTTTCGTTAAGCGAAACATGTGTATAAACCGATGCTTGGCGGCATTTACTACTTGGCGGAAAAGGGGTTTTCACGCCGAGAAAAATTCCAAGATGGCGGCCGTGGGAACTTATGACATGTGTTCCAATGATTTTTTATTTTTTATTATTTTTTTGCATAAGGAACCTGAGGTCAATAACTTTTATTGTGCGTGAGGAGAAGGGGGGAACAAAATCCTTGTTTGCCCCGGGCACAAAAAAGGATAGTTTCGGCCTCGTGAGACTTATACAGTGTTATACCAAGGCTAATATACTTAAATCAAACAATTAAAGAAATAAAATAGTATGATTAATATCTCGTCATTTTGAATCTAAAATGCAGTGTCTGTCAAAAGTTAAATATAAACCTCATCATAGAAAAGAGATTATTCCAGATGAGAAAAGCAAAAGCTACACAAACGACTAAACGACTAACTAAAAAACGGAAGACTTTTAAATAATTCGCACTATTTGAATAGGTTCAAATAATTTTCGTTAAACTGCAAAATTCTTTTAAAGTGACATTCGTTCTAAAGAGATTCAACTGCACTCTGTTTAACTGGCAGGGCGGCCCAAGGCGTGTGCGAAGTGTGCCAGCGCACGGGGCGCCAAACAGATGAAAGGGCGCCTTATAAGTGCACCGATAAAAATTATTTTATATTCTGCGTTTTTTTATCTTTTACATTTTTTACAGCTGGGCTGGGGCCAGCTCTAGAAAGGATTCTTTGTTTAGTTTAAAAAAGAATTCAAGGGCCCCGAATTTTCGCATGCAGACATCGGCTTCTGTTCTTTATCTGAAGGAAAAAAGAAACAGAATCACGAACCCCAGGAATCATCCGATTCAAATCTGCTTCCATTGCGGGATGCTAATTAATTTCGACTTTGACAGATTCATGGTGAATTCTATCACTTCCGGCTATATTTGGGCATTTTTCTAGAGTCCTCTTATGCCACAGGCAATCTAAGACTGACCCCCAGATGACCGGAAAAAAGAAACCGTTAGGAGCTTAAAGGGGCAGAAATTTTAAAATAAAAAACAGGCGTCTTTGAAAAAGTTTTTCTTCTATTAAATTAACGACATGGTGAATTCTATCACTTCCCGCTATTTAAGAGCATTTTTCTAGAGTCCTCTTATCCCACAGGGAATCTGAGACTGTCCCCCAGATGACCGGAAAAAAGAAACCGTAAGGAGCTTAAAGGGGCAGAAATTTTAAAATAAAAAACAGGCGTCTCTGAAAAAGTTTTTCTTCTAGCAGTGTCTTCTGGATGTGAGCTCATCTTCTTCTGCAAATAGTCAATAGCGTTAGTGTCAGACATTTTGCCGAAAATGAAAAATGAAAAAAAATGGCATGTAATAAAAAATATATAGGTAAATAATTCTTATTAAAATGACCGCAGTATCGAGACAATACATTTCGGTCGTTCACTAATTAGTTTATTAAACTGTTGTAAATTGAACATTTAATAGGTAAAAATTAATCAAACCAAACATTTTTCAAGTAGCTTGATTCGCTTAAATGAGTAATTTTCATGCGAATGTGAAACATAGTATGTAGAATATTTAAAGTTACAAAACATGCTTGTAGTATTTCAAAATTGTCAGTTCTTGAAATTACGAAGGACGTTGCTGCGCCCTAAACTCAGAGCGGCGAAACAAGGGCCTGTATGGCGCCCTGGTGCGTGAGGCAAAGATTCAGATAGTACTGCTATAACATGCTTTCAGCCACAATTTCTACTTAATAAGAAAACGATTTTGGTGCTTGGGGTGAGGGCTGGATATTTTAGAGTTGAGAGCTTGGGCAGTTGCCTCTTTTGCCCTTGCAATAATCAGGTTTTGATCGGAACTAGTGTTTCTTTCAGGCACATATCGTGGAAGGTTGTACCTCTCCGGCGCAAGACCCCCCCCCCTCCCCTTACTTGGGAAAATATTCGAGCAACAGTACAATTCTTTTAGTGTTTAATTATTCCAATATTTATCATCTTAAACGGAGAGGTGGGGGCCGGTCGGATCTCAGTTGACGGAAAGGGATTAAACTATTTATATTTTTGCTACAGGCACACATTTGTTTCAAAATCTCCCCACTTCAGAGATTTCGTTCAGCCGGCGTCCATGCCATATTGTTTGAATTTATGTATTTCCCCAGTTTTCCGAAACGTGCTCTGAAAGGAACACTAAGCAGAAAAAACCAGTAAAGAACTAACCAGTAAAAAAAAAAAAAAGCAATTTAACAAATTACAACAACCATTTAGAAAATGATTTTTCGAAGACTAAAATTTAAGACATAAAAAATCGCACGGAGTTGATCATACACCATGGATTAAAAATTAACATTCCTGAACCCATCATGAACAAATTTTAAAAAGAAATTCAGTTTTACTTCTACGGAGCTGGTCATACATTAGGTACGCCATGAATTAAACATTAATAGTGTTATTACACGTAAAAATTGCAAGCGACAAGAATCGCCTGCGACTCGTCAGATTTCCTGAAAGTTACGTATTATCCACCTGAAACTTACGTATTATCCAAGCATTTCATTGGCTGTTCGGGAAAAGGCTTTTAAATCGTGAGATTTCCAAGAAATCTGACGACCCATTTTAAATGAAATTTCATTCTTAAAATTCTAAACATCCCACAATATTACTTTTTACACCGTCGTATAGAGAAAAAAATGTACTTTTAAATGCAATTTGTTTAAAAGCTGTATCTCAATTTGTTTCTGAGTTATTAATTTTTTTTTGTAGTTTTATTACTTTTTTGTCATAGTGGCAACAGAAGTATTCATCTCTGTTGAAAGTAAAGGCAAATTACAGATTACTGTATAGACCAATCAGAAAACGAATAAAATGCGGATTCAACCAATAAAAAACTTCAAATTTCCTACCCTGACGAGGACAATAACCATTTTTTCAAATGGTTAATAATGTCATAAAAATGTATAATTGCGTTATAATGATGCAATGTTTCATTCATCATTAGGGATTATTTATTAGTGGAATATAATCTTTAGCCAAATACACAATAAATATTTCGTAATACTGAAATTAAAATAACTGAAATTTTAAGCAAATATTGTTAATTTAAAAATGAAAATTGCTGGAAATTTAACTAAAATAAAAAAAAAGACTTTTTTGGAATCAGATTATGTATTTGATACTGAGTCAAAATTTGTCTGAAGCGACAGAGAACTATCCAATATTACACAGATTCTTCATTATTTTGTGAAATAATTTGCACCTTAAGGCTCCGCTGCACTGAAACTCCCCGATCGCGAAATTTCATGTTAGCCTTATGGGAAAACTTTGAAGCGCGATTACTCATTACCTAATATAATTATTAAATTACCGTTTTCACCATCAAAAAGTAGACGTCAGATTCGGAGGATGTGCGTTTTTAAAAATTGTCTCCGTACATTTTAAGTAGATAAAAAATCCCTATAAACTTTGAAATTTCCATTTGATTAAATTTTATCATTTTCTTAAAAATACTTAAAATTTACGTAGACAATTTTTATAAAGGCACATCATTGGCATCTCATGTCCACTTTCTGATGGTGAAAACGGTATTTTAATAATTATATTAGGTAATGAGTAATTGCGCTTCAAAGTTTTCCCATAGGTTAACATGGGATTTCGCGATCGGGGAGTTTCAGTGCAGAGGCCCCTGGAAGAACGAAATCTGCTTAGGGATAAGGTTTTTTTGGAATAATATTGTTCTAAGCCTTTTTATTATATATACAGACTTATACCCAATTTTTCTCTTAGTAATTTATTATTTAAAATTAAGCGAAAAAAGTAAATTTCACCCCTCCTTTCTTTTTAAATTATCTACTATGACGAATTTTTTTTCAAAAGGGTGGAGCAAAGGTCTTTCCGTGCGCAACCCCCCCCCCTCCCTCCCACCAGCGCCCATGACATGCACTTTATTATTTGCAAATCTACTAAACAGAAGTTGATAGTAAGATTACTTCACCTTGATTTCTCATTAACAGGAGCAAAGAGCTCCTCAATGAATAAATCAACATAAGCTTGACAAAGCAGAATTGAGAAAGTGGAGCCTATTTTTTTTTTTTCTAATAATTTATCTGTATATAAATTTTATTTGGTAATCGTCTTGAAAAAATCTTTCATTTAATACATTTGTCGTTAAATAACTTTTTTTTCCTTTAGTGCCCGATATGTTGATTTTTTATGACACCTATGATCCAATGACACTTTCTTTATCCAATTTCAGTGCGGCGCTAAAACGTAAATTCGGAACACTTAAAAATTTTCTTTGGGATGGTTTGTTTAATTCTAGCGTGGGCACCGGTAGAACGAAATCCAGGAAACTTTTTTTTTCTTTTTTTTTGGGGGGGGGGGGGGCACATTTTTTGTTATTCGTATTCCTGATTACTATAAATACAACTCTTATTATCAATCATAGTTTTCTTTTAGTGTTTAATTAATTTAGGTTACTTAAAAAAATAAATTTTAGTTTTTTTTTCTTTTATCACAGAAATATTATCATAAAATTATCTTTGAGAGATAAGAAATAAGATATATAGATATATATAAATATAGACTTTTTAAGATATATATCATATCTTTAAATATTACACAGAGATTGAGAACCATTCAAAAATTGAAAAGAAAGAATAATAATATTTATGTTTCCGGAATTTGGTAAATATTAGCACAGAGATTGAGAACCATTCAAAAAATGAAAAGAAAGAATAATAATATTTATGTTTCCTGAATTAGCTGAAGAGAAAACTGGGCTTTCTTTCGAAAGTTTTCACCATGAAAAGTGAGCCCTTTACGAAAATCGATATTTAAATATGAAATTTATTCGTACTTTTTATGTACTAAATAACGAGACAAGATTGCAGTTTTCGTCTTTCATAGTTGCTATTTACTAGTAGTTCTGCTTCTTTATTTTGTAGTATTCCTTCTTCTAAAAAAGTTTTTTTTTAATTAATTAACTTATTGTTGTTATTTTCTTCCAATACAAAGTGCTGCGGCCTTAATTAGTAATAGTATGTATAAAAAGTACGAATATTTAAAAAAAATTAAGACCACAAGTCAAACAATTTTTCTTGTGTGTATGGGGGCGGAGGCGCCCCAATGGGTGCTCGCACGGTCGCCACAATGTCCCTGGGCCGTCCCTGTTAACTGGGGACTTTCATTTCATGCCTTCGACGCATGTTTAAGAATGCCATATATGTGCCAACTTTTTCGCTTTTTTCATACTACTATTGGGTATATGCAAAAGTAAGTTCCGTTTTTCTAATTGATCGTGTAAGTTTTCTTATATATATTGTTTGAATCTAGTAATACATGATTTTGAAAAGTCTTTTCATAACCTTCAAAACGTAGTATATGACATTTGATTAAAGTGTCAACAACATGGTTTTTTATTTGATTTAAAATGGATAGTTTTATGCCAAATAATCATCATTTGCGGGAAGTTTTGTTATTACTTTTATAATTTTAAGAAAGGTGCTGCTAAAAGTCATCGTTTACTTGTAAATGCTTGCGGTGAACATGGTTTTTTTTTTCTAAAAGTGTGTGCAGAAGGGGGTTCAGACAATTTAAAGAAAGTTTATTCCATGTTGATGACGTAAGGTAAGGTGCCCTATTTTCGTCCCTCCCCCCCCCCCCCCCAGTCACTTTTAGTCCCTAAATGTTGTAATTTTCAGTGAAAACCTACCAAATTTGGATTTTACATAGACTATAACTACCCACGCACATAGAAACATAGGAAATTATCGTACAATAAAATTTTAACAATGCGAAATTATTTTTTTTCAAAAGTATCTATACATGGCAAAAGAAAACAAATGTTCCCAATTTCGTCCCCCTCAAAAAATCCAATCCGCCGAGGCTTAACTTATAACTAAATCAAAATTTATTTCTAAATGAGTAAGTAACTTAATTTACATTAAATTAAGGCATAAAGAAATGTACTAATTATCAGTAGAAGAATAACATAATGAAACATTAGCCATTCAAACATGAGGAAAAATATAGAAAAAATTATCATGAAAAAGCATTCCTAATTTCGTCCCCGGGACAAAAATAAGAACTGCAAGGGGGACGAAATAGGGATCACTCTACTTCCCAATATGGCGGAGCTTCAATTGCCGTAAGATGAACTGAGCGTCCTAAAACTCACTGTATGCTACTGGCTGCATCTTACCTACGAAAGATACTTACAATGAATAAGAAATAAATACTTACAGTACAAAAAATAACGTTCTACAAACGACGTAATTAGAACTCAGGTCTTCTAAAAATAGGAAATCAGGAGTATTTAATATATGTGTACATCTTGACGAAAGAAACTTTCACTACTGACCCATTTTACCTTCCGTTTCCTGCGCCTTGCGTCATAAGTGGCGTCACTTTCGCAGAACCGGAGAAGTAAAGGGGGACGAAATTAGGGCACTTTACCCTGAATTATGAACGTAGAAATTGCAAGCATTATTGGCTGAAGACACCACACAAACGCAAAAAGAAATGGCAAAAGCATCGAATGTTGACCAATCCGCTGTCACAGTAGATGTCTACATGGAATAAACATGTAATAGCATAAATAAACAAGTACTTTTAACCAAAAAACGGATATATAGCCTAAAAAATACTAAACTCTGTGGCTATACAATCCAAGAAGGATCTGGGCCGACAGTGCCCAACTCTGTTTTCTTGACCTTCGGCCCCGAGGTGCTATACAGCATGCGTCCCAGCCAGTTCGTCAGCCTAACACGAGACCCTCGGTGTTTAGCTCCCAAGCAAGCTTGGTACTCATTTTATCGATCCCAAAGGGATGAAAGACTGAGTAAACCTCGCCCAGTCGGGAGTCGAACTCTCGACCTGCGGTGCGGCAGTCAGATGCTCTGACCACTACACCACTGGGCTTCGATGCATATATCCAATATTTTTTAATAAAAAAATTGCATTATCTAATCGTAGATTTTTTGCTATTAAATAAGGCAGATTATATAATTATAAAATACTGGTAACACAAAGTCTTAAAAGCTGACAGCTACGAACCACCTTTAAAAGAGAAGTTAATTTAAAACGTCTTATAATAACTGAATTTCGAAAATACTTTTCCCTAACAAAGGAAACTATACCTTTGAAAACATAAAATATTTAGAATGCACTAGCAGACCCGCCCGGCGTTGCCCGAGGTTTATAAATAATAACCTTAAACAAAACTTAAGTTTGTATGATTTTATATCTTTGAAAATTCTTTTAAATGCACCTAATTTCGGAGGCCCCATTGCCTTCCGCAGAGTCAGGTGTGTTCCCATCAAACTTCTTTCCGAACGAACCTGTAATCTAGATCCCCACTACATATGGCAGCATTTACCGGAAGAGCCCGTACGTGCCGGAGACAATCGAAAACCAAGTTGAGTGAGCCAATAGTCGTAGGAATCAAGCCCATAGAATCAAAAAAATAATAATAATAAAATAAAAATAAATAAAAATAAAAGAATGCACCATTAATGTTAGAAAATGTTGGTAACTGAAGTCCAAGATAAAATTGCATAATACAGAAAGTAGCGAATTGTAATCTAAGTTGAAGGAAGCAAATCCCGTTGAAATTGGGCCCTTAAACCCGAGGAAATAACGCGCCACTAAGCGGTGGAAGATGCCCCCTCCCCTTGTAAATTTCATGAATTACTGTTAGCATTAACACCATATTTAAAAACGGATGAAATCCTGTATCTAAAGCTACCTTTAAAGTAATTCTTTTTTAATTTATGGCTCTAGTGAGTAGCAGTAATTTGATGCTGTAAAAGGAGATTAATGTTCGCAAAAGGTAGTAGCTGAGGTATAAAGAAAGAGCGGCCAGAGTCTTAACTGGAATGTAGTTGGTTATGAGAAAATTTTTTAGGGGTTTTAAAGTATCTGGAAGACGCTAAAACTATGTTAAAGAAAATTGCAATAGAATAGGATAGTTTTTAAAGAAGCTGCAACAAAGGCTCCAAGAAGATGATTAATATTAAAAATTGGCGGTAGCTGTTGCCTGCAAATTTTTTTTTTGTTGTTGTTGTTGTCGTTCATGTAGTAGCTGGATAACTAAGAAGTTATTAGAAAAAAAAAGTTCGTGAATCGGACAATTTTTAAGGGAGCTACAACAGAGGGCCCAAAAGGGTCCAACTAATAGTTGAGAGCAGGTCGCTAACATGAAAACATGTTTAAATGTTTTAGTACTTAGCGTTTTAGATATTCAATAAGTCAACATTAATCATACGGCATGAAATAATCATTAGAATAATATTTTAAAGAAATGCGCGAAAATGGGGTAAATGCTTAAAAAGGGGCCCTAGAGCCCCAATAAAAATATGAAGGTGTTGGTCTAGGAAGAAGAGTCCAAGACTCAATTTTAAAATTATGCAGTGAGAAGGTGAGAAAATTAGGGTGTAAAAAATGCATTGCACGCAAAAAGTTCAAGGGGCCCCGAATAAGGCCTACAGGACTCTAAGGTGCCCCAGGATTTTAACTGGAAAATAGAAACTGGAGAATAACTAAATGGAAAAATTGTTCCAAAAATGAAGATCGGAATAAGAGGGGCAATTTATTAATAATTTATGGTGCAAAAGCTTCAAGGGGCCTTGTACAGTGCCCCAAGGGGGAAGGGACTTAAGTGGCATGTAGTTTGGAATAAAGACACTTTTTAGTAGTTTATAAAGTAATCAAAGGACACTAGAACTATGGTAAAGAAAATTGCAAGGAATTCGGATGATTTTCAAAGAAGATGCACCAAGAGCCCCAAGAAAGCGATTTATATTCAAAATTGGTGGTAGTTGAAGTCTGATTTTTTTTTTCTTTTTCTTTTTTTTTTTTTTTTTTTTTTTTTGTCGTTTATGTAGTAGCTGGAGAACTTAAAAAGTTGCTAGAAAAAAAAGCTAGTGAATCGGACTGTTTTTAAGGGAACTATAATAGGGGGACTCTAAAAGGGGGGACTCTTAAAGGTGCCAACTGATAGTTGAGAACAGGGCCCTAACTCGAAAACATGTTTAAATGTTTTAGTACATTGTTTTAGGTCTTCAATTAGTCAAAATTAAGCATAGGGTTTGAATTAATCATTAGAATAATATTTTAAAGAAATGCGCACAAAATGGGGTAAATGCTTAAAAAGGTCCCTAGGGCCGTAATACAAATATGTAGGTGTTGGTCCAGGGAGAAGAGTCCAAAACTCAATTTTAAAATTATGCAATGAGAAGGTGAGAAAATTACGGGGTAAAAAATGCATGACAAACAAAAAGTTCGAGGGGCCCCGGATCGAGCCCTACGGGAACCTAGGGTGCCCCAGGATTTCAACTGGGACATAGAAACGGAAGAATAAATACGTAAATGGAAAAAATGGTTCCAAAAATGAGGATCGGATTAAGAAAGGCAATCTATTAACAATTTATGGTGCAAAAGCTTCAAGGGGTCCTGTACCGGACCCCAAGGGATCAGGGAATTAAGTGGCATGCAGTTTCGTATAAATATACCTTTTAGTAGTTTTTTAAGTAATCAGATGATGCTAGAACTATATTAAAAAGAATTGCAAGGCATTCCGATCATTTTTAAAGAAGCTTCAGCAAGGCCCAAGAAGGCAATTAATATTCAAAATTAGTGGTAGCTGAAGTCCGAAAAATTTTTTTTGACGTTCATGTAATAGCTGGAGAACCGAAGATGTTGTTAGGAAAAAAAGCTAGTGCATCGGACTATTTTTAAGGGAGTTATAATAGGGGGGGCCAAAGGGGCCAACTGATAGTTGAGAACAGGGCCCTAACATGAAAATATGTTAAAGCGTTTTAGTACTTAGCGTTTTAGATCTTCGTTTAGTCAAGATTAAGCATACGGTATGAATTAATCATTAGAATATAATTTGAAAGAAATGAGCAAAAAATTGGGGAAATGCTTAAAAAGGGCCCTAGGGCCCCAATAAAAATATGTGAGTATTGGTCTAGGGAGAAGAATTCTAGACTCAACTTTAAAATTACGCACTGCGAAGGTGAGAAAATTAGGGTGAGAAAAACGCATGACATACAAAAAATTCAAGGGGCCCTGGACCAGTCCCTACGGACCCTAGACGGGGACATGGTCTTAATTGGAATGAAGAAACTGAATAATAACTAAATGGAGAAAGTATCCCAAAAATGAAGATCGGATAAAAATGAAGCAATTTATTAACAATTTAGTGCTCTAAAAGTTCAATGTACCGGGCCCCTCTCAATGGTGTCAGGGTCTTAACTGAAATGTAGAAATGGGGTAGAAACTGAAAGGGGAATTCACCCCAAAAACGAAGAAGATCGGATAGAAAAGAGGCATGTTATTAACAATTTAGTGCACTAAAACTTCAAGGAGCCCTGTACCGGCCCATTGCAATGGTGCCAGGGTCTTAACTGAAATGCAGAAATGGGACAGAAGCTGAAAGGAGAATTCACCCCAAAAACGAAGAAGATCGGATGGAAAAGAGGCATGTTATTATCAATTTAGTGCACTAAAACTTCAAGGGGCCCTGTACCGGCCCCCTTACAAGGGTGCCAGGGTCTTAATTGAAATGTACAAATGGGACAGAAACTGAAAGGAGAATTCACCCCAAAAACGAAGAAGATGTGATAGAAAAGAAGCATGTTATTAACAATTTAGTGCATTAAGACTTCAAGGAGCCCTGTACTGGGCTCCTTGCAAGGGTGCCAGGGTCTTAACTGAAATGTAGAAATAGGGTAGAAACTGAAAGGAGAATTCACTCCAAAAACGAAGAGGATCGGATAGAAAAGAAGCATGTTATTAACAATTTAGTGCACTAAAACTTCAAGGGGCCCTGTACTGGGCATCTTGCAAGGGTGCCAAGGTCTTAACTGAAATGTACAAATGGGGTAGAAACTAAAAGGAGAATTCACCCCATAAATGAAGAAGATCGGATAGAAAAGAAGTATGTTATTAACAATTTAGTGCCTAAAACTTCAAGGGGCCCTGTACTGGGCCCCTTGCAAGGGTACCAGGGCCTTAACTGAAATGTAGAAATGGGGCAGAAACTGAAAGGAGAATTCACCCCAAAAACGAAGAAGATCGGATTGAAAAGAGGCATGTTATTAACAATTTAGTGCACTAAAACTTCAAGGGGCCCTGTACTGGGCCCCTTGCAAGGGTGCCAGGGTCTTAACTGAAATGTAGAAATGGGGTAGAAACTAAACGAAGAAGATCGGATAGAAAAGAGGCATGTTATTAACAATTTAGTGCACTAAAACTTCAAGGAGCCCTGTACCGGCCCATTGCAATGGTGCCAGGGTCTTAACTGAAATGCAGAAATGGGGCAGAAGCTGAAAGGAGAATTCACCCCAAAAACGAAGAAGATCGGATGGAAAAGAGGCATGTTATTAACAATTTAGTGCACTAAAACTTCAAGGAGCCCTGTACCGGCCCATTGCAATGGTGCCAGGGTCTTAACTGAAATGCAGAAATGGGGCAGAAGCTGAAAGGAGAATTCACCCCAAAAACGAAGAAGATCGGATGGAAAAGAGGCATGTTATTATCAATTTAGTGCACTAAAACTTCAAGGGGCCCTGTACCGGGCCCCTTGCAAGGGTGCCAGGGTCTTAACTGAAATGCAGAAATGGGGCAGAAGCTGAAAGGAGAATTCACCCCAAAAACGAAGAAGATCGGATGGAAAAGAGGCATGTTATTATCAATTTAGTGCACTAAAACTTCAAGGGGCCCTGTACCGGGCCCCTTGCAAGGGTGCCAGGGTCTTAATTGAAATGTACAAATGGGACAGAAACTGAAAGGAGAATTCCCCCCAAAAACGAACATGTGATAGAAAAGAGGCATGTTATTAACAATTTAGTGCATTAAGACTTCAAGGGGCCCTGTACTGGGCTCCTTGCAAGGGTGCCAGGGTCTTAACTGAAATGTAGAAGTGGGGTAGAAACTGAAAGGAGAATTCACTCCAAAAAGGAAGAAGAGCGGATAGAAAAGAGGCATGTTATTTACAATTTAGTGCACTAAAACTTCAAGGGACCCTGTACTGGGCCCCTTGCGAGGGTGCCAGGGTCTTAACTGAAATGTAGAAATGGGGCAAAAACTGCAAGGAGAATTCACTCCGAAAACGAAGAAGATCGGATTGAAAAGAGCCATGTTATTAAAAATTTAGCGTATAAAAACTTAAAGGGTCCCAGGAGCCCCGGCCCTTGAAAAATTATGAATCTGAGCCTCAGGTGCATGAGTACCTGTCTTGAACTATTCACTCCTTTTCAGACTTCTACGTGTGATAGTTTTCGCTAGTCATCGCACACACACGGACACACAGACACACACAGACACAGAGCGATTTGTTCTTTTATTAGTATAGATTGTTAAAAATCTTTTATCAGTACTAGCAAATTTCGAACGTACTATCACAATTAAAAACTTCTCAGAAAGATAAATTGTTTAATCACTGTCGATGTTATGTCACTTTGACGTCAAAAATAGTCGCAAGTGCGATTCATAATGGTGACCAAAAGTTAACATCCTTAGTTCGTGATATTACGACTCTCATGTGACTGTGACTCTATTGTGAAGTCTCTGTGACCAATTTTTGAGTCATTTGTACCTCATAAACGAAATAAAACGTATCGACTTCACAATGACTTATATTCCATGTCACGTGTTGGCAGTGTGAGCAGTTTCATTTAGGTCACGATGCTTTCACATTTGAGTCACGGTGCTATTATGGGGACATTCACATTATGTTTTTATGGGGACATGCACACTGATTGCAATAAAACTCAAATTCGTTGGTCTCGTGTATATCAGCTATTATGTTCTTTGTACAAAATATCAAAAGCAATTTTTATAAAAATAATTACTATGAAAAATAATCCTTCCTTTAGTAAGAATGAAAATTCTCAAAATTACGTTTTTATCGATTATTGATGTTTTTACACGATAAAATTTCCCCATATGAGAAAATAGAACTATTATTGTTGACCTTTTACTAAGATATTCTCTGTGAACTTTGCACTTAAGGAATAACTTAATCGCCCCATTACGTGACTGGAAAAACCTTTGTACTTATGTCAACTTTATGTCGATGTGTTACAAATGCTATTCGACGTTTTTTGTATGATTTCGATCAGCTATAAGTATAACCGTATTGCTACGAAAGAATTTTATTTTCGTATCAGTAAAATTGTTTTAGGTTTTTTGCTGCGTTGCAGTTTTATTTGCCATTGAAATTGCACTTATTGGATGAATCAATGGATGAATGGCTATATTTTCATTCATTCTGAAGAGAACCGAGCTTAAAAAACTATTTTCAAAAGTTGTAAAAGTCATAATAATTCGCTATCTAATAGTGCGCTAAATGATATTATTAATCTAAGAAAAAATTTTATTTTCCGACAAAGATAAAATATTTAACAGCTACAGTAGAACCCTGCTAATCCGAAATTCCGGTTAATCCGAACCGATTTTATTTTCGAAAATTATACTTGATTGCATGCCAGATTACGAATCTTTCCGTATTATAGGTTTAATGTCGGGGAAAAAAGTGTAGAAGTTAGGATAAAACAATAAATGAATAAATTGAAAGCATGGTTCTTATTCTTGAGACAGCTTGAACAGAATAATTAAAAAAAAAATCTCAATAATGTAAAGGTACAAAATATGTACAGTCGTGGGGAAAAAAGTAAACACCCCCTACTAACTCCTCAACAGATTATCGTAGACGAAAGTTAATGGTACCGAACGATTGGAAATAAAGTCTACTTTTAAATGATGTATATAAAATTTTCTTAAGGGCCATCTACATATTAAAACGAATCAAAACTTCATTTTTTTAGTGGCAATACCCAATTTTAACGAGATATTTCAAATCGTCGGTCCAAACTATGCCTAGTCGCCAAATTTCAAGTCATTTGAATGATAAGTTTTTCAATTATAAACATTCAAAATTTAGTGCTTCTAATGTTAAATTAAATTTTCATATTTTTATTTATATCTCCTTGAATTCTGCTCCTAATTTGCTAATTTTTTTTTTTTTTGTAGCAACAAATATCCAAACATAAATACGCTCAATTTGCAATTTTTATAATTTTTATGATATGAATTATGAATTATGAAATTGATATTCGAAAAAAATTATGAATTGCAACCTACAATTTTTTTGATGGATTTAGATTTATTAAATCCTGCTTTATGGAAATCCAAAATGTCACATTTTTCTTCCAAGTAGTTTTCAAATTATGCTTAAAAAGGCAAAATGATGGATTAAGGGGCGGTCTATGATAGAAGTGAGTCGATATTTTGAAATTTATTCTGCTATCCTGTAATCTAACAGACTTCATTGACTCCTTGAGTGGAGCTTAAGATGCCTTGATCAAGAAGGGGGCTCTCTCGGTTAACAATCAAGTGCGGAACTTCAATTTGGATACAGCCCTTAAAATACGCTCGTTTTAAAATAATTAATTCCTCGGAAACTTATAGTACGAATTGCATAAAAAATTGTTTTTAGGCTAATGGAAGGGTGTAGAGTTCATTCATGTTGTCGGAATTGTGTACTGCTATTGAAAAAAAACAAAGGTATGGTTCGTTTTAATATGTAGATGGCCCCCTAAATTTTAGTAGACTTTATTTCCAATCGTTTGGTACCAGTAACTTTCTTCTACGATAATTTGTTGAGGAGTTAGTAGGATGTGTTTACTTTGCTTTCCCACGACTGTACAAGAATATAAAATGAAAACGTGCACTGTAGGCCTACTCGTAGAAGCTATCTTTAAAAATGTCGAATATCAGTTTGTTGGCAGTCACTATAAAATTATTTTCGAAAATGCAAAAAGTACTTAATTCAGATGACAAAAATTTATTTTTCCTTCCAACAGTTTGATTTCTCAAATTATCTACAGAAATGTTTTTTCTTTCTCGTCGTCGACATGAAGACTAAACTATTTATAGATTTGCGATTTTGATCCGTTTGTCCTCATTCTGAAATTCCATCGGATTATTATAAACACATGGAGAAAACACATGTAGAACATACACAGGAGTGATTAAGCAAGAAATATTATATTTTTCCGAAAATCGTGCCGGATTAGCCAACATGCCGGACATTAAGATGTCAGATTAGAGGAAGTTTACTGTACTACTGAGTACTTACGACTTACATTTTTTAGCACACATCATTTTTTCTATGTTTATCAGAATTTCGGGTAATCCGAAATTTTTGTAATCCGAACAGGTACCGGTCCCAATTAGTTCGGATTAGCGGGGTTCAACTGTATTTAATTTAAAAAGGGCAAAAAATTCATTATTTATTGTCTGTCTTTCCAAAATGTCGTCTGGCGAAAAATTGCTGCAGAATTCTGGATGTATTCATCAGTGTAAATAAATGTACGCTGTCACAATTGATAATGTACGGATAAGGGAGACCTACCTACGGCCACTTTATGTTTAACGCCTAAAAACTGAGCTACTAACCTCTTTTATAATTGTTAAAATAACGTTAATTCATGTTTATTGTACTTATTTCTGATTGGAAGCATCGTGCATACTTCAAATATGGAAAGTGTGCCAAAAATTATCATTTTCCTAAAACAATACAAATGGCCCTAAATACAAGAACATCAATGTAATGGGGCCTTTAGTTGTTGTACCAAGGGCGATTCTCTAAAATTTTAATTTACACACTATACTAAACAACAAACTCACATTAAAGTTTTATAAAACTAGCAATCATCATCAAATAACAAATGTGTCAAAAATACACTAGAGTAATATTGGAAGAGAGAGAGTATATAGAAAGTATTGGAAGAGAGTACTGGAGAGTTGCGCCAGTCTAAAATCCCCAAATAATATGCTTAAAATTGATTTTATATATATATATATAATGTGGGAAAAGGACTCACAAATTAACATATCATTAAACAGATTTAAAGGAGCCATTTAAATTTGAAAAGTTTTCCAAAATTCTGGCATGTAAGCATTTCACATAAACGAAAATATTTTTTTCATGAGTTATTCTATATTACGATTTGAAATTTTATCTAGAGCCACGAATCTAAGTACAAAGCAATTAAATTGCCCTGAGTATAGCATTGGGTGATTTCACACAAAACTGGCTCTATTAAAAATTTCACATGGTTAGGTGATTGCGACCCTCTATTAACTGTATAATAAAAAAGAAACCCATATTAAAGTTTTAAAAAACTAACAATCATCAAGAAATAACACGAGTCAAAATACACTGGAGTAAAGTATGTTTATTATTTTTTCTATGTGGAAAAAATAACTCACAAATTAACATGTCATTGATCCACCATATAAGAACCATTTAAGTTCGAAAATTTTTTCAAAATTTTAACATATAAGCATTTTACATAAATTAAAATATTCGTTTCGTGAGATATTCTACATTACGATTCGAAATTTTATCTTAGGGCCGTGAATAACGTTCTTTATAAGCCACTACTTTTTTTAAATATAATTCTTGGTTCAGTACTAATTTCAAAAATTACTGTTTATTCTGTCACGTGTGGGACATAAATTTACAACAACTTTAATTTTAATTACATAAAGTATATTGCGGTAAGATTCCCAAAATAATTCATAAAATTGAAAAGATACTTGCATATAATAAACTGTAACAGTAAAAATCTATAAGTCAAAAATTAAAAAAATAGGTTCTTTTGAAGTTAATGATTTTTAGCCGTGTGGTATTCAGCTGATCACGCCTACTTTTGAAGCACTATTGCCACTCGCTAAAAATGAAATACTTAAAAATATTTCTAGATGTATTTGGTCTTTGAAAAATAACCTGATTAATTTGCATAATTCTTTTTACAATATTTTTTTCAACTGAAAAATGTCTTGTTTTTCACGAATGACCCATATAGAGGGGAGAGTAGCCATATTTGGACCGCCGCTTTAAATGGACCACTGCAATTCTGCCGTTAATTACAGAAAGATACGCCATCTACAGCTGAAATCCTACTCATCAGAATGACGTCATTTATTATTAGAAGAAGCACCCGCCTTCCACCTGCTGTTTTCAGACAATTTTAAAAAACCTAAAATTAACTGTTTTGATCTAATTTTTTCCTTTTAAACGTAAGAGAATACTTTAAAACTAAGGTAAGTTGTTATGTATTCATATACATATCTAGATTCATGTGTTTATTGCGCATATTTTTCAGACGGATTTGATTGCTTTCATTTTCGTTCTTAATCCTGAGATTATCTGTTTAACAAATGGCGCAGCTGCCTTAATTGGATCAATTTGAGTTGCTTAAATTGGACCATATATACGATCATAAAAGTTGTGAAGAAATTGACCCGCAAGAAGGCTGCAGCAACAAAATCCCCAAAAATCCGAAGAATCATTAGAAATGTTATATCCCTTGCCAAAATCAGTTAAGTCAATGTACAGAGGCAGTCAAAAACAGCTGTGTTAATATCTTTGCCATATAAAGTAAACCTTGAAATGAAAAAAAAAAGACTAAAAGGAAGCTCTCAAAGCACAAAATCAGTTGGAACATCAAGTTTTAAAAAATAGGCGTAATTGAATTGGAAAGAAAATAATGGAAGGTAAGAACTACAGACATAAGGTAAAGAAAACTTCTTTTGCAAAGAAAATGTCTAATGATTCAGAATATAAAAAGAAAAATCAAGACGGTGGTGATTGGTTTTGCCTAATTTGTAAAATATAAAATAACAAAAAGGATTCAGTGTTCAGATTGCCAAATATGGTTCCATCTTGTGTGCGCTGGAATAAAAGAATGAACAAAAGAAATTCATGTGTAAGCCTTGCATCACTTCTTACATGATATTCAAGTAACTGAGAATTAGTTCCATAATTTATATTCTTAGTTTCTTATAACTTTGATTTACATTTTGAATACATTTTTATTTAAAACAATTACTCTTACTTTCAGATAATATATTTCATTATATTTCATTGTTGTTGTTTCGTTTCATTGTTTTATTGACCGCAAACTTTGCTTTTAATAAAATTAGTTATATTCCCTAATCATTAAAACAGCCTAATATATTTTGGTCCAACTTAGGCGACCAGTCTCTGAAGTTGGACCACTTTTGGCAAATTTTTAAAATTAAAATAAAACTTAACACTTTCAAAAAGAAATTGTTCTAAAGATTTATTTAGTTAGTAGATGAACAGATTGAACACCTGTAGTGATGTTTTTCAGAAATTCCAAAAATGAAGTGAGTTACACCTAAAAATACGTGAAGTGGTCCAAATTCGGCTACTCTCCCCTAATCTCATCACTAAATTCTTTGAAAAGGTGGAACAAGAAATTAGTATCAAAGCAATACACTATTATTTTAACACAATCATACTGATTGGTAAAGTTATCATAAGAAAATTCTGAGTGATATATGCTAGCCGGCTGTCAGCCTAGGCAGCTTAAACTGTAGACCATTGGCGATGTAAGCCAAGGATCTGGGTTCGATTTCCGGTTTGGGCATTTTTTTCGCTCAGTTGGAAATATTCATTTCGTATGAAAGCAATACGCTTTAATGATATTTCCTTCAAATTCCTCAGACGTACCATTTATGAATTTTTATGCTTTGGACTAGAATCCTGCGCGGGCACAAATCCGCAAATTCCATTTTAAGTCAACCCGCAACCCGAAACGGACCAGACAAAAAAAATTCCCTCGACCCGCAACCCGACCCGAACGCGCGAAAATAATTTTTGGCAATCCGCAATCCGACTTGAATCCGAGGTCTTTTAATCCGTACCCTATCCGAACCAGCAATTTTCAACCCGCAACCCGACCCGAACCCGCAATGAAAGAAAAATAAATCATGTTTTAATCCCATTGTAAAAAAGAAATCTACAATTGTAACCGTAATACCATTTTTATATTCTTCATAGAAGAATGAACAAATCTATATTCTTTAATATTCAAATATAGGAAAACCTCTGAATAGTGGACGCCTCGAGATCGTTGAATAGAGTCAAACATCGGGTCGGGTAATCCCGAATTTTCTTTTTCCGGCTCGGAAAGAATCTAATTGTGCAATTTAAGAAATAAAATATTCTAATTTTGAAATTTAAGAATCTAATTTTTAATCTTCAGGTCGGGTTTACACTAGAAAAATCCTTGCGGGTCATATATAAGATTTTGCCACTCAGATTGTTGGGATTATCACAAGATGTTTGAGCCCAACTATGTTTCAGATGAAAAGAAATACGTGTTTGAATAAGTGTCCTGCATGGGTCGGGTTGCATCCGACCCGTGCCCCGTATACGACTCAATTAAATGAATATCACAGGTATGATAAATTATACTACAATTTTGATACAATGAAAACAAAGAAGGTATAAAAATAATGTTTCAATCGATATGTAACGGCATAAAGTTAAAAATCTAATCTTTAAATATGCTTTAAAATTAGTTGCGGCTTCAAAAGTTCCACTTATAACGGTGTAACTTGTATTACACAATTGACATTCTGCCTTATCGTACTTTAAAAATACATTACACAGCAAAACTATAAATGATCCTTCCTGTCTTCCTGTCTATCACGCAGTAGATTTTTCTCATAACAATTAAGAAGTATCAAGACTAGAACATTAGAATTGTAACTATTCATCAAAAATGCTTCAGCAATGCAGAAGCATTCGTTATAATCCTTATCGTACCAGTAGTTGAAAAAGTATGTTTATATTAACTTCCAGAAATGAATTCTAAGACTAGACAAAACGGACAGGCGCACATTTTGCTTTTGTGAAACCTTCATCTGCGGTTTAATAGACTTTTAACATGAAAAAATAATTTAGACAGGCTTTTAAAAAAACAGATCAACCCGAAACCGACTCGCAAGAGTCAAAATGCCAACCCGAAATCAACCCGAGACCGAAACAATGAAAGCCAACCCGACCCGCAAAAAGGAAAGTTGAATTCAACCCGATCCGAACCAGACCCGCAACCGGAAAATATAGCGTCAGCCCGACCCGATCGATGCAGGACTCTACTTTGGACTTTTGCAAACAGCCTTATTCATAAATCGATTGAAAAGTATTTAAAACTTTGGAAACTTGTGGAGCAAGTATAAGAAAACATAACCTTTTCGATGGTATCAGAGTTAGACAAATTTGTAATTCCAATTATCTGCAATGTAATTACAATTTAATTGTATGTAATTGATTACAGTTATATACATTAAACACAGAAATTTCGTCAAATAATGGGATGAGGGGCGGTTCCTGCTACAATTCTCCAAGAATTTTTTACGGCATGTAATTCTAACTATAATTAATTACATGCAATTAAATTGTAATTATTGCAATTACAAAATTGCCCAATTCTGGTATAAAAGTTATTTATTAACATAAAAAATAAGGAATAAAATAGTAGTCAACAAAAAGAAATATCAAATAAAACATTTAAAACTTAAAACTTTTATGTAAAACTTAGTGTATAATTCATCAATAGCCTTCTAGAAATGTCCAGACAGCTTCTGTATTCTATTTTATTCGGTATTTATCCATTTATCTCTTGGTAGAGTTCTTAGACTTTCACGATTAAATTGGAATGAGTTTATCTCTTTTATTCGCAGAAACATTCTATTAAATAGTCCTCCAGGCGTCATTTCAAAAATTTCAAAAACTACTTAAAACTAAGTTCCACTAGAAGAGAAGTTTAATGTGTTAATTTAGGTAATGGTAAAGCATTTCTGTGGTTCAATTTGTATCGTTTATTCAATACTTATCTGCGCGGCAATGAGTAAGATAAAGAAACTTAAATTATTTGAGTTTTAATTTATTATTTTTGAAAGTATAGTACAAAAAGTATTAAATGTTCTATTGCTAAAACAAAGGTTGGGGGGATTTGGAAAATCTTGGATCTTTCTTCTTAATATGAATTGGATTTGTCTGTCCGTGCTCTAACTCGTGTAAATTTAGTGTGATTACCATGAAATTGATATACGTTATTGGGGTTTACTAAGATATGTCCAGTATTGAAACTGAAGTGTGCAGCACTTACTGTTCATTGACAGGTATACTCAAAAGTATTCCATTACATCACGACCAATGGGGAAAAACCGTTTGCGGTGTATTTTAAAGATATTACAGTATCTTAAACATGGTCAATTCCATCGTAACTGACGTAACACTGGATCATTGAATTTTGTTTTCAAAACTGTGTAGAAAATTTACTAATAAAGCTAGAACACATTTTTACAATTTAAAATAATTCTTACTAAAGACTTAATGCCTGCAGACTATTTCAATCTCTCTTTGAGTCCCAAAAATTGCAATGCAAAATAACTGATGTAACATAAAATGGACAAACATTTTTTCTGCCTTCATTGAAGTACAAAAATTATCAAAACTATCCCGTTAAAAAAAGTGATTTAATGTTCTCAATAACACTAAGTAATGACAAATTATAACAGTAACTTATTTAATTAATTTCTGAACAATAAAAAGGAAAAATGGCATTTATACATGTAACTGACGTAACTTTTATTGTGTAACTGCCGTAACATTATGACTTTACAAAGACAATAATGGTACTTAACTTAATTTGTAAACAGTAATTTCCAAAACAGTAATTTACAATACCTTTTTATTAGGATTTTATTACAGAGCGTAAAAATATCAGGCTTTCCAATCATACTCTTAAGGCTCCGCTGCACTGAAACTCCCCGATCGCGAAATCCCATGATAGCCTATAGGAAAACTTTCAAACGCGATGACTCATTACCTAATATAATTCTTAAAATACCGTTTTCACCATCAGTAAGCAGACGTCAGATGCCGATGATGTGCGTTTTTAAAAATTATCTCCGTAAATTTTAAGTACATAAAAAATCCTTATAAACATTGAAATTTCCATTTGATTAAATTTTATCATCTTCTTAAAAATACTTAAAATTTACGTCGACAATTTTTGAAAACGCACATCATCTGCATCTGACGTCTACTTTCTGGTGGTGTAAACGGTATTTTAATAATTATATTAGGTAATGAGTCATCACGCTTGAAAGTTTTCCCATAGGTTAACATGGGATTTTGAGTTCAGGGAGTTTCAGTGCAGCGGCCCCTTAAATTAAACCTTTTATAAATTTTATTTCCCCTTCCAAAATGAGAATTTTCTGTGGAATTGCCCACGTATTGAAAATTATATATATCTCTGAGGGGTTTCATTAGCGCTTATTATAGAATCTGCTGTGCAAATAATTTATTGTTTACTTACAGGGACACACAAAAGCATTTTTCTACAGTACTGCTTACGACGAATAATTGCTGGCAATGCTCTTCAGTTGTGGTACGCGTTTTAAAATTTAACCAATTTTTGGCATATTACTTGCTGTATATAAATTTTATAGATCATATACATTCAGGAATATACAAATGATATAGAGTACATTTCTGTATTGGCGAAAATTGTTGAATGGGAATTTTAAACTTTGCGCTGCGTTTAATTGAACTGACTTTTATCAGACTATGTAGCATTAGATACCAATCTATAGATCATATATACAGTCATGAACAAAATAATTTTGATATTTTTCCTAATATTCATATAATGTATTCAGAACGGGGTACTCAGTCTCAACGGAAATATTTATGTTGGAGGATTGTTAAATAGTTAGGAAAATGAATATTCCAAGAGAAGATTTCAAGGAGAGTTATGGATTTGCGTGTCCCTCTATGATTCGTAACAGTCTCTCTATCAGGAGAACAACAACGCTATTCCAGAATCTGCGGGAAGAATACGAAGAACAGCGTAACAAGTTCTTCCAGTGCGTTATAAGACTAATAAAACAAACGACATTCAGATGTCGCAAATCGGAAATGCAGATGAAACTCCATTGTGGTTTGATATGCCCGAAGCCACAACCATTAATCCTGTTGGAGATAGAGGCGTTCAAGTGCGCACAACAGGAGCAGACAAAAAACGATGCTCCGTTATGCTGGCCATTACGGCTGACGGCCGCAAGTTGACACCATACGTGAATTTTTAAACGTAAAACTATCCCAAAAGAATCTTTTCCAGTCGACACAATTGTAAGAGCATAGGAAAAGTGTGGATGACGCGGATGAGATCATTAAAGATTGTATTAACGTTGTGTGGGAATGTCGGCTATGTGCTTTACGTTAGCCATCGACTCTAGTCCTGGAAAACTTCTGTGGACACACGACGCCTGGAGTAAAAGCAAAAATTTGTCACTCAGGTGATTTGGTTGTGATACCAAATGAGATGACGAAAGTGTTGCAGCCCTTACCAGGAAACTACACCATAGTGTAAAAATGAAAGAAAAATTAAGTAAGCAGCAATCAAAAAAGTATATTTGAAACACATTTGATCACACATAAGTTATTTGCCCTCGTCTCCGCGTTATCGAGATATACAGGGTTAGTACAAATAAATGACCGGATTTTCAAAATTTATATTTTCAAAACTATTACACATATTATAATAAGGGATATATGAAAATAAAGAGGATCATTCCAAGTTATTTTTCAGTTACAAATGCTTGGTGTGTGAACCCTTTGTAGTACGACTAACACCAAATCTTTAATCAAGTTCATTCCACACATTTGGCAGTTCTGCACAGCAACGATTTTTCATACAGCACTGATGAATTAAAACATTAAATAATTCATCAAAAAAGAATGCTAAATGGTTAATAAGTGTTGCAGTATTTAGATTTTTAATGCATCAGTTCTGCATTATTCAGAGTTTTAATACATCAGTGCTGCATTAAGAACATCTTTTCAATATAACACGTGCTTCACACAGAGCCTAAAACGATAATTAGGTGTCTTACTGGGTTTTATATTCAAAATCTGATTTCGAAACTGAATAAAGTCTCGTGGCACCGATAATTTACCCAAAGATCTTCTAATTGATAAGAAGGGAGCTACTATTACTTTACACCATGAACTGTTTCGCTCGCTGGCTGGCGGAATGCCTTCCCTTCTTAACGCTAGATGTTTTATTTTGCAAATTTTAAAACTTTATATCTCGATAACAGGGATACGAGGGCAAATAATTTATGCGCCTAAAAACGCGTTTCAATATGCCCTTTCAATTGCTACTTATTTAAAAAAATTCATTATTACACTATTGGAGTAGTTTCTTGGTTAGATGTTGTCATCAACTGAATATTTACGGTACTTCGACATGCCTACAATCGGTGGATGATAACAACAGATCACTATTTCACGCCAAGCGGGAGAGGGAAGCGTGCATCACTCCCAACTCCATGTGAATGGATATGTGAAGGTTGAAATTCCATCTGAGCTGAGATGATAATAAAGAGCTTCAAAGTGACTGGAATTTCCAATCAGATGAATGGAACTGAAGTATGATTTACGAGGATATTGACTGTGCCAGTGATGACAAGGAAAACAGCAGTAGCGGAAATGATAATTATTAATTAGCGTTTAAATAATGTTACTAACGCTATTGTATAATAAAGTACAGGGAGTGAAATAAAGATGCAGCAATACTTCTATTAAGTAAGATTTTTACAGTTTTAATTTCTTCTTTGAATACATATCTTGATTCATATGTATATCGTGTGATTACATCCAGCATCAAAAAATTATTCCAAGTATAACGTGCACCTAGGGTATTTGCCCTAAATTTATGAAAAAAGGTGCGCGTTATACACGAGTAAATACGGTAATTACTAAACAATTACTTATAAGGCACAATACATATGAGGTATAGGTGCAGATTCACGGTCGCCAGTCGCCACGTGGCGTCTAAATTTTTTGCTTTGGCGACTAACTTTCGGCGTCTAAGTCGCCATGTTCTTATAGGAATACCCTTTTTTGGCGAATGATTTTCGGATTTTTTTTTTCCTTATCAATCACGGGATTATGTCTCCTCCATAACACCTCGATATTTACAGCTTTTCTTTTTTTCAACATGGACATCACATTTCCGCTTAATCGTAAGTTTATTGTTTTCTTCTAAAAAACTGCGATGTCCGCGGGATCGGGAAAAAATGACGTGATGTGTGTTGCGAATTAATTCAACAGCAGTGGTATACACCACAGTTGGCTTGCCATGCAGAAAGATGTTAGCCGAGAAAAGAATACGTTTGGGCCCCACTCATTAAATTTGTAGCTCTTGTATTATTCAGATATGTTCTTATAGGTATAGACACTAGATATCGGCATGCGATTCTTTTACGAATTAGCAGAATTCCTCGAATTATTATTTATTTATTTAGCAGATTTCCGTAAAATCGATTCATCAATCGGTCACGAAAAGAAATCGGGAATTTTCTCGATCAGTTATGAACTTTGTAAAAACCGCCATGGAAAATCCCACAAATTTCGTCGATCGCTAGCCAAATAAAACCATCAAGCGTTCACAAAATAAAACCGCAAATTTCGTCTATCTGTCCTGAAATAAATCGTGATTTTCGTCAATCGGTCGATAGAAAAAAACACGATTTTTGTCAATCGGTCGACAGAAAAAAACGCGAATTTTGTCAACCGGTCGATAGAAAAAAACATGATTTTTTGTCAATCGGACGATAGAAAAAAACGCGAATTTTGTCAATCGGTCAAAGAAGGGAAAAGAAAGAGGCAAATTCCATCATTCTGTTCCGAAAAAAAAAAAACCCCGCAAATATCAGCAATCGAAAGAATTAAATTTTGTCAACCGGTCGGCGAAAAAATGGGAATATCGCCCATTTTTTTCGCTATCATTTGACGAAATTTGTGGTAGGTTTTTACGGTTCTTTGACAAAATTCATGTTTTATCTAGTCTTTTGACGAAATTCGCGTTGATTTTGCGATCCTTTGGCAAAATTAGCGTTTTTTCTGCGGTCCTTTGATCAAATAAGTTTTTTTGTGATCATTTGACGAAATTTGTGTTTTTTGTTTCGGGATTCTTTGATGAAATTCGCATTTTCTTCGCAATTCCTTGATGAAATTCGCACTTTTTCCGTGATTCTCTGATGAATTTCTGGTTTTTCACGATTATTTGACGAAATTCGCATTTTTTCGCAATTCTCTGACGAAATTTGCGGGGTTTTTTGCGGTCCTTTGACGAAGTTCGCGCTTTTTTCTCGATCCTTTATCGAAATTTGCGATTAATTCTGCTAACGATAGGCGAAATTGATTTTTTTGCGACCATTTGTCGAAATTCGCGATACTTTTTTGTCCGAATTTTCGGAACCGAATGCCTTAAATTTTCAAAAAATTAGGAACAGAATCACACCAGTAATACTCTGTGATAAGATTTTTTTTAAAGGAAAGTTATCTTGTGTATTCTTCAAAAACAAGCGTTTGTATTGTATTTTGATTTTTATAGTGCAAAATAATAATACTCACACATTCTCAGGTTTTTTTATGTGTACTCTTGTAGGACAAAATGAAGATAAGAAATATTGTTTTCCTAATATTCTCCATTACAGTGATTGCTTAGCTTATATTTATTTTTTTAACCTGTATCTACCACAACTTTATAGTTTGAACTGTACTTAGCTTAAAATTTATATTACACTTAATTTATACCCAAATTAAAAGAATTTTGCGATTAAATGTACACATTTGATACATTTAGTCTATGTTCTGTTGTATACGTGTATATATTAAACAAATTATTTTTCACTTTGAATTCCTGACTTCTCCCGTAGAAACGTTATTGCTTTTATGCAATTTTTTCGCAATGTGGCGACTGGATTTTTTTAGTTTAGGAACCACTGGCTCCTTAAAAATTTTGAGAATCTGCACCTATAATATGAGGACGTGAGTTTCAAAACTCGCCTTATCAAATTTTAAAGAATCGTGTTTTCTCTATCAATATATTCTATTGCCAAACATGCACAAAAAAATACACAACGATCTGTAAAAAAAACTAGTTTCATCTTGTATTTCTGCCATTGTAAAATCTTGGGTTACAATAAAAACCAATGGACGCAATTGGAGGTTTTTTGCAATTTCCCAAAATTTGATTTTTTGGATAAGACGAGTTTTGAAACTCGCGCCCTCATATAGAAATCTTTCAAATTGTGTTCACCATAGATTTTAATATTTCTTTATGTCATTTAAACATTAAAAATCACGATTTAATCACTGATTTAAATTATCTGATTAAAATCGTTGATAAGTCAGTTAATATCCAAGAGTAATTTAAAACAATGAAGAAATAACCAGGCATTTAACCAAAATGGGAATTAACCAGCATATTACCCCAAAAAATTTTCGTCGACTCACCTTTAAGTATGCGACACCCCCCATCCGGTCCCCGCACTGACGTGGAGAAGCGGGTACCGGCCAATATTTATGCGTTGCAGAAAAGCCAGGTACCAGTAATCTGTAAAACCATCAGATTTATTTCTCTGGTGTTTACATTATGACTCATATAGGCAAATAAAGAAGTCAAGTAAAAGATTTTTGACACTTACAAGAAGTGTTAAGATGAAATAGCTTAGAAAACCAACACATAAAAATTTAAAAAAAATAAACGCAAACAGAAATTAAAGTATTAGTAGGGAACCCTCTTCCTTACAACTGAGAGGAGTTTCCCTACAGCGCCTGCGCATATGAAAACTACGTGTCACGACATCTCACTCCAAGTTACTCTATATACTTAAGAAATATTTTGTCAACTAGAAAAGAAAGAGACATCCTAGATAAACTACAGCCGCGGGAAATTTTACTCAAGTTTTATAAAAATATTTAAGAATTTTTATTTAAGGGGTCAGGTACCCTTTGAACTACTTGTTTTTGTGTTTTTTCATGAAATTTTTTAGTTATCTCTATAAGAATTGCAGCCACCTTATAACTAATTGACTGTTAATTATAAAATTGAAAACGCATATTAAGAAAAAAATTATTTTATAAATTAAAGCTGTTAAAAAAAGTTGTTCAAAACACATAAAGTTTTTTAATTTATTTGTATAAATAATACAATTTTTACGTAATAATTATTCTTGCATGCATTGCGGCCATAATTTTTCACATTTGAATGGCTAAAATAAACTAATATTTTTTTAATGAGTACAGATATAATGTCTTTTCAAAATGACCTACAATGAAAAAAATAAAACAAGTAGATCATGAGAATTTTTGTTTTTTGAAGAAAGTTGAAATATAGAGATTTTTTTTATACAAAAGTAGTCGTGAATTCTAAACTTCTTACATGAAAAACATAATAACAGGTCCCTCTATACGTTTATTACGTTCAGCGAAAATTTCGTGAAATTCTTCGTAATCATTTTTCAAGGGTTGTGCGCGCAATGATCAAAATCGACGTTTTCAGAAAATTGACTTTAAAGATTAAATTGCCCCTTGATCAAAAGATCAAAGTGCTTTAGCCATAACTGCTCTTTTAATGCAAATTTTTGTATGGGGTTTCTTTTTAAATGTTCCTAAAGACTCATATTTAATTTTAAGCTATTTTTTTAAATCGATTTTTAGACGCTTTAACACTTTCCGGCGTGGACTGTAAGTCTGTTTGTAAAATGATGAAATGATGAACTGACACCAGAATATACAAACGAATTTATTAAAAAATAAAAACTTCCTTATTTTCCCGTACTTCATAAAAGGAAAATTTTAATTAAATATTCTTGCTGCCGTTTGTCAGTTTTGGAATTAAAATTAGGTGTCCTTTTTGTGGACATCCCGCTAAAGGGATAAAGGTTATCTCACCCCTAAAACTACTTAACCTATTTATTTTAATTATTTTGTATAGAATGTATATAACTTATTTTAAAAAGAATGTTCTGGTTCGAATCGAGATCTGTTCATTGGGCACGGGACAAAATCATTCGTCGTTCTCAGTTAGTCGTCGGTGTTAAGAAGAACACAAAGAAAAAAGAAGTAAAAATTATTAAGTTCCTGGTGAGATAGTTTAAAAATACGAATTCACTCTATCCCATAGGTTTAAGTTTGGAGAACGAAATTGGAGGCTTGACTGACCGACACCCTTAAGGCTGTTCTCAAATCTAAACTGGCTCCTTTCTAACTCATTTTTGTTTCGAAACGTATCAAACTGAAGGGTGCACTTGATAACCCCTTAACACGTTGAGTGCCACGGTGGCTGACACTGAAGCTGAAAAATCTACAATGTTTTAAGTAATTTTTAAGAAAGTATAATCCTGTAATAAATAAAAGGTAAGTAAATTTTAAATAAATTTTTAGTAATTACTTAAAACAATATATATTTTTTTAGTTTTATATCATATTTTAGACCGTCAGTCAACGGTGAATGACGCGTTCTAAACTGAATGTTCAGTGTCAGTCACCGGGGACTGACATGGTGCTTGACGCGATAAATGTTTTGCCCGACTGCCGCTCGGACAAAAAGAATTTGCTATCTTCGATACTAAGAGCTTTAGGATTCCACTTAATTTTAACTGCAATCTTTGGCTTGTTAAAAGACATATCTTTTTCGATTGTACAAAGCCAAATTTTTTAGTAAAAAAAGTGGTCCCGGTTCCTTATTTTTAATTTATTGTGTAAAAAATAAAAATAAAAATAAAAATAAAAATAAAGAAAGAAAGAAAGAAACAGTTAAGGGGTTAAGAAACTACTCTGTGAAAAAAAAAAAAAAAAAAAAAACATTGTAGATTTGCCAGCACAAACTGCTGGCGTCCGAATTGCCAGCACATTGTGCTGTTAATTTTACTACTGTATTTTTCATGTTTATATAGTCAAGAAACCAAAGAAAGCTACAGCATATTCGACTGTGATCGAGTTTGAGCGCGAGATGAACAGTACATAATCGAACTGTTTATTCCAGGTTTCGTACGGAACCTTGAATTTCCAGACTAAGGAATTCTTCTGTACCAGTATTTTTTTATAGAAAATCTTTTCTTAAATAAAGCGAAATTTCGCAAGTTTAAACTAGATTTATTTTTCTATAAAAATATACTGATATTTGTCCTTGAAAATAACGGTACCCGTAAGAACCCTGTATTCGCTTTATAGGTTAATGCAGAAACTTTTTGAGAAAATCCTTTCAAAGTCGGCATTTTGAACCGAATTTCTGGACGTGATAGCGCAGGAAAGGAAAAAAAGTTGCCGTCCTCAGACAATAATCGGTATGCTGTCAAGATGTAATTAATATATCGAAAAACGAAATACTGTTCGGCTGCAAATCGCTTCAATAATAATGCGTACAAGTATCATGTTTTTATGTTTAAAAATGAGCAAGAAAATACGTCAGAAAGTTTCGCATTGTTGAGCAGACTGCAATATTTATTTATTTTTTTAGAACTGCCTTAAACCGTTAAGTATCGCTCTCGTCAACATGACGGGCTGAGGTATTGTTCTCTATTTCTTGTGCCCGTGATAAAGATTTAAAAGCGTTCACTACCGGAAAAAAAATTTAAACCAGAAAAATTTAATTGGCATTTCCATATGAAATTTCGCTTGTCAATTACAGACTCTAATCAATCAAGCATTTCCAGCGATAATTGAAATGTATGTGAAACAGGCAGTGATCCTGAGAAAAATAGGTCTTATGACGATTCAAATACATTTCGAGAAGAAATTCGTTATTTTTGTCCTGATTATAAGGTTGGGTTTTGTATTCCATGTTTCGAATTATATCCTACCCCCAAAAAATATTTATAATCAACATTTACGTACATATATTATTTCTAAAAAAATTTGTAAAGTAGTAGAAATGCAAAAATTATGAATCTTATTCACATAACTTTGTGTGGTGTAAAACAAACAATAAGGTGTACTAAATTCTCGTAAACAATAATTCCCGCGTATGATGACTTTTCTGCAAATGTGAATGTGTTCTATATCAACTTTTTTCGCCTCAAACATAAAACTAATTGCATATTTTATTTAGAAATCTTATACATGCTCAATTTCTACAATAAAAAATAGGTATTTTTATGGTTTTCATAAATATTAACCGATCCTTAAGGAGTTAAGGGGCGCTTCGCTGAAACAGAACTCTATTTTCATCTTCACAAAGTACTCGTCCTGTTCCCACGAAATACGTTTCAAAAAATGTCTCCTTAAATTTTAGGTATTTAAAAAAAATCCTCTGCAAACTTTGAACTTAAAGAAAAAGCATCATCTTCTTTAAAATATTTCAAGTTTAACGCGTTCACGCAGGCGCGGTTGGTCACACTCGGCTGTTTCAGAGCTGCAAAGTCTCCGGCTTTTTGGATACCAGTATTTTAATACAGAAAATGTTGTTTTATTTAATTAGAACAATTGGGCGATTTAAAGGAACAACATTTTCTCTAAGATAATAGTGGTGTGCAAAAAGCCGGAAACTTGACAACTCTGAGACAGTCGAGTGTGACCCACCGCGCCGGCGTGAACAAGGAGACAGTTTTAAAAAACGGACTACGTTGGCATCTGTCTACTTTCTGATGATGACAATCACTTTTCGATAGTTACAGTATTAGGTAATGACTAATCATATGTTTAACCCTTTGAAGGGCGGTGTTCACACAGCGTGACCACCTAATTTTAATTCCAAAACTGACAAACGGCGCCAAGAATATTTTAATAAAATTTTGCTTTTATAATGAAAATGTAGAAAAGAAAGTTTTTATTTTCTAAGAAATTCTTTAGTAAATTTTGGTGTCAGTCTATTATTTCATCATTTTATGAACAGAATTTCCCTGCCCTTGAAAGGGTATCTTCCCATAGGTAAGGGTATATAAAGGGTACCTTCCCATAGATTAACGCGAGATTTCGAGATCGGCAGTATCGTGGAAGAGACTCCTTAACACTAGAACGCACGGAAATTTTACTCAAGTTTCATAAAAATATTTCACACCAGAATTTTTATTTAAAATTATTTGACTGATTTATTTAACGTAAATCTGCGTTTTTAAGATATAACTAATTTAGTGAAAGAATTTCTGGTTCCAGTTGACATTTAATCATATGGTCGGAGTCAAATCGACTCCTTCTGGACGTTCTAGTGTTAACCCTAGATCTACCGGGAATTTTATTCAAGTTTTAATAAAACGTTCTACACCAGAATTTTTATTTAAAACTATTTAACTTATTTATTTACCTTATTTTTGTCTGGTTTATATACTTAGTTTATTTTAAAGAAATTTCTGGTTTGAATGAATATTTTGTATGTACCTGTCGGGTCCAATGGACCCGTCTGGTAGACGGAGGGTTAATGCAAAGAACACTTTCCAAGCCCAAATTCTTATATATGAGCAGTTCAGTGCACAAATCGATTAACTCCATCAAACGAAAATGTTCAGTATAAACAGTTAAAGTTATTGTAATTATAAAAATATTGTATCTATATAATATTTTTTTCTCGGGATATTTTGAATGAACTCATTAATTTTCTTTTTATCAAGGGTAACTTTTTATCACTGTATAAATATATAGAAAATTTTCAATGTTCCTTTGTTTAAATAAACGCCACTTAAAATGGAGTTAGTTGGATTGTCTGCTGAACGCCTCATATATACTTTTATCTATGTCCACTAAAGGACATGGATGGATAAATGTCATCCCTTCACCCTCTCTCCCCAACCATAAAAGAAATCTTTTGATTTTACAGAAAAAAATGTTAGCCAGGGCGTTAGGAAAAAACTGTTTATTTTACAGAAAAAAAATCTGTATTTGTCACGAACTTTCTGTTTTGTTACCAGATTTTGACTGTAAATTCGCAAGAAATACAGATTGTTTCCGTAAAATAAACAGTTTCTGAGAGGCGTCTAGTCTGACAAGTTTTTTCTGTAAAATCAAAAGATGTTATTTTATTTTATTTTATTTATTTATTTATTTTATTTTATATTTTTTACAGTACAATACTGTCTAAATTTTTTCCTAAGATGTTTCGATTGTTTTAATGTAATTTTGGACCTATATTATTTATTGCCTATCTGATTAACTTTCGTTTGAAGAATGTTTAAATGTGTCTTAGAAGATGAGAAACATGGGTTTAGAAATTGATTTATTTTTCTATACGAATTGGTTATAAAACCAATTTGATTTTTTGATATGATATCCTTTGATTACTGGAATATGAACATTTGATAAAACTATGATGGTGTTGTAAACGCTTCTTATCAATTATTGTAATTCAAATTGTATATCCATAGTTGCCAACTTTTACGCTTTTTTCCAATCACTATTTTTTAACGGAAAAATTTACCATTTTTAATTCCTGGTTTTCGATGACTAAATACGACAAATTGTTCTGTTCAATTATAGTGGTAGGAAAAAAGCGTAAAAGTTGTCAGCTATGTATATCTATTTTTTATGACAAAATACATTAAAAAATTTAAACAATCTGTTTCAAATCTGGACAATAAATACAGACTATTCAGAAAAAAACAATGACAGGAGCAGTAAACATAGATCGGAAATTTTATCAAAACAATCAAAACACATTAAAAAGAAGAAAGGAATCTATAGAAGGTATAAAATCAATCCTTTTCTACCCATATTCTTTATACAGTGACAGTAGAATTAATTATTAGAACTTAGTTGCTTAAATTGTATGTAATAAAATATGTTTATACATACTTTCCAATGGGTGGCTGAAAGTTTCCCCAATGCAAATTTATAGTAGAGGCATTTGGAAATATTCTGAAACAGAAAAAACACACAATAAGTTTAATGTATTTACCTTTGTTTCACTATCATTTTAACATTCTCACTGCCAAATCTGAGATACTCATTCACTGAGCTGCAGTTTTTACTGCAATACATTCATTAATTAAATTAATAAAATTGTATAATTTTAATACAGTTTTAAAACACTGATTAATGGTTAATTCTCTCAACAGTTATCTACATATAGGGGAGACTAGGGAGGTTTGACCCACTTTTTACAAAATGATTTTTTATTTTTTAAATATTGAACGTAGAATAAAGTTTTATATGTCATTTTATTCGTTATACAATCAGTTATCAAAATAAAATTGCTACATAAGCGTAATATATAAGAAATTTGAAAAATAATTGTTTTTAATCATAAGAAAATAATGGGTCAAGGCTCCCCACATATGGGAGGGTTGAGCCACTATATGGGAGGCTTGACCCACTTTGTTTTATATTGAAATATTTGTGAAGAAAAATAAAATCAGTTAAAAAAAGCAAAATAACTTTATGCTACATGCTTTAATTATTATAAAAAAAATATTTTTCAAAATATGTTGCTTCAATAAACCTGTTTAGGCGTAATCACATTTCAGAGGAGAAAGTTTTATTTTAAACAGGATTTTGTCTGAGCAGGTGTAATTGTACAACAGGGATGTGAAATTTTAACATTTAAGACAGTATTCCTCTAGAGACAGGTTACGTTTTCATAGGGTTTCATGCATTATAATGTCCGGATTT
Source organism: Maratus speciosus (assembly GCA_963932465.1). Lineage (NCBI taxonomy): Eukaryota > Metazoa > Arthropoda > Arachnida > Araneae > Salticidae > Maratus > Maratus speciosus. The sequence continues at coordinate 574,459,286 of OZ010787.1, forward strand.
GATTTAGTAGCCACTGTCCCACTTTTTTTGTCTCCTTGCCTTACTTTTTGTGACATTCGACCTGACAACTATAGTTGTCACATAGTTTGGCTTCATCTCACTGTATTCATTACCTTGAAATTTGTCTACATATCTTCCTAAAGTTTTTCGATCCATGCTATGATCTTTTGTAGCCGCATGAGTACTTAACTTATCATTAACATCTTTTAACCCTTTTAGAGGCTAGTAATTATCATGATTTACTTTCGGTACTAAAATGTTGAAATAAATGACTGGCACCGGAATATACGACCAAATTTATTTGGAAATATGAGAAAGGCTATATTTCACACACATATTAAATTGAAAATATATTAGCAAATGTTATGGTGCCGTTGTGGAGTTTGGGAATTAAAATAAAGTGGTTTCATAAACATACCACTGCCCTGAAACTGTTAAGACTGCTGCTTTCGTACTTTCCAGTCTTTTCTACTGTTTCTATTTACTTATTGTAAGTAACGTTTAACACTAGAACGCCCGGAAGGAGTCGATTCGACTCCAACCACATGATTAAATGTCCATTGGAGACAGAATTTTTTTCTTAAAATAAGTTAAATGTAAGCAACGCAGAATTACGTTAAATAAATCAGTTAAATAATTTTAAATAAAAATTCTGGAGTGAAATATTTTTATGAAAATTGAGTAAAATTTCCGAGCGTTCTAGTGTTAAATGCAAAGAAGTTCCTATCAACTTTCGCATTTATATTTCATTAATTTTTTTCGTGCATTGTAAATAGCAATTTTTCACTCCTTCTTTAACACTAGAAGCGCCGTTAGGGGTCATTTTGACCCCTGCCAAATTGATAACAGTCGATTCGAACCAGAAATTTCTTCAAAAGATATGTGAAATGAATGCAGCACAATACTAGGCTAATTAAATAAGTTAAATAGTTTTAAATAAGAATTGTGGTGCAAAACAATTTTTATAAAACTTTTGGTGCGAAACAATTTTTATAAAACTTGAGTAAAAAAGCCGGCGGTTCTAGTGTTAATCAGTATTAAACGTTGTTGATTTCATCACCCCATTTTACTGTACCTTTGCAGAATAAATTTACATTCGTTTTCATTTGTAACCATTAATCCTACATTATGCTCGGTGTATAATAAAAAGATTTCCAAAACTTCTTAATTAACACATTGCCGACGGTCAATTTTTATGAAATATGAATTTTAAAACAGTAGAAGCTCCTCCTTGTTCTGAAAGTCTTTAGTAAATTGGTGTTCTAGATTAGTTTCTCAAGTTTAAGCATCGGTAAGTATCTTTCAATGAACGAATTTAATATAAAATGTCTTACAATCTAAAAAAATATGGACAACATGATATAAATGCATTTTCTGTAAGGTAGAAGCCACGCCCTGAGTCAATGATGTATTTTGAATGAAAACGAGAATTCTCGTTTCCCGTCGTGAATGCGTTAAGGGAGCCTTGAACATCTGGTCAACCGTCCCTCACATTGACTGGGTCAAGCCTCCACACATAGGCTTTTTCTAAAGAATAACGCATTGTTACGTTAAGCCTAACTTACTGTATAATCTTTATACCTGGAATTAAAGCTTGATATTTCTGCATTACTTGAAACCTACCTGCTTAAATTTCTGTGATATATTTCATATGAAAAAAGCTTACAAAATATTTCTATAAAACTCAACTTTTAGGTTGAAAACCCCTCACAATTGATTTTTTCTACATCTATTTCGATTATCTGTATGAAACAGAGATTGTTGTTTGAGCATTCCGGTAGCTTTGGTTGACACCTATTGATAAAACTCTGAAATTCTTTTAAATATGAAAACTGATGGGTGGGTTAAACCTCCCGTATGGTCAACCCTCCCTAGTCTCCCCTACATAATTAGTTCTTTATATCAGGTTGGAATAATGATCTTTCTTTAATACAGTAGAGCGCCGATTATCCGGATCTTCAAAAATTTTGGAGAAGGCAGGAAAAAATGTTTGGTCCTTGATCGATCCAGTTAATTGGACAATCCGGTTAATCGGCGTCCGGATAGTCGGTGCTCTACTGTATTTTGAAAAATTAACAGAGACAGCGTTACAATTTTATCCTTTTGCTAAATACAGCAAAAAAATTCAGCCAGATGCGGAAGGCCACATTTGTTGCCGCATCTGGCTGATTTTTTATTGGGGATTCCGAATTATCACCAGTAAATTTAAGTAGTTATTATTGTTTTATAAGATGATAGATATTCCACAAATAAAATAAAATTGCTATTCAAAATTTTCTCCGATGTGAATTCCAGCACTAGTGAGAAGTCGGTCAATTAGTGATGACGTCACACTCATGTCCTCTGTCCTTGAACCAATGAACGAGTGCAGAGTATTGAGTATTTCGATGGCAGCTGGTTGGTAAGTACGGAATATTAAAAAATTACTCTCAAAAATTGAGATCATGAAATAGCGTGTTGAATTTGAACCTAAATATGTTTAAGCCGGACAATAACACCATTTTTGGGGTGTAAATCTCAACTCTTGGCTCAAATATTTTAAGTGCACATCGCTTCACATGCTTGTAACTCGCAAGAACTTGCATTCGTGTAAAATTGTCCGGCGTTGAAAATATTAACGAGGAATGGCATTTTAGGAAACAAAAATTATATCAGGGTTCGTACGGGTGCTTGAATTTCATGACTAAGAAATTCTTCGGTACCAGTATTTTCTTATGGAAAATCTCTCCTGAAATAAGGCAAAATTTCGTCCGTTTAAACTAGATTTTTTTTCTATAAAAAATTCTGATATTGGACCTTGAAAATAACGGTATTCGTACGAACCCTGTATACACTGTAAAAAAAATAAGTATAAGACTGGCACACCAGCTGTCAGTGTTATACCGTAAAATTAACAGTAATAAACCGTAAGTAAATTTTAGTATACCGTTAAGCAGTAATATGCGGTTTAATTCATTTTATAAGACGGGGCTTAGATGCTATATATTCCCAGATGGCCGCCATCTTGGATGTTTTGAAATTTCTTGGCGATTTTATATTGGCGATCGTTATCGATATGTGGAACCCCGTGTGACGTGTGTGTTCTGGCGTGTCGTGTTCTGGCAACCCCTTAGAAGCTCATTTTCGCTTAGGAAGGATTTTGTGGATGTATTTTGATATCGTGTTGTATCGTTCTGTCTTTTTATTTTTATGTTAAATTTATTGGATGTATTTGATTGACTATGGTTTCTGTAGTCCGTTTAAATGCTCTTGCTGAAGTAATTAAGAAATATGAGGAAATTTTGACAAAAAAATGAGGTTTGTTTATAGTGTGTCAATGCGTATTCATAAGCCTATTTTGGAAAATGACGGTGATGGGATGACAGATATTTGGTGCTCGAGCTTTCAAGAAAGCAGATGTCTGTTAAGGTATGTTGATAATTTTATGTATATTTTGCTGCTTTAAGAGTTTTTTATATTTTGAGATTGCTACAAAGCGAGAACTGCTGAATTTTGAGAATGCTACACAGCGAGAACTGCTGAATCCAGCTATGTTTTTTTTCGGTTAATGAGCGCGTAGCGCTCATACAACGATTGCTGATTGCCAGTTTAGCGAGTTTTGTTTTTTATGTATATTTTGCCTTACGAGTTTTCTACATTTTGAGATTGCTACAAAGCGAGAACTGCTCAATCCAGTGATGTTTCTTTACGGTTAATGAGCGCGTAGTGCTCATACAAGATTACTAAATGCTATTTTAGCGAGTTTTGTTTATTATTTACATTTTATTTTCGTTAAGCTTAACATGCGTATAAACCGGTGCTTGGCGACATTTACTACTTGGCGAAAAAGGGGTTTTCACGCCAAAAAAAATTCCAAGATGGCGGTCCCGGGAATTTATGACATCTGTTCCTAAGACGGTATACTACTGCTTACTTATGGCTTATTGATGTTAATTTTACGGTATAATACCGGTAGCTGGGGTGCCAGCATTATACTGTAAAATCAAAAGTTTTTTTTTTTCTTTTACTATACTATAATCAACTAATCGAGAAATCACTTTCTACTTTCAAAACGTGGAATTTCTGAACACTTCTTTGAAAAAAAAACTTGTGTCCCCTCTAGCGGGGCTATAATTTTAGTCAATTGATTTTAAAACACCTCGAAGAAGCTCTTGATAGTCTTTAATAAAATCCTAATAAGTTATATACCGGGTGTCCCAAAAATGACCGATGGTTTTAAAATTCAATAACTTGCAAACGGTGACAGATGTTAAAAAAATTCTTGCAGGAGCGTTATATAAGATGTCAGGAGTTTGTATGCTGCAATTCTAAGTTTTAGTAACAAATATCATCGACAGATGGCGCTGCAAGCAATAACCGTTAAATCCAGGCTCGATTTTTTGGCCTCTGCTCTCTCTTCTTCCATTCGAAAAAAGGAGATTAAAATGTATTGAATTGATCCCGAAGTACCAAAAATCGGTTCTGGACTGAGCACCTATTGCACTCAGCGCCATCTATTGTTTGAAATTCGAACTAAAATAAAGAATCGCAGTAAAAAATCTCCTGAAATCATACGTAACTCTCCTGCCATATTTTTTTTAATATCTGTCACCGCTTGCAAGTTATTGAATTTTAAAATCATAAGTCTTTTTGGGACACCCGGTAGATGTTATACTAGCCTTTTAAAAGCAGGGACAACCCTCCCACTAAATGCAGGCAGCACTGGGGTCATTCCAAAATCTCTCATCCGATCTAGAATTCGATGCTGTAGTTCAATTTGATTTTCGTGCCAGTTTTCGGTTACGGGTCCTCCCCAGAACTGTATATTTCCCATTCGATTCCTGTAATCGTAAATGATAAAAATATCACAATACAGTATAACAAAACTTTCAATTCGAAAAATATGTTGAATAAGAAATATGAAAAATATCTTACCATGCGAGGAAAGCTGGTCCCGTAAAAAACATATTCAGGTCATGGTCGGTAAAATTTAACGATTTAAAAACCTGAAACATAATTTTCATAGTTTAATATATTCTTCGTTGTGTATTTGGTGTAAATTCTGTTTAATTTGACAAGTAAAAGTTTTGAAACGAAAACCTAATAAAGCATACATTTACGTATTTGAAAAATATTTTAGTCGCGTCATAAACCGCTTGCCATTATCTTCTATCTATAATAATAAAAGAAAGATCTTTTCTCTCTCTCTTTCTTTGTGTGTGCCCGTTGATGATACCTAGAAACATCTAAAAGGACTGCAAATTTTGTTCTGAATAGACGAAATCAAACCCGATGAACCTGGGGCTCAGATTTTGGATTTTTTTAATAGAATTTTTGTTATTTTATGTTGACCGGAACAATTCGCGTATTTCCCCTATCTTCCACGTTTGCCAGCGATTTTGACTGTCATAAAAGCGATTCAAATTCAAATTTTTAGCCCAATATAGCATATTTTGTCCTCTTTTCAATAAATTTTATTCGGAAGTCGTACAGCATTTTTTTTTTTTTTTTTTTTTTTTTTTGACACCCTACTTATCCAATCTTATACTTTATATTTTTTGGGAATGTATTTTCGAAAAAAAATCGAAAAATATGAAATAGTTTTCTGTAATTTTAATTATCAAAAAAGTAAGATCATCAATTAGTTTCTCTGAAACACCTCAAAAAAGGCAGTAAATAATTTGAGAGTTGGTTTCCTAACCCCTTTATCACGAAAACCGTCACTATGACTACGCACGTCAAACTAGGATGTAAAAAAAAAAAAAATTAACCTGTGGCTTTACGATACGTTAAGAATCAGGGCCTACAGTGCTCAACCTTGTTTTCTTGACTCTAGGTCCGTGCTACACAGTATATGTCCCGGTCAGGTGGTAAGTCGGGAGTTGAACTGTAAACCTGCAGCACGGCAGACAGGTGCGCTGATCAGTACGCTATTAGGCTTCCAAGCTAGGATTACGTGGGCTTTTTTTATTAGTATTCGCACGTGGAAAGAGGTAAGGTTTATTTGGAAAACCGACTAGCATAGCGAGATGAGATATATTTAATGTAATCCTGTGAAACGGTAAAGTTATTTTAAACAGTTTGTGTTTAGAATGTTGCCCAAGGGACTTATCATCCCCCTCCCAGAATAATGAAATGTCCCTTGGAAAAGGGGAAAATGCAGTTGGAAGATGTCCTGAAAATGTAATGCATATTAATGGTCTAGAAATGCAAAGTCCCAACCCAGAATTCCACAATGCCACCACCCGGAGTTTCAGAAATACCTCCCCGAGAAAAATGTCTGAATTCAAGTATATGTAATGTTATTAATCTGTTTCTGGGGAACACCGGGCGGCTCAGGAAACAAAGAAATAAAACCAAAAGAAATAATGTTATTTACAAAGGAATTGAAACATAAGTGCATTTCGTTCTTCTGCGCAAAGTGAGATAGCCAGTTATTATCCTATTATATTATTCATTGCCACAAATAGCTTTTTATTAACGTTTTTGCTTTATGCTAATATTTTATGATATAGGTCATACTGGTTACAAAACTACAACGAGCAATAAATTAACTTTTTCAATTTAAAAAATAAAAAGCGGTGCAAAAACAGGAATTATAAAAAAAAAGATGTAATCAAATATATCAAAAGTATGACTTTACATGAATTCTTTCTAAGATGAATAACATTTCAGATTTTAATTACTTGTGTAATGTTTCAAAACACTTACCATGCGCAGGTGCGTAGCATTTATAAATAACTGCGAGAGTTACCAAAATAATTTAATTAGTTAAAACAAACATTATAGTATGAACAAAAATATTTTTGTTTAACCAAACATTCATTTTCATACGAGAAAAAGTACTCAAGATATAGTGCGTTCTCGTACCATCAGCTAGAAATTAAATTTATGACTAAAAGAAATGAGTTTAGAAAATCAGTAATTAATTTTTCAGGTTAAAATTCATAGTTATGTCGTGAAATGTAGCATATTATGATAGTAAGCAACACCCACTTAAAAATAGTATAAGCGAAAAACTTTCATTTAATTACATAATTTGTAGTACAGAATTATAGATTCTCTACTTCGCGTGATTCAATAAAACTATTTTAAAATAGAATGACAAAACTTCTTTTGATAGATTGTGAAAGTTATTTTAAGGTTTTACGATAACGTGTTACGTTCTAAACTTTACTCCTGTATGCCACTTAGAAATAAACTATCTAAAATAGTGTGTTTTCTAAAATTTGATAGTTCTGTATTGTATTATTGATATATTACCGCATATCTATTGTTCTTAAAATAAAGGAGTATGTGCATGTTACCACTGAAAAGCCACCTAAAGCTAAACCAATGAAAACCCCATTAGTATGATTGAATGTGGGATAATGTACAGAGTATTTCATAAGTCGCCCTAATTTTAAAATTAAATAATGCATTAACTATAATATATATAAAGATCAATGAGTCACATATTTAAAAGATAACTCATAAATTACAGTACTTAAAAAAATAGTTCAAGTTTTAGTCAATAGATGCCGCTGCGCTGTCGCAAACTTCAGAACCAGCTCAAACTATAATGTAAAACTGACTGCATGGCTGCCAACTACTACGCTTTTTAAAATCATATAAATAAGTTTAGAACCAAAAATAATATTTAATAAAATGCGTGTTAAGTGTATTTAAAGAAATTTAGTACATATTTATCTTATTTATTGATTCAAAATTCTGATTCAAATACGTTTATTTGACATTTAAAAAAAGCGTAGAAGTTGACAGCCATGAAACTACATTAAGAGTTGCCAAGTCTCCGGCTTTTTGCACACCACTATTATCTTAGAGAAAATCTGTTTTTTTTAAAATCGTCCAAATGTTCCAATTAAATAAAACAACATTTTCTGTATTAAAATACTGGTATCCAAAAAGCCGGAGACTTTGCAGGTCATAGGTCTCGAAATATTTTATTTGGCTATTAAAACGCAAAAAAAAAAAAAAAAAAAAAAAAAAAAAAAAAAAAAAAAAAAAAATATATATATATATATATATATATATATATATATATATATATATATATATATATATATATATATATATAGCTTTTGAAGTTAATTTGAGATTTAATGGCATTTTGAGACAGACTGAATAGAGCCCTCTATTGGTGAAAATTTAAACTATTTTTATGTATAGGATACAACATTTATGAGTCACCTGATAAACGTACCGCTTATTTCCTCGTTATATTTATTAAAATTATTTTATTACCGAATTTTTAAATTAGGGTGTCTTTTATGAAACATCCTATATCAGCTTTTAAGTGCTTCTTAAGTTGTCGAATAAATCTCTGGAAGAACTCTTAATTCAACGTAGAAATGCTATTTTGTTTGCAAGGTGATAATGGCCGTCGATTGATTTTTTTTCCTCTAATCATTGTTTGTAATGTAAATAAATCACAAAAACTAATTAAAAACCATATGAAAACAGGAAATATTTCGTTAAGCATTTTTTCTGGAACAAATTGTGTTTATTTTAGTTGAAAAAATAAATCAGGAAAGTTGGTAACTATGTGATATAGATTGAGACGCTTCCATTGAAATACTCAAGGCCAGAGGACACGAGTGTGACATCATCACTAATCGATCGACTTCTCACTAGTGTTGGAATTCATAGCGGAAAATTTTGAATAGCAATTTTCTTTTTATTTATTTGTGGAATATCTATCATCTTATAAAACAATAATAATTATTTAAACATACTGGTGAGAATTTGGAATCCACCAATAAAAAATCAGCCAGATGCGGCAACACTGTGGCATTCCACATTTGGCTGAATTTTTATTTAGGAATTTCGAATTCTCATCAGTAAGTTTAAATAGTTATTGTTGTTTTACAAGAAGATATATATATTCCACAAATAAAATAAAAGAAAAGTGCAATTTAAAAATTTCCGGTGTGAATTCCAGCACTAGTGAGAAGTCGGTCGATTAGTCATGACGTCACACTCGTGTCCTCTGGCCTTGAGTATTTCGATGACAGCGATTAAGATCTTTCGGCGGTCATAGCATCAAAACTAGCCATCTTTCAAGATGGTACTCACTGAGATATTAAATCCGCATAGCATGAAATAACACATATCAAACTTTCAGTAAACTCCAACCGGGTGACATTTTAATATAATATCTGCGTGTTTCTTTAAGTTAACGTAAAATAATTTTTATACATTCATATAGACTAAGTTGAAGAAAGTTGATAGATAATCAGGAAATGATCACCTTTGATAATATTGCTTCTTGAGCTTTAAAAGCCAAAGCTAAGTTTATGCCATTTAGAGCCATCCAATCGATTTCTCTTTCCCATCTCCTCCAAGTCCACCAAACAAAAGAATAACTATACGTGCATACATTTTGATAATATCGATATCTGCAAGAGAAAAAAAAAACATTAAAGCATGTAATACTAGTAAAGGGTTCGTACGCTTCAAGCACCTTCTACCAGAATTTTTATAAAGTAATATTTGCCTTATGTAATGAAAAAAAAAATAATCTATCTTCAGATAAAGCGAGCAGTACAATACGAAATTTCTGGTACTGAAACACCTAAAATTCCCTAAATCCCTTGATACATACGAACCCTGTAGTACTAAACATATTTTTTATTATTATTCTTTCGTCATTTTATGCGCTTCATACCTGTTTTTATGTTTATTTGGTTAGTTCCATGGGTTTTTGTAGTGTAAGTTACATAGCTGATAACCGCTATGTTTGTTGGCCACCGTTATTTTCGAAAAGTTTGCTTGGCCTTATTCAATTAATGAGATATCTCCCATAAAATAAGTCACATTTTTCCGTTCTAGAATACTGGTAGAAAAAACTGTAGCATGCGACTTACACTACTACTACTCATGGAACTAGTCATTTTTAAATGACTTAAAAGTACTTAATATCATATTTTAAAAAGGATTTAAATATTTTTTAACATAGAAATATTAATACTTCTTTCAAGAATAGACATTATATACACAGTTCCGATTAAGCCCTTCAGGATGGACTCATTTAACACATCATTTCACTCCCTTTAACTGTTTTTTTTTTTTTGACACACTAAATTAAAAATAAGGACTCGGCATCACTTTTTGTTTACTAAAATATTTGGCTTTGTACAATCGAAAAAGTTATGCCATTTAACAAACCAAAGATTACAGTTAAAATTAAGTGGTATCCAAAAGCTTTTTGTATCGAAGATAGCAAACTCTTTTTGCCCGACCGGCGTTCGGGTAAATCAGTTAAGGGTTTAAGGGAAATCTAATTTTTAGTACCAAAGATTCCGTATGGTATTTTTCGGCTTATTTCACCCCTTCGAGACGAGCGGCTTGAACACAAGAAAAATTAAACAGATATTTTTGCCTTGTTCAATCGATGATTTTAAGAGGTACAAAAAGTCGAGAAATTCCATTAAAAAAACTGGGTCCTAAAAATTAAAAAAAAGTGTAAAGGACTCTCGTCTCGAAGATGTTAATAAAAGAATTCTACGCAAGGCAGAGAAAGAGGAGAAGGCATATAGTGCGTTGTCTAGCAGTTGTGAGTGAAGTAACTGAGAAGGTTATCACAAGATGATGGCTGTTTTCTTTTAATTGGGTCAAAAGTTTCTGATTACCGCCGGTAAACTTGAATAAAAAAATCTTATTATTTAAGTGCCTTATTGCTAGGAAATTTCTCTCACAAATATGGTAAAATATTTCTATTTCTTCTTACTGGTGTCAGTTTGCCAATGTATTATAATCTTTTCTTTAACACAGACAGGAGGTTGTCTTGGGTGTCAAAATATGGCGGAAATGCTACCGCCGAAGCAAACTTCCACCAGTAAAAATGAATATCAGTTTTTGCCATTATTTTTGAATGAAATTTGCCTTTAATGAGGAGTTTAAATAAAGAGAAATTTTCTACATAATTTTACTGGTGGAAATTTGTCGCGGTGGTAATGAAACCCTGCGAAAGCGGTTACAGTTGAAGCTTCACTATTTTAAGGATATGTCGGTTCCCCTTTCTTAATAGTTCCATCGGCAAAAATGACGATACAAACGATTCAATACAAGGCAAAGATGACGACTACAATAATCTCTGGTATTAAAAAATAAAAAGTACATGCACCATGCATGGAATGTATACGTGACACCCTTACCCTTTCAGTATGGAAGGGGAATTATTACATATTATTATGGGGAATTATTACGGAATTATTACAGGGGATTGTTCCGGAACGAGAATTATTACAAAAGGGGAATTATTTTGCCCCCGAAGGAGCTGTGTAAAATAATTCTGTTGCTGAAATGTTGAAATGATTGCCAAAAGAAATAACGGACAAATTAATTTGAAAATAAACAAATTCTTTTTTTCACGTACATTATAAAAGCAAAAATTTATAAAAAAAAATTATGGGTGTCCTTTGGCAGTTTGGAATTAAAATTAAATGACATAAATAACACACCATCGTTCTTCAAGGACTCAAGGGTTGCTAATGTGGCATTTTTAAATTCAGAAATTTCGAAATTCATACCAGAAATTTTGAATAGTAATTTTTGCTTTGTTTAGTGATAGACATTTCGTGATTACATGAACTTGAAAATATTCTTTTGGAATTTCTTCTATGAATTCGGAATTTTTGAATGAAAAAGGCCAAACTGGTGAATATGTTCAAGGAGTTAAAGGATTAGGGTGGATGAGACTATGAAATCGTACCTTATAATAGAGAAAATAGAAGTTTCTTCTAATGTTTTTAATTATAATATTTTTTTCTTCACTATATATTCAATTTAGTATAATATTTAGGTTCACTGTAATTGTTATACACATCTTTCTGGTGGTCATATTTGGATATTTTTTACATATTTGCTGATTTTTTCCATTTTATCTGTTTATTCTCCACAGATCAAACGAAGGTACCATTCGGATTTTGGCACATGTTTGCCTTGCGGCATATAAAGCATTAAATAAAATTCATACCTCGATTCACTCACACTTGAAAAAAAAATACATCGCTCACTTGTTTTACCTTTTTTATCTATGTACTCCACGTATAGAGAACGAAGATACCATTTTAATTCTAACATATTCGTAAGTTGAAAGAACAGGATAAATAAAATAAATTGTTTTATATATATTTTTTTTTGTTTCGCATTTTTTATATTTTATATATATTTTTTACATTTTATATATATATTTTACATATTTATATAGCTATATTTTAAATATTTGTATATATTTTTATGAAGATGCATTTTTGTAATATCAATAAATAAATTATATCTCTAATAGATAAAAACTAAATCACTAAAAACAAACTTTTCAACTTACAACATATAAATCAAGTACTGTGAAAATATCCAGAGGTATACGCTTCGTGAGTACTTGAACTCACATCAACAGTGTATAAAATCAACATCCCCCAACGACATGCAAGACGAAAACCTAAATGTCAGCCAACAAAGCACAAAAAAACCATCATGTTCCAGCAACCAGTAAGATCAAAACGGAAGTGAAGCATCCTGACACAACAAATCCACCCAGAAAGGTGGATGTGAGGTACACACTTAGAGTAGGTACACTAGAAAACTCGTTAACCAATGAGTTTCTAAATTTATGAAGATGATCAGCTTCAAAAAGTATTGGATTTCTTTATAATAGTGGCCGAATTAAGGGGACCGGGTAAGCAAAATCCAACCAAAAAATCGATTTTCATTTTTTTATTTCATTAAATATTTTAAACTTTTGTCTTTTCAACGATGTATTAAACATGTTTATATATATATATAAAAAAAATGTTGAATTTTTTCATTCTTTCTCAGAGCACTTCACAGCAGTGGGCTACCTTTTTTTAATTCGGATTTCTTGATTGGCACCACTTTTCTGAAGTGCTAAAATTCCCATTGTTTTCGCCTTAATACGAGAAAGACTGTGAATTTTACTCAAATTTTGAGAAAAATAGTTCACACCAGAATTTTTATTTTAAATTATTGACTTATTTGTTTAACTAGTCTTTTTCTCCGTACCTTTTAAACTAGTCTTATAAAGAAATTTCTGGTTCGAACGGAAATATATTTATTTGGTAGCGGCCAAAATGACCGCTCGCCGTCTTTCTAGTGTTAATATGTTATTAAATAATGCGAATTTTACTATTTCAAAAAAGTGGTGTCAATCAACAAATCAGAATTTGAAAAAAGTAGTCAACTGGCAACACTTCTTCACAGCTTTAATTGCCTTTTTCTAAAAACTTCGATTTTTCAGGTTTGTGTTCCTTGTTTTCAATATCTATTAAAATTAAAGACTCAGATTTTTCTAAATACTTATGTTATAGTGAATACTTTAACACAGGGATTTAGTGATTTCTTGAGAATTATTTATTTTAGGCAGTGAAATCTTATCAAAAATGCTAATTTAAAATTGTCTCTCAATAAATAATTAATGATTAATTTTCAGGTTCACTTAGAAAGAAAATGGTGTTAAAATACGTAAATCATGTTATTCTAACTACTCTAAATAATCTAGACCTCTATTTTTCACCATTTCTGAGAAAAATGTGCATAAAGCTGGTGTTTTTTAACATGGCCAAGATATAGCTTACGCGGTCCCCTTAAAATTGAAATTATGACACCCCCTCCCCCCCCCCCCAGCAATGAAAAGCAATAGAGGATTTTTGTAATTTTCTTTACATAGTTTATATGTTCCTTGACTCTGTAATGTCGTATAATTTGTCCAACATAGGACAAACCACATTGGCATTGTGTATTATAAATGCCCAAAAAGTTTTGAGGAGAAATTTTATCCTTTAGCTGTGAAAAATTTAGTTTATTGGCTGGCTTAAAAACAACTTTAAAGTAATATTTTCTTAAGATATTAGTTATTTTGATGCCAATACTATTATAAAATGGTAAAATTATCAGGTTAGTAAAAAAAGATGGAGCAACAGAAGAATCAGGATTATTAACACATTAAGACTATGAGAAATTAAACGGTTGATATAAGACAAACTAAAACCACGATTGATAAGGAACAGATCTAATATAATTCAATTCTGCAACAAGGGAATTGTTATTTAAACAAATTAATCCAGATCTATTGATCAAATAATGAAAAGCCGAATATTTTTGGGGAGGAGGGGTGACATGAATTAAAATGGAGGGGGGGGGGTTGAGACAGCAAAGGGTTTACGGTAAACGCAAGTGTCAAATATGTTAAACAGACGAGTGACAAACACATCAAGAAATGACAATTTATTATTAACTCCAACTTCATATGTAAATTGAATAACAGAATCTATTGAGTTCAAAATAGTTAACACATTTTCAATAGAAAAAATAGATGGATCTAGGAGCGCAAAGGAATCATCCACATATCTACAATAAATCCGGAAAATTTATAAGGTTAAACATTTTAACCTCAAATTAATGCATACACAAATCAGCTAGGAAAGGTCTTAGAGGATTACCCATCGCTAAACTATCTGACATAGAATAAAATGGATTTGAAAATTGAAATTAATTTTGTGTTAAACAAATACTAAATAACTCAATAATGTGATTGATTTCGTAATCTGGGTAATGGAACTCTTTTAATCTGACAGTGAGACACTGAAGTGCACCTTGGACAGGAACATCTGTAAACAGAGAAGTAACATCAAACGAAACCATGCACAAAGAGGGCGAGGGTGAGAAGTTTCTAATTCGATTTACAAAAGAAATAGAATTATTAATAATGTATACATTGGAACTTGAAAGAAAAGAAAAACGTTTAACCAAAACTTTGGCAAGTGGTCTTAAGCCAGAACCAATACTGGATAAGATAGGATGGAGAGGGACACCAATTTTATGTACTTTAGGAAGAGCATAAAAACGACTACAGTTAGAAATAGAAGTAATTAACGACATATTAATATTGCCACCAATACAAGAAGAGGTTTTAATAAGTTTTCTAGTTTTTAATGGATGATCACTTTTAAATGGATCGCTATTTAATTTAACATACAGACCGGATTTTAAGAGATCGTGCACTTTATCTAAATAAACTTTTTTGTCCTGTAACAGTATTTAACCTCCTTTATCAGCTTTAGAAGTAACACTGTCATCGTTGGATTTAATAGAACGTAAAACATCACTAAGATACATTGTGATATTCTGTTTTAAATTCGCTGCGTTGTGATCGATTGTATTTTTAATAAGAACCCTGTAATAGAATCCTTTTGAGAACTAGATAGTTTACTGAATTTGAAACTTATTTCAACTGGAGCTATAATAAGGTTAGGGAAGTTTATTTTAGATATGTGGAGGATTCCTTTGCGCTCCTAGTCCCATCTATTTATTCTATTGAAAATGTGTTAGCTATTTTGAACTCAATAGATTTCGTTATTCCATTTACACATCAAGTTGAAGTAATAGACAATATTACTAAAGTAATAGTAGAAGACAATAATAAATTGTCATTACTTGATGTGTTGGTCACTCGTCAGTTTAACGCATTTGACACTACTTGCATTTACTGTAAACCCTTTCCTGTCTCCCCCCATTTTAATTTATGTGGTAGACATCGACAAGAGCAAGGTCGGCCATGTGCTACCTCAGAAACTGATGACAGATATATCTTGTTAACAGCTCGTCGAGACGGAACGGGCAATGCTACTCAGCTGCAAACACAGTTGTTCTTGGCCACAGGACGAGGGGTGTCCTGCCAAACAGTCCAAAATAGGCTTCATCAGAGTGGTCTCTATGGACGTAAGCCAATGATCTGTATTCCGTTGACCTCAAGTAACTGTGTGGCCCAATGAAGGTAGGCAGTTTAACATCGTGTTTGGAGGCAACGTTGTTGAAGTCATAATTCTGTTTATAGACGAGTCCCAAGAAAGTCTGGATGTGACATCCGTTGTGTTTTGGAATGAAGAGAAAGGGGCACTCAAAATAATGCCGCATTCTGTCGTGAAAGGTCACATTACAGACGCTGTGTGTTGATGCTATAGGCTGGAATCTGCATAGGCGGACGTATGGGCCTGCATATCATTCGGAATGGCACTTTGACGGTCCGAAGATATACAGTCGAGATACTGAGACCTCATATCGTATTTTATGTTGCAGTAATTGATCATTTCTTTTTTTCCATGCATGATAATGCCAGACCGCATACAGCTCGTCTTGTGTAGAACATTCTTAAAGTTGAAACAATACAGCATATGGAATAGCCAACATGCTCTCCTGACCTGAATCCGATCGAGCATGTGTGGGGCATACCCGGACGACACATTTCAGCGAGACTGATGCCTCCTTTTATTGTCCAGAACTTGGATATTGCAATTCCTGAGGGGTGGAACAGTACTGCCCGAAAAAGTATCGATAATGTCTTCGAATCCATGGAAAACAGGTATGCGACAGTTTTATCTATTGGACAGGACAACACACCATATTAACCCTCCGTTTACCAGACGGGTCCATTGGACCCGACAGGTACATACAAAATATTCATTCAAACCAGAAATTTCTTTAAAATAAACTAAGTATATAAACCAGACAAAAATAAGGTAAATAAATAAGTTAAATAGTTTTAAATAAAAATTCTGGTGTAGAACGTTTTATTAAAACTTGAATAAAATTCCCGGTAGATCTAGGGTTAAATACCTTGCATCATTCCTAAACAGCACTTTTTTTTTGGTCATTTACATGTAACTAAGTTGTTGCTATAAACCATCTTTTTCATGTCTACCCAACGTTTCAAAGAAACAAAGCTCACTTGCACGTTTTACTGAGTCTTTTTTTCTGTATTGCGTACTGATACACATATTACACTCAATTTTATGCCCATCCATGGCTGTTTCGCATTGTTTTCTTCACTTTCTTGCTTGCTCTCCTAATTTTTTTGAGCAGTGTAGTATTAGCTTCAAAATAGCTAATATCTTAAGAAATCATGACTTTAAAATTGTTTTTAAGTCAATCAATAAACTAACTTTTTCACGGCTAAAGGATAAAATTCCTCCTTAAAACTTTCGGGGTATTTATAATATACAATGCCAATGTGATTTGTCATATAGTGGATAAACTAAACAACAACTGCTTTTCAGAGTCAAATAACATATAAACTATGTAAGGAAAAGGGAACTACAAAAATCCTGTATTGATTCTCATTGCTGGTGGGAGGGGCATAATTTAAATTTTTATTCGGCCACTATTATCACACATTTAGAAACTCCTTTGTTAACGATTTTTTAGTGTACCTTACATCTCACCTTTCTGGGTGGATTTGTTGTGTCACAATGCTTCACTTCCGCTTTGATCTCATTGGTTGCTGGAACATGGTGGTCTTTTGGTGTAATGTTTACTGACATTTGGAATTTCGTTCTGGATGTAGTTGGGGGGATCTTGATTTTATACACTGATGATGTGAGTCCCAGTACTCGCGAAACGTATACCGTTGTCTATTTTCACAGTGCTTGATTTATAGTATATTGTGTGTTCAAACGTTGGTTTTGAGGGATTTAAATTATACCTATGTTGTATCAATAACTAAATTATTTTGCCAATAGCATTAATTTATGTTGAGTCATATTTAAAACTCATTACATAGGGTAGCCTGGGGTAATTTTCAGAAAAAGGAATGTGGGGTGATTAACAGACAGCAGTAATACTCGCACACTAATCGGAATCTGGCCAAAGCAGTTTTCATTTTATTTAAATCAACTATTTTTCTATTTCAATTAGTATTTTCTTAGTAATTATCAGCTGACTCTGTCTTGTAGAAAATTGGTTTCCTAAATGCTATATAAAAAATTGCTGTTTAACTTTTTGCTTCACTGATTTCAAATTTCAATTTCTCGGGTGTGGCAACTCTAGCACAAATGCTACTTCATTTTTGGATACTAGGGTATGTTAACTTTTTTGAAACAACGAAATAACGCTATTTGGATGCCCATCTGGGAAAAAATCGAATTTTTTAAAAAGTGCAGCTTTTAAGAAACACCGAGTTAATTATCAGACAACCTTCGGGGTAATTTCCAGACACTAATATGTGTTACAAAATGTGCTTTGATTGATCCTACATGATAAATTATTTGTTTGCGAGTGATTTAAAATGGGTTGTATATTAAAATATAACTTCAAAAAGCCATCTGCAAGTTAAAATGAAAATACTGGGTCGAGTTTAAGCTAAAATGGGAGATTTAATGAAAGACAGAGATATATGAAGAAAGTGAGTGATGCCATTTCAGAATCAAATATATAATATATGCTGTGTATTATGACCAAACATTCTTTTTGGGACAGTTACAAAGATTGTTCCACAAAGATGACTATGAGAAAAACCTGTTGGAAATTGAAAAGAAATTTTTAAGCTAGCTTGGGGATGATCGGTATTGGTGACCAAAAAAAGATAAAGTTGAAATTGTTGCCAAGTCTTTTTTTGTTGTTGTTGTTGTTGTTGTTGTTTTGCACCTATTAACCCCTTGAGGGGCAAGCAATTACGTTTGTGAAATGCTGAATTCCCACCGGAATCTTTGAAAAATTCTATTGCAAAATAAGTAAAAGCAATTTTACGGCTTTTTTCCACCAGAGTTAGAAATGTAAAATTTAATAAAATTTTTCTGGTATAAAACTTCATTAATCGTAGGTGGTATGTAATATATACCGGTGCCCCTCAACGGGTTAAGACTAAGCCTGTTGATCCTTTCCATATTAAAATTATTGAAGATGGGAAAGAATTCTAAAATAATGTTTAAAAGATTTATAGAGATATCTTTACTGTCAAAGAAAACTAAAATGGTTAGACCTGTCGAAATTAGTGCTGTGTAAAATTTTATTGTAGTGTGGAAAAGCAGGTTAGGCTACTAAAATATTTATTTATTTAATTATTTTTATGTTTTAAAACGAAATTGATGTCGGTTTTATGTTCTTATTTAATGTTGATTTTTATTCAACCATCAGAACGGTTTAAAAAGTCTGAAATTGTTTGCTGATTTACATAAATTTATATAAAACAGATATAGCTACAATAGCTGTGTGTAAAGCAATACCATATGATTTACTTTTATTCGCGAAAATATAAATGGATTTCAGGTGTACAGTTACAACTGCGTTTTCATACCTTTTTCTGTATTCAGAATGATCTAATAAATACCCCATTTTGTGTCATAATATTTTACAATGGTGCCTCTTAATTATCGTAGTTGGTGTTCAAATCTGGCCCTTAAATAGCCTCGTAAATTGCTGTCTGGAAATTACCCAAAACCACTGGTTATTTTCAGACAGGATTTTATTAATTTTATTTTTTATTATTAAAGCAAATTATCTGAAAATGCTTCAAAATAATCACCAGGCATGTGATGATTTTACAAGAAAAAGTTAAAGAAATAGTCATTGATTCCTGAGTAATTGCAAAAGTTTTGTCTGAAAATTAACCCAGGCCACCCTACTAATTTCTTAACGATTTAAAATTATTTTTGATTGCGTATTGTAATTAATTGTTCTCTGATATATTTTAAAATTAGCATGAATGTCTCAGGGGATCACTTTTATATCCTTATCAAGCCTATTCTTTTTTTATTAAAAGCTTCCAGAGTTAGTCATGCGTTATCCAAAAAAAAAAAAAAAAAAAAAAAGGGGTATGTTTTTCTCATGTATGTATATCTGTTTATTAAAAAAAAAAAATTACGGAATCACAATTATACGCCCATAAAAAATAATGAAAATTTCGCTATTTGGAGATTTACCGATGATTTGCGACACAATAAAATATACAGTAGCGCTCAAAAGTATTTTGACAAAGATAATAATTCACTTAACTGAAAAGAATAATAAAATACAAAAATCAATCATTTATTTTATTTAACCATATTCAATGTTTTAATTTTAATAAATTAACAATAAATATTAATAATATTAATAAAATTATATATATGCTATATATATATATATCCACATATATATATATATATATCTGAATTTTGTCATGCTGTAACTCTCGAATTTTTGAACCGATTTGGATAAAATTTTTCATATGCATAGTACATACTGGTACCTCGACCGAGTTCATTGGCTAGCTTCATCCACCATCTTGTTTCAAAATGGCGGCAATTTGAATTTTGTGAACACGTTTGGAAATTTTTAGGTTTCCTAACTTTCTCTTTAAAATGACGTATGTTGTTAACTTACACTGTGTGACTCTTTAAAATATCTTTCAATGTTCCTAACATTCTGTTTAAAATGATACATAAGAGTTTGCATTTTGTGAAACGTAAGATTTTTTATAAGTATACAATGTTAGAAAACATAAAAAAATTTCAAAAATTCCAATGGCCACCATTCTGAAACAAGATGGCGGATGAAGCTGGCCAACCAACTTGGTCGAGACATTAGTATGTACTATGCATATGAAAAATTTCATCCAAATCGGTTAAAAAATTCGAGAGTTTCAGCATGACAAAATTCAGATATATATATATATATATATATATATAATTTTATTCATATTGTTAATATTAATATTTATTGTTAATTTATTAAAATTAAAACATTGAATATGGTTAAATAAAATAAATGATTGTTTTTGTCTTTGATTATTATCTTTGTCAAAATACTTTTGAGCGCTACTGTATTAAAAAAAAAAAAAAAAAAAAAAAAAAAAAAAAAAAAACTTTTTTTGATTATTGACTTTCCACTATTGATTACTGACCAAGGGAAACTTCCAACGAAACTTTCAAAAAGAAATTTTCGAATTATTTAACTGTAGAATTCTGCGATGAAATGGCACTGTTGTTTTTTTGTTTGCTTTCTTGTTTGTTTAAAGTGGCGGAAATTTGCTTACGAGGTCATTAGGCCCTCCAATATAAAGTTATTATTGAAAGAAAATCCAGATAATAATTTAATTTTCTAGGTTGTAAACTAAAGTCTAAAATGTTAACTTGACTGCACGCTGAAATATATATTTGCAGCATGAAAAATATATTAAATATTTTTTCAATGACGAAATTAAGAGGCTACTTTAGTCAAATGAAAAGGCTCGTTCGCTAATGTTAATCCTATGGAAGAAATTTATAACGATATCTCGGTTGCATTTCAATATTAATAAATGATTTTTTTGCATTGCATAGCTGAGATCAATCTGTACAAAGGCCGTTTTTTAATTTTTTCGATTTTGTTTACAGATATTTTTAATGAGGACGCTGTCATTTTCGGAACCGGTTTCGAAAGTAAAAGCATCCTCGTAAAAAAAATCTGCAATCAAAATCGAAAAAATAAAAAACGGCCTGCATACAGATTGAGCTCAGCCATCCAATGAAAAAACATCATTTAAAAATACGGAAATGCGACCGAGATATCTTTATAAATTTCTTCCATAGGATTAGCATTAGCGAGCACGTCTTTTAGTTTGACTGAAGTAGCCTCTTAAGTAACTGAAATACGCACAACTTGCATCTATTGAAGTACAATCTTATACAAAAAAAAAACAAAAAAAAAAACGCTATGTTATTTAATTGTTTAGCCCTTTATGTACTGAATTATGAATTCATGAAAATTTTATCTTCTAAAGAATTTTTCGTGAATTGTTTGAACTACATTATCATTTAATAAATTTTAGAAGGATTCATTAAATTTGAATTTATAGGGATTTTGTGCAATATATATAACTTCACTGAAATCTTTTAATTTAAATATCTTTCTTAGTATTTTGTAGATTTAGGAAATGTACAAATAGAATGTTCTTACAATAGAAATATAGAAATATTTCCGAATTGAAGAATCTCTCTCCCCCCCCCCCCTTTCCCCACGCCAAGAAAGCTGTAAAGATGCAAAGGTAAAAGAAATCATCCTTTTAAAAATATTTTTATTTGTGTAACCAATAATCCTTTTGGAACAAAATAAAATAATGTGTCTATAACTCATTCTAAACCAGGGTTAGCATTAATCGATTATTTTTGTAACTGATTGATTAGTCGATTAAATATTCAATCATGCGAAATTGACTCCTAATTCAATTTATCATGATTGAAATTGAAAAAGTAATTGCTCTTTAAAAAGTTTTTTTATGATTCATTCAATCTGCATGATTTCAATCTGGATTAATTTAATCGTGATTAATTTAATCATTAATTACGTAGACGAAAATTAAATATGACCGCCCTGTTTTCTTTCTTAAATTCGCTCTCATTGCTACGAATTTTTTTTTTAAAGTCACTACACGATTTTCCTTATTGGATATTATGCAGAGTCACACAAAATTATTCATATAAATCAAAATCAATATGTTTAAATTATTTAGGCGGGATTAGCGACAAGTGAAACACTTTTAATAAAACTGATATATATATATATATATATATTTTAAAGAATTATTAGGCAAATAGGATCAATATTATCAATCATTTGATTGTCACAAATCGATGGTGATAGCCCCTGCTCCATCTTAAACTATACTTTATGTCGGTGCCACTACCTCCAATGAATGCAGAAGCGAAAAGTCTCTGAAATTGCGATTTTTATGATATTGATGGGGAGAGAAACTTGAAATTTGCATGATGGTAATTACTTAAAAGTTTTAAATGCTATGTGAGAATAGTTTCTTAAAAAATCGGAAATTAAAACGGTGAAATCAACAAAATGTGTTCTAAAAACGTCCTAAATTAAGATTTCAATGGAATTGTTAAGGATAGAAAATTTAAAATTGACATGGATGTTACTTTTAAGACTAGTCTCATAGAACAGTTAAAAATTTTAGATATTTGAAAGGCTGAAATGAATGGCTAAAGCATTCAAAAAACGTTTAAAATTACGATTTTTATGGAACTGTTAAGGATATAAATATGAAATTATACGCAGTTGCTACTTTTAAGACAAAAATATATGCGCATTACATTTTTTAAATTGAAATATAAAAAGCTGCGGGAGAAAAAGGCTCTTTTTAATGGGAAATATAAGAAAATTGCATAAAAATGTATTTTTTGTGTTTTCTCGAAAGGCAGTAGTTTTCAAAGTTAAAAATAGAAAAGATTCATCGCAACTTTTTTATACGTTTCTAGTGCAGTGATTCTTTGCGGAAAAAAGGTATTTTTAACTATACTTAATGACCAATGTTGAATTCAAGGGTTTACACCCTCCCCTGGAGCAATGACATGTCCCTCCCGGAAGATTTGAGATTTTGTATTTACAATGGTCAAAAAGTGCTATCCCCCCCCCCCCAGAAACTCTACAATGTCTCGCCCGGAGCCACAGAAATCCTTCCCGGAGAAAAGTGTCTGAATTAAACACTGATAATGACTAAAAATAAAATCTTAAGATTTGTGTACTAAGTGTGTTTCTCTTAATTGCAACTAAATTAAACTTTGAAACAACAAAAAAAGATATATATATATATATATATATATATATATATATTTGGAATTTTAATCTAATTAAATATAAAGAAATCATCTGTAAATATTTATTAAACTTACAAATATTTTTACAGTGCACATTTACATACTTTTAGACAATTTTTAAACAGTTTAAAGAATTGAGGGAGGGGGGGAGATTCTGCATCAGATATCTGATTTGAAACTGCAAATTGCGTTTAATAAACATACTAAATTACGCTAAACATACTACATTACGGTAACATACTTAATTATGCTTATATCATAAAAAAAAGAACTTGCAACAAACTGAAGAAGAAAGTCTATTGTAAAAGAAAAATGCAACAGTTTGATGTCAGCTTCACATCATAAAAGTGTAAGATTAGATCATAGGAGATGCTTTACATCTCCACTTCTTCGCGCCAAAGCAAATTTTTGTAGCATAATTACAGCAATCAGTTTCATTAAAATACTCAAAAATTTTCAGGAATATTTTCACAGTACATTTACATATTTTCAGACATTTTTGAAGGATTTTAATGAATTAAAGTAAAAAAAAAAAAAAAAAATCTGTATGGGATAACTAATTTGTTGCAGCACATTTTGTGCAAATAATCATACTAAATTGTTGTATATCATAAGAAACTTACAACAAGCTGAAGAAAAAAGAACATTGTATAAGCAAAATTCAGCAGTTCGATGTTGGCTTTACATCATAAAATTATGAAAATAAATCAGTAGATTTATTCTTTATCACCCCCTTTTTACCAAAAATACTTTTTCAAAATGTACTGACAAACCAGTTAATTTCAATAATATACTCATAAAATTTCATGTGCCAAATTCATGTGCCAAAAAATAGAACGACGTTTTAATTGTTCTTTAAACTAAATGCATGTTTGATAATAGTGTATTACTAATACAACTAATTAATTATTGATGCTACTAATTAATAAAAGTCCTTTTATGACTTCCACAGTTTAAAAATCTTTTCGAAACACGCACTTTGATCTTATTTTTTAAAAAGTCTTTCTTTTCTTGTAAAATGAGTAATTTTGTTAGATTTCTTGGCATTTTAATAAAAACAATTGAGCGTTTTATATATTAAACAGATTTAAATGGTTTCGTGAATTGGCAAAAGAGTAGCGAATTTTGATTACGAAACAGTCTCATGTTTTTTTTTTTTTCCAATTAAGTATCAATTTTCAAAACTATTTTTTTTTTCTGTTATTTACAGTATTAAAATAGACACTATATCATTTGTATATACTTAAATCAAAATATCTGTATATAAATTTATATATGTAAATAAAATTCATAATCATGAAATAACAATAAAATTGAACAGAAGAATTGGGAGGTATGTTCTTTATTTGATAACTCTGTTAAAAATGATAAAATGCGAGTTTATACTAACTATTGGGAGACGGAAATACCCTTTCAGGCTGAAAATTCATAGAATTCAAAATATCATAATTCAAGATGTTTTGGTCATACAAAGATGGTTTATTTTTGTTTGACTTTTAAAATAGGGGATACTGTTTATAACAAAACATAACATACCTTAAAAATCCTGTTTCACAATTTAATCAATTTTCAACTGAGAAAATAATGAAAAAACACTAACTACTTTTTCCTCCCAGTTATCCGGCTCTACTCTAACAATTGCCAACATATGGTTATTTTTCAAAGTAATTTAATTTATTCTTCATTACTACATTCATTTCAAACATATCATCCGATAAATTTTGAGATGTAGGTAAATTAGTCATTGTGGCGAAAGAAAACATCCTCTCGGCACTCGGGCAAAACAGTTGAGGGATTAAAATAATGCTAGGCTTAAAAAAGGTTTGTCTAAAATTCACTCTGAATTTGTATTGCCTACATGTCTGTATTCTGTTAAAAGGGTATAACGTAATTTTCATAATTTTCAGTTAACCTGAATTTTTAAATTTGACTCCTTACTTAAAAAGTTAAAATATATATAATTAATATTATAAAGGTTATAAAAAGAGGAATACAATCAGATTTCCTTTTCCCGAAAATATTGAAAGGTCTTACTTATACTGTATAAATTGAACACATGAAGTTGCTAAGCAGCCGATATTGAATTAAAATCTGCCTGTCCGTTTTTAGTTTTTTGTACTCCTTTGTGTATTCCTGGAACATGGATTGTTGGGTAATGTCAAAAACTTAAATTTAAGAAGTTTTTATTATTTATTATTTTTTCTGTTTTTTAATCAATGCTTATTATTTAATTATTCATTATCTAGTATTATTTAGATAACCTTTACTCCAAGTTGTAAGTACCAACTGTTATACAGCGGGTGACGTGAATAAAAGTGACTCGGTCATAGAATTACGAGAAAAAAATATGATGTAGGATAATATTATTAAGACTAAATAAAATAATAACTAGCCTGGCTCGGCTTATCTTGGTATGATATAAGAAGCAAGAGACGCCAATTCTTCATTATGATGGCACTATCACATTTTGCAGTTATGGCATGAAACTTTTGTATGTTGTATATCTTGACTAGTACAAAATAAATATTTCAGTTTACGTGTGATATCTCGGTATGATATGAGCAAAAGGGGAGCGAATTCGTCAACTGACGGTAGTATCTCGTCATCAAGTTTTGTAATGACATATTTGTCAAATTAATGTTTTAAGAATCAATGTTTTAAATCTTTTGTTTTGAATGCAAAAAAACACCATTTACTTATGTTTTCTTCAAGACTATGGAAGAAAAATAGCTACAAATACTGACGATTTAAGCCCCCTCCCCCCACCTGAAAATTTGAAGGTAATTTTCGTTATGTTAAGCACAACGGGCTCGAGGAAGGCGAATAATGATAAAATGCGAATGAAAGGCTTTAATATCGGAAAGCCCCAGAGGCTTCAAGCTCACTTATTACTCACACATTGGTCCTGCTGTTCTCATATCTTACTAAGGTATCACGAGGCAGATTAAATATTTTATGAAACTGGTCAAAATCTGCAAAATGTAAAACTTTTACATGCATATGAGGCATATGCTTATGCAATTCATATGCTCATGCCAAAACTCGATAACATGACTGGCAAAACCGCGAATTGGCGTCCTGTTCTTCTCATATCTTAGAAAAAATATCACAAAGCAAACTGAATTGTTTGTAGTACTAATATGCATATTCAATGCTTTAAAATTTCATTGTACAATACATCCAAAATGAAGAACTGTTGCCCTGTTATACACATATTCTACCTAAATATATCGTGAAGCATATTGAAATATTTATATTATACTAATAGATATTTACAATATAAAATTTCTTGCCGAAATTCGATAACATGATAGTGTCGTAAAAATGAAGGATTGGCAAGCCGTTCTACTCCTACCGTATCAAAATATAAAGAAGCAGACTGGAGTACTTGTATTGTAATAATCAATATCTTTATCGTGTCAAAATTTAATGCCGAAACTGAATAACATAATTATTAGATTGAGCAAAAAGTTCTGGGAAATTTTTAATTTAATAGTTATCAGAATTTGTATCGTATATAGGAATACTAGTGGTACAGACCAGACGTGGTTCCATCCAATTATGACCTCTTTCGATGAATGCAACTTTGCAAATGATTTTTCAAGGGCCGTCGATTTCAATTCTTTAATGAAGTTGAAGAAGCATGTCAAGAGTTTTTCGATTCCAAGGAGCAGCCATGGTACTTCCAGCAAATCCGGAATCTGGCAGAACGATGGCAGAAAGTCGTGGACTATGATAATCTCTACTTTGATCAATAGTCCTTGTTGCTTTTGTTGTTAATTTGCGCAAAACAACGCAACTTTCACAAATTTCCCAGAACTTTTTGCTCAATCTAGTAGTAACTCTGAAGGACGAATTAGCTCCCCGTTGTGCTCATATCATAAAGCTGTCACGCAGCAGATCAACACTGTTTAATGTACACTTAATAATCTGTTTCTAAATAATTGATTCATCTTGAAACACACTGCCGTACTAACTTATAAAATAATACAATGAGAAATTGTGTCTCAATTGTACTACATGACGTCATTTTCTGCCATCAAATTTAGTCTGCCGGGGAAGGGGGAGTATCCTACCAAAATATTTTAAAAGTACTTTCTTTAAGCTTTATTTTTGTATTAATTTCATCTCGCAACTCAATGACGTTAAATTAATGCCAAAATGAGAAATTTTACTCTGCTGCTCACATAATAAGTTATGCCGAAGCAGAGGAGTCATTTATTTAACTATCGTTTATAATCTAGTCCCATATCTTAATTTCATATCTTGTAACTGGATTACATAGTCATTTTTCTTGCCACCGCCTGTTTTACGATATCAAATATGAATAAAAAAAGAAAAGAAGAAAAGGGAAAAAGAACGAGGAAGAAAAAGAAATCGCCTTCTATCGCGGAATATAAGAACTAAAATAAAGTTGTGGGACAATATGCATATAAATATTTCGATTAGAAAGAATACCATTATTAAATACATTCATTTATAATATAAATACGAAGATTTCAATTATATAGGGAAACATGCTAGAGTAACGCTCACTGGAGGAGCTTCCTATTTAAAAAAAGAAAACTAACCGCTAAAGATGTGCTAACATGTATTCGTATTCTTTTGGACGGCGCTGTAAAAAAAAACCCTCTATACACACATACACTCTAGATACACACTCTTGAGGGGAAATAATTGCTGTAAGTGATTATAACATAATTCTAAAATTACATTATAGTAGCGTTCCAAAAACACCGCATTTAACATACATTCGTTTAACCCTTTATGTACCGAATTATGAACTCATGAAAATTTTATCTTCTAAAGCATTTTCCGTGAATTTTTGAAACTACATTAGAAGATTTACACAATCATTTAATAAATTTTAGAAAGATTTTAGTAAGATTGAAGAATTTAGAAGGATTAATTAAATTTGAATTCATAGGGATTTTGTGCAATATTTATAACCCCACTCAAATCTTTTATTTTAAATATTTTTCTTAGTATTTTGTAGAATTAGGGTTGGGTTGGGTTGGGTTGATTTTTGACGGCCAATTATCTACACGAGGGATATAGGCCCGGGGGGAGTGCCCTCCGTGGGGGTCTTTCTAAGGGAACCTAATCCGTATTAACGCATGGAAGATCCACGGCTCGAAGAAAACCACGAAAACTCCGAACGATTAGGCCGACGGGCGCGAGTGAGATCGAACCCAGCACTTCCCGTCTACCAGCTTCGAGAGCAGAACCTCTCGGCCACTGGCGGGGCTTTGTAGAGTTAGGAAATGTACAAATATAATGTTCTTACAATAGAAATATAGAAATGTTTCCGAATTGAAAAGATCCCCCCCCCCCCCCCAACGTCAAGAAAGCTGAAAAGATGCAAAGGCAAAAGGAATCGTCCTTTTAAAAATATTTTTGTTTTGTGTAACCCATAATGCTTTTGAAACAAGATAAAGAAATGCATCTATAAATCATTCTAAACTGTATTACTACTAATCAATGTATTAAATTAATTTTATAACAAGTTATTTTAATGGTACTTATAAATACCGTCAGTAGATGAAGGGTTAATCAGTAGTTTCATGAAACATTTTCACAAATTCGTGTCATAAAATCGTTTTATTAGGATTACATCTATCTTTATATGTATACAGTAGATATCAATTTTATCGATTCTGTATAAAAATGAGCACTTATACATTCATTGTATTCATGTATAGTTTTCTTCTTTCGAAATATATTCAGAACTTTTTAAAAAAAAATTCGAGTCTTACCGAGCCCGACCAGAAAGAATCAAAATATACTCGAAACCGAACGAAATCCAAAATATTTACAGACAACTCGGTCCAAGACAAGACCCGATGCAGGGCTCTAGTAGCGACTAAGGGTGATTAAACCAGAAAAAACTTGAAAAAAATATAAAATAAAGGCCTCAAAGCCAGAACAATACATGAAGTTTTTAATCAGAAATCCTTCATTAGATTGACTAAATAGATTGAGAATTGATTTAATCGAAAAAAAGCAAGCGATTACATCAAAATAATCATTGGTCATTAGTCTATGAGTAGGATTGAATTGATTTATTCGTAATCAAAGCATTGATTACATTAAAATAATCACTGATCGTTAGTGTATAAGTTGGATTGAAACTAAGTGTAATCGGTCAATCTTTAGTCATGATTAAAAAATTAATCGTTAGTTTTCAATCGTTAATCTAATTAAAATTTTGCTCAACCCTGTTCTAAACTGTATTGCAACTAATCGATGTATTAAATGAATTTTATAACAAATTATTTTGATGGTACTTATAAGTACCGTCAGTATATAAAGGGTTAAATTTAAATTCGCCAAATAGCTTTTGTGGTTTTTTACAGATTTTCATTTCAGATTCCGCAGATAAATTTTATTAATCTCATATTAGACTCATATAATATGTATCAGCTTTTTTTTTTTAATATTCTGAGTATCCGCTTTGAAGAGACATTTTTTGTGAGTAGTTTGGATAAGAAAAAAGTGATAAAAATGCTTTTTTACCCGACTTCCAAGAAGGTTTATGTGTTTCACGCGTATCTGGGTATGTGGATTTCTTTATACCCTCGAAAGATCCCAACGGCTCGATGGATTTTAATGAATGAGGTCTCTATCGATTCGTCTTAACCGTCCGATGGTTATAGGCTAGGTTTTGTTTTTATAAATTTAAAATGGCGGTAGTGACGAGAAAAACAATTTACGCACCCTATTGAGTGGCATATCATTGGATAGGTCTTTCAAAATGAAGACGATGTTTCATTGACTATTTTACAGTCAGAAGCTCCGTTGAAATATTACACAACCTAGAAGTTGTGTAGGTAGGAGCTCTAGCTTTACTTCAACTCTAACCATCATAGACATCTATAGGCCTCATCAAAACAGTGTTTATAGATAAGAACTAGCAATTAAACACAACTTAAGTCATCAATAGAAGTAAATAAAAAAAATAGGTAAATAATATAAAAATAGTTTAACATTCATGAGAAATAATTAATTAGTTCGCTTTTTACGCAGTCGGGTTTTTTGATTTTTTAAATTTAATTTTAGCTTGTTGATAAATATGAGGTCAATTTTATGAACTAGGAAACTTCAAATTCATATCTCTTGGATAATTCCGAAAGTTTTACTATAATTATTATTATTTGAAGTATTCAAAAAGGTCTGAAAATTTTCTCTATAACCGTGCAATAAAGTGTCATTCAATATACCAAAAATGCTTTTAAAAGTTAATGACTTTCCTCAAGATCTAAAGCCAGATAATAAAACTTTTCGGTTTTTTTCCACCCTCATGAGAGAAAAAAAGAAGAATTGAATTATTAACTTAATAATGTCAAAAAGTACGAAAAAAAGAAGACTGAGAGCATATATTTAAAAGTTCGCTAGAAAATAATGTTGAATAAATAGACATCCATTTTAAAAACGGTAATATGAATCACGAAAATATGAATGAATATTATTTATATAATAATGTTACTTTTATGGTTTCTCTTCTTTCGGGGAAATAAATTTCTTTTCAAATTTATGGATATCAGATTTTCTGTATGTATATATATATATATATTACGATAAGAAAGGAATACATTTTCTATGTAAGAAATTAAACTGCAAAATGCATTACTGTACAAATTATTTATTCATTTTATCATAGAAAATTACCGAAAGCCTTGATTCATATTAAGTATTATCTTCTTTTTTTAATTTTTTTTCCATGAAACGGCACCGAAAGAAAAAGGCAATTCTTAATCTAGAAAAATATAATATAACCGCGACAAAAAAATATACAATAATCGCTTCCTGGTAACCCATGATTCCAAAAAACGCTTTTTATCTTTCAAAAACAATCAGAACCCCTCAGAAACAAATATATTTTCAAGATTTAAATTAGAATTTACAAAAACAAATGTTCTTTTACTGCCACTAATTTTCGAAAATGTTTCCGACTAGCTTTTCCGGCTGGTGCAATAGCCCCTTCAAATACAATTTACGTTTCAACAGCCTGGTTCCAAAACGCATTTAAGATCACGCAGCCTTCGAGCCATTCCACGGTTGGCCAAATCGTTTCACAAGCTGCTATCAGATTCACCAACTTTTCGAGCAATTTTTGAGCCAACTCTTGATTTCCTCCAACTTTTCGCGAAATATTGTCTCAACACTCAGTGTGATAGCAAACAGCAATATCCCCAACTTTTTATCCACAGCTCAAAAAAGTCTGCGCGACTTTCCGCCCCCAAAAGACTCCGCGACTTCCCCACCCCCTACTTTCAACCTTTCAGCCAATCAGAGATAAGCGATTGATAAGAATAGGCGCTAAATATTAACGGCTGGTACTAGTAGTACTGGTTTTTCTCCAACTTCAGCAACGACAATTGTAACCTTTTTCTCCCTTTGCCCGGGAAAATGTTGGGGTTAAAATCGTCTGAAAAGTTGGTTGCTCGAAAAGTTGGTGAATCTGATGGCAGCTTAAGGCATATCCTACACTGAGACGACAAGCGACATGAAGCCGCAACATGTAGCGCAAAAACATGTAGCACAAAGAACGAAGTTGTTTCTAACCTGTTTTAAACCAGTTTTTCCAGCGAATTCAAGCGACATGTCTTATGTGTCGCCGTGCCTAAGTTGTACCACATGCGCACGACTTACGGAATGTAAATTCATGTGTAAGATACAACTGGTTTAACCTAGTGGAATACTTGATAGGTAATTAAAACCTGATGTAATAATTGTGGTAGATATACCACAAAAGATTTATTAGTAACCCCGTTAGCCCGTTGACTCGATCATTGTACCAGAGGCCATGCCTATAATATTTACATTTGGCCCGACCGATGTACTACGAGCCAGGCCGTGATAATCAGTTTTGGCCCGAATTCAAGACCACGTGTCTCACACGTAGTTAATCAGTTTTCCCAATATGGAATGTAGGTTTTTCGGATTCTGTCAATTCTCAAGTAATCATTTTTCAGAGAAACATAATAAGTTAACCAGCATTAAAATTAATATTATTTTGTTACTAATGTATGCATAAATTTAATTCCGCATCTGAAAATATGTAATTGAGAATGAATAGCATCCTAAAAAACTGATATTTCGGTTTGAAAAAAGTGATTAATACACTATAAAAACTAATCGGAAACGTTTTCGAAAATCTGTGGCAGCAAATAAATTCTGTTTTTATAAATGCTTTTTTAATCTCGAAAATATCTTGGTTTTGGGGGTTACTAATGACAAAGAACGTTTGTCGGAATAATGAGTAACTAAGAAAAATTACGCATATAATTTCGTCCGTAATATATATTATATTATCGTAGACAAAGAAACATTTGTCTTCTTTACAGTGCGAACTTATTGAAATTTTTAAACTGTCTTGTGTGCTAAATATATTTTTTAACGAAGCAATACTTATGCATTCACTACTTTAGCATAGTTGCCAACCTCCTGATTTTTTTAGTACCAGTAAATTCTTACAAAAATGTTCGCTTTATTTTTGAGAAATTGTGCGATTGTATAAAACAAGTATTTCTGCGTAAAAACACTGGTAATAAAAAAATCGGGAGGTTGGCAACTATACAGGGTGGTTATAATTAAACTTCCCCTATAAACAGCATCCTACAGCGAAAACGGGTGAACGGAATGCAACGAAATTTGGTAGATAGACTATACATGAGATGCGCTCACGGAATTTCGAAAAGAATTTTTTAGTTCCAAAATGATCAGCAGAGGGCGCTTTTTCTGGAAAAACATTAAAGGGCATAGCCGGATAAGCATTGGAAACATGCCTTTCAATCAAATTTACTGATTTTTTACCCAGATGTGACTACATGCCTGACAATGTATTTCCCCTAATATCACCCTATAAATATTGATATTTAATGACATAAAAATGTTTTTTCGATTTTTTAAAAAACGGTTTTTCTCAAAAACTGCTGCGCGGAATTTCATGCCATTTACTGAGGATATATAGATGCCAAAGATGCATAACTGGTAATTTTTGTATAATTTTCTGTTTATAAAAACTGTGTGAAATAGCGAAATAAAAATTTAAAAGAATAAAAATCATATCTTATGGTTATCCGAAAATTACCATTTTCTTGTAAAAAATTCTCCATATGTGCCCGTATATTTTATATAAATGCTGAAAGTTTGCGTTGGGTACTACATATAAATATTTACAAAAATGTATATTAAAATTATTAAAATTCATTTTAAGGCGTTATTTGGGGCGGAGCTACATAACTTCACCATCCGAAGAATTTTTGGAACGAAGTCAGCAGACAATATGTCAATGGATGTATTTTAGATTCCATTTAGCATATAAGCTATGTTTTTCAACATCATGTTCATTTTGAAATCGACAGTGTTGAGAATGTTACTAATGTGTTCATTAAAATTTAAAATACAGCAATTCTGTAACTGTTTATTCCAAAAATTCTGCGGGTGTGGAAATTGAGTAGCTCCGCCCAAAATAACGCCTTAGAATGAATTTCCATAATTTTAATATACATTTTTGTAAATATTTATATGTAGTACCTAACGCAAACTTTCGGCATTTATATAGAATATACGGGCACATATGGAGAATTTTTTACATGAAAATGGTAATTTTCGGATAACCATAAGATATGAATTTTATTCTTTTAAATTTTTATTTCGCTATTTCACACAGTTTTTTTATACAGAAAATTATACAAAAATTACCAGTTATGCATCTTTGGTATCTATATATCCTCAATTAATGGCATGAAATTCCATTCAGAAGTTTTTGAGAAAATGCGTTTTTTTTTTAAATCGAAAAAACATTTTTATGTCATTAAATATCCATATTTATAGGGTGATAATAGGAGAAATATATTGTCAGATATGTAGCTACGTCTGGGAAAAAAATCAGGAAATTTGATTAAAAGGCATGTTTCCAATGCTTATCCGGCTATGCCCTTTAACACAATAAACGGCCAAAACAGCCGGTTTCACAATTTTATTACTCATAATTCTTGTTCTGGATTGTGAATATTGTTTCTGTATTCCGTTTTGGTCGTTTATTGTGTTAAATTTGATGTTTTACCGGAAAAGGAGCCCTCTGGTGGACATTTTGGAACTAATTTTTTTTTTTTTTTTTTTTTTTTTTTTTTTTTTTTTTCAAAATTCCGTGAGCGCATCTCGTGTATAGTCTATATACCAAATTTCATTGTATTCCGTTCACCCGTTTGCGCTGTGTGATGCTGTTTATAGGGGAAGTTTAATTATAACTACCCTGTACTTTAGTACATCACAATATGGCATTTTTTATTTGATAATAAAATGGAAACGGGAGTATGGATGTTAATAAATGTAGTACCAAAATATTTGTATTCGCTCCCCGAGTATCATAGGTTATAGTTATAATGTTAGCCTATTATAATGTAGCCTATGTTATCTGTAATAACCAGATGTCTCTAAAATGCTTATAAATGACTATTCTAATAAATAATATATCTTGGAGTTCATAAAAATTTAACAGTTATTCATCGCCAATAATAATTTTTAAAACGTTCACTGCCGCAAAAAGTAAGAATTTTCAAATTTCTTCTTGAAAGTCCTTTGCCACCACAAATTCTGAAAGGTAAATTTTGCTTTACTAATACAGCGAAATTTCTGCCAATAAATAAGCCAATTTTTTTTTTTTTTAAATAATGGTGAGAAAGTAATAAATTAAAGCCACGAATAATAACCCTCTCGCTTTTTTTAATTTTTTTATCAAAATAGATTCAAAAATTGCGTACTTAATTCCTTCGCGACGAGCGTCTTTTAAGAATTTTTATTCTTTTGTCACCGGCTTTTCAAAACAAAAATTTTCGTCTGTTTTAATCCGGGAAATGCTCCGATTAGATAAGGCAAAATTTACAATAAAAAGTAACTGGTGGGAATGAGCAAGGCGGGTTAATTAGACTGAGAAAATGCATCCTCGATGAAATCTCGGGTTGCGTAAATTTTGCTACTTTTACGTTGCCCGAGAAACTCTCGGGTTGCGCAGCGAGAGGGTCAAAGCAACGAGTATACTCGTATCGTGGCAGTCAACGTGTTAAAAATGGGTACTTTTCTTTTATTGGTCGTCTTGGCGATTTCTTATTTTTTTTCTTTTTTTTTTTTTTTTTTTTTTTTTTTTTTTTTGGCGCAATTTAGGTTTCAGAAAGTGAGATTTGTTGATAAATTTAATAAGCAGCTATGAAAATAAACTTGATGAACTTTTACGCTTGTTTATATAGATATATTTATATGCAGGATTTTTCAGCACAGCGATTACAAAGTTTCAGGAGAGATAGAGTACACCTAAACGATGGGAAATCACATAGCAATGCATGATCGGAAATGCTTTCCTGGCACGGTAGTGACGACACAAACACAAGGAAGGAAGGACACGAACAGGCTTGAGAAAAAATTAATAAGTAGGAACAAAAAGAGGCAACGATCGTTATCAAAGAAGGTGTTCGAAATTGCGACCCCGGGCCGTAATGCAAGCCTCACATTTCCGGTGCATGGAACATCTAATGTTTTCGAAATTACTGGGCGTGCTCCGGACTTCTACAGATGCTGCTACGATGCTTGCAACAAATTTCTCAGCACTGTTAACGGGGTTTCGTACACCAGTGTCTTAATTTATCCCCGAAGCAAGTAGTCAAAGCAAATAAGGTCTGGCGATCGGGCGGGCCAATACACCGGACCACCCCTTCCGATCCAATGTTGGCCATACGTTGCATTGAGGTGGAGCCGCACATCAGTTCTGTAATAGGCAGTGCCCCCATCATGCTGAAACGATATGGAAGAACGGATCGCAGCGGATATGTGTGTGCACATGTTTTCTCACCCTGTTCGTGTCCTGCTTTTCTTATGTTTTGTGCCGTCATTACCGCGCTAGGAAAGCGTTTCGGACCATGCATTACTATATGATTCCCAATCATCTAGGTGTACTCTATCTCTCCTGAAATTTTGTATCTGCTGTGCTAAAACACCCTGTATATATATATATATATAGGGCAATTCCACAGAAAATCATCATTTTGGGGGGGGGGGGATCAAATTTATAAGATGTTTAATTTAAGGGTACGATTGGATTTTTATATTCTATAGAAAAATCCTGATAAAAAGGCATTGTAAATTACTGTTTACAAACTAAGTTAAGTACCATTATTGTCTTTGTAAAGTCATAATGTTACGTCAGTAACGTGTGTAAATGCCATTTTTTTCTTTTTTATTATTCAGAAATTAATTAAACAAGTTACTGTTATAATTTGGCATTACTTAGTGTTGTTGAGAACATTAAATCACTTTTTTTTTTAACTGGATAGTTTTAATAATTCTTACACTTCAATGAATGCAGAAAAAATGTTTGTATATTTTATGTTACGTCAGTTACAGAATTTTGAATTGCAATTTTTGGGACTCAAAGAGAGATTAAAATAATCTGCAGGTATTTGGGTATTAAGACCTTAGTAAAAAATATTTTAAATTGTAAAAATTTGTTCTAGCTTTATTAGTAAATTTTCTACATAGATTTGAAAACAAAATTCGATGATAAAATGTTACGTCAGTTACGATGGAATTGCCCTATACACACAACTCATACACACACACACACACACATATATATATATATATATATATATATACAGGGTGTCCAGCGAATAAGACCCTGATTTCAAAATTAAATATCTCAAAAACAAAGATCAATAGAATTATGCGGTATACGGTTTGTTTATTAGCTAAGCTGTAAAAATGTTACACGGAAGTTTCAAAATTTAGTTGCAAAAACCGCTAACAGATGGCGCTGTAATCGCAATTCCTATACATTGTGATTTGAAGTCGAGAGCACTAGCGTCTCATTCCTAGATGGCTTCCTATGGAAGAACGAAAATTTGGAAAGACCGCTTTTTCGTTGGTGTGATGTGCAGAAGTGGAGACATCTGGTCCCAGAATTATTGCATCAGCTTCAATTTTAGAGAATTTCAATTAATAGAATTTTCAATAAAAAGTTTAGCAATCATTATATAAGACCTTATTAAAATATTTTATTTGGGTAATGTGCAGAAGCGGAGCCATGTGTTGACAGAATAGAGATTTGTTTCAAATTTTGTTATAAGCTACTTCGGTCCGGATACCAGTATCTCTGTGGTATGTCTTTTTTCTCCTAATTGGTAGATCGTGGAATCGAATCCAAGTAGAGGAAGATTTGAAAAAAATGGAAATCTTTACTTTTTAATATTTATTTAAACTGTGAAAAAGTTTGAATAAAAAAATCCAAAGTTTCTGGTTTTAAAATTTAATTAAGCTAAAAGAAACCCCTCTTTTAAAAATTACTGAGCATTTATAATAATGATTCATAAATCATTTTTTTTAATTGTAGGGAATAGTTTGAATGAAAAAATACAAAGTTTCTATTTTTAAAGCCTTAATTAAGTTAAAAAAAATAATTTTAATTTTAAAAACTCAATTTCATTTTTTTTAATTGAGCACAGAAATATGGTGCAGCTTCTAGCGATAGAATTCGAAGTGTTGGAAAGGAATGCAGCATCCAAAATACTTTTGCTTTGACGTTGATGATATGCAGGGTTCGCACAGTTATACCACTAAATTCTAACAGTATTTTCAAAGTATTTCACAGCAGAAAAATATTGCAAAATCTGTGAATAAAGGTGGTATTTGCGAATTATGTGTTTCAAAAATTAAATGTAAATCATCTTATCAATAATAGTGGTGTCAGAGTCCTTGGAAATTCCAAGGAGTGTGCGAACCTTGTGATATGACTTACCATCAATTCCTTAAAAAAAAAAATAATTTAATGCATAATTTCTGTCTCTAAAACTTTGTTTACAAAGAAAAGAAATATATGTGTTGTGCTAAAACCAAAGTTATATGTCGTGATTTAAAAATAAATTAAAAGTGAAAAATTACTTTTTTATTTTTAACAATTCAGGTATAAAAAATAATACCAAAATATTATGCCGTGATTTAAAAATATAAAAAATAAATAAAAAGTACAAAATTATTTTTCTAAATATTTTTCTCTACATTTTGATTTAAATAATTATATGGCATTAAAGATTGAATTTAATAAAATATTTAATAAGTTCTTATAAAGATTTCTAAACTTTTTATTGAAAATTCTATTAATTGAAATTTTCTAAAATTAAAGCTGATGCAATAATTCTGTGACCAGATGTTTCCACTTTTGCACATCACCCCAATGAAAAAATGGACTTTCGCAATATTCGTTTTTCCGTAGAGAGCAAATCTAGGAATGAGAAGCTAGTACTCTGTACTTCGAAGCAGTTTACAAGTATTGCGATTACAGCGCCATCTGTTAACGATTTTTGCAACTAAATTTTGAAACATTTTTTGATAACATTTTTACAGCTTAGCTAATAAACAAACCGTTTACCGCATAATTCTATTGATCTTTGTTTTTGAGATATTTAATTTTGAAATCAGGGTCTTATTCGCTGGCCACCCTGTATATACATATATATTAATTACTGCTCTTTATATACAAATTAACACTGTTTGTATATAAAAATAGATAAATGTCTTCTTTATATTAAATTATATAAATATTGAAAAAAGTGCTTTTTCGTATGAAACAGTGAATAGGCTGCAAGAAAATATGCATGAAAATTTTCCTGCTCTCGCCAAGGCTCCTTATACTAGAAAAGTGCCAAAAAATGCTAATAAATAAATAAACAAATTAAAGTAAAAAGTATGAGTGAAACCTGAAATCACAGGACTCTAAATATTCAAATAATTTAATCGTATCATAAAATTGGAAAGTTTCACCTTTTGTTTTGTTTTGTTTTCTTTTAATTTGAAGCAATTGATATAATGCCACGATTAGTTTTTCGCAGTCAGGATTTTTTTCCTCTTACGAATAAATTGCTACTCCTTTTACAGTAGTGAGTTTTATAATTTTGATCATTTGGTTTGGTTTTAAGCATTACTGAGAGACATTAACTGTTAGTTTTAAAATGAACTTATAAAAATTAAACAATATTTTACTGTAAAAACATGTATAAAAATCACTTATAAACAGATTAAGTAAAATAATGCTATAAAAAGTGATAAAATATCTTTATTAAGATTGACGATCGTTTCGTCGCACCAACGGCAACATTTTCAAAATTATTTATGATAGAAAATATTTTCACATAATTTAAAAACAATAAACATAGTAAACCTATGCTTTTACTATGTTTATTGTTTTTAAATTATGTGAAAATATTTTCTATCATAAATGATTTTGAAAATGTTGCCGTTGGTGCGACGAAACAATCGTCAATCTTAATAAAGATATTTTATCACTTTTTATAGCATTATTTTACTTAATATTTTACTGTTTAATTCATGCACTCAATTTAAAAAAAATGAAAACAATATTTATGTTTTTATATTATTGAGTATGGCCCTACCATGATAACTAGGGCAAAAAATAAAGTAAATTTAGATGGGTGTATGCTTTAATTAAGGTAACAATCACTACTAGTAACTTTCAGAATCTAGTTTTCATTTAAATAACACATATCATGCGCCATTTGTGTCGATTAACAATATCTTTACTGTAGGATTGCCGCAATCTTTTTCAAAGTCGTCGGTCAAGATATAGCAGCAAGATTATGATCGTTATCGAATTTCAGCCCAATGACATTCATAAAATTTTATTTAAACCATTATTTTTATTTTGCGTATTATCTGCGATCTAAAATCAATTTTACTCACATTTTATTGCAAGATAAGGTCTTACTATAACATGTCGCTTTCAACATTTTTTTTAAATTTAATAATGATTGTAAATATTAATTTATAATTATGTTT
The DNA here is from genome assembly GCA_963932465.1 of Maratus speciosus. NCBI lineage: Eukaryota > Metazoa > Arthropoda > Arachnida > Araneae > Salticidae > Maratus > Maratus speciosus. Next base: position 574,499,467 of record OZ010787.1, read on the forward strand.
GCAGCTAATGATAATTATTTTTAGAATTCATCTTTCATTTTTTTTATCACTTCAATAAGAATTCAAAATAAAACTGATATCCGCACATGTATCAGCATGATAAGCGCGAAATTTTATTATGATAATACGTGCTCTGTATTTCATTGTTATCTGAAAGAAACTAAAACAATCTAACTTACTTATCATTGAAAACAACTTTTATGGGTTTGGGTGGCCTTGGTAAAAATGTTGGCACATTTAGTTGATATCCAGACCATGATATGTGACACCCGCAATAAGTTTTCAGATAATACTGTAGACCAGCAGCAACGGAATAACCTTTATTTCCAGTGATGAAAACTTTATCATCTTTTGTTGAAATCTTCAATAAAAAAATGCATTTTAATCACACACTAATCAGTTATAAAAACTTACTGTTTACATGCATAATAAATGCACAGTAGTCGTCCAATAAAAAAAAGAGAACACTCATTTTAATCACTAAATCATCCAAAAAAAAAAAAAAAAAAAAAAACGGAAATAGCCATTCTGCTCGAAATTACATCTTTTTCCTTCTTACATTAAAAAAAAATAATAATAACAAGCTTAGAGGGTCATCTCCATAGTTAAATTGTAACAAACACTACAATTTTCAATCCTAACACTTCATTTTGACAGTATATTTGGATTATTCGGTAAATTTTACTTTAGGACACCGATCAGGAAGGCATTCGGTGAAGAAGCTTAGAAATCATGCACATTTACATTTTAAACTCCTAATTATTAAATTCATTATTAATAGTTATAAAATAAACTGTCATTCTTATAGTTTTTTAAGCATGCACAAAAACTACTTTTTGTATTGAGGTGATTATATAAAATCACATATTTAAAGATTTTAAAAATCGATTTCTGTTAGCTTTTTTTTAGGTTAAAATATATATTGTTTTCCTAATTCATATCTTTTCTAATTAATATTCTAAAAAATAATATGTGCCGTAACCTTTAAAACTTTAAAAAAAAAATCGTTTTTTAGAAGATTCAAATACGCGAATCTAAAATATGACCTCATTCCAACGATTTGTTTTTAATTTGTGCTTAAAAAACTTGGCGCAATGAAATTAGTTTTGCAACTATTAATAATGAACTTAGCATTTGGAATTCAAAACTTTAAATATGAATAACTTTTAAAGTTCTTCATCGAATGACTTCCGTTCGGTATCTTAAACCCTTCGAGGGGGGCGGTTTATTTTTGGACCACTTTATTTTAATTCCTCAATGTCACATTGGCACCAGAATATTGGAATGAAAATTTTCCTTTTATTCAGTACGTGAACAAAAGCTTTTGCTTATTTTGAAATACATTTGCTTGTAAATTCCGGTGGCTTTCTCTCATTTCAGCATTTTACGAATAGAAGAACCTTGCCTTTGAAAGGGTTAAAGTAAAATTCATCAAAAATGAAAGATATGATATCAAAGCTAGATGTTCGTATTTGAAGTTTCTGAGTTTGTTACAATTTCAGTATGTAGATGACCATCTAAACTTTTATTTATTTATTTATTTATTTATTTTTTAACATAAATTGAAAGTAGACATACTTTCTAGTCCAATGGCTATTTTCGTTCTCTTCTGCGACAGTTTGGTGATAAAAAGATGTATGGGGATGTTCTCTTTTTTTTCTTTCTTTTTCTTATTGTACAAAAAACAATTATGAAACTCTGATATCGTTTTTCATAATCAACAGTAAAATTTCAAAATATAGTTTTCTACAAAACTGAGATATATATATATTTTTACATGCATATTCATGTACTGAATATGTGATTCAAAATAGAGGTAATGGTGAATTTCTCTTAACCCTCTCGCTGCGCAACCTGAGTTTTTATCGTGGATGCATTTTTTCCTCCTAATTAACCCTCCTTGATTATTACCACCAGTTATTTTTTTATTGTAAATTTTACCTTATTTAATCGGAGCATTTTCCCGATTAAATTAGATAAAAAAATTTGTTTTGAAAAACCGGTGACAAAAGAATAAAGATTCTATAAATACTCTTTTTTTGAAGCTATTTTGATAAAACAATTACGCAGCGAGAGGGTTAGACCTCTTAAAACTTTAGTTATCCGAGTTTTCCGGCAGTAAAAAACATAGAAAAATCAAAATATACTATAACCACAAATGAAAATATACAATAACCCCTTTGAAGGTTACCACATCCATAAAATTGCACATTCGAAACTTCAATTATTATTTAGTTCGTCGAAAAATAAGAACTTATTCATAAATCAGTTCGAAAGTATCAAATTATTATAATTTTCTTGAATAAATGCACACACACTACAGCTTGAATTAATAAACTTCCTTCTTAAAACTTATACACATTTTATTTACAAAATAGAAATATAGATATAAATATGTTATTACTCTCGTTTGAGAGTTCCACTTTTACTGACAGTCTCGGTTCAATTCAATTTTTACATCTACCTTAAAAAGTAAATCAGAGAAATAATAAAAGGAGGTTGCCGCAGCAACCGACTGACTGATTTGGCTAGTATCACTGTAAAAAAAAAAAAAAAAAAACTAAAAAACAGAGATTCTACTGGCAATGTAGACGCCAGTACTATTTCCGATTTTTTACGGAAAATTTTTCCCATAAATTACAGAAAAATTTCCGTTTTTCTGATTAAAAACGGAAACTTTTCTGTAATTTATGGGGGAAAATTTCCGTAAAAAAGCGGAACTAGTATACCGGCGTCTAGATTGCCAGTAAAATCTTCGTTTTTTTTTTTTTTTTTTTTTTTTTTTTTTTTACAGTGATATCGCCAAGGGGGCATTCTTAACACCCTTCAGAGCTACTTACATTCATTATCTTTAGAAACATCAGAAACCAATACATTTTAGAGATTTAAAGAATAATATAAAGAAAACAAAGTTTCTTTCACTGACACTGATTTTCAGAAATGTTTCCGAGTAGTTCTTGTAGTGTATTAATCGGTTTTCTCAACCCGGAATATAAGTTGGCTGACCTGGCGCATAGATAAACATTCAAGATCGGACAATTCCAGCAAAATCTGTAATGACACCTTTAAATAGCGTCACTAGTGACAAGGGGAAACAGCCAACAAGCTTCCGAAATTTACCTATTTATATGAAATTTTGTTGTGTTCAATTCTATTCTTTTAACAACTTTTCTTTGATTCCATTGTATTCGTTTCGCAGCAGACGATTTTCTCGAAATTGATTGTCTATTTATTATTAAAGAAATAACAATTTTTTTCAAAGCTTTTTCAAATCTTAAATATGTCCGGCAGAATCTTGTATGCTTATGAAATCGAAACATTCTTTTTTCGCTTTTAATATAGATAACACAAAATTGTGAGTTCTTCGCTAATTTTCATCGCCGAGTATTACTTATATGCTTCCTGTTAATGCAATATTATAATCTATGTTGCTTTTAATTGGGTTTTATACGCGTTTGGTGGGTATATAGTTAAATAAAATGTTCTGATAAGAAATTAAATATCTAAATTAAATATTTGTATATTTGACATGTAAAAATTAAAATATTCATGATACTTTTGCGTACAACTGTTATAATATGTAATCATAAATTTACGTGCATTACGATAATGCAAATCGAAATTGGCAATGAAAATTAGCAAAGATTGTATAATATATAAGTTTAAAAGAGGGAGAGGGGGTGGATGAATATAAATGCCGCTTATTCATCAAGATAATTCTTTTTTTTTTTTTTTCCTCAATATGAATATAGCTATTTTTCCCTCAATACCTTATCCAAACATTTGCATTAAGAGCAAAAATTTTATTATTTCTGTAAAAAAAATTATTTTTTAAAGATAAGATTTTTAGCTTATTTTTATTTTTTTACTAATATTGAAAACCCATTTTTCATGCACACACATAATAAAAGAAGAAAAGGAAAACGTATGCATTCTATTAAAGAAAGATATTCCGTGAATAAAAAGTTTCTTCCCCCTTTGTCACTCTAGGCGCTGCCATCGTCCTCGCGTTACCATTATATTCTACGATAGTGTCCAATCTTGTATGTTTATCTATGACCCGGTGTACCCTGTGCACCCAGATGGTATCCATTCTCAAGAAAACATTTTCATGTTCAGCAAACATTTTTTACGGACAAACGTGATAAAATAGCAGCATTAACTTTAAAATTAATATTATTGTGTTACACTTTCATATATAAATTCAGTTACGTAGCTGAAAATGTTTCATTGAGAAATATAAGCATCCAAAAATCCGATATTCCGTTTTCAAAGGATTACCTCCAGTCATAAATTTTGGAAAATCTATTTTGGGCAAATGCAACCATGCAAAAGTACAATCCGTAGACTAATCAATTCCAAAACTTTAAGTCGATCTGACAGTAAGAAATTATTTTTTCCACCCGCTAAAGAGAAGGCTGCACGGCGCCGCCCGCTGCGTGGCGACAGCGGGCGTCGCGCCAGCTGCTCCTTGTAATAGCTGTTTCTTTTTACTCATACAAGCAAGCTGACCTGTTTAAAATGTGAAAAACGTGTTATATGGTATCCTTTTCTATGAATGTAATATGCATTTTATTTCAATTCAAAACTTTAAAGTAGTTTTCATCGAAGCGGCATTTTTAAGTCAGTGGACACGATTTACAAACAAGGCTCCAAACGGATTTCAATGGAACCTCATAAAATTGTAATGATTATAATTATCTTGACCTTGGACGAAGAAATTTAATTTCGGATCAAAATTAATACTTTATGTAGGGGAGCTAGGGGATGTATGGGACAAGGGATGGATGGGACATTCTCAATATTTCAGGCAATAAACATACATTTTAAATTGCTTCCTAACCCCATATACCTCTACCACAGTGTGCTTCAGAACTAAAAGTAGGACCACATTGCTGTTTTCATTTTCCTTCAAAGTTGCATTTTCTGAAATCTCTGCTTAAAAGTAAGTTTTTTTTACATTTGAAGATGTGAAATATCTTATACAATATAAAAAATTAAGCTATGTTGTAGTTATTTATTTTAAGGTTCAATATTAATAATTAAAATGAATGAATAGTAACCATTGTGACAAAATAATTTTTGAGGTAAAATGGCTGAGAAGGGATATTATGCATCATGGGGATGATTGGGACATTTCAAATGGGGATGAATGGGACATTCTCACTCCTCCCTAGAGATGTTGAAAATTTTATTTATTAATTGAATAGTATTATATAGGATGATAAATCAATAATTTACGTCAGTTAATAGTATTAAATAGTATTATATGAGTTGTTTTGTTTAAAATTTCTGAGTATTACTTATTGTATTGTAATAATTATTAATGGATTATCAAAAAATTGGTACTAAAACTTAATCAAAATAGATAAAATTGATAAAAATAGTATATGTGTATTGATAAAATGGGGGAAATTATATTGAACTTTGAAATGTTGCACAAATAAATCCCCACCCCTAACATATTGGGTCAATCGAAAGTCGGGTCGTGTTGGGAAAATCAATTCGTACCGGAAAATTCAATCATTTAATTATTAGACATTGATTCCGATATCTAATGTCTAATAATTATCGGGCAGAATTTTTCGGTACGAATTGATTTTCCCAACACGACATGACTTTCCGATCGACACAATAATTTCCGTTCTGCATGTTTCTACGATACATTTAATTAATATTAATTAATAAGTTATGATTGAAAATTATTAGCTATGCTATATTTAAAAGACATTTTGCACTTTCATTTCAAATCTGAAATGCCTCATAAGTGGAAAAAAAGAACAGGTTGATAGCCGAAGTCCGCATTAAAAGTTAAAACTACAATAAAAGAAGTTATTGGAAAAAAAAAAAACATATCGATTCGTGGTGTAAAATCATATATTACAAATATAATTTTCATATAAGGTTATAATTATAAATTTTAATTTGGTAAAATTGAATACAGGGAGGAAAATCTTTGTGCCCCATGCATCCCTATTAGTGTTCCATTCATCCCTGCTGTGGGGATGATTGGGACAGGGAGGAACGTTTTTTTGATTTCATAATATTTTTATGAATAAATCATAATCTAGAATAAATATTGTTCATATATGTTGGAAAATACCTAATGTATGAAATGTGATATATAATATTGATAGTAACTTAAATAAAAAAAAATATAAAAAAAATATTTTTGTGAAAATGTCCCATTCATCACCCACCTCCCCTACATTAGAATAGCCAAATTTTATGCCGAAAAATAGCATTTTCCTTCAAATAGTCGCCATTTTGTTTATAATGTATATATAATATAACGTAATATATATAAAATGTAATATATATAAATATAATGTATATATATATAAAATTATAATGTATATATATATATACATTAAATACTGTAAACCATAAATTAATTTCCTCCGTTTTAGTTTAAGTACAGGGCAAGATTATTTAATATATCATTAAAGTTGATTGGTTTCGTTTGTTTCAAATAGCGGTTTCTGAGTTATCAGGTTCAACGCACACCATTTCCGCTCAACCAGGGTTCGTACGGGTACCGATATTTTCAAGGTCAAATATCAGTATATTTGTATAGAAAAATAAATCTAGTTTAAACGCGCGAAATTTCGCCTGATTTAAGAAAAGATTTTCTATAAGAAAATACTGGTACAGAAGAATTCCTTAGTCTAGAAATTCAAGGTCCCGTACGAACCCTGTTAAACCCTTGAAGGGCGGTGATGCCGCTATGGCATCACATAATTTTAATCCCTAATTGCCACATTGGTACCCCAACTTTTTAATGAAAATTTCACTTTTATTGAGTACGCGGAAATATACTTTTACTTGTTTGCAAATAAATTTTCTTGTAAATACTAGAGTCATTGAATTATTTCAACATTTTACGAATACAAGTGCCTTGCCTCTGAAAGAGTTAACGGCACCACAACTCCGCCATTTTTCGTTCCATTTGCACACTAAAATTCGTGAGGAAGCTTTAAGATTGAAGTATTTGAACGTACTAATAGTTGTTTTTATTTATTCCATACTTTAAGATAAACAAATATAAAAAATTACCTTTATTCGGAGGTCGTGACTGGAGGTAACCCCTTAAGAAAACTGATTAATACGCCATAAAAACGAACCGGGGAACCTTTCCGAAAATCAGTGGTATAAAAATAAATTTTGTTTTTATAAATGATTCTCTAAATCTCGAAAATATATTGGTTCCTGAGGTCTCTGATGTTTTCGTTTGTGGTTATATTATATTTTCGTAGATTAACAAATATTTGTCTTTTTTTATAACGGGGGTAACCTTTATTACTCAATATAAGCTATAGAAAAAGATAGCTCCATAAAAAAAATACATTTCGTATTGTAAAATACATACAACCTCTTCTAAAAAGAAAGGGCATACCCAAAAGCTATACTTGATTTGTATACTTCTTTTGATATTGGAAATATGTTTTTAACATCAGTAGATTAAGATATAATCGCTATTAGCTCTTTTTGAATCATCCGGTATAAAGTAATGACCAATATTGTGGACACATTTCGAAAGTTTGAGAAATTTAATGTAATATTTTTCATATCAAGGGCATTTGAAAACCATTTTTTTCCATTTCAGCAGAGCATTTTTTAACACTTTCCAACAAAGTTGAAAAGTGTTTATGCATTCGGTTGGTCCGTCCGTCTGTCCACGCTCTAACTCCTGTAAATATACCCGGATTCTCATGCGATTGATAAACTTCCCCAGATAGCATGAGCATTAGCAGCAAGTTTGATTTTTTCTGGCATTATCTTGCCGTGACAAATTTGAATTGAGAAATTCGCAGCAAATTTCCCGCAAGGTATACCATCCCCCACTTGCATGAGTAGTTTGTTGTGAAACTGATGGCGAGACTGTCTTTAATTCACGAAAGTGACGAAAGCAAAAAATCCCTCTGTTGACAGAATAGACAATCAGCAAATATGCAGAAATTGCAGAAATTTTATTCGATTGGCACCGCTTTTTCTAAACGCTGAACTTATCAAATACCAAAAAAAAAGGGCTTGCATTGGAAAGTACAAATATCACATTAACTTGTTTATGGTGATAGAAACGACGCATGCACCTTCTGACGGTGTGTACGCATCAATAGACGTGATCAGGTCTACGGACACTCCGAAGCTTTTAAACTTATAGTGTAACAGTCATAAACCGACAGTGGGGTGTGGAAAGATTACTACTTTGCACTATTTTTTATTACTTGTTTGCGTTAATTTGCAATAAATTTGATACAGCATGAATTTAACTTGCACAACAAATTAGCTGCAAGTTCAAAGTGTGGTGACTTCGGCGATTGCGTTATCATGCTGCAGTCTTGTTATGAACTTTCAGTCTTATCATGTTGAGCTTGCTGCAACTTTGCAGGTTTTCAAAGCAAGACTCCCGCAAGTTTTCTGCAAATTAAAAATGTTATCTGGGTCATTTAAGATCACCAGAGCATGTTTCGTATTGAATATGACGTACGTAAGATTAATCGTTCATTTACAGGGGCACCTAAAAGAATTCCATTACATTCCCAGGTAGCATTTGAAATTTGTAGAAAATTTGCAGCAGTCTTGCTTTAAAAACCTGCAAAGTTGCAGCAAGCTCAAGACTCCAGCAAGACAATGCAAACGCCGAAGTCATTACACTTTGAACTTGCAGCTAATTTGTCGTGCAAGTTAAATTCATGCTGTATCAAATTTATTGCAAATTATCGGCAAACAAGTAATCAAAAATAATGCAAAGCAGTAATTTTTCCACGCCCCACTATCTGTTTACAACTGCTACACTACAAGTTTAACTCCTTTGGAGAGGTTCATAGACCTGATCAGGTCTATCTCAGATAGCATGGACATTAGTAGCAAGTTTGATTTTTTCTGGCATTATCTTGCCATGACAAATTTGAATTGAGAAATTCGCAGCAAATTTCCCGGAAGATATCCCAGATAGCATTTTTAATTTTCCGAAAATTTGCAGCAATCTTGCTTTGAAAACCTGCAAATTTACAGCAAGCTCAGCATGACAAGACTGAAAGTTCATAACAAGACTGAAGCAAGATTATGCAAACGCCGAAGTCACCACACTTTGAACTTGCAGCTAACTTGTCGTGCAAGTTAAATTCATAGGGTATCAAATTTATTGCAAATTAACGGCAAAGGAGTAATCAAAGATGCTGCAAACTTACTGCAAAGTAGTAATCTTTCCACGCCTAACTATCTGTTGACGACTGTTGCATTATAAGTTTAACCCCTTTGGAGGGGTCCATAGACCTGGTCAGGTCTATTGATGCGAACACGTCTTCAGATGGTGCAAGCATCGTTTTCATCACCATAAACATGTTAAGGTAATATTTGTACTATTCAATACGACCCTTTTTTTCGTATTTGATAAGCATAGCGTTTAGAAAAAGCGGTACCAACCGAATAAAATTTCTGCAATTTCTGCGTATGTGCTGATTGTCTAATCTCTCAACAGAGGGATATTTTGCTTTCGCCACTTTCGGGAATTAAAGACAATCTTGCCATCAGTTTCACAACAAACTACTCATGCAAGTAGGGGATGGTATACCTTGCTGTAAATTTGCTGCGAATTTCCCAATTCAAATTTGTCACGGCATGATAATGTCAGAAAAAATCAAATTTGCTGCCAATGTTCATGCTATCTGGGATACTATCCCCCACTTGCATGAGTAGTTTGTTGTGAAACTGGTGGCAAGACTGTCTTTAATTCACGAAAGTGACGAGAGCAAAAATCCCTCTGTTGAGAGAATAGACAATCAGCACATACGCAGAAATTTTATTCGATTGGCACCACTTTTTCTAAACACTATACCTGTCAAATACCAAAACAAAGAAACGCATTGAAATGTGCAATTATCACCTTAAGTTGTTTATAGTGATGAAAACGATGCAAGCACCTTCTGACGGTATGTTCGCATCAATCCCTGATAGCGTTTTTTGTTTTCAGAAAATTTGAAACGGTCTTGCTTTGAAACCCTGCAACGTTTCAGCAAGCTCAGCATGACGAGACTGAAAGTTCGTAACAAGATTGCAGCAAGATAACGCAAACGCCGAAGTCACCACACTTTGAACTTGCAGCTAACTTGTCGTGCAAATTAAATTCATCCGTTATCAAATTTATTGCAAATTAACGGCAAACAAGTCATAAAAAAAATTGCAAACTTACTGCAAAGTAGTAATCTTTCCACGCCCCAATATCTGTTTTCAACTGTTATACTATAAGTTTTACCCCTTCGGAGGGGTCCATAGACCTGATTAAGTCTATTGATGCGAACACAGCGTCAGAGGGTGCATTCATCGTTTCCATCACCATAAACAGGTTAAGGTAATATTTGTACTTTTCAATACGAGCCTTTTTTGATATTTGATAAATATAGCGTTTAGAAACAGCGGTGCCAACCTAATATAATTTCTACAATTTCTGCGTATGTGCTGATTTTCTATTCTCTCAACAGAGGGATTTTTTGCTTTCGTCACTTTAGTGAATTAAAGACAGTCTTGCCATCAGTTTCCCAACAAACTACTCTTGCAAGTGGGTGATGGTATACCTTACGGGAGATTTACTGTGAATTTCTCAATTCAAATTTGTCACGGCAAGATAATGTCAGAAAAAATCAAACTTGCTGCTAATGTTCATGCTATCTGGGTACTTACATTTAGAGAATCCGCTTAAAGTGTCGTGTAATTTTTAAAAAGATAATTTTGTCAAAAAAATCTTACCTTAAAGATTTAACCTAGAGTTTTTGTATCTGTCTGTTGAAAATGACAGCATTAACAGGAATTTTACTAGTACAGAAAAGAAATATAGTGCTTATAACAACTGTCAATAAATACAGAATATTTCTCTAATATAGCAGAAACTAAGGGCAACCTCGTCGTTACACAGGATACGTGAAACTTTTTCGTACTTTCAGAAAGCACTGGGGGGAGGAGCAGTTATAAATCTTAGAAACCATGTTTATCAAGACATAGGTGCCAACCTCAAACTAATCTTCCGTAATACTTGCGTTAATTTGACCCTGGTTTAATACGTTTCGAACCAGAAATTTTTTTAAGAAATTAAATTAAATATGTTCCACGTAGAAATCTGGAATTAACTAAATAAGCATTCATGAAAAAAATTCTGGTTCGAAATGTGGTTAACCTGTGTCAAATTAATCCAGACATTACGGAAGGTTGGCAACTATGTCAGTGGCGTGGCGTGAAAATTTTCGGTGGTCATCGCAATTATTTAAGTTTGTGGTGAAAAATTATTAACTCTAAAATTCAATGGTTGAATGTTCAAAAAAGAAACTTTAAATCTTACCTTCACTTATACATGAACTCCAAATGTTCTGCTAAAACTGGATCGTAGAGTTTTAAAAGCTTATTAAGAGTTTTAAAATATTGCTTGGTCATCGCCGCATCCAGCGATGACCGGACGCCACGCCACTGAACTATGTCAAGACATTCAAAAATGTTTCGAAATTAAAAGAGCTGTTTTGCTTATAGGGAATCATTGAAAGGAATTTTTGTTAATTTTGGAAATCGATTTATGTTTTAGGTTTTTGATTGATTTTTCTCCTAAAAGTTATTTGAGTTAAGTGAGAAATTACTAGAATCTCTGGTAACTACGAAACGCTTCTTCCATATCTGGAAACGTTCGCGCAATTTTTTCACAGTGCACTGACCTCTACGAATTATTTTCCGATTTACAAATACAATTTTTTTAGCAATACGAAATTTATTTTTTTATTATTGTTTGCTTATAATGCATTACTGTGGGAAATAACGAGTCCTTACCTCAAATGCATCTTTGTCATCAAAATCAAAGTCAACTTCCACTTCAAATTGATCAGCCTTTTCTGGCAAAAGTCTTCGTAACAAACCTCTTACTGCATCACTCTGCCTTCCTGGTAAAATTTCTTGCCTTCTCTCTAATCCTACAGAAATGCACCTGAATGTTATTTGAAGTATTTGAAGTCATATTGGTGCGAGTTTAACCCTTTCGTTAACCCTTTAAACTCTGGGGATGAATTTCTTCAAAATGACCAAAGGTCACTTTGGCACCAGTATTTTGTAAACAAAAGATTCGACTTATAATATACACGAAAAAATGCATTGATCTATCTTCAAATAAAATTGGTTAAATATTCCGGTGCCAATGTGACACTTGGAAATTAAGATTAAGTGGGAAGAAATTCACCCACCAGAGCTCAAAGGGTTAACCCTTAAATGTACAGTGATGCATATCTACATCAATCTTTATTTAATTCTTAGCAACCAGCATATTTATATAGAAATATTAATCCTGTAAAAATTACAAAAATATAAAGTTAAAAATCTACCTTAAAATTTCTGTTGTCTAATCTTTAATATAAGAGTAAAAAAACATCATTCAAAAAAAATATTTATACCTTTAAGGGTTAAGTTTTACAAAATAAAAAAATATATAAAATAATATATTTCGATTCATACTTATTAAAATCTTTACTAATTTGCAATGTTTTAGTTTTTACTTGTATTGCAGATGTGCAACATAAGAAAAGGTTGACGTATTATACGAAAAATGCATCTCTGATTTTTTTCATTGTTTTTCCTGTATTATAAACCTTTCAGAGAATCATACATAATTTTTTCGAAACAAAATAAAAAATCATGCATTTAAGGGTTAAGAGCGTACACAATCCGCCAAAGACACTCTCAAGCTAATGTTATACCAATGGTTAAACTGATGTTAAACCATATATATTATTCCATGTATGGTGAAAGGGGTTTAAACCCACTGAACTCCTCCCTTACCTGCGTGGTAAATGAAAATAACATTAATAATGATGGAAAACATGGGAAATAAAAGGTTAAATTAAAAACACAAAACCCCAGCTCTCGTGAATCAACTCAAAGACATAATTGAATCGATTAAAACCTGCTCATAAACGTTTGTACATGAAGATGAATAATTCTTGTTAACAAAAATTAGTGTGGTTTAAAATTACTTAAACATTGTTTTTATTTATTTTAAAACTAGGCTGCGATTATAAAATATTTAAATTAACTGTAAAATGTAACATAAAAGTCAAATTCTACAAATGGTATGAATTTGAGTCGTTTGCTTATTTAGCCAATATGAAACATTTTTGAGTAATAAAAGTGAAAGAATTTTTGCTGGGAGTAAGGATGGAGGCGGGTTTATAAGAGAGTGGCACTACTCATGGTGAAAAACCTTAGTTAGGGATACAGAAAAGGAAAAGTGTGAAAAAACTGACTTATAACGATCGTTTTAAATAATAGATCCATATGCCTTGGCATCTTATAAACCTAGCGCCAATTAAAAAAAATTTTGACTTACACCATTATGTGACTTTAGCCCCTTAATTCTCGCTCCCGTGATATTCACGGGCTGTGTGTTTTATTCAGATTGTTTGATTCGCATCAGTTATTGGTTTTACTCTGGTAGCATTTTACCTGTCATTAAATAAGGGGAATATTTCTTTTTCGAAAAAAGTGGTGGCAATGAACAATCTGAATTTTGAAACCAAAATTTAAGGCGAACGATAACCCCTTAACTTTCGTGCCCGAGTGCTTCTCGGGCAAAAAGTGTTTGCTATCTTCGATACTAAAAGCACTTGGATACCACTTAATTTTAACTGTAATCTTTGGTTTGTTAAATGGCATACCTTTTTCGATTGTACAAAGCCAAATATTTTAGTAAAAAAAAAATGGTGCCGGGTTCTGATTTTTAATTTATTGTGTCAAAAAAAAAAAAAAAAAAAAAAAAACAGTTAAAGGGTTAAGGGGTTAATCACCTCATTATACATGTTGCCTGTATAAGTCTTCCTCAGACTAAATTCAGAACCGCGACAGCTATGGTCTTTAACCTAGTGCCTAATAATGTGGCTATGCGCTATGCAATGGGACCGCTCACAGCACCACCTAGTGCCAAACAGCAGATTTATGGTTCTTTTCTGGAAAACGGTACAAGATATGTAAAAAAATTCATTTCAAAGTTGTAGAACATTCAGTGTGCAATGACGTCTTGCATGTAAAAATAATAGTGTAATATAAATTTTTGTATCCTATCACCTGCTTAATAATACCACTAATTGCATGCAGAAGTGTTTCAATATGTAGAAGATGCACATTCACTAATATGACTAACAAACATAAGCAAGTTACAACCGGGAAAAAAAATTAGACTACCCCCTATATTTTAATCACCATATTGTCCCAGAAAAAAAAAACGAACTAAGAATTAAGTCTTCTTTCACTTTACGTTTTAAAAAAATAAGATTATGGGCTTTTTCTTAACCCTCTCGCTTCGCAACCCGAGAAATACTCGGGCATGCATTTTCCCGTCTAATTAATGCTATTTGGTCATTCGCACCAGTTATTTTTTAGCTTTGTCTGATTTTGTCAGGTTTTAAGAAACTTCTGCTATTAGAACTGGGGTCCTATATTATTTTTGTCTTAATATATTATATGTTGTATGGTCTGTGTACTGGAAATTTCAAAGTAACATTCTTTCCTTATCTGAAACTGGATCCAAGCAGGTGAGGTGTACAGCTTGGATGGAGGGAGAGGGGTTTGCGCGACCTTTTGAGATGTCTGTTGGAGATGGGGAGACAAACGAATTCCCCGAACGAGGGGGAGAGCTAAGAATTTGGTCAAGGTGGAAACCCCGGTTTTTACGTGGAGAAAAAGCAGGGGGTTGGTAGAGAGGCAGTCGCTTCTGCTGGGAGAAGGTGAGTTGAAGCCGAGAGCGCAAAGTAGTAGGTTGTTAATGTGTATAGCTCTTAGGTAGAACGTAGGGTTGAGTGAAGCTCGCCGACCTTAGAGCCCATGTGTTGGGAGATTGAGAGTAGTCTCCGGTAAAGCTAATTTAACAAATGTAGATTGAGAGTGATACAGGGTGTCCGGTCTCAAAGGTGTCCAATGGCTAATTCCTAAACCGTTAGTCATAGACATATAAATCCAATTACAAAAATGTTTTAAATCAGGTAAAGAAATATTTTAAAAGCGATTTGGGTCAATAAAAACATTTCTTAAAAAATTACGAAATTTAAATTTTTATACGGTCCCCCGGTCCTATAAGTTATATTTAGTAAAATTTTCCTTTTACACTGACAAGTAATACACAAAAAGTCCCGTTGTTCTTCGATTAAAATTGAGCGAGTAATACCTGTTTAAAGTTGGAGCATATTTTTTGCTGCAAATTGGGGGTCATTCACAAATTTAGTGGAAATATGATTTCGTCAGATATATTAAAAAATGGTTGAGAGTAAAATTAACATTGCAATATATATTTGAAATCTTTAGTCATTCTGACATACTAATGCAAAATATACAATTTGTAATAAACATTTAAGAAGAAAGAAAAAACAGAATTTTTGTTAAATAAAATTATGCTAAATTAACAGCCTCAATTCTTTACAAAATGATACGTATTTTAAAATATTATTAGATTACACTAGCCTGCAAAAGTTGGGTTATTTCATGTTTTTTAGCTTTTGATAATTGATACTTATGTATTCTGTACCGCTGAATCCGGAATTGACCTTCATTTTTAGCCGTCACATCAGGATTTTTCGCAAATTGTAAATGTTAAAGTTAAAAAGTTCAAAGTTAAAATTTAATCTCCTCCCCCATCTCATCACACCACCCAGCTGTAAGAATCCCAAGATAAGGAAAAGTATCGAATAAATTATTGAATAAAATAAAATAAAATAAGTTTTACATATGTTTTATAGTATGAGATTTTCGCTATATATTAACTTACACATTTGCAAAAAAATTCTAACGTGATGGTTAAAAATGAAAGTCATTTTCAGATTTAGTGCTAAAAAGTACGTAAAAATCAATTATCAAAAGTTAAAAAATACAACCATCTCCTCTACTTTATAGTATCCGATTTTTGTTATTCTTTAAATACGACAATTTATGATTTGCGAAATATCCTGACATGATGGTTAAAAATTAAGGCAATTTTCGGATTCAGTGCTAAAAAATACATAAAAGTTAAAAACCCAATAATCTCGGTCTTGTATTATCTAATCTAAAACTTTTTCTTAAACTTCTTTTCTTAAACTAATCTATCCGAATTTTTTTGTGTTATCCTGTAAAATAAGTATAAATGGTAACCACCGAAAATTATAATAATATTAGATTGTTATCGGATTTGCGCCAGTATGTAAAATGTAAACTTGATCGGATATTTGAAACTGGGTTAAAGTTCGAATACAAATTTTGAACTGAAAAAAAATACATAAGACCGTTGAAGTAACATAAAAACTTATAAAAATAACATAATTTTATTAAAAGAAATCATAAAAGAAACAGTCTCAAATCCTGACAAAATAATACATATGTTATTTCAGCCAATCTGAAACGTAATAAATGTTAACTTAATCGTAATACTTGTACGACATTTTTCAAAGCACAGATTCACATGAAATGAGATCTTCGAATACTTTAAGCACTTGGAATGTGACCCCTCAAAGCCAAGCCGAACTCATTTGTTTTCAGAGCAGAAAAGTGGCATAAGTCATGCATTTTTAAAGTTTCATAACTCGCACAATTTTAGTGTTATATGAATGGGACTTTTTTTGTCTTACTTGTCAGTGTAAAAGGAAAATTTTACTAAATATAACTTATAGGAGCGGGGGACCGTATAAAAAATTAAATTTCGTAATTTTTTAAGAAATGTTTTTATTGACCCAAATCGCTTTTAGAATATTTCTTTACCTGATTTAAAACATTTTTGTATTTGGAACTATATGTCTATGATTAACGGTTTAGGAATTAGCCATTGGACACCGTTGAGACCGGACACCCTGTATAACGTAGTTTTAACAGTACACAGCCAGCATTTACTGTATTAAATTTAATGTTGAACCGGATCACCTACATCCGAGTTTTTAAGTGTAAATAGTGTTTTGTGATTTGTAAATAGTGTGTAAATAAACTGTTAATCTAGTTAATTGAAAGAGTTGGTTTTCATTTAAACAATCCTCTCAGAACGTGACCGATATCACGTAATCATATGGGTGGTGGCAGCATATAAATAGCAAAGGATTTTCTTCAAAGTTGTGTGGACTAAGAGGAAACTCCGACAGATTTAATCAGGACATTTTCGCCGATTACGATAATCGAAGATTTCTGCTTTAAAGAACCGGTGACAAAAGATTAAAAATTCGGTAAAAGACGATCATCGCGAAAAATTACTTACGCAGCGAGAGGGTTAATGGTGAAATTGTTCCAAAACTGTCAAATATTTTGATTACGTACACCAATTTTTAACATCACATTTGGCTTTTTCAGTAAATTTTACCTTTTTATACCAAACCAGAAGCCATTCGGTCAAATATTTTTGGAATTATGATGGTTTAAAGTTTGGAAATGTTACAGAATTCCTACAGTTTCCGGAAAAATACCAGAATTTTCTTATAGAATTACTCGACTTATATAATTGCACCACCCCCTGAATTCTAGGTCTGTGCGTTGACACAAAAATGGCGGCAGTCGTAGGCAGAATTGTTTAATCCTTTGTGCGGTCTTCTGAATTTAGAAATCAGTATTTTCTATAAGTTTTCTTTAACTTATTTAATCTCAGAAGAATAAAGAGGGAGGAAATTAAAAAAAAATTTTTTGTATTGAAATTCAAGGGACCGTACAAATGCTGAAAAAAATCCGGCTACCACAGCCGCCATTTTTATGTCAGCTCTCAGGCCTAGTTTTCAGGGGGCGGTGTTTCATTGCGCGATTGCATAAGACGAGTTTTTTTCTAAGTAAATACTGGTATGTTTTTGACTTAGAGTCAGGTAAATTTCCTGACCTGTAGGCCCCTGTTAAATTCATTTGTAATTGATGCCGAACCAAATGTTATGCGGGTAGATTTTTAAGCGTAACTAAAAATACTACCTGTTGCAATGAGCTGTAATTTTGAATTTGCATACTTGAAGATTCTAGAAATAGATTTATGTCAAAACATTTATAGCATGCAGTACATATTTTTCTCCCAAATTAATTTCGAAAACTTATTTTTTTTTCCTTAATTATTTTTTAAAAATATGAAATAAAATATGAATGAAATTCACAGTATGAATTTTTTAACAGAAATTGATTTTTAGAAGCTTCAACTATGCTAACCCAAAATTACATTTCACTCTAGTGAGTATTGTTGTGTTATTCTTAAAGAAACGCCCACATTGCGATCCTCACAACGACTGCAAATGAATTTAATATTACGTGCTCCAAATTTTAAACTTCCACAATTCCCAAACTACTTGACCGAATGACTTCCCATTTAAGTAAAATTTACAAAAATATTCAAATATGATTAGGTGTTGTTATTAAAAATTTTTAAATTTGATGCAATTTCTCTATGAAGATGACCTGCTCAGCCTTTTTTTTTATTATTATTAACATAAATTGAAAGGAAAAGTCATTTACAGTTGAGTAGGTACTTCGTTTTTTGTCTGTGGCAATTTGGAGATTTAAATGTACGGAATATTCTCTTCTTTTCTATTTTGACCGACTGTACAATTTATTTTAATAAGAATAGCAAGTTATGTATGCTAAATGTGTGCATCATTGGCAGCAATACATCATGCCTTCTGCATGTGTTCTGATGGTGGGCAAATTTTGCATACTTAATTTGATTTTATTATTAAATTAAACTGTACTTTGCTTACATGTGTTAGTGTTATCAGTTAATCATCATCTATCTTGTAATGCCACATTTGCGCATTCAATTACTAATGTATTTGAGCTGGTGATAAAATATAAAAAAATTACATATATGGGCTTCTATTAAAGCTATTTTTACATGTAAAACATCATGTCATGCTAAATCGAGGACCCTCTACAACTGAGGACGCTCCTGTATATAGCACCGTTTTCGGGATAGGAAAGCTAGCTCCGATGTTTGTCGCTAGGTGGCGCTGTAAGCAGTCTCATTGATAAGCGCATAGCCATTTTTTCCCTATAGCTATGTACCACGTTTATGACTATAGCTGTCACCGTTCTAAAATTAATGGGGTTGGCCAGGATTTTTGTTTGCATCCTGCGTGCTGTATCATACCTTAAACATATATATATTCTCTTTAAACATTTAAAAATATATATATATATAATATTTTGCATTAAATCACTTACTGTTTACACTGAAATCTTCTGATGAAGCAATGTTTATCCAGACAATCGTTATCTGCAGAATAATACAGAAATCAAAATATGACAGTTTAAGCACTATTTTAAAAGAAACTTTTACATTGTATTTCTAGTTCAATTTTCATCTTTTTCTATTGTTCGCTGCTTTTATTTTTATCGTTCTCTTTTACTGTTTCTTTTGTTCACAGTAGCAATATATTTGAAATGTTCTTGTTAACTATTCCACTCAAGGCTGAAAAGAGTTGTAATTTCTTTAAGATGGTGGAATGTTATTATTTCGAGTAGTTATGAATTTTTATTTTGTCAATGATCTAGGTTATTAAATTTGACATTTACCTATGAAATATTTCGCTAAATAACATTTTATAATAACTAAATTTAAATTTAAAACTTGGCAACTGAGATTTTTCATCAAATATTATATTAGCTTTATTAATTTATCTTTTATAGGGGAAATCATATTTTAGTTTAAAAATGTAATACTGCATCTTGTAAATTTTACAAAGGAGTTAAATGGGAAAAGGCTAACTCTTACAAATATAATATATAAATTTTTAAGCATCTATTAGGAGCACAATAATCATAATTAAGAATGTGACATTTTATATTTTTTTATTGTTTCTATCGAAACACCTAAATCATTTCTCTCTCAAACCATGTTAAAGTATTGTTTTTTTTTCTCACGCTAAAATTCGATACATCCTTGAGAATAATTATAAGACGCCCTAATTATTTGATGGAGGAATAATTTAATGAGTGTATGAAATAATAATAATGCGACAGAGAAATTTTTTTAAATATTCATATTAGTGAGTTAGGCATATATTTACATATTTTAATAGGCTTAAAACATTTTTCAAATTTCAGTTTAAACTTAATGAAGAAAATTTTCTCTTTTTGCAAAAGGTATACTTATTAGGCAGATACACTCTAGAAGAAGCTTCAAGTTGTTGAGAAAGTTTTTTCTAGCACGCTTCTGACGTCACAGACTAATAAGATTTCAAAACCGAATGCGTAGTAAATCATGTTTTAAAATTTTTGAAAAATACCACGAGATGTAGACTTGAAAAAATTAAATTTGAATCTTTAATAGAAATAGAACTTCAGTCAGTAGAGTTCTATTAATTCATAACTTGTGTAAATACATAGGGGAGACTAGGGCACATGTGAACAGTTCACATAAATATAGCTTTTTCTCATAACTGGGTTAATTTCTATAAACTAAAGCTACACAATATAGTAAACAGAGCTTTTTTTCACATCAAGTTTATTGTTCTTCTTACATTTTTTAAGAGTTTTATAAATTCAAAAATTGTTCACATGTGCCCCACCGGCGGGGTAGTTGTGAACACACGTGGGGCACATGTGAGCACAAAGAAAAAATATCCTTTGACATGCTTTTTATTCTGTTATTCATTTGCGTCATAATCATTAGTTATATTATCTGTTAAATGCACCATAAAGAAATATATATATATAGTTTCTGAAAGATATCTTTAAGCAAAAGATTATAAAAGGAAAATAAGTAGATTTGGGTAGGAAGGAGGCTTAGATGATTGATTAAATGTTGTTGCAATAAAATAAAAAATAAAGAAGTAAATTTGAAAAAAAAATTAAAGCTTTTAAATTTTGCTTAGGAGTTTTTGTTTTTTGGAGATTTTAGGGAGGGGGCATTTAAATATTATTTATCTGAAATCTGTCGAAATACGAAAGATATGTACCCCTGTATTTGTCTTACACTAAATTAATGATACAGAAGGGCTTTTTAATGATTAAAAAAAATCTCGATTATAGCCCCCCCCCCCCCGCAAATTTAACTTCTTTTACTTTTAAAAGAGGGGGGGGGGTGTGCTCACAATCTGGATTTTACGGTAGTTATCACTTTAAGATTAATACTTAAAATATTACTGGTATCTATCTCTATTCAAAGCATCATATACATAGCTGCTTTAGAGATGGAAGTAAGCCATCATTGCAAAGTTGGAACAAATTAAATAGAAAAAAATTGCGAACTTGTTTAGCGAAATACTTTTATACTTTCTTAAAATATTACTGGTATCTATCTCAGTTCAAAGCATTATATATATAACTGTTTCAGAGATGGGAGTAAGCCATCATTACAAGTTTGGAACAAATGAAATTGAAAAAATTGCAACGTTGTTTAGCGTAATACTTTTTGTATTAACAATCCATTAAAATATAGTTGTGAACCGTTTAGTAAAATAATACATAACACTTGTTGCATTTTAGAAAACGTTAAATTTATTTAAATTACAATTGAACGTAAACGAGCTTGTTGCTCTTTATGTAGGGGAGCTGGGGGATGAATGGGACAAGGGGTGGATGGGACATTCTCAATATTTCATGCAATGAACGTTTTATTTAGTTGATTTCTATTCTAATATATGGCCCTACCATAGTGTGCTTTAGAACCAAAAGCAAAACCACATGGAACTTTTCATTTTTTTGCAAAGTTGCATTTTGTGAAATTCTGCTCAAAAGTAACTTTTTTTAAAATTTGAAGTTGTCAAATATTTTATACAATATAAACAAATAAGATATGTTGTAGTTATTTATTTGAAAGTTCAAATTTGGTAATTAAAATAAGTGCATATTAACCAATGTGACAAAATAGTTTTTGAGGCAAAATAGCGACAATTGAATCTATGTATCATAGGGATGATTGGGACAATTTAAATGGGGATGAATGGGACAGTCTTTTTCATCACTAGAGATGTTAAAACATTTATTTATTAACTAAAAAATATTATATAGGTTTATAAATTAATGATTTATGTTAATTATTAGTATTAAACTGTACTCGTATTATATAGGCTGTTTATTATTAAAAATTTTATTGAATCTTAATTATTGTATTGTAATAAAGGTTAAATAGTTTATCAAAAAATTGCTATTGAAACATTATCAAAATAGATAAAATTGTTAAAATTAGTATATGTTTATTGGTCAGATAGGGTAAATTATGTTGAATTTGAAACTTGTGCTTGAATAAATTTCCACTCGCACCTCCCCTAACATAATTTCATTTGCAGGGGTCGTACGCTTAAGGGATTTTTTCAGGACAAATATCACTATTTGTTTATAGAAAAATAAATCTAGGTTAAACGCTCGAAATTTCGCCTTATTTAAGAAGAGATTTTTCCATAAGAAAGTACTGGTACCGAAGAATTTCCTGGTCGTGAAATTTCAGGACAAGTACGACCCCTGCATTTGTGCATAGTATCTAAGATACATTGAATTAATATTTATTAATAAGTTGTGAATGAAAAATATTGGCTATGCCGTACTTCAAAGACATTTTTCACTTTCATTTCATATCTAAAATGTCTCGTAAGTGGGAAAGGGGAACAGATAGACAATTGAAGTTTGCATTACAAGTTAAAACTGCAGTAAAAGAAGTGATTGGCAACGCTGAGATATAAAAGCCATATTATAAGATCATATATTACAAATATAAATACATATAAGTTTATAATTATACATTTTAACTAGGTAACACTGAATACAGGGAGAAAAATATTGGTGCCCATTCATCCCTATTAGTGTCCCATTCATCCCTGCTATAGGGATGATTGGGACAGAGAGTAACGTTTTTTAAATTTTATAATATTTTACTGTATAACAATAATCTAGACTAAATATGGTGCATAGATGTAGTCAAATACCTAATGTATGAAATGTGATATATAATATTGATAATAACTTTAAAAAAGTATTAAAAATAAACATTTGTAAAAATGTCCCATTCATCCCCCACCTCCCCTACTTGTTTACAGATTTCTTTGTGGAAGTTTCAATAGAAAATCAACTTTGTATGACGGAATTGTCTTTTATTTAAGGAAAATGATAGATAATCGAGCTGCCATATTTCTCATGAAGTTAACTGCAACGAACAGAATCACAGAATGATTATTGGGACACTTATGAACTATTCATATCTACCCCAACTAGTCTGTTCACAAGTATCCCACATGGCTGCTAAAGTTAAATTGATAAATAATTAACATTTCTCAATTTTAGAAGAAAAAAAACTTTATCAAAAATGCTTATTAGTATTCATAGTATACGTTAAAATATCAAAATTAAAAAAAAATGAATAAATAAATAAAGTTATTCGCTTATGAAGTTGGAACTGAGATTTTACTTTTGAGATCTATAAACGTTGTTTTGGCTATTGAGGACAAACAAAATGTCAAAGAGCTTCAAAAAATGTTTACCATATGTCTACAGGTGCTACCATCTATGGTAATTATTTTTCGAATGAAAAAACGTATAATAACTAGTGAAAAAGTGCGACGTTCACATCTGCCCCATGTTCACATGTGCCCCAGTCTCCACTGCTATCAAATGTTTTAAAGCGAAGAATGATTCTTCAGTACTGGGGCGTGCACAGAAATAATGGGGCCTGGTAAACGTTTATGAATCTCCTATTTATCTTGTATATGTATATATTTAATAAAATGTCGGCCCCTCACAGTACCTCCTTTAGATTGGGGCCTAATTCAACGGTTCATTTTGCCCAAATCCCTATGCACACCCTGCACAGTAATACAAAAGACTGTGACGTTGTCAGTATTAGAGGTCTGCACGGGCCCGGGCTTGGCCCGAGGCCCGTACCCGGACCGGCCCGCGGGCCGGGCCAGCGGAATGGAGGAGAATTTTCAAACGGGCCGGGCCGGCAGAATTAGGACAATTTTTTCAACGGGCCGGGCCGGGCCGGCAAAAAAATTGAACGGGCCTGAAGGGCCGGGCCGGGCCCGGCCGATAAAAAAAATTAATCGGGCCTATCGGCCCGATATAAGAATTTGAGAGGAGCAGATAAAATACGAGGTCATTTCCAATGAATATGACTTTTTCGAGAAGTATAAATGTGCGTTACGAGCCGATGCGAGTTTAACAACATCAATACAGAAATGTAACATGTCCATCGTAGAGATCGGCATCGTACAGTTACATGATGCCTGATCCCGGGTTTAATTTTTTTCGGCAGACTTGTGCTGGGACGGAACTGGTCTTAATCGTTCTCAGGATGTGTAGGACAGGCATTATGTTTTGTAAAAGTATTAATACCGATAATGAACTTCTGTTAACAGTATCTTTGGAAATGTACCTTAAGGTGGTTCTCATATTTACTGCTCAACAATACGAAACTCTCAGACAAATTTTCTGACTCATTTTTAACTATAAAGGCATAAAATTGACAGGCTGAGTATTGAAGGCAATTGGGATCAAATAGCGTTTCCATTTTTCATAAATTACGTACAGAGATAACAGAGACTCTTGTCACGTGACTGTACGTTTTCTCCTTTCCTGTGCTATCGCTTCCGGAAATTCGATTCAAAACGCTAACTTTGGCAGTATTTTCTGAAAGATATATTACTTTTATCTAAAAAAAAACGGCATTTACATGGTTTCTGAATAAGAATACCTGCCAATCTCATGCGTTTCCGAAAGGAAATGAATTCATAAATGTATCAAAATGTAGCTCCTTTGGATTTGAGAAAAGCCTTAAAAATGACAGAAATATTTTCACAAATCTACCTTTTATTATAAGCTTCAAAAGTTATCATGTTTTTTAACCCTTTATTCTAAACTACAATAATCTTTTAATGAACCCTTATTTAAATTTTGAAACGTCTGTAGAGACGTTGACTAAAACACTGTAAGTAATCGTTAACGTTTACTATTGTGTGTTTTCTATTTTGCGAACACATAGTAATTTAAAATATACTGTAAAATGTTCCCATAAATATGCATGTAGTATTCATTAAAAGAATCTTAATTGTATGTCGAGAAAAAACGGAATTTTTTGTAGACATTTAGTCGGGCCGGGCCTGTTTTCGCTGATTTTTGTACGGGCCGGGCCGAGAACGGTAAAAATGTAAACGGGCCGGGCCGGGCTCGGGCCGAACTTTCAATTTTTACACCGGGCCGGGCCAAAATAGCTTTCCTTCGGGCCGGGCCGGGCCCGGGCCTGGAAATTCCGGCCCGTGCAGACCTCTAGTCAGTATTTACCATCGAGAATTAAGCAATGTTCTTCTCACCAAAATGGTTTTCACTAATAAGTTAAATTGAGAATCTAGTGACGATGTTCACACCTTGCTGACCACAACCTTTTGAAAAGTAGGCCGACGCGCTGACATAAAAATGGCGGCTATCGTAGGTAGATTTTCTTCAGCGTTTGAACGGTTGCTTAACACTAGAACTATCGTAAGCCATCATTTTGACGGCTACCATATGAATATGTTTCAGTTCAAACCAGAAATTTGATTATGAAATAAGTTTAAAAGATACAAAGAAGAAAAACGTTAAATAATAAAGTTAAACTGTTATCAAAATTCTGGTGTGAAATATTTTTATAAAACTTGACTGAAATTTCCAGTAGTTCTAGTGTTAAAATTGAACACCAGTATTTTTTAAGGTATTATTCGTCTTTATTTATTAGCAGAAAAATAAGACGAAGAATGTGTTTAAAATTCACTGGTATTCAAATTCACGGGAACGTACAAACTCTAAAAAAATCGGCTTACGACTGCCGTCATTTTTGTGTCAGCGAGTACGTCTAGTGCTCAGAGTGCTGTTATGTTTCCTTGAAATGCTTAAAAAATATTTTCTCTTCTTTACTAGTGCAGTGGTGTGTAAAAGTTTTACAAAAAAAAGGTTAGAATAATGGGCTTCAGTCTTGAGAAGTATCATGCACTGACTCGCAGTAGCTCTAGGTCAGGGGTTACCAAACTTTGTGCTATCATGAGCGCATTTGAATGTCTTAATCATCTTCGCAGGAGCATCTGAAACACACATACTTATTGTATGTGTGTACGATACGTACGCAAACTATGAATATGTGGGTTTGAGTTTTACATGCATAGATATGTACAATTCTACGTGTGGATGGATGTAGAATTATATTAGTTTTATATTTGCGGATAAAAGTCAAATGCAAAGGGAACGCAGTTTCACTACAACTACTAAGGCTACACAAATAAAACAATGTCCAAAAGTTTCTTTATCAGAGCGATATTTAAGAGCGTTTTATTTTTTTCGGTTTTTGTTCTCAGCAGATAGGTTAAAAAAAAAGCCCTGTACAAACAAAGAATCTTTTCTTTCTTTCATTCAAAATGAATGTTTACTACCCACGAGTGCAAAGTATGTTATCTATTCTTTTAAATTTATAGAGGTTTCATTGACACAAGTAAAGGGGTCGGTGGGTGGCAAATGCGCACATGGGTGCGTGGTTAACGACCCCTGCTCCAATTGAATTATTTCTGAAGAGATGAGTATATATATATATATAAATCATAAAACTGTAGAACCTCCATGTGTCTGTTATTTTTCAAAAAATCGACTTTTAGAAAAAAAAAAATAGCTGAATATTGAAATAGTAAATTGCGTTTTCTCAAATAAAAAGATATTTGCTTTAAACATCTTGGATGATTTATTGTCATAGTTATTGGCACTAGCGAATGGCGGTAAAAATAAAGAGAGCGTTACAAACTAAATTATAAATTTTTCCTCACAGAGTAGCATATTGACTTGCTTATTGGAGGAACATTTAGGCGAGGTGGAAAGGAAGCGTCCAATGCGTGTCTGTATGCTGAAATGGCAGACGGGCCATTTGCTACCTTTGGTTCGTATTAGTAGTCCCTCACAGACAAAAGTGGAACTTAAAATCTGTAAAAGTTTAGTGCTTGTTTGAAAAATGTTACAAGATAAATACGAAAACTTAACGAGTCTTATGCAGGATAAAGTAAATTTCAATTCATAACACGCATGTAAAACTGAAATATTAAAACACAAACTGTAATCATTTTACAAATTTTTAATGCACTGTTGCGCAGTAGTGCACAAGGATGAGTCGCCACTGGTTATTGGTGTAATTTGCGAAGAGTTGCTTATGTTCAGAGACTGTCCTGTACTTGGAAACTCAAATATGGTAAAGGCTAAATTCTCTGCTCAAATGAATGATTTTCCATTTTCTTCGCAATCGATCAGGCATCTGATTTATTGGTTTGGAGTGCTATGATCATCTATTGGACACGACGGCTAAACAAACCGTAACCTTTGTTTAAAGTGGAATCCGACTCACTACAAAAGTTCATTTCTAAATAAGAATCCAAATATGGCTCTATTGGGTAGTAGCCAGCTCCCTAACCCTTAACGAAGTACGTGACAATTAGATTTTAAAAATTGTGATTAATTGATTGAAGACTAACTTTCTGAATATGGCGAATTTTTATGTGATGAAACTATAAGAAAACTGACTTTCGATCGCCGTTAGGTCAATTTACTGAGCAAAGAGAAATCGATACAGTGGAAGTCACAGAAGATTCAGGGATGAGGAAGAAATGGCCTGTAATAATCTATTATAATCTACTAAGTACATGTTTGATACTATTTTCTAAATTATTCTATGATATTCAATTTGCAAACAGTTCCAAAAAGTATTAAATGTAATCTTTTTTTTTTTTAAATATTCATTATGTCTCATGTTTGTCCGTGTCTGTTTTGTATTTTTCACGCAGCTTTTACAATAATACGAACATGATAATGAAAGTGAATCTGGTATCTAAATCATGTGGCGTTATTTTAATTATTCTGTGAAAAATTATTTTATTTTATTGTTTTAATTTCTTCCTTGCTTGTATCTTTTAAGGCTGCTTGATAACGTTGTCGAAAAATATAACTTTATGGTAAGTCAACAGAAAATACAGTGATATATACGAGGTAGTATTTTGGGGCATTTAGTTCTTGATTTGTTAATAAAAAATGAGGCAATTTTCCATTTATTTTTTTCTTTTCAAGACTTTTGTCCAAATTCATTTTAGATGTCCATAATAGCAAGTTAATAGGGCATTCATCGACATGAAATATGGCTGTAGTAATATTGGGGTGTTGATATTTCGACAATATTTGTAAAAAATATTTAATAGATGTAAGGCCAATAAATCAATAATGGGGCATTATTGGCATTTCATTGGAATTATTTTTCATATTACCAATATTAACTTATTGGCACAAGTATTGGCAAACTAATTCTAATATTGGCTAAATGTTGACTTCACACTGAATTATTTCTAATGCAATATCATATTACACAAGTATTTGTCCTATATTGAAAAGATTTCAAATGAAACTCTAATATTGACGAATATCGGCTTTACATTGGAAATATTTACAATGAAATTAATATAGGTTTTATTCGTATTATATTAGCAAACAGTTTCACCAACAGTGTTGCCAGATGGGCTACTTTTTTAAAAATTAGATTCTTGATTGGCACCAGTTTTTTGAAATGGTAAAATGTGCCTTATTTAATGACATATTAATTAAGGCAAAAAGAAAGTAAATTTTACCGTTTCAAAAAAGTGGTGCCAAACAAGAATTCCGAATTAAAAAAAAGTAGCCCACTGGCAACACTGTTCACCAATATTGATGCAATGCTGGCAACACCCCAATATTGGTATAATATTTCACGCCAATGATTTCAGTATTGGCTCAAATAGATCAAGATGTACTCAGTATTAGATTGCTACTAGATATATATTTCTAGGTGTTAAGCTAGTACAAAAGCTATTTTTTGGAAGAAGAATTTTTTCAAGTGAATGACTATTAATCTTATTTCCGAAATAAAGGTGTTAAATGAAAAAAATAGCTTAAAAATGTGCTTATTAATAAAGAATATGTAAGTATAAAATAAAAATTACCAAGATTGAGAATGTCTTCAGAGAATGAATACTGGCGCCTTCCATTGGGTTAGTTCAGTCCTGAAAAAAAAGTTTCGTTGCTCTAATTATTGTTTATGTAACTCATATATATAAGCATATAAATGAGATAAGCTCTACTTATCTACTTAATTCAAAATTAAACAATATTTTATTTCTGCTTTATTATAACTATTTTTTACCATATGTTAAAGTGCATATTTCTTTCAAGTATCAGAAGAACTCTGAAATAAAAGTGCGTTTCGAAATGATGAATCTTTCTTCTTTAAGAATGTGTAACTCTACAGGAACAATTATTTTTCACGAACTGAACAGCTAAAATACCATTTGTCTATAGCTTTGTAGACAAAATTTTCAATTGTTCTTTTCCTCGTTGAATATTGCATGTCATATTCAACGACATATTTTTCGAATTTTAAATTTTTCTTTAAAAGCTTTGTAGGCAAGGTTTTCGATTGTTCTTTTTCTCGTTGAATATTGCATGTCATATTCAACGACATATTTTTCGAATTTTAAATTTTTCTTTAAAAGCTTTGTAGGCAAGATTTTAGATTGTTCTTTTTCTCGTTGAATATTGCATGTTACATTTCTACTCCTTTAATATTTTTTCTTATTTACCTAGATATTTGATGTTAAACAGTACAAAAATAAAGATTTTTTTAAATGTTACTTGTATAGGCCTACATAGGAATTTCTAAAGAGATATGTGTGAGTTGAATAAAAACTGCAAATGACGCAATAAGCACTTGCCAAAAACTTCAAAACGTAAATTTATTTGAAAGGAATTATGCTAAGACTTAACTTTTGTCGCTGTATTTAAAAGTAGGTTGAAGTGATAGAGTATTATTTTTACTAGGATCGATATTAAGTTTTTGATTTTGAAGTTAATTTGCAGATCATGTCTAGATTTCTAAGATTCAACACAGTAAAAAATTGCAGAAACATTTCTAAACATCAATATAACTCATTCTGGGAATCATTCCCTTAATTCCAGAAACCTTTAGAAGCAAAACCAATCAGATACTCGGAAATCAATAATATCTTGAAAATAACAAAAATGTCCTACCAAAATTTGGATACGAGACATGGGGATGGAAGACAGCTTTTATTCCAGAAACGTTTCCGTAAATCTCGAAAACTTATTTTTTTTTCTGAACGATCTTTTTGCAAAATGGTTTTAAAAAATAAGGAGAGCATATCCAGAATTGAGATTAACTATAAGATTACATTGAGGTTTCGTAAACATTTTATCTATAACAAGAATTTTGCTGTAATATTTTACATAGAAGAAACTTGCCACACGGCAAAAAAATAAAATAAAGACAAATGCTTCTTAATGGTAACATTTATAAACATCAATGTAACTCATTCTGGGAAACATTCCCTTAATTCCAGAAACCTTTAGAAGCAAAACCAATCAGATACTCAGAAATCAATAATATCTTGAAAATAACAAAAATGTCCTACCAAAACTTGGGTACGAGACATGGGGATGGAAGACAGCTTTTATTCCAGAAACGTTTCCGTAAATCTCGAAAACTTTTTTTTTTCTGAACGGTCTTTTTGCAAAATGGTTTTAAGAAATAAGGAGAACATATCCAGAATTGAGATTAACTATAAGATTACATTGAGGTTTCGTAAACATTTTATCTATAACAAGAATTTTGCTGTAATATTTTACATAGAAGAAACTTGCCACACTGCAAAAAAATAAAATAAAGACAAATGTTTCTTAATGTAGGAAAATATAATATAACCGCAAACGAAAATATATAATAACCCCTTCCGAATTAACCACAATTCTGAAAAAAGTTCATTATCATTAGAAACATCTGAACTCAAGATATTTTTTAGGTTCAAAGAAGGATTATAAAAAAAACAAACAAAAAAAAACTATTTTGATGCCACTGATTTTCGGAAGTGTTTCTGAGTAATTTTTAGAGCGCCTTAAGAGGACAGTAGACATGAAAAACGAAATCCCTCTATCTCCAGTGGGTTCATTTGAAAATTGGCAGACTTGTTAATGGCACGCTCAAATAGTTATATTCAAAATTTGGTGATAAAATAATAAAAAGTTTTAAAATTACTAAACTTTTAAAATAACGAATAATTGTCATATTTTAAAATGACCCACGTGCATTTCTTTTACATAAAATACGACAATATTTACTTATGAGATACTTTTTATATATTTCAATGGAAGTTGGCATAAATTGTAAAAGTTCGCGGAATATATAAGTAGAAAAAAAAATATTTCGATAATTATGCTCCGTTTTTCCAAAAAAGTAGCTATATAGTTTCATATTCACATAAATTTCAACATTAAAATATTCCTGAAACGCAACTTTTTATGCTAACATTTATTTATTATTGTAGGATATAGAGTATGAATTTGAAAAGAATCTGATAATTAGATATGCGCATGGAACGTTTCAAAGGTTAGAAATGTGCGAATTTTTCTATTTTGAGAAACCGGCATTTTAAATAAAACAAACTGCATAAATATATGCAGTTTTTAGAAATGTAAAAGCTTATACCTCTACGAAGAAGCTTCAGAATTGAAAAATTCTTCTTGCATCAGATAAATTTGAGCATCTAGTTTTGTAATTCTCGAAAAAAAAATATTTCTTTGCCAAATTTCGTGATTTTGAATGTCCACTGGCGCCTTAACCCCTTGAGGGGCGGTGGGATATATTATATCCCACCTAATTTTAATTCAGATTCCCACCAGAAACTTTTAATAATTTTACTTTTATAACTTTGGTTAAAAAAAGTTGGAAAATTGCATTTCCTTAGTTTATAATGAAATGTTTCAATTTTTCCGGTGGGAATTCAACATTACCGAAACACAATTGCCTCAAAACAAAAACCTCAAAGGGTTAAACAGTTTTCTCAAACCAGAATATCGATTTTTCTGATTTTATCCATCCTCAATTAAACATTTTAAACCTCGTGATTTCATTTATACATAGAAGAGTAGATAAATAATATTAATTTTAATTTTATTATTAATGCAGTTAATTTATAATGTTTGTCTGTAAAACATGTTTTTTCAACATGAAAATGTTGATTTCAAAAGTGATATCACCCGAAGAACCTATATTCCGGGTTGGGAAAACTGAAAGAAATCAGACTGTTATCAAGACTACAAAAACTACTCGGAAACGTTTACGAAAATCAGTGGCAGCAAAAGAAACTTTGTTTTTATAAATGCTTCTTCGAATCTCAAAAGTATATTGATTTCTGATATTTCTAAAGATAAAGAACTCTTTTCAGAATCGTGGTTAATTCAGAAGAGGTTATTAGCACCCGGTATGCTATTTCTTTTTCCCAGCTATTAAAGTGTCGTATCCAAAAAATAACGTTCCGTTGTATAAGCCATTCGTAAAAGAAAGCAAATGTGTCATTGTACGGAATAATCTCTATTGCAATTTTTTAAACTTCAAGCATCGCACATTTTCAATTTTTATACCGTCGTATTGGGAAAAAAAAGTACTTTTAAATGCAATTTGTTTGAAAACTGCATCTCCATTTATTTTTGAGATATTCGTTTTTTGTAGTTTTTAGCGCCATTTGTTTAATTTTGGCAGCTCAAGTACTCCATTTCTGTAGAAAGAAAAGGAAAACTAGTTGGAAAATAGAAATTATATCTTTTTGTTGCCATTTTCACATATAAAGTGAAAAAAAAATTAATTAAGATACGTTCTATTTAAAAAATATATAAATGAATGATTTCTGATAAAACATGGAGCTATTATAAACTATATTTAATTTTAAGTGTCTATATTAATGTTACAAACAAATGATGGCATATGAATCATTAGATAGCCGATTTTGTTTCGTCGAGTTTCTATGACGGCATCTTTTTGCTGGATTTGTGTATTATTCAGAGATAGTGAAGTCATATGCATACTTTATTGTAGGTGTTGTTTAGAGTGGATCGTAAATGCGGAATTCTTCAGCGGATGCGAATGACGTCATTTTATATAAAATAAAAGCGGGTGTTTTAAGTCTTAAAACTGAAATATCTACTATCTATATTTATATACGTATTGATTGTCATGGGGGCGACACTAAATTCTGAAAAAGCAGAATTCCTGTTTTCTAGTTATATATTTTCGTTCACGATTATATTATATTTTCCTAGATTAAGAAACATTTGTCTTTCTTTGCAGTGGAACTCAAAATGTACATCAGTAAGCTTTACATTAGAAATGAGAATCCATTATGCTTTGACTGTTATCGAGATAAATGTATGGTACTGTTAAGAAATGGTTCATACGATTTCAATTTTTCCAACTGAGCGAAAAAATACCCAAGCCGGGACTCGAATGCAGAACCTTTGACTGGCATTGTCAATGCTCTACCGTTTGTAGCTGTACTGGCAACCGGCAGGCATATTTTGCTCATATAGCCTTATTGGTAATTACGTCTGATGTGGACAGCTCAACAGAATAAACCGTAGGACAGAATAAATCGAATAAACTCCATTTAAACGATGGGAAAATAGATACACTATTATTATATTTTTAACGCAATCATACTGATTGGTAGGGCTGGATTATTTATCAATATATCGACATATATTGATATTTCTTTACTATCATATTAACAATATCTAAACTTTGACTCTGTTGAACCAATAAAATAACAGTGTTAACAAACGCTGTAATTACGAACACGAGCCCCGAGAAAAATATCGCCAAATATCTCAAAACTCGATAAAATAATAATGTTTTGCGCTCACCAGAGCTCCGGAAAAAAATTCTATTCCAATGTCTTCATCCTCCTGCCTCATTCAAAACAGAAAATCTACATCGATAATCTTCCTTCCTGTTGATTATCTCCAATAGAAATTATCCCAATTATTGCAATACATCCCTTCACTGTGTAAACAATGGAGTTATGAATAAAGAGCAGGAGACATATACATAGTAGACTGTCTACCAGTAGCGAGTGAAGTAACTGATGAGGTTGTCACAAGATGCCGGATGCTTTTTTTAATCGGATCTACAGTTTCTGAGTACCGCCGGGGCAAACTTCGAACCAGTAAAATTAAATAGAAAATTTCATCTTATTCAAGAAAATATTTTATTAGAAGTACCAAATTTTCTATTTGCTTTTGCTGGTGTCAGTTTGCCGGATAAAACATTCAGTTTGTTTCAGTGGTTGTCACATATGGCAAAAACGCAGGGCTTGGCTTCCGCGAAAGTAAACTTCAACCAGTAAAAAAGAAAATATGTTTCTGCCATTATTTATGAGTGAAATTTCGTATTAATAAGACGTTTAAATAAGGAGAAAAATTCTATATAAATTTATTAGTGGAAGTTTCCATCAGCGGTAATCAACCCCTGCAAAAGCGGTTACAGTTGAAGCTTCACTATTTTAAGGATATGTCAGCTCTTCCTTATTAATAGTTCCAAGTGTAAACCTAGATTTCGTTCCACTGTCTGCGTAATACTGAATAACACATATCGTACTTCTTCTCTCGTAGTTGTGATTGGCCTGCACATATTCCAATAACTTTAGATAATTGATACATCATGAACAATCACGCATGAGCACTGGTTATTCATTGTCGCATTTGATACAGAAGATACCTGGTTATCACCGAGTCTATACCTAAGAAGATGGAATGCTCGACTTACAAGCAACCAATCAGAGCTCGCTAATTGGAAATTTTTGCCTTTTGTTTTTGGCCAAGTTGGTGACAAGCCCAAGGACGAAGCAGTCGTTCACTGTAATGATTGGTTGCTTTAAAAAAGAGCTTCCCAGTCAGTAGTGCTTATTCATATTGTACTATGACTTTCTTTGTCGTTTGTCGTACTTTCGTTAGAGCGAAGTTTTCCCGAGTGAATTTAATATATCCTGTCTTGACACTTTTCAGCTATGAATATTTATCAAAAAAACAAAATTTATATTAGTATAAAACTATCCTCAAACATGATTTGAGTATTTATATATTTTTTTAAAAAGGTTTCAATGTTGTTTTCTTGTAATAAATAGGTAGGAAGATATAAATGCTGTGATTTTTTTTTTTATTAAGAATGAATTGATTCCATAGAGAAAGATTGAAAAGCAACATTTCTGTTGCATCTATCATGCAAATAACAAGTATATTAGCACATGTGGCATTAAATTAATTTTAGTTTTTTCCGAGCTTCCTCTTTTT
Organism: Maratus speciosus; assembly: GCA_963932465.1. Classification (NCBI taxonomy): domain Eukaryota; kingdom Metazoa; phylum Arthropoda; class Arachnida; order Araneae; family Salticidae; genus Maratus; species Maratus speciosus. The sequence continues at coordinate 574,534,558 of OZ010787.1, forward strand.
CTGTGTTAACCCATTAACCGCCAAAACTATTACAATAGAGATTTTCAAATTTCTTGTTGAAAGTAGTTTCCCACCACAAATTCAGTAAGGTAAATTTCGCTTTACTAAAATAGCAAAATTCATGCCAATAAATAAGACATTTATTTTAATTCTAAAATAGTGGTGCCAATGTAATTAATTCATTGCATGAGCAATTATTTTGACTGTTGCGTGAACGCAACATCAGCGGTTAATGGGTTAATAAAAATAAAATCATCAACGTCCTAAATTTAAGAATTTTTTATTTTAGTTTGTATTTTATAATTTTGTCAGTTATTCGCAAAGTAATTAAATAGTTAAAATGTTACTGATAAATAATGCATAGAGTCGGAAGAATAATAAACATAGTATTTTTGAAGGAAAATACTTTGCAACAAATGGTATAAGTGCAAACAGATATCAAACGTTGGTTTCTTTTCTAAAATATTTTTTGCATAAATATATATACTTATTTTAATGATGCTGTGTGAACATATAGGTATAAGACACTGATTCTTTGCTCTCTAAATCTGTTTTAGCAGAATTTCTATTCTTGCACAATTTAAGGTAGTTATCCCGATATATCACAAATATCAATATTAACTCGTTGATATATTGCGATATTAAATTTCTGATATAGTCCAGCCCTACTGATTGGTAAGGTTATCGCACGAATTCAATTTTTCCAAATGTGCGAAAAAATGTCCATGCCGGGACAAGTTTTCTTATGTATTAATCAGTTTTTTCGCTCAGTTGTAAAGATTGAATTCGTACGATAACTTTACTAATCAGTACGATTGTGTTAAAAAAATAATAGGAAATGGTTGTTTACTAATATAAAATTTCTGAAAATTTCTGCTGACGAAAGTTAAACTGAATATTCAAAAATTTAGTGAAAAAGGTCCTAATTTCATTTAATTTTTCACCGGGCGCGCTTTTTCAAATTTTATGATAAACCTATGATAAAACTATTATTGACCATTCATAACCTTGAAAGCGACACTGTCTGCATGTACAGTCGTGGAAAAAAAAAGTAAACACCCCCTACTAACTCCTCAACAAATTATCGTAGACGAAAGTTACTGGTACCGGACGATTGGAAATAAAGTCTACTATTAAATGATGTATGTAAAATTTGCTTAGAGGGTCATCTACATATTAAAACTAATCCAAACATCATTTTTTTCAATGACAATACCCAATTAATTTTATCGAGATATTTCAAATCCTCGGTTCAAACTATGCCTAGACCCCGAATTCCAAGTCATTTGAATGATAAGTTTTAGAATTATAAACATACGAAATTGAGTTCTTCTAATGGTAAATTATATTTTCATATTTTTATTTATATCTCCAGAAATTATGCACCCAATGTACTAACTTTTTGTGTAGCAATAATACTAATATACCCAAACATAAATACGCTGAATTTGCAATTTTTATAATTTTATGATATGAATTATGAATTATGAAATTAATATTCGAAAAAAATTATGAATTGCAACCTACAATTTTGTTGATGGATTTAGATTTATTAAGTCATGCTTTATGGAAATCCAAAATTTCACATTTTTCTTCCAAGTAGTTTTCAAATTATGCTTAAAAAACGGCAAAATGATGGTTTAAGGGGACGTCTATAAGAGATGTGACTAGATATTTTGAAATTTATTCTGCTGTCCTGTAATCTAGCAGGCTTCATTGACTTCAGGTGCCTTGATCAAGATGGGCGCTCTCTCGGTTAACAATCGAGTTCCGAACTTCAATTTGGATACAAATTGCCCTTAAAATACGCTCGTTTTAAAATAATTAATTTCTCAGAAACTTATGGTACGAATTGCATAAAAATTTGTTTTTAGGATAATTGAAGGGTGTAGAGTTCATTTATGCTGTCAGAGTTGTGTACTGCTATTGAAAAAAACAAAGTTATGGTTTGTCTTAATATTTAGATGGCCCCCTAAGCAAATTTTATCTATATCTTTTCAAAGTAGACTTTATTTCCAATCGTTCGGTACCAGTTACTTTCTTCTACGATAATTTGTTGAGGAATTAGTAGGGGGTGTTTACTTTTTTTTTTCCCCGACGGTACATGTGGCATGAAGGCCATTGCTTTTCCTGGTTGCTAAGAGCTCGCATTCTGTCTGTTGAAGTTCTTAACCCTTAATTGCATAGTGATGTAAATTTCCATCACCTTTTTATTTAATTTTTAATACATAAATTAAGTTCTTACAACCACTATATTTATATAGAAATATTAATTCTCTAAAAATTACAAAAATATGCTACTAAATAAAGTTAAAAGTCTATTTTAAAATTTCTGGTGTCTAATCCTTAATATAAAAATAAAAAACACCATTCTAAAAGAATAATTCATGCAATTAAGGGTTAAAGACTCTTCCTACTCAAGGCAGGCGTATTACCGCTTTTAGTGACAATTGTGGAGGACAGAATAAAAGCGCCCCTTGATTCTGAAGGTCTGGCTGTACACCATAAAAACACACATACAGAAACAGTCGATCATCGCTTTTTGATTTCAGGACACTCCTAGAATGAATGTGACCAAGACTTTGGGCTCACAGAAATCAGAAAGAAGGGGAATAAAAAGGATCTGTTTGTCCCAGAGCACCGGGCTCAACTTGAAAATGATTCAGCAAAAACTTCACTGTGGAAGTGCTAAAAGATGACGATTTTATTAATCAAGTCACTTGTATTATTCTTTATAAAGTCGGCGAAAGGTATCCGAAACAGGCAGTGGCTGCATTTTACGAAAAAAACCTTCACATTATTATACAAAGAAACTTCTGGTGGTGAATTAGAACCTTTTCACGAGCTAAAGGTGAAGTCCATCCGTGCCGAAAGATGCCCTAGAGTTCTGCCTGAGCTTCCCATAGCACAATAAAAACCAAAACTCAAGTACCTAAAGTTTAAAAATCTCATTACACTATTGCAGTTTATACTACAGTGTACCACTTTTTCTACTGAGATCTTCTCACTAAGTGGCACCAGGACGGACTGAAGGCCCGCACGCTTATGAAGATCAGGCTGATGAGCCTAATCGTACTTATGAAACTGACGAGGGTGAGATAATGTAGATGTGTGGTTCTCATATTATCACTAAAAGAATATTGTTCCATATTTTCAAACTGTTTTGCGTCATTTTTTTTCTTTTAAGAATTTACTTTCTTATGCGTTAAATAAATGCATTTTAACGCATAAAAAATTATAAAATTTCAATGTTTCAAAACTTATATTAGAACAGAATTTTGTCTTTTCATTCATTTGTACAAACATTGTTCTTAAATTTTTCATTTTTTTTTTTCATGATCTTTCATTTTTAAAACTCATATTAAAACAAAATTTTGTCCTTTCATTCATTTTTATCAACATTGTTCTTAAAATTTTAATAAATTCTTTTTTTTTTTTTACTTCATAATTTTTCATTTCTTGTGTACCTCTTGGAAGCCAAAGGGTAAAAGTACCGAATGATGATCAATATTGCTTAATTATAAATTTAAAAAAAAATTGTACTCCACTTTTTTTTCACAGTTATTGAAATAAGAGTTCAAAGACCACTAAGAAATAAGCAACAGTTTCATATTCCAATTCATTCAATTATAATTAATGTTTAACTTTGAACTCAATTTACTCGAAATCTAAATTTTGTCACTTGTATCCCTTGGCTTCTGGGGTCCTCATTTCTCTTATTACCATTAAGAAAAATCTTGCACTTTTAATAACGTAACTGCTCTCCTCAAAAAATATGTTTCGTGCTCACTCGTGCAAAAATTTAAGCGAGGCCGCTGAAAGGTTAATAATTAGGTGCTTGAAAGTTATAAAAATACAAAATTAATGAATTCGGAATAACTTGTCATAAAATTATAAATAATGAAATGATGAAACGTGAAATTATCGGTCAACATACTAATTTTTAAAACTATACATAATGAAAGTATTTGCATTATTTTGCCTTTAAATTCAGTTGTATAAAAGCCTAAAAACTATTATATTTCAATTTTATTTTCTAAGAAAATGTTATTCAAACATGAGTCATTAATATAATGATCATATTATCTATTTATATCCGAATCGCTAATTGGTTACAATCACGTTAGTTAGCAATTATGGCAAACAATCTAAATACATACATAAGAACTCGTATCTTAATTTTATCACTATATTTATGAGCATAATCGGAAACTTAGAGTACAAAAATCGTTACAATATAATTTTTTCTTACGTCGAATACATTTCCTGATCGAAAATTGATAAATATTAAATGAAAATATTAAAAATGTCAATTATGCAAGATACCTTTTCATGTATTACGATAATTTGCATTGAAAAATCATTTTGTTTGCATTTAAAAATCTCATTTTCAATTGACATTTTACTTATATATTTATTTATTTATTTATTTTCGGCAATTTTTTTCATCACATTTCTATATTTGTATACACATTAGAATATAACATCGTAATACTTAAAAAAATTAATTTTTTTCTTTTAGAAATGCTGGATTTCCAACCCAAATTGTATGTAAGTACAAGATAATTTCCAAGAAAAAAATGCTGAGACATTGGTAAAAATATTTATGAACCCAAATCATCCTTTTACACATATTTCTTTTCTTAATTCCAGAATGAACATTATCGTTAGAATCTTTAGACATTCGTGCATGCATGCATGCATCTTTTTTAACTGATAAGAAAAAAATCCATCTTCGAATATTTAAAAATTATCCCAATATTATTACGTTAGTTTTTTTATGGCAAAAAAATATTCGCAATAAACAATTAAATTTAAAAAATCAAAAAACCCGACTGCGTAAAAAGCGAACTAATTAATTATTTATCATCAATGTGAAACTATTTTTTTTTCAATTCCTACTATTAGGTCACACTCTCCCTATATATATCTTGTTCAAATTTTCAATCGTTAATAAAATATTATTCATCCAATCAAGCTCAAATAATTTTTTTTTTAACTTGTAGTGGATGACACTTGTTGTTAATCCAGGTTTTTTTTCAAATATTAATTCATTAATTAAATTAAATTAATTTTCAATAATCGAGAGAGCCCTCTTCTTGATCAAGGTTATTTTTAGACCGAGAGAGCCCTCTTCTTGATCAAGGCATTTTAAGCCCTACTCAACACAGGGTTCGTACGGATACCGTTATTTTCAAGGCCCAATATCAGAATTTTTTTATAGGAAAATAAATCCTGTTTAAACGGACGAAATTTCACTTTATTTCAGGAGAGATTTTCCATAAGAAAATACTGGTACCGAAGAATTTCTTAGTCATGAAATTCAAGCACCCGTACAAACCCTGCAACAGGGAAGAAGAATAGGAGAAAACAAAATAAATTCTCTTATTGACCTAAGTAGGAATTGACTTAAAATATACACTGACGGAAAAAAAAATCCCAACACCGAGAAAGACTTGTGTTAGATAAACGAAATTTGGTAGGCGTGTTTATACATCTGAAAGATGACATCGATTGAAATTTCGCGCTTCGCGCATAAGTGTGGCGCTAGTAGCGCCACTCAGAACTTGCAGATCAGGTTTACTTTAAATGCGTGCTGTAAAGTTCGTGGGCGTTATTTAGCTTCGAAATGTGACGTATTGAGTTGATGTTAGCCAAGAATGTCTTTAACAAGACAAAGAAGCCACTGTCACCAGCTCACCGAGTTGGAACGAGGTCGCATATTCGGGCTACGAGAAGATGGATTTTCTTTCCGTGATATTGCAGAAACAGTTGGCTGGAATGTATCCACTGTGCATGATTGTTGGAGGCAGTGGTCAAGGGATGGTACTGCCTCAAGAAGACCAGGTTCCAGGCGGCCACGTGACACTCCTGAGAGGGAAGATCGCCGTATTCGGCGTACGACTGTGGCGCATCGTACTGCGTCTGCGGCAGAAATTCGAGCTGCAGTTGGTACCACAGTGACACAACGAACTGTTAGAAATCGGTTACTTCAAGGACAGCTCCGAGCCAAGCGCCCTGTAGCGTGCATTCTGCTGACTTCAAGCCATTGCCGTTTGCGACGCCATTGGTGTCAGGCCAAAGCTCATTGGAGGATGGAATGGAGATCTGTTGTGTTTTCGGAAGAAAAAGAAACACAACACATCTCCACTCCGCCCACCAATGAGCTCTGGCTTGACACGAATGGCGTCTCAAACGACAATGGTTTGGAGTCATTAGAATGCACGCTACAGGGCGCCTGGCTCGGAGCTGTCCTTGAAAGAATCGATTTCTAACAGTTCGTTGTGTCACTGTGGTATCAACCGCAGCTCGAATTTCTGCCGCAAACGCTGTACGATGCGCCACAGTCGTACGCCGAATACGACGATCTTCCCTCTCAGGAGTGCCTCGTGGCCGCCTGGAACCTGGTCTTCTTGAGGTAGTACCATCCCTTGACCACTGCTTAAAACAATCATACACAGTCGATAAATTCCGTCCAAGTCTTTCTGCAATATCGGGAAAAGAAAATCCATCTTCTCGTAGCCCGAATATGCGACCTCATTCCAACTCGGTGAGCTGTTGACAGGGGCTTCTTCGTCTTGTTAAAGGCATTCTTGGCTAACATAAACTCAATACGTCACATTTCGAAGCTAAATAACGCCTACGAACTTTACAGCACGCATTTAAAGTAAACCTGATCTGCAAGTTCTGAGTGGCGCTACTAGCGCCACACTTTGGCGCGAAGCGCGAAATTTCAATCGATGTCATCTTTCAGATGTATAAACATGCCTACCAAATTTCGTTTATCTAACACAAGTCTTTCTTGGTGTTGGGATTTTTTTTTCCGTCAGTGTATTTTTTATATTACTGCACGGTTATAGAGAAAATTTTCAGACATTTTTGAATACTTCAAATAATAATAATTATAGTAAAACTTTCGGAATTATCCAAGAGATATGAATTTGAAGTTTCCTAGTTCATAAAATTGACCTCATATTTCTCAACAAGCTAAAATTAAATTTAAAAAATGAAAAAACCCGACTGCGTAAAAAGCGAACTAATTAATTATTTCTCGTGAATGTTAAACTATTTTTATATTACTTACCTATTTTTGTTATTTACTTGTATTGATGACTTTTAAGTTTTGTTTAATTGTTAGTTCCTATCTATAAACACTGTTTTGATGAGGTCTATAGATGTCTATGATGGTTAGAGTTGCAGTAAAGCTAGAGATCCACAATACATACAAAACTTCCAGGTTGTACAACATTTTAACGGAGCTTCTGACTGTAAAATAGTCAAAGAAACATCGTCTTCATTTTGAAAGACCTATCCAATGATATGTCACTCAATAGGGTGCGTAAATTGTTTTTTTTTTTTTTTTTTTTTTTTGTCACTACCGCCCTTTTGTATTTTACTTCCGCCATTTTGAATTTATAAAAACAAAATCTAGCCTATAACCATCGGGCTGTTAAGACGAATTGATAGAGGACTCATTCATTAAAATTCATCCAGCCGTTGGGATGTTTCTAGGGTATAAAGAAATCCACATACACAGATACGCGTGAAACACATAACACTTCTTTTTAGCCGGGTAAAAAAGATACTTATCAAAACAAAAAGCCACAAAAACTGAAATATTTTTTGATAAAATTTATTTGCTTCAGCAAAGTGTCGGGTGAGCTGTAAAAGTTATCTAACATTTTACGACGTAAATTAATTATAGATGAACTTGTTGCTTCATGTCTGTTTTCTTTCGACATCCCTTCAGTGTCCTTTCCATTGATATTGTTAAGGGGGTGCGGGGTCAAAATTCTCAAAAAATTGCATTTCATTTTTTCTCTTTCGCTAATAAAATAATGTAAAGTTAAATAAATTAAATAAATCAAACGGCGTGTTTCTACAATGATTACATCAGCATATATAACAATATTTATGTTGTGCCACCAGTTTTGCTTGGTCCGTAAATAAAATTTTAAACCCATTTATCTCTGAGTGGATTTTTCCATAATTTGCCATGTTTAAAAGGACGTATCTTAACATTCTTCGAAGATATATGCATAAATTTTTGTACAGGGATTTTATGACATGTTTTTAATAAATAGTCTTCGGAATTTTTAATGTCATGGGAAAATTTTCAAAATGTATTCCTCGAAATAAAAAATCATTCTCAAAAATGCTCTTTATTTTTACGTTTAAAGTTATAATAAATTTTGTAAGTAATATTTTTTGCAAATCCTGGAGAAAAATTATAAATTAACTATTTTTGCGCACATTAGTGAAAAAATTAATGAAATCGGGCAAGTAGTTCTTGACTTATATAAGAATTAAATAAGTTTAAAATTTAAAATTATTTTTTAAAAAAAATTTCAAAGTTTAAAAAAAATTATTTTAAAAGCAATTTTTACAGGACGAGACGTTTCAGGAAAAAAAAATATTAATAAAGAAAAGAAACTTTTATCCCCGGACCCTCTTAAAATATTCTTCTTGGAATAATCTTTTGCATGTCTCGTCTATACTCTTATCTTTTGACGACGATATTTCAGTGAAATAGAATGCACTTTCGCATTTGATGAAAATAATCCCCTGCTTTCTAAAATTCTATATTGTTTCGGCACTTCCATGGATGAATAACAAAGAAATTTCTTTCAACATGGCACCAAGAATAAGCTGTGATGACCAAAATTGTGAGCACTTCTTTTTAAAAACAAAAGGCTAAATTTCAGATAACATTTTTTGTTTTAAAGCTATTTTAATTCTGTATTTTCTTTACATTCAGCATTAAATTTTCTTTCAAATGGTAAATATTTGCATTACATGAAATATTGTATATTTTTATAAACATGCAAGTTTCGAAATGTGTTTGACCACCACTGTATGTCTTTCAAATGGTAAATATTTGCATTACATGAAATATTTTATATTTTTTTAAACATGCAAGTTTCGAAATGTGTTTGACCACCACTGTATGTCGTTGAGGAAATGTTAAATATCTTTTTTTCAGTTTTATTTGCTTTATAATCTAGTTTTTTTTTCTTTGCTTATAACATCAATACAATAAACAGGCTATTGTAGAAAGTGTAGTAGGTAGAGGGTTGTACATATTCTATTAGAAAAGCATAAATATAGTCTATACTAGGCCTATATTTGGTCTGTTACTACCTTGATATTGCTCTACAACATTGTACCGTCCTAAATCGGTGACACTTGATACTAAAACAAGGAAGCGTACTGAAGAATTCCTGACATCGCACATTATTCCCATGATATAATAGCTATCACCGTTTGCTTGAAAATAAACAGACATCCTCTGCTACGAGGGTAAGTGAGTAAGTAGGTCACAAACTGATATGAAAGGTCGGAAATTAGTAGTAAATTATTTCCAAATATGCAAATAGGTGGCAGCATAATCCAACTATAAGATGTTAATTTCGAATTTATTAGACAGCAGTTGTACAAGATGAGTAGGGTCGTTCAAAAGTTGTTGACGAAGAACAAAGTGGTCGTCTAGTTGAGATTGCGAAAGAAAATCAGTGCGGAAAGTTGAGAAAATGGTTGATATGTTGTCTATTGTTGTTCGCATATCAGCTCTAACCATTTCCTCAACCATCCGCACTGATTCTTCTATCGCAATCTCAAATGGACGACCACTTCACCCTTCGTCAACAACTTTTGAACGACCCCGCTCATCTTGTACAATTGCTGTCTCATAAATTCGAAATTAACATCTTATAGTTAGATGGATTATGCTGCCACCTATTGGCATATTTGGAAACAATTACTACTAATTTCCGACCTCTCATATCAATTTGTACAATACATTTATCAATACTTACTGACTTACCCTCGTACTAAAAATCGAAGCTTCAAACTCAGCAGAACTCTTGCAATTTTATTTTTCATTAAAAGCTTTCATATTGTTTAATCGCTATTTTTCAATTACTACACAAGCTATTCGGAGATTTGTTTTTAATAATTTGGATGAGTTATGATAATAAGCATATGTTACGACAGAATTCTTTTTTTTTCAGAAGCAAAATTGTGAAAGCATAAGTTATTGTCATTTTTTAACTACAGGATTTATTTTCATCCAGAATATCACTTTTAAACAAGTTATAGATTGAAGTTGCTTTTTTTGAATGAATTATGATTAGCAAATATTTGAAAACCTTGTAAAAGCGATTGTAGTTGATAACAAAAGGCATGATAAGCAATGTTATTAATATAAATGAAATATTGAGCATCAGCTATAAATAAAATATTAAAAGAAATTGGATATTAAAAAGTCTAAAAATGCAACATTTAAGAGCTATAATTTGTTTGAAAACATAGATGAAACAGCGACAAAAAAAAAAAAAAAAAAAAATGGCGATAAATGACAATTAGAAAAATAAAACTTTGTTAAAATCATCATAAAATGCAAAATAACACACAGGAGGTATTTCGGGATGCAAATTTCCTTTCTGAAACGCATCTTGGGTGTTATTTTGTATTTTATGGTGACTTTAACAAAGTTTTATTTTTCTTTCTAATTGAAAACATAATATATTTGGATGTTTTGAATGTTTAATAATGTTTTGGAAACAATCTATTTATTTATTTTTTTTTTTTATTTTTTTTTTTATTATTTTTTTTTTTTTACAGTAGATTATTACTTGCTTGACATTGATTATACAACTTTTTGTTGTTGTTAAATTTGAAACTATTCTTTGCAACTTTCTGAAAAACAGTGTTTTGAATTTCAAACTTACTGTAAATAATTGCTATTTTCCAGACCTAACAATGGCTATACATTCTTAATCGAACTAAGGTCTAAAGAGAGAGTGAGAGAAACGACTGAAGCGTTCGGTGACTCTTATACAGGGTTTTGTAAATTGAAAAGCTCAGATGATAAAGGTGGTAAGTGACACAATCATCATTTTGAGAAAGTGAGCTGCAAAGTTTCAAATATCTATTTGCGTTTATTGTCGAATGCCTCCTTTATCAATTAAAATTTCTCTGAGTATTAGATTTTTTCAAATAGTAATTTAACAGATGGTAGAGTATCATTGATTATCTTCAATCATATGAATGACTCTTTTTTGTGGGGGCGGGTCACATACCACCTTTATGATCTGAGCTCTTTAATTATTGTCGGGGATTCCTTGCTTCATGACTTTTGATTTAACACTCCGAAGGTCTCTACTCTTAGAATCGCACAGAAAGTCGCTATGTATCTGTAAGATACATCTCATAAAATTGATTTATTCATCAAAAACATCGACGAATTTCTCATTGTATAGGGACAATGCATTGTAAATGCATTTTTAAATACATTTTTTTTTAAGTAAGATTTCCCTAATAAAAATAAAAATTTAGTCGAGGAATTCAACTGAAAAAAAAAAAAAAAAAAAAACATATTGTGTATCTCTTAGATCGGGCGCGACCTTCCAAATGTTAAAAACATGACAAAAAATTTATTATTTGTAATTTTAATTAATTTTTCAATTAATGTTAGCAGTGACATTACGCTTATTAATGAAAATTATTAATTGAAAAATTAATTAAAATTATATGTGCATTCACCTATGCTGGATTTATTTGTCTCATGTTTCGCCACAGGATTGTATGCTTATGAAGACCGTTCCATCTTGGGCTGCAGTTGCAGCCTTACCAACATATAGGAGTGAGAGATGCCAAACTGGGTATCGTCTTCGCAGCTTAAATGGTAGAACACTTGAAGCGCTTTTCCAAGGGTCCCGGGTTCGATTCCCAGCTTGGACTTTTTCACTCTTTTGGTTCTACATTTAGTTAGCAATCTGATAAATCACGTGTTAAATCTTCAAATTTATTATTATAGTAAAGTGAGGACAGACGCCGCGGTTGGACAGATGCCGCAGACATTGTATTGGTGGCACTGGCGCTCCCTAGGCCAAATTAAGAATTTCGTTGCGTGCCTATGTGCTGTCTGTTGTGTTGTATGCGTTTCCACTGCTTAACTATTAGTATTCAAATATTTATGCCTGCTTTTATGCTTCAAACCTGCGTGGAAAGTTGCTAACATTATTCTAATAAAGTTTTATTGCTTATTTTAAGCCAAATAAGCAGAGATTTCATCCCAAAACCAATTGCAACTGTAGAATAGATCATCGTAGAATACAGACATGTGCTTGCCTTTCTCACGCGTCATTCACATGACACAAAATGGCGGCGCGGCATCTTACCCTCCACTATGGGACAGATGCCGCACAGAGGTTGAGGGACAGATGCCGCAAAATATATTTTTGTTTTTCGGTTCAATAAATTCATCACTGCGATTTAAGTATAACTAACATTTAAATTAAGGTATATTAGCGCATTCTGCTACTTATCAAAATATTCTCAGCAACAATGCTGGTTCTCCATGTGTGAATAAAGAAAACATAGGCCCTTTACAAGTCTCACCATTTAAACTGTTAAACAAAATATCTCTTATCCCAATGGTCAAAAGGCCCATACAGCCAACTAAGAGAAATCAAAAGGATGCAAATATTACAAGCAGAGAGTTTATAAACAATAAAAAAGAAGAATGAAATAAAAAGCAAAAGAAACTAGAAAGCGTCAAAGAACGACAGCTTGGTGGAAGTAAAATGTTTAAAAAACTGAAAGGAAATATCAACTTGAACACACCTTACTTGAGGAAGAAACTAAAATATGAGTCATCTTCCGATAATGGCGAAATTGTTCTTTTATAGATTTTGATGGCAGTATGTATTGGATTGGAATTTGATGACTCAGAATGTACTGATTGTGTCTGGAGTCTTATCACGAAACAAAGTCTAAAGCGAGCAGGGTTCAGTGCATCAAATTCAATCGATAGCTGCATGACAAAGGCTCACTTTACTTTTGCAACGGGAAGTGTAATGTGATTGTGGGCGAATGGAAATACAAAATTAAAGAATGAGGGGAAAAGCCAAAAAAAATAGACTAGGGCCTAAATAGAATATAACTAATGCTTACATTAAAAGCAAACTGCAATGTTCGCCTGGATGTAAACCAGTGATTTATATCTTTTTTGTAATTATGCTGTCTATTGTTTCCAGTAATTATGCTATCCATTCACGTAAATTCAAATGTTTTCGTTTCATTTTTTGTCTTAAGTTTTATTTTTCGAGCTTACACTTTTGCAATTTCGTTAAACTTTTCACACTTTAGTGATATATATAATTTATGAAAGTTTACTGTTATTTATTTTCATTTTAAGTAGTTTGAGGAAATAAAAATGTGATTTATTTGAAAAAAAAAATAAACAGCATAGCTTTTTTCTCCATGCGGCATCTGTACCACACCCCATGCGGCATCTTACCCAGCACTTAAAAAATGATGTTAAAAAAGGACGTTTGGGAAAATAATTATGCCTGCTTTATTAAGAGGGCTTTAACTTGTTTAACATAGAAATTAGATTCTAAAGGGTTTGATCAATGATTTCTGGTACTTAGTTTGCTGTTTTTTGCTTTATTGTACATTTTACAAGAAGAAAAGAAAAACTGCGGCATCTGTCCTCACTTTACTATATTATATATTCGTAAAGTATAGCACAAAAAGTTTCTTTAATAACATAAACAGAGCTACATATGCGTAAAGTTGCAACTCAAAACGTTAATAATCAAACAACGATTATAATCAAATAATAATTAATATTAAAATTTTATCAAAAATTTGTTAATCAATCATGTAATATCTATCTATCTAAGTTTGTGCTGATAATTTACTAATAACTTTTCGATAAGTTTGATAGAGTTTTCATATTCATTATTATTTGATTATAATCGTTATTTGATTAATACCGTTTTGAATTGCAACTTTCCGCATATGTAACTTTGCGTTATTAAGAAAACTTTTTGAGTTGTACTTTACGAATATTTAATACCATTTTTCATCATATTCTTAAATCAAAGGTTAAATCACAACAATAATTTATGGACACACTGTATAATAATTACTCTTTGTTATTCCCACCGTAAGTATGAAGTGGTTGTTTTGTTGGGGAAAAAATGTCTCATATTTTTAAATTAGACACACTTTCAAACATATGGTCTCGAAAGATATCAATATACAGGGTAAGTACAAATGATGGACCCGATTTTTCAAAAATCATATTTTCGAAACTACTGCACATATTACAATAAGTGATACATGAATTTAATACCATTTTTCATCATGTTCTTAAATCAAAGGTTAAATCACGACAATAATTTATGGACACACTGTTGTAATAATTACTCTTTGTTATTCCCACCGTAAGTATGAAGTGGTTGCTTTGTTGGGGGGAAAATGTCTCATATTTTTAAATTAGACACACTTTCAAACATATGGTCTCGAAATATATCAATATACAGGGTAAGTACAAATGATGGACCCGATTTTTCAAAAATCATATTTTCGAAACTACTGCACATATTATAATAAGTGATACATAAATTTAAAGAGAAATATACCAATTTTTTTCAGTTACAAATGTTCGATGTGTGACCCTCTTGTTACACGGCATACGTCCAATCTTGTAATCCAGTTCGTTCCAAACACCAAACGCCATCGGTGTGGAATCTCCTCGTTCAAGTAACTACACTGTAAAAAAATTTCAGAAACGTTTCCGAAAGTAACGGAGAAATGTGCTGCACGATACTAACGGAAAGGTTTCAGATTCGAGCAGAAAACTGTTTTGGTTATAATACGGAACATTTCCGATTCGAAATGAAAGGTTTCTGAATATATCGGAAACCTTTCATTACGGATCGGAAAGGTTTCTGAATACACACAAAATCTTTCTGAACACTAAGAAATGTTTCTGAATGTATAGGAAACCTTTTATTATGAATCGGAAAGGTTTCTGTATATATATGGAACCTTTCTGAATACGAGGATTATTTTAAAATTTACATAAAAAAGCACAAATAACTGTACTAAAATTACTTGCAGGTGCATACATATAATATAAAATCATTTAAAATACATTAGAAAATCTCAAAAATACATTAAAATTTTTAATGTATTTTTAAGATATTTCTAATATATTTTAAATAATTTTATATTATGTGCAATGCACCTGCAAGTAGTTTTAGTACATTTATTTGAGCTTTTTTATATGAATTTTAATTATTTACTCAAGTTGAATTTAGCACTAGTATTTAAACATTCAATTATTGAAGATTATTTTGTGAAAGGGGCTTAGTTTAGTAAAATGGATTTTGTGAAGAAGCCAGTTTTATTAAATTAATTTTTATGAAAGAGTCTTATATGGAAGTTCATTTCTGAATGATCTTTTTCTGAGGTTTTTTATTATATATATATCTGCTTGGATTTATTCTGAAAAAAAAAATCAATATTATTATACCTTTTTCATAATTTAGATAAAATTTATTGCGTTTTAACATCTTGCAGTGACATTTTTTTAACCATGCGGATTAACAAGTAACATTAAAGTTCATGAACTGTATTATTATTAAAAATGGAATGATAAATTCTTTCGAAAAGCGTTTTATTTATTTTTTTAATCATTTATAGCATTACTTTTACTTATTATTTTAGTTCTTTATTAGCGTTTCTTTGTTGCACAGACATTTTAATACATAACATTTTATTATTATTAGTGCATGTAAATAAGATATAATTGCAATTTATGTTATCGTTGATTCAATATCATATTATGTTTTTCACAGCATAATATTAACAAATTAAAATACCTTATAACTTAAAGCAAGAAATTGTGTGTACTATATTTTCATAAAATAAGCTGATGGTTAATAATCTAGAAATATTCAATTTTATTTAGTGTAAAGTGCATAAGTTAAATAACAACAATAGTATCTTTTTTTTTTTTTTTTCACAATTCAGTCTTGCAAAATCAGAAGAAAACATTTTTCTTTTCAAGCAAAAATATTTAGATGAACAAGTAAAATTCAAATTGCAAAAAAATGCAATGGTTAATTTTTTCGAAGCATTAAAAAAAAAAGAAAAAAAAAGTGTGTTTGTGTGTGTGTGGGGGGGGGGGGGGGGGAATTTACATATCTGAACCTGAGTACTAAACAAGTTAATGATCTAAAACGATTCTTTTTATTTTTCTATCAAAATTTGAGGAGAAAATAGGTGAATATAAAAAATGAATTTTTGAAAGCTTTTTAGTAAACAGCAAAACAAATGAATCAATTTTATTTACTATAATGATTTATAAAAATAAATCCTATAATTGTAAGAATAGTTTACTGTTTATTTTTACTCACAATACTGTATTTTTTACATAAAAGCAATCAATAATAAAGAAGTAATATGACAATGAACCTTCAGCTTGTTTGATTAAAATATAATACGTAAATTTTCTTTTAAGTTATAACGCATTTAATAATTTGTTAAGAACACGCTGTGAAAAGGAGAATACGATACCGCAATCAGCATGAACATCAAGTTTAACTATATTATCTTATTTTCATGCACACATTTATATATACTATTATAATAAAAAAAAAACAGATAAAACAAAGTCTGATATATTAAAAAATAAATAGGTTATTGATTTCTTTTCGTGTATTGCAACAAAGAAAACTAATAAAGAAGTAAGTAATAATAAATAATAGTAAGTAAAAGTAATACTGTAGATGATTAAAAAAAAAAAAACACTTACCCAGAATTACGATCGTTCCGTGTACAATAATACTAAATTTCCAAAGCTCTAAAAAAGTCCATTGGTAATGTCCAAGGTACATTTCTTGCATAATTTTAAAACGCAATAAAAAATACCCACAAAATATAACGAAAATGTTATAATATTGTTTGTTTTTTCAAAATATAAACGAATTCAAGTACGCGTAAATTTCCCTACGCCGCCATCTCAAACAACATGAGTTGACTTTCACTTTAGGCGATTGCTTCCGGTTTCAGCGTAAGGAGAAATAGTGGTGAAATACTTGGAGCGCATGCGTACAGGCGCTTTCGCTGTTTCATGAAAAGTAAACTGAAGCAACCAGAAACATTCCCGGTTGTTTCGGAAAATAGAAATAGCTGTCATATATCGGATACTATCAGAAATGTTCCTATTAGAATAGTAAACGTTCCCACTATTTTTTACAGTGTACATACCTGCAAAGATCCATAAGGTGGGGATCCTCCATCCTGCTGAAACACAAAATCTGCGCTGCCCTTAAGCAGGTGATGGTGATTTACCCTTAATCACATGGCCACCAAGATCCCCAGACCTAACACCATGTGATTTCTTTTTGTGGGGTTACGTCAAAGACATTGTTTATGTACCACCCATGCCGAAAACACTGCCAGAAATTAAAGAACGCATTTGTGCAGCATTCAGAACTATTGACAGAGAGATGCTACAAAATTTTTGGAACAAACTGGATTACCGATTGGAAGTATGTCGTGTAACAAAAGGTCACACATCGAACATTTGTAACTGAAAAAAAACTTGGTATATTTCTCTTTAAATTCATGTATCACTTATTGTAATATGCGCAGTAGTTTCGAAAATATGATTTTTACTTTCTTCTATCTTCAATAGAAGAAAGTATTGTAATCGAAATTTTTTTCGACTTCCGGTTTTCAACGGATTTACACGATTTAGTGGTCAGAGATCCCAAAAAACATGATTATAGAAAATGTCTGTCTGTCCGTGTGTCGCCATTGTACCATATCCATACTCCAGACCATAGAGCTTCTAAACCGTCGTTTTCCTTATACTTGAAATCAAATTCAAAGAAGAATTTTATATTCTACAATTTGTATTTCGGCGATCGAAATCGAATAGATAATGTTTGCTCTCTTAAGAGAGTAGTATTTTCTTCAAAAATTCTAAAGGATTGTCAAAATTCTTTTTCAAAATTGAATATTTTTTTTAGGATTTACTTGACTGTTGTATGGTTTTCACTTCACCTCTATATTCCATATTCTTTTCCGATAGCTTAATTTATGCTAATAACACTAATTGACAAATTTTAACTTTTCTTTTCTATATCTGGCTCGTAAATAATTTAACTAATTTTAGTGTGCTGAATTCCGTGGGTTGGGTTGATTTTTGACAGCCAATTATCTACTCGAGGGATATAGGCCCAGAGGGGAGTGCCCTTCGTGGGGGTCTTTCTAAGGGAACCTAACCCGTATTTGCGCATGGAAATCCATTGTTCGAATAAAACCACGAAAACTCCGAACGATTAGGCCGACGGGCACGATTGGGCTTGAATCCAGCACCCCCCGTCTACCAGCTTCGAGAGCAGAACCTCTCGGCCACTGGTGGGGCACTAAATTCAGTGGAAAAATCAGATTCTCTCAATCACGTCGCATTTATTAGATACAGGGCGGTTACGTAAAATCAAAAGTGAAATATTTTACAAAAATTGACCGTTTGAAATACAAACAAAACACAATACCAAGTGTTTCAAAAGTTCGGTGCGAAAGTAAAACGCATTAAAAAAATCTATGGGTCGGAGAGACATGCGGTTTGCAGATAAATATTCAGCGTGGTATGGGATTTTGTATGACACCAGTAAAAAAATAGTTCAAATTCTCGACAATAGAGGGCGCTATTGCCAATAATTCCATGGAATCATTCTATATTGCTTACACAACACAAGATTTGGATACAAAAAAGTAAACATGAGTATTCTCTAACGTTTTTTATCCAAATCTTGTGTTGTGAGAGCAATATTGAAATATTCCATGGCATTATCTGTAACAGCGCCCTCTATTGTCGAAAGTTTGAACTATTTTTTGTTGGTGTCATACAAAATCCCGTACTACACTGAATATTTATCTACAAACCGCATTTCTCTCCGACCAATAGATCTTTTTTTATCGCTTTTTACTTTCGCACCGAACTTTTGAAACACCCGGTATTTATCAGTAAAAAAGTTTTCAAAAACCCAAACTAGGAGCTAATACGAGCACGAAACTGTTCCACAAAAGCCAATAATGTTAATATTAACAATGTTATTTTTCGAAACAGGATTATGTCTTTCTTGATGCCAATGCTGAATGTTTTGATAGTTACGTTTTACAGCAGAATGCATCCAAATAAAGATTTAACCTACATAGTCATTCATTTCCTTATTATTTAACCACAAAATGTAAATTATAATTTACATTTTACCACGTATTTTATAATTTATGAAAAAATTAAATTCTAAAATTTTGTAAAACCCTGACGTGATAGAAAATTTCTGATAGCAGATTCGGATTCTGCATGCAAAAATACACTGCTCAAAGAAATTAGGGAAGCACATGGTTTTAACGGAATTACGCAAATATTTACACCGATAAGTAACGTAAAATAAAACATCCATAATTTAAAGTGCTGTAGAAAACAGATAAAGAAAACTTCACACGTAAATTAAAGTTTATGACGTCAAAAACTGGAAAAGGGTGATAAGTGCAGAAATCCGGATTTTGCAGAAACGTCTGTTTCACTACCTCAGTCGTAAAGTTTAATTGCTCAGCTTGTGTTTTGAGAAAAGGTGGCTTGAAAATGTCAGAACAACACGATTTACCGCAATCCATGGCTTGGCGTGTTATCGGGACAGTTGAATTTGGGGAAGCACAACGAAGTGTAGTGGGCGCTGTTGGAGTCGCAAGAAGTGTTCATGAAAGGCTGTGGAATCGATTCCAAAACATATGGAATGGTAGTCATCGACAAGTGCAAAGTCGAAAATGTGCTAACACAGAAACTGATGACCGATATATCCTGTTAACAGACCGTCGAGGCGGTACGGTCAATGCTACTCAGCTGCAAAAACAGTTGTTCTTGGCCAAAGGACGAAGGGTGTCCAGCCATACAGTCCGAAATAGGCTTCATCAGGGTGGTCTCTATGCACGTAAGCCAATGGACTGTATTCCGTTGACCTCAAGCCACTGTGCGGCCCAAAGAAGGTGCGGAACTGAACATCGAGTTTGGAGGCAACGTTGTTGGAGTGAAATTCTGTTTACAGACGAGTCCCGATTCAGTCTGGATGTGACATCTGATGTGTTTTGACATGGAGAGAAAGAGGCACTCAAAATAATCCCACGTTCGTTCGTGAAAGGTCACATTACAGACGAGGTGGGTTGATGCTCTTGGCTGGAATCAGCATAGATGGTCGTACGGGCCTGCATATCATTCGGAATGACACTTTGACGGTCCGGAGTAATACAGACGAGATACCGAGACCTCATGTCGTATTTTATGTTGCAGTAATTAGTGATTTCTTTTTTTCCATGCATGATAATGCCAGACTTTATACAGTTCGTCTTGTGGAAAACATGCTTGAAGCTAAAACAATACAGCGTATGGAATGACCAGCATGCTCTCTTGACCTAAATCCGATCGAGCATGTTTGGGTCATACTCAAACGACGCATTGCTGCGTGACCGAGGCCTCCTTTTACTGTCCGGGACATGGAGATTGCAATTCTTGAGCATTGGAACAGTATTCCCCAAGTCTTATCGTTAACCTCATCGCATCCATGGAAAACCGGTGTGCAGAAGTCTTAGCTGCTCGAGGAGACCACATGCCATATTAAAAATCTTGCATCATTTCTAAACAATACTTTTTTTATGATTTACATGAAACCAAATTATTGCCATAAACCATCTTTTCATGTTCTTTTCATCTTTTCAAAAAATAAAAACTCCCTTACCATTTTTTGCGTCTTTTTTTATGTATTGCGCATTGCTACACGTGTACTATCCATTTTATGCCCATACATTGCTGTTTTGCACTGTTCTCTTCACTTTTTTGCTTGCTCCCTTAATTTTTTTGAGCAGTGTACATAAAAAAAAATTTTTTATTACAAATCAGATACAAAATGGCTGTTGAGTGTTGAATAGTGTAATTTTTGCTACTTCAGGGTCTGACATGAATACCAAAATATAAAGCAACATTTTTAGGAAAGCATTCATTGCTAGTAAAAATAGCATAAATTACTTCTGAAATACCACTTTAACCCCTTAACGCTCGAATTAAATTACGGTTGAAAAATTCAAATTGTTTATTGGCACCACTTTTATGAAAAAGAAATATTCACCTTATTTAATGGCAGGAAAAACGACACTAAAATATAGCCAATTTCACTATTTTATAAAACTGGTGGGAATCAAACAATTTGAGTAAAAGACACAGCCCGAGAATATGACGGGAGCGAGAATTAAGGGGTTAAAGGTGATTCAAAATTGATATCAAAAATCGTTTTAGAAAAAAACACAGTCATATGAAATATCTTTTACGAACTTAAAGTGCATTAAAAATGCAAACAAGTCGGAAACCGTACGTCAGACGCGTCAAATGACGTGCACTCGTACTGTAACTAGTTTTATAAATATTCAGATCTTGGTGCGATAGTTTATGCACTCTTATGCAAAAATGCATGAATACAGAATTTATTACGATTCTATACATTAAATTCAGTAATACGGAAATAATTGGACCCCCTTAAATAGGACGTAATCACCATGGCAACATAGAATCATTACCTAATACCTATCATGGGATATCATTGAATTAATTACGCATGATAGGATTTAATAGAACAAAGAAAACTTTTATTAATATCTTTTTAAGTTTTGCTTCGATTTTCATAAAATTTGAAATGACAAAATTCTGCAAGGATTATATACAGTAGCGCTCAAAAGTATTTTGACAGCCTTATATTCTCTCTTATTTTATTTAATATAAAAATGTAAAAGAAAATATATTCCCTATAATTGAAAACACTATGACTGCAGTTATTCAAATGTATCAAGTTTCAACTTGGTTGTTTACATTCGGCGCCACCGAAGAAATATGACTCCTCCTTAGCTCAAGTGATTCAAGAAAAGCCGCTGGAAATGCACTTAAGAAAGGTAGACTGCAAACAGAATTAGCTCGTTCTTTTAACGGGTCTCGGCAACTTGTTATTACATGGAATAAAGTTTTTAATAAACAGAAATAGATCGAAAATAAGCCTCAAAGTGGCCATCCGAAAAAACAACTTGCAATGTTGACTGTATTATAAAATTGATATCTACAAGTGATTGTCGTAAGTCCGCTGTAATAATAAAAAATGAATTGAAAGAAATAAACTGCATAGAAATACACGTTTCATCAGTCAAACGACGCCTAAACCTCTATGGTTTACAAGGCAGAAGACCAGTTAAAACACGTTTGTTATCCACTAAGAATAGGCAGGCTAGAGTTGCATTTGTAAAACGGCATAACCCTTTCAGGGGCAAAGCAATTCCATTGCTAAAGTGTTGAAATTAATGATTGACACCGGAATTTTGGTTTAAAAAAATTCGGTTTATTATGTGTGTGAAATATAGCTTTTTCTTATTTACAAATAAATTTGTTTTCAAATTCCGGTATCAGTCATTAAATTCAACACTTTAGCAATGGAATTGCTTTGCCCCTGAAAGGGTTATGCCGTTTTACAAATACGACTCTAGCCTTCCTATTCTTAGTAGATAACAAACGTGTTTTTGTTGGTCTTCTGCCATGTAAACCATAGAGGTTTAGGCGTCGTTTGACTGATGAAACGTGTATGTCTATGCTGTAATTTTCTTTCAATTCATTTTTTATTATTACAGCGGACTTACGACAATCACTTGTAGATATCATTTTTAGAATACAGTCAACATTGCAAGTTGTTTTTTTCGGATGGCCACTTTGAGGCTTATTTTCGATGTATTTCTGTTTATTAAAAACTTTATTCCATGTAATAATAAGTTGACGAGACCCGTTAAAAGAACGAGCTAATTCTGCTTGCAGTCTACCTTTTTTAAGTGCATTTACAGCGGCTTTTCTAGAATCACTTCAATATTTTTTACATTTCGGCATTTAAAAATAATCACATTAAGTCAATATAAACACTATTCGAAGCTATAGCGCCACTGACACCTTCAACAATTAAATGCAAACTAATTGTCAAAATACTTTTGAGCTAAGGAGGAGTCATTCGGTGGAACCGAATGTATACAAACAAGTTGAAACTTGATACATTTGAATAACTGCAGTCATAGTGTTCTCAATTATAGGGAATATATTTTCTTTTACATTTTTATATTAAATAAAATAAGAGAGAATATAATGTTGTCAAAATACTTTTGAGCGCTACTGTGTATTAAATTTCAAACTATTTGGTTGGGTAGTTTTTGGGCCGTTATATGCGGACAGACGGACAGACAGACGGACGGACCACACGACGACTATAGGTGCTACGTAATTATATAATATAAACGTATCTAAAAACGGATAATTTTCGCAGATTTTCTGATAATTTCTTGCAAATATTAACACGACTAACCAAGAAATATTTTTATAAAACGCTTTCTTTTTATCTATATTATAAAAGACAAACACTGACGTCATTTTGCGAATGGCAACACTTGCAGATGAAATTTAACTTTTATTAGCATTTAATGCAATTTTTTAAACTTCTAAATACCGCACATTTTCAATTTTTACACCGTCGAATAGAGAAAAAAAAATGTACTTTCAAATGCAATTTGTTTCAAAACTATATCGTAATTTATTTGAAAACTGTATCGCAATTTACTCAAATTTTATTGTTTTTTAATTAAATTTCAAGCCTGATTTTTTTTTCGAAACTATCTCTATCGCCTGCAGACGATTACGAAAGGTAAATCCGTTTGCACTTAAATTAATATATATAAAAGCTCGGCATTTATTTCAAGCCTCTATTCTACAACAAAATTAAAACATTCATCAATAAATAAATAAAACGATAAAATATAAATAAAGCACAAACTTAAATCACGGCTTTCTCACCGCAATCTTTCAGGTTATTTGGTTATACGTTTTTTCATTAATTTTTGATTAATTACAATTTTTTTTATGAAACACTATGTTTTAACGATATGTAAGTAACTATATCAAAAGCCGCTTGCAGAACCTATCGAAAAAAAGTCCATTCAAAGCTGTGCCTTTAATATGTGAAGAGAAAAAAATATGTTATAACATCAGAAATACAGTCAATCAGGTTAACTTTGAACCACGGGGTGTAACTTTGCACCACCTCCCATTTTTCAATATTTTTGACTCTAAAAGACTAAATAAACTCCAGAACTGTGCTCTGTTGGCAAGGTTCTAAACTGGGATTTCTACTCTTTAGTTTAGAAAATAAATTAGCAACATTATACACAATTAACCCTCTGTCTACCAGAAGGGTCCAATGGACCCGACATGTATATTCAAAATATCTATTCAAACGAGAAATTTCTTCAAAACAAACTAAATATATAAATCAGACAATAATAAGTTAAATAAACAAATTAAATAGTTTTAAGTAAAAATTCTGGTGTAGAATGTTTTTATAAAACTTGAGTAAAATTTCCGGTAGTTCTAGGGTTAAAGGCATCATCTAACTATTTTTATGAAGTACTGTTTTCAAGGTAATTTAGAATGCTGTTTTGAAGTTGTTGTAATCCAATTAAATTTTCGTAGTAAGTAACAATATACTTCTTTATCAGACATATTATTATCTAAATGTTGTAAATGTGTTAATATTTTGTGATTATTTATTTATTAATAGTTAATAAAATGTAAAATAAGAAAGCACTAACCTTTTACCGCATTTTCAGGGTAACTTTGAGCCGGCTCAAAGTTACACTGATGCTTATAATTTACTGATTAAAGGTGCTACTATCGAAATTTTCCCATATTTGCACGTATATTGTATATAAATTTCGAAAGTGTGCATTAGATATAAGATGTAAATATTTTCACAAATATGTGTAAAATACATAAAATTCATTTAGAGGCGTGATTAGAAGCGGAGCTACTCAAATTTGACATTTCATACGTTCGACGTTTTTTATTCTTGTTTGAATAATTCTAGTACGTGTATGTATTACTGTAACTATGGATATATTATTGAGTTAAAACATTGAAAATTGTTTTTCACTGCATTTTTATGTTTTATATGAGCAATAAACAGGTTTTTTTTATTTCTAAATGTTGGTTCTTTTCTTCCACTTTTCTGATGCCTGATATTTGTTGTAATATCATAAATTATACAAATCTTGTGATGTTGAGAAATGTAAATTCGGAGTCTTTACATATCTGAAAACATTTTTTTGGTGTTTATAGTTGTCCTGGCTACAATACTTTTTTTATAATTAATTATTTTATATAAAAATTTATCATATGGTGCAAAGTTTCCCTAAATGGCTGAGTAACTTTGAACCAGGCTAAAAATCCATTTTTATTGCTCTTATCCTTATTATTCCTTAATTTTTGATAGTCAAACAATAATTTAGGATCATTTCTTCTCTTTTATGCCCCTAGTTGCGACAATATTCTTCAAATAAGAGTGTGGCATCTGAAAATAGAGAAAATGCGGATCAAAGTTACCACCCTGATTGACTGTA
Source organism: Maratus speciosus (assembly GCA_963932465.1). Classification (NCBI taxonomy): domain Eukaryota; kingdom Metazoa; phylum Arthropoda; class Arachnida; order Araneae; family Salticidae; genus Maratus; species Maratus speciosus. The sequence continues at coordinate 574,559,890 of OZ010787.1, forward strand.
ATATATATAATGGTTTTTACCTATATCCTGTATTTCGAGAAGCCCTGGTTTATCCCCTTATATATATAAATAGCTCGGCATTTATTTCAAGCCTCTATTCTGTAACAAAATTAAAGCATTCATCAATAAATAAATAAAACGATAAAACATAAATAAAGCACAAAGCTGTGCCTTTAATATGTGAAGAGAAAAAAATATGTTAACATCAGAAATAATATATATAATTGTTTTGACCTATATCTTTTAATTCGGGAAGCCCTGGTTTATCCCCTTATATATATAAATAGCTCGGCATTTATTTCAAGCCTCTATTCTGTAACAAAATTAAAGCATTCATCAATAAATAAGTAAAACACAAACTTAAGCCACGGCTTTCTCACCGCAATCTTTCAGGTTATTTGGTTATATGTTTTTTCATTAATTTTTGACTAATTGCAATTGTTTTATGAAACACTATATTTTAACGATATGTAAGTAAGTATATCAAAAGCCGCTTGCCGAACCTATCGAAAAAAAGTCCACTCAAAGCTGTTTCTTTAATATGGGAAGAGAAAAAAATATGTTAACATCAGAAATAATATATATAATGGTTTTGACCTATATCCTGTAATTCGGTAAGCCCGGGTTTATCCCCTTATATATATATATATATATATATATATATATATAGCTCGGCATTTATTTCAAACCTCTATTCTATAACAAAATTAAAGCATTCGTCAATAAATAAATAAAACGATAAAATATAAATAAAACACAAACTTAAGTCACGACTTTCTCACCGCAATCTTTCAGGTTATTTGCTTATACTTTTTTTTATTAATTTTTGATTAATTGCAATTATTTTTATCAAACACCATGTTTCAACGATATGTAAGTAACTATATTAAAAGCCATTTGCAGAGCCTATCGAAAAAAAGCATTCAAAGCCTTTAGCATATGAAGAGAAAAAATATGTTAACATCAGAAATACTATATATGAGGCGTTCAGAAAGCAATCCGACTAAATTCTTTTTAAATGGCGTTTTTTTAAACAAAGTTGCGTGGAAAATTTTCTATATATTTATATAGTGATAAAAAGTTACCCTCAGGGATCGCATTGTATGAAGAAATTTTTATTGCTCATACCAGAAACCTTAATCAGTAATCTTCATGATCATTTTATTTAAAAAGTGCTATAGAAAGGTACGATGAAGATATTATTTTCTAAATAGTGGTAAGAACAATAAAACTTTCCCTACAGAATGCGACCCCTGTACCCTTAATTAAAAGAAAATTAATGAGTTCAATCAAAATATCCTGAGAAAAAATATTATATAGATACAATGTTTTTATAGTTACAATAACTTTAACTGTTTATACTGAACATTTTCATTTGATGGAGTTAATCGATTTGTGCACTGAACGGCTCATATAATGGTTTTGACCTATATTCTGTAATTCGATAAGACCGGGTTTATCCCCTCGTATATATAAAATGCAATAATTCTCAGTGATTAATTTAAGAAAGCATATATTTCTAACCAAAGATATTTCTCAACGCCTTTAAGCAACACTTCTAATAATACAAACTATCGTAATTTTCCGCGTATACGCCGCGGCTTAGTTAAGTCTTTTTCACACCGGAAATTTTATTTAAAAAATGAAGTCAAATAAATGCTAAGCAAAAACAAGTCACATTTTATGTAAAGCAAATTCTGATAGGAAATAGAGTTATCTGAGCTGCGGCGTATACGCGGAAAATTACGGTGATTAAACTAATTTAGATATTTTAAAAATCAGAAAAAAGTAGTTAAAATTAAGCATTTTGCTCAATATGTCATCACAAAAGATTGCTTGCATGTTTGAAAACATATTTTTTAAACGAAAAAAAAATCTAAAACGTATAATAAGAACAATAAGATATTTGCCGCAAAATTTGAATAGCTAAAACGCAGGAAACATGATAAAATATTTACATACCTTTTAAGTTAAGTGACCAATAGTACTTGTTCGAAATGAACGCATTATTGTATGTAAATAGTACAACGGTCAGCAAACAGCAGATTGCCTTGATATGTCTGAAATCAATAGATCTACGTTATCTACAGATAAAAGTTCCGAAGTTCTGGAAGTGATCCGATTTCAGTTTTCTTTTTCGCGAAAGAAACTAACGGTTGCATGGTGTTTAAATCATTCATATATTTTTCCTACTTTTCGTACCTAAAGACGTATTCTTTTGGTTTCGTACCAATTCGCGTAAACATTAAAACTAGCTATGCATAAACGTTGGCACTCGAACCACCAAGATACCACTATTTTTATTCATAATAATTTTTCTTATTTAAGGACATTAAACTTTGATATTAAATAATTCGTAGATGACCTTTCGAATATTGTGGTGGCAAACGACCGTCAGGCAAAAAAGTTATGCGGCACTACATTTGACATTTGACACTTGAAGTCCACCGAAGTCGAGATTGCTTTGGGGTCTATAGCTACAATGGCCGTAGTCTCGAATGATCCTTTATTTTATGCACAGAAATAATTACACAAACTAGATATACAAATTCGTTAACATACAAGGCCGAGATAGCACAAGGAAATTACAACACCAGAGAATTACAGCCGGGAGCTCCACAAAGAGTGTGCAACAGAGCCAGCGGGAGTCGAACCCACAGACCACCTATGCTCTCAAATGATTAGCGGCGTGGTCCCTTAAGGGGCCACACTAGTCACTCAAAAAGACCCGGATGATAATGTTAATCCTATGGGGAAGTTATTTTCAGTATCTCGCTTAAATTTTGATATTTTTGAATGATTATTTTTGCACAGGATAGCTGAGGACGATTTAAATCCGGGCTAGTTTTTATTTTTTGATTTTGGTTTCAGATTTTTTTTTTTAATTTCTTTTACTTTTGGAACTGATTTGAACCGGTACTGAAATTGAAACTACCCTAATATAAAAAAAAAACTATAACCAAAATTGAAAAAGAAAAAACTAGCCCGGTTGTAGATCGTCCTCAGCTATCCTATGCAAAAAAAATCATTCAAAAATATTAAAATTTGAACGAAATATTTGAAAATAACGCTCCCATAGACTTAACATTAGCGTTTTTCTTTCTTCCCGTGAATTAAGTGGGCTCTTAAGAGTGTTCTCAAATCCAAAAGGCAACTTTCTGACATAGTTTTAATTTATTTTTGTTTGAAAATGCATAAAACTAGCTGGTGTTGTTGTTCAAAAACCATGTAATTGAGCTTTTTTTTTCCATTTTTTTTTTTTTTTTTTTTTGCAAACGCAATAGATCTTTCAGAAAATAGTGCTAAGATGCGTGTTTTGAACCAAATTTTCACGCGAAGGAAGAAAGAACATTCAAGAGCGGGCGAAAAACGTGTTTGTCACGTGACCAAAATCGTTTATACTCAATAGGTAATTGATTGATCAAAAAATGGAAAAAACAGTTCAATTCCAAATCGCTTCCATGGCCAGGCTTTCTAATTTTATACCTTTCCATTAAAAAATGAATTTGTAAATGTGTCAAAACGTTTTGCGCTTGTTAAGCAGAGCAGTTAAGAACAGCCTTAATTACTCGGCCATGGAGGCCCCCAGCACTACATTAACCCTTAAATACCGGGTGTTGCTTTTCGGCAACATACGCAATTTAGGCTCTAAAATACTATTAGAATAATATTGAAGCTATAATGCCTAATGTTGCCAATAAAATACATTTTGAAAATATTATTTAATCGATTTTCACCATGTAGATGGCAAAACTTGTGCCGTTTGAGAATAAAGATAGATTTATTTTTTCAATGGTTGCTACTTGTTCTTTTTGTTTTGTTTGGAAGCTTGCGAAATACCCTATTTTGTTCTGCAGTGAGCAAGTAAAATTTGTCTACTATTATAGTTCCTAAAATTCTTGTGTGTTTAATATTATAGAATTTTATCGAGGAATAGTATTTTTTCAATTAATGACCAGTATCGTCGATGAGTAACAAGCTGTTTTTTAGCCTTAAAGCATACTTAAAACAAAATATGATTTTTTTAAGTATTTTTCCCATGATTTATTTAAAAAATGAAAGCCGAAAAACATTATTACAATGATTTTTTAAAAATCAGGCATTTAAGGGTTAAACAATACTAAGTACTTTACAATATAAAAACAAACAATATTTGCCAAACTTTTTAATTTCACATAAATAATACTACAAAGCTATTTTTATTCAGTTTGTGGACGAGAATTTATTAATTTAAATTTTTCATCAAGCATATTTTAAGTTAACGTATCTTTCAGTTGTAATTCAAATAAGAAACAAGTCGGAAATTGTACGTCCAACGTGGCAAATGAGGTGCACTCGTATTATAACTAGTTTTATAAATATTCAGATCTTGGTGCAATAACTGTTGCACTCTTATGCAAAAATGCATGAATACAAAATTTATGACGATTCTATACATTAAATTCAGTAATACGGAAATAATAGGACTCCATCTTAAATAGGACGTAATCACCATGGCAACCTAAAATCATTGCCTATCATGGGATATAACTGAATTAATTACGTATGATAGGATTTAATAGAATGAAGAAAACTTTTATCAATATCTTTTTAAGTTTTGATTGAATTTTTATAAAAATTTCAAATGGCTCGACAGAATTCTGCAACGATTATATATATTAAATTTCAAATCATTCGGTTGGGTAGTTTTATGCGCTGTTATAGGCGGACAGACGGACAGTCAGACGACGACTATAGGTACTACGTATTTATATAATTATGAAAGCACATAAAAATCACCAACACACGATTTTAGAATTTAGTTGTACAATAATGTCCTGTTAAAAAAAAAAAAAAAAAAAAAAAAAAAGGGTAGTCCATTTTCAGATTTGAATATGCGAAACTTTCCTATTCTTTGTGTGTAAATAGTTTAAAGGTCATCAGATCATTTAGTTAAATATCGATGCGATAAAAAAAAATTCTTATTGAATTCAGAACAAGGTACATTGACACAAATACGTGCCGATACTAGTCATTGAATCCTAATCAATTTGTCGCCGGATTGTCCGGTTGTTAGAGGGTTGGCTGCTAGGCAAAATGTGCCGTGTTCGAATCTCGACTCAGATATTGATGTTTGTAGGGGGTAGAGTTCCACTTTTCAGGTCGTCTCAGTTTGTTTAGCCCTCGTGTGCAAAAGATGACCGCCCGCAACCAGCGAACCCAATAAAGTTTACGTGAATAATCTGAATTTATTTTATTGAAGAACACATTTCCATTTGAATTTGTTGCTTAAAAAAAATTCATATTTAAAATCTATTACAATATTTCGAAACTCAATACGGGTCTATAGAAATACTCCCATTAGAATTTCGAAAACAATATTTTGCTTTATTTTTTTCCCCATTGCCATACTTAAAAAATGCATGAAATATGACATGCTTGTTAACAAAAAATATTTTAAGCATTCTACAGTTTATCTCTCATAAAGATAATACATAAAATATATTATTTTATAAAGATAATTCATAAAATATATGTCATGTCAGTATCATACAGATGATAAAAAAAGAACAGATAGTGACAGCTGTAAAAAAATGTGTTTTATCAGCTATTCTGAATATTATCTGAATATCTTCCTGCAACTTTATCATATTTCATTACTTTTTTAACATGTTTTGATATTTTTTCACAATCTTATTATATTTTTTTTCACTTTATAATATAAAATTTAAATAGCCAAACATTTTCGTTTGTTGTTTTGAAACACGTATTGAATATAAATATATATATATATATATATATATAGATCGAGTTGAGAAAAAAAAATGACACAATAACTTTACATCCTAGTGATATATCGAAATATTAAATTGGAAAAATCACAGAAATAACATTCAATACCATTCAGTTACTGTCAATGAAATGCTAGAAGCAATCGATTTTTTTTTTTTTTCGCTTTATAGAAATTAGTTTTTCCCGTTTTAGATTATGTCTGCTGAAAACTAAAATCTACATAATCGATTTTTAGTGTTTCCATCAATAGTTACGTTTTATTTTAAGCATAACTTCTTTCTAATAAATCAAGATGTGAAATGCTTAAGAAAATTTCATATTATGAATAATAATAGAACAAGAAAAGATAAAGAAAGTCAGCTTTTCAATTGAACAAAGGTATTTATTGGATTTTAAATTATTATGGAAATATGTTTTAAAACTTTAAAATTACATCTATTGAATCAACCATATAAGCATAAAGGAAAAGTCCTTCTGAAATTTACATAGTATGATTTTATAAAAGAAATATATGTGCATTATGTACGAGATAAAAATTCAAATAGAGCATCTTGTTTTATTTTACTATTGTACTTTTATAAAAAAGAAATTAAAGAAAAAATAATTAGGGTTTTTGTTAACGTAGATAAATAATACTGGACAACAATGGTTCTTTCACGGAACTGAAAGTAGTTGATTCTCGATTAATTTTTTGCGCTGATTCCGAATATGCTTTCCGTTTTCCTCTAGATGGTCCAGTTTTTGAATAGAGTTTAAACAAATTTAAACTTTTGTGTGTTTTTTTATGCAAATTTTATATACAATAAATGTTAGATTGAATTACTTTTTCTTGGACTATTTGCTTCCAGTGTTGCCAGTGGGCTACTTTTTTAAAATTCAGATTTCTTGATTGGCACCACTTTTTTGAAATGGTAAAATTCTCTTGTTTTCGCCTTAATTAATATGTCATCAAATAAGGCGAATTTTACTATTTCAAAAAAGTGGTGCCGATCCAGAATTATGAATTTTTAAAAAGTAGCCCACTGGCAACACTGTTTGCTTCAGATAAATGCCACGATCTGAATATTCTTAACATTTATCTGTCAGTTATTAAGCCTAATTTGCATATTTTTCAGTGGTGTAATATTTACATTACTATCAACTTTAAAGTAGTCACCAAGGAATTGACGTAATGTTTTTCTAGACTAGATTTTTATGCTGATGTCAAATCTGTAATCTGTTTCCTCATATCACGTCTAGTGTTTGAGTAAAATGAATTTCTACTTTTGTACGGTGTGACACAACTTTGATATAAGATGCTTTTTAGGGGTGTGTACCCCACTGTAACGGTGTCAGATTCCTATCAGGGACATAAACAACAATTTATATAATCGAAAAAAATATTTGAAAAAGTAGTAGAATTTATCCTAACTAGTTGAAGTACTCCACAAAGTAGCATAAAAAGCGATTTCTAGCTTTTTTGACCGAAAAATAAAATTTCTCTTTTTTAAAAAAAACTAGACGTGATAGACGAAAACAGATACCAGATTTGAAACCAGAGCAAAAAATTGTTTTAGAAACATATTAACGTACTCGTGTGGCAGAAATATTTGGACGTCAAGAAACATTATTAGAAAAACATAAAAAATATGCAAATTAGGCACACTATTGCGCGGTCACATGTCAGTATAATCTCAGAAACAACGCTTTTGTAAAGTAAACGAGACAGTAATCATAACATAAAACAAAAAAAAGAGTCTGATCATGTTTATGCCTTAAATTTGCATATAATTGTACCAAATTTGCAAATATCTCAAAAACAAGACCTGCTCGAGTAAATCTAAAACTAGATTCGAAATCAACACAAAAAAAAATGCATAAGAAACAACTAATTTCGATTTTGTGAAAGAGTAAAAGTTCAAATTTGTTGACCAATGCAATCAACTGATAAATATACCCAAGAAAGCTGGATAACAAGACAATATTTTCGCAAGCAGCATCAGGTTTGAATGATTATATCGACTTTTCAGGAAAGAATATGCGTAGTTTTGGAATGGGTTTATTAGCTTAATCTCATAAATAAATACTTAAAGAGTAGCTAAAGTGATAAAAATTAGTTATACGTACACAGACATTTTTGGAATTGCTTACTACTTTGAAGATTTTGCCATATTCTGAAGTCATCATAAAAAGTAATATAATTATATATACAGGGTGTTTTAAAAAAGATTAAACATACTGTATGGGTTGGTAGAGTACACTACAACAAAACATTCAGGAAACCAGCAGGGTCGCAGTTCATTTATTCGGTCAAAGTATGCAGGACTTTTCATTCCAATTCAAACCTGTATTTCCGTTCATAACAATAATGTAGATATATGTTTTAAATTTTCCGTTTTATGTGAAATGTAACGATATCACGGGAAATGGTGGAAGTAAGGCGCGCCACACACCAGGGAGACATGTGGCAGAAAAGCGTGAGGCATGCGACAATCTCACCCTCTTAACAAAGAAAAAACCGGTTTGAACAGCAGAATTTGCCTCATGTCTCACGATTATTGTCGCATGTCTCTCTGGTGTGTGGCGCGCCTCACTGTCCTTCGCCTCTAAACATAGTTAAACAAGACGCTCTTCGTTTAGGAATGTAGTTGACATTACATACGGTGACACTGACCGAACTGCTGTGCACTTCGAACAGCTTTCTTGATGTCATCACATTTCACGCAAAGCAAGGTAAATGTCGGTAAGTTGGAAAATGTCGTTAAAATATCCACTTTATTTTTACTTGCTTCTTTCAAAAGAAGAAAGTATTGTATTCGAAATTTTTTTCGCCTTCTGGTTTCCGACGGGTTTAGATGTTTTAGGGGTCAGAGATCCAGAAAAAGATGTTTATACAAAATGTATGTCTGTCCGTCTGTATGTTTGCTTTGCATCATCAAAAAGTGTATGAAGTTATGCATAGAATTAAACCAAAATTTTTGTTTATGTTTTTGGCTATGGCCAGCAGGTCTTCGTTGAATTTAGAAATATTCCGACAGAAGGGGACGCTGTAATAGTGGTTTTGTGGCATTTTCATTACTGTACCATCGAAAAATGCATAAAGTTATGCATAGAATTGAACTAAAATTTTTTTGTGTGTTTTCGGCTATGGTCAGCAGGTCCTCCTTAAAATTGGAAATATTCCGCCCGAAGGAGTCGCGGTAATAGCGATTTTGTGCCATTTTCGTTATTGTACCATCGAAAAGTGTTTGAAGTTATGCATGGAATTGTAGCAAATTTCATGCGTACGACTCTGGTTATGGCCAGCAGGTCCCACGTGATTTTGGTAACAATCCGCCGGAACGGAGCTCTGTCATAGAGATTTTTCTAAATTTTTCATGGTTCTATTGTACATCCGCTGATTATGCAGCGACAGGCAATTCGCATCCAGCTAACTTGGCGAATCTCAAGCAGCTAACAAAAGAATAACAAAAAATATTGATTTTATTAAATATTATGATTGATATTAACTCTTTCTTTCTCCGATTAGTCAAATGAAGCAGGAACTTAAGATGAAAATCAAAGTTGGTGTAATATTGAAGTAATAACACTGAAGTGTTAACATGTGTAACAACTTTTTGAAATGTTATATGTATGAGAAAGAAGAAAGTTTTGGGATTGGCACATCCGACTAGTTAAAGTTATGGATAAAAATCCGGGTTCGTATTGGAGTGAGACACCCTGTATTTTTATCCGAATAAATGAACTTCGACTCTGTTTCATATGCAAAGTTATTCTCAAAGTATGTTCTACCACCTCATAAAACTTTGTTCTACTTTTTTTAAACATTGTCTAGATGTATGATGTAAAAAGGACGATTCCGTTCCATATAATTTTCTACTACAATCTAACGATATAATACCTAGTTTGGTCACATATCTTTAAAACGGGTAAGTTTCTATTTATAAAATGTATTCGCAAATAATTCGTCTATTGGATTGTTTGGAAAGTAATTTTGTTGTATGAATGCCATTTATTGGGCTTTTAAAAAGGTCCATTCGAAACCATATTGTCATTATATTTTATGACAACTGACATTTAGAAGTTTATTTATATATGTATTTATTTTTTTATTATTATTCTGTGCATATTTTTGGGAGGGGGTAGTATGGCATGAAAAATGGAAAAGAAAAATAAACATTTTCTGATATTGTATTTTTTTATATCATAAGAATGTTGTTTAAGAAGAAAATACTTAAGGTAAGTGTACCAGAAATGAGCCATATATGACCTATAATGGGTCACCTTCTTCAGGATTCTTACGGTACTTTGAATACCAGCAGAAGAGTAACATTCTCCTTAAGGGAGCACAGTACTTTTGAGTTTGCCGAAACAATCAAAAACATTTTCTTAAAACTTAAAAGTACCAAAACGCAGACAATATGCAATTAAGATGTTTTTCCCCTTCGTTGCATTGTTTTTTACAAAGTCTTATTTTTCTTTTAGTAACAATTTTTTAAATAATACAGTTAATAATTCATATATTTATTGTACGGAGCCCTCTGAGCACAAGAAATACTCGCACTTTACCGTTTATTTTTTATTAATTGGCTTCTTTAACTTTTGGAGCAGGTTTCAAAAGTGAATGCATCCTCATAAAGAAAAAAAAAACCTGCAAGCTAAATCGTAACATGGCTTCTGTTTGGTGGTAAACACAGTATTATAATCTCATTGTCAAATGCTTTTATCGCTATACCATAAGTTAAATGACTAGAATGTTTATTATATATTAGCATCGCGGTAAAAGTAATATTTAACTCTTTACATTGCTTACACTTATTTCAAAATATTTCTCAATTACGCTATCTTGCATTCAAACAAACGGCAGCCTATACTGAATGCTTTATCAAAATATCATATAGATATAAACGATTAAAGGCGCCATATACAATAGCCAGTTAGTGAAAGGATGAAAAGCACCATATGCATCATTTTCACGCTCTTAGCATATTTTATATACAAGGGGGTCATAATTAGACTGTCAGTACTCAGAGTGCTCTGTAGCGCGATTTAATTGAGAGAATGGCGTCAAATTTTGTGGGAAGATTAAACAAGAAAAGGGACGAATGATTCCGCGAAAAAAAATTAAAAGTTACTGCTAGAGGAATATGTAGCGCTCTGTAATAGAAAAGTAAGTTTAAAAAAATGACAAATCAATACTGAAATAAAATTGCCTTTTATTTAGCACATTTAATGATTTAATTCAAGCTCAATATGACAACACTTAAAAAAAGCTAAAACTTTATATAAATACTGATAAAGGCTCTTTGTCTGCAATTTCACTTACTGAGTCTCAAAGAAAGTAGCAGAAGAAGAAGAAATTCTTTATTCAAATTTTTTCAGGCTACATCCTTTCGCACAAAGCCACCTTGTTGGGCTTTTAAAGGTAATGTGTTACTTTTAGAAACCATTTGATTGAAAACTATGTGCAATAATGTCTCCTTCTTTAATCGAGCGTCCGTTACATGTCAAATATTTTTACCTCAACCAGTGCAACGCGTCAGCCGTTCTCCGTGCTTTTAGAACGCACAAAATAAATGAGTAAATGTAACGGTCCTTCGTCAGTTAATGGTTTAAAAGCAATGGTTGCGAAGTTTGAGAAAACAGATTCTTTGAAGGTTCAGTCAGGCAGGGGACGAAACCCCGTACTACAGGAGACAGGCTACAATCGAAGAAGTTCCAACGGTGATTGTCGACACAGCACAAGACAATATTGCTGCCAATTCCAGCGCTCGAGGGATAGCTCGGAACCTGTATATGCCTTATAGTACGGTATGGAAAGTGTTACGAAAGATTATACACTTCTATCCGTACAAGATCAGCCGTGCACAAGAGTTAAGTCACACCGATCATAAAAAGCGATTGACTTTTGTTCTCACCTTTCTTGCCAGAATGGCGGAGGATGTGCTTGCCCGTTGAAGATCTTATGGGGAGACGAGGCCCACTTTTAACTGAATGGAAATGTAAATACCCAGAACTTGAATTTGGGATAACAAATCACAAAATGCATTAAAAAAATCCCCTTACATTCAAAAAGATAACAGCTTGGTACGTTTTCACATCGGAAATTATCACAGGTCCATTCTTCTATGAGAATATTACCCCGACAGGACCGGTAACCTGTTCTGTTACTGGAGAGAAATATCACCAAATACAAAGCAAATTTGTAATTCCGGCATTTCAGAAAAGACAATGCTTAGATAAAATCATTTTCATAGCAAAATGGAGCCCCTCCACACATCGCTTTGCGGGTACAGCATCTGCTACGACAGAAATTCACACCAGAAAGAATCATCAGCTGCTGCTCCCCAACTGCATGGCTACCTCGGTCCCCTGATCTTACCCCACGCGACTTCTGGCAGTGGGGTTACCTAAAATTCAAGGTCTATCACGAAGTTGTCCAGGACCTGGCTATGCTGAAGGATAACATAACACGGAGTGTACAGGAGATTCCTGCAGATATCTTACTTTCTGCTGTTGTGCATGTTGTGCACAGAATGCAATATGTGGTCCACGAAAACGGCGGCGGCCACATTGAACCTGATTAGAATATGCTAAATAAAAGGCAATTTTATTTCATTATTGATTCTGCATTTTTTAAATCTCTCTTTTCTATTACACAGCGCCACATATTCCACTAGAGGTGACTTTTGGAACTATTTTATGCGGAATTTGTTCCCCATCTTTTTTAATCTTCCCACAAAATTTGGCCCCATTATCTCAATGAAATCGCGCTACAGAACACTCTGAGTACCGTCAGTTTAATTATGTCCACCTTGTATGTGGGGCATTCTCACAATCTTTTGACTTTTAAGTCCCTGAATAATAATTTTTATTTTAGTACATATTCTTGTGTGTTTTTTTTTTTCATATACTGGGGAATATCCCATTGCATTATTGCATAACAATATTAACGAGATAAATAAGTTTTGGACGATATTGGGAGTCTAAACCAGGACAACTCCTATATCGTTTCGTGTCCCTGATGCTGATTTTTAAGTTTGAAGCTGTCTGTATAAAACTGTTTCAATAAAAGTAAGTCGATGTAATTTTTTCCCGAAACTGGGACAATTGTTTTATATAAATATGTAGCACAAAATTATCCTGCACACATTTTAACGGTTGATATTATTTTTTGAACTCTGTCCCTAGGTTTTAGATTCCTTACCATCCCTCTTGCTAAACTTATACAGAAAATCACTTCAGATGCAGCCACAGAATTTTTTTTTCAAGTTTTTTCTCATGCAGAAGTATGCTAAAGAAAGAGTGTCTAAAATTCCTTGACAGGAAATTTACTGCAGAATTTAAATTAGAATTTAAATATCAATTTCAAGCATCGTGGCTTTATTGGTAGTCTTACCGTCCCCAAACTTTATTCCTGTACTTTTCGAGGTAAATTAATTTGTTTTTAATTTAATCCAATGTAAATAACTGTTTCTAAATATCAATGAACATTCTGGATATCACTTAGTCTTAACATGATTGGTCTAAAAATAGTGGTAGTTTTCCTTACCGTCCCATCCTTACGATCCTTTTTTTTTCCATTACCGTCCGTTTTTTCCTATACCATCCCCTTTTTTTTTCCTTCCGTACTTTCTTCAACACCTCTTTAAGACAATGTTATACCAAAATTGTGTGCTAAAAATGCTACATTGTTATTATTTCTTATTTGAATGTCCTGTGGGTACTATGCAAATTCATTATAAGCAAAAATTTAGAAGAAAATAGAAAGTTATAGTGGTAAAATGGTAAGAAAAATTAAACTCGTAAGTTTAACTTAAACCTAAGTTAAATTTAAAAAATTTTCGCTGCTGACCATTTTTTGCTTATTTTGAATCATTAAAGCATTCGTCTATCAGATTAAAATGTTATTTTAGCAAGTTTAATTTCACCAGATTTTTATTCCCGAAAGTCAAAAGATTGTGAGAATGCCCCATGTATTCAATAATTTTTTAGCGGCATAGACTTTGTTAATAATTGGATTAATCTGACAAGTGGATTCTCTAATATCTAATTAACAATACTCCATCTCTAGTTAACAATTGGAACACTAAAAATTCTGCAGGGCTAGCTTGCATCAATTCAGGAGGTTTTTATACGTGTGAAAATCATCATTAACTTTGATATTAAGAAGTTTAAGCATGATTTGGTTAATATTGCAGGCGTTTTTTTCCTGGTTCTTTTCGTGCTGCTTTTTAATTTTTTTTTTACATAAAAATTGTCTAAGCTTATAACTGAAAGCTGCATGTTTTGCTTTTATTATATTTCAATTTGTCAAATTAAATTTATCTTTAATCAGCTTATGTACAAGATGTAATTGCAAAGCTTTGTATTATTTAAATATTTATTAAACTTGTTACATAAAAAATACCCAAATATATCTAATAATAGTGAAAAAAGTGTCGAATTTAACGAAATGTTTTTTGTTTGCTAAGCATATATGTATAGCTATTTTACCGCACATAAGTTTCTTTGCTCAAAAATATTAATTTTCCGTTATTTTCTGATAACGGAATTTAATGAATGAAGTGAATTAATCTTGAATAAATGTTTCATACTATATGATGGATAAATAAGTTGAAACTAACTTCTTTTTTACTTTAAATACAAAATTTTTCTCACCGAACTACCACATCTATAATTTTTAAAATGGATATCAAAGCAGCAGCGGTCGTGCGATATAGCTTCAGAGACCCGAGCCCTCCTTCCCGCTTTTCGATTATTTTGATTTAATCAATTTTCCTTTTAAATTTGTTCGGTTTCAATTTTCCAACATTTTTTCAACCTGACTCCCGCAAGAGTCTCATCTTAACCCTTTCCGGCACAGACACTTTTTGTTGTAAAATGATGAAATGATTGACTGACACCGGAATTTACAAACGACTTTTTTAGATATTAAAAACGTGTTACTTTACATGTTCATTGTAAAAGCAAAATTTTACTAAAATATTCTTGGTGCCGTTCTTCAGTTTGGAATTAAAATTTAGTTTGGAATTAAAATTAGGTAATTCCGACCTGAACACACTGCGTCGGAAAGGGTTAAAGGGGAACGCAGGCAGGGACGTTGGACGGACACGCGGAACGCCGCGCTCCTTGAATTCTGCGGCGGTCTCCCAACCCACCCGTCACCGAGACTAATCAGAAGCTCGAAGCAGCAGCGGTCGTGGGATAGCTTCTGCGACCTCCGTCCCCGATTTTCGATTTCTTTGATTTAATCAATTTTCCTTTTAAGTTTGTCCGGTTTCAATTTTCTGATTTTTTTTTTCAACCTGGCTCTCGCAAGAGTCTCGGCTTGAAGGTGAACGCAGGCAGGGACGTTGGACGGACACACGGAACGCCGCGCTCCCCGAATTCAGCCTTAATGTAGCAATAAATATTTTATGTAAATGAAAAATGATGACTAACGTCTAAAATATAATGATCTAGCAAAACAATTGTGAAAAAATAACTAGTTGTATTTTTTATAAATTTATTTTTTAAGCGTACATATTTTACACCCACGTAACGCTAGTCGTTACTGGAAGTATTTCACTTGTAGCATTATTGTCCTAATATGATCTTTGTCTAATTGGTGCATTAACAATATTAAATAAAGATAACTTTTTTCTACTTTGGCGTTTGAAGACTTACTCCCTTAGCATAGTGGGGCAACATAGTTTGAGAAGTTTAGAACTAATGACTGTTGAACAAGAGCTAACCATAAAGTGAATACAGACAGAAAGCGTTGTTGAAAATTTCGTATCTATACAGATGATTTTACGTGAATTCAATTTTGAATTCAGAAACTTTCTATTTTGACAAGAAATTGTAATTTTTTGCTGAAAAAAACGGAAAATTTCCTTTTTATATTTTCTCGTTGTATGTTAAAAACGGAAATGTTTATTCCAAGATAGGCAAAAGGAAATTTTTCTTTTCAGTTGAGAGAAAACGGAAAAATTCCAGTAAAGTTTTATGTAATTGATGTTTTGCCCTATAACCAAGTGGACGTGGCCGGTCGGTGTAGGAAAGAGAACATTCATCCTCTAATGGCAAGTACCGATGTTGGAAGAAGGCAAAGCGATAAAAAACGTCTGTGATATTATTCAGAACAAATAGCTGTTCCGTGTAAATATGCATATGTCGATAGAATTATTATTATTTATTTATTTATTTATTTTTACAATTGCTTTATTGCTTACATAAATTTCTAAAAACAGAAATTTCCCATCTTGAATAGCGTGAAATTGCGAAATTTCTATCTTCAATACATGGGAATACTCAAACGAAAAGTTTTGAGATAAAATGAAGATAAAAACTTTACTGCCAGTACATTTTCCGTTTTTCAATGTTTCCAGAAAAGATTTCAGATTGGTGGATGCTCCGAATTCCAATTGCACCAAATCGAAAATCCCGCATAAGCTGGTTTACATATCGAGGCATAACTCTTTATTCATATAAG
Organism: Maratus speciosus; assembly: GCA_963932465.1. Lineage (NCBI taxonomy): Eukaryota > Metazoa > Arthropoda > Arachnida > Araneae > Salticidae > Maratus > Maratus speciosus. The sequence goes on from OZ010787.1 coordinate 574,576,118, forward strand.
AAAAATTAACTAGTAGTTATATTTAAGGGTACGACAACAACACACTTACAAAATCCTATGGAAAACGGCTAATATTGAAGTAACTCTTTTGTAACTCTTTTTTATGGCAAATACTGAAACGATGTCAATAGTTTTTTAAAAATATTTTTGGCAGTACCTAAACCAGAAATTGACCGTTTCCGTCTGACAAGAAATAAAAATAAAAAGTGCAACCGTAGTCACGCGATTTTGCAAAGAATTTTTCTTTTTTTAATTTAAGGTTATTTTATTGATTTTTCAGAAAAACAAAACGATAGAAATGTAGCTATCTATAATACCAAAAGAAAAAAGTTATAGAAATCGCTTCACTAGTTCTCAAGCAAAAACTGCATCAATATCAACTTCTTTATACAAGATTTCGCAAATTCATGTAAAGTCTTACGCTTATCAGAAAGGTTATCAGTTTGGACTTAAAAAAATTAATAATAATAAATCAACCAATAAAATTTCGAATCCACACCGGAAATTCCGAAAAAGGAATTTCTACTTTACGTAATCAGGAAATGTATGTAAGTAAATAAAATACAATTTACTATTCGGAATTTCTGAATTTTAAAAAGACTAAATTAGCATCTCTATATTATATATCATGACCACGGAAATTTTAAAATATTAACATTAATAAAATCAAAGTTCAATAATTACATGCAATTTTATGAAGAATGTTTCTACTGTGATATTTATTTTGCAATCTTTTGAAACTTTAATAAAAAATACTACAACTTATTTAGTTTTCTTACTTTTATTAAAGATGATTCTACTGCCCTGATGGTATTTTTTTTTTTTTAACTTTTATGACAAGAATCAATTTATCCATAATTATGGAGATTTGAAAATGTAACAGTTACATTACAATTAGTTTATTAAATGAAAAGTAACATTAAAGTAGCACTAAACTCCCAATAATGACCCAAAATTTTAGGAATAACTTTTTCTTACAACATTTTTAGAACAAAATAAATTTATTATTTAAAAATAAAAATAAAACATTCTTGTAGAAAACTATTTCAAAGTATTTAAAAAGAAAATAAAAATCCTATGTGATACGGATAATTATGAAACATTATCTAACACTATAGCAAAATACTTTTACGGTTTTTTCATACGATGGAAAGGAGAATTTTCTAAAAGCACTAATTGATGAAAGGCGTTTTTTAACTGTGCTACGTGTTGTCTAAATTATTTATTTAGATAATACAGTTTGGAACCGACTTTCAATAAATAACTGTTCTTAGACGAATAAATTATGCATATTAATTATATACATTTTTATACATACCACACTATATGTTAAAATTTAATTCAGCTGAAAATATGCGTAACTCAAATAAAAACGCACCTATTCTAATTACTATCTTCTGAGACGGCAATGAATATAAGTTCTTTTATGTAGTTTAATTCATGGATTTATTTGTATTATACTTACAATATTGTATAATAAAATTAATTTCAGACGTAACGCAATGAAAAGCACACTTTCAGAAATTTCTGCAAGTAAACCGTAATTTATTCGAATTCCTTTGCACTGTCCGCTATATTATCTATAGAATTTAAACGCGTCAAATGTATTATAACTTAGTTAACACTGGGAAGGCCGGAAATTTTAATCAAGTTTTATAAAAATATTTCACACGAATTTTGATTTAAAATAGTTTAACTTTTTTATTTAAAGTTTTTCTTCTTTAAAACTTTCGATTCGAAAAACGAATTTTGATTTAAAATAGTTTAACTTTTTTATTTAAAGTTTTTCTTCTTTAAAACGTTTTTAAAACTGATTTTATAATGAAATTTCTTGTTTGAACCGAAATATATTCTTACGGTAGCGGTCAAAATGACTACTCACGGCCGTTCTAGTGTTAAGCTTGAAAGCGCATAACACGAAAAAAGACGAGCTTCTAGTAATTATTATTCGACGATGTTTCGTGCCTCCCTACAAAAGAACATTAATTGTTACATGCATCATTTACTATCGGGAAAATATTATTGTCCCTATAATAATTTAATATCAGTTTGATTGTGTTAGAAATAGTATAGCATCATTAATACGAACATTACATTATTACTATTTGTAAATAGTTATATAGAATTATAAAATTCTTTTTTGTGTCCCTGTAAATGAATTACAAATGCTACATACTCTAAATTGAAATGTCTGAAAATCAGACACTTAAGTGTCTGAAACGGAGTTTTCAATTTTCAGACGTTTTAAAATGTCTTAATCTTTTCAGACACTTTATGCGTCTGAATTTCAAACACTTCAGGCGTCTAAATCGCAGCCATTTTTTGTAAGCATTATACGTAGCCATGTTTGACCACGTTGAATCCTGGAAAAATATTTAGCCAGGGTTCTGCCCCCTCCCCCACCTCTCCATTTTATGGGCTTCCAAAGTTTGTATGCAATTTTCGTAAACCTGATTATGTGTTTATTTCGACATCGTACTCATTATAATCAGTATTTTGAACTTCTAGAGTAGAACAAGATTAAAAACAAAAAAATGTTTATCTAAATACAATAAAACCTCTCAATGGGGAGCACTTAGAGAATTTGTCCTCAATTCGGAGTTGTCTGCTTTTTTGAGGTAAACACATATAAAACATATACATGTTGTGGATGAAAAATGTGTTTCTTAAATAGTCGTGTTCTCTAATTAGGAGTGTGCAATGGGGGTGTTACTGCAAAACTTTTATATGGACAGCTTTATTTGGCGAACACTCACCATTTTCAACATATGCGTATATTTTTACCCCAGAAAAGCGAACACCTTCGAATAGCAAACAAATTCAGCGTTCCAGAAGTGCTCGTTATTGAGAGGTTTTGCTGCATTTAGATTCTTTTTTATTTAGTTAGTTTTTAGCTTTATTCTACTTTAGAAGTTTAAAATATTGATTATAATCAAAACAATGTCGAAAGAAGTTTAAAATATAAGCTTTACAAAAATTGCACATCTAATTTGGGGCCCCTAAAATGGTAGGGAGAGGGAAATGGACACTGCTCAGCTTGCCCATGCTTCAATCAAATCCTTTTTTTGCAAAAAGTCCAACCCTGCATTATTCATATATGCATCATTCATAACTCTATTTGGCAATACACCCCTTTTATCCAAAACCCATACTATTTGTTTATTTTTACCTCAAAAAAGCAGACACTTCCGATCATCGAACAAATTCCGCAATCCCGAAGTGTCCGGTTATTGAGAGATTTTTCGGTATTTTGTTAAATATATTTTGTGTTTTTAATCTTGTCTTACTCTAAAAATTCAAAACTTTCATTATAATCAGTGCAATGTCGAAAAAGATTTAAGATATCAGCTTTACGAAAATTGCACACAAAATCTCCCTCTCTCCGAAAAAAAAAAATTGAAATTCATATCATTTAAAAATTATATTTTTTAAAAAATTATATTGCTATATGGGCAAGTTTTTATGTAGATCAGAAGGTAATCACAAAAGCTACTTATGTATCCATAAAAATAAATAAATAAATATTCTATATTAATAATATAAAAAGAAAATTATTTATAATTCCAAACTTATTTTGTCTTAAATGTATATCTTAACATCTAATTGTCATTTTTGTATTTTTCGTATAAGTGCATATAAATAAAGTTATGAAAACCACAATTTTAAGTGCAAAATCTAGTTATAGCTTTTTACTTTTTCCTATTTTAAATTTCCAATTTTTTTTTTTTTTTTTTTTTACTAAAAATAATCAAAGAATCACTATTCGAGTTAATTTCAAATCAAATATATATGTATATTTTTACTAGCAGTATTAAAATTACTCGTAGATTGAGTCACACGAGTTTTATGTCAACGTCATACATTTTCATGTACTTTTATATTATTTTTATTCTGCGGTTTGGGATAGGAATAAACAGTTGATTAAAACTTAACGAATATACGTTTACCTCAAGAGAAGACAAAGAAAGAAAGCATTAGAAGATCTTTTAAAACTTTTTTTTTCTTTTAGTTGTGGTCAGTTAATGGCAGATAAGAATTTCAAAACAAGAGAATGAATTTAAAATGTCTTTCTTTTAGAGATATATCTCAAAAAGAAGCCCAAATTTAAAGTAATAATATATTATTACTTTAAATTTGGGAAAAAGATGAGAATTTAGAATACATAATTTGTAACACCGTCATAAGTCTAAAAATATATTACTTCTAGAATTGATGGTTTTTGGCAAATAAATTCAAAACTAATTGCCTTTTATGCAAGATTTTGTTTAGTACAGCGTTCGTAAGCATCAAAGGATTCAGAGTATTTAGATGTTTTAGTAACAGAAATTTCGTAAAGGTACTGGTCACTTTAACTGAAGATAGAATTTATTTTCATTTAATAAGACAAATATTGATTTACAAAACTTCTGGTAAAAGGTGCTCAAAAGTCTTTGAAGCGTACGAACCCTGCAGTGCTCTAAAAAGTATCATAAAAGACACTAGTTTTAGTACTGGGTATTTCCATGAGTACTTGTAGTGTAAGTAATATGCTACGATTTTTCGCTACCAGCATTTTAGAACAGGAAAATGTGACTTATTTTATGGGAGATATTGCATGAATTGAATAAGGCCAAGCAAACTTTACGTAAATAACGGAGGCAACAACCATAGAAGTTATCAGTTACGTGACTTACACTACAAAAAAACCATGGAACTACCCTACAATAAAGAAAATTTTGACACTTACTTCAATCGCTGTTGCAAGAGGTAAGAAAATTCCTCGATTTAAACTTTTAAAAACTATCACAGTGATTGAGAAAGACTTGCATCATTTTAGAAGGAAATCCGGTACTTTTCGGTTACCCTGACGGCAGTGTTATATATACATATACATATTGTATATATACATATGTATATATACATATATATATGTTGCATTAAAGCCAACATTCTATTTCTTTATCGTTGAAAATGCAGTACTGGCTGTCTCGATAGCAGTTGAGGATCACATCCAGCAAAAATAGCGTAATAGAAGTGGTCAGAACAGGTAATTCGATCCTGTTAAATTAGTATAACAAATTGATAAATAGCAGTCGTCGAGTGAAGGATATGGAATACATCTTTCCGTGAAGTTTCCCCAGAATAAATTGAAACAACACATAATATCAACTCAGCACTTTATTAGAACATCTTTCGGTGGCGCAGTTTCCAGCAAGTTATTAGCCATCTCTCCATAGTAGTAAAAAGGCTAAAACAAAGTTGTAGATAAGAGATAAAACAAAGTAGATAATCAAATAAATGACGGTGACCAGGGGATGTCATGTAATCTGGAAATACGACTCAAATCTGCTGAAACACAGCGAGCATCGACTTTTTGTTCCTCAAGTGTCAGAATACAAATATGACGTAGATCGCGCTCTCAACCAAGGAATAATTAAGAATATCACGTCATGAAAAAAATGCGGACAGAGCAAGCGGATGAATTTGAAGGGGAAAAGGATAACCTCAGAAATGCGCGGGAAAGTAAAAATGGAAGCTAAAAGAACATTCTAGAAAGAAAAAAGCGCGGAAATTGAACATTTAATTTAAGAATACTAAAAGCGTAATATTTAAGCAATTTAGACAAGTGAGACATTAAATTGAAGGGAATTTAACAGAGTTAACGATAGAGATTATTTAAGAATAAGGATTTAGTGAATATAAAGTAGTAATTTAGAATAAGATAAGGAAATCGTGAAATTAGATCTAATAATGTAACATATATGGATATAAATGCATATATATGTATGTATGTATACACTTATATGTATATTATACACATATATATGTATATATAGTTATATATATATACATGTATGTATATATAACGCTGGCGCCCGGCTAACCGAAAAGTACCGGAAATCCCTTACTATATTCGACTAGCCATAGTTAAAGAATGAAATGTTTCATCCTCGAAACATAAACCGCCAGACAAAAGTTTTTTTTTTTTTTTTTTTTTTTTTTTTTTTTTTTGCCAGCTTTGACAAGACAAAGGCGAATAACACAATACTATCCATATAAATTAATACAAATTAACACTAAGTCCGTTGCACACTTTGTAGTGCTCCCATATGTAATCTTCAAGTGTTGTCTACTTCTGTGTCTATCCCACCTTTATATCGACGACAGCTTATAAGAGATATTTGATGTCAAGCACTCAAGTCAGATATATGTATTCAATAAATAAATAAACTAAGTGAATACGATTTAATATTACAGAACTTCACATTCCGCAATAAACTAATTAAAATATACGCGTACATAAAAACAAACTTTCAGTTTGAATTACAACATGTACCAAGTTCGAACAAAAGACGTCTAAAACGCATGCGCACTGAGAGTGCCCCCTGGTCGTTATTACGTAGGAAGAACGGAATAAACAAAACGTCTTAAATTAAGACACGTTTGAAGCAAGTGTGTTAGAAAAGGACGCTTGCAGATATTTTAGACACTATTCTCGGTTCATTTACACCATGATCATAATAAGACACTTATGTGTCTTTAATTAAGACATCTATGATGTCTCAATTTTCAAGTTAAGATACTGAAGTGTCTGAAATTCTTTTTTCAGTCGCATATGTGTCTAAATTTAAGACGTCTCTATTTGCAGTGAAAACCCTTTTTTCGATTGAAAATAGTGCATATCAAAATTGCGCATCGATTTCACATAGTTTCAAGTAGTGTAACACAATTAAAATGTAGGATAGACGAGGGCAGGTTGGCTCCTAAGCGATATTTTTCGAACTATCCGGTAGATCGAGCCTTTTCAAATTTTCACTCTGGTAAGTTGTTTTTTTTTCACTTTTAAATAATCGTTTCTGATTTGTTTCTAAATTAAAGTTTCACTTTGGTGAATAGCAATCTAAGAAAACGTTGTTCAGAGCTTATTTTCTACCTACTGATTTAAAAAATATTAACAGAATATTTCGATACTACGATCAAAAACAAAATGGTGACATGGGTAAGTTGGCCCATTTAATGCAGAGCATCTTGGCCCGGAGTCCATAAGAGTTTGTTTTCTACAAGAGGTGGGAAATATAGTTACTTTTGGTTTTAGGTTACATCGTTCCACACTGGCACAGGTAACAGGTTTCAACACGCTGTTATTTTTTTAACGTATAACTAATCGATGAGTATTATGTCAACAGACATTTTAATTAGAAGACCTTTAAAGAAGATATCTGAAATAATTTTGGGATATAAGTATAGACTCTGTTTTGGTTGAGATAAATTTACACTATTAAAATCAGCTTGTGGTTAAAAATTTAATTTTTGCAAGACCAAAACTTACCTAGTAATGATACTTTGCATTTCACACATTATCAGCGTTTTCTGGCACTAAAAACACATTTTTCCACATTGAAAATTCATAAGTATCATAACTCAGTAAGTTTTGCTCATAGAAGAATAATTTTTTTTGCTATTTTACTTCTTAAAACACAAATAATTCTTTACTAAATACAGAGACTGTTCGTACATTTTTTAGACGATTTTGATTAGCGGTAATAAAAAATCGTTTGCTGCAAAAGAAATAATTACAATTGTACTATGTTTCTAAAAGTCAAAATTATCGTCTGCGGCTTGAGATTTTTGTTTTTATTCAAAATAGCGTTTTTAACGAAACAGTGGTTCGAAAGCTATATTTACGCTCTTTCCGAAGAGAAATATTCATATCCCAATATCCAAAAACGATGATAATGAACAAAAATGGGGAAAAAATTGTCACAGTAGATGAATCATGGGTGTATTTAAATGATTGCTGCAAAAAAAGAGCCATTTATTATCGTAAAAGTGGGAGAAAAAAAATTAAGTACATGGTTCAAATAATCGAAAGAAAGTTTTTCTAAGGGATTCATGATTGTTGCTGGTTTTTCATATAATGGCAAGTTAAAAATAAGGAGAGTGGGAAAAAATGTCAAGATTAACTCCAAATACTATCAGGAACATATTTTATTGGCAATTTTTCTGAATGAAATACCATCGCTTTACCCACAGTGCCATCAGTCTGTGAAACTCCATCACGACAAACCTAGCAATCACACATCAAAATCCACTGTAAATTTCCTAAAAGAAATGGAACAAAAAACCAGTATCAAGACCTTACCCTTCACTGATATCCCTACTAAATCTCCCGATGTATCACCTATGGATTTTTGTGCTTTCGGACTTCTAAAATCTGCGTTATCCAAACGTCGTCCCACAACCCTTACAGGATTTTGGAAAGCTGTTCAGGAGGAATGGGATAGAATACCTCTTCCGACACTTCAAAATGCATTATTATCCTGGAAACTGCGGTGTCGAAAGATAGTTCAGAATAAGGGCCGTCAAATAGAACATTTAAAACACAAGAATTTTATGTAATTTAGTTTTGTGAATACAATATACATCGTCTAAAAAATGTGTGAACAGCCTCTGTAAAAGTTATAGGAAATTGTATAACTTATAAAATACTGTATGAAATTTTTAATTTCTTAACTATTTGAAAAATAATTATTTTAATGTAAATTAATTTTTATATGATGCTGAACAAAATTTAAAACATTTTTTCAATTGGTACTATGCCTTTAACACTAACGGTTTAGAAATTAACATTTTGTAAACGATAATAAGAAATAGCCTGTATAAAAATAAACACCGTTTTAACAACACAATTTGTTAAAAGAGAAATTTGGTCTTCATTTCGTTGGTACTTTAACTGGAAATTTGACTTCCCCGAAGCCATATCTATCAGCGCATATTCAAAGCTAATCCCACAAGAAGACGAAATAATTTTTATACACTTTTAATAAAATGTAATACATCCAAACAAATTTCGTACGTACAAGTACGTTTTTCAAATTAATTACAATTGCATTCAAATTAAGTGCCTTCACGATGCTATTTTCTTTCTTTTTTTCAGTAAAAATAAAATAACAGAAATAATGTTTTCCAGTTCTCATTTTCTAACAACGCAATAATGACAAAATAATAATAATAATAATAAACACTTGGTCAAAAAACGAAAATTCTAGCGCCAGAATCTCCCCCCCCCCCCCCCCCAAAAAAAAAATACCATGAGTACATAGTAATATCCCTTTTAAATATTCAAATTCAAAGAAACTGCAACCTTTTTACCCATCTAACTACACCGGCAAAAGATTGTCTCCTGTGCGATAAAACAGCTTTTTTATCAGCAACCAAATCCGTAAATCTCTTTAATTCAATCCTTCCAACACAGATAAAATCATTTCAGATTCCTTCCCATTAAAATTATGACTAAAGATGGCTGACATTATCTCCCAGCTTTTTAATTCAATCCTTCCAACACAGATAAAATCATTTCAGATTCCTTCCCATTAAAATTATGGCCAAAGATAGCTGACATTATCCCCCAGCTTTTTAATTCAATCCCTCCAACACAGATAAAACAGATTTGCCAACTCTCCGGCTTTTTTGCACACCACTATTATCTTAGAGAAAATATGATCTTTTTAAATCATCCAAATGTTGCAATGAAATAAAACAACATTTTATGTATTAAAATACTGGTATCCAAAAAGCCGGAGACTTGGCAGCTCTAGATAAAATCATTTCAGATTCCTTCCCATTAAAGTTATGACCAAAGATGGCTGACATTATCTCCCAGTTTTTTAATCCAATCCTTCCAACACAGATAAAATCATTTCAGATTCCTTCCCATTAAAATTATGACCAAAGATGGCTGACATTATCTCCCAGCTTTTTAATAGCCTACAAGTGTCACCGCGATCCATAAGCTTATTTCTCTTCTTCATATACTCTAAGCTTAAAAACACATTTTTCCCCATTTCAATTCCAATATTCCAACCATTGGTTTGAATAAATGCAGTTTTCATTATTCTAAAAACTGATTCTGTTTTAATATTTGTAACTGTGAGCGTTATAAAACATTAGAAAGATAAAATAATTTCTGACATTAATCGAAACGAAATGTTTTTAAGTATCCATACAATTCCCATACCGTCAATTGAAAATATCTACTAATATACGTTTGTGAATGCAATTACATTCCAGGACAACCAATAGCTTTTGAGAGATTTTATCAGGTGGTCTTTTCAGATATCAAACGGACAAAGATTGCTTTGATTTACTCCCTAGTTCAGACGAAACTTATTTTTTATTATCTTGGTATCGTCGATGGACAGTGATGCGTAAAAAGAAAAGTCTGGCAGTTTTCTTTCACATAGAATGCGTCTGCTTTTTTTTTCTCTCTATCTCTCTCCCTCAAAAGCGTTTTAAATGCTGTTGGGGGACTGTTTTCTGTTGTAGTAAAAATTCTTTATCTTAGATTCAGAAGAGATTTATAAGTTAGAAAACAGTTTTTCTATAATGTAATTTTTATTACTCTATAAATATGTATTCCTAGAATAATTTTCAGCATTGCTACTTGTTTCTTTTTTTTTTATGCTTATCATACGAGGTGTCCCAAAATTAACAGAGACTTTTCGTTTATCTGTTACTGAATAATAAGTTTTAGGTTAATATTACGAATATTTATCCTGTTGTGTTAAATAATGCCCATCTCTACTATAAAAGTTAATAAAATTGCAGAGGTATGTGTGTTAGTAGGCAGAGCGATATTAACTAAAAGGTAAATAAGAGAGGAGTGGATTCAGTATAGAAGGTCTGGTACGTTGGGCACACGAATCATGTGTCACGGGAACAGGATATTTTTTATTTGTATTCGTTGTCATGATGAGAAAGAATTCGATGAAGGCAAAAGTTAAAATGAACAAAATATCTTTTCTTATATTTTGTACCTTTTATCAGAGCTAGAAAAATTCGAAAAATTTTACGTGCCCAGCTGAGCATGTGGTAAAAAAAAAATAGATGCCCAAATAAAAAAAAAAATTACACGCCCGACTTTTTGCACTTCGAAATAGTGCCTGCAATTTTAAAGCTGGTAAATATAACATAATCTTTAAAACAATTAAGGATACACCGAATATTTTTTGTTCAAGGGAATATGAAACTCCTATGATTAAATTTTTTTAAATAAATGTTTCTCATTTAATCGATAAAAATTACACCACAAAACTAATGAAACATTGTTTTATTATAAGTTACATTCTCTACATTCGATTGCTAGTGTAAAGAATGTCCACTAATGTGTCATGTACCTTTGACAGTCGATTGCTAGTAAAGGGTCATAAGAACAAGTGTCAGGTCAGGACCATCATTGTTTATTTGCCTTAAATCATTCATAGTTTCCGTCAAGAGGCTAGAGCGAAGGGAAGTTTTATCTCGATTCATGCAGCTAAAGTCCCTTTCACATGCAGATCTACTAAGTGAAAAACAAAACATTATTCCAACCAATAAAAAAGTATAGTATTGGTGATACCTTGTTTAAGTTTTAGACGTGGATAGCTATAGGATAATGTGCTCTATTATCTTCCCTCAGTCACTTTTAGGCCCTTAGAAGTTGTAATTTTCAGTGAAAATCTACCAAATCTGGATTTTACATAGACTAACTACCCGCGCACATAGAAACACAGGCAAATATCGTACAAAAAAGTTCTAGCAATGCGAAAAATTGTTTTCTCAAAAGTACCTAAAAAATGCAAAAGAAAAAAAATGGTCCTAATTTCGTCCCCCGAAAAAATCCAATACGCCGAAGCTTAACTTATAACTAAATTAAAATTTATTTCTAAATGAGTAAGTAATTTAATTTACATTAAAGTGAGGCACAAAGAAAAGTACTAAATATCAGCGGAAGAATAACATAACGAAACATTAACATAGTTGCCAACCTCCTGATTTTTTTCATACCAATATTTTTATGCAGATATACTTGCTTGATAAAATCGCAGTTTTAACGCAATTAAATAAAGAAAACATTTTTGTAAGATTTTACTGGTATCCAAAAAATCGGGAGATTGGCAATTATGCTTTAGCCATCCAAACATGAGGAAAAAATTGAAAAAAAGTCATGAAAAAGCATTCCTAATTTCGTCCGCAGGACGAAAATAAGAACTGCAAGGTGGACGAAATTGGGACCACACGACTTCCCAATATTACGGATCTTCAGTTCCCGTAAGATGAACTGAGCGTCCTAAAACTCACTGTATGCTACTATCAGCATCTTACTAACGTAAAATACATGCAATGAATAAGAAATAAATACTTACAGTAGAGTAAATAACGTTCTACAAACGACGTAATAAGAACTCAGGTCTTCTAAAAATAGGAAATTCGCCGTCTTTAATTTATGTATGCGTCTTGGCGAACAAAACTTTCAACACTGACCCTTTTTACCTTCTGTCCCCTGTGCCTTGCATCATAAGTGGCGCCACTTTCACAGAAGCGGAGAACTTAAGGGGGACGAAATATGGACACTTTACCCTATTAGATCTTTTCTAACTTTTACTGATCGCAGATAGCATCTCAAATCCTCACTATTAATCTCAAATGCCGTCAAAAATACATGCCCGTTCGGGCATGTTGATAAGAATAATGCATGCCCGATTGGAAATTGTACATGGCCCAGGCATGTCTGGAAATAGATTTTCCGAGCCCTGTATTCTATATACCAAATTAAAATTAGGTTTATAATTTTATGTGTTTTTTTTTTCATTTCCGTTAGTAATCCGAAAATCAAATCAATTTAGAGGGCCAACCTAACCCGTTCGATGGGGCGAGTTGGCCCAGTGACTGGGCGTACTTCTGAGCCTCACATAGAAACTATTAACCCTTTGCGCTCGGCGTCTCTTACACAAATTTTATTCGATCGGCACCACTTTTTTAAAAGAAGTTTCGTTCAAGTACACAATTTCGAAAATGCTCTGATTAAATAAGGTACATTTTATTTTCCTTTATTACTGGTGCCGAAAACAAATTTTGCAAAGAAAGATTATGTCTCCGCAGCGGAGCCCTCGAGTGCAAAGGATTAATTAATGTTTTTCAGATTTTCCCATACACCATTTCGGAACCAGTTCCGAAAGTGAAAGTAACTTTATATAAAATATCTGAAAAAGGGCGACTGTAGGGATCGACCTCAGCTGTCCGATGAAAAGAAAATTATTTTGAAATGTCGAAATGCAAACGAGATATTGTCAAAGAACCTCCCTATAGGTTTAGCATAAGCTCGCGAGTGCCTTCGCCTGACGGGACATGAGCCTCAAAACAAGAGTGTCATGTTCATAACAATATTATTTTATCTGTACGAGAATTACAATAATGATATTATATGCACCAGTGGGCTTTGGGCCCAACTACGGAAGTGTCCCCGGGAAAACAACTGGAGAAAGAGTTTTCCTATTTGTCTTGATTGAAGTTCGGTTGACCAGCTAATAACTTTTTAACCCTTAAATGCCGGGTGTTGCTTTTCGGCAACATACCCAATTTAGGCTCTAAAATACTATTAGAATAATATTGAAGCTATAATGCCTAACGTTGTCAATAAAATACATTCTGAAAATATTATTAAATCTATTTTCAACATGTAGATGGCAACACTTGTGTTGTTTAAGAATAAAGATAGATTTATTTTTTCAATGGTTGCTACTTGTTCTTTTTGTTTTGTTTGGAAGCTTGCGAAATACCCTATTTTGTTCTACAGTGAGCAAGTAAAATTTATTTCTTATTATAGTTCCTAAAATTCTTGTGTGCGTAATATTATAGAGTTTTATCAAGGAAAATTATTTTTTTCAATTAAAGACCAGTATTGCCGATTAGTAACAAACTGTTTTTTAGCCGTATACCATACTTAAAACAAAATATGATTTTTTAAAGTATTTTTCCAATGTTTTATTTAAAAAATGAAAGCTGAAAAACAGTATTACAATGACTTTTGAAAAATCAGGCACTTAAGGGCTCGTAAATTTTCTATACAGTAATTTAAAATTTTTTTCAGTTTTGCTCTCTGCTTCAACTTGTAAAAATGCTCAAAATAACTTTAAACGCTCAAAATACATGACTGTTTTTTCTGTTTTTCATTTAAACAGCTTAAAAAACTGGAGAGTAAAAATTGAGTGAATTTCGATCGAGTTTTACTATTAGTTATGGCATTCTTATAGTTTGAGACGGCTCAACGTCGTCAGTTGACAAAATTTTGAATCTTTTTTATTATTGTGTAGAATTGTTATTTATGAGTTTTCTTATAAATATTTCACTTACAAAATCTAACAAAATCTACAAATTGTAAAATCTTTATTATAATTAGTGAGCTGATAAATTTTAAATTCCGGATCCCTTTTGGTGCACATATAGTTCCTTTTGTAAAATTAAACATTGTCTGATTACTTAAACTGTGGTAGAATTCAGAGGCTTTAAAAAAGGGGTTTAGAAAGGGAGTAATTGACGATTTTTTTAACCGGCATGTTCTCTTGATTTAGCATCTCTTATCCTTAAAAAAATTAATTAAATCTTTCATTAAATAAAAAATTCGTTCAACGAAGAGTTTCTTTTTTCATTGTGTAAATATTAAGCAGCTTCTTTACAAACAAATGGTTCGGGAAGCTACACAATATTTGAAAAGGTATAAAAGCATGCAATTTCTCAAAATTTTCCTTCAAGTTCTTATAAAATCATTGTTTCTTTTTATTTTAGCTTAGTTTCATACTTTCGGAATTTTTTTACGCTTAAGGGTTGTGTATTTTCATGAATGTAGTAGAAAAGGAAGGAAAAGATTCCTTTCATATTTTCTTCAATGTAGCTTTGCATACAGAAATAATAAAGGATCACAGAACATAATATGTTTTATTTCAACGTTACATTCATTTTGCTGTTCGGAAACAAATATTAAATTCCAAGAAGCATTGTGAACACTATATAAAAAAATAAATAATACTTATTTGTCATACATTTTCTCAGAAAATATTTTATGCAAAATCTTTGAAGGAAACACATATATTTTGATAAGAACAGCATAACAAGAAATTTCAATCCAGTAATAAAAAAATAAATATTTTACAAAAAATTTCATACTTATTTGTGCTTTTGTGGCTTGTTGTTAAGCGGTTTCATCAATTTCTATATAAATCAAAAGCAGTTTACACTATTAATAATTACTAATATTCAATCACAATACTTACAAATAGAATCTTTCAGCATTTTTTACATCAGAAGGTGTGTGTGCTAATTCAGATATGTAATTTTTTAACTTTTAAGTAAGTCATATGAATTATACTGAATTTTTAATAATTTATCTAATAATTATCTAAATTATTAATTTTATATATAATTTATTTATAAAATTTGTTCATTCTATGTAACATTCTAAATTACTAATTTCTCCTTTATTCATCATTATAATCCCATGCCTCATATCCACTAAGGAAACATACTATAGTCATATAAGTATGGACCTATTTCAGCCAGATAATCTAATCGTATAGTAACGTGAATATCTCTTTTCTAGGCTTTTTCTAAAAGAAATTCCCGATTCCAGGAATTCTCAATAAAAACACAAAATTTTGCATATGCCGTAAAGTTCTTAATTGATTACATCAAGGAGACTTAGAAATCTTTAACAACCTTCAAAAAATTCAATTTTTGAAATGCATATATATATATTTAAACGTAATTACTCCTGAGCACTTTAAAACAGAATGAACGGCACTCTTAATAGTTGTTAAATATGGAATATTTTCAAACAGAGAATTTGAAATAAAGTCATTTTTCTCAAAATGCGTTTTTGGGGCCCTGCGCGCAGGGTAATTAAAATCTTTTAAATATATTTTCCATTAACTTTTGAGGATATATATAGTGCATGGTAGGCTTTATAAAGTAAACATAATTATATATATATATATATATATATATATATATTGGAGGGGGGGGGGGGTATATTAGTAAAATTTTAAATTTTTTATATAAGCAAGATACAGTTTTTTTTACATAAAAATTCAATAAATAAATAATTTTTGAGATTAAGTGTAAGCACAAGACTCCTAAGTATAAGTACTCGTAGATAGCAAAAAGTGTGCTTTACATGCAGAAATTCTTTTGTAATCAAGCGCGTGATTCCAATTTTCTTCTCGACAAGTTTTAAAACCCTTATAAAAATTAATTTTCCCCTATTATGATCAGATAAAGAAGAAATGAAATAAGAAACAAGTATCTATTACGCCTTCAAAAATGATGATTTTATAATATAAACTTTTACGATATAAAATGACAAATAAAGTCAGGATTATTTTTTTGACGTTTTAACCCGTTCGGGACCATGGGTGCATATATGCACCCTCAAAAAGAGCATACAAAATTTGTTTTAGTCACCAGTAAAAAAGAAAAGTAATATTTAGTTTCTTTAATTAGAGCATTTTCGTGATTGTTTGTTTGAAGGTAACTTTTGTTTAAAAAAAAAAAAAGAAAAAAAAAAGAAAAAAAAAAGTGGTACCAACCGAATAAAATTTGTGTAAAAGCCGCCGGTCCCGAAGGGGTTAACCCTCTCGCTGCGCAACCCGAGATTTTCTCGGGGATGAATTTTTTCGTCTAATTAACCCTCCTTGATTATTCCCACTAGTTATTTTTTATTGTAAATGTTGTCTTATTTAAGCGGAGTATTTTCCCATTTAAATTATACAAAAATTTCTGTTTTGAAAAACCGGTGACAAAAGAATAAAAATTCTTAAAAGACGCTTGTCGCGAAGCTATTTTGATAAAACAATTACGCAGCGAAAGGGTTAAGAGTTCTAAGTCCCCTTGAGTAACATAATCTTCAGAGGCATTCCTATATATTTGCAACGATCTGGAATGCGCTGTATTTTTCAGATTTTAGCTGCTTTCTTATCCCCCGACATAACTCTTTTGCTAATCTGCAGTTTGCACCTCCAATACTTGAATTAATAAAATTCATATAATTTTACAGATTTTTTTTAGACCAATCAGAAAATGGTTAATACTGCCAAGGTTTATCTTCATATGCATAATTTATTTATCCATATTATGTTGGAATAATCCTCCTTCTAGAGTATTTAAAATTTTTTACAAATAAGTGTACTTGATACGGCGTAAACCCGTATCATTCCTATTTTGGCTTGGTACGTATGTAACGCTTAAATACACTATTTTCTTTTTTATATACACAAAAGAACATTGACAAATCTTGTAAAAAGCACAAAAAATGTTTACGAATACACAACGATAGTAACTTTCCTTAGAAGGAAAGAAATCGTTTCAAAACTGTCCAGTATATACACTCGATTGTATTTATGTGTGAAACCAAAGTACAGCAATAAATTCAGATTAATAGTTAACTTTAATTAACTCGATCGAATGCATTAAGGCAGTGTTTCCAGTGGCGTAGCCAGGGAGGGGGTCCAAAAGCTCTGGATACCAGTAATATTGTAAAGTTTTCTTCACTTTAATTAATAGCAGGAAATTCTCCGATTAGATAAGGCGAACACAACTTTACTAAATTAGTGGTATCCAGAACGTTTGGACACCCCCCTCCCCATTGGCTACGCCACTGAGTGTTTCTCAATCTTTTTTACCTCTTTTTGCAGACTTAAACCCATAAATAAGCTGCCGAGACACTAAAATTACGAAGACGATTATCAAAAAAAATATGGAAGAAAGTATATCATTTTTAATGTATTTATTGACACAAACAAACTGCTCCATCCGAGACAATGGAAAGCAAAATAATTTGGTCATAATTTGCCAGTTAAAAAAAAAAGCTCAAAGGTATTACCATTTAATTTTTTTTATATATTTCTTTATAACATACACTGACATTTAAAGAGATATTCGAGATTTATATGTTTTTAATTAGTACATTTTCTTCATAATCTAACATTTTTAATAGGTATACTTTAAGGAGATTATTCACTCACTTGAAAAAACCCGTAATGTTAATTCTATGGACAGATTGTTTCCGAAATTCTCGTTTAAATTTGGATATTTTTAAACAATTTTTTTGCATAGGCTAGCTGAGCTTGATCTTTAATATGACTGTTTTTTACTTTTTCAATTTCGATTGCAGATTTTTTTAAAATAAAAGTACTTTCACTTTCAAAACCGGTTCTGAAAGTGAAAGTACCTTTATTAAAAAAATCTGCAGTCGAAATTCAAAAAGTAAAAAATGGCCATATTAGAGATCGACCTCAGCAAACTTATGGAAAAAAATTGTTTAAAAATATTCAAATTTAAACGAGAAATTTGGATATAGCCTGCCCATAGGATTAAAATTGCAGAGCGGGTGTTTTCAAGTGAGTGAAGAGTCCCGTTAAACTCCTAATAAAAGATCCAACCCGGACTTTCCGTGTTTCCGAATATAAGTGAAAATAATTTTTTTTTAATTGAAAATTCTAATAGATTTTTTACGTTTATTTTTTTAGATTACCCTCTAAGAACACCAAGAGGCATTTTTATATTAAAAATACCAATAATGAATTCAAATAAAGTTTCGAAATTTATTTAAAGCGATACTTTCATAGGGCCATTCCATCAAAAACAAGACATTTTTCGGCAGAGAAAAATATTGTAAAAATAACTATATAAGTTACAAATATAAGTTCAAATAGCACATGTATAGGAATAATTTTTCAATATTTTATTTTTAGTGAATTACAACAGTGCTTCAAATATAACCGCCATCATCCAGATAGCATACGGTTAAACGCATTGACTGCAAAAGAACCTAATTTTGTTTTATTTTTGACTTTGAGATTTTTGCTGTTACAGTTTATTATATGCAAGTACCTTTTTCATTTTATGCATTGTTTGGGGAATTTTACTGCTATGTCAGTTATGTTATTACAATTAAAGTTGCTATAAATTTAAATCCTTCACGTTACAGAATAAACAGTAGTTTTTGAAACTGGTACGAACAAAGAATTATATTTTAAAATGGTTGTGCCTTATGAAGAACCTTATTATATATTAACATTTCCCAAATATATTTTTAAATAATATTAATTAATAAATTAATAAAACAATATTTTAGGCTGTCCCACGCGTGACTTCACGTGTGCGACTTTTCAAATAAAATATTCCTAAATAATGAATATGAATGTTATTAATATATATTTCTTTAGACTATTCTTTTGTTTAGTAAACTGGTGTATTTATTGTGTGACAAATTTTGTGATTGAAAGCTATTTACAATTCCTGGTGATTCAAATAAACTTCTTTTGCGAAAAACATTAAAAAATATGGATGGTAAAACTCAACTGCATACCCAATAGTTCTCAAACTAGTGATGAATATGAAAATAATTGAAAATATGACTAAAATGATGAATCGTTTAAAAAATATTAAAAGAACCCAATATATGAAATTTGAAAAGGATAAGAAAAGAAACACATAAGACTAGATTAATTTTAACACAATTATTCTAAATGGTAAATAAACATTATGATTTATTTACCAATTAGAATAATTGTGTCAAAATTAATCTAGTATAATTCCGTATCCAGCTATTTCAGGAGGTCCATTCTCTGCGATTTATTCTGTTGAGCTGAACCAGATTTCAGACCAGATGCTATAATCGATAAGGTTAGCTGGGTGAAAATGTTCCATTAGATTCGTCCGAGATAGCTCAGATGGTAGAGCATTGGTTGATTCAGCCAAGAGATCCCTGGTTCGAATCCTGGTCCGGACATTTTTCGCCCAGTTGGAAATTTATAAAACATAATAATTTTGCAAACTGACTTTGCAATATCATTTTCCTTCGAGTATCAGAAGAAGTACAAAGTGCTTTGTGGTCAAGGGAAAGTGCGTTTTTGTTCGCTGCTGCAACTTTGTTTCAATGGTAACTATGAGTCTTATCCCATATGATAAACTACCACAAATAAGAACAAAAATACTATTTTTGCTTTTATCGATTTTTTTTTATCAAGAAAAGTTTCACTTACACAAGAAACAACCACAGAAAAAAATTATATGGAACGATGGACCGTCCTCTTAGTTTAAACATAAAGTCATAGCAAAACTCTATTTCAGAGAAAAGTATGGAGGAAAATCATTCACATGAAAAAAAAAAGTAGTTGATGGGGTGGTTGGTAACGTAAAAACACTTGTGCACCTAAAAGTGGTGAGTAAGAGCAAACCGCACACAGTTCAATATGCAAAAGATTTTTCTGACTTAGCAGGCTAGCTTTCACAGAGCACGAAAATATCCTACATTGAAAAAGAAGAAATTGAAGAAAGAGTACCATCAACCTTT
Organism: Maratus speciosus; assembly: GCA_963932465.1. Lineage (NCBI taxonomy): Eukaryota > Metazoa > Arthropoda > Arachnida > Araneae > Salticidae > Maratus > Maratus speciosus. Next base: position 574,596,264 of record OZ010787.1, read on the forward strand.
GGTCCTTACGGGGTTACTTTGGTCCATCACATAAAAAAAGTGTTTATTCTTTGTATCGAACAAACAATACAAGAAAATTTGGAGTTTTTGCCCTTGAAAAATATTTTATACCTTACTATAGGATATTTGAATAGTTTGGGGGTAATTTTAAGTTCTGTTAGTGGCAACACTGGATGAGTTTGTAAACAACTGTTTTCAAACTCATCCAGTTTGTGTAGATTTTTACTCTCCAAACTTTCTATAGTGAAATAATCTGGATAAGAGCTACGAATAAGGTAAACGTCAAAATATTATCTTTAGTAACCTGTAACCCATTTGTGATCATAGTTTTTCCTTTAACTTTTTATTTTGACAGGAAATGTTTAAGGTTTCATAAAGCTAACATGAAAACTAGTTTCTCTGGGCTACTTTGTGCCAGGCCTGGTTTGGTCCGAAGTAGCCCCAGTTACTTAGAAATGCCTTTATACAACCAAATCTCTTAAAAAAATGTTTTAAGTAACATTTTTTTTTAGTGTTACTGTAGCAAAATGTTATATTAATTGTTTTTGTTCCAGTTGCTGTCTGAGGATAACATGACGAAAACTGTTTCTCGTGTCTTTAATATTTACAATTGGTTTATTGTGTTTAACTGTAAAAAAAAAAAAAAAAAAAAAAAAAAAAAAAAAAAAATGTTTATCGAGTTTGTAGTGTTAATTCATTAGCAGATCCTATTGCAAGAGGGTTTCAATAGTCCAATATATGAAATGTATTCAATTTATATGAAAGTAAGTAAATGAAACAAAGAAGCCCCCAGCAGGGGCTACTTTGTTCCAAAACTTTAAAGATAGTTTTTTTTTTTTTTTAAATGAGAAGTTTGTTTAAAACCATACAGTTTTCTTCATTGTTTCATGTTAATTATTTACAACTCAATTTCGACGTTGAAAAATCATTGTAATATTTTTCAATAATGCAAATGCTAGTGGAACCAAGACAAGTTGCCAAAGTAGCCCCGGTTGACGGTACATAATAAAAATCCTTGGAAAAATGTACATAAAATCAAAGGTATATGAAGCTTCCATATCATTGAACACAAGGAAAGGAACATAGTTTGTCACAAACACTGCCTGTCGAAAGAAAAAAAATTGATTCAAACAATTCAACAATCTTAATCCCCAATGAAGTTCTAAAATTTGGAAAATGGGTTATTTTAAATTATGAGGGCAAGTTCTATTCAGGAAAAATTACTACTAAACTAATGATAATTTTTTTATATGTCATAGAAGAGTAAAAAACATCAGATTATTTCAAATGGCTCAAACATCGAGATGAAATTTCATACAAACATGAAGAAATAGTAAAAGCTATTATGCGACAATTGTTTCTAATAGTAAAGGCTCTTATAAATATGAAGATATATAGAACAATGTATTCAAACTTCTAAAACAAAACAATAAAACTTGTTTTGCTATTAATACTTTGCTTTTATTACATTGTTGAATTTTTTTCATCCACTTTCTTTTCATGAAAATTTAATTTTAAAAAGTACATTTTTTTTTCTTTTTGTATTTTATACTTGTTTCTTCATGTTAATGTAGAAACATTCTTAAATGAATTTTAAATTAACTTTTTCAATTAATAAGCAATTGATTTCTTTTATCTTAAAATTAGGAATTCGCAGGTTGTCCGACACGTGACATCTATTAGAAAAATTATTACTTGTACTAAATTTTACTTTGTCAAACAAATAACATAATAAATAATTAGTACACTGTAAAAAAAAAAAAAAAAAAAAAAAAAAAACTACCAGTTTTTCTGTAGGAATAGGAAAAATAGTTGCCCTTACCGTACCGGAAAAATTTCCGACCCACCTCGGAATAAAATCCGTATAATACCGTTTTATTGACTATTTCCTTTTATTACGGATTTTATTCCGAGCTGGATCGGAAATTTTTCCGGTATGATAAGGGCAACTATTTTTCCGATTCCTACAAAAAAAATTAGTCGTACTTTTTTTTTTTTTTTTTTTTTTTTTTTTTTTTTTTTTTTTTTTCAGTGTAAGCAGCCTGAGCATACACTGTAAAAAAAATCCGACCAGTTTTCCTGCAGGAATTGGAAAAATAGTTGCCTTTATCGTACCGAAAAAATTTCCGACCCAGCTCGGAATAAAATCCGTAAAATAACGTTTTATTGGCTATTTCCTTTTTTTTTACGGATTTTATTGCGAGCTGGGTCGGAAAATTTTCCGGTACGATAAGGGCAATTATTTTTCCGATTACTACAGGAAAACTGGTCGGATTTTTTTTATAGTGTATAGTAAAAAATTTTACAGCTGTATAAACACAGCAGATTCAGCTGATTTCTTGTTAGAAGCAAAGCATTTGAAAAGTCCTGTCCAATAATGTGCCCTGCGCGTGACAGCTCTAACTCATTTTTTTTTTTTTCATTTAAAGAGATGAATGAAAAAAATTTTCTTTTATAATATCACATAAATAGAGTATTTACTCTGGGTCAGCAAATTAAAAAAAAAAAACCTTAAATGAGTTTCATAATTGCAAAAGTTTTCATAAAATTTTAGTCTACTTGTCCCACACACGTGACCGTGGAATCGCCCATATTTGACGCAGCCGAGGATTTCGCTACTTACAGCGGCCTTCTTTTATTCTCATAATTTCAGCGTTTTAAGCGCTTGGTTCTATTACATGTCTGTTAAATTTGTATTTTTCTTATGTTATTTTATAATTTTGTTTATGAATTAAATGAAGTTTTAATTTTGTTATGAAATATTAACCGGAAACAACTGAACAATTTATATTGTTTAAGTGCGATCGGGTTAATCTTTTGTAATCGTGCTGGACCCGCTAGAGGTTACTGGGTTCATTCACACAAGTTGTTAAGTTGTGCGATAGGACTCAGGAAAGGTATTTTAGTTTTATTTACTAAATTATAAGTTAATATATATTTTTAATAAGGAAATTAGTATACGGTTATTGACTTATTGGCACTTAAAATTGTATATAATGAAACATCAAATCAATATTATAAAGATATTAATTCATCATTTTTCGAAGAATAGAGGAAAATCACCGTCAATCTTTTATATGAATCATGTATGAGTATTTAAAAAAAAAAAATTAACTATCGTAAACACTCATCGTTTTTAAAATTTGTAGCTGGATGTAATTCTATGAATGAATTAAGCAACATTTATTTCACACGATTAACATAATTTCCAATGTGTGAGCCACGACTAAAATAAATCTGTTTTAAACAGGAATTTTGTTCAGTTAATAAAGTCAACTAACGTAAACACTCATTGTTTCTAAAATTTGTAGCTGGATGTAATTCTATGAATGAATTAAGCAACGTTTATTTCACACGATTAACATTATTTCCAGTGTATGAGCCACGACTAAAATAAATCTGTTTTAAACAGGAATTTTATATAGTTAATAAAGTCAACTGTAAACACTCATTGTTTCTAAAATTTGTAGTTGGATCTAATTCTATGACTGAATTAAGCAACGTTTATTTCACACGATTACCATCATTCCCGGTGTTATAAAGCACGACTAAAATAAGTCTGTTTTTAACGGGAATTTTATTTAGTAAATGAAGTCAAATAATTACCGGGCAGAAAGAAGTTTTATTTTATAAAAAAAAAAAATTTAAGTCGGAAACAGATTTATTTGAGCCGCGGCTTATACGCCGGATATTACTGTACTTATGGAGTAAAAGGAAACAGAATGTAGTAGTACACTATAGAATCGGTCGAATTTTAAAGCCCAAATACTTTAAATGAAAAAAATTGTTAAAACAAAAATATCTCTCTCTATTCTTATTTCATAGTAATGGATGCTAAAAGTTGCTATAATAATAAATCCACTATACATCTTACTGTCAAAATGAGGTATTTAGAGTTTCAATATTATTCATAACTTACTTCAGAATAGGTAAACAGATTATGTTGCTGACAGACAACTCAGAGCATTTAAGGGTTGCGTGCAGTCGTGGATGAAAAAAAGTAACCCCCCCCCCCCCCCTACTAACTCTGGAACTAATTATAATAGAAAAAAATTACAGTTACCAAACGATTGGAAATAGAGTCTACTTTTAAATGATCTATATAAATTTTGCTTAGAGGGCCATCTACAAATCAAAATCAAACCAAACTTTGTTTTTTTCAATGGCAACACCCTATTTTGACACTGTATATTAAATCTTCGGTTCAAACTATCCCTAAAAACGAAATTTTAAGTCATTTGGATGATAAGTTTTTGAATTATAAACATTCAAAATTTAGATCTTCTAATGTTAAATTGCATTTTCATATTTTTATTAATATTTCCTGAACTTATAATCCTAATGTGATATTTTTTTGTTTGATTATAATACTAAAAATCGCAAACATAAATACATTGAATTTATAATTTAAAAAAATTTATAATATGAACACTGTAAAAAAAATAATGCCAGTTTTCCGGTAGGAATCGGAAAAATAGTTGCCCTAATCGTACCGGAATAATTTCCAACTCAGCTCAGAATAAAATCCGTAAAATACCGTTTTACTGACTATTTCCTTATTTTTACGGATTTTATTCCAAGCTGGGTCGGAAATTATTCCGGTATGATAAGGGCAACTATTTTTCCGATTCCTACCGGAAAACTGGCAGGAATTTTTTTTTTTTTTTTTTTTTTTTTTTTTTTTTTTTTTTTTTTTTTTACAGTGAATGATGATGTATGCAGGGCTCCGGTCCGCAAATACTCGGTCCGTTTTTTTGGACACCACTTTTATTTAAAGAAAAATGTCCTTTATAAATTTCGTAGAAATATAGCAGGAACGACATTTTTCTTAAAATTGTTGCAGGAACCCACCACTAATTTCTTTCTAAAAAATTACTGGTGTTCAAAAAACGGACCAGTGGGAGCCCTGTGTATGGGAATATTATGAAATTAATATTCGGAAAAAATATGAATTGCAACCTACACTTTTTTTGATTGATTTATATTTATTCTGTCCTGCTTTATGCAAATTCTCCATTTCAAAACTTTCTTTCTAGTAGTTTTCGAATTACGAGTAAAAAACGCCAAAATGACGGTTTAAGGGGACGTCTATAATGTCCAGAAACGTACAACTTTAAAAAGCATATTTTACTCATTTTATTGAAACATTTTGGCTGGAAATAGCCGAAACATATTGAACAAGTGAAATGGTCATATTGGCAAGAAATAATACTTTAATAGAAGTGATATAGTCATTCTGCAGCATTTCAACAGCAGAGTAATCGAATACAGTCCCTAAAATAGGCTCATTTTAAAATAATTAATTTCTCGGAAACTAATGATACCAATTTCAGGAAAATTTGGATTTATGCTATGTGTAGAATCTATTTATGGTGTCAAACTTGGGTATTGCTATTGAAAAAAAACGAAGTTTGGGTTCGTTTTGGTATGTAGACGTCCCCCTAAGCAATTTTATATACATCATTTAAAAGTAGACTTTATTTCCAGTTGTTTGATGCCAGTAACTTTCTTCTGCAATAATTTGTTGCAGAGTTAGTAGGGGGCGTTTACTTTTCTTTTACAGGACTGTACCTTAGTTGATCAGACATTTAGTATTGGAAATGAACTTTCCATTTTCAAGAAGATTTTGTTCAAAAGACAGCCGAGTTTTATCTATGGCTAAATTATTACAAACTAAAAGTTTAGAAATCGGAAAACTATGTACGAACAATGAAATACAGAAAGTCATTAAATAACGAACTAATAATATTTGAAATTATAGAAAGTGCTTAAATTTTTGCTTTTTTAGTCATTTAACCCTTTATGTCCCAAATTATGAATTCATGAAAATGTCATCTTCTAAAGCATTTTTCGTGAATTTTTGAAACTACATTAGAAGATTTACACAATCATTTAATAAATTTTAGAAGGATTTCGCCAATTAAAGTTAGTTAATTAAATTTGAATTTATAAGGATTTTGTGCAATATTTATAACGCCACTCAAATCTTTTATTTAAAATATTTTTTTAGTATTTTGTAGAATTGGGAAATGTACAAATATAATGTTCTTACAATAGAAATATAAAAATGTTTCTGTACTGAAGCCCCCAATCTTTCAACGTCAAGAAAGCTGAAAAGATGCAAAGGCAAAAGAAATCATCCTTTAAAAAATATTTTTGTTTTGTGCAACCAGTAATGCTTTTGGAACATGATAAAGTACAATATATCTATAACTCATTCTAAACTGTATTACTACTAATGAAATTTATTGTATTAAAAGAATTTTATAACAAGTTATTTCAAAGGTACTTTAAAGTACCGTTGGGGCATAAAGGGTTAACAGTTTCTCCCGAGCACCTATCGGGAAAGAAGAGTTTACTTTCTTTGATACTAAATGCAATGGATACCAATAATTTTTAACTGTAATCTTCCCTTTATTAATCGGCGGACATTTTTCGATTATATAAGCCAATTATTTTAGTATGGAAAAGTTGCGTTATGACCTTTTTTTAGTTTATTGTGTCAAAAAAAACGAAACTGTTAAGCAATTAATTACTACGTAAAAATCTATTGACTCACATACATACACAAAGTGCACAACTTTCTCAAATCAGTAGTGCTTGAAAACTTTCAAAAATTTTATTTCATTTGAAAACGTGAGTTGGCAGTTTTTTGATTATGAGTGTAAGTGTGTGTATTGTTAGAAAGATGCATTTTTAGAGCAAAAATTTCAAGATAAATATATTCTTTGTTTAATATAAAAGATTAAGTTAAATGACCCGAAAATTAATGACCTAAAAATTTCATAAATAAAAGTTGTTAAATGACATTTACAACTATGTTGCATCTAGTGTGCGTGTATATGTTGTTATAACTGGTAAAACTGCCATTGATATATTTTTTAAAATATCAAGGAGGTTATTAAGGAGGTTTGGAGCTCGATTAGGCAGTTTTATTTATTTCTCCACAAAGTATATCCCCTCTGTAATTTCAAGAGATAAAAATAAGGAAATTGTAAAATTTTTGTCTTTGAAATCAGGAATACAGTAGACTCTCTCAAATCCGCACAGATTGGGACCAGAGGTTGTGCGGATTTTAGAATTTTGCGGATTTCTGGATACAATTTTTAAACAGTAATTTGAATGTAATAATGCAATCAAAATTATAATGAATGCTTGCAATATAGTAAAATATTAAAATAATTAAGTAAAGTAATAAACTGAAATCATAAAATTAAGATAATTTTAAAAATGATTAAATTAATGAACGTAAAAGTCAAGTAAATAATAATAATGCATAATTAAATATGCATAATGAAGGTAAGATACATTTTCCTTGAATTATTCAATGAAACTTTCCCCATAGAGGTACCCTATTAATTCACATCAAAATCATAAAGTAAGGAAGTTTTATTTCAGGTTTATCGAGTCTTAATAACCAAAAATGCTTGATTAATGCATAAATAAATTTGATAAAAAGCTTGCAATTACCAGTGACATCATTAATATCTTGATTTTTTTCAAAAATAAATTTATACTTCCTTCATAAAAAACTACAAGTTCAGTCATTTTATTGAGAATTACATATTAAAATACATAGAGAAGGATATAAAACTAAAAAATTCTGTAATTTTGCCCCTACATCTGAAATGAAAGTTTCATTGTTTACATCTGCGATAATGTGAGGATTTTAAGCGTTTGTTGATTTTATAGGGTTGCGGATTTGAGGGAGTTTATTGTCTTTCGTATTTATTCCATATCCTTTGTGAATTTTCCTGTGGTATTCTGGCATTGTCGTGTCTTAATTATTATCCATCTAGAAAGAAATTGCTTTGTGATAATTATCCCAATTAACTACCCTTTTTAACAACTCGGACCTTGTTTGTTCTTTATTCCATTATATTTCTCTCATATAAATTAATTAATTTCCTTAACATGTCGGACTTAAAGTGCGTTTAATGAAGAAATTTGAGAGGATGTTTCAATTCCCCTTCTTGCTCCATTTCAACGAGAAATAATGAAATTGGTTTAATTTTGTTCAATTGAGATTCTTCTTCGCTTTTTAATTAAAATTAAAAGCACTTTTTGCGTCAATTTTCACTGATTTGGTGGCATTACTTGCTTGTCGCAGCAATCTTTTTTCATAAGTGCTGCAAATAATATCTTCCTAGATTTAGGATGCATTCCAAGGCATAAAAGTGGTAATAACAGATCTGTCAAACTCTCAAGATAATGTATGGCAAAAGTAGCCGAAGAAGCCAAATTATATACATTGCTGCACATCATTGTAACGTCAATAATATAGCGAGGTATGCTAAATATAATAAACAAAATCATGTAGACAATGAGAGAAACCACTTCGTTTTCTGAACTTAACATGCGAGAATTGCCACAAGCTGAAGTCTTTTTAATGTTAGTGTCTTTTTTGTAGATTAACGATGAAAGAAGAAGAATATTTATTAAGATGACTAGAAAAGGCGGCAATGTCAAGGAAAAGAGTAGATAAAGTGCATATGAGCAGCCAAAAGTAGACGTAGTAGCAGCTCCACAAAGGCCAATATCTAGAATAGAAAGTATTTTAAAAGTTATTAAAGTAATTTTTAAAAAATCATACAAATATTTCACCTTTTGCTACATCATCGTAAAATATACACTGTAAAAAAAAAAAAAATTGTAAGGTTACTAAGAATTAGCTTGGAAACTGAGATGCCTAGAACTTTTTATGTGACTGCAACAAAAAAATCATATAACAGACTCATATTTATACTGTAAGAAAAACTGTAAGATTACTATGAATTTTCCAGTAAACTGGGATACCCAGAAATTTCTATGTAGCTGCAACGAAATATATTCATGTAATTATCCCGAATTGACGATAAAATGTTAGTAAGCATACAGATTTCTGTCACTTTACAAAAACTGGTTTTGTTGATTTACGTCTTTTTTTTTTTTTTACAGTGTACAAATAAAAAGTTTAGTAAGCATAAAGATTTTTGTAGTTTTACAAAAAGTAGTTTTGTAGATTCACACACACACACACACACACATATATATATATATATGTACAGGAGAAAAAAAAATTCAGCTTTTAGCTTTTTTTCTCACAGAAAACAACTATTTTGCTATGTAATTGAATTCTGTACTCTTGATAACGGAATTCAATATATAAGCTTTTCATTTATTTTTATCGGTATCCATATTTTTCTTTTTTTCTTCCAAATTAATTCTCGTAATATAGTACAAGGGACTTTATTATATACATAGCAGCTTGTATATTATATGTTTTTTGTATCCATATTAAGTGTGTTAGGGGAAACTGCATTATTGTCATTTCATTCATATTATCACAATTTTTGATGGTGGTCGGTAATGTTTAATTAATGGCTATATATATATATTTACAGTGTACAGTTTTCTTTCGTTCTTTTTTCGTTGTTTTCTAATCAAATATTTTATAAATACTTTTTTATTATAATACTTCTTCAGCAGCCATTTTACATAGAAGGATAGAGTCGAATTTTTTTTATATTAGAGGTCAAACTGTCCTGATCCAATTCAACTTGCTTTTCAGAAGAATATCTCCCTCTTCTTGCAAAAGTAATGTTTAAATTAAAAAAAAAACTATTAAACTTTTCAAAGTAACCCTACTGGCCCGGTCAAAAAAAACATCTTTCTTAATTTAAACCGAAATAAATATTTATTGATGTGTTATTAAATTAAATATTTTCTATAATTCTCTCTTTTGAAAAGTACCGAACTTTAACTTGCAGTAATTTTGGGGATCCTTCAAGAAATTGAAAAAATTCAAACTAAATTTTGAGCCTATCGATTTTTTTTTTCAATATTAAGAGCAGTTTCTTCACAACTTCTAAGTAATTTGCCGTATTAAATATCCGAAAATATAAACCATATGAGGGTCATTCTCACGAAAAGGCACAAAATACAAAAAAAAATAAAATCGATTTTATAAAAGTCTGCAAAAAATCTTTAAAATTGCAGTGATGTTTTGATTTATGCTTAATAAATAACCTTATATTATCCGAAAATGTAATCCCATACAAGGGTCATTCTCACGAAAATGTACAAAATAGCAAGGAAAAATCTATTTTATAAAAGTGTGCAAAAAATCTTAAAAATTACAGAGATCTTTTCATTTATGCTTAATAAATAACCTTATATTATCCAAAAATATAAACCCATATAAGGGTCATTCTCACGAAAAGGTACAAAATAGCAAGAAAAAAATAAATAATAATTTTATAAAAGTATGTAGAAAATCTTTAACCCTCCGATCGTCTTGAGATCTTTCCTGCATTTTCATGAAAGTCATCTTAATTTAAATTTTCCTTCTCTGTTTGTTTCTAAAATACACTTCATGCCACTTTATTTGATATACATTTTGAAATACAATTCTGTTTAAAATATTTTCGTCTACAACTTATTTAAGTTGTTTTCGGGGAACGAAAAAATACGGGCAAACCGCTCAGAGGGTTAAAATTTCATGGATGTTTTCATTTATGCTTAATAAAAAACCTTGTATTTGCGGTCAAGATTTCTATTTTATTTTTCACGATTTTTTGATTTTTTAAAGTTCTGACGTAGATTTAAAAAATTTAAATGAAAACATAATTGGTAATTATTGGACGTAGTTGATACATGTTTAATTTTTGTAATTAAACTAATTTTTTTTTTCAGATAAAATTCTGAAAATCCCTGCACAAACGCATCTTTTTTTCTGCTTAGTAATAAATTTTTTTGTGTATTGTAGATAAAAAATGAGGTTTCATTTTAGGTTATTTTGGCTATTTTAAGTTTAGAAAACATAAAATTAAATTTTAGGAAATCTATTTTTTAAAATAGAACGAATTACTCGCGAAAATTAGTGTTTCAGTTACCTTAAAATTTATAATTATGTTAAAATCTATATACTTATCTTTATAAGTATCTCCAAAATTTTACCATAATTTTATTTGGCGTTTTAATTTTTGAAAACACTGCAGTAAAAATATTCATCGCAAAAATCATTAATTTGTATTAGCATATCAAAAGTATTAAAACTGAGATTCGATCACGTTAAAATTATCATCGATAAGTTTTGCAAAAATTTTATAAAATTTAATAAATAAATCATTAGGTTTAATTTTTCTTATTATTATTTATTAAAAATGCAATCAATAAGTTATGAAATTATTTACCTGGAATGTATTCATACTTCCCCCAACCATACAGTGGTCCAGTTACTTGAACAATTACAATCAGCAATATACCTGGTAAGATGATGTTGACTGTTAATGGACTGAATGTCACTAAATATTCATGTGGCACCATGTGATTCGTATACCTATAAATATAAATATATATATATATATAACCATTATAGAATATTACAAATCATCATCTATTTGAAATATAATTTATAAAGTGAGTATTAGGAAATGATACAAATATTATACATTTTAAATTTGGAACAACAATTATTAAATATATATATTTATAAGAACTAATTAATAATACTAAAAAATGAATTAGGAATGAAAGAAGTGAAAGAATAAAGTGACGTCATCGAGATAAGCATAGTATGAAAGCATCATAGCTTCCAACTAATCAAATAAATATGTTTTGAACCAGAAAATTTATTTAATAAAACTTTCTCTTTCTTTCAAATGAAAATCAAATTTCAAATTACTTGCTTAAAAGACGCAAAGGCCAACCTAGTGAAAAACATTTCATGCTGTGACTCGATCCCGGGCCATCAGTATAGTGCACTGACGTTCTACCGACTAAACCACATGGAACGACACCCAGCCTGGAACTTCTCACTATTACTTCTCACTTCGAGTCTCGGCATGGAATATTTTTCACTAGGTTGGCCTTCGCGCCTTTTAAGCAAGTAATTTGAAATTTGATTTTCATTTTAAATATTATATGCAAGGCGAATGTTTCTCTCTCTGGAAAAATTTCCAAGTATTAATGTTCTCTTTGTTTCTATATGGTGATTTTTTGATTTTATTGATTGAGTAAAATTTATGGTTCAAAATGTATTTAATTGACTTGAAAAGTAGGGTAAAAGTTGGTAGCTATGAAATATTACAACAACACTGTTAAAACACTATTCTTAAAAATAAGTAAATTGTACTAATTATTGAGCACTTCCCCATCTTAAAATAGCTCCGAGTACTTAACTCTTAAATTGGAAAAACGTATGTACTCATTTTTTTGAGTACATACAGGGACTCGAAAATAAGTATGTATGGAAACACACATACACTATAAGGGGGAAAAAAAAGATAAATTACAGAGAAGCTACAAATCACCATTTTTAATTACGGTAATTTTGAATTGCGAAGAACTACAATTTTTGGAGTAAAGAACAACGAATTTACTATTTTAATTCTTGAAATTTTGTGTATGAGCAGCCCCGTGATTTGAACCCGAGTCCTCTAGGTGGAAGATCAGTATTGTACTGACTGTGCTATAAAGAGCAATTACCAGCTGCTTCCAAATGACACCTTTTATCAATCAGCTACGGAAGATCGCTAACAGCAGAGATGAATTTTCCCTTTCTTAAATATTATAATTTATAATAAAACAATTTTTAAACTAAATTTTCTTCTTTAACATTTCAAATGAAATTGTAAATAAATTTGAAAAGTGTGTATTATAAATTAAAAATTATAACAAAGATAGACATATCTTTAAATAAAAGCTTGGAAATCCCTACTGTCAATTCGGTATAAGAAAAGGGTTTATCAGAAAACTCATATTTTTGACATACACTGTAAAAAAAACGACATTTTTACAGTACAAAGTACTCTGATCGAGTTTGTGCTGGCAAATTTACAGTGGTTTTTTTTACAGTGTAGGATTTAAACATGAATATTAAGACTTTAAAATACAAAATATATGTATTCATTTCTGCAAACATTTATAAATCAAGTATAAGTATACACAACTTCAAAATATCATGTATTCGTTTCTGAATTAATTGTACTGAAAAAAATCGAGTACAACGAAATTTTCATTTTTAAGTAGATTAATGCTCCTTTTTGAAGCAATTGTACTTAAAAAATATGAGTACATAGAAATGATCATTTTTAAGTAGATTATTTTTAACAATGTACTTATTTTTGAAACAGTTGTACTTAAAAAAATACGAGTACGTGGAAGTTCACATTTTTAAGTAAATTATTTTTGAGAATGAAGTACTAGATGAATTTTACAGTCCATAAGTAAACACCTTACATGAACGTTGAAATATTTATTCTATTACACTTTTATATACACTTAAATACCATTATAGCAAAATCTGATAAAATGAAATATTCATTACAACGAATCTCTTTGAAATACCAGACAAAAATTTACGTTTAAGGGCAGTTGGATAAGAACTTTTTTCAGAAAAGAACTTTTGCTTCGTTTGACCGTTTTTATCTTCCCTACCCCCCCCCCCCCCCAAAAAATATCTTTTCCAAGTTTTACACTTGAAGCTGAATTTTTTAAAGTAAAATGTAGAACCAATAAATATTTACTTAAAACAGCTATTGAAAGATAAACTGTTTAATTTAGAGAAGTTATTTACCGCTTCATTAGAATCTTTTATGGTTTTGGATTTCTTTAGTTTAAACTACACAACAGGTTAGAGAGGCTCAAAATTTTCAATAAAAACAAAGTATTTTGTATATAATTTTGTTGTATAAAACACAAAAGCTTCTAGAAGCTTGATAATTAATCCCATAATTTTTTTTAAGTGTAAAAAGCAAATTGTGTCTGTTTACAATTAGTTTATCTTCAATTTTGTTACATAAGTGGGAAAAAAATACATTTAGAATATTGTTTTAAGTTTTCATGCTAAATGCAATATGTTTTAGTTCGTAATGTATATTAGGTCTGCAAATATTTATCATTACCAATAAATTGACTATTTTGAAAATATCGGGTATATATCGAAAAGATCGGATGTATATCAAAATATTGGATGTTTTTGAAACTATCATGATAATTACGAACCCTACTTACAAGTGTTGAATTATGCGATTTAAAAAATATATAAGATATCTGTAATTATATTAGTTTTTGAATATGTGAATGTGACAGGAATTTTATAAATGTTTTTATAATGCTTTTTCTCAGATTTTGAATTTATTTAACTCACAGTTGTTGTTGTTTTTAAATTATTGGCAGAAATATAAAGAATATTGGCCAACGCAAAATTTAGAATAAAAATAGTATAAAGCAGTATAAGGAATCAATGTAGAAAAAATCAGAAAAATTACTTTTTTGCCTGAAAATAAATTCCAAGACGATTAATAATACCATATTTTCAAAAGGAAAGTTTTTGAAAAGTGGGTGGGATTGATTCTTGTTAGATCTTTTCAAAAATGTTCGCATTGCTTGAAGAACTAAAATTAAATATACTTTAAAAAGACATCAGAATAACTTTACATTCGTTATTCTCATTTGAAATACAGACGTGTGAAAATTATTAGAATAATTGTGAAATTTACATTAAAATCTTCTTATATTGAAGAAATAATACATTTAAAAAAAGTCCTTCCGGCCAGTGCCGGGAGGAAGAGGTAGCTTTCATATTCCTTATTTTAAAAAAGCCAACTTATATTATTCAAACACACGAAGCTCAATTTAGTGGAAACCGAATATAGGAGATTCAATCATAATTTTTATCAATACTAAATCATTATGAATGAGAATTTCGCGAAATTAGTCAGCTTTATCCAAGCTGCTTTTATTTAAAGTAACTTATATTTGGCTGCCAAATTCGGCGATTTCTTAAAGTGCCTGCAATTTTAAGACAACATTGTGGATGAAGCTAACCAGTGAACTTGGTCGAGACCTTAGTAATTGCTGTGCACATGCTCACTCACATAGGAATCGATTGATATATACGAGTGCTGTCGCAGGCAAAAAATCAGATTTTTTAAAATGTCACCCACATTAGATATTGAAATTGCTATATCTGAGACATTTTTTAAGATAAAGACAAACAAAAAATGCTCCTGAATCCTTATATCAAGGTCAAATACTTAAGAAAGAAACCTTTTTCAATTTCTAATTTTTTTGCACCTCTCTTTAAATATAATTTTATTTTAATTTAATGGCCGCCATTTTGAAACAAGATGGCTGATAAAGCTGGCCAGCGAACTTGGTCGAGATATTGATGTATACTATCCACATGCCTTCTTACATCGAAATAGGCGAATACGTGTGTTATCGCGTGACAAATACAAAATCGTTTCAAAATGTTAGCCATGCTAGAAATTCAAAGTGCTATAATTCAACCATTTTTTAAGATATAAACAAAAGAACAAATTTTCAGAAACAAAAACTGCTCCGGAATCTTTGTATCAAGGCCAAACACATAAAAAAAATCTTTTTCATTTTCCAATTTTTTAATACCTCATTTTAAATTTAATTTTTTTTAAATGGTAACCCTTTTGAAACAAGAGGGCGAATGAAGCTGGCCAACGAACTCAGTCGAGACGTTGGTATGTACTATGTACAGACCAAGTTACATCCAAATCGGTTCATAAATACGCCTGTTATCGCGTGACAAATATCAGGTTGTTTTAAAATGTCAGCCACAATAGAAATTCAAAATGCTATAACTCAGCCATTTTTTTAGATATAGACGAAACAAAAACTGTTCCGGAATCTTTGTATTAAGGTCAAACACATATAAAAAAATCTTTTTCATTTTCCAATTTTTTTGTATCTCATTTTAAATTTTAATTTTTTTTAATTTTTTTAAATGTCCGCCATTTTGAAACAAGTTGGCGGATGAAGCTGGACAACGAACTCGGTCGAGATATTTGTATGTACTATGTACACACCAAGGTACATCCAAATAGGTTCATAAATACGTCCGTTATCACGTGACAAAAATCAGGACGTTTCAAAATGTCAGCCACGCTAGAAATTCAAAATGCTATAACTCAGCCATTTTTTAAGATATAGACGAAACAAAAACTTCTCCCGAATTTTTTTATCAAGGTCAAACACATACGAAAAAAATATTTTTTCAATTTTCAATTTTTTGGTACCACATTTCAAATTTAAATTTTTCTTAAAAATTTAAATGGCCGCCATTTTTAAACAAGATGGCGGATGAAGCTGGCCAACAAACTCGGTCGAGACATTGGTATGTACTATGTATAAACGAAGTTACATCCAAATCGGTTCATAAATACGCCTTTTATCGCGTAACAAAATTCAGGACGTTTCAAAATGTCAACCACGCTAGAAATTCAAAAGTCCTTCCGGCCAGTGCCGGGAGGAAGAGGTAGCTTTCATTTTCTTTATTTTAAAAAAGCCAACTTATATTATTCAAACACACGAAGCTCAATTTAGTGGAAACCGAATATAGGAGATTCAATATTAATTTTTATCAATAATACATCATTATGAATGAGAATTTCGCGAAATTAGTCTGCTTTTATTTAAACTAACTTATATTTGGCTGCCAAATTCGGCGATTTCTTAAAGTTCCTGCCATTTTAAGACAACATGGTGGATGAGGCTAATCAGTGAACTTGGTCGAGACCTTAGTAATGGCTGTGCACATGCTCACTCACATCGGAATCGGTTGATATATACGAGTGCTGTCGCACGCAAAAAATAAGTTTTTCAAAATGTCACCCACATTAGAAATTGAAACTGCTATATCTGAGCCATTTTTTAAGATAAAGACAAACAAAAAATGCTCGTGAATGCTTATATCAAGGTCAAATACTTATGAAAGAAACCTTTTTCAATTTCTATTTTTTTTTTTTTTTTTTTTTTTTTTTTGCACCTCACTTTAAATATAATTTTTTTTAATTTAATGGCCGCCATTTTGAAACAAGATGGCTGATGAAGCTGGCCAGCGAACTTGGTTGAGATATTGATGTATACTATCCACGTGCCTTCTTCCATCGAAATAGGCGAATACGTGTGTTATCGCGTGACAAATACAAGATCGTTTCAAAGTGTTAGCCATGCTAGAAATTTAAAGTGCTATAATTAAATATTTTTTAAGATATAAACAAAAGAACAAATTTTCAGAAACTAAAACTGCTCCAGAATCTTTGTATCAAGGCCAAACACACAAAAAAAATTTTTTTTTCATTTTCCAATTTTTTAATACTTTATTTTAAATTTTAAATTACTTTTTTTTAAATGGCAACCCTTTTGAAACAAGATGGCGAATGAAGCTGGCCAACGAACTCGGTCGAGACATTGGTATGTACTATGTACAGATCAAGTTACATCCAAATCGGTTCATAAATACGCCTGTTATCGCGTGACAAAAATCGGGTCGTTTTAAAATGTCAGCCACAATAGAAATTCAAAATGCTATAACTCAGCCATTTTTTTAGATATAGACGAAACAAAACCTGTTCCGGAATCTCTGTATTAAGGTCAAACACATACGAAGAAAATCTTTTTCATTTTCCAATTATTTGGTATCTCATTTTAAATTTTAAATTTTTTAAATTTTTTTAAATGGCCGCCATTTTGAAACAAGATGGCGGATGAAGCTGGCCAACGAACTCGGTCGAGACATTGGTGTGTACTATGTACACACCGAATTATATCCAAATCGGTTCATAAATACATCTGTTATCACGTGACAAAAAACAGGACACTTCAAAATGTCAGCCATGCTAGAAATTCAAAATGCTATAACTCAGCCATTTTTTAAGATATAGACGAAACAAAAACTGCTCCCGAATTTTTTTATCAAGGTCAAACACATAAGAAAAAAATATTTTTTCAATTTTCAATTTTTTGGTACCACATTTCAAATTTAAATTTTTCTTAAAAATTTAAATGGCCGCCATTTTTAAACAAGATGGCGGATGATGCTGGCCAACGAACTCGGTCGAGACATTGGTATGTACTATGTATAAACGAAGTTACATCCAAATCGGTTCATAAATACGCCTTTTATCGCGTGACAAAATTCGGGACGTTTCAAAATGTCAGCCACGCTAGAAATTCAAAATGCTATAACTCAGCCATTTTTTAAGATATAGACGAAACAAAAATTGCTCCGGAGTCTTTGTATAAAAGTCAAATACATAAGATAAAAATATTTTTCCATTTTCAATTTTTTGGTACCACATTTCAAATTTTAAATTTTTAAAAAAATTTTAAATGGCCGCCATTTTGAAACAAAATGGCGGATGAAACTGGCCAACGAACTCGGTCGAGACATTGGTCTGTACTATGTATAAACGAAGTTACATCCAAATCGGTTCATAAATACGCCTTTTATCGCGTGACAAAATTCAGGAAGTTTCAAAATGTCAGCCATACTAGAAATTCAAAATGCTATAACTCAGCCATTTTTTATCATATAGACGAAACAAAAACTGCTCCCGAATCTTTTTATCGAGGTCAAACACATAAGAAAAAAATATTTTTTCAATTTTCAATTTTTTGGTACCACATTTCAAATTTAAATTTTTCTTAAAATTTTAAATGGCCGCCATTTTTAAACAAAATGGCGGATGAAGCTGGCCAACGAACTCGGTCGAGACATTGGTCTGTACTATGCATAAACGAAATTACATCCAAATCGGTTCATAAATACGCCTTTTATCGCGTGACAAAATTCAGGACGTTTCAAAATGTCAGCGTCGCTGGAAATTCAAAATGCTATAACTCAGCCATTTTTTAAGATATAGACGAAACAAAAACTGCTACGGAGTCTTTGTATAAAGGTCAAATACATAAGAAAAAAATATTTTTCAATTTTCAATTTTTTGGTACCACATTTCAAATTTTAAATTTTTTTAAAATTTTTAAATGGCCGCCATTTTGAAACAAAATGGCGGATGAAGCTGGCCAACGAACTCGGTCGAGACATTGGTATGTACTATGTACACACCGATTTACATCCAAATCGGTTCATAAATACGAGAGTTACAGTGTGACATAGGTCAGATATATATATATATATATATATATATATATATATTGATATATATATATATATATATATATATCAATTTTGAACGGAGGGTGGTTTCGGGGTCTGGGGGTCATGATCGATGAAAATATACCAAAATTTTTTGAAATCGCTTTCCTCCGAACGGCTGCAATAGGCTGCTTTTTGTAAAGAAAGCTACCTAAAAGCTACCCATTGCAGCCGTTCGGAGGAAAGCGATTTCAAAAAATTTTGGTATATTTTCATCGATCATGACCCCCAGACCCCGAAACCACCCTCTGTTCAAAATTGATGTATATATATATATATATCTGACCTATGCCACACTGTAACTCCCGTAATTGTGAACTGATTTCGATGTAATTCGGTGTGTACATAGTACATACCAGTGTCTCGACCGAGTTCGTTGGCCAGCTTCATCCGCCGTTTTGTTTCAAAATGGCGGCCATTTAAAATTTTTAAAAAAATTTAAAACTTGAAATGTGGTACCAAAAAATTAAAAATGGAAAAATATTTTTTTCTTATGTATTTGACCTTTATACAAAGATTCCAGAGCAGTTTTTGTTTCGTCTATATCTTAAAAAATGGCTGAGTTATAGCATTTTGAATTTCTAGCGTGGCTGACATTTTGAAACGTCCTGAATTTTGTCACGCGATAAAAGGCGTATTTATGAACCGATTTGGATGTAATTCGGTGTGTACATAGTACATACCAATCTCTCGACCGAGTTCGTTGGCCAGCTTCATCCGCCATTTTGTTTCAAAATGGCGGCCATTTAAATTTTTTTTTAAAAATTTAAAATTTGAAATGTGGTACCAAAAAATTGAAAATGGAAAAATATTTTATTCTTATGTATTTGACCTTTATACAAAGATTTCGGAGCAGTTTTTGTTTCGTCTATATCTTAAAAAATGGCTGAATTATAGCATTTTGAATTTCTAGCGTGGCTTACATTTTGAAACGTCCTGAATTTTGTCACGCGATAAAAGGCGTATTTATGAACCGATTTGGATGTAACTTCGTTTATACATAGTACATACCAATGTCTCGACCGGGTTCGTTGGCCAGCTTCACCCGCCATCTTGTTTAAAAATGGCGGCCATTTAAATTTTTAAGAAAAATTTAAATTTGAAATGTGGTACCAAAAATTGAAAATTGAAAAAATATTTTCTTCTTATGTGTTTGACCTTGATAAAAAGATTCGGGAGCAGTTTTTGTTTCGTCAATATCTTAAGAAATGGCTGAGTTATAGCATTTTGAATTTCTAGCGTGGCTGACATTTTGAAACGTCCTGATTTTTCTCACGTAATAACAGGCGTATTTATGAACCGACTTGGATGTACCTTGGTGTGTACATAGTACATACAAATATCTGGACCGAGTTCGTTGGCCAGCTTCATCCGCCATCTTGTTTCAAAATGGCGGCCATTTAAAAAAATTAAAAAATTAAAAAATTTAAATGAGATACCAAAAAATTGGAAAATGAAAAAGATTTTTTTTTTGTATGTGTTTGACCTTAATACAAAGATTCCGGAACAGTTTTTCTTTCGTCTATATCTAAAAAAAAATGGCTGAGTAATAGCATTTTGAATTTCTCTTGTGGCTGACATTTTAAAACGACCTGATTTTTGTCACGCGATAACAGGCGTATTTATGAACCTATTTGGATGTAACTTGGTCTGTACATAGTACATACCAATGTCTCGACCGAGTTCGTTGGCCAGCTTCATTCGCCATCTTGTTTCAAAAGTGTTGCCATTTAAAAAAAATTAAATTTAAAATTCAAAATGAGGTATTAAAAAATTGGAAAATGAAAAAGATTTTTCTTATGTGTTTGGCCTTGATACAAAGATTCCGGAGCAGTTTTTGTTTCTGAAAATTTGTTCTTTTGTTGATATCTTAAAAAATGGTTGATTTATAGCACTTTGAATTTCTAGCATGGCTAACATTTTGAAACGATCTTGTATTTGTCACGCGATAACACACGTATTCGCCTATTTCGATGTAAGAAGGCATGTGGATTAAGGTGGGTCGAAAAAACCGAAATTTTTATAATAGAAATGTAATAGAGCGGAAAAGTTGCCTTTTGTAATAAAGAATAAATTTGTAAAATATTACACCGATCGGTAAATATCTTTTACTGCCGCAAGGGGAGCAAAAATTCCAAAAATCGCAAAAAACAGATTTTTTTCAGTATTTTTTTTAAATTATCCAAACGTACGAATACAATTTCTAATAGGACGCAATAGCTACATGAAGATATAATAAATGTTCCGGTAAATACTCATTATGATAAAGGCATACCTTTTACTGCCGCAAAGGGACCATATTTTAAACAAAAATTGTAAAAATTTCAAATTTTCATTTTTTCTAAATTTTTATAATTTTTATAATATGTCTATCAGTAAATAAATTTACTCATATGTATTAATATGTCATAAATTTTGTTAACTATTTGTTATAGACTGGAAAATAAAAACGGTATTCATTCATTTTTCTTGACAATCGCTTCATCTACTGCTGTTTTGCTGCATATCAGCAGTTCATATACCAAAAATCACAAAAATGATATAAAATGAACAAAATATTTTAGTATTTTATTAATTAAAATACAGAGATGTTTGACCGAAACGAATTAAATAAACTTAAAATGAAGAAGTATTTAAATAATTTAATTTCATTATATGACTTGCTTCCAAATAAAGCCATTGTTCCTCGAGAGGCCGGATTTGATTAGATGTGATCCCCCCTGTGTTCTGGTCCACAAATTTTACCAGCACTTCAGAGACTAATTTCACGCAACTTTCTTCTGACTGAGTGGGACAAGGAAAATTATAATAGCTGGTATCTTTAATCGAACATTCTAAACGCACCAGCGTCGTGAGATCGTCAGTCGCTAGACAAACGGTAACAGCTGGTTTCGTTAGTTTACAGTTTTGCCACTCGATTATATCCATACAATTTTAAGCTTAAAGTTCAAGTCTGGAATGACGAAGTGACGGATGGCACTATTCGTATCCACAGAACTTCGTGCTTTGGCACTTTTCTTTATGGCTGGGGTCCTGATGTCCTCTTCTTCATATGCTATCATTCCAATGAGGATGATTTACGAAAAGGTATTTCGTGAAATTACAGGAACTATAATCTTTCGTATATGATATGACAAGTAACGGAGGTTACTAATTATAGTCCACAGAATCTGAAAAACATGGTGGATTCATTTTAATTGTGAAACAACTGATGTAGTACACTTTCAGGATGCACTCATTCAGTACATCCTGAAAGTGTACTGCATCAGCCGATTGCCAAAGCACGAAGTTCTGTGGACACGAATAGTGGCATCCGTCATTTCGTCATTAGATACTTTAACTTTGAAGCTTAAAATTGCATGGCTTTAGTCGAAAGGCAAAACTGTAAACTAACGGAACCACCTGTTACGGTTTGTCTATCGACTGACGATCTGACAACGCTGGTGAGTTTAGAATGATCGACTAAAGATAACAGCAATTATAAATTTCCTTGTCCCACTCAATCAGTAGAAATGAAATTAGTCACTAAATTGCTGGTAAAGTTTGTGGATCAGAACAGAGTGAGGATCACATATGATATATTTCGGCCTCCCGAGGAACAATGGCTTCATTTGAAAGCAAGCCATATTATGAAATTCATTTACTTTAAATACATCTTCATTTTAAGTTTATTTAATCCGTTAAACATATCTGTATTTTAATTAATAAAATGGTAAAATATTTTGTTCATTTTATATCATTTTTGTGATTTGTGGTATATGAACTGCTGATATGCAGTAAAACAGTAGTAGATGAAGCGGTCGTCAAGAACAATGAATGATTACCTTTTTTATTTTTCAGTCTATGACAAATAGTTAACACAATTTATGACATATTAATAGATATAAAGTAATTTTTTTTTCTAGACATATTATAAAAATTTAGAAAAACTTGAAATTTGAAATTTTTACAATTTTTTTTTTTTTAAATATGGTCCCTTTGCGGCAGTAAAAGATATTACCTTTATCATAAAGAATATTTACCGGGACATTTCTCATTTCTTCATGTAGCTATTGCGTCCTATTAGAAATTGCATTCGCACGTTTAGATAATTAAAAAAATATATTAAAAAATACATGTTTTTTGCAATTTTTTGAAACTTTGGCCACCTTGCGGCGGTAAAAGATATTAACCGATAGGTATAATATTTCATGAATTTATTGTCTATTACAAAAGGCAACTTTTCCACTCTATTACATTTCGATTGTAAATATTTCGGTTTTTCGACCCACCCTAATGTGGATAGTATACATTAACACCTCGACCAAGTTCGCTGGTCAGATACATCAGCCAACTTGTTTCAAAATGGCGGCCATTAAATTAAAAAAAATATATATATTTAAAGTGAGGTGCAAAAAAATTAGAAATTGAAAAAGGTTTCTTTCTTAAGTATTTGATCTTGATATAAGGATTCAGGAGCATTTTTTGTTTGTCTTTACCTTAAAAAATGGCTCAGATATAGCAGTTTGAATTTCTATTGTGGGTGACATTTTGAAAAATCTGATTTTTTGCATGCGACAGCACTCCTATATATTAACCGATTCCGATGTGAGTGAGCATGTGCACAGCAATTACTAAGGTCTCGACCAAGTTCACTGCTTAGACTCATCCACCATGTTGTCTTAAAATGACAGGCACTTTAAGAAATTGCCGAATTTGTCAGCCAAATATAAGTTACTTTAAAGAAAAGCAGCTTGGATAAAGCTGACTAATTTCGCGAAATTCTCATTCATTATATTGATAAAAATTAGTATTGAATCTCCTATATTCGGTTTCCACTAAATTGAGCTTCGTGTGTTTGCATGATATAAGTTGGCTTTTTTTAAATAAGGATTATGAAAGCTACCTCTTCCTCCCGGCACTGGCCGGAAGGACTTTTTTAAGATATAGACGAAACAAAAACTGCTCCGGAATCTTTGTATAAAGGTCTAATACATAAAAAAATATATTTTTCCATTTTCAATTTTTTGGTACCACATTTCAAATTAAAAATTTTTAAAAAAAATTTAAATGGCTGCCATTTTGGAACAAAATGGCGGATGAAGCTGGCCAACGAACTCGGTCGAGACATTGGTATGTACTATGTACACACCGAATTACATCCAAACCGGTTCATAAATACGAGAGTTACAGTGTGACAAATGTCAGATATATATATATATAAATGGATATATATATATATATATATATGTCAATTTTGAAGGGAGGGTGGTTTCGGGGTCTGGGGGTCATGATCGATGAAAATATACCAAAATTTTTTGAAATCGCTTTCCTCCGAACGGCTGCAATAGGTAGCTTTTTGTAATGAAAGCTACCTAATATTGATACATTTAATATTTAATGTGCATCCTCTTGTTTTTTATTAAAGATTCGATACGTCTTGGCATACTTTGTATGAGTTTTTCGCAATTAATTTGTATTTCGCTGTCATGATGCCAAATTTGGATGAATTTTTCTATCAGAACATTATTGTTTGTGATGTTGCATTTCTTTAATTCAATTAAAGAAAACACTTCCATGGCCTGGAAACAGTCCAGATATGAACCCCATAGAGAACCTTTGGGCCATTGTAAAGAAAAAAATTAAAGAAATGCAACATCACAAACAAGACTGGTCTGATAGAAAGACTCATCCAAATTTGGTATCATGACAACGAAAAACAAATTAATTGCAAAATCTCATACAAAGTGTGCCAAGTCAAGTCTGCCATCATTTCTTTAATAAAAAACAAGAGGATGCACACTAAATATTAAATGTATCAACATTTTTTAAATATTTCTTTAATATAACAAGTTTTTAATGTAAATTTCACAAATATTCTAATAATTTTCACACGTCTGTAGGCTTAATAATTCTATGATTAAACTTATTCTGCTATTTCATTTGAAATTTTGCAATTAACTCATTAATGCTGGTTGTAATTCGAAATTTCTTTTTCTTCCTATTTTAGATTTTTTTTTTACACACTATTTCCGATTGTCAAGGAAACTTGCCTGTCTGAAAGTCATAAAAATAACTTTTGAAAAATTTTTTAAGTAGCCGGTGTACTCGAATAGATCTAAATTTCAAGCTACGGAATATTTTAATTAATTAAAGCTCTTTTTAAATGGGGTAAAAACTTAGTTGTTACAATTTTTGATTGATATACAAAAGCTAGTTAAAGATTAAATTATCAGTTTTAAATAACATACTTTCAATACTATTCATATTTTTCAATTTTTTTTTCTTTCTTTTCAATAAAATACTTTCGTGGAAATATTTTATCTAATAGATATTCAATGTAATACAGGGAATAATTTAACAAGATTTGAGTAAATTAATAAGTATAAATATCTCAATGACTACATTATGGATATAATAATGGTTTAAATGATGTCAAATCATTCTGACCAAAGTTTTGTAGATGTCAAATACTAGAATTAGATTAATCATTTACCGTAAATATATCGGCATCTATTTAAAAAGAAAAGAATTATTTCACGTGTTCTTTCATTTTGTGGAAAGCATATGCATAATTTCGCGTTTACACTACCAATTAAGCTTTGCTCTGTGAAATTTCATGTTAATGTGATCATCACCGTTTCTTTCATTAAAATTAAACATCAACCAAACGCAAGCATGTATACAAGGACAAACTGATCCGTATAATGAAACTTAAAAAGCAATAGTTGGAGCAACATGCTCTGAAAAATTTAAAATACTGAAATTTATCAAAAAATATATATATATGATTACGCCAAATAAGAAAAACAAGCGGGCATGACTGAGCTAAGCTCGGTTAAAATTAGCCTTGTGTTCAATTCGATATTTCATTCTCACTGTATAATTCTTGCTGTTTAGGTAAAATTGTCATGATCCTAAGCCATAGGGACCCACTAACCGAAATTTTTCGAACACATGACCTAACCAATGCTCTTCTCGAACCCGAAAATGATAGAATACAAAATTTAGTCAAAATCACTAAAGTCATTTTATAGATGAAATTAGCTTGACCTACGGTAACCCAAACTACTAATCTAAATTTATAGAACATGTGACCTATCCCAATGGTTTTCTCGTGCTAGGCAACGGTGTAATAAGAAATTTTGTCAAAATCGTTTGAGCCATTTTTTAGTAAAATTAGCTAACCTTGAGGCATAGTGACCCAAAATGACTGATTAATCGAATTTTTTTGAGCATGCGACCTAGACCAATGGTCTTCTCGAACCCGAAAACGATAGAAAACAAAATTTAATCAAAATGTTTAAAGATTTTTTCGGGATAAAATTAAATTAACACACAGTTATTCAAAAATGACACATTCATCGAATTTTCTCGAACATGTGACCTAACCCAATGATCTTCTCGTGCCCGGAAACAGTATAATACAAAATTTTATCAAAATCGTTTGAGCCTTTTTTTTAAGATACAATTAGCTTTTCCCACAGCGACCCAAAAATGACCCACTAATCGAATTTTCTCGAACATGTGACTTAGCTCAATGGTATTCTCATGCTCTAAAACGATATAAAACAAAAATTTTCCATAATGTTTTGAGCCGTTATTTTACATACACTTAGCTTGACCCACAGTGACCCAAAAATGAACCACTAATTGAATTTTCTCAAACATGTGACTTAGCCCACTGGTCTTCTCATGCCCAGAAGCTGTATAATACAAAATTTTGACTGAGTCTTTTTTAGATATAAATAGTTTGGCCCACAGTGACCCAAAAATGACCCATTAATCGATTTTTCTCTAACATGTGACTTAGGCCAATGGTCATCTCATGCCCGGAAACGGTATATTACATGACTTTGTCAAAATGTTTTAGGCCTCTTTTTAGAATCACTTAGCTTGACCCTGACCCATTGTGACCCAAAATTACCCACTAATCGAATTTTCTTGAACATGCGCCCAAGTCCAATGGTATTCTCGCGCCCGAAAACGATAGAATACAAAATTTCGCCAAAATCGTTAGAGCCGTTTCTAGATAAACTTTGATTGACCAACAGTGACCCAAAAATGACCCACTAATAGAATTTTCTCTAATATGTGACTTATCCCATTGGTCTTCTCGTAATCCAAAACGACAGAATACAAAATTTAGGCAAAATCGTTACAGCCGTTTTTTAGATAAAATTGGCTTGACCCATAGGGACCCAAAAATGACCCACTAATCGAAATTTCTCGGGCATGCGACTTAGTCCAATGGTCATCTCATGCCCGGAAACGGTATATTACAAAATTTTGTCGAAATGTTTTGGGCCTTTTTTTGGATTCAATTAGCTTGACCCTGACCCATTGTGAACCAAAATGACCCACTAATCGAATTTTCTTGAACATGCGACCAAGCCCAATGGTATTCTCGCGCCCGAAAACGATAGAATACAAAATTTCGTCAAAATCGTCAGTCTTTCTAGATAAACTTTGCTTGACCCACGTTGACCCAAAAATGACCCGCTAATCGAATTTTCTCTAATATGTGACCTATCCCATTGGTCTTCTCTTAATCGATAACGACAGAATACAAAATTTACTTAAAATCGTTAGAGCCGTTTTTTATATAAAATTGGCTTGAGCCATAGTGACCCAAAATGACCCACTAATCGAAATTTCTCGAACATGTGACCTAGCCCAATAGTTTTCTCGTGCCAAAAAACGGTTGGATATAAAATATAGTCAAAATTGATTGAGCCGTTTTTTAGATATAATTAATTTGACCTTGGCCCATTATGACCCAAAATGACCCACTAATCGAATTTTCTCGAACATGTGACCTAGCCCAATGGTATTCTCGTGCCCAAAAATGGTAAAATACAAAATTTCGTCAAAATCGTTAGAGCCGTTTTCTTGATAAACTTTGCTTGACCCACAGTGAACCAAATATGACCCACTAATCGAATTTTCTCTAATATGTGAATTAGCCCATTGGTCTTCTCGTAATCCAAAACGACAGAATACAAAATTTAGTCAAAATCGTTTGAGCCGTTTTTTAGATAAAATTGGCTTGACCCATAGCGACCCAAAAATGACCCACTAATCGAAATTTCTCGAACATGTGACCTAGCCCAATAGTTTTCTCGTGCCAAAAAACGGTTGGATATAAAATTTAGTCAAAATCGATTGGGCCGTTTTTTAGATATAATTAGCTTGACCTTGACCCATTATGACCCAAAATGACCCACTAATCGAATTTTCTCGAACACGTCACCTAGCCCAATGGTCTTATCGTGCCCGAAAATGGTAAAATACAAAATTTCGTCAAAATCGTTAGAGCCGTTTTTGAGATAAAATTTACATATTCACACAATTTTTGCCCGCATTATAGTACAAGATTATTTTTAATGATAGAACTTTAACAAAATAGGTTGGTTGGTTGGTTGTGTTTATGACGGCCAATTATCAACACGAGGGATATAGGACCTAAGGGTGGGGGTGCCTTTCGTGGGGATCTTTCTAAGGGAACCGAACCCGCATTTACGCTTGGAAATCCAAGGTTTTGAACTAAACCACAAAACTCCGAAACGATTAGGCCGACGGGCGCGATTGGGTTCGAACCCAGCACCTCTCGTCTACCAGCTTCGAGAGCAGAACCTCTCGGCCACTGGTGGGGCTTAACAAAAGAGGAGCAGAGAATTATGGGTAGATTAGTACACACAAAATGAGGGGCAAAAATCTCTCCCCCCAAAAAGCCACATTTATTTGCTTAAATTTAAAAGAGATGACCTTTTAATATGATGTGTAGAACCCATTTTTATCAAGAATTTCTTGTAATCTCCATGTCATTGATTCAATGAGATTTTTAGCAATATGAGTATATCTTTTGATAATTTGCATAGTACACTTAAGTAGAAAAGATTCAAGTTAACGTAAGATCGTGAGATACTGAAATGAGTTTTACGCTTTGCTTACATCGTAACACAATCTTATGATCTAAGTTGATCTTAAGCGAGGCACCGTAATCCCAGCCCAAATGCTTGAATAACATGAGTAAAATATATTTTTCATACAAGTATCCGCATGCATAAATTATCAAAATCTTTTTTACATGCATAAAATATTTACAAGAAAAACTCCATGATTTCTTTGGATATTGTTTTTTTTTAACTATAGTTATTTGCAAAAATGACCTTTGAATTAAAAGTCAATTGCAAAGTTTTAGTTGTACATGATTTCCTTAATATTTAATTCATTGATTTACAGACTGCTTATTGCTTATTATTACATTTAACACTTATTAGAATTAATATGTGTAATATGCAACCATTTTGTTTTTTATTATTATTCATATATTGTAATGGTTAATAAAAACAAGAAACATGAAAGAAAAGACTATATCTGTTTGCCTTGGTTATAGTTGCTTCTAAATATCAGTCAATTTTGACATTTTCTTCAAAAAAAAAGCATTTTTCGAAAAAACTTCGTGTAGAAAAATTATTATTATTATTATTATTTTATAAAGAGAAAATTTAATTCGTCACACTCCTGCGTCTACGCTGGGCAGAACCGTAACTTTCAAATCTTCGACATTCTTTATAATCGAGCAGTGTTGTGCAGAAGTGAACTCATTGAGTTGAACTCATTTGACCCACTCTCTGTGAGTTTTGAGTTCAGTTTAATTCACTCTTTGAAAAGCGAGCGTGAATTGAGTTAGACACAAAAAATCTCCGAGTTTGAGCCAAAATTACAACTTTTATTTTTTATTTCTTTCACAATTTCATGAAAATGTATTTAACTGTTCAAAAGACAAGTCAAAATACATCGTATATATTCAGTACAACAACATAAAATTTTAATTTTGTATATTAGGGTTTTAATTTAGTACGTTAGAATTTTTTTTTTGTTACAAAAAATTGTATTAGAAAATAATATAAAAAACCTACATATTTTCTTATAATTTTTTTTTAATTATTTTACAAGCTTCTTTGTTCTAAGTGATTTCTAATTCCATTACTCTCAAAATAAAAGATATGATATCAACACATGATACCAACATCACTTAAACAGGGATGTTGGCCACTAATGTTACCAAATGAAAAATTTCGTCTTATTTAATTCTAAAATTTCTGTTATTAAATAAGGTAAAATTTTCTACTCGGAAATGCTGATAGTTCTAGGGTCCGCGGGCCCCAGGTTAGACACCCATGTCTTAAACTAATATATATATATATATATATATATATATATATACTTCTTTAATATTTTTAATTGTAAGTCACATTAAGTAAAATAATGCTATAAAAAGTGATAAAATATCTTTATTAAGATTGACGATCCTTTCGTCGCACCAGCGGCGACATTTTCAAAATAAAATCATTCACGAATCATGAATGATGAATGATGAATCACGAATGAAAATGTCACCGCTGGTGCGACGAAACGGTCGTCAATCTTAATAAAGATATTTTATCTCTTTTTATAGCATTATTTTACTTAATCTGTTTATAAGTGATTTTTATACATGTTTTTGTAAGTCACATTTTACAGAGAAAAATTCACTCGGAATTTAACGCTAAAAACCACTCAATTAATTAAAAAAATTAACATTTATTGATAGAAAATATATCTAATAATTACAATATTTCAATTATACCTGAGTATTTTAATTCTTGTTCCAATACTAAATTAATCAAACAAGTGGTTTGACATCGTTATTGTACGTTCATAAAATTAAGTAAAAAAAATTTTTTTTCTTATTTCTAACGATTTCCTTTTTCTTCTCTTTTCTTTTGTTTAAGGAATCCTTTGTGAGTTTCGCTCTTTTTAACACTTTCCAACAAAGTTGAAAAGTGTTTATGACTTCGGTTTGTCTGTCCGTCCGGCCGTCTGGCCGTCTGTACGCGCTCTAACTCCCGTAAATATACTCGGATCGTTCTGAAATTTTTGGATGTTAGTGACCTCTACCATAGCACGAATCCTATTGCAAATGAAGTTTCTAGCATGTTTAGTTCATTTACAGGGACAGTCAAAATTTTTCCGTTACATTACGGCCTATGGGAAAAAATCGTTTAAAATGATTTTTAATGATGTTACATGCTTTCAAACATAATAAAATTGATATGCATTTATTAAGTTGATTAAAATATGCATTTTCTGTACAATATGCGGCCCAAAAAATAGTTATTATTCATTTACAGGGCCGCACAAAAGAATTCCTTTACATAATGATATAGAAGTGGAGGGAATTTTTTCCGGCGTATTTTAATTATGTTAAACTATTACATGTATAATGAAATAGATATACGTCGCTAAGGTTTACTGTAACTTATTTCATGGATAATACGAAATGCAGAGCATTTACAGGGACACGCAAAAGATTTCAGATACTATATTGTACCCGAAGTACTGTGAAGTTGCGATGATTGCTGGAAATGCATTTTTAATTATGTTATGTGCTTTTATGTTTCACTATATTTATGCATTGTATATGGTGTGTATAAATGCTGTAATTGATATACAGGGCTACTCAAAAGAATTCGTAATGGTTACTGGGTATGATTGCAAATTGCTTAAAGGTGATTTTTAAATGAGTTAGGCATTTTTACGCTGAACCGCATTTGGTTTACTAAGAAATGTTTGTAAAACATATATAAAATGACATACAGGGTCACGCAAAGAATTGGATACGTGGCTGTTTACAAATGATAATTTCTGGAAATGTGATTCCGGTAGTTTTAAGAGTGTTTTACTTTGAATTAAACTTTAGCTAAATAGTGGCGTGTAATAAAGGTATTAGGTTAACTGCAGAGTTTTACAAAAGTGTACAAGTATGTTTAAATCTATTAGTATAAAATGCTGAAAGAGAAATTTCAACCTGTTATGTGTTTTCTTGCTAAACTAAATTTCTCCATTATATAGTATATATATCAACCTACAGATCAAATATAGGGCTGTTCAAAAGAATTGGAATACATATTTGCTATGGACGGTAACTGCTGAAATCAGTTTTTTAAATGTTTTATGTGTTTTCTAAAATGTTTACTTAGTTCACTTATATACCTTATTTACCTAAATAACGAAGTTTTGTTAAAGCATTCAGGAAGTGTTGGAAAGTGTTTCATAATCTATGCTTAACGCATGATTTTTCTTACTTGTTTAAAAAAAAGATTTTGATTTGAGTGGATTCGTTTGATAAATTTGTAAATTGATCACAAACTTTACTTTTTTTCTCCAGAAAATGAATTTGAGTTTGCATCGTTCCTTTTTTTTCTTCTTTTTTTTTCGTGACTTTGCATAACACTGTAAGGAAAAAGAACGTGAATGTAGATTATATGCATATTGGTAAATAAATCATATTAGATGTAAATTTCCAACTGGGCGAAAAATGTCCGGACCAGGATTCGAACCAGGGATCTTCTGGCTGAAGCCGCCAGTGCTCTGCCATCTGAGCTATCCTGGACGAATCTGGTGGAACTTTTTCACCCAGCTAACCTTAATGATTATAGCATCTGGTCTGAAACCTGGTTCAGCTCAACAGAATAAATCTCAGGTAATGGAACTCCAGAAATCGCTGAATACGAAATCACACTGGTGTGACCAGATGCTATAATCATTAAGGTTAGCTGGGTGAAAAAGTTCCACCAGATTCGTCCGGGATAGCTCAAATGGCAGAGCACTGGCGGCTTCAGCCAGAAGATCCTGGTTCGAATCCTGGTCCGGACATTTTTCGCCCAGTTGAAAATTTACATCTAAGGAGATTATATGGTTCAATAACCAGTGCAAAATGGAGAAAAGGACTTTCAAACATTCACAGACGATTCATAACTATTTTTCCATTAAAGGTACAGTAAACCTTAGACGTGTTTAAAAAATCGAATATGCATTTTCTTTTTATTAAATGAGGACCATTTTAATTCTTAACATTACCAAATTCATGTTTCTGCGCTTTTTTATTTTTGTTTGTTTTGTTTTGGTAGAACACATTTGCATAAACTTTCCTTTAAAGCAAAAGTTTTAAACGGTTTTATCTCAGAATTCAAACTATAATACTGCGCATATGATAGCTTCACAACTATTCAATGAAAGAATCTGAAATTTTATAATATTTATACACTGCTCAAAACAATTAGGGGAGCACATGGTTTTAACGAAATTACGCAAATATTTACATCGATAAGTAAAATAAAATAAAACATCCATAATTTAAAGTGTTGTAGAAAACAGATAAAGAAAACTTCACATGTAAATTAAAGTTTATGACGTCAAAAACTAGAAAAAGGAGATAAGTGCAGAAATCGGGATTTTGCATTCACTGCCTCAGTTGTAAAATTCAATTGCTCAGCTTGTGTTTTGAGAAAAGGTGACTTGAAAATGTCACAACAACATGATTTACCGCAATCCATGACTTGGCGTGTTATCGGGGCAGTTGAATTTGGGGAAAACAAAACGAAGTGTAGTGAACGCTGTTGGAGTCGCAAGAAATGTCCATGAAAGGCTGTGAAATCGATTCCAAGACACATGTAATGGTAGTCATCGACAAGTGCAAGGTCGAAAATGTGCTAACACAGAAACTGATGACCGATATATCCTGTTAACAGCTCGTCGAGACGAAACAGACAATGCTACTCAGCTGCAAACACAGTTGTTCTTGGCCACAGGACGAAGGGTGTCCAGCCAAACAGTCCGAAATAGGCTTAATCAGGGTGGTCTCTATGCACGTAAGCCATTGGTCTGTATTCCGTTGACCTCAAGCCACTGTGCGGCCCAAAGAAGTTGGTGAACTGAACATCGAGTTTGGAAGCAACGTTGTTCCAGTCAAATTCTATTTACAGGCGAGTCCCGATTCAGTCTGGATGTGACATCTGAAGTGTTGTGGCATGGAGAGAAAGAGACACTCAAAATAATCCCATATTCGTTCGTGAAAGATCACATTACAGACGAGGTGGGTTGATGCTATTGGTTGGAATCAGCATAGGTGGATGTACGGGCCTGCATATCATTCGGAATGGCACTTTGACAATCCGAAGTTATACAGACGAGATACTGAGACCTCGTGTCGTTTTTTATGTTGCAGAAATTAGTGATTTCTTTTTTTCCATGCATGATAATGCCAGACTTCATACAGTTCGTCTTGTGGAAAACATGCTTGAAGCTAAAACAATACAGCGTATGGAATGACCAGCATGCTCTCCTGACCTAAATCCGATCGAGCATGTTTGAGACATACTCAGACGACGCATTGCTGCGATACCGAGGCCTCCTTTTATAGTCCGGGACTTGGAGATTGAAATTCTTGAACAGTGGAACAGTATTCCCCAAAGTCTTATCGATAACCTCATCGCATCCATGGAAAACAGGTGTGCAGCTGTCTTAGCTGTTCGAGGAGACCACACGCCATATTAAAAATCTTGCATCATCTCAAAACAATACTTTTTTATATCATTTACATGAAAACAAATTGTTGCCCTAAATCATCTTTTCATGTTCTTTTCATCTTTTCAAAGAATAAAAGCTCTTTAACAATTTTTTGCGTCTTTTTTTCTGTATTGCGCATTGATACACGTGTACTATCCATTTTATGCCCATACATGGCTGTCTTGCACTGTTCTCTTCACTTTTTTGCTTGCTCCCCTAATTTTTTTGAGCAGTGTATAATAATTGCCGTATATTCCGGCGTATAACGCGCACTAAGAATTTTCCCATATATATCTCAATTTTTAGGTGTATTCGCGGTATAACGCGCACCCGATGCATTGTATCTTCATCAAATAGCCACGTTAATATACAATAAAGAACATTGGAAAGTATAACTGATACCGAATATGAAGAACCTTTTTGTAAATAAATAGCACATGTTTATAACTATATTTATAAATAGAAAACATATTTAATGTAGAAATCCATATTTATTTGCTCGCTTTTTTTAACTTTTCATTTTTATACCTGGTGTATAACGATCTGTAACACACCTGTAAATTTTTATCAATTTCTTTTATTATGCTGTAAAAAAATGGTTGATTTTACATGTAAAAAAATGTCAATAAGAAACTGTGTGTTTGGAAAAGAATCTGCAAACCTTTTATTTTACTGCAAAATCTATTAAAATAACAGAACATTCGTGACAAATACAGGTTTTTGTTTCAGAGGAAATCTGTAAACTGTTTATTTTACGGCGAAAATCTGTTAAAGTAATAGAAAGTTTGAAATAAATGCAGATATTTTTTCCGTGAAATAAACAGTTTTTACTGACGTCCTGGCTAACAGTCTTTTTCTGTAAAATCAACAGATTTTTTTGCTAGGTAGTGAGAAACAGAGGATTTATTTATTTTCATTTGAATTGTTGAAAAATTTTATATGTAAATCCTTTATAAAAACAAAGCTAGCAGTCAGAAAATAATGAAAGATTTTACTTAAATATTTTTCAGAATGTTTAAGATTTCATTATTTTTAAAGTACGGGCGACATAACTGACAGTTTTTTTTTTCTATAAAATGAACAGATTGTTTTACAACGCAAAAATGCGTGTTATACGCCGGAATATACGGTATTTTTAAAATGATTCAAAATCTTAGAGACATTTTAGTAAATAAGAAAGTTTTTCTGAAAATACTTGAAAATTTTTGTAATACTGAAATTCTTCATATTTTTTTTTTTTTTTTAATTAAATATTAAGTACTGAATTATCTAAAAGATTAATAGATAAAAGATCAATCTAAAATAAATAGATCAATCTAAAAGACTAAAAGATCAATATTTAGGAATTTTCGATATCTGTGAATTCTGAAATTTTCAAAGCATTTAACCCTTTCAGGGCCAAGCAATTGCGTTCCTATAATGTTGAATTCACGCCTGAATTTTCGAAAAAAAGTTATTTCAAAACGAGAAAAAGTAATTTTACAATTTTGCAACTTTTTTCCACCAAAGTTAAAAAAGGAACATTTAACTAAAACTTTCTTGTGCGAATCTTGATTAAAATTAGGTCCTCAAGGGGTGAACACTATACAGGCTTCAAACAGTGTTGCCAAATTTGCCGGTTTTCTTATTCAGAAATTTCGACTTCACACTATAAAATTTTTAATACTAATTTTCCTTTATTTTATTCAACAAAATAGCGATCATTATAATAACCAAAAATAACTATTTAAATTTTCTCTGGAGAATTTAAAATTTCTTAACGATAGTTTTATAAATTATGCATAAATGCGTCAGCAGCCTGCATAGTGTTACTATCGTGGTTGTAAAGAAACTCCGCACGCAATATCAAAATTAGTGTAACGAGATACAAGCATTCAGAATTTTTGAATTATAAGAAAGTTATAGAAATGCGCTTTCTTCGTGCAACATTTTGAAACAACATGACATAGAAACACAAATTCTCCATCACAAAACGATGCGAAACGAAATTTCTTTCATTTGATATAAAATTTTAGACATTCTATTTTTTAACACGTTTAAAGAATATTATTGCCTTACGAAAAACTGCTTTTAATATGGTTATGCGGGTAATGTATTTTATCTTGATTTTGTCTT
The DNA here is from genome assembly GCA_963932465.1 of Maratus speciosus. Lineage (NCBI taxonomy): Eukaryota > Metazoa > Arthropoda > Arachnida > Araneae > Salticidae > Maratus > Maratus speciosus. Next base: position 574,632,712 of record OZ010787.1, read on the forward strand.
TCGAATTTCTACAAAAAAACGCTATAAGCTTATAAATAAATTAATATAACTTATTCATAAACCTATAAGTTTACAAATAAACTTATAAAGTTATAATATGTTCATAAATGTTTAATAAAATAGTTTAATTTGTTTATTAAATAATAAATAGTAATTAATATTAAATAATAATAATAATAATTATTATTATTATTAACTTTACAATAATGTTTCAAAAATATATATTCTAAAAACACACTCAAAATATATATTAAACATTTAATTGCTAAAAAGGACGTCAAACGTTAATAAAATACATTAAAAGATCTTAATAATTTGACATGTTTCGATTGAATTTATTCAATCATCATCAGAAAAACAAATAAACACAAAGATGGAAAATGACAATAAACTATTACAAATGAAATTTAAAAATAAATAAATAAATAAATAAAAATCACGCGCGTAATATTTTAACATGTTTCACGTTGCCCTATTTTATTTTCAAATTATCTAACAATTCAATCCAAATATTTGGGATTTGAAATGACAAGGAATCATTGCAGACCATTGAGTTTCTGACGTAAATTTCAATAGATTCTCTAATAAAAAGTTGCAAATAAAAATCTGACCTATAAATTATTCTACTTTCATTAAACAAAATATTTATGTTTTCTATTTTATTTAGCCTAGATAATGCGGTTTTACCTCTATTAAATTTTATGTCTGCAATGTGCTCTTTACATCTATAGATTTACATAATAGAGGTAAAACCGCATTATCTAGGCTAAATAAAATAGAAAACATAAATATTTTGTTTAATGAAAGTAGAATAATTTATAGGTCAGATTTTTATTTGCAACTTTTTATTAGAGAATCTATTGAAATTTACGTCAGAAACTCAATGGTCTGCAATGATTCCTTGTCATTTCAAATCCCAAATATTTGGATTGAATTGTTAGATAATTTGAAAATAAAATAGGGCAACGTGAAACATGTTAAAATATTACGCGCGTGATTTTTATTTATTTATTTTTAAATTTCATTTGTAATAGTTTATTGTCATTTTCCATCTTTGTGTTTATTTGTTTTTCTGATGATGATTGAGTAAATTCAATCGAAACATGTCAAATTATTAAGATCTTTTAATGTATTTTATTAACGTTTGACGTCCTTTTTAGCAATTAAATGTTTAATATATATTTTGAGTGTGTTTTTAGAATTTATATTTTTTAAATATTTTTAATGGACGTATAAGAGAACTTCTGCTTATAATTTAATATCTTTTACAATAATGCTTTAAATTTATAATAAGTTTTCAAATAATTTTAAAAATAAGCTTATAAACAGCAAATATATATAAGTTTATTAGTTTATGCTGAACAAAGGAGAAATCTTACTATCGTGGCCAACGTTATCAGCAAATACATCTTTTCATATTTTGTTTTCTTTTTGAATTGCTTCTTACATCATGTGCTTTTTTAGAGGAAACAACAATATCTAAAATAAATAACTAAAACTTTCCTTTTCAAAGAACATCTGTTTGAGGTTAAATTAACTCTTTGAAGTCCTTTTTTGCATAAAGATTAAAAAAAGAACAAAGATTGTTATTTAAAAAAGATCTCCTTTTTATCTTGCAAAAATTAATTTAAAAAGAAGGGAGAGGGAAAATCATGTATAATACAGAATATTATCTTTCTGTCTAAGAATTTTGAAATGAAAAATGAAAAATTCCTTGTCAAAAATTCTTTAATAATGCAATAAATGAAGCAAAAAAATGCAATTCAAACAAACATAAAGTGTAATCTTTAAAATAATAAAAGCAGTGAAATAGTATAATCAGTAAAATTGTGAATAGTTAATACTTAATAATCGTAAATCAAACTGGTTATGAAACAAACTGATAGCTATACATAGATTAAACAAACATTATTACGACCAGATAAATGTTTGAACAATTCAGGTATGCTTTTTAATAGCATATAAGTGTGAACTAAAATTACTGAACTTAGTAAACTGCTTTCTGCTGAAGTTGTTATGAATAACTAAAACTTTACATAGCAAAGAACTATTTAAACGCGTCATAAAAAGTTAAAAAAAAACACGCAACATGTTTCGAAAGGCTTTATCTTTCTTCTTCGGATGCAAAAAAGACCACATTTGTAGCACATCCAGTAAATGCGGCGTCATTGTGTCCTCACAAATGGTAACATGTGATAAAGTAACAACACTGACCAAAATGTGGTAGCTTTAATTTAGCGACCGAGTGAAACAGGTTTTTCAGTCCGAAATAAAATCAGAAACTAATTTTGGTCCATTCTCAAGCTTTGACTGAAAACGAAAACGAAACTATGCACTAATAAAAGAAGAGAATTTGTCTGTCTCTATGTGTATGTATGTGCGCAATGGCTAGTAAAATTTACCGCAAGTAGAGGTCTTAAAATTTTGATGATGATAGTCCAAACCAAGTAATAATGCACCTGATGTTCAAATTTTTAATTTTTTTTCTAATTAGCCGAGATATTAGATACAAATGCAAACGAAAATTCATCAAAAGAATTCCTTTTCGAGAGCTCACGCCTGCACATTGAAGATGCTTCCAAAAATCTTCCAGCAGACAAGAAAGGAAACGCAGTATGGTTTTATTTTCTGCTTATTCTTTCAAAACGTGCATCGACCGAGCCAATCTAAATACGGGCAAACTAAAAACATATCCTTAAATTTCGTATTTTTCACTTTCGAAGTCCACAAACCGCATAAAAATATACTAATTTTAACTCTTTCAAAAAAAAAGTTTTGAAAATTTTGGGGGACGGATCCTCCTTTTTTCAAAACGTGCATCGGGCTCAATTGTAGAGATACAGAAAAAGGAAAAGTACCCACTTAATTCGGATAGTTTCCTCTTTACGGAGGAATAATTCGTTTTTAAAAGTACGAATATTAAACGTTTCAAAAAAATTCACGACTGGAAGTCACTTCGCGCCTCCCAGATACTTTTTTCTACGCTAAAATTAACTAAATATTGGTTTTTTAACACAGTCTTCTAACACAGTCTTCTAACACGTTCTTTGTACTGACGATTTACACCAAATATAAAAATCTCGGAACATTCCGGCAATTAGAAGTAAAAGAAATTAAATCTGCAAAATTTTGGCCCAGAACGTGAACATGCGGGCGGCTTTTGCTCATGTTTTTACAATTAAATATCTATATTTTTTTTTCACGCTAATTTATACGCAGATTTTCAAAACATTATATTTATAACTTATAAAAATTTCAAAACATTCGGACGATACGAACTATTTTGTTTTTAATATTAAACGACGCGATGAGGGGGAAAAAGTAAAAGAAAACACAGCACATTTACAACTACAACTAAATATATCAATATTTTTTCACGAATTTTGTATACATGTTTCAAAACAATTATATTGATAACTCATAACAATCTCAAAGACATTGGACAATAAGAAACTACTTTTTTAAATATTAAATAACCCGATGTAAAAAAATGTCTTCTTAAAAGGGCCTTTACCACTAAATACCAATATTTTTCATGAATCTTTTATACATGCTTCAAAGCCATTATATTTATGACTCAGAAAATTTTAAAGAGTTTGGACAATAAAAACTTTTTTAAAATATTAAATGACAAATGTGAAAGAAAAATGCGCACACTTTAAAATTCTTAATCCACTTTTTTTTTGTTGAAATACGGAAAAGCCACCCACCTAAAGAACGTATATTTTACTTTAAAATGACGCATTCGGTTTTAAAAGATATAAATATTGCGGAGCCCCAATACGAGGTTCATTTGGAAGATTTTTATTTAAAATTATAAATGCACACAAAATCGGGTTAAAGATGAGGTTTATTTAACGTTATTATGAAGGACCCGAGCAACGCCTTTCAGATCAGCTACTTTCAAATAAAATTTAGCTCAATTAATATATACATATATACATAAATATTATTAATTATCCATTCACAAGCATGCATACCTACCTACAGAGACACTTATGCATATCCGTGAATGTGCATGTACTTGTTTTCAATAAAAATGGTAGTGAGAGAAAGTCTATATATTTCGTCATATGTCGAAATACGTACATGTATAATGCTAAGAAGTGTCTCCGAATAAAGTTATGCAAGGTAAAATAAAGATCCATTTTCAGATTCTTCATGCAGGGACATTGAAAAAACACATAAGGCTTAGAAACACGCAATAATTGAGAATTGTGTTAGTGAGAAGTGGCAACAATATTGTGAAAGTGAAAGGTCACAGCAAAGAAAGGAAGTTTGAAAGTTATTGCATGTATATCAATAAAAGAACTTCCTAAAAATACATTAAAATACATTAAATAATCATTTTTTTAACTCTGTTTTAAACATTATAAAAATATAGTCGCATTAACTTAAAAAAATTGCCAAACGCAAATATAGCAATATAAACGATGATTATAATAAGTGGTTATAAATAATATGATGTTACAAAATATAAAAAAGTTTTTTTTAGCGAAAACTATATAATGCATACCTATAGCTTGATTGCAACACAAAAAGTTTTATAAATTTATATAAACATTCTTCTAAAAAATTAACCTTTGTTTTTGAAGAAACAAATGCAAATACCAAAAGGATTTTAAAAATAATAATAATGATAATAATAATAATAAATACTTAGAGATTGTTTGGCATTCAGATTTAGTGCAACTTAAACTTCCATCAATCTATTTTAGTTACACAAATCTCGTTTTATTTTTTGCTATCTACCCCGCCCGAATATGCCTGAACACGTGATAATAACCTTACATATAACTAAAATCAGTGTTGAATGACTTTATATTTTTAAATGAAGAAAAATCCAGATTTTTAAAAAATGCAAGAAAATCATTGAAACGACTCTCCGAAAAAAATTCTTTGAAAGGGTTAATATTGATATTTTTCAAAAGAATTTCACCATTAGAAAGATTAAAATACGTAGATAAAGTGTGGCATTTTTCGTTTTATGGTATTTCAAATAGTTAAGCCGTTGCCCGCTGCAATAAACGCGAAAAAAATTGCGTTTTCCCACTCTCGGTTCTTTATCTGCGCAACAAGCTTTCGGCCTCATCGCTGTGACTTTTCTTGCCATTTTTCGATGTTCATTATGGTTTTTAATTGATATATCTGTTAATTAACAAAAGACGAAAAATCTTAACCTCGGAGGAGTTAGAACTTATTGCCTTGGACTATCCTCATCCAAATTTTCAGACCTCTGCGTGAAGTAGTTTTTCCTAGCCATCGTCAACAAACACACACATAAACATCTTTCTTTTATTTGTATACCTTATTACAAAGAATGAACAGCTACTGTTATTATTATATGCTTTACTGTTTGGATAAAAGGAGAGTTGCATTCTTCTATATTTAAGCATTTATTGTGATGACGCAGAGATGACGACCCTTTTTTAAATAAGCCTGTAAAACATTTTCAAAAAATACTTTGTGCGACCATGACGTGCCAATAACCAAAAAATATTTAATGGTTCAAACAATAATTTATCAAAATTGCTTGAAAGTTTTTATTAAAATTTATAAAAGTATAGTTAATATACTTGTACACTGTAAAAAAAATTCCGCTAAAATGCGGAATTTTTTCCATAAAATACGGAAATAATACTGGCGTCTCGATTGCCAGTACAATTTCCGTATTTTAGCGGATTTTTTTTTCAGTGTAGGTATTACGTATATGTTAACCATTCTTTTAAGTGTCATTGTAATAATTATAGTAACAATTACATTTTAGAAAGTAATAAAGAAATTAAAGCGGTTTTTGATTATTTAAAATTAGTGTCAAATAATTGCTATTAATTTTATATTCATTTGCTTTTAATAGAATACATGCTGAACTAGGGTCATTTGACAAGCAATTTTAACCTGAATTTTTAATATTAATTATTTCTCGAAAGGATGGATTGCTTAGGTAAAAGAAGAAAACCGACAAATTGGCAAACCTTTTTAAAGCAATACCTGTACAGAATCGAATTCCAAGTAATTAAATATTTATATAACATCGGCATTTTGACTTCAAACGCATGAGAATCTTTCATTTTCTTTTGTATTCAAATCGTTTAATTGATAAATACCGGGTATTTCAAAAGTTCGGTGCGAAAGTAAAACGGGATAAAAAAAAAAAAAAAAAGATGACTGATTCAAATGCAACTATTATTGTCCACATTACACTGTCACGTGACAGAGAAAATGTGTGATTGGGAAATATAACGTTCGGTGCATACCGAAGCTGTTGTCGGATGTCATAAATCAGAGGAGCAAACTTATGGCACGAGGAATATTTTGGGTACGATGAAAATATTTCTGAGAATTAATATGAAAAACAACAAAAACAGCAAAAAACAGATCAATAAGACTCAAAGAGCTTTCTTCACTAATAAATACATTAATAAAAGAGTTTTCACAATATTTAGTTAATTAACAGCGTTTTTGAAAACACTATAATTTAGTTTATGTCCTGATATGAGTCTTATTAATGAACTAAACTTGTCTCCATTAGATTAGTTAGAAACTGAAACGTAACTTATTGATTTCGAATCTGTTTAAATATGGGCTAAAATACCGGGTGCTTCATAAGTTCTGTGCAAAAGTAAAACGTGATAAGAAAAGATCTATGGGTCGGAGAGACATGCGGTTTACACATAAATATTATGCGCGGTACGGGATTTTGTATGACATCAGCAAAAATTTAGTTCAAAATCTCGACAATAGAGAGTGCTACTGTAGATAATTCCATATTGCTCATACAATGCAAGGCTTGGATACAAAAGCATTAGAGAATATTGCATGTACACTTTTTTGTATCCAAATCATGCGTTGTGTGAGCAATGTGGAATTATTCCATACAATTACCTGCAACAGTGCCCTCTATTGTCGAGATTTTGAACTATTTTTTTGTTTGTGTCATACAAAATCTCGTACCACACTGAATATTTATCTGCAAACCGCGTGTCTCTCCAACCCATAGATCTTTTTTTATCGCGTTTTACTTTCGCACAGAACTTACGAAACACCCGTTATTTTAGCCCATATTTAAACAGATTCGAAATCAATAACTTACGTTTCAGTTTCTAGTTAATCTAATTGAGACAAGCTTAGTTCATTAATAAGACTCATATCAGGACATAAACTAAATTATAGAGTTTTCAAAAACGCTGTTAACTAACTAAATATTCTGAAAACTCTTTTATTAATGTATTTATTAGTGAAGAAACCTCTTTGAGTCTTATTGATCTGTTTTTGTTGTTGTTGTTTTTCATATTAATTCTCAGAATTTTTTTCATCGTACCCAAAATATTCTGTGTGCCATAAGTTCGCCCCTCTGATTTATGACATCCGATAACAGCTTCGGTATGCACCAAATGTTATGTTTCCCAATCACACATTTTCTCTGTCAAGTGAGAGTGTAACGTGGACGATAATTTTGCATTTGAATCAGTGATGAAGACGTGCATTTGAATCAGTGTTTCCCCTCTTGGTCACAATAGATTCACGGTGCTATTAGGAGAACTATCATTTTAAGAGCAGGAACACGAATTGTTGTTGTTTCTTTTGTGCATTTAAGGAAAAATTTCGATTGTATTGAATCTTATATTCATTTGAATTATTTGACAAATAATGTAACTGTTATGGTTTTGGAACACAGTAGGGGAGACCGGAGCTAGTTGGCTACAGGGGTAAATAGGCGCAGTCCTCATAAATCGCCTGTTTGTGGATAGATTGGGCAACCAGTCACAGAGTACCTTTCTTGTTGTTTTTTACAATCCTCATTGTAATTTTGCAGCGTTACCTACAGGCAGTGGACATTTATTACAATTTTTCTGTTTTTTGCACTCGTAAGTAATTTTGTGTTGCTTCATTCTTTTTCTAATTTCTAAAACTTATCTTAATAATTGCGATTTAACTTGTACAGTTTTTCTTAGTGTATGATTAACTGTACCTACCCCATATGTGATTTACTTGGATTATTTATGCTTAGAGGATTACGTGTCCCTTTTGTGAAGAAATTTATTATGGGGCTAGTAGGCGCATTGAACACGGGGCAAGTTGGCTCGGTGTTTGGTGTGTGCTGGTAGCTTGAAAAACAGCAAACAACGAGAAAAATGGTTGCAATGCAAGATTTTGGGTCCACGAGGATTGCCCAAACGGAGAAACTCGATTTTTTATTTGTGAGAAATGTAACTCTGATGATGATATAGAGTAGGATAGAAGTTACTCAATGTTAATGTTTTATTCATTATTTTTATGTCCGTATAATTTAGAATTTACATTGTACGGCTATAACGCCTTTTTTAAACTTACTGGTAATAATGAAATTGATTTCGCTTAACTGCGTGTCTTATTTGAGCTTCATTTAAATTTTTATAAAGCGTGTGCCAACTTACCCCATAGGTATAGGCAACTTGCCCCGTGACGGGGTAGGTTGGCGCACAATTTTTCTTTTATTTTAGGCTTCCGCTAAACATAAACTACAAAAGCTACAAACTCAAAACTCCGGGTATTTATAGCATAATACCTGTTCTTTAAAAGTACAGTTAAAGTTTCATAAAAAACTTAAACAAAAAAATAATAAAAATCAATAACTAAAAACTGCGCCTACTAGCCCCGGTCTCCCCTACATGGTGCTATTCTATCAGGTATGGCAAAAAATAATTCTCTTGCAATCCGTTATATATCACGACTTCGTTCCGAAATATTTGTATTTTTACCTCTTTAGAAAAAACATTTATTTAACAACCTTCGTTCTCCGATATTATGAAATCAACAGCGAAAATGTTTCTTAAACAACGGGCAATTTTTTAACATTATATTATAATAGATACAATATATTATAAATAGATGACATACTTTTCTTTATAATATATGACAATACATTATAAATATTAAATAATTGAAACAGTGGTAATATTGTTTATTTTACATAGAAAATTACAACATACCCCATAAAGAAAGTCGTAAACAGAAAAATATATGAAATCTATATACACTATAGAGCGTTTTCATTGGAATTTTCGGCACACTTTTCGGTTATTTGCATTGATGGTTTCATAAATATGAATAAGTAAGCTTGCAATCATCAGAGAAATGTTTTCATTGACGAAGATGTGTGCGATTCGATCTAAAATTTAGCAATTTCTTCCTTTTTGAAACTGATATTATGTGCCAGTGTACGACAATGTAGTATAAACAATTTTATAAAATAAAGAAATAATTAAAAATACAAAATGATTATAAAATACTTCTATAATGGATAGTCGTTGGTGTAAAATTGGTTTCGGAGATTTGTAGCGAGTTTTACATTGCAACAACAGAAAAAATAAACGGTCAAGTGCGAGTATTACTCGCGAGCAGAGGTTCCGTAGAATAAATATATGGATCTGTAATTGTAAAATAAAAATAAAAAAGTTTCTAAAAGAATACTAAGATTTTGTAAAAAACTATACAACGTAGGGTTGGGTATAACTGTATATATTAGAAAAGTGTAAATGGGTATACCATGAAAGTTCAAAGAGATATGGAACCTAAATAATATCAAATATAGCTATTCGTATAACTCTTTTTTTAATATTATCCTAATCTGTTTATGATGAGCTTTATTCGGTACTGACAATAAAAGCAGTGCATAGTTAAACTTCATTTGGCATTTCAGGAAACTAAATTCAGTGTAGTAATAACCTTTATTTCTACAATGTAGCTAAAACAAAACCTTTGTTTGAAGTTTAACTTTGGCATTGTGCTAAGCGCGCTTCGAATTGAGGTCTCAAAGTTGCAACGCCGCCTTGGTCAGTGCCGCGATTTTCCAGATAGGTGTTTAATTAACTTTTAAAGTCACTCGAGGCGTATTGAGAGATACAATCAATGCAAACTATCGCGAATCCCACAGTATTTATGCGATTCTTTCTGATTAAATCTTTCGAGGGCGATGCCCTTAAAAAACGAACACCTAATTTTAATTCCAAAACAGACAAACGGCACCAAGAGTATTTAATTAAAAATTTCCTTTCATCATGTACGTGAAAATAAGCAAGTTTGCATTTTCTAATAAATTCATTTATAAATTCTGGTGTCACTTCATTATTTCATAAGTTTATAAATAGAATTACTCCGTGCCGGAAAGGATTAAGTGGTCGCAGGACTCTTAAAGCTTCATAATTTAAGAAATTTTAATTTTTTTAGATGTTAAACTCCTATCTTTTATGAATATTTTGATATAATTGTTTCCTTGAAATTCCCATTAGAACAGAAGTTTTGGCTTTTAGAATTATACCCGCTCAATAGCTGAAGCGGCGTTTCCGAAACTTGTAAAGTAATTATTTTCCAAATGGCATTTTTTAGGCATAACGCGCATGATAAATCAAAAACTTCTGAATATTTTTTCATGAAATTTTCAAAACATATATTTCATGTTAGTCTGTATAAACTGAACCTAAAATTTCCTTTTTATTGTTCAAAAAACTATTTTTTTTAGGTGATTTTACTGTTGAAATTTTTAAAATTTTGTATTAGCTAAATGCAACATTGCATTAAAAATACAAAAATGCTTTAAATACAAATTTATTTAAGTTCAGGGAAGTTCTGAAGTATAAGTAAGCACCAAAATTTTCATTCTAGTTGCAATATTTACTTTGTAATCCTGCGCGTAAACTGTTATGCCATTTTTTTGTTCGACAAATGTCTAACAGTTTCGAGCCCCCTATAAATACTAATTCTGTATCTTGCAATTTTTTAAATACATGAAACGAAAGAACATACTTATATCTTTCATCCCAATTAAAATTGTGTTTTAAAATCATATACATTTTAAGACATTAAATGTTGAAAATGGTTTTTTTTTTCATTTTTTCCACTTTTTAGAGTCCCGAGACCCTTAAATTCGTATGTTTTTAACAATTTGACGTTTATTGCTTTCATACTGTTTCTGAACATTAATTACATTACACATATATATCATTAAAAGTTGTTAACTAGGCATAGAGTACGCCGCCCCTGTCCTTGTGTATGTCCAAACTGACCGTACCTTTAAGGGTTAATATCTCGGCTAGTTAAAGATGATTTTTTTTCGAAAATCATTATCAACAATGCTTTTATTCTTCTGCAACGATAGGTATATTCAGCGATGCTCGACAATTTTTCTGAATGCCCGTAAATCGAAATTTGTGTATAACAGAAAAATGCTAATTACTCAAAAACTATGTGATCTAGGGTAATCGCTATAATTTTCCGGAAAGGTTTATATTAACGTCTACTACCTCTAATTTTTTCATAATTTTAGTTTCAGTAGATTCGGAATTAGATGGGGGGGGGGGGGGAACATATTTTTTGCGCTACATTTTCAACAATATCTTTGAAAATATAATACCTAAAATTAAAAGGAGCGCATTTTTGAGTTCAGCGTTACAAAAGCTTTCACAGGATACCCCACATGATATACAAAGAAAAGATTTTTTTTCAAGTAGCATAATTAGCCCCTCTACTTTTTTTACTAAATATATTTATGAATGTTTATTGATCTGAAAATATGTGGGTCAATGGTCTTTATTACTTCCCCGAATTTGAGCTTTCCCCGTTCCATTGTTTACGAGTGAAATGGCTGTGACAGACAGACAGACAGACAGACGGACAGACACAGGAGTGATCTTATAATGGTTCCGTTTTTACTTTTTAAGTACGGAACCCTAAAAATGCCAAAATGCTTCTTTATATACCAGAGCCATTTCCAAAAAATTAATGTAACTTATAAAACTATAAAATTATTTCTATTCTTGAAACATTTCCCTTATATTCAGAAATCATGAAACGAATAACCAACCAGAAGTCTCAAAAACTAATAGCTTTCCGAAAATTACAGTTTCTGGATTAAAACTCCTGTCATTAAAAGACCGCCTTTGCGAACCCAACTTTCGGAAATACGGCGTTTCCTACAATAACGGACAGCAAAGGGTCCTTTTATTTCAGAAACTTTCTCTTTAAGTCTCACAAACCGATTAGTTTCTGAAAATCTTGATTGATTATTTTCGTAAATGGTTTCAGAACATGAGATAAAGGTTTCGATAGATAGAATTTTGGAGTTTTACGAGGTTGCATTATTTTGCAAACGTTTGTGTGGCAATAGGAAACAATTTTTTTTACATGGCATAAAACAGTGGCATTATTGTTTGTTTTACATAGAAAATTACAACATACACCATAAAGAAAATCGTAAACAGAAAAATACCGGGTTTCCAAAAAATAATGTACTAAATTCAATAGCATATTATAACAGTTAAATTTAGACTATTTGTAACAAATCATACATCAAATAGAAGGTAAACTAACCTAGTTTTTCTTACAAATGTTCAGTATGTGCACCTTTAAGGGGGCTCAGGGTTTGAAAACTTTCAAAAAATCGATTTTTTTAAGTATTTATTTTAATTATTCAATTAATTCTGAACACAGTGCAAAAACCCGCTTAAAAATATTCGCATTTTTAACGGAGTTATAAGCATTTCTGTAACAATTACTTTCAAAGCCGCACCCATTTCATTGCAACTTTAAGTCGCGTTTTCTCAAAACTTAATTTTTGACGACTATCCGTAAGATAAAAAAAAACTACTTGATGAAATGGCTTAAAAATTTTTTTGCACGCATATAACATCATTATCTGTAGAATGAATTAATATATTTTAGCTAGTTTAATATTTTGAGTATTTTTAATGGGAAAAAAATTGCATTTTTTAGGATTTTTTAAATTTTCAAATTTGAGAGGGTTTTTTTTTAATAAGCGGTTTCCTTTGAGTGATAGTTATATCCCTAATTCATTCTATAGAGTAAATTTTCCTGATCATTTTAAAGCAAAAATTAGGTTCTTATGTCAATTCAACGCTAAGATATCTTACGGATGATGATATGACACAACAATTTTTTTTCAAAAATCGTGTTATATAAATTTTACTATATTTTTTATTTTATTACATTGAAGTTCTTCATTAGATAATTTTATAAGACTACAAACATACCTTAAAAATATCAGAAAGTTTAAATTAGCTACATTGAATACTTCTGTTTTTATATAAACTCGAAGCGAGAGCTCTGTTTACATGATTTTCAGTATCGATCAAGCCCTCAGCCCCCTTAATTATACGGCATACGTCTAACCTAAAGTCCAATTCTTCCCACACTTTGGTTAACCAGTCCGGAGTCATTGAAGCAAGTCTCTTCAATTCAGTGTCTCAGCTCTGTCAAATCATTAGGTAGCAGCGGAATGTAGACGCGATCTTTCATAAAGCCCCAAACGAAAAAATTCGCATGGCTCTAACGACTTTTAAATCTTCAGCCCAGCAATAACGCTTTACTCTAAAGAGCAGGCCCTAACTATCACATGGGTACCCTGGGCACGAAATGTCTGAGAAGCATGAGATTTTTCATAATTTAATCAAATTTTCATTAAAAAATAAAATAATTGTGAAAAAATGGGATATTTCAGATATTAATACAATGAAATGACAAAAATATATCTCATTATATGGTTAAAAACCCATTTCAATAAATATAATAGAAAATATATTTTATTTTTATTCCTGAAACTTTTTTTCATTTTTCCGGAAAACTTAATGTTTGAGTTGACACTTTTCAAATAAGTGTGTAACACATAAAAAAACTAGTGTCAGTAAATTAATCAAACTGAGGGGGCATGAAAAATTGAAAGTGCCCTGGGCACAAAAACTTGCTAATCGGGCCTGCTCAGGAGTCGCCATTTTGCGTATGTGACACTGCACGCGAGTGAATAACAAAACAGTACTCGCGCATGCGTTTATCTAAAACTGTTTGAGTTACTCTTTATTTGTAACCATGAGTCAACACTCTACAACGCTTACAGTTGATACTATCAAAATTAATAGCTGGGACATCCTTTTCTGCACTTTTATGTATATAAAATCTGTATGCAATATAGTGCGTTTTAATTGGAATTTTCGACACATTTTACGGCTATTTGCATTAACGGTTTTATAAATAGGAATAAATTTACAGCGCTTTGCAATACGAACAGATCTGAAATATAGGGTTGTTTCAATAACTTTAACCATGACTTTATAACACACAAGCTCTAACCCAGTGATTTTCAAGCGATGTGCCATGAAAGCATCTCGGATGTGGCGGGAAATTTTTCTGAAAGATTCATCAATGTTTTAAAAATTATTCGAAATTATATTTTTTAGCCCTATATTCTAAATTATGCGATTATTACTTTATGTCCTTTTTCGTCATCATAATTAAGTGTGCCGCACAAATTTAACTGCCGCTTTAATTGTGCCGTAAGAGAAAAATATGCAAAACCCAATCCTAACCTATAAGTGTATACTAATGCAATTACTAGACACTTTGTTATGACTTATAGCAGCGTTTCTCAACCTATTTTTTTTTCTTTTTTTATCAAACGGAACTCTTAAACGCATGGGTATATATGGGTCAATATCTGAAAACTGAACAATTTCATTCCAAAATTTTTATTTTTATTAATTAATGTACCAATTACCACATACAATTATATACTATGATGCATGTTTTGTGATTTAAATGCTGTACTATTTTGTGATCAAGGATGTATATTTTATGCGTAGGATAAACTTTTATGGAAGAAAGTGTCTTTTAACATCATCTCAGTCCCCATTCTTTTTTATTTTATTTTTTATTAAAAATTTGGCAATATACAACTAACTTTGCTTCAAATGAAATGAGAATAACAGGGTCTAACTAATAATAGTAAAAAAAAATGTAGACATTATTAAGTGCCACTAAGTTCGTGGAAGTTCCATAGTGGCATAACACTGCAAATTTTTTATTCTATTTTTATAAGTTTTATTCAAATATATGCCAAAAATCAAATAACTTTTTTTTATTTCAGTTTTTGTTACTGCACTATAAATTAAACATTTTTGGATTATATTTTCAACAGAATATTTTTGTACTAGACATTTTTTGGAAGGGGGCTGAAATAATGAATCGGGGACTGAAATGATGCATCGGAGGACTGAAATTATGCATCGGAGGACTGGAATGATGAGTCATGATTTACACGTAAACTTTATTGAACAAAATATTGCTTAAATATTTTTAACACAGGAATGTTAATTCATTTTGACATTAATAATGTCACTGCATCATTAAATCGTCAATTTGTTTATACTCGGGTACAGTGAAGATATAGGATATGGCGCAACATTCAGTTTACAGAGAATGTCTGTTACATTCACATTTTGGACAGTAGAAATGTTTGCGACTGTTTGACATAAATCTGACTGTGAGTATGTGTCCTCTCACTTGTTCTACCAGACCTGGATACCAAAGATTATTATATATGGCAGTTATCCATTCACCAACTACCAAAGTGCCAGGTTCAACCAAATCCATTGATTCTTCTTTCTTGTTGTTTTTGTCCGCAACAGCTAGTAATTTGCATTAAGAAAATTGTTTAATTTAATGTGATGCATATTATACACAACTATTTAAAAAAATAAAATAAAATTAGACATTTTTTACAAACATTTTTACATAAAGGATACACGTTTCATTAGTAGGGTAAATTATGCCTATATCTTTCTGGAGAGAATACTGGTCTCCATCCTTTGTTTCTCAGTTAATTTAACATTTTTAACTTTCTCTTTCACCATTCGTTCTTCAGTTCTACTTTTCCACTGGAAGAATGAAACAACTTTTTTCTGCTTTTCTGCTGTTCTTAAAACATTGAATTCTTTGTTTTTGCAAACTGTACATTTGCGATACATGCAGTCCTTAAATTTAGTGTTGCAGTACATAGAACTGCACAATTCACTGCTTGTTCTAATATCCAGAACTTTCAGCTGATGAAGTTTATTCACTAGTAAGTCCACATTAGCATGTGTAATGCATGCAAATGTATCACGATCAGATAATCTAGGTTCAACAATTCAAAATGGACGAAGTCTGCAGAAAGAAGAGTAAGACAGTTTGATTTCATGGGATTCTATATACTTTTGATGCAAGTTCTTTAGTGTATCAAGTAAAACTCTTTTTTGTACTTTCACTTTGTCCTTAGTTTTGCGATCCTTCTTGCCTGGGCACATTCTACTGTTAACAACCTCTTCATGGAAACGTCGCACTGAACTTGCAACTCCGGTTGATATGGCATTTGATTTCTTCTTTCGTATATGATGTTGAACTTTGGAATCTAGGCTATTACGTTGTTCCTTATAGTCTAAAAATGATTTAGCCTTCCCGAGCAATCTATATTTCTTTAAAACATGTCTCGAAAGGAGCTTTGCAAACATCTGCCTCTCTTTCTGATCAGCAAGTTCCTTCCTATTTCTTTTAGCTGCATTACTAAAGCTTCACCAAATAACAAGCGTTTTTTTGCAGCTTTTGATATATTTCTCCTTTTCCCCACAATAGCTTTAACCTTAGATTTTGGCGAAGGAGTTGAGGCATTTAACTGTCTTAAACGCTGTAAACGTTTCTTGTAACGTTCAATTTTTGTTTTCGCAATTTTCATTTTTTTTTTTTTTTAGTTTTCTGCAATTGCCCATTAGTTTCTGATCTATTTCCACAAACTTTTTTCCTTCCACACCGTTTTCTAGATGATGATTTTGTTCTCAAGTCAACAATTACAAAACTTGCAGGTGTTAAAATTTCTGGGGAGGTCGGTGGAGTGTTATCGTCAATATAATTAGCACCCTTGGTAGCAATACCTTGTTTATCCCTATATCTTTTTTAATTAGTTTTCCAACGTTTACGTATCAGCCGCTGATCTCTTTTTGATTTTTGTTGAATACTTGTTACTGTTCCTTTTTCCTTTCTTCAATAACAGCACTGTCGATCTTTTTCTCTTTTTTCTGTCAAAGCTACAGGATCTTTCTTAATTTTCTCACACTGCTTCCTCTTTTTTTCACGTTCCTTACATCTCTTTCCCTCAATTTGTTTTAAGGAAACGGTGACCTTTTTTGGGGGGGAGGGGTTATGGAATAACTTCTTTACATTTCTCTGGCTCTCAGAATTGTCTATATCCATTTTTTCAGTAAAATAGAAAAGACCTTTTAAAGTTAATTCAACATATAAGTAAAAACTGTGGGTATTCACCAAATTAAGCTATTTAACCGTCGTTATATTGTAACGACCAAAAGAACTCTGAATTCTAGACCGTCTCGTGAGTTCCGAAAACAGCTCTTGTCTGTGAATTGCAGTCTGGTTTCCGGAGATTCACCACCCTCGCTATCGTATCGGAGAAGGGTTTTCGATGTGCGGGAAAAATATGCTATGTGCAAGTCTTGGGGAACGAGCCATGGAGGAAAGAGATAGATGGAGATGCAGTATGCCTTAACAACGGTTTGCAATATGAAAGCGGTTATCGCTCAAATTTAAATGCCCTCATTCGGCCCAAACAAGACAAGCACGTGGAACAGGGAACAGGTATTTCATCCTATAACTGCCCATATTCTCATTTTTAATCAAACTTTTGATCATACCTACCCTTACCACGTGATTTATTAATACAAATTTGCAGCGGTAAATGCAAAAACAAAGAAATACAGGTTTGAATTGGCAAGCGCTTCAATGCACGTGGTTGTGTTTGTGCCGAATGTTTTTGGGTTACATTTTCGGCGTCACCCCTGAGACACCCTACTTCATCTTTATTAATTCTGTTTACTCTATTGGAACGAGCGGACAGATTTTTGAGGAGATGAAAAACTGCGTTGTAATATCGTAAGGTACATGTTGAAGGTGGTATATTTTTAAATGTGTGTAGAGTTTTTAAATTGTAAATGTGAAACGTAGAATAAAGTGTTGAATGTCTAATCGTCGACACTAAGTGCTTTACAGAGGAACTAAGTTATGACGTTACAATACATTGGTTGAAGAATACATGATTATGCTTATTTTAGATTTAATTAAAGAAAAATTCATTTGCGAAGTATTAATAGATTGCATTATATAATTGTTGCAAATTCAATTTTATCTCAGTCCCTTTGCATCATTTCAGTCCCTTTAATCAGTGACTAATAATTGGTTTTGTTGAATCATTTTGCACACATGTAAATTATTAAATATGCCATGTGGCATATGTATGTTACATAAATAAGTTGCAATTAGTTTTTTTTTTTATAAATAAAAAATTATATATGGGAACATGAATGACGCTATAAAAAATACTCATCCCTATTCAAAACAAAAACTAAACATTTCTAAATATCAAACAAAGGGAAGAATAACTTACCTTCATCCATGGTGGCTAGTTGAACTTCAGTTGCTATTGCAATGGAAATAATTCCGCCAGCGCCACCTAGTATCTGTTAACTTAAATGTGTGTTTAGAGGGACTGAGATAATGGTAAACCTCAGGGACAAATACATTTTCTAGAATATTTTACTATACAATCTATGCTACTAAAGGATAATTATATTTTCCCGTACCGTATATATATAGGTATAAATATATAATAGCAAAAGTTAATAATATTTATAGAAATGTTTACAGCATACATTCAATATTGGATATTTGTACCTGGGGACAGGGGCTGAAATGACGATTTAGTTTGTTTAAAGCTTAAAATTAATTATTTATACATCATTATATGTCCATTTATTATTGGTAATTGTTATAACCAATGTTACAATATATTACATTTTTCATTTTTTGGTTTCAGTATAATTAATGAAATATTATTGGCAGTGGACGCAAATTGTCCAATTCTCAGATGTTGACCCATATGCTATTTTTATTTATTGACACTAGTAACAAGTTCCGTCAGATCTTAGCTTGCATTTTTATAATTAGACAATATTCCTTGCAAGAGAGAAACGTCTGATAAAAATAACTTTTATATTGCTTTGACTTTTCTTTCTGAACACAGATATAAAATTAAACAAATGCCGCTATGTGAATATCTCGCTCCTCACTTGATAATTACAATTTTAATTAAAAGATTTTGAACTAATTTATTTGTTTCCTTAACCCGTGAACTCCCCAGTAGTGCGAATTCGCACCGACCAAAATTTCAAATGTCTTCATATTTTGAAAACATGCTTTCATTAATTTGCTTTTTTCATTACCAAAATTTTTGATAAAAATAAATATCACAGTTAGATTTCTTATTAATTTTCGTATAAAAGTCATGGGTTATATTTCATTATTAGTAGGGGAGACCGGGGCACATTTTCCATAGGGGCAAGTTTTCCAACTCGCTTTAGTTTTTAAATGAGCCACTAGGTGACGCTAGTGAGTGAACTGGCAACATCTTACACAACATCTACAAAAGTTATAGCTTAATAGCTGCTGTTACTTCGTCTGGAGAGCTGTTTTTTTTTTTCATTTTTTCAACGGTGAGTAAAATTTTACGTCTTTATTAAAACGTAAAAAAAACGAACTAGCGTTAAACTTACTGTTTTCACATTGCATACATTAAAAAAGGGTTTCTTTCTTCAGGTAACTATGCGTTTGTTTTGCAAATAACTTACACCGGTATTCGTCCAGGTAGTGTAAAAATTCAAATATGGCGACGGGGCAGGTTTTCCAACATGTTTCTCGTTTGAACCCCCCACCCCTCCTAAATCATCTAGTCTTATTGTATAAAAAATGTATTTATTGTGTTGTAAAATCGGCCAAATAACCATATATACTACGAACCTGTTTGATCATTTAGTCATTTAAGTAAAACTATCAATATAAAAAACAAGGTAAATTCAAAAATATAATAAAATGTCATTTTTTTCTAAAATGGGTTCAGTTAATGAATCCATTTTATGTTAATTATGCCTTTATAGTCATAAGCTAGAACACTGAGATCGCAGTGAGTATGAACCCCTCCAAAGGCAAATTAACCGTGCATAGAGCCGCTCCACTGGCGTGAATCCACAGTTAATATTATGGCGGGTTTTAAACGTTAGAGAATTTTCATACTGAATTGTGAAATATTTACAAACTCTGCTTTTACGCCATCCTACTTTTCTGACAGGCTAGCTCCTGCCGCACCAAATCCTAAAAGCACCAACAATCCTGAAAAGATTTGAAACTTTCCTCAATAATCACCCCCCCCCCTCCCCCGCACAAACAAAACAACACCGAAAGCATCTAATCATTCTACACCAACGCAGGCTAGCATTTCCAAAGAAGCTGTTCCTTAAGTTCTACTCAAAATTTCCCTATTACTTATTAAAAAAGCGTTCCTTCTACATCCAAACAAGCTTTGCCTACACCAGAAGAAGTTAGGACTTTTGCGAAGGCTGCACTAAGCATGCAAACACGGAGTGGAAAAAAATAGGGAGTATTGTACATACTTATTCTCCTGTTAAAAATCAACTGAAAATGGAAAAAAGATTCATCTGAAAAAAAAAGAAACTTCAAAAGAGATCAGATAAAAGGGGCGAAAAAAAATCCAATTCCGGCCAGGGAGCTGTTTGGACCTTCGTCTTTAAATGTAAAAGGGATTAAAACTGTTTTTTATGCTACTGTTATGTTACTGAGCATTTAGTTCACAATAAAAAATACTTATTAATTAACAAGCAAGATTTATTACCGATGTTTTACCATTTAAAGTATAGTTGGAAAACTTGCCCCTGACCATTTTTCGTAGGCTGGAAAACTTGCCCCGCATACGGGGCACATTTTGAAACGTAACATGATTAGACTTAACTATTTTTTGTGAAAAAGTATATTTAGTTTTTTGAAAAATAATTGTGCCAGTTTGTACAGGAAAGTCTAGGGAATACAATGATATCCTGTATATATCAAAATAGTTAAAAATAAAAAAAATAAAAATCTAAAAAGTTGGAAAACTTGCCCCGGTCTCCCCTATATTGCTAACAAAGTTATACAAAGTTGAAGTTAAGGAATCCCAAATCGCTCTAGTGTGGAGTGCACGGATGCTGAAAGGATGTATGGGATCTACACTGTTAAAACTTTGAAGCAAACTGTCTAGTCATTCAACCGTTTTTAGAGAAAACGGTTACATAACCGTAATTTAACCCTATAGTGACCATAAAATGGGCAAAAATATCGTCAGAATAGAGTTTTATTCGACCGTTTTCTATAAAAAACGGTCGAATAACTGGACAGTTTGCTGCAAACTTTTAACAGTGAAATGTTAATGACGTTTCCTTACACATACGCAAGTTAACCACTTTCCCCCCTGTGTATCCAGTAGTGGATACATGCTAGTAGAAGACAAAGCCGGTTCTATTTCAGCAGGAGGAGCGAGGAGCAGGGAACAAGTGTGATTGACATGTGGGCGAGGTTGAGGGATGGACAGATTAGGGGACATAAGAAAGTGGAGGACAGGTGGGTGGAGTCGAGACACACTGGCGCCCACCCGCTCATGGCGGCATGCTATAGTAGAGGGGTTAGAACAAAGAAGAGATAATGAAGATGATGAATGAAACGTCTACTGTAAGAAGAGATTAGAACAAAGGATAACATTAATGAGGATGATTAATGAATGAAACGGCTGCTGCAAGAGAAATATTAATAAATGAAAGTCTGTTGTAAGAGGAAGGTAGAACAAAGGAAATATAATGAATGATTAGGTAATTAGGAATGAGGTGATTAGAAAAGATGAAAACCATTAAAATAACTTACCACGGAGTAGCGTGCAGACACGTCCGACCTCTATGAAATCCACTGGGCTAATGAACGAAGGAGCATTCAACAACCAGTTTCATCTAGATAAGCAGCTGGCTTCTGATTGGTCGAGAGTCGAACCTAGGTGGCAGCACAATCGTTTTGCCTGAGGGCATGAACACAAGCGCCCTCTCTTGATAGGATTTTTAACTCACCTGATATGACATCATCCTATTTTTGATGGAGCTGTTGACATAAAGAAGTTAATACATTTATTCATAAAGTAATTTGTTTGATTTTTTTTGTAACAAAATAAGTTGTAATTATTTTTAGTTTAATGATTTGTTAATTTCCGAAACAAGTTTTAAATTATTTTTCCATTTAGTTATTGGAAATAAAGCTTTTTTAATAAATTAGTTAATTTTTTTAAATTGTTAATACATTAATTTCTGACACAAGTTTAAATATATTTTTTTCATTCAGTCATTTGTTAATTTCTGAAACAAGTTTAAAATTATTTTTTCATTCTATCATTTCCTAATAAAACTTTTTAATAAATTAGTTAATTTTTTCATTTAGTCATTTGTTAATTTTCTTAATAATTATTTTAGTTTTAGTCATTTGTTAATTTTCTTAATAAGTATTTTAGTTTTAGTCATTTGTTAATTTTTGAAACACGTTTTTTTTTCAGTAAGTCATTTGCTAATAAAAATTTTTTAATAAATTAGTTAATTTTTTAATTTGTTAATACATTAATTTCCGAAAGTTTTTTCCCAAATAAAGCTTTTTTTTTATAAACAAGTTTAAATTTATTTTCATTTAATTATTTAAAAGAACACAAATTATTTTACTAATCAAAAGAACGCGAATTAGTTTTTTTCACAATAATTTTTTGTTTAATTATTGCCAAGGACAAATGTTAGCCGCAATACAAGCTGAATACAAAAACTTTTTTTTTTTTCAAAACTAAGAAAAGAACTTTTTTAAATTAATGAATAACTCTCTTTTTAGAAACATAATGGAGAATCTTCTAAAAGAAGAAATATTGAGAAATATGCATTTAAAACATATGATGAAGACATGATAAACATATGACTGCTGTGGAAAGGTTTAAAACTACCATTTTGATGAATCGAACGATTTGTGTTGGATTTGTAATCTTAGAATTATCAAAGCTTCATATGCATAAATTCCATTACAGTTTTGTAAAGAAAACATACCTTTAGAATTACTCACAG
The DNA here is from genome assembly GCA_963932465.1 of Maratus speciosus. Lineage (NCBI taxonomy): Eukaryota > Metazoa > Arthropoda > Arachnida > Araneae > Salticidae > Maratus > Maratus speciosus. Next base: position 574,655,544 of record OZ010787.1, read on the forward strand.
ATTTTTGAACCCATAAACATGTAACCAGACTTCACGTTTTAGTCTTTTTACTAAGATATTTCAGTGACTAACGGAGTAAAGTTTTATTTTCTTAAAAAAGTGGCGTGAATTTGATATTTTTTTTATTAGTTACTAATGAAGGCATATATTTTGCAAAACCAACATTTAAAATACAATAGATTTTTTTAACAAACAGAATCAAAAAGAATCATTTGAAACTTTCCGTTCAACTAAACATCGTAAATTATTTAAATATTTTTTTAAAAAAAGAAAGAAAAAAACAATAACTATTTTTTAATATCATAAGTTTTTAACCTTTAAATTTTAGTAACATATTTTTAAGACAAAATTTTACTTCTTCATTTGAAATCCTGATCTTGAAAACACGCTAGCAAAAATTTGAAACAATAACAGTCCACAAATAATTTCCATATGGATTTTTTACAGTATTGTGTTATCATTTTGTTTTCGGTGACATCAGTTTCAGACCCTCTGATTTGCTGAAACTAACATTACTTTGAACGAATGAAAGTCTCGGAAAATGACGTATAGTTTCTGTTTACCTCATATGTATGTTTTAAAATAAATAACTTTCATGAAATTTCGATTGCACACACATTATCGAGCCACGATATAATCTTCCCTGCAAGCATGTTTCTTTTGCAAGGCAATCTTTTCACACGGGAAGATGTTTATCTTACGATTGCAGACGTCGCTCTGCAGACAGATAACAAAAGTCCTAATAATAAATAATAAAATAACAATGTCCTAAAGCTAACGAAATCTAAGTGCAATTTTTTAAAGAATGACATTTCATATCATTGACCGAAGCGACAGGTTTTTATCTAACAAGGAGAGGGCCAACCTTGTTAACCACAGATTTTGATTATTTTAATATATGTTGTAGGGTAGAGACCCCTTAGTGTCAGGTTCAACGGATTTTATCCAACGCTCCTTAGTTCTTGAGAAACCGGGGTGTCTAATGATTGTACGCAACTTAAATACTTTGCAACTGCAGTGATAGGTTGGTCGTAGCTCTGTTGGTATAGCTTTTGCCGGCTGATCCGCGGGCCCGGGTTCTATACCTGAATGCGCTACATTTGCTTTCTCATTTTTTGTTTTGTAAATATACTTGTAAGTATAATTAATAATCTCATTGTCAAATAAAATTTATAACATTTATATCAATTATAATTTTAACCTATTTAATTTTTTACTTTTAACTAAATAGTTGTATAAAACATCATAAAACTGTTAATTTTTTTAAAATCACTTTTAAAATGTATTTCATATATTCTTTATCAATGCAATGATATTGAGCAATTATGTCAATTCGTGATTTTAAAGAAACATCTTTTACACATTGCTTAACAAAGGAAGTCAATGCGATAATACTATTATTCTGTTTTTAAAGTAACAAGCATAATTATATTAAAAATTAGCATCAGAATTAAATTACAACCGATTTTTTGCATATTAAAATTTTTTTAATTTGTAATGCGTATGCTCGCGCTTTCAATTATTTTGCTTTCACCTTTATCTTCTTTCTGCTTTTATTTTTATTTTATTTGAATATTCTTTTATTTTATCATAACTAGATGGCACCACAACAGATTTTGTCACGATTTTGGAATTTTTATCTTTCAATAATAGATCCAATTTCTATTTAAACCTCTTTAATAGTTATAGAAATAATAGTTTAAAAATAAAAAATGATAAATTTAAGTTTGTTAACATTATAATTAATGTATGATATTAAAATTTGTAATTGAAATTATTAAATTGTAATTACAAGTATATTTATAAAACAAAAAATGAGAAAAACAAATGAAGCGCGTTCGGGTATCGAACCCGGGCCCGCAGATCTGTCAGCGAACGACTTACAGACTGAGCTACGACCAATCTAACAATGCGGTTGTAATATAAGTATTTAAGTTGTGTACTATTATTAGAACCCCGGTTTCTCATGAACTAAGGAGCGTTGGATAAAATCCGTTGAACCTGACACTAAGGGGTCTATACCCTACAACATATATTAAAATAATCAAAATCTGTGAATAACAAGGTTGGCCCTCTCCTTGTAAGAAAGATATTCATTTTTCAAAATGAAGATCAGAAAAGGACATAAATTTCTTAAAAAGAACAAAAATTTCACATTTTTTTCTTTTATGTTTTTAAAGAGATCTGTTTTTTGTTTGTTTGTTTTTGTTTGTTTTTTTCATCTTTTACAACTGAAATCGAATTTTTCCGCTTCAAATTCACAGAAATAATTTTTTAATTTCTGGAGACAATATTAAGTTTTTATTAATGAGTTTTTCCTGAAAAATTTATAAAACAAACCGATTTTTTCAGTTAAAAGAATGCTATTATTGCTTTTTCTCACCTTTTAATCCGTTCAGACCGGCATCTTTTGAACTAATTTTATTCGTTTGACGCCACTTTTTGTTAATTATTTGAATTAACTTCCTAAATCACTAAAATGTCGTAATTAAATGAAATGAATTTTACTTTTCTTTTTGGCTGGTATAAACCTCGAGCGTTTTAAGTGCTTTTTGAGGGTGCATATATGCACCCATGGTCCCGAACGGGTTAAAGAAAGATCGCTTCAAACATAACTACACATTTGTTTTTTTTAAACGCTCATTAACCGTTTCAGTTGTATGAATAAATGTCTCTCATTAAATTAACCTAATGTTATCATAAAGTTAAATTCAATTATTTTTTTCAAGTTTTCAAAAGAATAACGCTTGATTTTCTTAAAAAGGTTGAAACACAAATAGATATTTTTAAGTTGCTCTTTATTCCAAAAGAAAAACTTTTAGCGAAAGATTACTTTTACAGTTTTTTTGTTTACAAAGTAACAGAAGTTGTTATTAAAAAAATTTGAAATAGAAATACGTTTCTTTGAAAACAGAATAAACCTTTTAGATAATACTGTGAAAGTAGATGTCTTTAAACTAAATTATCAAACATTTAAGTGAGAGAAAAACCGGTTGCTATGTGAGAAAAATTGCTTTTAACAGCGAATTTTAAGTCAGTTTTAATTTAGAAAAAGTAAATGGCTAACTTCAAAGAAACATTTTTTTAGTTTTGTTGTTAGAAATATGTTAGACAAATAAATCATACCGTTTTAAAATATATTTTTCGATTTTATTTTTCAACAATTTTTTTTAATAAAATCACAGATAAAACTAATGAAAGCGAAAACTTGTGAAACATAAGTTGAACATCGAGAACGACAGAACATGAATTGAATTAAGTAATGTAGAATGTGAAACTTTTGAATTCATTCATTCACAGTAATGGGAAAGCGCGAACTTTTAAGCAAAGTTTAATAAAGCAAATAATTAAATTCCAAGACGCACTTAAAATGATTGTTATAAGTTTGTTAATTTTTTTTTTTGTTTTAAGAAACACTAGACAACAATTATACTTAAAAACTTAGACATGGACATGGTTAAACTTAACTTTGGACATGGTTAAACAAATCTGAACTATCTTTGAGCATATCCGAACATGGTTGACATAGTTATTTAATTTTCCAGAGTTTTTTAAAACATATTGAAAACTTTTTTATTAAACTTGTTTTATTTGAAAATGTTTATAGTTTTTTTTTTTTTTACTTTTCAGTTTTTGCTAAGGTTTTTTTTAAACTTGTTTGGGTAAAACTTTTTTTTACTTTTGTTAAAACATTTTTTTTGTTAAAACTTTTTAACTATTTTTTTCCTTTTGTTAAAACTTTGTAAAACTTTTTTATTATCTTTGTAAAACTTTTTGTAATGTTTAAAACTAATAAATTTTATACATGTATATTTTACACAAAAACTCATACATAGGCATTTAACTTTTTTATATTTAGAGACACGTAGACTTAGATGTATGCTTTTACTTAAACATTTATATCTTAATACACAACTAATGTGTAGATACTACCAGTTTTATAGATAGATACTACCCTAAAATTTACGTTGATGTAAAAAGCATTATTTTTTTTAACTAACTGTTAATATTTTTGAAATAACTTACTTTTCTCATGCAAGCGAAAGGAATGTTTCAGAACATGCCTCTGACCATGATTAAACATAACTTTAAGCATAGTTAACCATCTCAGAATTTGGTTAAATATGTTCGAACATAACTTTGGACATGGTTAAACATATCATCTGAACTATCTTTGAGCATATCCGAACATGGTTAAATATGTTCCAATATAACATTGGACATGGTTAAACATATTCGAACTTTCTTTGAGCATATCTGAACATGGTTAAACATCCCTTAAAATATCTCTCTGAGTTAAAACATTAATGTTTTAACAAAAAGAAAATATATATTTCCAATCACTTGTTAGTTATAATCTCAGATATGAGTTGAACACATTCTCTGAAACATATGCGAGCGAATTAAAAAACATATCTTTTTATTTTTAAAATCACGCAATCTTATGAACACCAGTTAAATTTTGAATACATGAACTGGTGAATATATGAACTGACGAATACATTCAATGCGAAATGTTGATTGAAATAATGCTAAATTTCCAAGCTTTTGAATTTTAAATTAAGAAAAAAAGATTAGATTCAAAGAAACGTTTCTGTATTTTAGTTTTTAATAAACAATGTGTTATTCAAAATAAATACATATCATTTGTAAAAGATATTTTCCGCTTTGGGAACAAAAAGTTGAGTTGTTAGCTTTAAAGGTGAAATTAACAGTAAATGTTGTTTTGAAATGTTTTGAAGAAAGTGCGACCTAGCAAACAAATTCATTAAGGGGATAGTACACCTTTAACGGTCATAAAACATGCGAAATTTGTCATGAATTTGGCATTTTTTTTTTATAAAAGAGATAACCGCTCTAAAAGCACAAAAATTTTTAGAGTATATTTAGGTGATATTCAACTACATTTAATTTTTTTTTATTTGGATATATTATAATGCAAAACAATTCAAGGGGTCAATTTCAAAGTGTTATTTAAATTTTTTACAGTGAATAACATTACACTGCGCGCACGATATCACATGCTAATCATGCATATCCATTGTATTTTCACAAACTTTATCTTAAATTAAAGATAACACTCTGGTCTATAATTTGAACTAGGATATCTGTAATCGGTTAGTTAGATAAAGGGTAATTAACATTTAATTAGAAAACTTAGAAAAACTATGAATTTTTACATGCATTCAATCGCATATTTTTTATACTAAACGCAGCTTTATAATCCTAGTTCATTTTCATGACACTATAACTATTTATGCAGGGCAAAAATTTTTAATCTCTACTTCAAATAGTTTTGGAGATATCATGCGCGCAAGAATAAAAACTGCCATTTTGAGAAAAAGCCGTTTAAAGATTAAATTATATTTTTTAAATATAAAATATATAATAAAGGAAAGAAAATTACTAATTATATGTCGTATTCTGTATTAAAAATAAAATTAGATGCTATTTTAAAATGATAAATATAAAATTATTTGTAAAATGCTGCAGTATATAAGATCATGCTTAAAAAATAAATAGATGTAATTTGTAAAAATGTAGCATTTACTATTGTAAAAAATTAATTTTAAACATATAACTTAAAATTTTGTTTAGCTCTGATTGTAAAGTGAATTAAATGTGCATGTTTTATAAAATTAAATTATTTAATGTAAAATATTGGCAATTTTATAGGGATTCTCGTATTTCGATATCTGATTCGCATACTTTGCTGCAGAAAAATCCGGATAGTTTACTAAAAATATACATTAATGTCAATAAATCCGTATTATAAACTGCCAACTGAAACAAAAATCACTATCAAATTGACTAATTTTTAGTTTTCTATAAGACGAATTAGCACCTTAGGATATATTTCTATCATCGTATTTAGTATACCGATTACCATTAAACTGACTCCTTCTTCGATGCTGTTCTAAAGCACATTTTGAATATTTTTTCATTAAAAAACTAATAAATACTAAGAAGTAGAATACTATAACAAAATCAGGAAAGCATTGCTCTAGGGGAAAAAACTGTTTTGTTTCCAATTTAAGCACTTTATTGCAAATAAAGCTGTGAAAAACAATGAAAGTAAACAAATTTGGCGAAAGTGGAAGTTGAAGTTAATATTTTAAAGCGTTCTTATTATTTTTTAAGGTATTTAACGAATAACAATTGCCTCATTTTAGCATATTTTCAAAGTTACAATAGTGCGAAAGCGCGAAAACAAAATGTAAACAAGACGCCATGACAGTTGTCGCAGGTCTGTTAATTCCGAAATGAAGGGAAGATGTCTACATTTTCCCTAATATATCAGTAAATAATTATCACACAATTAAAAGATTGGTATCAACTTATTCATAATACAATAACCTTTCTAACGATGTAAAAATAAAAAAAATGATTTTTGAAAATTTTAAAAGTGTGCTGTCCCCTTAAGAATGGATAAACTCATGATTTTCTTATCCCAAGTCACTTCCAAATTTTAAAGAGTATCTGATTAACCTAATTTGGAATAATTGTTAGAAGTTTTTTCAAAAACTTTGTTGGAAACTAACGAATGAGTTTAACAAATTTTTTAAAATAATAATAGAGCGAATACATTTAATGTCAGAACATGTTTTGAATGAAATCGTGAATTCACATTGCGCAGAAAGCGCGAAGTTTTAATTTTATAGTTAGGTTAAATGAAGAAAAAAGCAAATAACTAAATTGAAAGACACATTTTGAAAGGATTGTTATAAGTTTGTTAAAACTTTTTTTGTTTTAATAAACACTATATTATACTAAAAAAAATTTTACATACCTTTTGGAAATAATTTTCCCCAAGCTTCTGATGATTCAAACAAGCAGATTCATTAAAAAGTAGCAAAAATCTGAAAAGTTGACGGCAATTTTACTGAATATTATGCCGTAAAAAGTTCAATAAGATACCGCATAGCACTAAGGCAAATGTACGTTAAACGGGATCTGCGAAACATGCGATCTACTTGCACCACATCCAAAACTCGAATAACGTGCGCGGGGTCTAACAACTACAGATTATGGTCACTGATTAAGGATCAAGGTCACTGATAACAGATCACGTGACCGCTAACAACCAATCAGAAGCGAGTTTGCAGGTGTGACGACATCGTATGGCAATACCTGTAGGCAACCTGGTGCCCTCCTCCTGCGAGGAGTGATCATGCCGAAGCATGTACCGTCTCGCTGGCGCCAGTTTATTGACAGATGGGCGGGGGAATGCAAGGAATGCAGACACAATCGCGCTTTCCTCCACCGCCTGCTCCTTTCAGAAGTCAGGTGATCTTCCCATCCAATCACAGACAAGTATTATATGGTACAGGGTGCTCATGCGGTCTTCAAGTATGACATCATCACCGGTTTTGTGCTTTGTCATCAACCATTTCCTCTTCAGTTTTTGTCCTGAGCAGATGCGTGAAAGCAGTTCTTCACAGTAAGTAACATTATTTAAATGTTAAGTTTTTGTTAGTAACATTTTTTCTGTATAAAAAAATAACAAAAAAGACACTTTGTTTCAAATAACAAGTGTCTTTAATAACTTTTTTGGAATAACATATTTAACTTTCTCGAATAACACACTACTTAAAAACTTTATAGAACTTTTATCGTCTAAACATACTTAAATTATCACAATTAGAAATACGTTCTTAACAAGTTGTTGATCAAGTTTATTGTTCCGATGAATTTAGTCATGTTTTAGCATGATCTAATATGATTAGTCATGCTTTGAGACATGTTAAACCATGTTCAAATATGATTGTCCATGCTTAGATTATCTTTTTCTGTTTTCAAAAATATATATTATATTTTAAAATCTAAGTAAAATTTTTTCTCTAATGAATACTTTACTTAAATAGGTTTTAAAATCTAATTTTTTTTTTAACAGAAAAAGATGAAACTTATAACAATCCTTTCCAAATGTGTCTTTCAATTTAGTTATTTGCTTTTTTCTTCATTTAACCTAACTATAAATTTAAAAGTTCGCGCTTTCTGCACATTGTGAATTCACGATTTCATTCAAAACATGTTCTGACATTAAATGTATTCGCCCTATTATTATTTTCAAAAATTTGTTAAACTCATTCGTTAGTTTCTAACAAAGTGTTTAAAAAAATTTATAACAATTATTCCAAATTAGGTTAATCAGTTACTTTTTAAAAGTTGGAACAGACTTGGGATTAGAAAATCATGAGTTTATCCATTCTTAATAAATTTGTTCGTTAGCTCGCACTTTCTTCAAAATTTTACAAAAAAAACATTTACTATTAATTTCATCGTTAAATCTAGCAACTCAATTTTTTGTTCACAAAGCGGAAAATATCTTTTACAAACGATATGTATTTATTTTGTACTAGGTTGAGCAAAAAGTTCTGGGAAATTTGTGAAAGTTGCGTTGTTATGAGCAAATTAACAACAAAAGCAACAAAGACTATTCTCAATGTAGAGACCATCCAAGTCCACGACTTTATGCCATCGTTCTGCCAGATTCCGGATTTGCTGGAAGTACAATGGCGGCTCCTTCGAATCAAAAAACTCTTGACATGCTTCTTCAACTTCATTAAAGGATTCAAATCAACGGCCCTTGAAAAAGTGTTGCATTGATCGAAAGAGGCCATAATCGAATTCCCGAACTCCTATTATATTGTAGGTATACCACTAGTACTCATATACGATACAAATTCTGGTAACTATTAGATTAAAAATTTCCCAGGACTTTTTGCTCAACCTAATATAACACATTGTTTATTAAAAACTAAAATACAGAAATGTTTCTTTGAATCTAATCTTTTTTTCTTAATTTAAAATTCAAAAGCCTGGACATTCAGCATTATTTCAATCAACATTTCGCATTGAATGTATTCGTCAGTTCATATATTCACCAGTTCATGTATTCAACATTTAACTTGTGTTCATAAGTTTGCGTGATTTTAAAAATAAAAAGATGTGTTTTTTAATTCGCTCGCGTATGTTTCAGAGAATGTATTCAACTCATTTCTGAGATTATAATAAACAAGTGATTGGAAATATATATTTTCTTTTTGTTAAAACATTAATTCATAAGCGTTATTTCGAAAAGCAACCATATTATACCCATGTTTTAACTCAGAGGGATATTTTAAGGTACATTAAACCATGTTCAAATATGCTCAAAGAAAGTTCGGATATGTTTAACCATGTCCAATGTTATGTTGGAACATGTTTAACCATACTCTGAGATGGTTAGCTATGCTTAAAGTTATGTTTAATCATGGTCAGAGGCATGTTCTGAAACATTCTTTTCGCTTGCATGAGAAAAGTAAGTTATTTCAAAAATATTAACAGTTAGTTTTAAAAAATAATGTTTTTTACACAACGTAAATTTATGGGTAGTATCTATCTATATAATCTGGTAGTATCTACACATTAGTTGTGTATTGAGATATAAATGTTTAAGTAAAAGCATACATCCATGTCTACGTGTCTCTACATATATAAAAGATAAATGTTTATGTATGGGTTCTTGTGTAAAATATATATGTATAAAATTTATTAGTTTTAAAAGTTACAAAAAATTTTATAATGTTTTAACAAAAGTTAAAAAATAAAAAAAGTTTTAAGAAAATTTTTAAAAAGTTTTAACAAAAAAAAAAGTTTTAACAAAAGTTGAAAAAAAAGTTATACAAAAAAGTTTAAAAAAATCTTAGCAAAATTTAAAAGCTTAAAAAAAGGTAAAAATCAAAAAAAGTTTTAAAAAAATTTAGAAAATAAAAAAAGTTTAATAAAAAAGTTTTAAATATGTTTTTAAAAAAATGCTGAAAGATTAAAAATCTAAATATATGTCAAAGTTGTGTTCGAACATGATTAACCATGTTCGGATATGCTCAAAGATAGTTCGGATATGTTTCACCATGTCCAAAGTGATGTTCGAACGTGTTTAACCTTACACTGAGATGGTTAACTATGCTTAAATTTATGTTTAACCATGGTCAGAGGCACGTTCTGAAACTTTCTTTTTCGCTTGCATGACAAAAAACTATTAACAGTTAGTTTTGAAAAAATAATGTTTTTTACATCAACGTAAAATATCCTTTTTCCTACAATACAATGATGCAGGCAGTGGGTGTCAGTCTGTCTGTAAGTATTGTCACATGATGTCGTCATACTTACAAGCTTGTCTTTAATTGGGTAACAGCAAATCATGTGACCCTAGAGGACAGCATTGTCGATGACGTCACACCTACAAGCTCGCTTCTGATTGGCTTTTAGCGGTCACGTGATCTCTTATCAGTGACCTACATCAGCAGGTGTTAGACCCCACGTACATCATTCGAGCTTTGGATGTTGTGGATGAAGGTAGCATGTTTCGTAGCTTCCATTTACCGAACATTTGGTTAATTACTTCCCGGTAACTTATCGAACCTTTTACAGCATGAACCGTTTGGCTGCTCACCGGTAACATTTCAGCTTCTTGCTATTTTTTTCAATGAGTCTGCTTGTTTCAATCAACAAAAGCCTAGGTAAAAATCTTTCCAAAAGATATGTATAATTTTTTGTCTAATTCTTAAGTGTAATTTATGTCTAGTGTTTCTTAAAACAAAAAAAAGTTTTAACGAACTTATAACAATCCTTTTTAAATGTGTCTTTCACTTTAATTATTTGTTTTATTAAACTTTACTTAAAAGTTCGCGCTTTCCGATTACTGTGAATGAATGAATTCAAAAGTTTGCACATTCTACATTACTTAATTCAAATCATGTTCTGTCGGTCTCGATGTTCAAGTTATGTTTCACAAGTTTTCGCTTTCATTAGTTTTATCTGTGATTTTATTAAAAAAAATTGTTGAAAAATAAATTCGAAAAATATATTTTAAAACAGTATGATTTATTTGTCTAACATATTATTTCTAACAACAAAACTAAAAAAGGTTTCTTTGAAGTTAGCCATTTACTTTTTTCTAAATTAAAACTGACTCAAAATTCGCTGTTAAAAGCGATTTTTGTCACACAGCAACCGGTTTTTCTCTCACTTAAATGTTTGATTATTTAGTTTAAAGACATCTACTTTCACAGTATTATCTAAAAGGTTTATTCTGTTTTCAAAGAAACGTATTCCTATTTCAAATTTTTTTAATAACAACTTCTGTTACTTTGTAAAAAAAATGTAAAAGAAATCTTTCGCTAAAAATTTTCTTTTGGAATAAAGAGCAACTTAAAAATATCTATTTGTGTTTCAACCTTTTTAAGAAAATCAAGTGTTATTCTTTTGAAAACTTGAAAAAAATCATTGAATTTAATTTTATGATAACATTAGGTTAATTTAATGAGAAACATTTATTCATACAACTGAAACGGTTAATGAGCGTTTAAAAAAAACAAATGTGTAGTTATGAAGCGATCTTTCTGTAACCCGTTCGGGACCATGGGTGCATATATGCATCGTCAAAAAGCACTTAAAACGCTTGAGTTTGATACCCGTAAAAAAGAAAAGTAAAATTCATTTTATTTAATTTCGACATTTTTGTGATTTACTAAGTTAATTCAAATAATTAACAAAAATTGGTATCAAACGAGTAAAATTAGTATAAAAGATGTCGGTCTTGAACGGATTAAAAGGTGAGAAAAAGCAACAATAGCATTCTTTTAACTGAAAAAATCGGTTTGTTTCATAAATTTTTGAGGAAAAACTCGTTAAGGGTCACAAATCCAAAAGAGCAACTTTCAGACATAAGTTTTAATTTATTTTTCTTCGTAAATGGATGAAACTAGTTGGTGTTGATGTTCAGAAACTATATCATCGAGCTGTTTTTTCCATTTTTTTTTTTTTTTTTTTTTTTTTTTTTTTTTTTTGCAAACGCAATAGATCTCTCGGAAAAGAATGTCAAAGTGGACGGTTTGAACCGAGTTTCCACGCGAACAGAGAAAAAGCACTCAAGAGCGGGCGAAAACGTGTTTATCACGTGATCAAAAACGCTTACTCAATAGGTAATTTATGGATCAAAAAATGGAAAAAACAGTTCGATTCCAAATCGTTTCCATGACCAGGCTTTCCAATTTTATATTTTTCCGTTAAAAAATGAATTTGTAAATGTGTCAAAACGTTTTGTGCTTGTTGAGCAGAGCAGTTAAGAACGGCCTTAATAAAAACTTAATATAGTCTCCAGAAAATAAAAAGAATTATTTATATCAATTTGATGCGGAAAAATTCGATTTAAGTTGTAAAAAAAAAAAAAAAAAAAAAAAAAAAAAAAAAAAAAAAAAAAAAAAAAAAATCTCTTTTAAAACATAAAAAAATGTGAAATTCCTTTTCTGATCTTCATTTTGAAAAAGTGAAATAACAATCTTTAATTAAATATATATTGAAAACTATATGTAAGAGAAACGACACATTCACAACGACATCCTTTTTAGTAAAGCAAAGATCATCACACATACAAATCAATTTAACACATGTATTTTGAGAGAGTCTATTGAAATTTTAACCAGAGGTAGAAACACTTGTAATGATACATTGTCCTGTCATATACCAAGCATTTGGTTTGGTTTACTTGGAGTCAATGGAATCTTTGGATTGGAATGATCAATGTAGCTGTATGGACTCATCCGTCCCCCCCTTCCCCCCCACTCCTTTTTTACAGTTTTTGGAATCGCCCTGCGTTATTTATACCAATATGCATTCTGAAGGTCTTCTTCTCATTTTTCACCCCATTGATGATGACCAGGGCTTGGTCGAAAGCGCTCGGGAAGTTTTTACCATCTGATTATTGGTTTTAATGTTTTAAAACCTGTTAATTGTATTTTTAGCACCTATTTTAGTAATAAAAACTGAGAATCATTTTAATGTATTCATGTTTTAACTTAACAATCTTTCTTAGACAAAAACATGTCTCTTCGGTCAATGATATGAAATACCATTCTTTAAAAAATTGCAATTAGGTTTCGCTAGCTTTAGGACATTACATGCATTTGTTATCGTCCGCAGAGCGGCGTCTGCAACCGTAAGATAAACATCTCCCTCTGTGAAAAAATTGCCTTGCAAAAGAAACATGCTTGTAGGGAAGATTATCTCGTGGCTCGATAATGTGTGTGCAATCGAAATTTCCTGAAAGTTACTTATTTAAAAACTTACATATGAGGTAAACAGAAAACTATACGTCATTTTCAGGGACTCTGATTCGTTTAAAGTAATGTTAGTTTCCGCAAATCAGAAGGTCTAAGATTGATGTCACCGAAAACAAAATGATAACACAATACTGTAAAAAATCCATATGAAAATTATTTGTGGGCTGCTATTGTTTAAAATTTTTGCTAGTGTGTTTTCAAGATCAGGATTTCAAATGAAGAAGTACGTTTTATCTCTTAAAAATATGTTACTAAATGTTAAAGGTTAAAAACTTCTGTTTTTTTTTTTTTTAATAGTTATTATTTTCTTCTTTCTTCCCTTTAAAAAATATTTAAATAATTTACGTTGCCTAGTTGAACGGAAAGTTTCAAATGATTCTTTTTCATTCAGTTTGTTAAAAAAATCTATTGCATTTTAAATGTTGGTTTTGCAAAATACATGCCTTCGTTAGTAACTAATAAAAAAAAATTTAAATTCACACCACTTTTTTAAGAAATAAAACTTTGCTTCGTTAATCACCTGAATGTCTTAGTTAAAAGACTAAACCTAATTTGTATTTTTTTAGATTAGATAAATAAATATATATACATATATATCAAAATAAGCAACTATAAAACTAAGATAAAACGCATATTCGTATGTTAAAACAACGGGGCCTACGTGGCCCAGTGGTGAGCGTGATGAACTATAAATGTGAAGTCTGGTTACATGTTTATGCATTCAAAATCTGTGAGTAATTCTAAAGGTATGTTTTCTTTACAAAACCGTAATGGAATTTGAGCATATGAAGCTCTGACAATTCTAAGATTACAAATAAAAAACATAAATCGTTCGATTCATCAAAATAGTATTCTTTTAGATATATAAATATAGATATATATATATCAAAATAAGAAACTATAAAACTAAGATAAAACGCATATTCATATGATAAAACAACGGGGCTTACGTGACGCAGTGGTGAGCCACCGCCCCCTGAATACTAGGCCTGAGCGCTGGACCAAAAATGGCGGCTGCCGAAGGCGGATTTTTTTCAGAGTGTGTACGGTCCCTTAAATATTCCTACCAATAATTTTTTGAAGTTTTTTCCGATTCATTTTTCTGAGAATAAACAATATAGAGAAATCTTTTATAAAATACTGGTGTCTACATTTAAGGGACCGTACCTACGCTAAAAAAAATCCGCCTTCGGCAGCCGCCATTTTTGTGTGAGCGCTCAGGCCTAGTATTCAGGGGGCGGTGGGTGAGCGTGATGAACTAAAAACGTGACGTATGATTACATGTTTATGGGTTCAAAATCTGTGAGTAATTCTAAAGGTATGTTTTCTTTACAAAACCGCAATGGAATTTGAGCATATGAAGCTTTGACAATTCTAAGATTACAAATAAAAAACATAAATCGTTCGATTCATCAAAATGGTAGTTTTAAGCCTTTCCACAGCAGTCATATGTTTATCATGTCTTCATCATATGTTTTAAATGCATATTTCTCGATATTTTTCTTTTAGAAGATTCTTCATTATTTTTCTAAAAACAGAGTTGTTCATTAATTTTAAAAAGTGCTTTTCTTAGTTAAAAAAAAACCGTTTCGTATTCAGCTTGTATTTCGGATAACATTTACCTTCGGCAATAATTAAACAAAAACATTATTGTCAAAAAAGCTAATTCGCGTTCTTTTGATTAGTAAAATAATTTGTATTCTTTTAAATAATAATTAAATGAAAATAAATTTAAACTTGTTTATTAAAAGAAAAGCTTTATTTGGGGAAAAACTTGTTTCGGAAATTAATGTATTAACAAATTAAAAAAATAACTAATTTATTAAAAAGTTTTTATTAGCAAATGTCTTACTGAAAAAAAAAAATGTTTCGAAAATTAACAAATGACTAAAACTAAAAAACTTATTTCGGAAATTAGCAAATGACTAAATGAAAAAATTAACTAATTTATTAAAAAAGCTTTATTTGCAATAACTAAATGGAAAAATAATTTAAAACTTGTTTCGAAAATTAATAAATGATTAAACTAAAAATAATTACAACTTATTTCGTTACAAAAAAAAATCTAACAAATTACTTTATGAATAAATATATTAACTTCTTTATGTCAACAGCTCCTTCAAAAATAGGATGATGTCATCTCAGGTGAGTTAAAAATCCTATCAAGAGAGGGCGCTCGTGTTCGTGCCCTCAGGCAAAACGATTGTGCTGCCACCTAGGTTCGACTCTCGACCAATCAGAAGCCAGCTGCATATCTAGATGAAACTGGTTGTCAAATGCTCCTTCGTTCTTTAGCCCAGTTGATTTCATAGAGGTCCGAAGTGTCTGCACGCTGCTCCGTGCTAAGTTATTTTAATGGTTTGCATGCGATCTTTCTAATCACTTCATCATTCCTAATTACCTAATCATTCATTATCTTTCCTTTTTTCTTCCTTCCTCTTACAACAGACTTTCATTCATTAACACTCCTCTTCCAGTAGACTTTTCATTCATTAATCATCCTCATTAACGTTATCCTTTGTTCTAATCTATTCTTACAGTAGTCTTTTCATTCATCATCTTCATTATCTCTTCTTTGTTCTAACCCCTCTACTATAGCATGCCGCCAGGAGCGGGTGGGCACCAGTGTGTCTCGATTCCGCCCACCTGTCCGTCACTTTCTTATCTCCCCCAACCTGTCCATCACTCAACCCCACCAACCTGTCAATCATCCTTGCTCCCTGCTCTTCGCTCCTCCTGCTGAAATAGAACCGGCTTTTCCCTTCTACTCATGCTACATAGAGTTATTACATCTGGAGCGAAGGAAATTAAGGACATTATATTCATCTGAGTCAATAACCTGACTTATAGAACTATATCCTTTATTCAATATGATTTTTATCTTTATGTCACAGTATCCAAGTTCAAACATTTACGCTAAAATTTATATTGTAACTCTTTTCTTTCTTGAAGAATATTTTTCTCTGAAAGTATCAGAATTTTGTGAAGTTGTGAGACCATTTTCATGATTTCCTTACATACTGTTATAACGAATTTACCAACACTGAAGAACTAAAGACATTGACTTCCGAGAAATTCAACTTTAAGACACTAAATCCTCCTCTTCGTCTTATACGTCTTCGATTAAAAGTAGATGGCATAAACTGGAATGTTAAATTTTTAAAGTAAAGGTACTTCTGTTAATTCGTATAACTTTTGATAGAACTTGAGCTAAAATATTCGCAGCATACCTGGGGGTCTCCTAACGTCCTGTTAATTCGTAAAACTTTTGATAGAACTTGAGCTAAAATATTTGCGGCACACATGAGATCCCATAACGTAACACCAGTGTGCCGAGTTAAGACAAATTTAATACACTGTTTTAGGCAACTATTTCTCGTAGATATGTCAGTCCTATGATTTTCAGAAATTCATTTGTGTTAATTACGAAATTTCTTACCTTTCTATACTCAAAAGACTAAGATACCATAAGATGACATTACGGAGCATTGCTTCAAAGTATGCTTGAAGCTGGCACAATGAATCACCCAAAGGCCATTCCCCTATATAAAAAAAAATAGAAATATTTTCAATATAATTGTAATCGCGATAGATTTTTTTAAAATAGAATTCTAGTCAGAAATTTTTTCAATATAATTCTAGTCAAAAAATCTTTCAATAACAAGTAAAAATTAAATTTAAAAATTCAAAAAACCCGGCTGCGTAAACAGCGAACTAATTAATTATTTCTCATCAATATGAAACTATTTTTTATATTACTTACATATTTTCTTTTTTATTTGCTTATATAGATGACTTTAAAGTTGTGTTTAATTGTTAGTTCCTATCTATAAACACTGTTTTGATGAGGCCTATAGATGTCTATGAAGGTTAGAGTTGCAGGAAAGCTAGAAATCCTACTTACACAACTTCCAGGTGGTATAATATTTAAACGGTGCTCCTGACTATAAAATAGTCAATGAAACATCGTCTTCATTTTGAAAGACCTATCCAATGATATGCCACTCAATAGGGTGCGTAAAAAAAATTTTTCGTCTCTACCGCCCTTTTGAATTTATAAAAACAAAACCTAGCCTGTAACCAACGGACGGTTAAGAGGAATTGATAGAGACCTCATTCATTAAAATCCATTCAGCCGTTGGGATGTTTCGAGGGTATACAGAAATTCACATACCCAGATACGCGTGAAACACATAACTCTTCTTGGCAGTCGGGTAAAAATATAATCCGAATTATTTTCAATATAATTCGAATTCCGAATTCAGATACTATTGGAACGCATATATCCACCATAAATATTCCATGAAATGTTATTGAAAAGTATACGTTCAAAAAGTTCAATATTAAATGAAAACTCTGTATTTAATTATGTTTATAACCCTTTTATGCTCCAACGGTATTTTTAAGTACAATTAAAGAAAATTCAATGAAAAAATTATTTAATTCGTCTAATGATAAAAGTAGATTGTACTTTTCATATAAAATACTTTGCTCGATTACGCTTAGAAAGCACAGCGAAACAGCCAAAGCTAAATATTTTATAATGTAGTTATTTTCTCGAACATTTACATAGGTGTGGCTTTTCTCCTATTAAAAAATGTTATACGAAAAATTTGCAACTACAAAACACTTCTTAGTTACAGATAAGATCATAATACATTTATTTACATTGTTTTCATAAGAATTGTGAGATTTCCATGACAGTATTTTTTGTTAATGAATCTAATTATTCTTGTCAATATTTTACAATAAATATATTAAATTTAAAAAATCAGAAAACCCGACTGCGTAAAAAGCGAAATAATTAATTATTTCTCATTAATATGAACTATTATAGCTATTCCTTAAGCAACTTTTTATCTTCTGTATAACTAGCAAATAATTAATTCACTATTAATTTTAAAAAAATACGAAGTATTGCTTCATGTTGTCAGAAAAAATGTCATGTTGTCAAAAGTTGCACCACTTTTTTTTGAAATTTTTCAATTAAATATTTTTAATTTTTTTATAAATTAATATTTTTAAAAATGTTGAATCAAAATTAAAACTTATATATTTCTTTTTTTTTTAATTTTAGAAATTGGACGATTGCACCATGAAATATATAAAAATATTGTATTTAAAATAAAATACACTTTGCTAAATGGTACACATTAAAATATACATTAAAATATCAACGTTTTGTTTCGCATCTGCGAACGTCTTCAGGATGACACACAAGTTTACATATCACATACAAGTCTAAAAACTCCCTTCCGAGACGCAAATGTTCCACCTTAAAACACTTAAACACATAATTACAGTCCATGATTTGACCCAGCATCGGTAGAATATCAATTGTAGTTCAAAGCTAAAATTGATATTCTACCGATGCTGGGTCAAATCATGGACTGTAATTATGTGTTTAAGTGTTTTAAGGTGGAACGTTTGCGTCTCGGAAGGGAGTTTTTAGACTTGTATGTGAAATGTAAACTTGTGTGTCATCCTGAAGACATTCGCCGATGCGAAACGAAACGTTGATATTTTAATGTATAATTTTATGTGTACCATTTAGCAAAGTGTATTTTATTTTAAATACAATATTTTTTATATATTTCTGTTTATTTAAATGAAAAAAAATGAAATTCTATAAATAATATTGCTAGTTATAACGATTTTAAATTACCCCACATTTTTAATAAATTTTAAATTAAAAAAATTTTTAAAAAAAATTTGAAAAGTTTTATCATGCGATTTTGTTTACAAATGATAAGGTTAACCATCACAAAAAAAATTCAGAATTTTAACTTAATAAATAAAAATTATTTTAAAATGTGTCCCGGACCCCCTTAAGTGATTAAAAATACCAAATTGAGGAAATATCTCAAAAATTATGACTCATGGAGCATTTTAAAATTTTGTATTAAAATTTTAATTAAAAAAAAATCTTAAAATTATAACAAGATTGGAAATTTCTTTTAAAGTAGTTTATATACTTATGGTGAAATGTATATTTCCACAAAATTTTATATCTCTATGATGAAAAAAAATTAATTTTTAACGTCCACCGTCCGCTTAAGTCAAAAGCTTTCCCAATAAAAATACATATATTCTATCAAAAGCATTTAATATTTATGAATTAAAATAAATGCTTAAAGAAATGTAATTTTTCTCGCTAAAACATTTTGTTTTTGACGTCCTTCTGAAAAGTTTTAATTGCCTTTTCAAATAAAGAGTTGAAAATCTGTTTTTCTGCTTCAAATTAAATTTAAAAAGCTACGATGGATTTTTTTTTCTTTTTACGTCAGTTGAATTTATCTCAATATTCCAGTCGACAGAAGAATTTTTTACTCCTAAAATAAACTGATTCCTCATTCCTAAAGCTTGACTATGGGAAAATAAGTTTGCATTTCTTGAAATTTTCTTGAAAAATACAAATCAATCATAATATTATTTTCACTATCTATTCAAATAAAAGTTCATTTATATTTGAAAATGATATCAAACAAAGAAATAATCTAAAAATCCCTATCACATAGCTGCCAACTTGTACGGATTTTGGCTACCACTAAAATTTAACAGAAATTTCTGCCTTATTTAATAATCAAAATTCACTGCAATTCGGCGATTGAATTAGGCAAAATTGTCTATTAAATTTTAGTGGTAGCAAAAATCCGTACAAGTTGGCAGCTATGCTATCATTTTCTCTTTTCGCCCTTTTATCCGCAAAATTGGAGTAATTTAGTTACCATCAATACAGAAATGTCATTAAAAATTACGAACAATTTATATCCGGAAAACTAATTAACATTTTAAAATTCTAAGACCCATTTTGACACCCTCGTATCCATGCGGATAACTGGCGTAAATTTGATAGCTCAACGTTCCATATTCTAGGAGGTATAGAAGTGAAATACAAATGGTCAGTCACGTTTTAATATAATAGATTGATGAGGTTTTAATTTCGTTATGAAAAATTAGTCAGAGACAAATGATGAACTATTTATATTGTTTTAAGTGCAAATGGGTTACTTCGTAACGGAGCCTGCAGGCGATGGAGATAAATTTAAAAAATGCATGCATAAAAATAATTTTAACGCTTTGAGGGGCAAGTAATTCCATTTGTGCAATGTTGAACTCCCACCGGAAATTAAGAAAATTTTTATTTCAAAATAAGGAAACTCTTTTCCTCCAAAGTTATAAAAGTAAAAGTTAATTAAAAGTTTCTGGTGCAAATCTTAATTAAACTTAGGCGGGATATAATATATCCCACCGCCCCTCAAGGGGTTAAATGTCACAGTAAATCAGTCAATTAACCGCTTAATTCTCTCTCACGTGATACTCACGGGCTGTGTCTTTTATTCATATTGTTTGATTCCCAACAGTTTTATAAAATAGTGTAATTGGCTTTATTGTGGTATCATTTTACCTGTCATTAAATAAGGTGAATATTTCTTTTTCAAAAAAGTGGTGCCAATCAGCAATTTGAATTTTGAAACCGTAATTTAATGCGACCGTTAAGGAGTTAAGATAGTTTTCAAACAAATTACTTTGAAAGAAGATTATTTTTTTCAATATAGCGGTGTAAAAATTGAAAGTGCGATGTTTAGAAATTTAAAAAATTGAAGTAGCAGAAATTGAAAAACAGAAATTTCATCATTAAGTGTTGCCATCATTCGCAAAATAACCGTCAGGGTTATGCACGGACACGTTTGTCCATTCTAATATAGATACTGTTCAAATTACCATTATAAGCAAATTTTAGGACGGGAGAGGTCGTCATCAGATAAACTCAAGATTTTAATGCATTTACAGCAGAATGAAAAACGCTATTCGATTCCAAATTACTTCAAAGAATATTCCTGCAAATTTCATTCTTTTTCGTATAAATGTGATTCGTGACTGCGGTGGAAATTTCCTCGTTCCTGAGAGGTGATTTTTTTTTTTTTTTTTAACAGCCAAAAATGCTTAAGAATCGAATAGCATTTTTCACTTCCCTGTAAATACGATACACTTGTTATTCATTAATAAATTATTTATTAATGAATAACAAGTCTTCTCAAATGTTTCTAATTTTAAATATTAATTCTATTTCATGTAAAATATTTATCCTTCAATTTAGCATGAAAGTTAATAATCCATTATGTATTTTTGTGTAGAATAGGGGAGCGGGGGGTGAGGCGGTTATACACTGTCAGAAAAATTCGTCTTTATACACTAACTTATTCGTCATTTTTGAATAAATCATTTCCGTACACCTAGAAAACATGCTTTTTTCCATTAATTCTTCCAAAAATCTGAAAAAGAAGGGGAAATTCCGTTTATTCCTTGTACGCATGCGTATTAGCAGTATTAATACCAAAGTTCGAATTTATCTTTAAAATGAAAAACCGAAAATTCAATAAATTAAAATTTTTAATTTATTTAAAAACTAACAAACAAAAATAATGCTTTCAAATTAAATAAAGTAGCGATTTTCTCATCCATTTAAACTTATTCGCAATTTATTTTTTAGAGTATTTAAAAAAATATTCGCATGTAAAATATATTCTAAACGAACACATTTAAAGAAATATATTGCAGTTAAATCAAGTTAAAAAAATCGATTTTATTCAAAAAAGCAAACATTTCTTCTCGATTTTAATAAAAAATATAATATTCATATTTTACATCTAACAATCAAATTATGTCTTATTAAAAATATGTCTAGTATGTAATAATTTTTATCCTCTATTATACTATAAGTGCCTTATCACCAACCATTATTCCATAATGCTCCTACAATTAAGTTTAAATTTCCGAACTTTCTGAACAAGAAATTTAACAAGTCTTACCAATCACCATTCGAAAAAACCCATATCTTCATTTTAAACTCGCCCTTTACCAAGCGCTCGATGGCCTAGTGGTTAAGATGCTTCATTTGAAACGCGCGGTCCCAGGTTCAAAGTCAAGAGAATCCACGGAAGAACAACAGACTTTTTTTTTTAACTCCTTTTTTCAGATTACGAAAATTTTCTGTCCTAGAACGGAAAAATATAGAATGGAAATTTCTTCAATTCCCGGATATATACAGGTAGCAGTGCTTCCAGGAACATTTCCGTGAATTGAAGAAAGTATTTTTTAGAGTGTATACAAGGTGATGATTATGTAGTAGTATGTCATAACAGTCCGATAGAAATATTATTTTTCTTTTCCTTTCTTCCTCCCTGCCTCCTCCGACTGCAACGACGGACGGAAGAAAAGAAACTATAACATTCGACCGTTAACAACATTCTATATACTAGTCGCCCTTGGCGACCAGTTTGGTCTCCCTTAAAATTTATGTTTGGAAAAGCATGCTAAGCATTACATTATGTTACTTTTATTCATAATTTAATTTACTTGGAATCCCTTAAATATAATTAATATAATACCTTAAGCTAATATTAGTTTTTGTTGCATTAAAATATCTCAATTTGTTGATTTCCTGTAAGCAAGTAAACCCTATTGGTTTACAATGGAAGTCTATGGGAATTTGGCGAAATATTAGAGATATTGCCAAGTTGGCGTCACTTTTGTCGTCTGATTTTGATCTCCAAATTTGTCGATATATCACCAAATTGGAGACAGAGCCGGGTCCTCCCCTTGTCGGTATGGAGATGCGTTAAATGATGTTCAATAACCAATGAGATGCGTTTAATTCAGGCTTTGCCATTAAACAATTAACAAATATTTGCGATTTCTGTGCCACGTACGATAGCGTAATATATATACAGAGCGTCTCAAAAGGTCGTTTACAAACTTAACATGCTGGTCAAGAACTTGTGTTCGAAAATGCAAACTGCGACCGCTAGAGGGCTATGAGCGCAGGCTTACGGGAGAGTGGAAAGTGTAGGCGAGGACGTTGCAGGGGGAGGACGAATCGGTTTAGTAACGCAGAATTGGCCGATATGTATTACGTATATGGCGCCGTGGATAGAAATGCACAAGCCGTGGTACGGATGTACCTTGAGCAAGTCAGACAAGTCATGTTTTGTTTGGACAATTGCATTGCAGACTGCGTGAAGCAGGAGCTTTCCAAGTACGTAGTCACATCGGTCGAGAATGCACTACAAGCACGCATGTCGTAGAGGAAACCGTTCTGCGGGAATTTGACAGGAACCCTCAAACAAGTCTCCGAGAAAGCAAACGCATCTTGGGTGTACATTGTTCCAGCATTATGCGCATACTGCATGAGGACACGCAACCCCCTACCACTTACAAAGAGTACAGGCATTGTGCGTTGACGATTATCCCCAACGCGTTGCATTCGCAAGCTGGTATTTGCAACAACGGGTCGCACAGCCGGATTTTCCATCGTGTATTTTGTTTTCGGATGAATCCTGTTTTACACAAGACGGTGTCCTGAACCTGCACAACATGCACATATGGACGCATGAAAACCCAAGGTCTACATGTCCCCCATGCACATCAACAACGTTTCGCCGTAAACGTTTGGGCTGTTATTATCGGTGACGTGTTAATTGGCCCTTACCTACTACCTCAGCGCCTCGACGGGAATACCTATCGCATTTTCTTAGAAAGAGTCTTGTCGAATAGGATGGGTGACGTTCCAGCCGCTGCACGCCGAAACATCTGGTTTCAGCATGATGGAGCGCCTGCTCATTTTAGCTACACTGTGCGAGAACACATCGATAGGATATATCCTAATCACTGGGTTGGCAGAGGAGGACCAGATGCATGACTACCGCGATCTCCCGACCTGACTCCCCTGGATTTCTATCTGTGGGGACACACGAAGTCCATGGTGACACCCGTAACATCGGACATGGATCTCGTCGCCAGGATCGTGGAAGCGGCGGCACGTGTCCGTGACACACCTGCCCATTTTGAACAGGTCTGTGAATCCATGCGTCGACGTTGTGAAGCATGCATTGCGGCGAATGGAAGGAACTTTTAACACCGTCTGTAAATTAAACCATGTTCTTTAATAAAAGTCATATTAATACCTCTTTCGATAGCCTTTCTTTCTTCCCCTTCACACCTGCACTCATTCTTCCTCTAGCGGTCGCAGTTTGCACTTTCGAACACAAATTCCTATGTAAATCTTGTTCCTGATGATATGACAGACCAGCATGTTAAATTTGTAAACAACCTTTTGAGGCACCCTGTATATATAGATGACATGCCTATAGTGAGAAGGGGTGTGCCAGAGATGTGAAGTGGTTGTAAGGCTCAATCCCCCCTCCCAGAAAAAAAAGAACATTTTACAGACCTATGTATATTTATAGATTTATTTCCTTATTTAACATCATTTTAAAGAAATATTCTCTACATTAAATACATTATACTAAATTTATTAATTAACACTATAATTCACTACATTTAATGCACTCTGTTAAAATAGAAAATTGAAATACCACCCGCTCTGCAATTTCATATGAATATGAAATCTGGGAAGAGGCGAAATTGTTCATTTAAAGAGGAGGCGAAAAATAAGAATCGAAAAGAGGGGATTCAGTAAAAGAAGAAGCGGAATTGAGAAAAGGGAGAAACTTTTATTTATGATTGAACAGAGTTTCTGAAAACTTTACAACAAAAGGTAAACATCAATTTATAACGTCATAAAGCAATGCGGTAATTAATGAATGCGTAAAAACGAAAAGAAAATGTTCAAGGGCTTAATTATTGAATCTGACTATCAGCCTTTTTGGCAATACTTCCGCAATATATGTGATTGCTTTTAATGAGATTTGTCAATAATAATGTTTCACAAAATAAAAATAAAAGGAGAACTAAGTAACTCTGATTGACTGCCTAGGTCCTAAATAATGAAATACACATAAAAAAAATAAAATAAGAACAAAATTCTTTTAAAATAAAGAGAGTTTCTTTGAATTTTGTCAGTTTTAATATTCAAAGACGAATTTTTCCGGGTGTTATTTATGGATTAGCTAACTTCTAAGCAGCGTGAGTGGTAACTGAGTAAATATATTACAAATAACTCAAATAATTCTTAAAACTGGATTCTTATTGAGACATAATTGCTTATTTTCAAGCACATCGTGTAATCTGAGCCAAAATTACTTAGATTTGCTTAACACGTTTTCTTATTTTTGAAATACAGCCTCTTCTCAAAAGTGTTTCAGCATAATATGCTCATACTTTTTCTATTCTATTCTCAATATTTATTTTAAATGTTTTCTGTTTTGATAAACACACAGTAGGTAGTACCTTAGTTTTGATATAATAGCAATAGTATAATAATGATAGTAATATAATCATATATAAATATAAACTGAAATATATAAATGTATAATTATAGTACATAAAGATAAATTGCAATATAAAAATGTATAATAGTATATAAATATAAATTAAACTGAAATACATAATGCATAATATTATATAAATATAAATTGCAATATAAAAATGCATAATAGTATATAATAGTATATAAATATCAATTAATAGAAATGCTTTTTTTACCTATCGCTGTGCTTGAAAAAAAATTGCAATACAAAACCTACATAAATTAGAGCGTAACGTTGCTATAAAAATTCTTAATTTACAACTATCAAAATACAATAATAGTTGTCATTTTTTTTTTAAACTTTGTAAGTTCCAAGTACATACCAGTACTTAAAGCTAGTTCTCCACGCAATACGTGTTTTAGTTATACGTTTAACTGATATACATATATACGTATAATACGTTGGTATGAAATACGTATACTTTTAACGTTTAAACATATCCTGATACGTATAAGCATATATCGGTTAAAGGTATAACTTAAGTATACGTATATTTCAAGTATACATATTTACTTTTAATACCAATGGACCTCATCAGTCTAAAGTAACTGAACGGAAAATAAATTGCAAATCGGTGGCGTTACCATACCAATCTGTATAATAAGTTTCATACATAGGATTTTGTTATTTTTCCCTATAAATATTTTGATTAATTTATGATACTTGTAATTTCCATTGAATTAAGTGATAAAACGATATATTAAGTAGAACAGTTTAAATTGTTTTATATTTCTTAAATTTGCCATTATGAATTATGATTGTTATATGCCATTATGAATGCAGGACTTTAGCATGTGTCTCTCAGTGTCTCTGATCCACAGACCAGCAGGAGAGAAATATTTTTTTTCACGCAATGAACGAACACCGTTTAAACATTTATGGGCTATTCTCCAACAAGTTGGGTAATTTTACTCTGTGATTTAGTGAAAAATAAAAGTTAAACTTTAAGCAATGTTTTTTTTTTTTTTTTTTTTTTTTTTTTTTTTTAGAAATAGATAAGACATGAGGTAGTGAGTAATTTACAATATTCCGGCATAAATTTTAAACAGTATTTTCCTTTAATCTACCTACTTTTAAATGACCCATTTCTATAATTTATTATATTCCATTCGAACCAGAAATTTCTTCATAAAGTTATTTAAATAAAAGCCACATAGAACTAAATTCAATAAATGCGTTGAATAGTTTAAATAAAAATTCTGGTGCATATGTTTTAAATCAAAGTTGAGTAAAATTCCAACAGGGTAGTGAGCTGATGCAGTTTCATTGAAAGGGGACAGAAGTGACAGGAACAGTAGTGACAAAAAAAAATTGCTTCTGTGCTTACAGTAAGTTAATCTTAGTAAGACGACAATGTGATATTTTGTACTAAGCAAAAGCATGTTGCATCATAAAAAATCATAAATAAATATAAATAATAATATGGAAAAATTAAGTACGGGACAGTAATGACAAGTAATAAACATATTCTTATATTTTTATTTATTGTGCAGCTTGTAACTTCTTTTAAGTCCAGATAATTAAAACTTGTGACTTTCTCAGCCATCAAGATTGTTGCTTCTACTAAATGTAACTGTCCTCCAAATTTTATCTGACCTCTGGATGGTCATATGAGCAGTTTTATTATAAGGGGACGGTAGTGACATAAAAACTAGGGGATCACCTTTCTCTAGCCAGAATAAATATAAAACTATTTATAATTCACAAAAGAATTCTTTATTTTATACTTGAGAATGTACATTTTTATTTTTTATAGTAAAATTTCTCAGAATAGTTTGTCATTACACTTAAATTTGTAAAGTATTAAATAGTAAGTAAGTAAAGCTTAAATTTGCTTTAAACAATAAGATCAGTGCATGAAGTAGGGGACAAGGGACAGGAGTAACAATTTGAATATTTAAACTGTCATTGGATTAAAATGTACAGCTATTTTCTTGAAAATTCTTTTCGAAATTGTAGATAGGCATCACAGAATACATTTTATGCAAACGAAAATTCTGTAAATGATATATGTAGCATATTTACCCAATAAGTGGATAAATTGTGCAAGGGACACAAATTACCCACTTATTGGAGAATCGCCCTTATACGTTTAACCCCTTGCCTGTGACGCCCGAACTCAGTTCGGGCAACGCAAATGCGCCAATTGTGGAGTGCTCGACTTGAGTTCGGGCAAGAGAAAAATCGGTATTTCAATTCCGTGAAGCCTCAAATTAGTTCGTCCAATGCATAATATGTAATTTACCATTTTCCCAAAATATGGCGATACTTTCCCGCGAAAAGTTCGGCAGTTTCGCGCCATTTGTCGGATTTTTGTAATTTTGCAGCTCTTCCCAAATTTCATTCAAACCATTTGAAAAAAAAAATTCAATTTTTGGCACGTTTTCCTCAAATATATTCCACAACCAAGGGGTTAACCACTGGGGCAAGTTCTGTACATACGTTGTACTGTATATATTGTTTCGTATAATAGGCCTTGGCTTTATCATGCGTATCCAAATTCTGTACCCTGCATGATTCGTAATATACGTATTCCCGTATAAACTTTTAATAGGGAGCACTACTTAAAACTGAGAACAACAAATATTCCTTTTCGAGATAAAATTGCTTATATAAAATATTTTCTTGTTCTCATTTTCAAGCATAATAAAGTATAATATATACTAAAAAAAAACCATAAGATTTTCAAAACCTTTTTTACCCGACTGAAAAGAAGGGTTATGTGTTTCACGCGTATCTGTGTATGTGGATTTCTTTATACCCTTTAAATATCCAACGGCTGGATGGATTTTAATGAATGAGGTCTCTATCGATTCATCTTAACGACCCGATGGTTATAGGCTAGGTTTTGTTTTTATAAATTCAAAATGGCGGCCGTAAAATACAAAATGGCGGTAAAGACGAAAAAAAATTTACGCACCCTATTAAGTGGCTGGGTTGGGTTGGGTTGATTTTTGACGGCCAATTATCTACACGAGGGATATAGGCCCGGGGGGAGTGCCCTCCGTGGGGGTCTTTCTAAGGGAACCTAATCCGTATTAACGCATGGAAGATCCACGGCTCGAAGAAAACCACGAAAACTCCGAACGATTAGGCCGACGGGCGCGATTGGGATCGAACCCAGCACCTCCCGTCTACCAGCTTCGAGAGCAGAACCTCTCGGCCACTGGTGGGGCCCTATTAAGTGGCATACCATTGGATAGGTCTTTCAAAATGAAGACAATGTTTCATTGACTATTTTACAGTCAGAAGCTCCGTTAAAATATTATACAACCTGGAAGTTGTGTATGTAGGATCTCTAGCTTTACTGCAACTCTAACCTTCATAGGCATCTATAGACCTCATCAAAACAGTGTTTATAGATAGTAACTAACAATTAAACACAACTTAAAAGTCACCAATACAAGAAAATAAAAAAAATAGGTAAGTAATATAAACAAGTAATATAAAGAAAATATTTTAAGTCAATTCCTACTTAGGTCAATAAGAGAATTTTTTTCCCATTCTTCTTACCTCTGAGTGGCGCTTAAAATGCCTTGTTCAAGAAGAAGGCTCTCTCTGTCTTAAAATACCTTGATCAAGAAGAGGGCTCTGTCGATTATTGAAAATTAATTAATTAAATTTAATCATCCACTACAAGTTAAAAAAAAAATATTTGAGCTTGATTGGATGAATTATAAGTATTTTATTAACGATTGAAAATGTGAACAAGATATATGTAACAAGAGTGTGAGCTAATATAAGGAATTGAAAAAAAAAATAGTTTCACATTGATGAGAAATAATTAATTAGTTCGCTTTTTACGCAGTCGGGTTTTTCGATTTTTTAAATTTAATTGTTTATTAAAATATAATATACTAACAAAAATATTTGCAGTATATGTTATACTTTACTGTAATATCACATATATAATTTCTGCTGTCAGCATCTCTTTTTTCTCAACTAACATGTAGCGTACAGCGATGAATGAGGTATCATTAGATAAGCTTTTTTTCCCCACACCTGACATCGCACATTGAATTTAACTAATATGTAGTGTACCACGATGAGTGAGGTATCATTGGATAGGATTTTTTGCCCACATCTGACACTGTATACTGAATTTTCGTTATATTTTTAGGTTAAGTAACATCATACATATTATTTCTGATGTCAACATCCCTTTTTGTATGCACATACAAAACGCTCAACGATGAATGGGGTATTCTAACAAAGTTTCTTGAACAGGCTTTTGACATAGTACATTCATATTTTGTTAAAACAAGTTGTTTTATTAAACAAGTAAGAAAAAATCATGCGTTAAGCATAGATTATGAAACACTTTCCAACACATTCACAATAATGTAACAAAACTGCACCCTTTAAAAAATTAAAATATTATGTTTTAATTCAACCATATGGAAACGCATAATACATTTCAAAACCCAATTTCAGATGTTCCCATCCACAATCGGAAAATTATGCTAATTTTTTCAGCAGCCCTGTATATGATACATAGATTTGAATCTATTAACTATATGCATGCCAAAATTTAGTTTACTTAAGAGATACATATACTTCAGTTGAAAATTTACCTTCAGCAATTTCCTCTAATAAGGAGAACGGTACGTGTATACTTTTGTGCAGTCCTGTATTTGAGGTATAGAATTTATAAATAACGAGTAAGATGCAAAAAAATAATTACATTTAAAAGCGCATTACCGAATTTTTAACCGTACACTCCAGCAATTATTACTCAAAGACAGTACTGTACTGTAACCGATTTCTTTTGTGTCTCCCTGTCAATGACTAAAAAATGCTATGTTCTAACGTGATCGTAGTGAAATTCGGTAATTTATATCAGTTTTAATGTATTTGAAATAGAGTAATGTCATTAAAATACTCTGCAAACGATTTTTCCCCTTATACCATAATGTAATGGAATAATTTTGAGTGCCCCTGAAAATGAACGATTAATCCTACATACTTCATATACAATACCAAACATGCTCTGGTGACCCTAAATAACCTTAATCAATTTCATGAAAATCCGAGTATATATTCACGGGAGTTAAAGCGTGGACAGACGGATAGATGGACAGATGGACAGATGGACAGACAAACCGAATGCATAAACACTTTTCAACTTTGTTGGAAAGTGTTAAAAATTGCAGTTAATTATAAATTAATGAAATGTGTATCAGAAAATAAACTCAAAGTGCGAAAGCCTCGCACAGAGCTATTGGAAAATATACAAGGCAGCCGTAAAAGAATGTCCCAGTTATACATTTGAATAGTATCCACTGTAAGCGTTGTAGAGTGCTGGTTCAAAGCCACAAATAAAGAATAACTCAAACAGTTTTAGATAAGTGCATGCGCGAGCACTGTTTTGTTACTGACTCGCTTGCAGTGCCACATATGCAGAATGGCGACTCCTGAGCATAAATAGTTAAGTTGCGAATAGACCATCTTTCTAACTGTTATCAGTATCGGCGTCTTTTCTTGCGGCCATGCGGTGTTTTTGACCTTTAATGACTTTAAAAGGAAAGGGACTGATGTCCTGCAAAAGAGGAACCTTTCCGTTAAGTAGCATTGAGCTCCTTATCACCTGACTCATTGTTGATTACCCTCATTCTTTTGTGAATAAACCGCAGAACGGTCCAGAGCAAAATATTTCCATGAAAACTGTACAAGAATGGCAAAATATGCAGCCTTATTGCTAGGCTGAAGATTAAAAAGCCGTTAGAGCCATGCGATATTTTCCTTTGGGGCTTTCTAAAAGGTCGTGTCTACGTTCCACCGCTACCACATGATTGGCCAGAGTTGAGACACAGAATTGAAGAGGCTATTGCTTCCATGACCCCGGACTTGTTAACCAAAGTGTGGGAAGAATTGGACTTTAGATTGGATGTGTGCCGTATAACTAAAGGTGCACCTATTGAACATTTGTAAGAAACACTAGATTAGTTTACCTTCAATTTGATATATGATTCGTTGTAAATAGCCTAAATCAAACTATTATATTATACCATTGAATGTGGCACATTCTTTTATGGACACCCGGTATTTTTCTGTTTACGATTTTCTAATTTAGAATATAAATTAGAAAATTTAGAATTTAAAATATATTACTAAAAAAAAAACCATTTCGATTAATTTTTAAAACATTGATGAACCTTCTAGAAAATTTCCCGGCATATCCGAGATGCTTTCATGGCACATCGCTTGAAAATCACTGGGTCAGAGCTTGTATGTTATAAAGTCATGGTTAAAGTTATTGAAACAACACTATATTACAGATCTGTTCGTATTTCAAAGCGCTGTAAATTTATTCCTATTTATGAAACCGTTAATGCAAATAGCCGTAAAGTGTGTCGAAAATTCCAATTAAAACGCACTATATTGCATACGGATTTTATATAAAGGGTGTCCATAAAAGGATATCCCAGTTATTAATTTTATTAGTATCAACTGTAAGCGTGTAGAGTGTCGGTTCAGGGTCACAAATAAAGAGTAACTCAAACAGTTTTAGATAAGTGCATGCGAGAGTACTACTTTGTTATTCACTCGCTTGCAGTGCTATATCATCAGAATGGGAACTCCTGAGCGTAAAGCGCAATTGCTGGGCTGAAGATTTAAAAGCCTTTGAAGCCATGCGATTTTTTCCTTTGGGACTTTATAAAAGGTCTTGTCTACGTTCCGCCGCTACCTAATGATTTGCCAGAGTTCAGACACAGAATCGAAGAGGCTATTGCTTCTAGGACCCCGGACTTGTTAACCGAAGTGTGGGAAGAATTGGACTTTAGATTGGATGTGTGCCGTATAACTAAAGGTGCACCTATTGAACATTTGTAAGAAAAACTACACTACTCAAAACAATTAAAGGATATTGCAGTTTTGGGTGGATTTTGTATCTGGTAAACTGTTTAGCTGATTGATACATGGTCGACAGACATAGTAGGTTATATGAGAATAAATTACACATGTTTGGCAGAAAAAATGCATTTTATTGCGCATTTGTGTACTAAAGGAAAAAAACACAATTTGTGCATATGAGAAAAAAAGAATAAGAAAAGGTGTTTTCTTCAAAGAAAATCATTTTCAGTAGGGGGTATGGTTTCCACGGGCGGCCAGCAACGTTGAACACCTTTGAGGCATGGACTCAATGAGGCTATTAATGACGAATTGGGGTATTCTGCCCCACACTTCCAGAAGAGCTCTTTCCAGTTCTTGGAGAGTTTGTGGGGGCTGTTGGCGGCCAGAAACTCATCTTCCTAGAGCGTCCCAAACGTGCTCGATTGGATTCATGTCTGGAGAACACGCTGGCCATTCCATTCGAACGATTCCTTCCTCGAAAAGGAAATCCTCCACCAGGTTTGCACGATGTGGCCTGCAGTTATCGTCCATTAAAATGAAGTTATCTCCGATTGCTGCAGCGTAAGGGACTACAATAGGTCTGAGGATCTCATCCCTATATCGGCGACCAGTCAGAGCTCCATCTCGAATGATGTAGAGGTCAGTGCGCCCGTCAATGGAGATGCCACCATACACCAACACTCCTCCACCACCAAATCTGCCACTTTCGTGCACAAACGCAGGATTATTCCTACTGCCACGGTCCCTCCAGATGAAAATACGCCTATTATCCGGATGCACAGAAAAACGGGACTCGTCAGAAAACAGAATATTGCTCCATTCATTTCTCCTCCAGTTGACATGCTCGGTTGCCCACTCCCTGCAGTCGCGACGATGCCTTGATGTTAATCTAACACATACCATCGGTCGGCGAGCATACAGACCTACAGCATGGAACCTGTTTCAGACAGTCTGAGTTGAAATCGTGGTGCCTGTAGCCGAGCGAAGGTGTTGTTGGAGAAGAGTAGAGTTCATGGTTCGGTGTCTCCGAGCTGTTAACGCTAAATACCGATCTTCATTGGGCGTTGTTGCCCGTCTACGACCTTGCCTTGGTCTTCGGCCTGCACATCCACTCTCCAAAACACGGTTCCAGATCCTGGAAATGACACTTTGTGACACTCCAATGGCTTGCGCTACTTCGGCTTGATTTTGGCCCCCTTCTAACCTACCAACAATTCTCAAAGCTTCTGAATCTGTCAATTGACTTCGCTGAGACATCGTACTTATCGAAACAAAGCAATCACTGAATGCCGATCATCCTTGTCTTCATTCTCTTTTATCCAGTTGAAAGTCAAATTTCATTCGCTGCCGCTGAAGCGACGTTTTTGACGTCGAACTCAAAATTTGCTTACTCCACAGTTTGAAAACCAGAAAAATTTGCATTTGTGATTCTCTTCTTCTATTTTCGGCAAAAAAAATTTCGTTTATATCTTTATTTTATATAAAACTTCAAATATCCTTTAATTGTTTTGAGCAGTGTAGATTAGTTTACCTTCAATTGGATGTATGATTTGTTCTAAATAGTCTAAATTAAACTGTTATAATACAGTACAAAACCTAAAGTCCGGAATCCTCGGGACTTTGCCAAGTCCGAACTTCAGATTTTTCCGAATTTTGGGTCATCGAAAATACTGCTTTTCCAATAAAAAGAAAAACGAATTTCACTACTTAAAAATAGAAAATATGACGTTCATATAGAAAAATTGCATATAACCGTTATTAAAACAACCATTTTAATTAAATAAGTCATAACAAAATAAAAAGTAAAACAAAAATCTTTATGCGAGAGGACATATAATTTAATAACAAATTCTAGCTTACTCAACTATTGAACGTTTCAATTAATGTGCGCTGCTTTATTACCTTAGGTTTCTCATTAAGAAGTTTTTATTTTATTCTGTTACATAGACATAAGTTCTGATTCAGTAATAAAACTTCTTTTCTCTAAATCTTTTTTGTTTGGTTGTTTTAACTATTTTGTTTTTCCCTCCTTTCTTGAATATTGCTGCTGGAAAGTCCGAACTTTGGGTGTACGTACTTCAGACTTTGTACTGTATACCACTGAACCTGGAACATTCTTTTGTGAACACCCTGTACTTTAAAAAGTAGAAAAATAAAATGCTGGTGTTACATAGCTGCCAACTTTTACGTTTTCTTCATACCACTAAAATTTTATAGTGAATACTGTCTTATTTAATCGTCGAAATCTCACGCTTAGACAAGACGAAATTTTCTATTAAATTTTAGTGGTAGCAAAAAAAAGTAAAAGTTGGTAGCTATGGTGTTATTGCGATTATTGCGATAGAATATATACAGGTTATTTTTAATCGGTTATAATATTTCTTTTCACAATCCTCAGTTCTTTTCTATCTAAATTCCTAATAAGAAAAACAACATTAGTATTCTCAGAGGAGAAAATTTTCAGTATGTCTGAATCAGAGTATAGGGGCATTGCAACACAGCTTTTAGAGCTCGTAAAAAAGATGCTAACTTTAAGTCGCTGCTATTTGAATAAAGAATACATTCAATACTATCTAAATTAAGTATTTCAAAATAAATAGATCGAATATTTTTCGTTTCATACTTTTTCACCGCTGTAATACATAAAACTTTATGGATCTGGAGACGTATTTCAGTTTTATGAATGTATAATAAAGTTATTCTAGAAATTTATAACTCCCACTCTAAAATATAAGAAGAAAGTACGCCTTTAACCATTAGCTACCAAGTTTTACACTTTTTTGTTATTTCTATTTTTTAAAGAAATCTTCGCCTCTTATATTTTTGCTAATTTCATCAACTAAAAAAAGGCGAGGATTTAGTGGTAAAAAAAAAGCATAAAATTTGACATCTATGTTTTAACGCCATAAAATGTCGAATTTTCATTTTTTAAATTAAATGAAAGGCACTTCCTTTCTGAATATTTTGTTAAAATGCAAATTTATGTTTCACCGATTATTTATTTCAAAATTGAAGAGTTTGGTGAAAGAAAATGTTATGTTAAATTTTGACAAAATTTAACTGAAAACTTTTTAGTTGTACATTTTGTTGATGTATTTTCTTTTCGGTAGTATACGTTTAGTATGTTAACAGGTAGTAGTAGTAAACTCTCTCACAAAAACTTATTACTATTTAATTTTCAAATATTTAAAATTATTAAATATTAATAAATAATGTCTCTGATCTTCATAAGTCTAATTAGAATCTTGGCGTTTCAGCTTTATCGTATGATAGAACACCTCATAACATTTTCATGCATAAAATAAACAAGTCGGAAATTGTGCCCTAAATGTGGAAAATGAGGTGCGTTTGTACTATAACTAATTTAATAAATATTCAGATCTTGGTGCAATAGCTGTTGCACTCTTATGCAAAAACGCATGAATACAAAATTTATTACAATTATATATATATTAAAATCAGTAATACGGAAATAATATGATTCCATCTTAAATAGGACGTAATCACCATGGCAACCTAGAATCATTACCTATCATGGGATACCATTGAATTAATTACGTATGATAGGATTTAATAGAATGAAGAAAATTTTTACTAATATCTTTTTAAGTTTTGATTCGAATTTCATAAAATTTGAAATGACAAGACAAAATTCTGCAACGATTCTATATATTAAATTTCAAACCATTCGTTTTGCGCTGTTATATGTGGACAGACAGACAGACGGACGGAACAGAAGACGACTACAGGTGCTACGTATTTGTATAATTACGAACGCACCAAAAAATTTTGAGAAAATGTAACATAACATTTTATTTCAGTAAGCTCTTTAATTATACCAAAAAGTATGAGCGTATTTCTTTAGGCTTCCTTTTAGGGCTTTTCTCAAATCCCCTGCTTAAGGGTGTATCCGAAAAAATATTTTTCCACCCTCAACAGCTCGAAATTTTCTGAGACATTTTCAGACTCATTTTTTAAAGTAAAAACATGAAACTTGCTGGGGTGATTTCTGAAGACATATTTAACATGCCGTGTGATTTCATTTTCAGCTCAATTCATTAGAATTTGATTTTTAAACAATTATTTTCTCAGTGTGACCATTTTTTTTCATTCCCAGATCGCCCGCTTCGGAAAATTCGGTTCAAAACGTCAACTTTGACAGCGTTTACTACAGTTTTTTCTGCATTTATCAAAAAATTAAGAAGCACGGCACATTATATAGTTTTTAAATAAGAGAATTTCCCAGTTTGATGTGTTTGAGAGCAAAAATGAATTTGAAAATGAATCAGAAAATAAGCAGTTTGGATCGGAATACACCCTTAACAACGCAAATTTTTGACACATTTTCTGACATATTTTAAAACGCAAAGTCATAATATTTTCAGGCCTAACTATTGAAGCGATTTGGAATCGAAACGAGTTTTCCATTTTTTGATAAATAAATTAATTATCGAGTTATATGCAACTGCGGTCGCGCGACGACCGGTTTTGCTCCCTTCTCGTCGTGTTGCATCCGAAAATTCGGTTCAAAATGTCCACTTTGACACTATTTAATGAAAGATCTTTTGCGTTTACCCAAAAATGAAACACGTCTTTCGATTACATAATTTGTGAATAACAAACATCACCTGCCAATTTCGTGCGTTTCCGGACAAAAAGGAATTAAAAAGTGTATCAGAAAGTAGCCCCTTCGGATTTGAGAGCAGCCTTAACCCAAAAGCATAAAACGCTTTTATCGTGGAATTCAAATTATCGTACTACGTGCAGGATAATTTTACAACCACTTAATCAGTAGAATTGCTTGAAATTTACGGAGGCCACAAATATCACAATTTCCAGACAAATATAAAATCGTTTACGTAAACTAATATTTAATTTTCAAACTACAAAATTAATTATGGCACTACGTGCAGGATAATTTTACAACCACTTAATCCGTAGAATAGCTTGAAATTCAAGGAGGCCATAAATATCACAATTTCTTAGACTGAACTAAAATCGTTTACGTAGACAAATATTTAATATTCAAACTTCAAAATTAATTTGAATTGCTAATTTCATGCGTTTCCGAACAAAAATTAATCAAAAAATGTGTCAGAACGTAGCCCCTTTGAATTTGAGAACAGCCTTAACTCAAAAGTGTAAAACGCTTTTATCGTGGAATACAAATATGGCACTTACGTGCAAGATAATTTTTCAACCACTTAATCAGTAGAATAGCTTAAAATTTAGGGAGGCCATAATATCTCAATTTCTAAGACTGCATTAAAACCATTTACGTAAACAAATATTTAATATTATAACTTCAAAATTAATATGGAAAGAAAATGAACATTACTAAGAATTTTTATTTACATTTTCGAGCATAAAATTTTTGTTTTCTAAAATATATTTCCAAGATTTTTAAAGATAATTGTTCCATTTATGACCTATGAATATTTCAAGATATTTCGATGGCTGTTAAGTTATAAAGAGCAATACCATAATTTTTATCTAGAGATAAAAGCGTTTAAATCTGCTGTATTAAAAGTTACAGACATAGAAATACATACAGTTTTCTGAAACAATTTTGAAACACGAAATGGCTTGAATATAATTTTGGTATCAAAATGTTCCGAAATAAAGTAGCTTTCATTTAGTATAAAAATTTAAAAATTCATTTTTTTGATACGTTAAAGAGCGAACTGTATTCTTAATAAAATCACGAAAGGGAAATGATATTTAGGGAAAGGTCCGTAATATAGAAAATAAGTAAAAATTTCCCGTGTATATATGAGGACCTGAGCTTCAAAACTCGCCTTATAGAGAAAATTAAATTTCGGAAAATCGCGAAAAACCTCTGACTGCGTCCATTGGTTTTCATTGTAAACTAAGATTTTACAATGCCAGAAATACACAATGGCTCTAGTTTTTTTTTCCAGATTGGAGTGTTTTTTCGATGCAATATTTGAGGACGAGAGTTTCAAAAGTCGCCTTATCCAAAATTTAAAAAATCGTGTTACTTCTGTCAATCTATTCTATTGGTAAACCTGCGTCGAAAAAACGCTACAATCTCTAAATAAAACTCCGTTTATCGTGTATTTCTGGCTTTATAAAATCTTGGTTTACAATGAAAACCAATGGACGCAGTTTGAAGTTTTTCGCGGTTTCCCAAAATTTGATTTTCTGGATAAGACGAGTTTTGAAACTCACCTCCTCAGGTATTTTATTTAATATATTCATTGCTCATTTTTTAGTATACTATTGTATATATTTATTAACATATTTTTAATTGTTATTTAATTATAATATATCTCTCTCTAAACAGTATTTGCTTTAAAACTTAATATTTATAAATAATTTTTATTTACTAATAATTCAATAGATGGCAGCACTTCACTGATTCATTTGAATACATGGAGGAGTTCAATTCTAAATTATCTATAGAGGGCGCTAATTATATGTAATGGGAGTGTGCTTGGCTATGCTGTACATTATTGATCCTTGGTCCATGCCCATCATCATTTAAAAAACTTTTTCGGCAACATGTGCTGGTGATTTCTAATTATTGTATTATGTTATGCCTCATGCTAAGACAGTATGGATTTCAATTTGGTAATTTGTTGTTGTTGTTTTCTGCTATACTTTTTAATCTTGTTTTATTTTGAACTTAATTGATGTTCAAAGGTTTATTTCTCTGTTTTATGTGTGTGATTGTCCCAAATTCATATTCTTTAGCTATTTCATGGCTAATATGAAGTTGAAACCACACATTTTATTTGTGAAACTTTAGGCGCTTGATACCTAACGATTCACTGTCTAAGTTCTATAAATTTCCATTATTCAATTTCTGCTGTTTTTTACTATGTTTTTGGAATCTATGTTAAGTGTGTTGGGGGGAACTGTACTATTGTAAATTAGTTAATTTCATTTTATTTATAATTTCACAGTTTTTTGTTGGTGGTCGGTAATGTTTATATATATATATATATATATATATAAATGAAACTGAACAGCTAAAACTATAACATCTATAAATTACCTTTATTAAAGCTACCTTTTACTTGATAAAGAGAGTACCATTAAAAATGCCAGAATAAAAAGGTTAGTAAAACTAAACTAAAAATAACATATTTAATAACATGCGCATATGCAGAAATTCTATTCGAATGCTGAACTAATAAAAATGAAATCAGAAATGTAAAACAAGTTGTTAAAATTCTAAAGATGAACAAAATATGAACATTAACCAGAAATGCGTAATAAGAAACTATGAATAACCTACGGAATCGTCAGAGGAACGTGTAGGTTTAATTCATAATAAAGATATGTTATTTCATCCAATTTTGTTGGCATTAGGCCTAAAAGGACAAAATTTAGCTCCTTATAACACATCTAAAATTACCAAAATAAATGTTAAAAATCCAAGAGATTTAAAAAATACAAGCTATGCAACATACAAAGACGGGTGATAAATGACAAGATACATACCCTCACCAAGTTTAAAAGCCCACCTCGTGGCTCGCGTGCAGAAACGCATCAATGCTGCTGTGACGGACATTGACAGAAACATACTATTGAACCTAAAGACAGAACTGGATTACAGTTGGGATGTGTGCCGGGTGACTAAGGGCGTAAACATTGAACATTTGTAGTATGTACCAGAAACTTGGTGAGTGAATGTAGCTTTTCATACGCCGTTGTACGTTGTATACTTGTAAACAAACAGTCTTTTGAAACCCGGAGAATCATTTAGGCTAACCCTATATAAGTAAATAGATTAAACCAGGGATCTGTTTAGAAAGAAATTGGGTTCTTTAAAGGATCCTTCACAAAATTTTTCCTCTCAAATGACCCGTCACAAACTTTTTCACCTCAAAACAGGACCCTTCACAGAATTTTTCACCTACCTTCAAACAGGACCCTTCACAACATTCTTTGTCTTAAAAATAGACCTTTCACAAAACTTTTCTATCTCTAAACTGAACTTTTTTCAAATTTAATCATTTAAAAATAAAATATGACCTATTACTTTTACATAGATAATGAAAATATATGTATTTTACATGCATTATATCTTCTTAAAAATGTATAAACAAGAATCTGAATATAACGATTATTTCAAATTCACAAAATTATGACGAGATTTTTCACAAATATAAAAAGTTGTTCACAATTTCACTGAAATAGGACCCTGTGTGAAAAGTCTGGACATATAAATATATATACAGGGAATACAGCAATGAAAAATTGTAATGCATAAAAATAACTGCAGTGCATTTTTATACTTAAATTATATTTTGTTAAAATAAATCAATGGTTTGTTGTAAAACTCTGTCAGCGTTTAGGAAACTTACAAATTTAACTTCAAAATAAGATTCTGAAATTGGACCTTAGACCATAGTTCAAGAATAGAAAAATAATGGTAAGGTATTTTGAATTTAATACATGTCCAAGTTTCAAGGCGTATTAATTTATGAGTTCAAATTCTATCATTGAAAATCTCAGATGATAAAGGTGGTATGTGACATAAAAAAGTTAATTATATGATTGAAGATAATCGATGGTTCTCTACCATCTGTTAAATGAATATTTAGAACAACCTAATACTCACAGCTATTTTAATTGTTAAAGGAGGCATTTGACAACAAACGCAAATAAAGGTTTGGAACTTTACAGCTCATTTTCTCAAAATGATGATTCCATCACTTATCCACTTTATCATCTGTGCTCTTCAATTTATCTTCACCACATACAAAAATTACTTTAGAATTGGAACATTATAAACAAAATTTAAAATTTTAAAGAATGGGCATAAACATCTCTGGACAAGTATTGTTTATGTGGAACAATCAACACTTTTTTGTCCCGCAACGAAGACATGATTTGATTTTTAAGTTAAGACTGTTTTTAAATCCAAACTAGCTACTTTCTGACACATTCATGAAGTCACGATCATTCGTAAATGTATGTAAATTTCCAAGGTTCTTATTCAGATATCAATAACTCGAATAGCATTTTCTATTTCCCTATATAGACGAAAGATCTTGCAGTTAAAACGTTGTCACATTTGATATTTAATCCAATTTTCGGGACGCGACAGTCCGGGAAAAGTCCTCTTCAGGGAGAACTCAATTATGATTTAAAATGTACCACAATTATAAGAAACTGTAAAATGCTATCTGATTTTTAGGCACTCAAATTTTAATGTCTGGAATTTTCATGCATTTACGTTTAAAAATGACTTCATGAATGGGTCACAAAGTTTTGCGTTGTTGATCGAGGAAAACAAAATTTTAAAGATATCTTTAAACAATTTAAAAGCTTTGTGATTACCATTGAGAATAATAATTTTGCGGTATTTGTCCATTTTCGCAATTTTGAACACGCACATTTTTGTCTTGAATTTTAGAAATGATTCTAAACATAGACTCTATATCAGTGGTACTCGCTATTATTTGCAAAAAGAATTTTCACACTACTATTGCGATAAATAACATTCGCCGTATTTAATGGCAGAAATTCTGTGACTATATCAGTAGATGATTTCTAAGGTACTTGTACCCAATATGGACAGTGCTCTCAATATGGACACCCCTAATATCTTTAAAAGTAACAATTTTGATCGAGAGATAGCGCTACATGTCCGTGAAGAAAAGCAGTTGTAAAGATAATTAACCCTTGAAAGCGCAAAAAAGCGCAATGTTCGCCATTTGGAAGGAAGCTTGTTGTTTCGTAGTGTGCTGATCGTAATTACAGGTAAGTTTAAATTCTTATTAGATATGGTAAAATTACTTTAAATATTGAAAAGTAGAGCGTTTTAGAAAGCTGATAAAACATATTTTCGATTGCTATTGCATATATTGCTTAAAACTGATATCTTTGTTTATTTATTACAAGATTTAGTTAAACTATGTCCGATTTCCAATATGGACACCTTATGTCCACATTGGAAATACAGATGTAAATTCTACAGACAGATGCAATAAAGGTAAGCAAAACCAACTATATTATTTCATAATATTTTGTAGTAACTGAGGTGCTTTGCATGGGTCTTCGAAGAGCCACAACCGAAAATGACGCTCCCCCTTCTAAAGTGCATGTTCTGAAGATATTTACTGTGCCCCCTACCCTGCTATACTTTAAGATATATTTCTTTTATCCACGCTCCTCTAAAATCCCTTGGAAGATTGGCTCTTCCATACACCATGTGTAGTAGGTCAATAAGGAGCCACCTGTCCATAATAGGGACAGGTGGTTCCTTATATGGACACTTGTAAACATTTTTTGTTTTTATCATTAAAATTAAACCAGAATAATTACAAGGTCGCTAATTTTAATAATGATAGTCAACAGTCCAGGGATAGTGGTCACATATTTTTGGAGTCCTATGACGTGTACACGGGGGTGAATAAAATCAATTTTCCTTAGGGTGTCCATATTGGGTGCAGGTACCTTATTAAAAAAAGTAGTAACTCTGTGACACTTGTCTATCTGAACACACATTGATCAACTTATTTAGAATCATCACTTCAAAGCCGTATTTGCTACTAATTTTATAATAACTATTAAATATTCTTCTTCTTCCTCAATAACACATACAACTCTTCCGTTTTATATTTATTTATTACTTGCTTATTTATTTGTGTATTCATATATATAACTACGTGTATGTATCTATGCAATGCAATTTTATTCTGTACTTTACAATTAAATTAATATTTTAATTGTCACAAAATGGAACATTATTTATAATTTATTGTTTAAACCAGTGTGTCTTAACCTATTTTATTTCACGGCATACTCAAATCCATGATTCAACTTCTGCAGCATACTAAACTTATGATGATGAAAATCATAGACAAAAACCTGTTGATTTTACAGATAAAAATTGGCGATCAAGACGAATACTTGAATACAATTGGATTTAAAATGTTCTGAACTACATTTAGGTGGAATCTAAATGGCCTGTTTCTCAGGACAGATAGCAAAATTCTGTTGATTTTGCGGATAAAAACTGTCGGTCAATATTTGAATATAATTGAATCTTAAATATTCTGAAAAATATTTAGGTGGAATCTAAATGGCCTGTTTCTCAGAACACAGTGTAAAAATCTCTCCGTTTTACTGAAAAAGACTGTTAGGTGGGACGGCAGTAAAGTACAGTTTATTTTACGATAAAAATACGCATTTATTACAAACTTTCGCTTATTTTAGCAGATTTTATCCGTAAAACAAACAGTTTGCAGATTTCATCCGAAATCTTAATCTGTATTTATTTTGCAGAGAAATAAACTCTTTGCCGATGTTTTTTACTTTGTAAAATAAACAGTTTTTTTACTGTTGTCCTGACTGATAGTTTTTTACTGTAAAATAAACATTATTTTTACAGTGTATGAAAGTTACAGATGCCTTTCTTAATTTACTTAATAACGTGAATTAAATGCGTCACCATAGACAAAAATTTTAAAGATTTTGTTATAATTTGTTACAAATATTTATTTTAAAAAATCCCTGTCGGTCCGGCCTACAGGCAGAGGTAGATTTCGAAGTCAAATATACTAATTTCACAAACAAAAACTAAATCATGATTAGAGACAAATCCACTTTAACAATTTTATCTGGCCGCTTTTGACGAGTTTTTATTTCATTTTTATATAATAGCTGGTTTTATCAGAATCATGTTAGGGCGGTATTCAAAAAAATACTTTTCCATGCTCAACAACTCGAAATTTTCTGGCATAATTCTAGATTCATTTTTAATAAAAAAAAAAAAACATATGAAACTTGCTGACGTGATTTTTGAAGAGATTTATAAGCGACCTGTGTTTTTATTTTTTGTTCAATTAATTAAAACTTGATATATAAACAATTATTTTCTCAGAAGGACAATATTTTTCGTTTCTAACACAATCGCTTCGGGAAATTCCGTTCAAAATGCCCACTTTGACAAAAATTTTTGAAATGTATTCTGCCTCTATCAAAAAATCGATCATTACGGTACATTATATAGTTTCTGAATATGCGAATCTACCAATT
Organism: Maratus speciosus; assembly: GCA_963932465.1. Taxonomy (NCBI): domain Eukaryota; kingdom Metazoa; phylum Arthropoda; class Arachnida; order Araneae; family Salticidae; genus Maratus; species Maratus speciosus. The sequence goes on from OZ010787.1 coordinate 574,699,795, forward strand.
AAATGCGTTTGAGAGCAAAAATGAATTTAAAAATGATTCAGAAAATAAGCAGTTTGAATTTGAGTGCATCCTTAATACAATGATTTTTCCAACACAATCCGCTTCGGTAAATTCGGTTCAAAATGCCCTTTTTAACAGCATTTTTAAAAATATATTCTGCCTCTATCAAAAAATCGACCATTATGGTACATTATATAGTTTCTGAGTAAGAAAACGTACCAATTGGAAACCTTTGAGAGCAAAAATGAATTGTAAAATGAGTCAGAAAATAAGCAGTTTGGATTTAAATACACCCTTACTAAGATGATTTTTTTCTTCAACCGCTATGTATTTTTAATTTGTTTTTGCTGTAAGAATTGGTCCTATCCAAAACTTGTCTATATAGATGTTGTAGACAATATTAAGAAGATATATGATAAATTCATGGGGATTTTATATCTTTTGAATTGACGGAGTTATGGATTTTTTTCTTCTTTAAACCCCCTTTTTGTTTTCGTTTTTATTTTATTTTTTATTTATTTTATTTTATTTTTTTTTTTTTTTTTTGCGGTACGAATTGGTCCTATCCAAAACTTGCCTATATAGATGTTGTAGACAATATTAAGAACATATATGATAAATTCATGGGGATTTTATATCTTTTGAATTGACGGAGTTATGGATTTTTTTCTTCTTCAAACCCCCTTTTTGTTTTCGTTTTTAATTTTTTTTTTTTTTTTTTTTTTTTTTTTGCGGTACGAATTGATCCTATCAAAAACTTGTGAATATAAAAGTTGTAGATAATGTTAAGGAAATTTATAATAAAATTAATTGGATTTGATATCTTGAGAATTGACGAAGTTATGTTTTTTTCTCCCAAAAACCCTATTTTTTCGCCCCTTGAGCCCATTTTTAACTTTATCAAAAATCTATGATACATAAATTTTTGTCCCTATTTTTAGAAGTAATAAAAACTTTAAACTGATTTGATATGTACAAAAATTAAGAAGTTATGGGGGGGGGGGGGGAGGTTCTGTTTTCACAAAACCCCTCCCTATTTCCATCCCCTTGGTCCGATTTTGCCCATTAACGAACTTGACCGAGATTTTATGCCCATTGATTTTATGTATCAGTTTCGAAGAGATTGGTGCAGAATTACGAAAGTTATCGTGTCCAGAAGAAAGTGATATAGATAGATAGATAGATAGATAGATAGATAGATAAATAGATAGATAGATAAAGTTTGTTACTGAGGGTGGTTTTTGGGTTCTAGGGGTCATGATCGGTGTAGATCTGCAAACATTTTTCAGAAATTCCAACATAGGAACGATCCCAATAGGTAGTATTTCATACGAAATCTACCTAAAAAGAGATACATCTTCCAGTGAGCTCATATTTGTAAATCTTCCAAGTGTGTAAGAGATATTTATTTTTGTTTTTAACACCATTTTCTCCAGAAAAGTTTCTTCCCCATAAATACAGTAGACACTCGTTAATGCGCCTCCGCTTAAGATGCCTCTCCTGTTTATGAGGACAATTTCGTTTTCCCCATCATTTTTAACCGACTTCAGATAAAGGAGGATGTCCTCAATTCGAAGCGTATGTATTGTTTTGGGCATGTTAATGCAATTACTCCGAAACTACGCGACCGATTCGTGTTATTTTTTTATTATTATTGAAAGAGGATACTATCGAATGGGCTCCATTTAAATTTGATCAAAATTGGGTCAGTACTTCTTTTAAAAATTCAACAAAAACCAAAAAAATGCAAGATAAACATCTTTAAAATATTTCATTTTCAACAATTTTCATCAAATGACATTGCGCTATATATTTGGCTAGAAAGTCACTACCCGGCGAATTTCCTCCCTCCTCATACTAGACAGGAAGGCGGTAGAACAAACCGTCACTTCATCGTGTTCACAGCTGAAATTCCAGGATTACTTAAAATTCGATTCGCATATTAAAATGCAACGAGTCTGCGAAGTCATATCTTGGTAAAAGACACCTACGAACCCGATTTTAGTGGTTGGCTGGTCGGTTTATCGTTGCGTTTTCCTGCTTCCAGTCCTCCATGTTTTCATACCATGGGGTGCAGGAAAATCTACCGATCAACCCCTAAAATCGGGTCTGCATGTGGTTTCCACCAAGATATGACTTGAGAGACCAGTTGCATCTTAATATGCCAATCGAGTTCTGTCTAATCGTGGAATTTCAGCCGTGAACTCGATGAGGTGATGGTCTGTGGAGCCGCCTCCCGATCTATAAGGGGTTTTTTTTTATTAATACAGGGTGGGACAACAATTCTTGGCAAAAATTTTAATTCAATGTAAAATCATGTAATTAGCGTACAAGAGTGGGGTTGACAAAACTGTTAATTTAATAAATAATTTCTAACTGTCCATGTAATTGCATCAGATTTTAAAAAAGCCACACACGCAACTGCTGCTATAGCAGTGCATTACTTGCCTTTTACTTTGTAGTAGTTTCTGAAGTAGTTTTTTTTTTTTTTTTTTAAGATTATAGATTATCTATTTGAAATTAATGTTAAGGAATGCTTCTTACTCATCAGGTATTGCGTAACGCGGACACAATCAAAAGGAACTCGTTTTGTGTATAAGCAATTTTGGTGCCACATCTTTTATTGGGAGATAGAGAAATTGTTAGCAACACTTACGAAGTGAAAGCTAACATTTCACAACCGACAACGTGAGAGGTTCAAACAATGTTGTCGACATTACGAATCAGAATTTAATTTAACAAACCAAATTTTGGAGTATGTCGCAAAATTAGAAAATAATGCAGTTAAAGGATCACTTGTTACCCTATTGGAAAGAAAAGTAATTTAATAATTGAAAAAGAAATTACATATTGTAAATACAGTATTGTATATTTCCTTGCGCTGAGTAATTAGTTGTAATTTGTATGGACAATCTTGGCATTTGTTGGCATTTTTACTAAAAATGCTAAATTAAAAGATCGTTGTGTCTTTTAACATGGAGGTCTAACTTATTTAACCCTTTATCTACTGACGGTACTTATAAGTACCATTAAAATAACTTGTTATAAAATTCATTTAATACATCGATTAGTAGTAATACAATTTAGAATGAGTTATAGATGCATTACTTTATCTTGTTCGAAAAGCATTATTTGTTACATGAAACAAAAATATTTTTAAAAGGATGATTTCTTTTGCCTTTGCATCTTTACAGCTTTCTTGGCGTTCGGAACGGGGAGGGGGGGGGGGGGATTTTTCAATTCGGAAATATTTCTATATTTCTATTGTAAGAACATTATATTTGTACATTTCCTAATTCTACAAAATACTAAGAAAAATATTTAAAATAAAAGATTTGAGTGGGGTTATAAATATTGCAAAAAATCCCTATAAATTCAAATTTAATGAATCCTTCTAATTCCTTCAATCCTTCTAAAATCGTCCTAAAATTTGTGAAATGATTATGTTAAACTTCTAATGTAGTTTCAAAAATTCACGAAAAATGCTTTAGAAGATAAAATTTTCATGAATTCATAATTCAGTACATAAAGGGTCAAAGAAAATAAGTTAAAACTGGTGTGAATGGATAAGAGCAAAAAATCCTCTTAAAACACCATCAAAAATTTTTAAATGCGCTAGGCCTTTCGAAAGATCTGAGTCTTTCTTCGTCAGGTGCAAAGAAGACGTGCTTCTACTATAAACAAGACTCAGTCTTGCTGCTGCTTTCATAGTAGAATCTCGTCTTCTTTGCGCCTGACGAAGGAAGATTCAGATCTTTCGAAAGACCTAGCGCATTTAAAAAAAATTTATGGTGTTTTAAGAAGATTTTTTGTTCTTCATAAAGGGTTAATTTCTTTAAAAACGGAATTTATGTAAATCAAGAGAAGGTTGTTGTAGTTTTTATGTGTTTCCATCGTTATGAAATCCGCTCTAATAGGAGTGCTCTGCATAACGTTAAGAGTGTAATCTATCTGAGTGTAACGTATCTTCTTTGTAATACATGAAAATTTGCAATCGAGAGCAAAACAAGAGAAAATGTAATGTCCCTTTCTTAATTCCTTTCATTGCTTCTCTGCCTTTCCCTATTTCTGATTATTTTTTCTTTTTTTTTTTTTTTTCAATATTTAAATTTTTTGAAGTATAATGATCACGCACACTTAAAACAAAGAATAAACTAAGAAGAATTGAGTCACGTGTTCGTGGATGGATTAGAGATGTTTGGTCTATTTTTAACACTTTCCAATATAGTTGAAAAGTGTTTATGAATTCGGTTTGTCTGTTCGTCTGTCTGTCTGTCCGTGCTCTAACTCGCGTAAATACAGTCCGATTGCCATGAAATCGATATATGTTACTGGGGTTTACTATGGCATGTTCGGTATTGAAACTGAAGTGTGTAGCATTTTCGGTTCATTTACAGAGCCACTCAAAAGAATTAAATTACATTACGGTCTATGGGGAAAAAATCGTTAGCCGTGTACTTTAATGATATTACAGTATTTTAAATATATTGAAATGGATATACATCACTGAGGTGTACTACAAGGTTCTTACTATAGAATAGGGTGTGCATAGAACTTATCGTTCATTTCCACGGACACACAAAAGCATTTGGCTGTAGAAGAAAATGAGCAATAATTGAACTATTAAAGCCTACGAACAATAATTGCTGGAAGTGCGTTTTCAAATTCAACTATTTTTTAAATATTTCTTGGTGTATAAATTTTATAGATCATATATAGGGTCGCACAAACGTTCTCAACAAAATCCGTTTATAGGCGAAAATTTTCAACTGTGCCATGCGCTTAACTGAACTAACTTTTAGCATATTATGTAGTATGCATGCATATCTGTAGAGCATATACAGGGCTGCACAAAGAAATCATATATTTTAATGACTATTCATGGTAAAAGTAGAAATCGGGTTTTTAAATGCGTTATGCGTTTTCCAAATTGTTCATTTAGACATCATCTTTGACCTTAGCAAATCGTGAAGTTTTGTTGCAGTATTTCGAATATATTTTGAAGTGTTTCATAATCTATGCTGTATGCATGATTTTTCGTTCTTTTTTTTTTTTTTTCTTATTTTGGAGCCCGAGTCCGAAAAATTTTGTGTCATCAGAACCCAAGCCCGAGAATTGCCCATAATATTTTAAAATTGTTTCAAGGTTAATTTTCTTATTTAAAAATCTTTTCTTACATAAACAAATATGTTAATCCTAAATACTCCCTCATGACAACGTTTTGTGAACTTTCATGTTATATATTACTAATATATTACCGTACCTTTATGTTACCAACATTGACCGTACAAAGGCTTCAGAATCAGATAAAATATTTGTCCTTATCCTTATATCCCAACAATAACAATTCAATTTTTTTTTCAAACTGATTTTTGAAGGATTGTAAAATATTTTTAAAACCTAAGGCAGATCACACACTGAACATACAAGCAGACAAAAGCGTGCGACATGCGACAAATTGTAGCGTTCAATCCGGTTTCTTCTTTGTTAACAGGGTGAAATGTCTCTTGACTCACGTTTTTTTGTAGCTTGTGTGTTCAGTGTGTGATCTGCCTTTAAGACATATCACTACATAGACTACATTCATAAGGCATAGACTACATTCATAAGGCATAGACTACATTCATAAGGCATAGACTACATTCATAAGGCATAGACTACATTCTTGCTTCTCAAATAAGTTTTCAAGATTTTGTTTTCCTTTTTATCAATTTGTCAATAAATAAAATTTTCACTTTGTGCCTGAGCTCTCCCTAGCCCAAAGACTAATGTGAAAATCGAGCCCGAAACTGTTTCGACCCCGGGATTGGACTTGGACAGAGCCTGTGTCATATCTACAGCAGATCTATACCCCAAAATTTTAGTACCATAAATCTAAAGTTCGTAAAAATTTGCACAATAATTTTATATAATATTCGTTCATTCATAAACTTTTGACAGAATTTTACTGAAAATTTTTGAGGCACACCTGGGGAAACCCTCTTTGCATGGCACACCAGTTGAGAAACGTTAAACTATCAAAATTGCATTTTTTGGTGAATGTCATACACCGTACGGTATTTTATCTTGTATTATTATCTTGGTCATTTCCTTTTACTTTATATCTGGGTGGCTGGTTCTCTTTTTTACTTCGTAGTTTACAAAGAATATCATATTTAAAAAAGAAACATACTGAAATAATTAAAAATAATTAAAAAGAAAATATTTAATTTTATAGTTTTATATTTATGTTAAATTAAATTTACGTTTTTCAGCTCTAAGAATCAACAGGACCTTTGATTAAAACTGGTAAATATTGCATTGTTTATATGTCTATTGCCCGTCCGAAAATCTTAACTTCAATAAAAATTCAAACAAGCGGAATAAACAGGATTCCCAGCGGTGTGATTACCACTATTTCAAAATAATAATCTTCGTAATAATAAAATTCTATTGCACATGTTGAAAAAATTTACCACGAATATCATTGTTTGGAAATAGTGGTGTAAAAATAATCGCCTCCTGGGAACCCTGTATAGACGGTTGTTGGCAAAGTGGCGTATCCTAATACTGAAATATTTTTAAACCAATTCTTATGTTTTAAAAAAATATTACATACCTTTAATAAAACATACCGCGCGTGTAGGTCCCAACACTAAACCCCGGCAGACAGCTGCTACAGCCAGAGATGCTATAATAATATCAATGACTCGACATCTATTACTTCCTTTTCCTTGAAGACTCATAGAAAAGATCACTAATATGACAATATTCCCTAAAACCGAACCAAAACAGGCCGTCACGACCAAAATCACTCGGAGTGTGACAGGCAATTCGCTGGTTAGTTCAATGGGCGTAAACGAAGATGCGTTCTCATAAAACATTTTCTCCATCTCTCACCGACCGCGATACACATTGGAAATCCTGAAATCGAATGCAAACATCTAATGATCCCTTCTTGCCGGAATTTACAGGAGAAATGCGTTGCCCCATCAGGAACTGGCCGCCGCGACATCTGGCGATATCCGGAAAGAACTAACTCGGGAGGAGGTAGTGGGGCGCTCTTAATATGGAAAAACAGGGGCTTTAGAAAAGAGGAGCTAGCGTGGAAGTTTGGTTCCGATTTTCTTTTAAACTATACGATTAAAATACGAAAAATTAAATAATTCTGTTGACTGACGAAGGTTGACCTATTTTTTATATTTATTTTTTCTTTTTTAAATATTGAACCTAGAATAAAGCTTTATATATCATTTTATTCGTTATACAATCAGGTATCAAAATAAAATCGCTATATAAGTGTAATATATAAGAAACTTTGAAAATGATTGATTTTAATCATGAGAAAATATCACTTAAAGGGTCTAGAAATAATCAGTCATTCTCCCCAAGGGGGGGGCTAGGCTCCCCATCCCCATGTATGGAAGACTTGACTCACTTTACTTTACATTGAAATATTTGTTAAGGGAAATAAAATCAGTTTTTAAAAAAGCAGAATAATTTTACGCTACATAGTTGAATTATTATTAAAGTTATTTCGGAAATGTGATATGTAAGCAAACCTGCTTAGACGGAACTGAAGGCACAGGGGGAAAATTCCGTCTTAAACACCCACTTTTTGCGAAACTCGACCTGACAACACTAGTTTGGCTTCATATCATTGTGTTCATCTTGGGGAAATTTTTCTACATACCTTCCTAAAGTGGTTTGATTAAGTTATGTTCTTTTGCAGAGGCATGAACATTTAACATTTCTTAAGCAAAATGCTTTCACCCTTTCTAGTTTCTTCCACTCTTTCTATTTACCTACTATGGGTACTATTTAAATGAAATAAAAGTTCCTATCAACTTTTCAATTGATGCTTCATTAAATTTTTTCTTGCTTCTATAGCAAATTTTCACACTTCCTTTAATCAATTTTAAACATTTTCCTGTCTATCATCCCATCTTACTGTAGCTTTATAAAATAAATTTACATTATTTTAGAAATATAACCATTTACCCTTCATTATGTACAGTGTATAATAAAAAGATTTTCAAAAATACTTAAGGGAGCTTTAACCATCTGGTCAACCTTCGTTGACATTGATTGGGTCAAGCCTCCCCACATAGCCACTTTTTAAAATATAGCACATATTTAGCCTAATTTAATTTACAATCTTTATGCCTGGAATGAAAGCTCAATATTTCTGCATTACATAAAACCTACTTACTTAAATTTCTATGATATATTTTATCTGAGAAAATCTTACAAAATATTTATAAAAAATACACTTTTCAAGCGGAAAATTATTCCCAATTGATTTTTTTATACCTCTTTCAATTATCTGCTTGAAACAAAGACTATTGTTTGAGCATTTCGATAGCTTTGGCTCTGAAATTCTTTTAAATATGAAAACTGAAGGGTGGGTCAAGCCTCCCCTATGGTCAACCCTCCCCAGTCTGCCCTATATATAATCATGATTAAGGTAAAATTAGAGAATGCCATATTTAACAATTTTTATATAAAATTTGGAGCAAAAAATCGAAATCTAGTATTACGTGCATATCATGATACGTTTAAAAAAAAGTATACACTTTATATTGTAGTGGATGCATTAGGTTATACTCAATTATTCTACCTTTAAAAGCAACTAATGGCCATTTCTTTGAGAAATAAAATAACCATGAAGACAAATATTTAAATTTCAAATGACTAGACCCAAATCTAAGAATAAGCAGTCAAGAATAAAGTAATCAACACGAGACTCTCATGTATTAGGTAGCTTTCTTTACAAAAAAGCTACCTATTGCAGCCGTTCGGAGGAAAGCGATTTCAAAAAATTTTGGTATATTTTCATCGATCATGACCCCCAGACCCCGAAACCACCCTCCGTTCAAAATTGATATATATATATATATATATATATATATATATATCTGACCTATGTCACACTGTAACTCCCGTAATTATGAACCGATTTCAATGTAATTCGGTGTGTACATAGTACATACCAATGTCTCGACCGAGTTCGTTGGCCAGCTTCATCCGCCATTTTGTTTCAAAATGGCGGCCATTTAAAATTTTTAAAAAAATTTAAAACTTGAAATGTGGTACCAAAAAATTAAAAATGGAAAAATATTTTTTTCTTATGTATTTGACCTTTATACAAAGATTCCGGAGCAGTTTTTGTTTCGTCTATATCTTAAAAAATGGTTGAGTTATAGCATTTTGAATTTCTAGCGTGGCTGACATTTTGAAACGTCCTGAATTTTGTCACGCGATAAAAAGCGTATTTATGAATCGATTTGGATGTAATTCGGTGTGTACATAGTACATACGAATCTCTCGACCGAGTTCGTTGGCCAGCTTCATCCGCCATTTTGTTTCAAAATGGCGGCCATTTAAACATTTTTTAAATATTTAAAATTTGGAATGTGATACCAAAAAATTGAAAATGGAAAAATATTTTTTACTTATATATTTGACCTTTATACAAAGATTTCGGAGCAGTTTTTGTTTCGTCTATATCTTAAAAAATGGCTGAGTTATAGCATTTTGAATTTCTAGCGTGGCTGACATTTTGAAACGTCCTGAATTTTGTCACGCGATAAAAGGCGTATTTATGAACCGATTTGGATGTAACTTCGTTTATACATAGTACATAAAAATGTCTCGACCGGGTTCGTTGGCCAGCTTCACCCGCCATCTTGTTTAAAAATGGCGGCCATTTAAATTTTAAAGAAAAATTTAAATTTGAAATGTGGTACCAAAAATTGAAAATTGAAAAAATATTTTCTTCTTATGTGTTTGACCTTGATAAAAAGATTCGGGAGCAGTTTTCGTTTCGTCTATATCTTAAGAAATGGCTGAGTTATAGCATTTTAGGTAGCTTTCTTTACAAAAAGCTACCTATTGCAGCCGTTCGGAGGAAAGCGATTTCAAAAAATTTTGGTATATTTTCATCGATCATGACCCCCAGACCCAGAAACCACCCTCCGTTCAAAATTGATATATATATATATATATATATATATATATATATCAATATATATATATATATATATATATATATATCAATATATATATATATATATATATATATATCTGACCTATGTCACACTGTAACTCTCGTATTTATGAACCGATTTGGATGTAATTCGGTGTGTACATAGTACATACCAATGTCTCGACCGAGTTCGTTGGCCAGCTTCATCCGCCATTTTGTTTCAAAATGGCAGCCATTTAAAAATTTAAAAAAAAATTAAAATTTAAAATGTGGTACCAAAAAATTGAAAAGTGAAAAATATTTTTTTTCTTATGTATTTGACCTTTACACAAAGACTCCGTGGCAGTTTTTGTTTCATCTATATCTTAAAAAATGGCTGAGTTATAGCATTTTGAATTTCTAGCGAAGCTGACATTTTGAAACGTCCTGAAATTTGTCACGCGATAAAAGGCGTATTTATGAACCGATTTGGATGTAACTTCGTTTATACATAGTACAGACCAATGTCTCGACCGAGTTCGTTGGCCAGCTTCATCCGCCATTTTGTTTAAAAATGGCGGCCATTTAAAATTTTAAGAAAAATTTAAATTTGAAATGTGATACCAAATTGAAAATTGAAAAAATATTTTTTTCTTATGTCTTTGACCTCGATAAAAAGATTCGGGAGCAGTTTTTGTTTCGTCTATATCTTAAAAAATGGCTGAGTTATAGCATTTTGAATTTCTAGCGTGGCTGACATTTTGAAACGCCCTGATTTTTGTCACGCGATAACAGGCGTATTTATGAATCGATTTGAATGTAACTTGGTCTGTACATAGTACATACCAATGTTTCGATCGAGTTTGTTGGCCATCTTCATTCGCCATCTTGTTTCAAAAGGGTTGCCATTTTTTTTTAAAAAATGTAATTTAAAATTTAAAATGATGTATTAAAAAATTGGAAAATGAAAAAGATTTTTTTATGTGTTTGGCCTTGATACAAAGATTCTAGAGCAGTTTTTGTTTCTGAAAATTTGTTCTTTTGTTTATATCTTAAAAAGTCGTTGAATTACAGCACTTTGAATTTCTATCATGGCTAACACTTTGAAACGATCTTGTATTTGTCTCGCGATACCACACGTATTCGCCTTCGATGGAAGAAGGCATGTGGATAGTATACATCAATATCTCGACCAAGTTCGCTGGCCAGCTTCATCAGCCATCTTGTTTCAAAATGGCGGCCATTAAATTAAAAAAATATATATTTAAAGTGAGGTGCAAAAAAATTAGAAATTGAAAAAGGTTTCTTTCTTAAGTATTTGACCGTGATATAAGGATTCAGGAGCATTTTTTGTTTGTCTTTATCTTAAAAAATGGCTCAGATATAGCAGTTTCAATTTCTAACGTGGGTGACATTTTGAAAAATCTGATTTTTTGCCTGCGACAGCACTCGTATGTATCAACCGATTCCGATGTGAGTGAGCATGTGCACAGCAATTACTGAGGTCTCGACCAAGTTCACTGGTTAGCCTCATCCACCATGTTGTCTTAAAATGGCAGGCACTTTAAGAAATCGCCGAATTTGGCAGCGAAATATAAGTTACTTTAAATAAAAGCAGCTTGGATAAAGCTGACTAATTTTGCGAAATTCTCATTCATAATGATTTAGTATTGATAAAAATTAGTATTGAATCTCCTACATTCGGTTTCCACTTAATTGAGCTTCGTGTGTTTGAATAATATAAGTTGGCTTTTTTAAAATAAGGAATATGAAAGCTACCTCTTCCTCCCGGCACTGGCCGGAAAGACTTTTTTCAATTTCCAACTTAAGGCTGCTGGTCACTCAGCTTCCGAATTCCTCTCACTAATGTTAAGTCTATGGGCGTTTGATGCATTCGTATATTTAAGATATCTGCTCGGGAAATTAACATTTTTAACTCCTTTTTTCTGTGTACTCTTCTTAAAGTAGGGATGCACAACCGGTGGCCCGCGGGCCAAAAATGGCCCGCGGTGGGTTAACTTGTGGCCCGTGAACTTCGTAAATTTATAACTGGAAAAAAATCGCATTTTTTCCCCATAGATCGCAGGCAAAAATGGTGAATCCCGACAATTTTTCGCGGGAAAAACTTGCAAATTTATCTATCAGTTAAAAATCGCGAATTTCATTTATCGGCCGGCCGATACCATAGATATCGACATAGGAAATTCCCGTTTCGTCAGTCGCTAGTCGCAAAATAATTCGAATTTCATCGAACGGGCACTGGAAAATCGAAAATTTCGTCGATCAAGCAAGGAAAAATAGTGAATTTCTTCGTTCGGGCACAGAAAATTCGCGAGTTTTGTTGATAGATAACGGAATAAGCGCAAATTTTGTCAATCAAGCGAGAGAAAATAGAAAATTTCATTGAAAAATCGCGAATTTTGTCGATGAAGCATGGAAAAATCACAAGTTTCGTCGATCGGGTACGGAAAGATGGCGAGTTTCGTCGATCAGACACAGAAAAATCGTGAATTTCGTTGATCGGACAAGGAAAAATCGCGAATTTCGTCGATCAGGCGCGGAAAAAATTGCAAATTGAGTCGAACAGGAACGAAAAATCGCGAATTTCGTCAATCCGGCGAAGAAAAATCTTGAATTTCGTTGATTGGGCACAGAAAAATCGCGAATTATGTCGATGATGCGAGGAAAAATTATAAATTTTGATGATCGGCTGCGGAAGAATCGTGAGTTTGGTCAGTTTATCGCGAGAAAAAATTACGAATTTCATCAATTTGCAGCGGAAAAAATTGCAAATTTGTCAGTCATTTAAGAATTGCAAATTTCGTTGATCGGGCGCGTAAAAATCGCGAATTTCGTTGATCCGATGCGTAAAAATCGCGAATTTCGTCGATCATGTACAGAAAAATTACAACATTTTGTCAGTCAGGCTCGGAAAAATCGCAAATGTCGTTGATCGGGCACGCAAATTTCGTCGATCGGGCGTGAAAAAAATCGCAAATTTCGTAGATTAGGCGTGAAAAAAATCACAAATTTCGTCAATCAGGCAAGGAAAAATCACAAATTTTGTCGATGAAACGCAGAAAAATCTCAAATTTCGTCTACTTGGCACGGAAAATCGCAAGTTTTGTCGATCAGGCACGGGAAAATTGCAAATTTCGCTATTCGGACACGGAAAAATCGTGAATTTTGTCGATGATGATTTTGTCGAAAAATTTGCAAATGTTGATGATAGGGTGCGGAAATGTCGTGAGAATCGTCAGTTTATAGAGAAGAAAAATGTCGAATTTCGTCAATTTACCGCAGGAAAAATTGTAAATTTTGTCAGACAGTTAAGAATCGCGAATTTCGTGATCAGACACGGAAAATTGTCAAATTTCGTTGATCGGGTGCGGAAAAATAACGAATTTTGTCTATCAGGCGCAGACAAATCTTGTTGATCGGTTGCGGGAAAATTTTCAAATTTCGTCAGAGTCAGTTAATAGCGAATATCGTTGATAGGGCTTGGAAAAATCGCGAATTTCGTTGATCGGGTGCGAAAAAATTGCGATCTTTGTTAATCAGACGTGGAAAATCGTCACCCTTCAATTTGCCTAAATCCCAGTTTTCATGAAATTCGTAAGATTAGTTTCCGAGAAAATAATTATTTTAAAATGAGTCTATTTTAGGGGCTGTATCCAAATTTAAGTTCGGTATTCGGTTGTTGAAATGCTACAGAATGACTATGTCACTTCTATTAATGTGTTATTTCTTGCAAATATAAACATCTCACTCGCTTAATGTGTTTCGACGATTGCCAGCCCAGATGTTTCATTAAAATGAGTAATAGTTCAAGAGCCGACAGCACAAAAACCTATGTTATCGAGCACAAGAAAAAAACCTTTATTTTATGGAAGAGTAGAAGTAGGGGAATCTAATGACCCATGTCTGCCGGAAGTGAAGTGGTGCATAAGCCAAAAATTAATACCATCAGTGGTTGACTCGTAGGTTTATCATTGTGTTTTCCTGCTCCCAGTCCTCCATGTTTTCATATCTTAGTTTGTAGGACAAACACAATGATAAACCTACGACCCATAAAATAAAGATTTTTTTCTTGTGCTTGATAACATAGGTTTTTTTGCTGTCGGCTCTTGGACTATAAAATATATTTTTTCAAATTGTACTTTTATGTACATCACAGACGACCCCTTAAACAATCATTTTCATGTTTTTTACTCATAATTCGAAAACTACTTAGAGGAAAAGTTTGTAATTGAGAATTTCCATAAAGCAGGACATAATAAATATAAATCTATCAAAAAAATTGAAGGTTGCAATTCATATTTTTTCCGAATATTCATTTCATAATCATTAATTCATATTATAAAATTTTTAAAATTACAAATTCAATGTATTTATGTTTGGCTTTTTTAGTATTATAATTAAACACAAAAATTGTCACATTAGGATTATAATTTCAGGAGATAGTAACAAAAACATGAAAATGTGATTTAACATTAGAAGCTCTAAATTTTGAATGTTTATAATTCGAAAACTTATCATCCAAATGACTTTAAATTTCATTTCTAGACATAGTTTGAACCGAAGATTTAAAATATATTGTCAAAATTGGGTGTTGTCATTGAAAAAACAAAGTTTGGCCTGGTTTTGATTTGTAGATGGCCCCCTAAGCAACTTTTATATACATCATTTAAAAGTAGACTTTATTTCCAATCGTTTGGTACCTGTAATTTTTTCTATTATAATTAGTTGCAGAGTTAGTAGGGGGTGTTTACTATTTTTTCCACGAGTGTACATTAATTTAACATGGTAGGTATAGGAACTTCCAACGGCCTTTAAATTGAAAGCATCCTTAGAATTAAATCGTAACTAAAATTAAACTCAGCTATACGATACATGAAGGATCTGGGCCAACAGCGCCCAACCCAGTTTTCTTGTCTCTCGGCCGCGACGTGCAGTACAGCATACCTCCCGGCCAAGTGGTCAGCCTAACGCGGGACCATCGGTGTTTAGTTCCCAAGCAAACTTGGTACTCATTTTATCGACCCCGAAGGGATGAAAGGCTGAAGTGAATCTTGCCCAGTCGGGAGTCGAATTCTCGACCTGCAACGAAGCAGACAGAAATCGAAACAGAAATTGAAAAAGTAAGAAACTGTCCCGTTTGCCTTCAATCTTAAATATCCTATCCAAAAAGAATCATTTAAAAATAATTAAATTTACACAAGCAATTTGTAAAAGAAAAAAAAATTCCATTGGTTTAACTTAACGTTCGTATGTCGTGTGTTGACTAATGTAGGCTCTTAACCCTTTCGAGGGCGGTGTCCTTAAAAAAGGACACCTAATTTTAATTGCAAAACTGACAAACGGCACCAAGAATGTTTAATTAAAATTTTTCGTTTACAATGTGCATGAAAATAAGCAAGTTTTTATTTTCTAATAACTTCGTTTATAAATTCTGGTGTCAGTCCATTATTTCACCAGTTTATAAACAGAATTACTCCGTTCCGGAAAGGGTTAAAGGTATGATCACACGTGCAATCCTATCTCCTATGCAATATCAGGTATTTCCTCATACACAGGTTTTTCAAGAGGTATACGGTCGAAAACACTTCCGAGCGTTGTTTGTATCTACTACGATTGATATTAGCTCGAATTCCACTTACCAGGGTGCTCTAAAAAGACGCTCACGATTCTCGGGCTTTATACTACAGGGTGACGCAAAATGTATGGGATTGCTAACGCATTTTGTCCCATTCATTTTGCACCACCCTGTATTTTTAAAAATAGTTAGCAGCGATTACTCGCCAAATGTTCCAAGCGTTGATTATATTTGTGTGTTCTGGTTCAGTCTTGAAAATAACCCTGCTTGCAGCGCGAAAAGCCACTGAAAACAAGCCAGAAGCAATAGCTTATACGTGGATGAAATTTTAATATTGGCAAATACTTATGTCTGTACAAAGAATAAGTAAGAGATACAATGTAGGGGGACATGTCCTCAAAAGTAGCAATTAACATTGTATAGCGCCCATTGCTAGCGATCATCTGAAAGCTGCAGGATGCCTTCGGCAGCGCCTGCTCTGTTGATTCCTCGAAATGAGCGGTCTGCAGAATCTCTGGAACAGTATGGAAACTAATGTCATGCAAAATGTTTCCTTCTTCTTTTTTTTTTTCTTTTGCAATTTTTATGAGATTATTTTTACTTTCAGAGCCGGTTCCGGAAGTGAAAATGTCTTAAAAAGTAAGCATAAAAGAAACTGCGACCCAAAAAAACTGCCTACAAATATCCAAAAATGCAAACGAAATATTTTTTAATACGCTCTTAGAGGTTTAACATTAGTTTGGGAGAGTCTTCGCGTGACTGAAGTAGCTTTTTAAGGCTTTCTTTGGATCAAATATCGCAACGACAGTAATAAATTATTTCTCTGGGCTTTCTTTTACAAAGGCTCTATCGTCATTTGAGACCTTTTTTATTGTTCTTCAAAGGTTTAGAATCAAATCACACAAAATCAACAAAAGAAATTCTCCGCAGGGGTGATGATAAGCATGTCAGAGACCCTCCTGCAATATCGTCACATTCTCTTGCCGTGTCACAAAACAATGAAAACTTCACACAAGCCGAAGAAAGTCCGTTCACGTACTCCAACCTTAACAAATTTTTAACGTAAGAGCATTGTATACGTACAGTAAAGAGACTGTGAAAAATATTCATTAAATTCTGTAGCAAGTGCTTCTTATAAAGACGTCCCATTTACTGTCCAGAGACATACTGTAGACCTCCCAGAATTGCCTTTAATTAGATTGCAAAATTATATTTGAATACTAGGCACATAGCTGCTAACTTAAGGGGGCTGGTCACTCAGCTTCTGATTTCCCCTCACTAATGTAAAGTCTATAGGTATTGGATGTATTCGTATATTTAAAATATCTCCTCGGGAAATTAATATTTTTAACTTCTATTTTTTGTGTACCCTTCCTAAAAGATGTCTCTTTTTTTCTTAGTCCTCAAAATATTTCTAAAGTACCGACTTAATTTTAGGAAGTGTTAAAATATTACTTACAGTTCGCCCGCTTTTAACAAATAAAATTATAAATTCAGCATAGATTTTAGAAATATTTTAAAAACTAAGAAAAAAAGAGACATCTTTTAAGAAGAGTATACAGAAAAAAGATGTTAAAAATATTAATTTCCCGAGAAGATATTTTAACTATACCAATGCATCAAAAGTCCATAGACTTAAGGAGAATTCCGAAGCTGAGTGACCAGCCCCCTTAGCACTAAAATTTAATACTAAATTATACCTTATTTATTCGCCAAAATCTGAGATTAAACAAGGCAAAAATATTTGTTAAGTTGTAATGGTAACAAAAAGGTTTAATAGTTGGCAAATATGCTACACATACAAAGGAACCAGATTGTAAGTGCTAAAAGCGCCTGCGTGTGGCCCACACACAAAAAAGCGACTTTTACATTCCCATTTGAAAGTGCAGGCAAATTATTTACATACTTAAAAGAGTTTGCATTTAATTTTGCCAAAGAAAATGCTCATAATTTTGACTTTTAAATTAACATAAATTACATTTCACATAAACAATAAAAAGAAATAAAAGAATGAATTATCACAATTCTGAATAGTCAATTAATGTAAGTTCCTCTTCACGTAAAAAAAAAAAACAAAAGCGCCTACATTAATTTAGTTTAATTAAAATCTGCTCCTAACATCTTTCGCTATATTCATAGCTTTATCCTTTGTTTAGAAATTAATTTTCCTGCGCTAAATATTTGCATGGAAATATGGAATGCAATATTAAATGCGAAAATGTATAGTTTTAGAGAAAATTTACTTGCAAAATTAACGATATTTATTTTCTAAAATTACGATTCTAAAAATTCTGAACTTTTAACGATTAAAAATCAAACCCGTTAAACGTTGATAAACTAAAATGAAATAAATTGAATTCTTAACAAGCTTAGGGTGATATACTGTATTTCAAGAATAAAAAAGAAGAAAAATGCTTTCCAAAATTTCATTAAATGCTGGATTTCTACAGAGGATTTTAATTTTAAGCTATGTTTGCGGTAAAGTTTAAAATTTCATTTTGAAATGTTTTGAAATTTTTTAAGTTTAATATTTTGTATATATTATTTTGTTATAAATTTTGGAACAGTATTTGCCAGTTCCTCACTTCACACCATTTCAGATATGAAAATAATTTATTTCAGCTGTTAGCACAATATACTCTGTTTTTCCCTACAACGTAAATTTTTATGGCTTAAAAAAGATAATTTGTATTGTAGTTTATTATTTTAACCCTTAAATGCCCGATTTTTCAAAAATCATTGTAATAATGTTTTTCGGCTTTCATTTTTTAAATAAATCATGGGAAAAATACTTAAAAAAAAATCATATTTTGTTTTAAGTCTAGTTTACGGCAAAAAAACAGTTTGTTACTAATCGGCAATACTGGTGTTTAATTGAAAAAATAGTTTCTCTTGATAAAATTCTATAATATTAAACACACAAAAATTTTAGGAACTATAATAAGAAATAAATTTTACTTGCTCACTGCAGGTCAAAATAGGGTATTTCGCAAGCTCCCAAACAAAACAAAAATAACAAATAGCAACAATTGAAAAAAAGAATCTATCTTTATTCTTAAACAGCACAAGTGTTGCCATCTACATGTTGAAAATCGATTTAATAATTTTTTCAGAATGTATTTTATTGGCATCATTAGACATTATAGCTTCAATACTATTCTTATAGTATTTTAGAGCTTAAATTGGGTATGTTGCCGAAAAGCAACACCAGGAATTTAAGGGTTAAACATGACTTGAATTTTTACGCTTAGTTAGCGTATTTCCCAATAGAAGCCGAGATACATGATTCAACCAATCAGAGTTCAACTAAAAATGTAGTTTGGAAGGATGCCCTTTCATTGTAAATATGTAATTTATGTAAAATTTAGAGATATGTAACATATTTTTGATATTGATTGTTTCTGTAAATAATACTACTATAAAATTAAATTCTTTGTAGCAATAAATCAGCAAGAATTTATAGTTATATCGAATTGAACACAAAGCCCATTTTAACCCTGAATTATGAATTCATGACAATTTTATCTTCTAAAGCATATTTCTTCAATTGTTTAAACTACATTAGAAGATTAACATATTCATTTAATAAATTTTAGAAGGATTGTTGAAGGATTGAAGGATTTAGAAGGATTAATTAAATATGAATTGATAGGGATTTTGTGCAATATTTATAACCCCACTCAAATCTTTTATTTTAAATATTTTTCTTAGTATTTTGTAGAATTAGGAAATGTATGAATATAATGTTCTTACAATAGAACTATTTCCGAAGTGAACCCCCCCCCCCCCCCCCTCCAACGCCAAGAAAGCTGAAAAGATGCAAAGGCAAAATAAATTCCTTTTAAAAATATTTTTGTTTTGTGTAACCAATAATGCTTTTGGAACAAGATAAAGAAATGTAGCTATAATTCATTCTAAACTGTATCATAACTAATCGATGTATTAAATGAATTTTATAACAAGTTATTTTAATGGTACTTATAAGTACCGTCAGTAGATAAAGGGTTAACCGAGTACAGCTCGGTCTTCCCTGTTGGCTATGTTAAAATGCGAAATTTTCAACTTTCATTTGCTCATTTCCTCCAAAATATATAAAATTTCTCAATCTAACGTAAAAATTACTTGACTTCCTTCAATATAAAGTTCATTTTCGTCAAATCACTTGCGGTATTCCGGCAACTGCGCTATATGAGTACTTTTTCGTATTAGAAAAGGAATTTATACGTTTGTCCTTTTCCCTGAAAACGCAAAAAATTCGCTGCTCTAAGCTCAAAATGTCCAATGAAACTATCTATTCCGGCAACTTGCTGCCTGTAGTTTTTAGGTCTTTTGACGAAATATTTTTTGAAAGTATATGTATGTGCGCAATTTTCTCAACAACTACTGAACATGTTTGAATATAGCTTTTTACAGAACAATTTTGATAATACAGGGACAAATTTAAACTATAAATTGTTACCGTACCGTATATAGTTTTTCGCATAAACACGTCAAAATTTTCAACATATGACTGTCTACTGAATGTGAAAAATACTTGCAACGCTGAAAAAACCCGGTTTAAACACGAGAATAAAACGGGAGTTTTGAAACTTTAGTCAAACATCAGCGCTGCTGGAAATTAGAGTCTTTGATGATAAAAGTGTGGCTCCATAAAATTTAGAAGGATTTTAAGAAAAGTCAAAAGGAATTAAAAAAAGAAAAAAACAAGTGGGTAAGTGTGATCACAGATCGCACAGAGGGTTTCGTTTAATATTCCTTTCGAAACACTTTATCTTTTTGAAAAATCTGTTTGTTCCACATTTCGCAACCAGGGAGCGCTCTCTATTCTAAACAAACCTCTATCCGAACGAAACTCCGTTTTAAAACCAATCGGTAGATATATTAGTCGAGGGGATCGTGCCCATAGCACCCGAGATAGTTAGACTCCCCTGGCGGTAAAATGTTGAATTAAAATATGTAAGGCTATGGTGCATAATATAAAAGAGTGGTCAAAGGGTGTCGGCAAAAGTTAGAAAAGTGCACCCCAGGTGAAAAGTGTGGGGGTTAGAAAAATTGCTTAAAATACACACGTTAGAGACCGGAGGGGTAAATATAAGACTTTTTAAAATTTTTATGATTTGTTGTGTGATCGCAAGTGTTCAGCTATTAGTATTCAAAATTTCAAGTCTTCAACTTAATTAGGGGCTCAGTTACAAAAAAAGCTTAAAATACACAAGTTAGAGCCCAAACGGGTAAATATAAGACTTTTTAAAAATTTTATGATTTGTCGTTTGATGTGAGGTATATCTGAGGTATATCATCTATAAGCATCCAAAGTTTCAAGTCTCCAATATATATAGTTTCCGAGAACGAGCTCTGTGACAGACAGACAGACAGAGAAGTGAGACGAATAGGGTTTCGTCAGATGAACGAAACCCTAAAAAATGGAGACAGTGCCGTTATTGCTAGTTTGTTGACTTGACACACCCTTCTATAATAGGTTCCTATTATAGGTCTAATCTAACTAGTCCGGCGAGCATAAGGAAAAAGCAGCTGACGTCACTGTGGGTTAAATTACCGTGGGTTAGCAAGAAACAGCTGTTCATTCCTTATTACTCCAACTGTACACATGAGTTCGAGCGATTTCATTTGTCTATGTCTAACAGATCTATGATATGAGTGGCCTACGACTGCCATGACGATTCCTGCCCATGATCGCAACGACAAAAGTGTAGTGATAGGTTGGTTAAGGGAAGAGTTTGTTTGTAAACATGCCCTTTCCTTGGTTAGGACAAAAACTTTCAATCTTAGCATGCGCCTTTTGCGTAAGTCAAAGTTTTTTCATTTACTTGCAGCAGCGTAAATTAAATTGACTGTGGATAATAATAATAAAGTGTTATCACAAAAAACACTCTGTTGTGCCAAACCACTCTCGCTAAAAAATACGCTAACTTGCGCGCAATAAGTAAACAGAAAAAATTGTCATGTTATTTATTTTTCCCCCTCTACATTTGCAAGCAAGTCGTGAATTAAAAAACAGTTGCCTGGAGTTTCTTTTTCTTTTTTTTAATCTACTATTGAATTAAATGTCGCATACAACATCACCTTGAATCAGACTTAATTCAATAAATGAATTCAATTATTAAACATAAAATTTTGGAAAGTCTTTTATTTAAAAAAGTTAATTTTATTAATCCGTTTAAAATCAGAATAAATGTAAGCTAAGAAAACTTATGCTGACTACTACTATAAACTAATGAATATTAATTAGAATAAAATCGATATTTATTTTTAATGAAAATGTCGCGGTTATTGCCTTTATTTTTGTGGTTTTTAAAATTTCCCTACGCAGTATATTAAAAGGTTAAAGAGGCATTTTATTATTTAAGCTTATTTAGATAATAAAATTAGAAACGTGTCATTGATCGTTTAGTGTTACCGTAAATTTATCGGATCAGACAAAAAATTATTTTTATAAGTATATAGGAATGCTTTTCAATATAATTACCCAAATCTGAAAAAACAAGAATAGAAAAGAAAGAATAGAAAAATAGGGTGGAAACTATATGTGTAATTAAAATGAAATCACGTGTGTGAAAATAAATGTAAAAATTATATATATCTACTATCTACTATATATATAAAATACAAATGGAAATTTCGTTCCGGCTGCTTATAGTCCAAGAGCCGACAGCACAAAAACCTATGTTATCAAGCACAAGAAAAAAAACTTTTATTTTATGGAAGAGTAGAAGTAGGGGAATCTAATTATTCATGTCTGCCGGAAGTGGAGTGGTGCATAAGCCAAAAATTAATACCACCAGTAGTTGACTCGTAAGTTTATCATTGTGTTTTCCTGCTCCCAGTCCTCCATGTTTTCATATCTTTGTTTGTAGGACAAACACAATGATAAACCTACGAGTCAACCGCTAGTGGTATTAATTTTTGGCTTATGCACCACTTCACTTCCGGCAGACATGAACCATTAAATTCCCCTACTTCTACTCTTCCATAAAATAAAGGTTTTTTTCTTGTGCTTGATAAAATAGGTTTTTATCAAGCTTGAGTTCTGCTGAATAGATTTTGATAGAACTTGCACTGTTAGATGGATAATTTTCCAAGGAAGGTTTTAGGATATGCATATCGTTCTACGTTGCTTAGTTATAGAATTATAGAGAAAAGTTCTATAATCAGTAAACCCGATTATGAAAGATTAGATTTTTTGAAAAGATTATGTCGAATGAATTTCGATGGAACTTGCACTGTGCAGTTCGATAATGCTTCAGGGAAGTTTTTAGTGCATAATATATTGTTCTACGTTGCTTAGTTATCGAGCTATAGGAGAAAGTTCTATAATTAGGTCAACTGATTGGGAAAAAGAACTTCATTACGATCACTTATAACTCACATCATGCTAAACGGAATTTTACTTTGTTTACTGTGTTTGTTACTTTCATTGTCAGATAGGTAATTATTGGGGCATTGTTTTGGCGTACAACACATCGTTCTACGTTGCTTAGTTACAGATTTATGAGAAAAAGTTCTATCTACTATATATATATATATATATATAATGCAATTTTTCTACATAGTTTTTTTTTGTAATCTCCGATATATAGAACCACTACACATTATTTCTACTTCTATTAGCTGAGATTGTGAACACGGATGCACATTTTTAATTTTTTCAAGTTTCGGTAGATGGCAGCATTAAATAATTATTTATTCAGTTCTAAAATAATTATGTTGCCATACTTTATTATATTATTTATCTTATTTATTACCTGTTTATTTTAAACATCTACTTCTTTTTGTACTTTTTAGTAATAATTTAATCCAGGCTCCTTGAGATAGCATATAACATAATTTTTAATATTTAGACTATTTAAGTTAATTATAATTATTATATTTATAATAATGTTAGTATTATCTGCAAGGTGTGATGATTTGAAACCGTAAGGATTCGCTTTTAACTGTGACCATTTAATTAGGCGGGATTTTCGCTGTTTTAACCCCTTAACCTACGATTTACGTCTCAACAGCTCCACGGTTTGGCAAATCCATAGCTACCACTAAAATTTAATAGAGATTTTCGCCTTGTTTAATCATGGAATTTCGACGATTAAATTAAACTATATTTACTGTGAAATTTTAGTGGTAAGAAGAATTTACATTTGGCTCGATCATCGTACGCGGGCTATGCCCGTCATTGTAGGTTAAGGGGTTAAAAGGGATACAGGTTTGCGATTATGCTATGGTCATAGCAATTCTCTTGCGGGGTAAGTCTTTAATTTACATGTTCCAATTTTGTTCATGTTGTTCATTATTACGGATCTTGCATTGATTAATTATTTATTTCATTCAATTTATATGGCATGGTAAATTTATAGTTTTTGGATTATAGTCGATCGGGTACATAAAGGAATTCAATTTTTAGCTTATAGCTAGATTCTTTTACAGAAATCGACTATGTTTTGCTTATATTTATATTTCATGTACCCCTGATGAAGTGAAATGCTATAGGGTAACTCCGAGAGAGTCGCCGCATACGGGATAGATGCCGCACCTCTTGTATTTCTTGTAATTATCGATAGATGGTCGTCAAACGCACAGTATATGTGCGCAATGAGATTATTTTAACCAGTGTATAGCGTGAATCCCATTTCGATGTTTACTTGTAGAAGTACAATCCTTAATTTGACGTAAGTGCATGAGTTCACTGTCCAAACTTTTAAACACGTCATGTTTAAATACTTTTTATACACTAATTACTAAATGCATGCATTAATTCGAAGTCAAAACTAAGTGTAGCGTATGTATAGAGTACTGTGTGTATGATTACGTCATTCCCCTTAGCGATGGCAGGTAACTGTGATGGCCGACGTCTGCACCATGCAAAATGGGATACATGCCGCACTGGTATTCCGGTATACATGTCGCAGTTTCTTTTGTACGGGATGATTAAGTGTTATTAACTTTTCCTTTTCTTTTGCACAGACTAACCATGTTAGGCATGTCATCAAGTTTTCTAAAACCAAAGGAGAAAAAGGGGGAAATAAAAAGTAAGAAGGGCAAGAATGATACAAGTCAAGATAATAATAATGAAAAATTGGATTACGCGTAACGGAGACGTTCTTTGCAAACTACTCCAAAAAAGAGGAAGTGTAATTGTCTCCGTCGCATCATGTGTTTAAATGTAGTTACATAAAGACTGTACTTTTTCGACACTTTTTCTGTAGATTAAAGTCGATCACTTAACCATTCGGGACCATAGGTGCATATAAGCACCTTCATAAAGAGCTTACAAAATTTGTTTCTCGCACCAGTAAAAAAGAAAAGTAATATTTGCTTTGTTTAATTAGAGCATTTATTTGATTATTTCAGCAAAGGTAACTTCTTTTTAAAAAGTGGTACCAACCGAATAAAATTTTTGAAAAAGCCACCGGTCTGGAAAGGGTTAACAAATAAATTATGTAAACACAATTTTACTTTTTTTTCTTTTCCCTTTCCAATACATTGATGTTACGTTGTGGCTGAAATAGCAATTAAAATTTAATGTAAAAAAAAGGAGTCGATAATTTCAATAGTGAAAGTAGGCAACAATTATTAATTTGATTCTACTAATACGTTTCATTGTACTCATTTAGTTTCATTTTGTTATTACATCCATAATTATAGTCCAGATATGAATGTTTTTTTTAATATTTTTATTTATAACTTCATTCTGTTCTTATTACAAGCGCGGCATAACTACCGCACAAGTGCGGCGTCTCAGCCTGAACGTACGGGTGATGCGCCGTAGTGTAATGTTTTAGAAATTTTTTTTTAAAAATATTAATAATTTGTTTTGAATTTTTTTGTCGCAATACACGCGTTGTATATTTAACCTTAACTAGCACAGCATGATTTTTTTTTTTTTTTTATGTCCACCATGGGACTTTATACACACATTCAAAAAAATGTGCGGCATAAATCCCGGAATTACCCTATAAGCTTCCTGATACATTCATCCAGTTGATCTATTATTTGATTATGATATGTCTTTTAATGGTTCAACATTATTTCGCTGGTTATTAGTATCTTTTGTCTTTAATAGGTTATTGTATCAAATTTTGGTGGTTTTTCATATGTTTTAAACGAATTAATCCTCCGCAATGTGCTAGTGAATTAGTGGTATTGTGCTTGATTTTGTGTTACAAGTCATAGGTTCCATTTTTAATTTGTATAATGTCAATGTTATGTATTGAAGCTAAATTTATTAATTTAATTTTAGTAAATGAAAATAGATGATGAATTGTAATTATATAATGGTTATATTATATATATATATATATATATATATATATATTATAATTAACCAGGAGAAGACCCTTTAATTGCCTTCGAGGAGGACTTAAAGGAATCGACTGGGAGCGGAGACTTAATGTCACTAAAGTGGAAAGAATGAAGCTTTTGCAACACTCAAAGAAATCAATCGATATAATAAATCTCCAGAAACATAAAGAAGAATTCCATTTGGAACTTAAAAACCGTTTCCAAGTACTTCAATCAGTTTTAGAAGAAGAGCAAGATGTTACAGTAATGAACAAGAAACTAACCAGTATTCTACAAGATATTGCAAAGAAGATAGCCGGCGATGCACAAGTAAAGCAGACAAAGAAAATAACAGAAGAAACAAGAAGATTGATGAAGAAACGCAGAGAATTTAAAATGAAGAAAAACGATCCTAAATCAAGAGTTGAATATGCTGAATTATGTAAAACGGTAAGAAAATGTGTTACAGATGATATCAGAAAATTTAACTCTGATCTTGTCAAGAAAATTCTAGAAGATAACAAAAGTTTAAAATCAGCTAGGCGAAAACTTTGTGTTGGAAGAAAAGGTATTTTTGCACTAAAGAGGGCAGATGGAACAATCACCAAAATCAATAAAGAAATAGTACACATTGTCGAAAAATTCTATAACGATTTATATAAATGTGAAGATCAGAGGGAAATCAACTTATGTGATCCTCGAGAAAACTTAACAGAAACCGATGCCATAATCCCAGTGACGACAGACGAAGTTTTACAAGCCATTAAATTTATGAAAAAAGGTAAATGCCCCGGAGAAGATGGAATTACAATCGACCTTATCAAAGAAGCAGGAGAAGAATTTGCAAAAATGCTATCCTTACTGTTTTTCAAATGTCTCCAGAAGTCAGATGTACCAGAAGATTGGAATAATGCTGTGATGGTGCTACTTTACAAGAAAGGAGAGAAGAAAAACATTAAAAACTACCGTCCAATCAGCTTACTGTCAGTGATTTATAAAATTTTCACCAAAGTTTTAACGACAAGACTTGAATCAGCTCTGGACTCAGCTCAACCTAGAGAACAAGCAGGATTCCGAAGTGGATTCAGCACAATGGATCATATCCAAACGGTAAGGAAACTCATAGAAAAACATAAGGAATATAATTTACCTCTTTGCCTTGCCTTTATTGATTATGAAAAAGCATTTGATTCGGTCTACACATCAGCAGTAGTAGAATCTCTGGAGGACATTGGACATATAGACAAACCTTACATCAATATTATAAAGAAGATTTACAAGAAAGCAACAGCAACCATCCGCTTGGACAAAGGAAAAGCAAAGATCAAGCTTGGAAGAGGGGTAAGACAAGGAGACACCATTTCGCCTAAGCTTTTTTACTGCTGTCTTAGAAAATATTTTCAAGAAGCTGGATTGGGAAAACAAAGGGATTAGAATAAATGGGGAATATTTAAGTCATCTCCGATTCGCTGACGACATTTTAATTTTCAGTAACAGTCCTGAAGAATTGGAAAATATGCTAAAAGATTTGGCAGAAGCTAGCATTAATGTGGGATTAAAAATAAACTTGGAAAAGACTAAGGTGATGTTCAATTCATTGGCATCAAAAAAGAAAATCGTCTACAACAACACTGAAATTAAAGAAGTGCAAAGTTATGTGTACCTTGGGCAAGAAATATCATCTGATAATAGTATCATGAATGAAATCAATAGAAGAATAAGAAATGGATGGAGTGCTTTTGGGAAGAACAATATTATTCTGAAGAGTAGCATGCCCCTGTGTTTGAAAAGAAAGGTATTTAACCAATGTGTTTTGCCTGTCCTAACTTATGGAGCAGAAACATGGACGCTAACAAAACGGATGGTACAAAGATTACAAACAACACAGAGAAGTATGGAAAGATGTATGCTAGGTATAACTAGAAGAGACAGAAAAAGAATAACCTGGATAAGAAGTCAGACGAAAGTTTTTGACATCATTGAAAGAATTAAATGGCTAAAATGGAAATGGGCTGGGCACATCGCAAGAAGACAAGACAATAGATGGAGCACAAACACCCTACAGTGGTATCCCAGAGATGTAAAACGGCCAAGAAGACGACCTCAAGTAAGATGGAGTGATGAAATCAGAAAAGTAGCCGGTGTAAATTGGATGACTAAAGCACTAGACAGGAAACATTGGAAAAATCTGGGGGAGACCTACATCCAGCAGTGGATTGAAAACGGTTGATGATGATGATGATGATGATGATATTATAATGCAAATGAGAATTTCATTCCGAACGCTTATATTTCACGTTCTGCTAAACGGATTTTTATGGGACTTACAATGTCAGTTAGTTAATTTTTTGGCGGAGGTGTTAGTACATAACTCATTTTTTACGTTGCTTAGTTACCGAGCTATAGAATAGAGTTCTACGGAGTTCAACGCTTAGATCAACCCAATTATGAAAGATAATTTTATTTCAAACTATTATAACCCATGTTCTAGCAAATGGACTTTTATTTGGATTACATTGTCAGTTAGTTAGGTATTGGTTAAAGGTTAAGATTAAGTTTTAATGTATAACAAATCGTTATATGTTGCTTAGTTATAGACCTGCTGGAGAAAGTTCCATTTAGGTCAACTCATTTATGAATGGGAATTTCATTCCGAAAGCTTATAACTCACGTTCTGCTAAATGGGTTTTTATAGGACTTACAATGTCAGTTAGCTAACGTTTGGAGGAAGGATTTAGTGTATAACACATCGTTCTGTGTTTCTCAGTCATAAAGCTATGGGAGAAAGTTCTAGAATTGCGTCAAACCAATTATTAAAGATTAGCTTAAGTGCTAATGAACGGATTTGGATGGAAGATGCACTATTAGTTAGATAAATTGTGCAAAATAAATGTAAATTTGTATTTAAAATTTCCATTTCGAACGCAAAATTTACATTCTACGTGAGCGAAGCTGCGGGCAAAAGCTAGTATCTATATATAATGTAAATGGGAATTTCGTACCGTCTGCATATAACTTGAGTTCTATTGAATGAATTTTGATGAGATTTGCACTATTAGTTAGATAATTTTTCCAGAAAGGTTTTAGTTTATGACTTATCATTCTGCGTTACTTAGTTATAGATTTATAGCGAAAAGTTCTATAATTAGGTGAACCCGATTATGAAAAATTAGCCTTTATAAAAGGTTCTACAGGACGGATTTTGATGAAACTTACATTGTTAGTTAGATAATCTTTCAAGGATAGTTTTAGTATACTGCACATCGTTCTATCGTTCTTTACCAAATCCTACTGTAAATGATCAACTAAAAGAGTTAGCCCTTAACAGCCCAAATTCTGTCTGACAGATTAGTGCGATGGCGTTCGTATCGTTTTCAGCAATGCGGAAGGACATCCCAGGTAAAGGCCCATATTGCTTTAAAACAGTAGGTCAAATTTACCGTTATATTTAGTTTGATTCAAACTTCGTTTTGAGAAGTCGGCCAGCGTAGCAGGCGAAGCTTGTTACTATATATATGGGCATGTAACAGAAAAGAGTGGAGCAATTTCTGATATGGATTTCTACTTCATTTATATACTGGTGGAAAAAATTAAAAGAACGAGTATAAAAACGTGTGTAATTTGAATGATTTTGCAGCTAAAAACATGAAACTTCTACGATATCGTTATTTTTCCATGCTTGACATATCTTCAAAGTACAGAATATCCGATTTCTGCAAAAGGAAAACAGTAAATAAGAATATAGGAAATGTCATATAAAGTGGAATAGGGGAAAGTTTGCGTTACTTTTTAACAGTGGCGTAGCGTCAGGGGTCGCTGGATTATTTTACTATATTATCTGTATACTAATAAAAGAAAGTTTTACTCTGTCTTCTGTGACGGCTAGCAAAATCTACCGGACGCACAAAGCTGAAAAATTTTGTGAGGATAGCCCAAAGTCTTTCCTGATGCACTTGAGATTCAGAATTTCCAAATTCGAATAATTAGTTGAGTTATTAATTAAAAATAGCAACTCACTATCATTAAAAGTTATCTCGGCCATTGCGAGAAGGACAAAGTGCTGGCGAATGCGCAGAAGCCTTATTTACGCATCGGTAGAAAAGGAAGATAGAAAAAAAGAAATTTTGGGGTATTTTGTCATTATTTATTAACTTACATCGGCCAAACCGCTTAGTATAGTTAAAAACGGAAGACATATTCTGAAGGATCGCACTCTTACGCCTCAAATACCTCAGTCAATTTAAACAAATATCGCAGTTAACCCTTTGAAAAATAATTTTCAAAAAGGGTCGTTTTTCCGAAAAAGCTTTTCTCCCTTATGGCAACGCCCCTACAGGGCGTGATTTTAGAGGTACCGACAAACCAAAAATATATTCTTAAAGCTGAAACATTCTTCTAATCGATAATATGATTTTTAATCCTTTCAAATACACCGACGATCTCAGATTGCTTCGCGCCTCAAAAAGATGATATTTTTTCTACGTTAAAACTAACTAAATGTCCGTATTTCAACGCAGTCCTTTTAGAGCATCTCAATAGACCAGAATTACATCACCTACAAAAATTTTGAAACGTTCGGAAAGGGTAGAAATATTTTTTTGGTAAATAAAATATGTGAAAATTTCGACGAAATCAATAAAAACCTGAGTGTTTTGTCGCGGTATCGCCCGCTTTCGGTACGCATGAACTCCAAAAATCAAATTACACAGAAAATAAAATACCAAATAGCATTTACAGTAAATCCTCCCTAAAGCGACCACGTTCCGTTCCAATAAAAATTGGTCGCTCCGAGAGGTGGTCTCTTAATGGAGGTCATGTTTAAATCTAGATTTTAATTGTTGAAAAAAGGTGACAATTAATGTTACTAAAATTTATTTTTCACATTAGGAAAAAATACGAAGTATCAAAACAAAAGTTAATTACATAAGTTAATTAGTGCAGTGTTTAAAAAATGAATACATTGACGTTTGCTTTGATTTTACGGTTTTGTCTTCTATAACTTTTATTTCCAAGTCCTTTCGAAGTTCGGTAAATAAATGCATTTTTTTTTTTTGGACGGGAACAAATTATGACGATTTCATTAATTTATCTATTTCTTTGAGAGTTTCCTGACAGAATGCCTAAAAAGGCACAAAGGGGTTTAAACACTGAAAAATTACCGGAATAAATAAAAATTCTAAACTTAGTTTAGAAGTTTGATGAATAATGCGCTCTCCGGAATTATTATTCTAATAAAACCTTCTTCAAGCGACCAGGAAAAAAAACGTAATTTGTTTCATTTTCTTCAAAGAAATGGGTCGCTCATGGAGGCAGTTCAACTGGGGTGGTCTCTAAATAGAGGTAAAATTAGTATTGAGCCTATGGGAATAAATTTTGTTCCATGAAAAAATGGTCGTTCAGAGAGGGGGGCGCTTAATGGAGATGGTCGCACAGGGAGGTTTCACTGTACATTTAATTTAATATTTTTTCATTTAAAAATATAAATTCAAATAAAACGGAGTTAACGATATACAATCATACAAATTTGAGGTTCATTTAAGCGTTGCCCAGGCCCGTCGGCGTTGCCATCACAAGCCTGGGCAACGCCGGACGGGCCAGCTAGTTATATACTAAATTTGGCTTCATTTAAGGGAAAATAGGACCTTTCAATTTGTCGAAACGATCAAAGCATCACCCTTTTCAAAGCACAAAAACAATTCAAATAATATGCAATTATTTTTACCCCTTTCTGCCTAAAGTATATATTATTAAGTATATTTTACAAAAAAAAAAAAAAATGTCGTGAATACAAAAATAATATTTAAATTTTAATTTTAATATCAGTAATACGTGTATGAAAATCATTATGTGCTGCACGCAAAATAAAACTGGAAATTATACATATAGGAAACTATTTTTGATCAAAATAAAATCATAACACACTTACCTCTAACTTAAAACCAAAATATACACAGAAAAGTATTGTTTAAAATTTAGTTTTAACTCAAAATGTTAAAACTTTCAATAATTTAAAATAAACAAAAAACCATATTTTTCCATGAGAATAAAAACAAAATAATCATTTTGTTTTATTTTAGCATGTAGGCTATGAAGAAAAACATATGTGGTTAAACTTTTAACCCTTTGCACTCGAGAGGTGACTGTCACGCATCACTAGTGTTTTCAGGTGTCCCGCGTTAAATCAGACTTCCAAATGCTCTGGACACCACTAATTTCTTACAGTTTATTTCACAATCTTTAAGCGCAGGTAATTCTGCCGTTAGATAAGTCGTAGAAAATTACTTTAACCCCTTAACGGTCGCATTAAATTACGGTTTAAAAATTCAAATTGCTTATTGGCATCACTTTTTTGAAAAAGAAATATTCACTTTATTTAATGCCAGGTAAAATGATACCATAATAAAGCCAATGACACTATTTTATAAAACTGGCGGGAATCAAACAATCTGAATAAAAGACACAGCCCGTGACTATCACGGGAGCAAAAATTAAGGGGTTAAAATACTGGTGTCAAGAGCATTTAGAGACTCGATTTACGCGGGACTCCTGGCAACACTAGGGGTGAGTGAGAATCACTTCTCGACTGCAAAGGGTTAAAACTGTAGCTTATATATAACTTGAAAGTAACAGCTCACGCAAGCTCAAAATTTACTAATCTGAGAAAGCGCATGTTAAGTTTCAATATCCACTTACCTTCAATTATACTCACTGAGTTATAAATGATTATAACTCAAGAAATAACGCAGATTTTTTAATGCAGTTTTCTGCATATTATTCAGAAATGTCAAAAGATTCAGAATAAAAGAAAAAGCGAAAATTGATTTTTTTAAAGTTTAACCCTCTCGCTGCGTAATTGTTTTATCAAAAGAGCTTCAAAAATTGTGTATTTAAGAATTTTTATTCTTTTGTCACCGATTTTTCAAAGCAAAAATTTTTGTCTAATTTAATCGGGAAAATGCTCCGATTAATTAAGGCAAAATTTACAGTAATAAAATAACTGGTGGGAATAATCAAGGAGGGTTAATTAGACGTAAAAATGCATCCACGAGGAAATCTCGGGTTCCGCAGCGAGAGGGTTCCTTAATCGTTCAAAGATTAAATAAGGCCAAATTTAATTTATAATAATAATGGCAGTAAAATGATCTCGACCCTATGCCACTGCTTTTTACAGCTTTTCATACATACGTAGAAAATTTTTTTAAGGTATGTTGACTAGGCACCCCTGGCTGAAATGAAAGCTTTACAGTTTTACAAAGTTATTACCATTTTTCCATTTTCGCAATTAAACGTCCTTTCTCACAATCCGTTAGATATCTTCTCAGTGACATCTTCCACCTTCCACCATGTGAAAATTTTATCAAATTTATATATTTATGTGCAGCGAACTTAATGTATTCAACATACAGCACTTCTTTATAGTTGTTCCTCGACAGTATATTCTGAACTACCAGAAATTTTACTCAAGTTTTATAATAATGTTTTACACCAGAAATTTTTATTTAAAACTGTTTAACTTTTAACATTTTCTTCCTTGTATTTTTTTAAACTTATTGTATAAAGGTAATCCTGGTACGAACCGAAATATGTTCAATTGGTAGGGGTCAAATGACCCCTCGCGGTACGTTTAGTGCTAATTGTTTAACGCCAATGGTGAATTCGAGGGTGGTGAAGAGAAATTATTGCCAGGTATCCCGATATACGCGGGAAGTCCCGATTTTCAGAATTTCCAAGTTATTGAAACGATTTGGAATCGAATAGAGTTTCATCTTTTTGATAAATAAATAACTCATCAAGTTACAAGCAAATTCTTGCCACGTGACGAGATGTTTTTCCTCTTTCTCGCACTGCCACGTCGGGAATTCGGTTCAAAACGTCCACTTTGACAGTATTTTCTGGAAGATCTTCAGCCTTTACTAAAAATTGGATAACGCCATTCGATTACATAGTTTCTGAATAAGAATATCTGCCAATTTCATGCGTTCATGTCGGTGCGCTTTTTATGCGCCTCAGTAATATGTTTGAAATAGTGATGTAACGTTATAAATACATTGAAACCGATTTTCCCCAAAGACCATAATGTAACTTAGTATTTTTGAGTGTCCCTGTAAACGAACTATGAATGCAATACACTTCATTTTCAATACAGAATATGCCATAGAGTAAATCTCAATAACATATATCAATTACATAGCGATCCGACTATATTTAGGCGAGTTAGAGCTCAAACAAGCAGACAGACACGCAGCAGATAAACTTAATTCATAAACATTTTTCAACTATGTTGGAGAGTGTTAAAAAGCTACTTTTTTCAAATGTTAGTGTATCCCCAGATAACATGACCAATAGCAGCAAGTTTGATTTTTTTCTGATATTATCTTACCGTGACAAATTTGAATTCAGAAATTCTCAGCAAATCTCCCGCAAGGTATACCATCACCCAATTGCATGAGTAGTTTGTTGTGAAACTGATAGCAAGACTGTCTTTAATTCACGAAAGTGACGAAAGCAAAGAATCCCTCTGTTGAGAGAATAGACAATCAGCACATACGTAGAAATTGCAGAAATTTTATTCGGTAGGCACCGCGTTTTCTAAACGCTATACTTATCAAATACCAAAAAAATGCTCGAATAGAAAAAGTACGAGTATTACCGAAACTTAGTTATGGTGATAAAAACGATGCATGCACTTTCTGACCTTGCGTTCGCATCAGTGGACCTTATCAGGTCTATGGACCCCTTCGAAGGGGTTAAACTTATAGTGTGGCTTGGAAAGATTACTATTTTGCAGTAAGTTTGCAGTATTTTTTATTACTTGTTTGCCGTTAATTTGCAATAAATTTGATACAGCATGAATTTAACTTTCACGACAAATTATCTGCAAACTCAAAGTGTGGTGACTTCGGCGTTTGCGTTATCTTGCTGCAGTCTTGTTATGAACTTTCAGTCTTGTCATGCTGAGCTTACTGCAACTTTGCAGGTTTACAAAGGTAGACTGGTGAAAATTATCTGCTAACTAAAAATGCTATGTGTGTCAGTTTTGAGAAACCGTTGTTAAATCAGTAATGAATGAGTTTTCTTTTCCATAATAAACAAGAAAACGTTTTAGCTTAGTATGCCTATTGATAAATATATTGTTATCATATGATTTTGACATTTTTGTGTTTGTTGCTCAATTTGGTTGGTTTGCTGGTTGATTGGTTGGTTGATTTTTGACGGCCGATTATCTACACTAGGGATATAGGCCCGAGGGGGGAGTGCCCTCCATGGGGGGTCTTTCTAAGTGAACCTAACCCGTATTTACGCATGGAAATCCATGGCTCGAAGAAAACCACGAAAACTCCGAACGATTAGGCCGACGGGCGCGATTGGGATCGAACGCAGCACCTCCCGTCTACCAGCTCCGAGAGCAGAACCTCTCAGCCACTGGTAGGGCGTTGCTCAATTTGTTTTGTCTGTGAAATTTATTTTAAAATGAAATTTTAAGAAAAAATGTACTAATATATTCGTATTCTATCGGATTAATGTGCTGGTGGAATTCATTCTGTAAACTGAAAAATGTTTCATTAACGATGTGAAATTAAAATAATGAAGTATATATGAGGACGTGAATTTCAAAACTCCCCTTATCCATAAAATCAAATTTATAGAAATCGCGAAAAACTTCTAACTGCGTCCATTGGTTTTCATTGTCAACTAAGATTTTACAGTGCCAGATATACATGATAAAGCAAGTTTATTTTCTGCAAATTGTAATGTTTTTTCTGTGCAGGTTTACCAATAAAATAGATTGATAGAGAAAACACATTTTTTTTTTTTTTTAAATTTTGGATAAGGCGAGTTTTGAAACTCACATCCTCATTAGGATGAGCGAAGCGAATCCTCTACTAGGCTACACAAACTACATTTTGTCGTACAATTTACAAAAAAACTACTCAGTATTTTGACTTGAAATTAAACATAAGAATAAATTATGATCTGTAGATTTGCAAAATATTATTTTTTTTAGAGAATAACGTTAAAAAAATTATTATTTTAATTAATTTATTTTACATGTTTTTTCCATTACAGACGTTTTTTTACAAGTTTTTTTTTTTTTTTTTTTCAAATTGTAATGTTTTTTATGTGCAGGTTTACCAATAAAATAGATTGATAGAGAAAACACAATTTTTTTTTAATTTTGGATAAGGCGAGTTTTGAAACTCACGTTCTCATTAGGATGAGCGAAGCGAATCCTCTACTAGGCTACACAAATTACATTTTGTCGTACACTTTACAAAAAACTATTCAGTATTTTGACTTGAAATTAAACATAAAAATAAATTATGATCTGTAGATTTGCACAATACTATTTTTTTTACAGAATAACGTTAAAAAATTCATTATTTTAATTAATTTATTTTACATGTTTTTCCCATTACAGACGCATTTTTGCAAATACAAAATGAAACACGTATATTTTAAGACGAAAAAATAAATTATGAAGTTACGATTTCTTTTATGAAATTTTTAAAATGCCTTTTTTATGAAAATTATAGCATATTTTTAATGAGTTAAAATTTGTAAAAATTCAAGAATTTAAATTCAATAATAAAAGTATTTTTCTGTGTTAAGAATTAAATTACACAATTTATTCTAATTATGTGAAATCATTTACGCAGACGATACTTACGCATTTTAAGAGAATTATATTATGATTTTTTTTATAAAGTGGCAACAAAAGAATTGTAAACAAATAAAAGTAATTGTTAAATTCGTTTTATAAATATTTTGTAAAATTTTGCATCGAAAATATTTTTATTTATACCAGTCTTATATCATAAATAAAAAATTCCGAAGAAATTCTTAGTTATTTGGCCGAATTTACATTTCTAAAATTTAAGTGCGCCAAAACATAAAATGACGTTTTTGCTTAATAAATATGCAAGAATAATATAAAAAAAAAAATAGTGTCACTTTCCAATATTTATCTTATTAAATAATGCTTCGCGAATCCAAACAAAGCATGGCTTTTGCTAGTATATATATTTAACTTTTTGCATTTTACCTATTTTGCATGCTTTTCTTTCTTTCTTTTTTTTTTACGATAGAGTTTGTAGATAGATAGATAGGTTGTAGAAATAAATTACATCGTTATATCTTTTATTTTTTAGTTAAAAGAAACGACGAATGTTTTGTTTCATAAAACGAATGTATGAACACCTTTTTATTTCTAAAAGTTTTAGGATGTTTATATTTACAATCTTGTTGCATATACTGCTTCAAAATGCGTAATACTTGCTTTTAAAAATCAGTATTTTTTAATTTATTTCCAATGCATTTTTTTTTCTGAAACAACAATTTCAATTTATAAAATCTTAAACTGATTTTAAAATATCTTAAATTATTTAGTCAATATAATTTTCGTCCCAGATGCGATAAATTTATGAATAAAGCAAAGTTTTATTTTCACCTAAACATTAGAAACTTCAAAAAGCTATACATAGCGTTAAAAAACTTGGAGTTTGTTAAAAGGAAGAAAATCAAATATTACAATCTTGACATTGAAAAATGTAACAGAATAAAAGTAAAATAAATCAAAAGTACGGTAAGGTTCAGTTTCTAATGACAAGAGGCGCTTTTTACCCGGCTGTCAAGAAGGGTTATGTGTTTCACGTGTATCTAGGTAACTGGATTTCTTTATACCCTCGAAACATCCCAACGGCTGGATGGATTTTAATAAATGAGGTCTCTATCGATTCGTCTTAACCGTCCAATGGTTATAGGTTAGATTTTGTTTTTATAAATTCAAAATAGCGGCCGTAAAATACAAAATGGCGGTAGAGACGAAAAAAATTTTTACGCACCCTATTGAGTGGCATATCACTGGATAGGTCTTTCAAAAAGAAGACGACGTTTCATTGACTATTTTCCAGTCAGAAGCTCCGTTTAAAAATTACACAACCTGGAAGTTGTGTAGGTAGGATCTCTAGCTTTACTGCAACTCTAACCTTCATAAACATCAATAGGCCTCATTAAAACAGTGTTTATAGATAGGAACTAACAATTAAACACAACTTAAAAGTCATCAATACAAGTAAATAATAAAATAGGTAAGTAATATAAAAAATAGTTTCACATTGATGAGAAAAAATAATTAGTTCTCTTTTTAAGCAGTCGGGTTTTTTGATTTTTTTTAATTTAATTGTTATTAGATTACTTAATATTGTTGACAAAACTTTGACTAAGTGATTTTATGCTGATGGAATTTGTTGCGTAGACTATATCTCACAATACAGGCAACAAATTGTAATACACAAGACCAACGCTTTCTCGGTAACATCATGCTTATTACTGAAAGTAAACAAGTCAGAAATTGTGTGTGAAACGAGTCGAATGAGGTGCGTTCGTACTGTAACTAGTTTTCTAAATATTCAGATCTTGGTGCAATAGCTGTAGCACTCTTGTGCAAAAAAGCACGAATACAAAATTTATTACGATTATATATATTAAATTCAGTAATACGGATACTGAATAGGACTCCATCTTAAATAGAACGTAATCACCAAGGCAACCTAGAATCTTTACCTATCGTGGGATATCATTGAATTAATTACGTATGATAGGACTTAATAGAATTAAGAAAACGTTTAATAACATCTTTTTAAGTTTTGATTCGATTTTCATAAAATTTGAAATGACTCGACAAAATTCTGCAACGATTCTATATGTTAAATTTCAAACCATTCGATTGGGTTTTGCGCTGTTATATGCAGACAGACGGACGGACCAGATGACGACTATAGGTTATTATATAATTACGAACGCACCTAAAAAGGCAATTAAATGACGACACGGAAAAAACTGTTTTGTGAAAATTACTAAATTTTGGTTCATATAGATCCATCCCAATATTTTGGTTGGAATAATTAAATTTTGGTTAGATTAACCAAATTATTTTGTTAATTCAGCAAATCGTTTGGTTAGTCCACCCACAATTTGGTCATTCCAACCAAAATATTTGGAGGGAGCTATATGAACCAAAATTTAGTAATTTCAACAAAACAGCTTTTTCCGTGTATGTTGATAAACCTATACATTTGAAAGTAAAATTCTGCTAAAATCCCAACCTTGGGTGCCTTTCTTACTTTTCCCAAGGTATGGCAAATCTTGCGAATTGCCCCTGGCATTTTTTTCCGGGAGGGGGTTTATAAATTAACATAAGATTAATGTAAATTTCACTAAAATGCTATTTTCCTGTTCTTAATATCTCATCCTCATTAATCCCCAGGTTCTGCTCTCGAAACTGGTAGACGGGAGGTGCTGAGCTCGAACCTAATCGTGCCCGTCGGCCTAACCGTTCGGAGTTTTCGTGGTTTTCTTCGAACCTTGGGAAACTTTGCGTAAATACGGGTTAGGTTCCCCTAGAAAGACCTCCACGGAGGGCACTCTCCCTTGGGCCTATATCCCTCGTGCAGATAATCGGCCGTCATAAATAACGCCAACACCTCATCCTCATTAAAATAGATTTAATTGAAGACATAAAATTCACCAATGAGCGAACAAAGTGTCATTTGAAGAAATTTAGCACAGTTTTTAATTATTTTTTGTGACCTTCCAGATTTAATCTAGCAGTTAATTTTCAAGATTTGGCTATATTTAGACACGTTTTTATGCCAGTCAAATTTTGAATGGAATTCAGAAGTTCGCGTTAAAAGATCTTCCATGAAGTCACTCTCTTAGTAAATAATGCAGAAATGTGTTATTATATCAAATGACTAAACTTTTAGACCCACTATAGCAGTCTCCAGATCTTAATCCCATTGGACATTTATGGCATATCTCAAGAAAAAATTAAGTCAGAGAACCACTTAAAAAAAAGCAAGTCGGAAACTGCAAGTCAAATGTTGCAAATGACCGCATATTCGTACTATAACTAGTTTTATAAATATTCAGATCTTGGTGCAATAGCTGTTGCACTCCTGTGCAAAAAATGCATGAATACAAAATTTATTATTACGATGATATATATTAAATTCAGTAATACGGATATAATAGGACTCCATCTTAAATAGGACGTAATCACCATAGCAACCTAGATTCATTATCTATCATGGGATAAAATTGAATTCATTACGTATGACAGTATTTAATAGAATGAAGAAAACTTTTATTAACATCTTTTAAAGTTTTGATTCGATTTTCATAAAATTTGAAACGACTCGACAAAATTCTGCCACGATTATATATATATATATATATATATATTAAATTTCAAACCATTCGGTTGGGAAGTTTTTGCGCTGTTCTATGCGGATAGATGGACAGACAGACGGACTGACCAGACGACGATTCCAGGTGCTACGTATTTATATAATTATGAACGCACCTAAAAAAGTTAAAGAAAACTGTGTTGGAAGAATAGCCTAAAACCTGGCTTCACATCATAACAAAAAAATCTGGTAAAATAGATGCATAAAATATTAAAGAAAGTGTTTTAATGCAAATGACATCATACGAAAAACTACTTTAAAAGAATAATTTACTTTTTGCACTTAATTTTTGTTATTCTTATTTTCTGTTTACTTTCTTTAGACTCATAAAAATGCATATACTTTTGATTTAAATTGAATTATTTCTCGTTGTATTTTCTTTTGCTTAATGGTTAGTTTATGAAGTGTTAAACTCTTACTAAAAAACTACTTAATTCTGCATTAATACTTCTATCCCACATAGCATTTTATGTTTGCAGAAAATTTGCAGAAGTCTTGCTTTGAAAACTTACAAAGTTGCAGCAAGCTCAGCATGACAAGACTGAAAGTTCATAACACGGCTGCAGCAAGATAACGCAAACGCCGAAGTCACCACACTTTGAACTTGCGGTTAACGTGTCGTGCAAGTTAAATTCGTGCTGTATCACATTTATTGCAAATTAACGGCAAACAAGTAATCAAAAATACTGCGAAGTAGTAATATTTCCATACCACAATAACTGTTTACAACTGTTACACTATAAGACCCTTCGAAGGGGTCTATAGACCTGTTAAGGTGCATGCATCGTTTTTACCCCCCATAAACAAGTTAGAGTAATATTTGTGCTTTTCAATTCGAGCCTTTTTTGGTATTTGAAAAGTATAGCGTTTAAAAAAAGCGGTGCCGTCCGAATAAAATTTCTGCAATTTTTTGCGTATCTGCTGATGTCTATTCTCTCAACAGAGGGATTTTTTGCTTTCGTCACTTTCGCGAATTAAAGACAGTCTTGCCATCAGTTTCACAGCAAACTATTCATGCAAGTGGGTAATGGTATACCTTGCGGGAGATTTGCTGCGAATTTCTCGATTCAAATTTGTCACGGCAAGATAATATCAGAAAAAATCAAACTTGCTGCTAATGCTCATGCTATCTGGGATTATACATAAGTCTATAATATATTTGTAATGAAACACTGAATATGTGAAAAGTGGGTGTTTATTTTTATTTATTTATTTTCTTTTACCTGCACTGTAAGTGTGTTTTGTTTTGTTCTGAAATATCTATATATTTAACTTTAACTTTTCGTAAGATTCAAATCGCTCTTCTAGAGTTATTGTCCTGTTATTTTTATACCAATTTAGCAGTGTCCCATGAGTTAGGCTGCATTCAGACTGCATTTTAAAATTCTGCGACGAGAAATTATACAAAGTCCTTCCTGGTCTTTCTTTTCCAAAGACTCTGTAGTCATCAACAAAAGAAAGGGGTTGCGATAAACATGTCAAAGAGTAGCCTTCGTGGTACTTTCCTCTCCGGAAAGAACAACAGATAATTCACCTCATCAAAGAAGCCGGCAGACGATCTGCCATCGCAGAATGCTATCTGATAGCACTTTAAATCTAGCTTTTTATTCTTATTTCGATCAAGCAATCTCGGATACCGCTCGCTAAGTTTGGCAGTTTGGCGTATTTTTTTTTTATTCAGAAAATTAGAATTCATTTCGGAAATTTCGAAAGAAGAATTTTTACTTTATGTATTCACGAAATAATTGACATTAAATAAATTAAAAATTACGAGTCAGAATTTCTGGTATGAAACCATAATTTCTGAATAAAAAAGGGAGCCAAATCTGGCAACGCTGCCGCTCACTATAGCTATCCAACAATTTCTGTGACATTAGTTAAGGGTGAATCCAATAAGTTTAAGGAATATATGCTACTCGAAAGGACTAATGTACTTAAAATACAGAGTGTCCGAAAATCTCTGGACACATTTTAAAATTCAATATAAAATCAAGTAATTGTCGTACAGTAGTGCGGTTTGGACTAAAATCTTCTCAAGATCTTCTCAAGAGGAAAAGTTTTCTTCAAGCAAATGAAAATAGTTACACTGGTTTCCAAAAATTAACGAAAAATACCAAAAGTAGCGATTACTCAAAATATTACAAGTAGATTTTAATAAAACTGAGACACAATGTACAACACATAGTAAGATATAAAATAACATTAAAAGAAATTACCAGACGATTGTGGTGTTTCAGAAATTAATAAAATTATAAAATAAACAAAATAAATGTGTCAGTTTGGTATAGGAAAAGTATCTTTAATATGGAGTATGATCACCTCTAGAAGCAATACAGCACATACAGCAATGTGTAATACTGTTAATTATGTGATCGATAAGTTCGCTGGGAAGTGAGAGCCATTGCTCTTGTAAAGCAGTTGTAAGCGTGGCAAGGGTCTGAGGTGGGGGATTGAAAGCACAGGGCTCCCAAACGGTCCGCCAACTGAATACCAATAAATTTTAACAGAAAATTTTATGGTAGGTTTGCGCTAGAATTAACTTTCAAAGGTGGTTCCGGGCCGGTTTGTAAGAAAAATCTAAAAAGAAAATTTTTCTAAAATAATATTGGTATTCAGTTGGCGGACCATTTGGGAGCCCTGAAAACAGAGACACGTCTTCCTAAAGCATCCCAAAGATGCCCGATGGGATTCAAGTTCAGTGACCGCGCTGGCCATTCCATGTGCTGAATTGTTTGGTGCTGAAGATAATCTTCTACGATGCGAGCCCTGTGCGGCCTAGCGTTATTGCCCTGAAAAAGGAAATCATTACCTATTGCACCGGCATAGGGGTGCACATAAGCATCAAGAATGTCATCTCTATAGACGTGAGCATTCACAGTTCCACGTGGAAAGATATGGAAGTCTGTTCATCCGCCCAAAGAGATACCATCCGAAACACAGACACTGCCTCTTCCATACGAATCTCTTTTACGAATGTTTGATGGATGATATCGTGTTCCCTTTTCTCTCCAAATCAAACAATGCCTACTGTCGCTTTGGAGGCTGAACTGGAGTTCATTTGTGAAGAGAACACGCCTCCCTTGATCAGCCGTGCAGTGGACATGTTGACGTCCCCACCTTAAACGTTCCCTCCGGTGACATGAGGTGAACAGCACACAAATGTCTGGTAGCATCGCGTAAAGACCACCTTCATGAAGCTTTCTACGCACAGTAGACGTTGATACCAACCTTCCAGTGGCTGCAACAAGGGAAGCTCTAAGATGAGAGGGGGTTGCTGTTTTATTCCTTCGTACACATAACCGCAAATATCGGTTATCGGCGCTTGTCGTAACTCTTGCCTGTCTTTGGCTAAACCTTCTGGAGTCCAAACCAGTGGTTTGAAATAGTTTCCAAAGCCTATGAACGACAGAAGAACTCAGATTTAGCCATCTGGTCACCT
Organism: Maratus speciosus; assembly: GCA_963932465.1. Classification (NCBI taxonomy): domain Eukaryota; kingdom Metazoa; phylum Arthropoda; class Arachnida; order Araneae; family Salticidae; genus Maratus; species Maratus speciosus. Next base: position 574,743,318 of record OZ010787.1, read on the forward strand.
CTGTCTGACATTGGCCTACATCCAATCTTCCAATTGCTCTATATCGCAATTATGTGGACAAATGACACCTCAAGGCCATACTAATGAATTAGATATCTCAGTTTTCTTATCTCATAATCACAGCGACACCAGCAGCCGTGCTCTCTAGCATGCATTTTTATGCGCACAGATGACGCGATCCGATTGCAGCACCACTAATTTGCATTTTGTAATTTTAATCAGCATCTTTTAGTTAACATCATATCCAAATTTCAGACGGATAGGTTAATTTTTGAACGAGTTATCGCTCTTTTTGTGATTTTTCCTTAATTTTTGGAAACCAGTGTAGTTCCAGATTTATATCATATCATAGATTGCGCCATCCTTTTTTCCTTAACATGATTTTTTAATGATTTTCGATTAATTTTGACGCTGTGACACAGAAATGACGACTCCCACCGTTGGGTGTGTCATTTCTGTGTCAGAGCGTTAAAATTAATCTGAAAATCAGAAAAAAAGCATGTATGTCTGAAAGCAAACATATGGGCAAGTGGCACCAGCTGTGATCGAAATTCGGAACTAATAATTGTTATTCGCTTGCAAAAAAACTTTTCATGCTGAGAAGAATTTTAGTCTAAATCGCACCACTGTACGACAGTTACTTGATTTTATATTGAATTTTAAAATGTGCCAGGAATTTTCGAACACCCTGTATTTCATGCACGAGCATTAAAAAAATAAACAGATTTAAGTATTTTTCAAATAATTTTCATCAACATCGCTAAATTATTACTACACTAAATATTTATTCTAGTAAATATTTGAAAATTTACCAAGATAAGAAGATTTTTTTTTTTTTTTTTTTTTTTCTTTTGTAAATGTAAGTTTCTGTTGAAAGTTAAACAAGCATTTTTCACATTTTGAAATTTAAGAACGGCGATTTTAAAACTTTTTTGCTCCACGGACGTTTTGGCCTATAATGGGAAGGCTCAGTCGTAAGCGGGCGCTATTTTCAACTTTCGAAATTTCTTCCATTCATCTGCTTAGGCTTAATATAGTGAGGACTGTTTCCAAAAAATCCGCACAAAGTTTGCAGTTATGCACAATTATAAACAAATATTAATCAGGCGAAACTTGGGCGTAAAATGTTTTTTTTTTTTTTTTTTTTTTTTTTTTAATCGTATATAAGAACACTCCCGGTTAACCGAAATTTCAACAAGTAATCTGTGTTTTCTGAGAATGGTGTCAAAAAAGGAGTGTCTGCGTACGCGTGTGTACAAGTTGTACGAAGGCAATATTCATCATGGGAACAAGTTAATTGTGAACTACTTTTTTTGGTCAAAAATATCCCCAAACAAGCTACATACGATGTTCTACAACGTTACTACAAGGGACTCCTGGCCGAAAAACAACCGGAATTGGTAGGAAGTCACAAAAACTCACCAAGACAAAGTTACAGGAGCTAAAATGACTGTTTGGCAAAAACGGCAGAGTATTAATCCATCTCACGAGTGCAAAATTCAGCAATTCATCCAATCGCCTACATAAGACAATCACCAAGAAACTTAACATCAAATATCAAAAGAAAAGATGGTTGGTTGGTTGTATTTATGACGGTCAATTATCTGCACAAGGGATATGGGCCCTGGGGGGGAGTGCCCTTCGTGGGGGTCTTTCTAAGGGAACCTAACCCGTATTAACGCTTGGAAATCCAAGGTTCGAAGAAAACCACGAAACTCCGAACGATTAGGCCGACGGGCGCGATTGGGTTCGAACCCAGCACCTCCCGTCTACCAGCTTCGAGAGCAGAACCTCTCAGCCACTGGTGGGGCCTCAAAAGAAAAGAATCAAACCAAAATGCACAGGAAAGCAAAAGGTTGCCACAAAAACCAACCCACATAGCAATTTTAATTTGCAGAAAACTTGCAGCAGTCTTGCTTTTCAAACCTGGAAAGTTGCAGCAAGTTCAGCATAGCAAGAGTGAAAGTTTATAGCAAGACTGCAGCAAGATAACGCAAACGCCAAAGTCACCACACTTTGAACTTACAGCTAACTTGTCGTACAAGTTAAACTCTTGCTGTATCAAACTTATTGCAAATTGACGTCAAACAAGTAGAAAATTTAGTTCTGTCATGACTAATTATTTGCCAGCTAGTAGAAAATTTAACTTTGCCTTGTCAAAAATAAAACCTTATTGAAAAGTTTTAATCTTCTAATGCCACACTATACGTTTAACTCCTTCAGGTCTATTGATGCATACATGCTCAGAAGGTACATGCACCGTTTTATCACCATTAATAAATACAGGTAATATTTGTACTTTTAAATTTTAGTCTTTTTTGTATTTGATAAGTAAAGCGTTTAAATAAAACGGTGCCAACCGAATAAAATTTGTGTAAGAGATGCAGTCCCGAAAGGGTTAAAAATCATAGACTCGAATGGGGTTAAAGGCAAAAATAAATAAATAAATAAATATCAATTAAAACGATACTTCAGAAAAATCCAATAATATTGAGAAAAATTCATTTAAAAATTAAAATTTTCAATATAAACTTAAAATGGCTAAAGACGTAAACATAACTTAGTAAATTAACTCAACTTTTCAATTTGTAAGAATTTTTATATGAAATATGTTGTAGATTATAGATAAAATGTTGCTTTACAAAAAAATAACTACATTTGAACAGTTAAAAGAATAAAAACATTTTCTGGGTTCCTTAATTTAACCAATCAATGAAAATGAGATTCCATAATGGCAACGATGATATGTGTGTCTTGCCTTTGAGTAGCACCCAATTTCTGCAATTTCTGCGCATGTGCTGATTGTCTATTCTCTCAACAGAGGGATTTTTGGCTTTCGCCACTTTCGTGAATTAAAGACAGTCTTGCATCAGTTTCACAACAAACTACTCATACAAGGGAATGATGGTTACCTTGCGAGAGATTCGCTGCAAATTTGTCAAGTCAAATTTATCACGGCAAGATAATATCAGACAAGAATCAAACTTGCTGCTAATGTGCATGCTATATGGGAAGTGTGGTCGCTTGTTCTGAAAATCTCTGATTGAGCATTCCTCTTGGATGAAGAGTCATATTTCCCGCTCACTCCCTCCAGTTTTAACTATAGTGGTGGATGCTACACGTCTGACGTCTGCAGGACACAAACTATCACCAAATTCCCTACTAAAGCAAAATTCGAAGACAAGATCCTCGTTTGGATTGCGATGGGTCTGAAAGGATTGAGACGTTCGTTCATCCAAAAGTTGGGGCTCTCTCCCACATAGCATTTTTAGTTTGCAGAAAATTTGCAGAAGTGTTGCTTTAAAAACCTGCAAGGTTGCAGCAAGCTCAGCATGAGAAGACTGAAAGTTCATAACAAGACTGCAGCAAGATAACGCAAACGCCGAAGTCACCATACTTTGAACTTGCAGCTAACTTGTTGTGCAAGTTAAATTCATGCTGTATCAAATGTATTGCAAATTAACGGCAAACAAGTAATAAAAAGTATTGCAAACATACTGCAAAGTAAGAATCTTACCATAAATCATTAACTGTTTACAACTGTTACACTATAAGTTTACCCCTTCGATAGGGTCCATAGACCTGATCAGGTCTATTGAGGTATACGCATCGTTAAGGTGCATGCATCACTTTTACCACCATACACAAGTTAGGGTAATATTTGTACTTTCCAATTCGAGCCTTTTATGGTATTTGATAAGTATGGCGTTTAAAAAAAGCGGTACCAACCAAATAAAATTTCTGCAATTTCTGCGTATCTACTAATTGTCTATTCTCTCAACAGAGGGATTTTTTGCTTTCGTCACTTGCGCGAATTAAAGACAGTCTTGCCATCAGCTTCATAACAAACTACTCATGCAAGTGGGTGATGGCATATCTTGCGGGAGATTTGCTGCGAATTTCTCAATTCAAATTTGTCACGGCAAGATAACATTAGAGAAAAAGCAAACTTGCGGCTAATGTTCATGCTATCCGGGCTGTCAATGGGTAATGACATTTGAACAAGTGCATTAGCCGTCAAATCATCCTCTACATCCGTAGCAATTACAATTGCGGTGATTAAGTCTTCTGGCCAGGCTTGGCCCGCATTCATCACTGAAAAATCGTTCTCAGCCACCGTCAGCAAAACATCACTTTCATAGAGAAGTCCGACAACCCGGCTAACATTCCCAAAATTTGACCAATTGAGAGGTTCTCAGCGCATCTTACGTCCAAAGTGCATGCTAAAGCTTGACAACAGATAACATCTAGAATTTGATCAATCGAATCAAGTACTGTTTCAAAATTATGGACCTAAATTTTGTACAATGTCTAGCAAGTACCGCCAAAAGTAAAATCCATAATGTCCAACGAAATGATTTAATTGAAACTCTACAACAGTTTTAAAGAGAAATGTGGTTATTAAAGTTACCTTACAGTGCTAATTAGTATTACTTGTCTCGTTTTTCCATAGCTTAGCAGTCAAGAAAAGTTAATGCGGATTTCTAGTCAACAGTCCTTATAATAGCTTTCGTTATAATCATAGATATAGGAAGGATATAAGGGGATAGGTATAGGTAAGATACAGGGATAAGATATAGAGATAAGGATAGGTATATTCCTTATTCCAAGGTTATAATCAATAAGCCGAAGCGTCGAGATTTTAAACTTCAGAAAGTTGCATGGAGGCTCAATCGATCACAAAAGTCGCAGGAGCGAATCGTAGGTATGAAGAGACAGACATATCATTATTTATTTTACATTTTAAACAAAGAACTCTTCTAAAAATTTCCAGATAGGCTACGTGAATCCCTTCTCCCATAATTGACGCCTACCTCATAACTGGAGAGATAGCATATAGTCAGAATGGACATTACCGAGGCTAAGGAAAAACACAGGCCACCGTGCTGGGTTACACGTGTCTCTTTTTTCAGACGCCCTGAGTCACGTGATGCTCAAACTCAGATAGCATTTTTAATTTTCAGAAAATTTGCAGCAGTCTTGCTTTGAAAACCTGCAAAGTTGCAGTAAGCTCAGCATGACAAGACTGAAAGTTCATAACAAGACTGCAGCAAGATAACGCAAACGCCGAAGTCACCGCAGTTTGAACTTGCAGCTAACTTGTCGTACAAGTTAAATTCATGCTGTATCAAATTTATTGCAAATTAACGGCAAACAAGTAATCAAAAATACTGCAAAGTAGTAATCATTCCACGCCCCACTATCTGTTTACAACAGTTTCAGTATAAGTTTAACCCCTTCGGAGAGGTCCATAGACCTGATCAGGTCTATTGATGCGAACACACCGTCAGAAGGTGCATGCATCGTTTTCATCACCATAAGCAAGTTGAGGTAACATTTGTACTTCTCAATGCGAGCCTTTTTTGGTATTTGATAATTATAACGTTTAGAAAAAGCGGTGCCAACCGAATAAAATTTCTGCAATTTCTGCGTATGTGTGGATTGTCTATTCTCTGAACAGATGGATTTTTTGCTTTCGTCACTTTCGTGAATAGACAGTCTTGCCATCAGTTTCACAACAAACTATTCATGCAAGTGGCGGGGATGTATACCTTGCGGGAAATTTACTGCGAATTTCTTAATTCAAATTTGTCAGGGCAAGATAATGTTAGAAACAATCAAACTTGCTGCTAATGTTCATGTTATCTGGGAAACCACAAATGCAGTTGCGCAAAAAGAGCATCACGTGACTATAGCAGTCTAAGGTGAAAGGAACCGCGGCAGCCTGTCTTGTTCGTTAGCCTTGATTTTACCCATGTGCCGTCTGCCGCGGGTATACAGAAGAAAAACACCAATAGGCGTGAAGAACATTTTAACACTGCTTCCCGTTCTAGTCCAAGAGCCGACAGCACAAAAACCTATGTTATCAAGCACAAGAAAAAAATCTTTATTTTATGGAAGAGTAGAAGTAGGGGAATCTAATGATACATGTCTGCCGGAAGTGAAGTGGTGCATAAGCTAAAAATTAATACCACTAGTGGTTGACTCGTAGGTTTATCATTGTGTTTGTCCTACAAACAAAGACATGAAAACATGGAGGAGTGGGAGTAGGAAAACACAATGATAAACCTATGAATCAACCACTGGTGCTATTAATTTTTGGCTTATGCACCACTTCACTTCCGGCAGACATGGATCATTAGATTCCCCTACTTCTACTCTTCCATAAATTAAAGGTTTTTTCTTGTGCTCGATAACATAGTTTTTTGTGCTGCCGGCTCTTCGACTATTCATTCAATAAAGTTTTTTTCGGAGGGTATATACTAACAGAAGCATGGCTGTTTACATTCGTGGGTAAAGTACTTTTACAACCAGGGAGAACAAAAATGTACAACCGAACCAAGAAACTCCACAGGAAGGCTGCTGGTATCGAATATAGCAATTCACGATGGAACAGAGAGGGCTGTACGAATGTCACTCGTTTCTGAAGGCCCCGCCTCAAGATAACCAGGCATCCTCTTTCTTTAGAAGACAGTGCTCATTTTAAAGACATTTGACTCTTTTTTCAAAAATTGAATAATTTCAATTTGGTCAGATTACCTAATCCGCTCAAAAACTGTCATTCTGGTCACCTTGCTTCACTTCTGACTCTTGAGTCAGTGATCTTGGTAATAATGCGGCAGTCAGTTTGTTTTAGAAAATGAGTTAACGACAATGAGATATTGCATAAAGTGAAATGAAATCCTAATATCTCGAATCCGTAAAGCCCCATTCGTTTTAATAAAATCCGATTATTATTTTTTTCTCCAAGGTTTCTTTAAACTCACTGAGACAGAAATTGTCGCATAACTTCTGTAAGCGATCTCCGAATGCGTTTGATCGAAATATGAATAAAAGGCTCGATTAGCTAATAAGATATCCTTTCTGTACCAATATTTCTGCACAGTTTTATTGTAATTGAAATTTTCCTTATAGGGAAGTTGCAATCAGCTGATCATGATGGATGTCAAGGCAGGATTGCTGGATCTTCAAATGAATAAGAATTTCACCAGTATCTAAGTGAAAATGACCGGTTCTGAGAAAGTCTAAAATAAAAAATACGCAACGATCTGTGAGACAGCTTACTGCAGTTAAAGGTTGCTTGACTGGAAGTCTGCTTCTAAGTTCGTGAAAATGAGGACAAGACAGAAAAAAAGAAAAATGCCAATACAGAAGAATGGGAAGACTACAACCTGGACCAGTGGTGCGAATTGAACCCACCTCTCTTAGTGTTAAAAAGTTAAAATTAGGACATTTCTAAATCTTTCGATTTCAAATTCATACGAAATACCAAATATTTTTTGCTTTTATACAAATATCGATACATACATTTATTTATTTTTCTTGTGGGTTGTATTAAAACCTACAATATGCAATGATACAACTACACACATGGGACCTCCGTGGCTGAGTGCTTATGTTAATCCTTTCGCTTACTTTTTGAGAGCATAGTAGATGTGTTCAATTCCCACCACTGACGCAGGCTGTAACCTTTTTATTATTCAAGTATTACAATTTTCAATTGTGTCTCTCTTGTTTTGATTTCGACGAAGACTTACAAGCGAACTTCCAGTCAAGCAGATAAGTCTGATGTATGTGTACCAAGAAACAGTATATTCCATCCTTTTTTTACTTTCTTTTTCTATTTTGAAGTAAATAAAATATTGAAACATTTACATAAATACTGAAATAGATGTTAGGACTCCTTGAAACTTCCATCTTACAAGGGGACCAACAAACATGGTTGGTTGGTTGTGTTTAAGACGGCCAGTTATCAAAACGAGGGATATAGTCCCTAAGGGGGGTGAGTGCCCTTCGTGGGGGTCTTTCTAAGGGAACCTACCCGTATTTACGCTTGGAAATCCAAGGTTTCGAAGAAAACCACGAAAACTCCGAAACGATTAGGCCGACGGGCGCGATTGGGTTCGAGCCCAGCACCTCCCGTCTACCAGCTTCGAGAGCAGAACCTCTCGGCCACTGGTGGGGCCCACCAAACATGATGTCACCGATTTCGATGAATTTAAAGTTTATTGTAGAGTTTTTATTCCTAATTATTCTGGTGAAAGGATTTCTTGAAATGGACCTTTGATTTTGAAAAATTGGGGAGGGGGAGGTCAAAGTTCAGTATTCGTTTTAAATACCCGTTAGATTACCATCATCAGCGTGTACATCGTGGTATGAACGCAGAGTGCTCGCCCGCCAGCCGGAGATCCCAAGTTCGATGCTTTTTTTTTTTTTAAATTAGTATTATATTTCTGTTACTTTACAACTTTTAAGCAAATTTATGAATTGCTAGAGGTTTGAAATTTTGATATTTTCCTAAAAAATAGATTAGGTTTTTATTTTTCATAAAAACTACGGAAATCTAAATTAATTTTTCGTTAATTTATACAGAAAATTTGTTTTCACAAAATTATTATTATTTACCTTTTTATATTTTAAATACAATTCTGAAATAATGCATAATATTTGATTAGAAAAAAAAATTAACAAAATAAACTATCTTTTTAATATTTGGTTTGTTTTAAATGTATTAAAATACGAGATTAAAAATGTCAAATGATTAAATACAAAAATATTTATTATTACTGACATTGACATTTTAGTTTAGTAAATATGCAATTAATCGGGTGACATAGTTGCACCTTGGAAGAGAAAGGGCGAATCTCGAAATTGGGGTGTTGGAAAATCAAGCTCAAAGTTTTGTAAGTAGTGTTATAGAATACGGTACAACTCACTTTAGCTCTACACTGTGATAATACTAAGGGCGAATCGACTTACCTACGTGTTGCCTACATCTATCTGACGCGGAAAAAAAAAATCGATTCTTCGAGTTCGCCCTTTCTCTTCCAAGCTCCTAATATATCATAAAAATATTCGAAACTGAATATGCATACGGAAATTTTTTCTGTATAGAGCATATCTTCTTACCTAGTACTTGTCTTCAAAAGAAGATAAAAAATAGCAATAAAAATAAATTTTTATTTCTGATATTATTATGCAGGGGCGCGCCAGCAGTGTCCGGCGCCTGTGTGCAGAACTTCACTTAGCGCCCTTTATCCGTAACCCCCCCCCCCCCGCAGCATTATTGTCTATGAGGTTTATAAAAACTATAGTTTGTACCGAGTAGGTTCACCCAGCGCGGGTCACGGGTCCCCCATTGAAATTTCCCCCCCAAATCAGAACTAAGATGGGGGTTACTGCTCTGTGAGTTACTGTGTTAGGAATTTTGTCGCTCGTTTGGCTAAATGGATTTAGTATTTACATAGAAAATAAGCACCGTTTTTCTACACGGTACTCCAATTGAACACGAAAAAAGCGTCGTGCAGAAAATAAGTGTTTATTTTTAAAGTTGTACTTTCTCTCTCCTAATAAATATTTTATCTTTAATAAAGTAGAAATTTACGCAGCAAGAACAGGTTCCAAAAAAGTTTTATTTAAAGTAATCTGTAGTTAAAAATTACTATTGTTTAGATGTGGTAATCTGAATTGGAGTTGCGTGATATAGAAATATATGCAACAAATAAAAATACTTATTGATTATTATGTTATTAAAACTAAATGTTACAGTTTTCTGTTTTCTAAATTTAATACACTTCAGATTTACAATATGTATATCTATATGCATTTACAATTGATAAGCGAGTAAAAAAAAGACTTAAATAATTTAGAAAACATAATAATTTTTTGTTAGTTTTGTTTTTGAGAAAAAATTTCAACGTCTAATTTTTATAACATATAATTATATAGACTTTTTACATATAATTGATAAGAAAATGATGCATAAAAACTGAATGTGTTAAATAATTCAAAAAATTCAGCTATACTAATAAAAGAAAAGATTTTGTCGTTCTGTTTGTTGGCGACGGCTAGAAAAATCTACAAACGTAGGCGTCTGAAATTGTAGGTGAGAGTAGTCCAGGGCGGATCCTATTGCACCCGAAGCTCAGATTTTGATTTTTTTATAATTAGCAGATATATTAATCTAAACTCGCAATTAAAATGTGTCTGTCTCTGCCCGAAAAACATCAAGGCGGTTGCATGTTACATCTTTTAAGCTTTCTAACGGAGCAATCCATTGAAAAGAAAAAAAGAAAAAAAAAGAAAGAAAGAAAAATGAAACCTCCAATTCGTGTTGTTTTTTTCCCTCGATTTTCGAAACCCGTTTAACTAACTAAAACACGGAAAAACTGATTACATCAAATTAATGATCGCACTTTTTCGTTTAAAACACCGCAATTTGCTCGAAAAAATATAAATGTTAACCCTTTCAAAAAAAAAAGAAATTGACGAGAGCCGTTTCGGTGTTTTTGAGATTTCCGCTACCTTTAAAAATCTGCATCCGCGCTTCTGATCAAAATACGAAAACATTAAAAGTATCAGACCTTATCTACGTTCATTCTCCATTCGAATGCCGCAATCCCTTTCAAAACGTACGAATTTTTACCTATTTTTAAAAAATTCATTTACGAAACTCACGTTCGAAAATTCCGCTTTTTCTGCGATTTTTGAAATTCTGCGTCGGCTTTGTAAATCAAAATAGGAAAAAACTTACAATGCCACACTACATCGTTGTTAGTTTTTTTTTTTTCGAATGCCGCAATTTAAAAAATATATATACAGTGTGTCCGTTAAGCCATGGTGAACTTTTGATCGGTCACAGGAAATCAACGAAACAAGATGGAAATGTGAAATCTTCCCCAAATAAAAGAAAAACTCCAAGTTTCATACATGTTCAGTGCAGTTCGATGTAGCCTCCATTTGTTGCCCTACACACATCTAAACGATATTCACGTTCTTCCCACACACAGTTAAAGACGTCTGGTGTAACAGAGTGAATAACGTCTGTGATTCAAATGGAGGCCACATCGAACTGCATTGAACAGGTATGAAACTTGGAGGATTTTTTTTCTTTTATTTGGTGAAGATTTCACATTTCTATCTTCTTTCGTTGATTCCCTGTGACCGGTCAAAGAGGTACCATGATTTTACGGACACACTGTATTAACTTTTTCCAAATCGCTTGTTTCCAAAAGTCACATGCGATTTTTTTAATGCTATGTTTAAAAATCGACTTCAGAAATAAAAATAGGAAAACGAAAAATACCAAGCCATATCTACGTCCATTTTCCTTTCGAAAGCCGCAATTTGTTTAAAAATATATTAATAATAACCCTTACAAAACAAATATTTTCCGAAACTCACTCTCGCAATTTTCGTCTTTATTCACAATTTTTAACTTTCTGCACCTGGAATTTTTAATCGAAATGCGGAAAAAAAACCACACACTCTTAACGAGTGTGCATTCATATTTAAGAAGACATCTTCTGTTGAAAAAAATATTAATATTAACTCTTTCAAAAAAATCGTTTCTGAAAATCACTTCAGGATTTTGTCTTTTCGTTGAATACGCACGTGGCTTTTGCTCTCGATCAGCAGTTCTTTTAAAACTAAATATTAATATTTTAGCACGAATTCACCCAACTAACCTTTCAACGACCACAGCATCTGGCCTGATATCTGAATCAGCTCAACAGAATAAATCGAAGGTTATTTATTTATTTTTTTTTTTTTTTAACTGAAGTAAACGCTGCATGCGTAATTATATTCGATTAATTTTTAACACAATTATTAAATTGGTAAATAAATCATAATAGTAAAATTCCAAATGGGTGAATTAGTATTCCAGATTCGCCCGGGATGGCTCAGTTGGTAGAGCATTGGCGGCTCTAGTAACGATGTCCCTGGTTTGAATCCCGGCCCGGACTTTTTTCACCTACTTGGAAATTTGCTACTGTTATGATTTATTTACCAATTTAATAATTGTGTTAAAAATTAATATAATATAATTGAATTGTAGCCTAAAAATATAAATAAAATTTAGATTTTACATCTATATATAAAAGTTAAATAAATTAATTTAGGGAAGCAATTAATTTTAAATATTTTATATTCTTAATGTAAGATCTTATCATTAGCCCCAATATCAGGATCGTTTGGAATTAATTTAATTTAAAAATATAAAGTCAGTCAACATTTGTATTTAGATATATTTAAGGTTATTATCACGGGACCGGGTAGGACATAAAGCGCACGGGAATTTAAAACTGTCTCTCTCTCTTTTTAAAACAAATCTCTATTTTTCCGTGTATATATTACAGCCATTCATTGTAGCTCCTAAGTTATTTATATCTAAATTGATTTTTTTTCTGCTAAAACAATCTCTAGCGTCTAATGCTATATATAATGCTAGTGTTCATGTATTTCAATTTTATGTTTTGAATTGAAATGAACAAATCTTACAATCATCACACTTATTTATCCTGACTCTGATTGGTATTGACGTACACATACAGGAAAGCTACCCCTTCTAAACCTTTGGGAAAATAAGAATTTCTGGATTTTTTTTTTTTTTTTTTTGGCCAAATTTAGCCTATTTTCATCATTCTCCACTCCCGGCACCCCCTTAAGAAAAATCTTGCGTACGCCATGAATGATAGGTTTAGAGTACAATATAGAATAGATAAAAAATATATATATTAGCTTTTCTCATAGGTCTAAACTCTAATGATCTAAAAAAAACACGCAATTTTTGTTCAATACATAATAGTTTCTACAGAAGTGATCATTCTGATTACGTTATTCAACGGCGTTGAAAAAAATCGCTCTTCTGCCGCCTAAAATAGACTTTATATAATGAATGAGAAAATGACAGCTTTAAACCTACTCTATGGAATTCCAAAAACCTTCGCATGCTGCTTCATTTTTATCAATTAAACAATTAAAAGTATTCCTATGGTCACGCCAGTCTCTCCAATTTAAAATATCTCCATTGAACAGAATGTTCAGTTTAGAAGTTCTATGTTTTACATTGTTTCTCTAATTTACTAATTAGAAGACTCAGAAGTAGAGTTTAAAAAAAAAAATGGATAAAAAAGAATTAAATGATTGAGCAGGTTTGTTTTGGGTAAATCTACGAAACATAGTTCAGCTGTCAGGAAAATGTATTATATTTTAATATATAATTAAACTGAGAATTTTTTTTTTAAGTATTTTCTCCTCAACGGAAATTTTTGGCGCCTTTACTACTTCGGCGCCTGTGTGCATCGCACACTTTGCACACTGGGTCGGCGCGCCCCTGTATTATGAAAGTCTAGTTAACGATTTCTTAAATAATAATCATTTTTTCTTATATGTATCATAAGTTATATATGGGATTTACAGACGATTTTTACATTTCCAGTTGTCAATTTTCTTTTATTATCAATATTTGTTAAAATGAAAAAGATATTTTGAAATATAATTTGTTCGTTTTTATTCATCTAAAGATAAGTACATTTGGGACATTCGACACAAGAATTATTATTTATAATTTACACGAAAAAATATATTTCCACTAGAAAATTCCATAAAGTAAAACAAAGAAGTTTGCTGAAAATATAAAAATATATGAAGGTAAATAATAATTACAAAAAAAAAAAAAAAAAAAAAAAAAATCTAGACGTAAAATTGTTTGGATTTTCGTCAGTAGAGATGTTAGTTTAAAAATTAGATAAAATATAAACTTTCATGGAAAAAAAAAAAAAAAAAAAAATCATAAACGTAATTGTACATTTTTCAGGGAAAAAAAATAAAACATTTCAAAGTTGCAGCAATTCATAACCATGCTTAAATGTTGTAGTGTCAAAATCTAAAATTTATTAAAAAGAAAATAAAAAGTCAAGAGGTAGCATCGAACTCAAGACCTCCGGTTGGCGGGCGAAAACTCTGTGCTCACGCTACGAAGTACGAGATGAAATTAGCAAACTAATGGGTATTTGTAACGTATGCTGGACTTTGACCCCAATTTCTCAAAATTTAAGGCTTATTTGAAGAAATCCTTTCACCACAATTATATAGGGATAAGAACTCTAGAACATACCTTAAATTCATCAAAATCGGTGGGCATCATGTTTGGTGGTCCCCTTATTAGATCTGTTTTATTTCCTTATCTTATCATACTTTAAGAGAAAACGTTCTCATTTCTTTGGCAGTATTTTTACAAAATTTTCTCTCGGCTCCTTGTCATAGCCACGAAATGATTTGATATGATTTTATCAGTCAGTGAGGACCATAGACTTAGGCTTGGAAATGAGGGCGTTCACTACTGACTTTCTACACTGACTGTGACTGTGATTATCATATTCCATGGTTACCACGGATGTAGAGAGAAGGACAAACATCAAAATGCTTTAAATATAGTCACTTAAAAGAGTACCTAGTATGGCTGCGATTTTCAGACGTTTGATAACGTAGCGCCATCTATGCTAAAAGCCAGAAAGAGCCACTGAACGGTGGGAGAAGCAAAGCAGATGATAAGTAAACGGTGGTGAGAAACCCGAGCGCCACCAAGCAAGTTTAATAATCTATGTCGCTTTCTGCTGTTCAAAGCCTATTTCGATAATCCGCCTTCTCTCTCTATGCCTATTGCTGTTGCTTTGTAAACATAAACATGCCAGCAAAGATTTTAATATTATAGTTATGTCTACTCTAAATGAGAACCCACCGTCTGAACCTGAGGATATCATCAATAATGATGATAACGGTAAGAAATAAACTTCCTCTTTTCTTATTTTTCACTTCAAATATGGAATATAATTTTAATAATTAAATGTAATTTTGACAGATTTATAAATTTGATTCTAAAATAAGTATATCAATCATACTAGTTTTCATCGGATTATTTTCAGTTATATTGGATGTCTTGTATTAGTGGAGTTGCAATCTGTCTGCTTGATTATTTTATTACTAATTACATATTAATTATATTTTTTTAGAAACATACAATTGAATTGTGGAGCATAGTTGAAACAAATGTGATTAATTATTGAAATAAGAACGCGTAAAAGTATTTTTCGATTGATAGATGTTATTTTAAGAAAATTAAAAATTCAAGATTTGGTATAAACTAGTACTTTTAAAATGCAAATATATTACATATAGAATTTTCAAATAGTCTATCATAAAAATTAAAATATTGTCAAATAAATCTGCATAATGAATCAATAAGTGTGGCGTATATAGTTATATGTAGTAAGAGAAAAATGTAAGAGTTTATATGCAACACAGCACATATAAAAAAGAAGAAGAAATCCTTTTATTTTTGTGAACCGCTTTAGAATGACACGCGCACGGTCGCCAAGGGAAAATTCTGTCCAACATTGGCACTAGGCGCAGTGGCGTAGCTAAGGGAGGGGTGACACCCAATCTTTATTTTGCAAAAAATATATGTACAACGTTCTAATATTTTTGGAAAGAATTGTGAAATAAAATGAAATTTCTAGCGCACCACGCAACAGATTTAATTTTCTTTTCTTGGAGAATATGAAATTTTACACAGAATGGGGTGCCTAAATAAGATATACACTAGTGAACAAAAACAATACCTATCTAATAAATGGGTAGCAAAAGCAGACTTTTAAAGAAAGAATTGTCTTCTACATATAGGCACCGCATTGACTTATGCGGACTTTGGGATGAGTTAGGAGTCGCCCTGTGGTTTCTTGTGTAGGAAGAACCACAGAGTATGGAGATTATTTAAAATCTCCTTACTCTGTGGGTAGGACAAAAGGTAAATAAGGAATTGTACGGTCATTTCCTGTGTTATTGTTGCCTTGGATTCTTTTACCCTTTTTACTTTCTTCTATTTTCAATAGAAGAAAGTATTGTAATCGAAATTTTTTTTTACTCCCAGTTTTCGATGGATTTACGCGTTTTAGGGGTCAGAGGTCCGCAAAAACATGTTTATACAAAATGTCTGTCAGTTGGAGAGTGTCTGTGTTTTGCCATTGTACCATCGAAAAGCGTATAAAATTATGCACAGAATTGAACCAAATTTTTTGTGTATGTTTTCAACTATGGCCAGGAGGTTCTCCTTCAATTTGGAAATACTCCGCCAGAAGAGGGTTCTGTAATAGCGATTTTTGTGCCATTTCCCTTATTGTACCATTGAAAAGTGCATGAAACATGCATAAAATTGAACCAAATTTTTTGTGTATATTTTTGGCTATGGCTAGCAGGTACTCCTTGAATTTGGACATATTCCACCGGAAGGGGGCGCTGTAATAGCGATTTTTGTACCATATTCATTATTGTACCATCAAAAAGTGTATGAAGTTATGTAAAGAATTAAACCAAATTTCAGATTTATGTTTTCGGCTATGGCAAGCAGGTCCTCCTTGAATTTCGAAATATTCTGCCGGCGCTGTAATAGCGATTTTTGTAAAATTTTCTCGATTTTTCGAAGTTTTATTGTACATTGTTGGCTCTGGCAGCGACGGGAACTTCGTACCCTGCTATGACGGCTATTCGCAAACAGCTGATGTACAACAAAATAACTAAAAACTATTGATTGTAATAAATATCATTCATCATATCATTATTAATTATCGAGATCAACTCGTTTTTACTCCAATTAATTGATTGAAATAGAGATTTAAAATGAAAGTCAAAGTTGGTACAGTATTGAACTATTAACATTTGTTATAACTTTTTGAAACATTAAGATGTAGGAGGTCGAAGAAAATTTTGGAATTGGCACATCCAACTACGAGTATTTTTGAAAGAGATTGCATCCACAGACACTATAATCTTCACTAGCCTGTGATTGCACCCTTGACTTCCAGGAAAGCATATACTTTAGGTTGTAAACAGGTAAATCTCATGCTCATAATCAGTGTAATATATTCAACCATCAGGAGAAGTCGGCTGCTATAAATGAGTCATGAGCGGTCAGAAAAGTTTATTTCAAAGCAATTTATTGAACAGACGAATGGAAAGAGAACTTTTCGACAAAGCGCTTTGATTTTGGATTAACTTATTTGGCTAGTTCTCGCCTTTTGATGTACAATGAAAATAAAATTATGTATTATGCTTATAAGATTTCGATTGAGGGAGAATATAAATGCGTATTTTAAACGATGTTAGCAATAACATTTATCATAAAAATATATATTATATATTTGTATTAAAAAAGAAATTGCTTTTAGAAAGGAAAAATTTAGTATAAAAGAATGTGGTTTAAACATTCTTGGATGCCTATTTGTTTTATAATAAAAACATTTGGGCGATTCCGTGGAGAATGTCACACACGTAACGCAGGCTTTAATTTGCATTTATTCAATTATTTATTAAATTTTAATGTTAATTCTGATTTTAAGTGGTATGGTAAATAAGTTATTAGCATATTTTTTAATTTAAATGTGTGGCAATAAAAGTCACAGAAGTATATCATTTAATTTCATTACTTAAAATGTGCTTTTTTTCTACTTCAGAAAAAAAGCACATTTTAAGTATGAAATTAAATGATATACTTCTGTGAGTTTTACTTATACGCATTTAAACTAAAAAATATGTTAATAACTTATTTACCATACCACCTAAAATCAGAATTAACATTAAAATATAATAAATAATTGAATAAATGCAAATTAAAGCCTACGTTACGTGTGTTACTCTCCGCATGGAATCGCCCATTTATTAACAAGTCGGATGTACCAATTCCAAAGCTTTCTTCTATCTCATACATGTTAATACTTCAAAATTCGATAGCACAGTGCCAAAATTAAATGGCAATCTATGCCCATCGTGAGGATTCTAAAGATATGAAATTCCGTGCATTAGTCCTTGAGATAGGGCTAGGACTATCGCTAAAATTGTGCAAATCACACAAAATGCAGCATATGTGTGCCACCTGTTGGTGGTTTATACCAAAACCTAATCAGTAACAACTTATGTCACCGTTTAACTGAATCCGAAGTTTGATGAAAATCCGTGCATTAGTTCTTGAGATAGAGCTATTGCGGAAATCGTGAAAAATGCAGCATAGCAGCGCCACCTGTTGGACGATTTAACCCAAAACGTAATCAGCACCAATTCATATCAATGACTAACTGAATCTGGAGTTTATGAAAATCCGTGCATTAGTTCTTGAGACATAGATTTTGGGGAAATCGTCAAAAATGCTGCATGCCAGCGCCACCTTTTAGACGGTATACAACAAAAACTAATCATTACCAGTTTATATCAAGGTCTAACTGAATCTATAGTTTTTTTTTTTTTAATTCCGTGCATCAGTTCTTGAGATAGAGCGCCCACAAAATTTTTGTCACTTTCAGACAGACAGACTCACAGATACGCATTTTCAAAAAACCATCGAATCGTGTTCAGGACAGTCTAAAACATATAAATCCATCGAAAACCGAGAGTTGAAAATTTTCACGAATCCAGTACTCTTTTCTTGTAAAGATAAAAGACAGTAAAAGTGAAATATAAAGTAAAGAACCTTTCATGCGTTGAATTTTCATGCGTTTTTACTTTCTTCTATCTTTTCAAGAAGAAAGTATTAAATTTATTAAAAATTCAACTTCCAGTTTTCGACGGATTTGTACATTTTAGAAGGGCCTGAACGCGATTTGACTGTTTTTAGGAAATGTCTGCCTGTACGTGACATAAATTTTGTGGGCACTCTGTCTCAAGAACTAATGCACGAAATTTAATAAAACTTCAGATTAAGTTAATACCTTTATATAAATAGGTGCTGATTAGTTTTTGGTGTAAATAGCTCTACAGGTGGTGCTGCTATGCCGCATTTTTTACTATTTCTACAATAGCTCTATCTCAGGAATTAATACACGGATTTTCAGCAAACTTCAGATTCAGTTATACCTTGATATGATTTGGTGCTGATTAGTTTTTGCTGTAAATCGTACAACAGGTGGCGCTGCTATGCTGCATTTTTCACGATTTCTACAATATCTTCATCTCAAGACCTAATGCACGGAATTTTATCAAACTTCAGATTCGTTTACACACATATGTTGTTGCTGATTAGGTTTTCGTGTAAATCATATAACAAGTGCTGCTGCTATGCGGCATTTTTTACGCTATCTCAAAAAATAATGAATGGAATTTAATCAAACTTCATATTCTGCTGTTACACTTTCACATAAATAGATGGGTGTATACTTCTCAACGGGTGTCGCTTTTATGCTTTTTGGGTTGTGAATTTTGTTTGCAATCATCTAAGAGGGTGGGTGCTGAAATTCAATGACTTGTTTGAAAGGTGCGATGCTTATACCTCCTTTTTAAATACCCACAATTCAACCAACATATACCTTTTAGAATCCTCATGTGTAACTAGATTGTCATTTAATTTTGGCACTGTGATATCGAATTTTGAAGTATATGAGGTAGAAGAAAGTTTTGAGATTGGCACATCCGACTAGTTTATTTTATTTAAATATTTTGAACTTTAAATCGCATTTTATTCCATTACATTCTAATGTTAAAATATTTGTTTATACGATACAAATAAATTCTTAATTTCATTTATACGTCTTTCGAAGGATACTTCCAAATAGATTGACTATAACAGAGTTGGCGAACCTATGGCACGCGTGCCACAGTTTTAGTTAAGACAATTTCTCTGGCACGTGAAAAAATAAGTTTTATAATTATTATACTGATTAAATTTAATTTCTATTATCTATTATATATATAAAATCCAAACGGAAATTTCGTTCCAAACATCTAGATTTCGAGTTCTACTGCATGGATTTTGACAGAACTTATACTGTTAGATAGGTATCGTTTCAGGGAAGGTTTTAAGTTATAACACATCGCTCTACGTAGGTTAGTTATAGAATTATGACGGAAAGTTCTGTTATTTTGCACGATAAGATTACCATTTTATTTCTTGGCGAAATTTATTGTTGATTAAAAAAAATGAAACGGCTATTACATCTCGAAAAATAAAAGAAAAAACTGTTACTAATTTTATTTAAAAGAAAAAAAAAAGAATAAACAAATCCGTTTTAATGACTGATAATACTAAAAAACGAAAATGTTTAATTTAAACATGAAAGGAAATGTTCATAATGCTTAAAAAATTACTCAGGGAAAATATTGCAATTGAAATACGATTTGGCTCTTTATCTTTTGCATCAGGTTAAGAAAAAAGCATCTAAAAAATTGATAGGATGATATCAAGGAAGTTTCCATAAGCGCATGTTCCGAAATATTTGAAAAAATATCTTCTCATGAGGAATGTATACAATATTCTTCTCATGACATATAATATGTTTATAAAAAAAATCTGCAGAAGCTTGATTTAGCGTTCGTAAAAAAATAATGAAATTTTAAATTTTTTGGCAATTTAATGCTGGTTGGCGACACAATAAAATTTTGAATGATTCTTTTTTTAGGATAAATAATTTTTAAGTAAAATCTTTTTCTACTCTTCATACAAAGTTAGTTAGATTAAGTTTAACTTAAATAAATACATTTTTATTACTATAGTTTTGTCATATACCTTTATACGTGTATATATATTAAAATTTTACTATCGTAATTATACGGTTTAAAACAAAATTTAAGTTTATTAAATTTGTTCCAAACTCAAAATTAATGTCCGATTCTGTTGTTGCCATAGATACAACTACTTAATAAAAAATGTTTAATGATGACATTTTTAATTAGCTAGCTACATTTAAAAGAAACTTAAAATGGTACTACTTGATTATCCCGTCGACAAAAAAACTATCGCCAAACTATAGGATTAAAGGCCAATAATGGCTGATCGTAAATTTTACATTCACTTTACATTAAAGATGGTACACGTTTTTGTTGCGTCATCAAGGGATTTTTAATTTGACTTCTATTTGTAATTTTATTAATGTTTACAAATTTTTTTATTCTTTCGTTGTTTAAAATAAAAATTTTGTCAATTCGTATAATCTGGCGAGTAGTTTGGCAATTTATATAATTTGGCAAAATTGGTCAACAGGATAATTAAATAGTACCCTTAAAACTTTTCCAGCCGGTGAAGCCATGTAAAATTAAATAACTACTGCAACACGCAATTTGTATATATTATATACACTTACAGATAAAAAATAATACGCTAATCCTTTGTTTAAGTTTAAATTCATTGAGGTTTAGTCATTTAACAAGCAATTTCCAAATGCTTTTAAATATGCATTTGGGAAGGAAATGTGTTGGCTAGCCGAATAGCGTGGAACGTTTGTCTTTTTTGCGTCAAATACTCGAATATATTTCTTTTTTCAGATTTTTACTGAGATTCTGCCGCCAAATTTGACTGATGTTTTACTACATACATGAGTAGTTTTATAAGCTTTTTTTTTTCAAAATAATTTGAGTATGCTCTTTAAGAAGACCTTCCTTGTGAGTAACAATTTTGTTTTTGATTTCTTTTTTTTTTTTTTTAACTTCTCCCTCATGTGACTTACAGACGAAACTAGCATATGTAATTGTAAAAATGGTGGTACTTATGATTTACATATTATATGTTTATTTATTATTTCGAGTTCACTTTTGTCGCCAAACAATTTGATTTTAAGCCAAAAAGACGTAAGCGTAACATAGGTTCAAGCGATGTTTACAATAAAGGTGATTTTGTAAGTGTACGAAAGCATTTTTAGAGTATTTTTTAAAATTCAAATGTACAATATAAATAATATATATAATATAATATATATATAATAATATAATATGTAATAATATATAAAAAAATATATATAAATAGCAATTAATATTTTAAAAATGTAGTCAAATATTTAAATTTTAGTATAAATGTCTCCCACACAGGCACATACATATTGTAAAATAATTTAATTTCAGACATTTAAAAAATTTCTCACCATACGTTACTGCGAAAGCATGTCGGTTTGTTTTCCCCAAATTTTTGACTTTTATAACCTCGAAGCCAGATTAGCTAATATTATCCACTCTTTTTTTAATAAAAAACATATCTCCAATTTCCCTTATAGAAACGTTCAGTGCTTGCAATGCTAAGTTGTAAAGATTATTCTTAAGAAAATGTAAGCAATTATGCGTTATTACTATCACAAAAGAAAACATTTGGCAATAAAAATTGCTTTTTGCTGCAATAAAAATCACTTTTCGATATTCCATTTAATTCGCCATTTTTTTCCCTTCTCTTAGAAAAGTTATTAAAAGATATTGGATAAATCTTCCATAATCAACCATCCTACAATTGACGAATTTACTACATGATGTTGGGAGATTCGTTTATATTTGAAAGGAACCGTCGATGATAAATCCGATTTCAGAAAATTACGCGAAATTTGTACTTAGCAATTAGTAAATTTATGTGTGTGTGTTTTTTTTTTTTTTTTTATTATTATTATGGATCAAACGGATAAAAGAATATTTGCTATTATATATTTTTCATCTGCAGTTATTTTACTATCACTAAAAAGCATCACTTTGAATGTACAAAAAAAAAAAAGAAAAAAAAAATTCAAATGCCAAAGGCGGCCAATGAAACAATATCTGTTCATTTAGCCTAGGTTTAAAAAAAACGTACCTCAGATTCAAGTAAAATTTCAATCTTTATAAAGCAATTTTGGCCGATGCACAGCCCGAGCAGCTGACCATAGTCACAAATTAACGTTTTTAGTTTTATTTAGGCAACAGACTGATGAATAATGACGTTTTGAAAATAACAAGCATGTTTATTTCTCGTTTAATTACGCAAGAGAAATGCGAAAAAAATCTTCGGTTTGCCAAAAATATCCTTACTGAAAATTTTGCATAACTAACCTTATCTATCATTCACAAAGAGTTTTGATAGTGAAAGATCTAAAATTCAATCTACAGCAAATTGACATTATTTAATGGAATGTAGTTTGGCGCGTAATTATCTCTGTTTCTAGCTAACTCTGGCACATTTGTAGCCATACTGTTACAAACATTTCTAACGTTTCACATCAAACTTGGTTGTCGATCCGATTAAGGATGATTGGGAAGATTTTATTGAATGAAAACTAGAGGTTTAGTTTTCTATTTGAATCAGTTATCGAGGTTATTTTCCTAGGTTAATAGTTGCACGATTAAAATTGGTATATAAAAAAAAATAGCAGTTGAAATGGCATTGTTTTAATTTTATTCACACAATTCAGCTTTAAATATCCACTTTTACATGATTCACATTTGTAAAAATATGAAAGTTAAATACTGGTTTGACTGTATTTACTCTACTGGAATTCGAAGATAAGAAACTGTGGAAAACCTGCTAAAAGAAGACATATACCAAATATAATGTAACGTAGAGAGAGATTGTATTTATGTTACCCAGATCCACACATAGCACCAAGCAGAGAAGCCCGGAGTAAAAGAACTAACAAACGAGAGTGAATAACCCGAACATTCTGTAACTTAAATAATCAATCTCTGCGATCATTGTAATTCTCTCTTTTTTAGTAGTGTGGTGATTAGAGAACATTTTAATTTCTGATGACCGTAATGGCCGTATTTCCTTCCCAAACTCTACATGATGTACTAAAGTGTTGCTTCTGAATTGCCCGAATTTCATCTAATGCATCAGATAATATAAAAGCTGAAGGGCGTCCGATGTGAATTCAGAAAATGCGGAAAGACTTTCTAGGTGAAGGTCCATATTAATTTAAAATACAGGGTCGAATTCTCCATTTCGTTTGATTGCAAATTTATTTGAAAAATGGACTAGCGCAGTGGGCTCAGCCTGCTAGTAATGAATAAAATTTTGTTTCATACAGACAGACTATCACAAATAAGGCAATTATTTTTGCATGAAAAAATTTTCTTTTTTTGTGATGTTATGCAGTGTTTGCGACATGTATTTTGCCTTTCTATATGATTTTTATAAAGCTGTACTTTTCAAATTAATTTTTTTAGACAGTCCCTTGAGTAAGATGGCAAATGGATCCAATTTATAAAACTATCAAAATATGAATCAGGTATAAAGCATTCTCCATCGAACATACAACAGCAAAAATCTCATCAATAATTTATTGATACAATGCTTAATGCAACTTGGATAATCATAACTAGATGTTGCGTAAATAATAAGGTCAAAAATTTCTAAAATAAAATTTCGTATTTTTATTTCCTTATCATAGTGAAAATTATTATTACATAAATGAATCATATTTACGAATTAAAATTTTAATTTAATGGTTTATTCAAATATACAGAGAAATAGCATCTGATTTTTTAACTGGTGTTTTGTATAAACATCGTACTTTGCAAATTATTTTATGTCAAAATGTGGCACGTTACTCCATTGATAGATGTTGTTGGTGAATTTTTGGAATGCGCACGTAAAAAGGTTCGCCAATCCTGGACTATAGTATAGAGCGTCAAAAAATAATATAAAATTTTTGTTTTCTTCTTATAATATATATTTTTTAAAAACATTATTACTTTGTTAATATAAAGTTCATAAAAGTTTAAAAAAAAAATGTTAAAATTTTATTTATACTAACGTAGATTTGTGGTTGAAAAAATATGATGGGAGAGAGAGTGTGTGTGTGTGTGTGTGGGGGGGGGGGTGACACCATTTACATCCGCCCCGGGTGTCACCCTTCCTAGCTACGCCACTGACTAGGCGGCAACGAGAGGCTGGATGTTTTGTTTACCTTGCGTGGAGGAAAGAACTACCCGTATGATAGGCTAAACTAGGGCTCCTTTAACTGAGGCTGAATCATCAAGCATCTTGTTTCCCATTGATTCCCATGGGGCGAGAAACATTTGAATGATTGTAAAGTTACAAAAATGTTAAAAATGGATGGTTCTTTAGCAGAAAACTGTTTTAACCTGTTTAGGAATGGGTTTAGAGTATTTAGATTCCATATAAATGAAGAAAACTGGAATAAGTTATGTATAAATGCTTAGAAGAATAGATCTGGAGTGAAGAACTTCACCAAATACTGTGTCAACCTGATCACTTGTATACCATAAACCGGCTCTTCGAATCCAATAGGTCTTGTACCGGACGGATGAGAAGAGCCTAATTTTAAAAGGGAGGACAAAAATCCACACCCCCACCCACCCATTTCTAGAAATTTTGGATTATTCACATTTTATTTATTTTGAGGGGTGGGGTGTTGATTTAGACGGTTGAATTCATTTAATGTTTCTAAAATGAAAAGAATAGGGAGATTATTAATCAAAATTTAAAAACATCACATTTTTGCGGGAGAAGGAGGGTTCAAGAGAAAACAGCTGAAAGTTCAGAGGGAGGTGGGATTTAGATTATTATATATTTATTGTTAGAAAACAATAGATTTTTAATTTTGTCAGCTAAAAAATGAAGGAGGTGGCAAATTTTATTATTTTTTTTTTATTATTATTTCTTTTTTGGCTTGGGGGGGGGGGGGACGTTTGATTTAACAATCCATTATTTATTTACTGATACTATAAAATTACAAATAGAGCAGAAAAAAAAATTAAAAACGAAAGAGTTTTGTTTAACTATTTTATATTTTGAATGCTCAGTTCAAGGGGGGGGGGGGGGGGGAAAGCAAAATCTGTAATTTCAGAAGGTGGAGATTTAAATAATTGATTATTTATTGTGGCAATAAAGTAATAAATGAGCAGGAAAGTTTTTAAAAAATATCTGATAAATCTTAAACTTTTTGGTTGAAACTTTTAAGTTGTAGGGGGGGGGGGGGGGAGGTGAAGAGGAAATTAAAAGCAGAAACACAGAAGGATGTTAATCTTTCTTATTAAATTATTTCCTTTTAAAAAATTTTAATAAAAGGGTTATTTTACATGCCATTAAATCATAAAAGCTTAAATCGTAAAAATATTTAACTTAAGAAACTCATTGCATTTGAAGATTTTTTTTTTTATATTAATACTAACAAATTATATCATAATTTCATAGTGAAAGTGATAAAAACATAGTCCAATGCATGTGAATATATACTCACATTAAATCAAATTTAGTATTAATTCAATTTATATTAGTGTTTCTTAAATATAAATGTGAAACATATCAATAAACATTAATTGATGAAAATTAATTTTTAATTCTAATATAGCATTATACAAAAGCATAACTACATGTAACTATTTTTTTTATATATTTGACATAATTAAATATATTAATTATTTATTCTTATATTTTTGCATTGAGACTAAACTATTATACTATTAGAGCAGCATAACTAAATTCACTCACCACCTTACACGATAAGACGCCAAGTCAGAAAAAATAATTTTCGGGAAATTAAATGGATTCGTGAGTCAGCCTGTGTTACGGGAGCCTTAGTTTCTACCTACCAGTGATGTCATGCTGTGGCATGGTTAACTATCGCAGTTGTGGAGATACCACATCCGGATGAGTATCGCCTTGGCGATCATGCTTATGCAATCCTTGTACATAGGAGGGTTTTTTTTTTCTTTTTAATAATCATCATATGATTTATTTTTTTCCTCCATAATTTCATAAATTTCTTTGATCTAATTTTGTGAAATGGACAATTTTATCATTAAAGTACATTATTCATTAATTTGTATAATGAATGCTACTCATGTTAACTTTTGTTTGAAAATTTCTCTTATCTTTTAGAATCACGCCAGATCCAATTACCAAAGAGTAATACACGAAATCTTATTGGATTTTGGTAAGAAAAATTCAGTTACATAATTTAATCATTTTTTATCGTAATATATATATAGTACTTTTTTTTTTATTATGAGGTTTCATATTCATATACATGTGTATGTTTCTATTTATATAAAGTCAGTGGTGTATCTAGTCATATAATTTCTGAGAGGGCTAAGATATAGTAAAAGTTTCTAAGAGGGAATTACAAGAAATGGGGAAAATTCTGCTTTAAACATGTTTTTATCATGGCAGGTAACACATCTATTATACAATCAATACTAAGATGGAATCACATGGGACTGAGAAAAATTTCGTTTTACACAGGTTTTTGTCTTAACAAGCTAATTTCGTGGATATATTGAAATACTGAAAATTATCTACTAAAAGGTATCTCAATCAATAGTAAATAAAACCGAAGTAAACAGAAAATCTAAAATTATTTAAGAGCGTTCTCACTCTACCCCCCCCCCCCTCTCACACCTCCTTCAGCCCATTCTGGGACTCATTTTGGAACATACATGATGACATTTGTAATACTTTGTATTGAATAACGTGTTTCATTTTCTCATAAATGGGATACATTTGGAATAGCAGCTCACTGATGACTTTTCTGAGACTGCTACGCCCGAAAATCAGCCTAAACTGCCAAATTTGATAATGTTTTCTGAATTCTTTTTAATCATAAATTGTGGTTGATATGAAGTTTTGGTACTTTTCGGTTAGCCGGGCGCCAGTGTTATATATACATATTTATATACACACATGTATGTAAATATACACATGTATGCATATACACATATTGTATATATACACATATATATACAGTACAGAACCATTTATCTGGAATGCTTGGGTCAGATGTATTCCGGATAACTGGTTTTTCTGGTTAACTGGTTGTGCATTAAAGCAGCATCCATTTGATAAGTTTTGTTGAATATGTGTGGTTGTGGCATTATTTCTCACTTTAAATTATTAGATTACTTGGATTAAAAATGAGTGCAAGAAAGATCAAAAGTTAGCCAGAGTTTAAAAGAAGGAAATTTATGGGAATCCCTTAGGAACAAAAATTCTTCTGTTTAATCTGCATAAAAATTAAAATATCTAAAGTACAACTAAATGTGATGACAAAAAATACTAGATTTGTCATCAAATTATACAATTGTTTCAAGCAAAGCCTATGTCAAACTGGCAATGTTTGACGCCTTTTTCTGCAAAGATTCTGAAATCAGTCTATCAGAAATATCATTCCGGATAACTGGTTTTCCGGTTAACTGGTTTCCGGATAAATGGTTCCCATACTGAATATGTATATATACATACATTTATATACACACATATATGTATATATAACACTGGTGCCCGGCTAACCGAAAAGTACCTAAATTTTTTTATATTCAAAATTCAGAATCACTCAATTAAATTTATGATGTGTTTTAAATGTAAATAAAGCTTATTTGTAATTAAAAAGTTACACAAGCATAGAACAACCTTTTTTGTCAATATATATTTTGTAATACTATGGAAATAAAATAACACATCACAGTGCTGCAACGAACTGAATAGCTAGTCTATAACATACCAAGCATTAAAAAAAATTTTTTTTTTTTTTAAGTTCAAGGCTTTGCAGTTCATACTGAGAAGATGTCTCAATCTAAGCATTACCTTAAATCACAGATTTTCAACTGATAAATGGCAAGTGTAGACATTTTATTAATTTTTTTAAATTAATAATGCACTTTTAATCACTACATATCCCATTTTACACAATAAAAAGTGTGTAAAGAGAGCCTGTATATAACGGAAACTTGGCTGAAATGGTTATTTTGTTGTCTCTGTGAAATAACACACTTTCTAAGATAAAAACCTGTCTAAAGCATAATATTTTCCTCTTTTCTTTTGGATTTCATCTTAGCAGTTTTCATTACATTTTGCTAAGCTTTTGTAATTAAACTTGATATTTTCTACAAATTTTGGAGGGGGCTGCAGCCCCATCAGTCCACCCTCTGAATATGCCACTGTGTAGAGTTATGTTAGTTATTATGGTTTTACCTGTTATAACTGCTTAAATTGTTGCCAACTGCTTTTTCTTTTTCACTCATACAAACTAAGGTTATGATGATTCCAAAATATTTATTGTAGTTTTATTTATTAACTGGGAAAAGTTTTTTTTCTCATGGATTTAAGTACTAGTGTAAATTTTACTTGGGTAGAGGTGTTAAAACTGGGCGCCAGTGGGCCGATTGTCACCACTAAATTTTATTAGATTTCTTTCCCTAAATTTTATTAGTATTCCTATAAAAAATAACTGATAAAGTTTAGTGGTGAGAGTCGGTGCATTGGAGCCTAATTTTTACATGCCTGTATGGGTTTAAAAATCGCATTTGTTTATCACTCCTGATTGTAAATGTAGTAAAAATAGACAAAATTGCCACAATATTTGGATATGTTTTTGTCTACTTACTGTTTTTGTAAAATGACTCAAAATGAATATGTTTCTGATAAGGACACAATAATTACTCCTTTGAAGATGATCATCATATAAAATATATATATATATATATTTTACAGGGTTACATCAAAACTTTAAATTATCAGTTATCAGATATTATATTAGAGGTATATGGTGTTATTTTATTTCTTTTCTTGTTTATCAGGCTTCTTGGATTATGTAATAACTATGGGTACGTAATTATGCTGAGTGCTGCTCATGATCTACTACATCCACATTTCCATGGTAATTCTGTAAGTTAAAAGGTTTTTATCAGTAAAATAATTCTTGTAATTTTTTTTTTCACAAAAATCCCATTCAGTCCTTTTTGATAACTATTTTACTGTGTATATATATATTCAGGGTGTCTAACTGGATAACCTGGAAAAGTCAGTGAAATTTTTATGTGCTAGAAAAGTCAGGGTGGAGTCATGAAAATTTACCATTTCTGAGAAAAAGGCAGGGAAATTTGAAATTTTTGAGAAAAAGTCAGAAATTTTTTTTTTTTATTTCCAAAATATATCCGTGGCCGAGAGGTTCTGCTCTCAAAGCTGGTAGACAGGAGGTGCTGGGTTCAAACCCAGTCGCACCTGTCGGCCTAATCGTTCGGAGTTTTCGTGGTTTTCTTCGAACTATGGATTTCCATGCGTAAATATGGGTTAGGTTCCCTTAGAAAGACCCCCACGGAGGGCACTCCCCCCCCCCCCTAGGGCCTATATCCCTCGTGTTGATAATTGGCCATCATAAAAACAACCAACCAACCAACCAAAAAATATCCAGGAAAATTTTTCTGATTATAAAACTAAAAATTTGAAGTACCAGGAATATCTAACTTTGCTCTTCAGAAGTACTGCAAAGACCAAAGAGTATTTCAACCTCTCATGCAATTGTCTACACCCTTTCAGTTTTTCCTCGTAACTCAGAAATTTTCAATACCAGCTTCATTCTCACTGAATCTTTGTACATTTTTGTAAGATTATTTAGGTGATTCAGCTTGTTTCTTTGTTAGGGAACACTTGTTAGTTTTATTAATTGAATAATTATAATTCTTAAGTTTGGTTAGTTACAGAGCAGCAATATTACTTACAAAGAAAAATGTGGTTATTATTATTATTAAAATATGTGAAAGCATTCTGTGACTGGTGATAAAGAATTTCATGCTGAATGGTTGTTCATCCTATGTTTAGCATGTTAAAAAGATTCTCATTAAGAAATATAGGAGTGTCAAGCAATTATTATACAATTTTTAAGATTTTTTGTATGTAGCGTCACAAAATCTCGATATCTGGAAAAATTGTTTTTATTGGTATGGAAAACTTGGAAAAGTCAGGAAAATTTGTAGCTCATTTAGAATAGACACCCTGATGTATATTACTTCTAAATAAATCAAATCATGTGTAGTTTTTCGCTCCCATTCTATGTGCAAGCTTAATCGTTTCAAGAGTTTGTTTGATCATTGTGTCAAATACTGTAGGAGTGAGGTTTTTTGAAAGGAATTTTTTAAAACTTTATTTTACAATATAAATGCATTTATATCTACTGATTTTTTGCAATACTATCACATTGTTTCACACTTTAAGTGGATTACATTTATTTTGTCATTATGCTTACATAAAGTGTCTTTTTACTGCTCTTCTCATGCAATAAAGTATGAAAATGTATATATGGGTGCTTACCTGCTTATCTAGTGCTTAGGGCTACAAGACAAAAGGTGCTAGATTTACATCCTGACTCAGGCATGGATGTTTGTAGTGGATCAGATTCTACTTTAAACAGATGTCCCAATCTTTTTAGCTCTTGTGTGCAAAAGATGACCATAGTGCAACCAACCTACACTTTAGGTCACTAAATATATATGTGTGTATATATATATACAGTACAGAACCATTTATCCAGAATAATTGGGTTCAGATGTATTCCGGAGATAACTGTTTTTTCTGGATAACTGGATGAGCATTAAAACAACATGCATTTCTTCAGATTGATAGAGTATATTGATAGTGATTGATTGGTAATGTATAAGTAATTATAACATTGTTTCTGATTTCAAATTAACTATTAGATTACTCAGACTCAGACTAAAAATTATACTCAAACAAGATCAAAGATTCTTATCAGGGTTTGAAAGAAGGCATTTTATGAGAATACCTTGCAGACAAAAATTATTCTATTTCCTCTGCATAAAAATGAAAAAGTCAACTATCTAAATAAATATGCTTCCATTTCAAATCCTAGATGTTGACATCAAGTTATATAATACATGTTGTATTGTTTCAAGAAATGCACATGTCAAATTAGCAATGTTTGGCAATTTTTTTTTTTTTTTTGGAATTTTTTTTAAATTAGTCAATTGGAAATGTCATTCTGGATAACAGGTATCTGGATAAACGGTTCCATACTGTGTACATATATATGCAGTGATTGAATATTGTTGGATATTTAGCTGAATAAATTCAGAATAATACATTTGTTCTTTTATTTATTCTGCAACACTTTACTCAAACCCAAATTGATATTTTCTGACACATTCATAATGTCATTTGCATTCTTAAATGCACTAAATTTTCAGATATTCCGATTCACATACTAGGAAAACAAACTTTTCTATGAAGGGTAAGGAAAGATCTTTACAATAATGGTGTCAAAGTTGGAGATTTTAACCAATTTTATAGATGCAACTGTCAGAGAAGGGTCTCAAATGAAAACACTATTTGATTCTGAAGCATATGGATATTAATTTTTGTAAATTTAATGCACATATAAAAATGACTTTATGATTGTGTCAGAAAAATGAGCGTCGTTCTGCAGTATTTATTTTTAATATTTTTTAAGAACAGGCACAAATATATTTAATGCAAAACAGTAACTTTCTGTTGAAGTCAAGAAATGGTGTTGACTAGGATTGAACCAGGGACCTCAAAGTGGAAGATGAGACCCATAGTATGGAACAAAAGGCTGGCTCAATTTTTCTGTTCTAGTGACTCAACATATACTGTTCATCAAAGTTGTTATTGTGAGAGATGTCATCGTTACAGACTCCACTCCCAATGCAGAAGATGTTGGCTTTTAGTTATTTGCTGAAAAGCTTTGTGTGTTGGGGTTAAATCTGTTGTGGTGCTGCCATCTGTTGTGAAGGTTGCATGTTTGTTTCTAAGTCGCCAATGTTGAAGTCAAGAAATGGTGTTGGCTGAGATTGAACCAAAGATCTCAGGACAGAGAATGTTTGCTGTAGCACAGAGCAAAAGGCTAACTCAATTTTTCTTTGCTAGCGTAGTGACTCATTGTATGCTGTTCATTGAAGTTGTTCATGACATTGCTACACTTTCTATTTGTTCACGTGCTGGTTCAACTGTTAAAAGTTTTATTAAATATGTATTTTCTACTTTTTGCAAAATTTTAACTAAGACATTAATTTTGAATTTAAGAAAGGAAAAAGTATCATTGAATAGCAGAAGTGAAGAATTCTCTATATAAATGGAAATATTAACTTAACATCCTGACTTACAGAAAGTCAATTTGAGACATTTAAGAATAAAATGCAAATTCTTCATTTTTTGTGAATAAAGAATTTTTTTAAATAAAAAAATAATAAAGCACATTTAACAAAGGTAATGAATTCTTATATTACATAAAATGCATATGAATTGGACATATATGTAGATAAAATTATGCAATTAGTATTTTAGACTTGATTAGAGTCATTTTCCATTATTTAGCATGAAAATTTTTGAAATACAGTAGACTCCCTGAAATCGGCACACCTTGGGACCAGAGGTTGTGCGGCTTTTAGAAATTTGCAGATTTCTGGTCATTGCTTTGTTTACGTTTTATAAACAGTTATTTGAATATAATAATGCAATCAAAATTATAATGAATGCTTGCAGTATAGTAAAATATTATCTAATTAAGTAAAGTAATAAAAAATAATGATAAAAAGTAAGATAATTTAAAAAATATTTAAATTATTAAAAGTGAAGATCAAGTAAATAATTAATAATGTATAATTATATATGCATAATAAAAAATAAGATGCATTTTCCTTGAATTATTCAATGAAACTTTCCTCTTAAAGGTACCCTATTCACATCATAATCATAAAGTAAGGAGGTTTTATTTCAGTTTTAACCAGTCTTAATAGCCAGAAGAGCTTGATTAATACATAAATATATTTGGTAAAAAGATTGTGATTACCAGTGATATCAGTAATATCTTGATTTTTTTCAGAAATAAATTAATACTTCCATCATAGAAAACCACGAGTTCAGTCATATTATCAAGAATTACACATTGAAAAATATATGGAATGATATAAAACTAAAAAATTCTGTAATTTTGCCCCTGCATCTGAATTGAAAGTTTCATTGTTTACATCTGCGATGATGTACGGATTTCAGGCGTTTGCAGATTTTAGGGCTGTGGATTTGAGAGAGTCTACTGCATTACAAAAGTATATCAGGCTGTTAAAATTTTTAAACATACAAATAACAAAATAAGTCAATTTTAACTGTTGTTTAATTGTATTTCTAGTTTTAAATATTTTTGTATATGCAATTAATATAGATTTATACATTAATATGTATTTATGTATGTGAAGAATTGGGCTGAATGTAGTCAATTGACCTAGTATATTAAAAGAACATGACTCAGGACCTTGTTGCAGGTGAAACTGTTTTATTATTGCATATTGTTGATTAGCCAGAGAATGTCAGTTCGATGAGGTCCCAAGAACCATAAGCTTTTGAGACTTACATTTTTCTGAGGTCGGTAGAACACCTCAAATGGTTACAAAAATATTCTTTCATATGAGGACTTTATTTTATGTTTTATACTCCAACTTCCATTTTCCCTAGCAGAGATAAACTAATCAAAATAGGCAGGCTGTTTAATTTAATTGGATGAGTATCCTTTAATGGTTGTGATTTTATGATGGCAACATGCTTAACTCAAATTTCATTGCATCACCAACAGTCAATTCTAAATTTGACATTAATTGATATTTATGATTTAATAATAAATGTCAATTAGAGAAAAGTTAATTAGGATGTATGACTTAAATGTTACTCATCGTACTCAAACATATTTATTTTGACATTTATTTAAATTTATCTTCTAAACATAATTATTTAATTTTATTTTATTTTCTGAATCTACTAGCTGTCAAATTCAAGGAAATTTAATTAAAATTTATAGCCTAAATATAAACAGTTAACTTGAATTTATCATCTGAAACTAATAACTGTCACATTAAGTAAAGATAATTGGAATTTATGATATTGAGTAATCATCTAATATAAATGCACCAATCAACTTAAATTTTGGTAAATTCATTCCACAAACATTAATCATCATTAAGATGTTTATGATGAGTAATTTCTTTTCTTATCATTCCATATATATATAATTAATATATATATATATATGCAATAAAAATGCATATTTTTAAAAATGTTATTAGTTCATGTTAAGTTTAAAATTAGCCTGAATATTCACCCAAATCACTATTCATTAAATCCATTATATATGGCATACAACTGAAAATGTTAAAATAATTATCTATTAAAATTTTCTTGCCTGAAGGGAAAATATGTTGCTGATTATTTTGTATTTCTAGTTAAAACAGTTTAGATTTTAACTATTCAAAATAAAGATATAACTTAGCCTATTGCTTCTGCAATTTGATCCTATATTTCATATTTATCTACAGTTTTTCTTATAATAAAAATAAAAGGACTATAATTCTAATATGGTGTAAGAGATCTGGTATGGATCTAATATGTGTAATTTTCTTTGTAAGTAATCTTGTAAAATATAGACTAGTTTTTTTAATTACTTAAAATCACTTATTGTCAGTTATGTGTGAATTTCACTATGAACAGTTAGTCTTTCATTTAATATTAGAACAGCCACATGGACAAATTTAACTCAAGTCATATAAACATGTTTTAAACCAGAATTTTTATATAAAATAATTTAATTATTTAACATTGTTGTGTTGTACATATTTCTTTTATTAAGAAATTTCTGTTTGGAAATATGTTTATTTGTCATCAGTGAAATTAATTGTATATTGCACTGCCTTTCTCTTTTAAATATTATGTTAAGTTTAATCATAGGGTGCGCATTCCTGCAATCAATCTTAAAACTTGGTATTGTGGTGCTTTAAGAATGACTTCTTTTACAGGAGAAGTAATCAGCTGATCAGAGGCTGTATTTTGTTGTGATTGCATGTAAAGGTCAAAACTGGGAAATTTCATTACTGGCCAGTGGCCAGTTTTATAAGTGACCACTTTCTTTAAACTAGCGGCCACTTTTTTATTTAAAAATACTAAATAGTAAACTTTTGTTAAAATTTCTATTAGTATTAATCTAAAATTGAATAGCACAAATAAATATGCTAATATAAACATATTGCAACCAGAAAAAATAGAATAACACGATGAAATGCAAAAAAAAATTTACTCTCTCCTTGTAGGAAAGTGGCCATAAGGTGACCTCTGACAGCCGATTTTTTAGTAGCCACTTTTTCTCATTCACTGGCCCTGTGGCCGGTGGTTAGTGCTAATTTTGACCTTTAATTGCTTGAGCATCCACTTGTGTTTCATCTTAAGATATCTTTCATGTTACCATAAAATGGTGATACATTGCAACATGATTTATGCTTTATTTATAGTCTAAGATAGAATTTATGCTCTAGGTTGAACTTTAAGTGCAGGCATCACAGTCCCAGTCTAAGCTCTTTGAATGAGTTTTTGATTTCAGTTATTTATTATGTGTCTTCTGTTCTTTCTTTTCATTACTACAGTTTTATAGGAAATATTTTACTCATATTATATTGCATTTTCTGAATATTTACAGAGATTTTTTTCTTCTTTTATTTTTTCAGTCTGTAGATCATAATGAAACAAATTCTAGTGAGACACGCTGTAATGCTATTTCTACTGGGGTATGAATATATGTTTTATTTTATTAAACTAGTTGAATATTGCATACTTTAAAACTAGATATACAATAGATTTTCTCTAATCTGCAAATGCTTGTAATCTCTACTGATTTTGTTAATGCAAATAGAGAAATTTTAGTACTTTGGAAAGTGTTCGTATGGCAATACATAATTTTTTTATGTGAATCTTTTTCAGTGCATATTGCTACTGGTTATTTGAAATTTAAATTTTAAAAATATTTAATTACCTATTTATAATACTGGAAAATTGTTTCAAACTGTCAATAAAATTTAGTTGAGTCGCATGAATAAAAATTTTTGTTACTGAGATAACAGAAACATGACAAACAGTAATGATGAAGGTTTAGCATTAAAGACAAATAATTTAATTTTATAACAAAACAAATTTCTTGATCTAGCAAGAAATAGTGCAATTTATACTGTCCAAAATAAAATAGTAGAAGAGTCGATCCTTGAAGCTCTGGATTGGCGAGATTTGAGACACAATGGTAAAAAAAAAAATGATTTTCATCATACTGACCAAGCTGTGTATTTCAATAAAACTGTATCCTCTTAGCATTTTATATCACATAACCTGTTTACCTTCTGTATTTATACCAAGTCAATTCCTAAGTTTTGAATCAATTACTGTAAAATTTGAGATCATTCTTTCAATTGATGCCAGACTTGCAGAACATGATAATAAAAGAGTATATTTTATCATCAGTCATCAGAATATCTTTCTGGCTTCAGCAATTTTCCTATAGTGGTCCATTGTGTAACAGTGCTCACATTTCTTCTAGATATAATAAAACAAATAGAAGGAAATGGTGCAGCTTCTGCTTTGTATGCAATTAAAAGAGAAGTGCTTCCAGAATATTTCTCAATCGAATTCGAATGAACACTTTCTTTTTGAATATTTAATAAACCCAATAGAATTATATTGGATTTATGCAATGCATAATTATAAAAATACAATTTTAAAAAGTAACTTCCCTAGCTTAAACATGTAAATGCTTATATTATTTACCTATTATATTGTCCTTTAATATATTATTCTAAAAAAAAAAGACAGTATTACAATAAAACTTCTGATTAATTGTCACCAACCAGACAATGAAAAAGTGACTATACTTGAAAGTTGGCTGTTGCTGTTATTCAGAGGTTTGACATTTAAAAAACTTAAATTATGTCACATTAAAGTCAAAATAATTGACAGTTTTTATTATTATAATTATAAAAGATAATTTTGCTTTGCACTTAAAGAAATCTTTTTATTCTAAAAATATATCTTTCCCTTAAAAAATAATCATAATATTTTTATCATATCTACAGATATTTTTCTCAGTGTTTTTGTCTTTTTGAACTTTCCTATAGAGAATATTAAAATATTCCCACCCCTCAATTTTATACTGGAATATTGTCTTATTATTTTCATAGACATTTCTTTCTATCAATTCTTGTATTATGTCAGGGTAGCAAAAATTTGCAAATTATTATCTTTAATGATATATTCGCTGACTTTCTTTGTTTTTCCCATTTCTGTTTAGAATATCATTCAACTCTAAATAATAAATTACTTCTGTATTTTCGATTCTGTATCATCAATTACTTTTGAGTGCAGATACCAGCCATTAAAATTTGATTTTAATTACAGAATTTCAAACAAAATTACCAAATATATCTTGCATTGTTGCAAATCCTAGTTCTAGTTGAAATATAACAATGAAAATTTTAATTTTATTTTTCTGGCTGGCTGTCATTTGAATTTGTTGTTTAAAGGTTATGTGTAATGTTATCGTTATGAAAGAGATTTGTAAAAAGGACCAGTCTTTGGAAATTACCATTGTTCACAGCAACAATTACAGGAAGTTTCACTGTATTTAAATAGAATTTCTCTAAAACAGTGTTAATTCTTGCAGAAAAATAAAAACAAAAGCACAAACATTAGATTTTTTTTCTTTTTTCACATTAAATATCTAATATAATAATCTGATATCTTTTTCACATTAAATATCTAATGTATAATAATATCTAGTATATCACATTAAATATCTAATCCTTATGATAAATAAATAAAACTGAAATTACTGTTTATTTCAGTGATATTGTTATGCGAATTTCTTGTTAAAAGTAAATTTTTAAAGGTTCTAAAAATGTCATATTATTTAACAATTACTTATTATTAACTATAATAAACATAATAAAAATAACTGAAATTTAAGTGAAAAATGTTATAAAATATTTATTAACATTGTAATAGGTCGTGATAGAAATAGATTTCAATTTTTCTAAATTTTATGTTTTAAAC
This sequence comes from Maratus speciosus, assembly GCA_963932465.1. Classification (NCBI taxonomy): domain Eukaryota; kingdom Metazoa; phylum Arthropoda; class Arachnida; order Araneae; family Salticidae; genus Maratus; species Maratus speciosus. The sequence continues at coordinate 574,781,491 of OZ010787.1, forward strand.
ACATTAGTTCAGTTTTGGATATTTTTAAACAGTAAAAGTCACCATTCCTGTCCAAAATCTCAATCCTGTTGAAGCTAAGATCAAAAATTATTTTGTTTTTAATGCATGTGAAAAAATTCTGAACAAGCGTTAAGTAGATAGGATCTGCAAAATTCTGACCTTTTTGGTCTTAGGCTGTGCAGATTAGTGATGTCCTAATGTAAATTAGCCTGTCTCATATTGTTTAGATTGAACCTATACAGATATGTCATATGTCTTCCAACACATATTCACTGTTTACATTTAGTAATGAACTGATTATCCTGAAAGGGAGGGAGATTCAGAGCTACTGTTTGAACTCCTTTATGTTATCTAAATGAAGATTCCATTTTTTAGTTCCATTAGTTGGGTGGAACTCCATTCCATTAGTTGGGTTTGAAAAAATTGTTTTTTTATGGTTATGAGCCTATTTAATATTTAAAAAATAACTGTTAAATATGTCTTCTAAGACTTAAAAAAAAAAAAAAAAAAAAAAAAAACATACAAAACCCATAGATTGATTTTCAAACAGATGCCATCCTTTATTCCATTGTTCAATTTCAATGAAAATAGTTTCATGGCCCCACAAATTCAATTGGCATTCTAACTTGTGTCATTTTGTACTTCAGTCTTGCAATGTGAAAAATCGTGCATACTGTGCACATGCATTTTAAAATAGGGATACCATCACAAGTTTTCATATTTTTAACTTGTCAAATTTGTAAAGATTTGCATGTTTAGTAGGGGGGGAAATTCAGTTTCATTTTATTGATCCTTCCTTCAAAAATGCCTACTGTTTGGCCTTGCAAAGTAGAATAATCACTTAAAAGAAGAATCTCATTTGTGTGTATGATATACTATTCATATTACCTTTTTTAATGTAAATAGTTTTAGATTTTGCCTGACTCATCTCTTAACCTAAATATTAACTTGGGTTCTTCTAAATATTTATTCTAAACATATTTTAAAGGAAGGAGGGGAGGAGCAAATTTGTTTTTAAATTTAATCATTAAGTGTTGTTTGATTCCAAAAACTTGTATGAACTTTTCTGTTTGTATCATAGTATATAAGCTGATCTTAGATTACAACCTTCCTCATTTAAATGTGTGTAATAGCATGAAAATCACTAATAAAAATACTATTTTTAATTACAGACATTGTTATACTATTTACTTATCTTGATATTTTGCATTTACATTTTGGCTTATGTTTAGACTATGACAGCCTGTAACATATAATTCAAATCCGTATTTAACTGTTCTCTTGGAATTTGATGAAAATTATTTTTTTTTATTATTAATTTAAATTCTCCTTATCCCTAATATTTGAAATTACATCAATATGTTTATCCCTGTTTCATAATTTAAAGAAGTGTTACATTTTGTAAATAAAAGTACAGCAGACTTGGTTTAAAGGGCCGGATAGCCTGGAGTTCTATAAGTACTTGCTTCCTGCTCTCCAACCCACTCCATACTAGTAAAAACATATTTTTCATACCAAACCCCACTCGTATTCTTATTTTCTGACCTTTAATTACAGACATGTACTTTATGAGTATTTGGTATGTACTGTATGCTACATTTAAAAAAAAATTATTATAGAAAAAGGAAGTCTACTAATAAAAATATTATAGATAAATTTTGATCGATAAATTTGTCTAATTTATTAATTTATTGCAGGAGGCATAAGATCATATACCATGTACTTTATGAATACAGTGCATACAAATTTAAAATAAGCAAAACATTTAATTAATAAAATAACCTAATATTTAAAAAAAAGATAGTTTAATCTTATTTGACTTTTTATTGATAAATGACTACACAAATATGAAAAGTTAAGATAAAAGATTCAAAACTTACAGTTTTTAGTTTAAAAAATTATGCTTTTCATGTCATACCTTGTGTTTTGTACGTAGGAAGGTCATATGATCACAGCATATATCTGCTTCCAAAGCTTTAGCAAAGTAATTCCTCAATTTACTATGCAGAATTGTTTTAAATGATAGTATGAAAGACAGATAATTGCAAGCTGAATAGTCAGGAGCTTATTGTGTATGAAATGTGAAATTGTATTATGACTTCTCTTTTCATTTACCATAGCCTTCTGAGACTTTTTGGTGATTCTGTATTTTTATTTATTATTCAAAATAAGAAATATATACTGTTTTTTGTAATAGAAGTCATCTTTTTTTCCTAAATGATTGAAAGCTAAACAAGTTTTTTTCATTGCTATTGTAGGCCATTCTTCTTGCTGATATATTGCCAACCTTGTTAATAAAGATAGTAGCTCCATTCATCGCCATAAATATACAGTATGTAAATTTTCTGTGTTACTAAAAGTTATATAAAAAGGATTCATTTTAAATTGAATCAAATAAATTTAAATTGATTTTTACAAATAAGATGAATTTTTGCAGATGTTATGTTTAATCTTAATTTATTAGCTAAATGTTCAATTCAGTTTTAAATATGTAGTTTTCACTCTAGTAATGAAAATAGTTTTATACTTTTATAAATATACAAAATCTCACAATCTGGCAGTTTCAATTATAAAGATGATGCTTTTGTATAGAGGATGTTTTATTATGATTTAAAGAAACTGAATTAAAGAAAAGTATTGAAAATAAGTATTTATTCAATCATAGTGTGAATATTTGATGATAAATAATTATTCTAGAAGAAATTTTAGTGATGTTTGAGAAACAAAAGTGACAGTGTCAAAAATTTAAGCACAAAATTGTTTTATGCAAATTTTGGAAAATGATGTAAGTAGTTGCACACACAAATGATTTCTGAGTTTATAAGGAAAACCAGGTTGCTGTTTTTGCATTACTAGAAAATAGCAAAATGAGAAGAATCCTCACAATCAGGAGGGATTAAAATTCTGGGTATGAGAGAAACATAAGTCTTTTTCTGAAATGCAACTTCATTAAAAAGTTCAAAACACAGAATTTATCATGTTTTGGCTTATGATAAAAATTTCAAATAAAAATACCATTCAGGAAGGCTATGAATGATGAGATTTCATGAAGGCTGGTACATCAGAAACTTGGCTTCAACTGGTTATTATTCTCTTTCTCAAATTAAAAATACAGTTGGATGAAAATATAAATAAAAAAGAAAAGTGCCCAGCTAAACTGATGGCATTGAGCTCGCAGGCTATTCACACTAATTGTATATTATACTCTTATTTTAAAGAATAATGCAACTCAAAAAAAATAAGTGAAGGGGAATTAGCCCCCGTTTCCCCCTTTATACTTAACCAGTGAACCTCCAAATCTAATCAGGGAAGCTCCTTATCATAATAAACCAGTATACCAAATTTGGAGATAATCGAATAATCCTGCAAAAAAAACCATTTATCTAAATTAAGGGGGTGGACTAGCCCCCCTTTATCCTTAACCAATGAATCCCCAAAACGAATCACGGAAGCTCCTTAACATAATAAACCGGTATACCAAATTTGGAGCAAAGCGAATAATTCTGCATGAAAAAACCTGTTTATATAAATTAAGGGGGGTGGACTATTCCCCTTTATCCTTAACCAATGAACCCCCAAAACTAATCAGGGAAGTTCCTTAACATAATAAACCGGTATATCAAATTCGGAACAAATCGAATGATTCTGCATGAAAAACCCATTTATCTGAATTAAGGGAGTGGACTAACCCCCCTTTTCCCCCTTTATCCTTAACCAATGAACCCCCAAAACTAATCAGGGAAGTTCCTTAACATAATAAACCAGTATACCAAATTCGGAGCAAATCGAATGATTCTGCATGAAAAACCCATTTATCTGAATTAAGGGGGTGGACTAACCCCCATTTTCCCCCTTTATCCTTAACCAATGAACCCCCAAAACTAATCAGGGAAGTTCCTTAACATAATAAACCGGTATACCAAATTCGGGGCAAATCGAATGATTCTGCATGAAAAACCCATTTATCTGAATTAAGGGGTTGGACTAACCCTGTTTTTCCCCCTTTTTCCTTAACCAATGAACTCCCAAAACTAATCAGGGAAGCGCCTTATCACAATGAACCTAAAAAAAATTTTTGAAGCAAATCGGATGTTTCTATCAAGAGTTATTGCGTTACGTTCATACATACATACATACAGAACGGGCGGGCACATTAGCTCTCAGGCTTTGATAGCCTGTGAGCTAAAAACTATTCATGGAAGAATTTTAGAATTGGTATAAAAAAAAAGATTTTTCGATTACCATAATGAAGCTCGATTACAGTGGGCCAAACAGCAAATATCATTTGGTGATAAGTGGCTTAATATTATATTCACTGATGGAAAAAAATGAAATTTAGATGACCCTGACAGGTTTGCATACTATTGGCAAGATCTCTGAAAGAAATCAAGAAGTATATTTAGTAGACAACATGGAAATGATTCTGTACTGGAATGGGGCTGTTTTTCTTTCAATAGTCAGATGTCCTTAACATTCATCTATAGTCATAATAACTGTGAAAACTATCAAGAAACACTTGACAGTCATTTTCTTTCTGTTGGGGAAATTTTAGGCAAAGAAGATTGGATTTTTCAATTTGGCAATGTTTCAACTGATACTTCCAATTCAATATTACAATGGCTTAGGTCGAACATGGTATCAGTTTTAAAGTAGCCAGCCTTTAGTTCTTATTTAAACCCAAAAGAAAACATGTAAGGTATTTTCAATTGTGCAATTTACCAAAATCATAAGCAGTATTGATTTGAACTATGTTATTGCTAACGCTTGTTTTAAAATCCAACTAGAAACAATACAGGACCAGATTTCATCGATGAAACAATGTGTGTTTCAGCTCATTAAACATAATGGAGCAATAATCAATTATTATCTTTTAATTACTATTATCCTTTTATAAAAAATGAATAACACTGTGCTTAAATTTTTGTTGTGTTAATTATTGTATATTTGTTAAATTGTTTGGTTTTAGATAGGATTAAAAGCATAATTGTGTTAAATATATTTTTAAAGCTGCAATTTGTTGCAGATATCAATGTAGATTTAAATTAGTAAATAATTAAAATTTATTTTTTAACTGTTTTTGCATCATTTTTCATAGTAGTATTAGTTTAAGAGGTATCATAAAAATGAATTGAATGAAGATATGCATAATATGTGAAACACTATTGATAGATTTTTTTAATGTTAAGAAAATCTCTCTCACTCACTTTTTTAGAATTTCCAGCCACAAGAGCATTTACTTTTAGTGATTTTCTAAATGTTTATTAATAATCCTCCAAAAAAGTTTAAAAGATCATTCATTATACTTTTTATAGTCAGTCTGTGGTTAACTCTATACTCACCTTCTTATTGTATGTTTTTATAATGTTTGCTGTTAAGAATTTTACTATTTTTAGTAAAATAAATTATTAATAAATACCTGGCAACACAATATAACTTCATTTATTTTATATTGAAAAATTGCCAATTGATGGAAATATGCTCTTCTTAATTTATGTACAGTAATTCTTGCCTTGTTGAATTAATTATTAGTTTAGATTATTTTTATCACAAGCACTTCTGCCTAAGGATAAAAAATAACCAGTAAGCAACTTAAATAAAAGAGATTTTACTTAATTAGTGTAATTTCTACAAATGGTAGCTTGAATGTATATATAACAAATTTTAAGCTTGCAGTGGAGTAAATTTTAGAAAAATATTAGTTGGTATTTTTGAGTACTGATGTAAATAAGCATGATTGTTTTATCTAACATTCAAGTTCTGCTTCATTAATTATCTTGTAAAATAAAGTTTTTTTTATGAACTTTTAAGAAAATTTTGTTTTTGCTACAATGTAAAAAAAAGAGAGAGAGAGAGAAATGTTCCTTATTTAGTAATAAGGTTTATAAAAATATAGTACAGTATAACATCTTTAATCCAGATATTTATAATACTAAAACATCTGTAATCTGAACATTTTATTCTTTTCTCTGTTTTTATTTTCAATTAAAGATCGCACATGAGAATGCATTTTTCAGAAAATTTTTTTAAAGCAGCCAATCATATTCCTTATTTTTTTCTTTGTTTCCATTTTAAAATTAATTGCAATAACGTTTTGAGTTATACATGTAATTAATATATACAGTAGACTCCCTAAAATCTGCACATCATTGCAGATGTAAACAATGAAACTTTCAGTTCAGTTGTAGGGACGAAATTACAATTTTTTTTTTAGTTTTATATCATTCCGTATGTATTTTAATATGTAATTCTTGATAATATGATTGAATTCGTGGATTTTCACAAAGGAAGTAGAGGAAGGTGGCCTAAAATAATCCCCTAAAGGGGAAAACTTGTGTAAAATAACATACCCTAATTTCCTGCCTATAATCCGCAGATTATACGTTACAAAACTTTATTTTTCTTCTAATGCAGATTATATGCCACCGTGGATTATCTGCGAGTTTTTTTCTTATGCAATACCTTCCTAAATGTCAATAAATATAAATTTTTTAAGCAAATTTACAAATATCTTTCTTAAGAATCAACAGATGGCGCTACCTGATACATATTCACTGGGTGATGAGAATAATCCCTTTCGGATTCGGATTCCTCTGATTCTAATGAATTTAATTAAATTATTTTATTATTAAGAGTATCTGATTTTTTACGCCTATATGATAAATCATTAAGTTTTGTTTATATTTTTGTCGTACAAGTTTGCGATGTAACGTAATAGGTAAGTTTCTGTTTTCATTATTATAATTTTTGAATAAATATTAAAAACAGTGCAACTTATTAAATCTGCATTAATTTTCAAATGAAGTCCTTTGATTGAACTAAAACTTCTTTTCATTTCATATGTTTTTTATTAACTTTTTATTGGGAAATATAATATTAGTATATTCTGGGATAATGCTTGCTTGATTTTCAATATTTTTCTCGTAGTTTGGTAGATAGCGCCATCACTGCAGATGTTAAAAGCATATAGACTCATTAAGGCCGAATCATATTAAAATAAAAATAAGACAAAAAAAAAACTAGTTTAAGGAATTTATATTTCATTTAAACATATATAATTAATTTTATGTAATTAACTTATTTAATTGTAATTTTTATACTAAGTAGTAATGTAATCCTTCTAAATTTATCCTTAACTGTGTGTACTTAATAGAATTGCAAATATCTTTGTACTGAATTTTCTATTTTTTATTTATTTCTTTATCAAGTGGTATATTAAATACAAACTTTAAAAATGAAAATATTTTACACTAGATTCAATATTTTTTACCTTGTGGATCAATGTTAGTCCTGTGGATTATGTGAAAATTTTTAAGTGAAAATTTCACCTGTGGATTATACGCCGCTGCAGATTATACAATGTTTTTCCTCAATATTCATAAAATTGACACCTGCAGATTATATGCCGCCGCGGATTATAGGTAGGAAATTAGGGTAATTGTTTAAATAAAACTTCGGTCCTATGCTAATATGTTTTACACTATATTTTGCATCTGAAATATACTTTAATAATATTTTAAACCCAAATTGAGTAATGAAAAAAATAGATTTTGAAAACATGTCCAAAGGATCATTTTAACATCACCCAAGGGCAAAATGATCCTTCATTTAAAAATAATTGTAAATTGTTTTTTTATCGGCAAAATAAAGGATATAAAAGTAATTAGGATAATATGTAATGAAATAAAATTAGTTTTGCAATCAAATAGCATACATAATTTATTTTATGTAAATTTTAAAATAAAAAAATGTCACAAATAAATTTGAAAAAAAAACCAATGAAAATTATGATCATATATATCATTAATATTTGAAAATTATGATCCAAAAGTAATAGCCCATAATAAACGCAGGCAGAAATAAGTTAAATAATGCCTATTTCCTCACCATCCAAAAACTTGAAATATTTAAGCACATATCGCAAAGATACACATAATCGTCATTCTCATCTATCCCTGCACATGCATTTTGTGCCCACTTACAACATTTGTGACACTGGATGGACCTTCACCTGCTGCAGGGGTGGCAAACAGTTCATCACAATAAATACACTTGTGTTCGTCTTCTGAATCTGTTTCACTATATTCCAAATATTGGTTTTTAGCCACCATTGTCTCCTTTGTGGGAATTAGTGTTGCCAGTGGGCTACTTTTTTAAAATTCAGATTTCTTGATTGGCACCACTTTTTTGAAATAGTAAAATTCACCTTATTTAATGACATATTGATTAAGGCAAAAACAAGAGGAAATTTGCCATTTCAGAAAAGTGGTGCCAATCAAGAAATTTGAATTTAAAAAAAGTAGCCCACTGGCAACACTGATGGGAATACGTCTTTGCTTTGACTTCATGCTCTTTTCTTTGCTTGTTCTGGCTATTTCGTTTTTAGATTTAGTGTATTTTAATTGGATTTTCTTAGCTGCAACCTCTTTTATCTTCTCTTTCTGTTCTCTACTTTTTGTTTCCGAGCATAGTTGATTCTAAGACTGCTTGTTTAAATGGCACTTTCCATCGATTTCCTTTTTCTCGAAAGTGCTTGATTCCGTTTTCTTTGGAGACGGTAGGATAACACGTGGACTCAAAGAGAAAGGTTTGGGGCAGTCACACATTTGGCTCCCATGATGGCTAGGAATTGGTACCGAAGTTTCTTCAGCCAATAAAATGGTAGTAAAACAATCCCAATAATGGATCATTTTACCTAGCAACATGACCATCCATTTTAGGTTATATAACTAGATGACGTCGAGAAACATAACAAATTTAGAATGTGCAATTCAAATCTAAAAACATACTCTATTAAGTAAACCAAGTCATATTTCTGTACATAAAAGACTTTATATGTAAATAAATATGAAAGTTAGTGCTTATCTTATAACAGATGTTATAAAACCCACTTTTTCAAAGAATTCTATTTAGACGCATAATACTGCGATCATTTGATTACTGCCATTACTTCATCTACACTTGGCACAACTAGTTTATGTGTTACCCTGTAGATAGCATAACCTGCCTGGAAGAAAACCTATGAGGATCGTTTTGCTCGCTAGGATCCTTTTAGGCCACCTTCCCCTATAAATTTATTTTTGAAAATATATATATATATATTGCTGCTGATATCACTGGCAATCACAATCTTTTTACCAAAGATATTTATGTATTAATTACTATTTTTTGGTTATTATTAAGGCTGGCTAAAACTAAAATAAAAGTTCCTTTCTTTATGTTTTTGATGTGAATTAATGGGGTACCTTTATGAGGAAAGTTTCATTAAATGATTTAAAGAAAATGTATCGCATCTTTATTGTGCATATTTAATTATTTACTTGACCTTTTTAATATTTTAAATAATTTTTAAAATTATCTTGCTTTTTATCATTTTAGTTTATTACTTTACTTAATTATTTTAATATTTTATTATATTGCAAGCGTTCATTATAATTTTGATTGAATTATTCCATTTAAATTACTGTTTAAAAAATGTAAGCAAAGCAATGACCAGAAATATGCACAACCTCTGGTCCCAAGCTGTGCGGATTTGAGGTAGTCAAAGTATTGAATTTATGATCAAATTTGATATTTCTAGATGTTATATATTTTATTTTTCATATCATTAGTCTTATGTATTACTACTGTAAATATGTTGATGTAATAATAAGTCTAATTTCAATTTCTCATTATAACATTTTACTTCTTTTTTTAGAAAATTAGTTTAATTTGCAATATTTTTCATATTATATCTGTCATTTTTGCAATTTGTGTTATTTATAAATCAGAAATTGCTATTTAAAAAAATATCCTATAGTTATTATTTCTCATAATTTAGAACAGATGGCGAAACCATTTAAAATATATGTTATAATTTGAAAAATATTTTGGGATATTTTGAAAGTGTTATTTAATTATTTTAAATTATCAAGTTGCTTGCATTTTTGTATTGTCATATTACTGACTGATATTATTATTATTATTTATGTAAATTCATTCTAGTTTCAAAATTTCTGTAATTTGGAAATTTCCATGGTCCAGAATCACAGTAGCCCCAATGATTGCAGATTAAAGAGTTTATACTGTATAACCTTTTCTGAGTTATCAATGATTTCAAAAATCTTTCCTTTATCTTCTGAAACCAGTCGATCTTTGATATTTAAAGAAGCATCTATGAAACAAAAGTCTCTTTCCTGCCCATAATTTTCAGAAAAAAATGTTGTTGTTTTTGCAATATATTAATTAGTTTTCTCAACCTGGTAATAACATGATGCTATTATAATATTACAAATAAATATTTTCAATTATGTAACAAAATTTATGCATGTAACAGTTACGAAATAATGTTCATTTTACGTTGTTAATTTAGCATGATGTTTATCAGTTGAACATGAAAATGTTTGCTTGAGAGTTGCTAGCATCCAAAGAACCAATATTTTGTGTTGATACCAAGTGAAGAAAATGAATTAATACACTGTAAAAACTACTCTGAAATGTTTTAAAAAATTATGGTCAACAAAAGAGGTTTTTGCTTCAGAAATGCTTCTTTAAATCTTGAAAATCAATTGGTTTCTGAGGTTTGTATAATAGAATGTTTCTATATCACCATAGTTTAATACACTTTTTTATTGGTTGTATGACTATATGTTTAAGCTTAAAAAAATATTTTTCTCTAAGTTTTATTTTGATTGTTTTCCTTTTCAGTTGTCGTGTTTTTATTGTAGTCACGCTTAGTTCTCTGAGCTTCATCCTAACATCTGTATCACATGCTGACTGGTTGACATTTATTGGTAAGTTTTTATATGGTAGTTTGATACATCATTTAAAAATTATGCAAAATCATGTAGATGGAAATATATGTCAGTAAGAGCAAGCTCATACAAGAAGAAATTATTGAATTTCATAAGAAAGATATTTCTATAAAGACCTTAACCTTTGAGACAGGAAGGTATTGCATTCATTCATCGCACCGTCAATTGTTTGCAGCAACAATTCATCACAGCACCTAATGATTGCAGCAATAATGTTTTAAAGGCTATGATAATAAACGTAATAATAATATATTAGTGTGATATTTTTTTCCCTTGAATCATGAATTATACTTACTCAAATTTTACTGGCAGATTTTATATACAGGTATATTTGAAATTATTGTGCCTTCTACTGCTTTATCTAAAAATAATAATTATTAAAATGGGAAGAATTTTATAATATAAATATATATTTATTCCCAGTTTAGAACATGAAAGTTTAGCTTCTTCATGGGGAGCATCACATATACCTAATGCATAATGTGCTTAGATTTTTTGATTATTCCTACCAATAATTTTTTATTGAAAAATTTGCTTTATTTAACAAATCCTTTCTGTGATCAGTTTAGGCAAAAAATTCTATTTTTTTAAACCATGGATAAAATAGTAAAAATTCTGTAAAGGAACCCCCCCCCCCCCCCATTGTTAGATGGTGGTTAATAAATTACAGCAAGCCATTTCCTATTTATATTATTAGAGGTAGAATGTATGTTGCTTTCGATCATTGAAAATAGGTGTATGATCAATGAATATTTTCAGTCTTTGCAACCTTTCCATTTTCTAAGCTAATGGTATAAAACAATTCATATTTCCAGACAGATTTTTTTAGGGGAGGGGGAGACTTTATATGTTTTCAACTACAATGTATATTTTTCAAAGTATATTCTGATCTTTTCCCACTTATTTGGAGGGAGAGTTCTTTCCACAGACTCATGGTGCATGGACCTGATAAAATTAGACCAAAAGGTATTACTGATTTCTTTTTTGTGAGAAATAATTGTTTTCATGGTCAAAGATTAGTGATTGTTTTTCATTATTGCATGAAAATATGAATTAATTTTCTTTCATTTTCAGTTATGTGTTTGTTTTGGATTAAAATGTGTTGGGTTTCAGGTTTACTTCAAATAGAATTTTTATTTTTGTGTTGCTATAACCTGATCAGTAATGTGAATAACAATATAGGGTTGCAATAAAACATGAAGGTCAGAAACAATCTTTTGAATTTGTGTTTTTCTTTTCCATACTTGTGAAATCTCCTGATTTTTGCAGCAGATTTTTATAAGACTTCCTGCACTCTTTACTTTTGACACATTTCTCCTATTTTACTTGCAAAGTTTTAATAGAATTTTTTAATTTTGATGATTAATAATTTGTCTAAATTAAAAATTAAGATCATCACTATTGTTTTGTCTGTGATTATGTGGGGGGGGGGGGGGAATTCTTCTCAGTTACTTGTATTTTAAAATCATGTTAAACAACCTAAATATAATATGTGTAAGTTTTTTCTACATGTAAGAAGTATATATTTTTTTCTTATATTTAATTTCAGTGATATATTAGGGATTGATCTGTTTAGGAAAATTTTAGGTCCACTCTTCAATAAATATTTTTATCTTAAAACAGGATCCTTCATAAAATTTTTCTTCTCAAAACCCTTTACAAAACTTTTTTTTTCCAAAACAGAATCTCTCACAAATTTCTTTTTCTTATAAATAGACCTTTCATGGAATTTTTCCACCTTCAAATTGAATCTTTCACAAATTTAATCATTGAACATAGAATCTGACCTGTGATAAAACAGCTGAACTGATCAAAGACACATTACTTAGCTTTGTTTTATATGAAAGAATAATATAACGATAATTTCAAATTCAAAAAATTTTGACTAGAATTGTCACAAATATAAAAAAAATTCAAAATTTCACAACAGGACCCTGTGAATGTTTGGACAGATCCCTGTATATTATATTTAATCTTCATTTAAAATTAAACTTCTACTAAACATGCTTACATTTAAAAATTAATGCTTTTAATGAAAAATAATCTCCTGATTTCTGAAATAAAATCTCTTCATTGTTGGGCATCAGAACTTGGCAAGTCTGTGTTTGTTATATATTGCTTGTTTTATTAATAGAATTTATGTAAGCTGCTGTTCCTTGTTTAAATTAAATTTCATTTTGAAAATTTTAAAATAGGAAAATGCTGCTAGACAGTATTTCCTCCATACAGACAAATGATGAATGTGCCTTTACAGAGGGTTTAAGGCTGCAAACCCTCAAATCCAAACTGGCTATTTTTATACACTCACAAATTTTCATTCATAAATACATAAAATTCAAATGTATTCTTTTTAGTACCAAAAAATAGAATAGCATTTTGTATTATTATTTTTTTTATATAAAGGCAAAGAATCTGTCAGAAAATGATGTGGAAATTAGCATTTTAAACTGTAGTCCAGAAAGGTTTTTATCAAGGAGCAATTGTTTATTATTGAGGATATGTCACATTTACAGGGAAATGAAAAACACTATTCAATTCTAAAGCACTCAAATAGTAATGGATATAGGAAAATTCTCTCCATCAATCTATCAAATGACCAAATCAATAGTTTCACAATTTTGAAATAATTTTTAAAAGTTAAATCATACAAAAAATCAGAATAGAAAGATTATAATTTCTGGAAATATGTAAAAATAATTTACCCTTAGGTGTCACAATTTCTAATATTTATAACAGAAAAAACATTGTGTCCAAATCATTTGAAATTTGATATCTTAATATAAAATACAAGCATTCTGTCAATTATATGGTGCTATTCAAAAATCTTAGTTTGGAAATGGCCACCAAAATGTAATTTATTCATACCATTTATAAATAAACATTATTCCCTAATCATTAATATGAGCATGATTCTTATATATTATATGATAATTTGCAATAGAGTTAGTAGGGAGTATTTCTTTTTCTTTTTTTATTCCAAGAACTGTACATTATTACTGTAAATATGTGAAATACTACTGTAACAAAATGCATTAATTCAACGACAATAAGTTATAATTTGTATACTATGAAGTTGATAACCCTCTGAAGCATGGAAGTCATCAAGGGATGTTATTTAACCAAGGGAGTATTATAAATAATCTTTCATAATAGAATTACCATTCTTCAGAGGGAACAAAGGATGGTAATAGGTTCACACACCAGGCTAGTGTGAAACTGATTATTTTAAATATTTACTTTAAGTTCTTAGAAATCTAAAAAATTAGGAAAGCAGAAACAGACAATTTTTTATAAAATCGAGTTAACTAACATCTTTATATTGTTAGCTTTAAGTCTTGCTGATTAATATATATTTTATTGAATTTTTTTTTTTTTAATACTTTTTTTAAAAACCGAGACAGTGCACTTTGTTCCGGCATCCGCGTGGGCATTTTTTCTGGGATTCACAACAAACATCAATCCAAAAATAGTTAAATAATATTAAAAAAATCTCAAAACATGTGAATTTACCAGAAAACTGAAAATGAACAAGTAAAAAAAGAAATCACAATTTTAAAGCTATATAAAGAAAAGATCAGTTTAAAGAATAGTTCTGAAATTTATTAATTAAAGATAAATTTCTACACTATTTCTATTTTTGAGTTCAAACTTAAGCTTCAGGCATGAAATGCAAAATGTAAACAAACATAAGTATAATTTCTTACAAGCTCTAGACTAATTTTTTTGTCATTTCTCATAGTACTCAATTAAAAAAAAACTATATAAAACTGGAAAACAGTCTAATGCTTCAAAATATCATATTTAACATGATTTCATATTCTTAAAAAACATAGGATATAAATACAGTATAGGATCTGTTATCTAGAATGCTTGGGACCTGAAATATTCGGGATAAGGAGTTTTTCCATAATTTATTACAGATACTTTACTATAAGTATTAAGAATAGTACAAAATAATGGTATGAAATGTATAAAATATAAATAATATATGAAAATACATAATTACAAATTTGTTAAATTAATAACTTATTTACACAAAATAAAAACCATTCTAAATTACAATTTACATTTAAAAAATAAATTACATTAACATATAAGAATTGAGAGCAGAATCCTTTGATTTGTTTTTTAGAACATTTTTATTAAGATTTGTGGCTTATAGTGCGTCTCCTGCACTAATTGCTCCTGTATCCTGTACACTGACATGATTTGCCATTCAAGGAAGTAGCTTCTTTTGTTGCATTCCACAAATTAGTTAAAAATATCAGTAACTCGTTTGAAATTTTTTTTACCCACCTCATTCTGCTGGTCATCATCATTACCTCCATTAGGCATATCATTTTTCATTATATCACCAAACTGCCAGTCGTCTGATGAGTTACAGGAATACCATCATCAGCAATCAGACAATCTTCCCCTGACACTTGATCCAACAAACGAGCTTCTGAACATGAAAATCTTTTAGCTGAGTTCAGCAGATCTGTAATAATTTCCTTCTCCTTGGAAATTTTAAAGTCTTCAACTTCATGCTGATTCACACCTAAAGATGGGAATGCTCGTAAAAAAACCAGAAATTATGGGAAAAACCCGTTTTTTGGAGGGTTTTTTCCGAAGGGTTATTTTTCAATTTTTCCAAATTGGAAAAATTTGAAATTTTATTTATAAAATAATATTTTCAACATTTTGTAATACCTACATTGACACTTTTTATTATATTTATTTTTATGTTAAGTGTCTCACATGAAAACATTAATGTGGGATATCTGATCTATAATCAGAAATCTGTTTAAGAAAACTTGATTCCTGTAAAGGATCTTTCACAATTTTTTTTTTACCTTAAAACACAAGATTCTTCACAAAATTTCTGTTAAAAATAGACATTTCAAAAAAAAATTTAATCTCCAAAATGAATCTTTCACAAATACAATGATTGAAGAAAAAGAAAATTTCATGTCATATAACAGCTGGTGCTAACAAATGAATCTTATTTAGTTGTATACAAGTATGGAGGAACTTATTAAAAATGTCTAAATGGGAACCTAAATATAACTATAATTTCTAATTCACCAAATTTGGATTATATTTTGTACAAGTATATAAAAAAGTTCATGATTTCACAAAAACAGGATTATGTGGAAAAAAAAACATGTAGAAAGATGCCTAGTAAGATAATTAAATGCAAACTTCTCTTGTTAAAAATAAGTTCATGTGCAAAATTATTTCAATAATAAGCCAATTAATGGTAAAGTTGAAAATTTAACATAAAATTTGAAACATGCATTCATTTTTAATGCTATAGCTGCAATTAATCATGTAATCAGATGAAAATTGATAAAAATATTTAATTAGGTAAAAAAAAAAAAACAAGTAATATAAAAATTTTGTTTTTAAAGTCAATTCCTACTTAGGTCATCAAAGAAAAATTTAATATGATCCCTTAAGCTAATATTAGTTTTTGTTGCATTAAAATATCTCAATTTGTTGATTTTTCTATAAGCAAGTAAACCCTATTGGCTTACAATGGAAGTCTATGGGAATTTGGTGAAATATTAGAGATATCGCCAAATTGGTGTCACTTTTGGCGACTCATTTTGGTTGCCAAATTTGGCAATATATCGCCAGGTTGGCGACAGAACAGGGTCCCCCTTTGGTAACCCCCCTTATAGATATGAAGATGCATTAAATGCTGTTCAATAACCAATGGCCGCCATTTTGTCTCCCATATAAAACTAAAATTAATTAATTAAAATTTAATTAATGAATTAATATTTGAAAAAACTGTATTAACATCAATTGTCATCCAGTACAACTTTTAAAAAAATTATTTCAACTTGATAGGATGAATAATAAGTATTTTATTAACAATTGAAAATTTGAACAAGATATATAAACAGGGTTCGCACAGACTCCTTGAAGACTCCTTAGAAATGAAAACATTCCCAAGTAGTACTTAGAACTACTTAGATAAGCAAACCACTACTTAGAAACTCCTTATATTCTATTGCGGTTTTGGACGCAAGCGATATTGCTGCCGAGGAAAAAAATCGTGATTGAAAAATGCACGGTAAATCCTTTATGCACGTCATTCATCTGAAGCACAACATTGATTGGGTGTGGTAATTAATCTTAATAGCAGAGCTCCCACTAGGTCTGTTTTTCAATTATTAGGTCCGTTAAGTGCGTTTTTCGACACTTTTAGCCGACCTTTATTTTAAATTTTACATTTGTTTGGCATTTAGCGAAGAATCTCGGAAAAATCACGTTTTTCGCAAATATGTTCCAAAAAAATACCGTCAAATTTCATCAATCGGTCGCATAAAAAATTCGAAAAATTTGTCAAAGGATTGTGAAAAAACGCGAATTTCTCCAACAGATCGCGGGAAAACTCGGATTTCTTAAAAAGACGCGAATTTCTTAACAGACAACAAAAAAACGCGAATTTCGTTAAAGATCGAGAAAAAAAAACAGATTTCCTCAAAAGATCGCATAAAACACGAATTTCATCGAAAAAATGCAAATTTCCTCAAAAGATCGCGAAAAACACGTTAGTATCATCAAACGATCGAAATAAAATGCGAAATCCATCAGAAGATCGCGAAAAGACGCGAATTTCGTCAAAGGATCACGAAAAACACACAAATTACGTCAAAAGATTGCAAAAAACACACAAATTTAGTCAAAGGATCGCAAAAAAAACCGTCAGATTTGATGGAAATCATCAAACTTTGTGGTTCTCTTCGCCTCCCTTATCTATTTATATCATCATTTCATTCCACTTACATCATTTTTATTTCTAAGTTCATATTCAATAAAGTTTCTTATTTACTTTTATTTATTTCATTATAATATCAACAATAGACATTAATTAACTTAAACTTACCTTTCCATATTGTTTTCAGTTAATATCCAGTTGATTTAAGTTCCTCTTTAATCTTTTGGCGTTCATATTAACTTTCGCCATTTTCCGTTTCATTACATCCATATCTTGTCATCCTACACCGGCAAAATCCATCTTCAGACTGAGTTTAATTTTCCGTAATTATATTTTCTCCGCTAGATGGCGACATTGCATATTGCTTCTTTAATTGATCTTTGCATCGAATCTCTGCTTGCATCGATTCGATGCCGCTTTCTGATTGGTCCGTTTGGCGGGCGTCGCTCCCAAACGATGTTTTCAATCCGTGCCATTTTGGGTAAATACGCGATGCAAACACAGTAATGTTGCACTTTTTAGTCTTCCTACTGGAAGCTATCTTTCATGAACTGGATAGCGGCTGGGACTCTATCCTGGACGTATGATTAGTATACCTTTTATTATATTTACGTTTCATAAGATTTTAAATGCTTTTAAATAGTTTTCATATGTAAATTAATTGTGCTTATTCCTGTATCTAAACGAAATCACCATTCATCATGACTGTCGTTATTAAGAGATGTTATTATGTGAAATATTATGCTGTCAACTCCTTTCAAGATTTTTATTAATAAACTGCAATTTGTTTTTAAGTGAATATGACTCTGTGTTACTAAAGCATTCTCCAAGTTACATTTATTACATTCAAGACATATCCATTCTTCCGTGAAACTGCTTTTCCAGCTTTAGCTTTCATGGCGCGTTTCTGCTTATGTTAATGTACCTTTTTAACGTATATAATTAGTCAAATTATATATCGCCTGAGATGTGGTTATGGGCAATGGATGTCCGGAAGTTTGGAATGCTGAAAATGATCTTTCAAGTTAATTTGGAGACTTCAAGTTTATTTCAAAGGTGAACTTTAGTTATTTATTTTTGATTTACAATAGCCTGGACTGTTATATTTATTTAAAGAAGCACTGAATTATCTATTGAACTTTGTTTTCCTGATGAACTTTACCCGAACTTTTGTTTTTCCTGGTGAACTTTTGTTTTTGATGAACTTTCTTTGATATTTTTCGCCGTTTTTATGAACTTTTATGTTTATTTACAGATTTTTGTTGACTTTTTCACCATTTTTATTAACATTATTTTGCATATTTACCATACTTTATTTAAAATAGACTTTTATTTTGCCGATTTTTAGAAGAAAAATATTTTTATTAGTTAATTATTGCAGTTTTATTTTGATTGAGTTTGACAGAGAATGAAGAAAGGGATGAAAGTGTCGGGGGGACGGTAACAGTATTTTTGCTTGAAATTTTTTTGACAATTTAGAAATCTCTCAAGATGGCTTCTAATCTAATAGATAAGTTAAATCCCAGGAACTATGCCACATGGAGTTCCGATATGAAATATCTTTTAATGGAAAAAGAGTTGTGGGATATTATTAGCTTGAAACTGAAAGCACCAGAAATAAGTAGCACTGTTACTGCCGATGTTAGAAATTCTTTTATTGCCCGTGCTAACAAGGCTCAATCGTTAATTTATTTAAATGTGGAAGCTGAGTTCAAGAGAATTATAGATGATTGCCTAGATCCTGTGGAAGCTTGGGAAAAGTTGAGAAAAAATTTTCACCCTGACACTTGCGCTCATCATATGACTCTCTTTAACGAATTGATGGAAGGAAGAATTAGACATGGTGAATCAGTAAATTTATTTGCAACCCGATTAAAGAAGATTTACTTGGAAATTAAGCAGATAGATAAATTTTTTTCAGAGAATTATTTATGTTATCAGTTTTTACGTTTCTTACCCTCAAGCTATGATGTTATTGTACAGCAGTTATTAAGTAGACCCGATGACACTTTTAAATTTGATTTAGTCGTTGATGAATTGATATCGGAAGAAACACGCCAGTGTTTACGTGATAAAGATGGTGCTAAACATGTAAACATTTCGAATCTACATCAGCCTTTGAATTTTTCTAAGAAGAGATCTTGTTTTCGTAAACCCAAAGGAAAGAAGTGCTGAAAATGTGGTAAAGTAGGCCATCTTCAGAAAAATTGTTTTTCAAGAAGACCAACCAGTCCTTATCATCAAAGAGATGTTTCTCCAGCTCCATCTTACCGACATGGTTATTCATCAGACAGATCTAGCAGTTCTTTTCATCATCGGTCTCCTGATAGATACTGCAGTGGCTCTTCAGATTCCAATCAGCTGGCTGATGGTTCCGATTCCTGTTCCTATGAATCTTCTTCCCCTGCTCCGAGAGACTCCAGACATCGAAGACAGACTCCTTGCTATGCCAGACGTTCATCTCCTAGTTTTTCTAATCGGAGGGATGGTGGTTCTCGCCGTGACTTATCAAACTCATCACGTAAGTCCAATTTATTTGTTTCTCACTCTAGTTTCAGTAATGTAATGAAGGACGGTGATTGGGTTCCGGTGCGAGCCATCATTTCTGCAGTAATATAAATTTATTTTCAAATTTTGAAGTTTTAAATGATGAAATGTCTGTTGCTGTCAAAAATGTTTTGTTTCCCATTAAGGGAAGGGGTGATGTCAAATTATGTTTTGGTCAGAGAGTTTTTACTTTATGTAATGTTATGTACTCTGATCAATTACGTAGGAATTTAGTCTCGGGGTCTCAATTATACCTTAATGGTTTAAGCATTTCTGGTTACAATGGTG
The DNA here is from genome assembly GCA_963932465.1 of Maratus speciosus. Lineage (NCBI taxonomy): Eukaryota > Metazoa > Arthropoda > Arachnida > Araneae > Salticidae > Maratus > Maratus speciosus. The sequence continues at coordinate 574,801,828 of OZ010787.1, forward strand.
AGGTGAAATTCTGCCGGGGGATGAGTACCTTTTTAGTGCCTATCTTAAGAATAGGATTTATTGTTTATATCCAAAAATTCCTGTTTCCTCTTCTAAATCAGTTAAGTTTGAATCTCTTTCTGCTAAGAAAGATGATATAATGTTACAATGGCATAAAAGATATGGTCATATTAGTCAGTCTCTGATAGCACATACAAGTCGTAGACAGGGTGTACAAGGATTGTCGAGCTTAAAGGAAACTGATTTATTTTGTGAATCTTGCAAATTAGGTAAACTGAAAAGTATGTCTAATAAGTATAGTAAAAACATACGATCTAACCATCCTTTAGAGCTGTTGTATGCAGATTTGTGGGGCCCTTGTCGTGTCGAAGGTAGGAATGGAGAGAGATACTTTTTGTCTATCATTGACGATTTTTCCCGTCGTGTGTCTGTTTATCCTCTTAAATTGAAATCTGACACATTTGATGTTGTTAAGAGACATATCATAAGAGCAGAAACATATTTGAACCGAAAGGTCAAAAGTTTTAGAACAGACAACGGCGGGGAATTTGATAATGTTTCCTTTAAAAATTTCTTCGACGACAAGGAAACTGAGGAATTGAGGACATCATGAATTTACGAATGTATATACTCCACAACAAAATGGAGTTGCGGAGAGGTTTATGTTGACAGCAGCCGACGGTATGCGGACACTTCTTATAGATAGCAACCTTGATCCCAGTTTTTGCCCCGAGGCCCTTAAGTATTTTGTCTACTCTTGGAACAGAGTACGTCCTAAGTTGTTGGGGAAGACTCCTTTCGAACTTTATGGAGGAAAGAAACCTTCAGTTCACCATTTAAAGCCCTTTGGTATTGTTACGTATGTCCGTATTCCTAAACAAAGGACTTGGAAATTAAAGGCTAGAGCGAAGAAGGGTTTCCTGGTTGGATATGCTTTTAGGACAAGGGGTTACAGAGTTTGGATTCCAGAATCTGACGAAATTGTTGAATCTTCCAATGTTTCTTTTAACGAATCATGTTGTGGTTTTGGGCGCAGTGGAGCTTCACTGGGCTCCGAGGATTATACTCTATTCTCTCCTCATGCTGAGGAGAATCGGGACAGAGTTGTTGAAGTTGTACCTGAGGATATCCTAGGTCCTTCCAACGAGTCTCTAGATTCCCCGCATGGGAGTGGGGAGGGCAAAGACTTGGGGTCCAGATGCATCACTCAACCTACTATTTCCCCTTTAAGGGATGTTAGTTGGGTTAGAAAGCCTTCCATTTGTAAGAAAGGTGATCGAGCTGACATCTATTATTATGAGTCAGGTAAGACCCGTTGCCTGAGATCCTTGAATGATGTGAAGAAATATTGTGAAGAAAAACGTATTAAGTTTCAGCCTGAACTTTTTGATTTTACGGGAGCTAATCTTTATTCTGGCATCGTACTTATTCCTAATAGTTCTTCTACATCTGGCGACAAGGATGCTGATTCCATTGATTCAAATCTAGTTTATCCAAGAGCATGACTAGTACATCAAAGTGACACTCCCAGAACTTTCAAGCAAGCATGTAATTCAGTACAAAGTTTGGTCTGGTGGAAAGCAATGGAGCTCGAAATACGGGTAATGTGAGAACGGGGGCTTTGGCACTTAGCGGAATTGCCGGTACATGTCACACCAGTAGGTTGCCGGTGGGTTTACACGACAAAACGGGATGAATTTGGACGGATCGCCAGGCACAAGGCTCGCCTTGTTGCCCAAGGTTTCAAACAGATTAAGGGTGAGTCTTATGATGAGACTTTTAGCCCAGTTGTGAATTTTGGCATTATCCAATTCTTTTTCTCCCTTCTCGTTTCGTGTAGCGGGTGGTCGCACACTCAGTGTGACGTGACCTGCACCTACCTGTACGCACCACTGAGCGAGGATGTGTACATGCTACAACCTCCCGGTTTCGTTGAGCCTGGGAAAGAGCATCTTTATTGCAAACTGGACCGGGCATTGTATGGGTTACATCAAAGTGGAAGAGAATGGTTTTTCGAAATCCATAAAGCATTAATTGAAATGGGTTTTAGAAAATTGGAATCATGCAACTGTGTTTATATTTTTAAATCTGGAATTGTACTTTTATTATATGTTGATGACATCGTGGTTTTTGGAAAAACACAGAAGCTGATTGACTGCATATTGACCCGCATTAAATCAAAATTTGATGTTAAAGAGCTTGGTAGAACTAGGAAGTTATTGGGTGTTGAGTTCGAGGATACTCCATCCGGTGTTCTCATACATCAGTCGAATTATATTGAAGAAGTATGCAACAGATTTAATAAGTTTAAAATAACTTTTTCTACCTTGCCTATTAGTAAAGGGGTTGTCTTTTCAAGGTCTAATTGCCCTGTTTCCAATCACGATGTTGAACAAATGTCATATTTTCCATATCGTAGTGTTCTGGGATGTCTTTCGTTTATTGCCAATCGTACCCGTCCTGATATCTGCTATGCTGTGAATGTATTGAGTCAATTTCAGTCTAATCCAGGTATTGTTCACTGGGATGGTCTCTTGAGGCTGCTGGGATATGTTAGATCTACAAAGAATTACAAGCTTAGACTCTCATGCCATTCTAATAATTTAGTGGTTTATTCCGATGCCAACTTTGTGGCTAACCGCGATGACCGGACCTTGATCGGCGGCCAAATAGTCATGCTTGATGAAGCTCCTGTCGACTGGCGCACTTTTAAAGAAAAGTGCGTCAGCTTATCGACTATGGAGTCTAAATTCGTCATAATGACTGAGGCCGTCAAGAACCTGGTCTGGTTTGACCGGATACGCCGCGAATGTGTGCATGAAGGAATTGTTTCTGTACTTGGGGGGAAAGCTGTAATGAAGGCTGACAATCAGGCAGCGATTGATTTTATCAAGTCTCCAGTGGAGAATTATAAGTCGAAACATATTGATGTCAAGTTGTTCTTTATCAGAGATCTTTATTATAAGAATGAATTTTTATTGCCTCACGTGCATAGCAGATCCAGCTTGGCAGATATTTTTACCAAGCCGTTGACCAGAAATGAGTTTTTGAACTTCATTAAACTACTGTTTAATGTGTAATGGTTCTCTCGTATTTAATCTTTTCATATTGTACTTTAGTCAAATGTATAAATTTTTCATATTGTATTTTTATTGAATGTTATGCTGGTAAATTCCTTTAAGACGTATTGTACTTGCACTTTTTCTAACTACTGTATTAAGTATTTTTAATGAAATGTGTAGTCTTTTGTCATTTAAATTGTTAATTTGCCTAAAGCATTTTAGTACCAATTTTTCATCATCACCAGCATTCTTGATCATTCCCTATTAGTTTAAAAATTTAAATTGTACCTATTTAAATTTAGAATTAACTTGAAGTTATTTAAAGAAAGTTTTTTTTTTTGGTTTATCTTAATATATTATCTGAACTGATATTGATTTTTATTATTGAACTCTAATGTAAAATATTTGCTTATTTTTAACTTGTTCTCTCTACTTCTAGGCATTTAGATCGCCACCCACTTATTGTGAATGTTTGTTAGAAGACTGAAAGATGTATGCATGAGCCCTTTATCCATCCTTGTGATGGATACGTTAGATAGTTTTATGTCAGAGCCATTGTATTGTCTCACGATTCTACATGCCTGGAGCAGTATTTTTCATGATGTTCTTGGATTTTTATTTTTCAGCTTTGGACTTTGAAAGTTTTGCTTCGTACATTTTTGAAATTGTAATAAAATATATTCTTGCATTATATTATGTTAAAATGTTGATTTTTGGAGATGATCAAGATGCCATCATCTGCTGGTTGTAACTTTTCCAAATTGGAAAACGTTACTTTATTTGGTACGTATTTATTCATGTATTTTTGTAAACTGTATTGTATTATCTATATTTAATGGGAATCTTGCATTGGGAACTGATTCTTTTGTTGGGCTTGTTACCCTTTTGGTCTAGGTTATACTAGTCCCTGCCTATAGACTTGGGAGATTTTCTTTTGATAGCCAATATCTTTTAAGATCTACGTTTCCTTTTGGTGGATTCTCAGTACAATGCTGTTTAACTTTAAAAATCATTTTTTAAAATTTTTCTAGTTGCTTATTAAAAGCGTTAAATGTTTAGTAGTTTAAATTTTTCTCATCTTTGAAGTATTTGGACTTCATTGTTTAAAGTTTTTGAAGTGTTAACTTCTTTTTGAATCATTGAATTGATTCATTTTCGGTTCAGTTCAATCGTGAATTTTTCTAGTTGTTCTGATGAGTTTAAATAGAGGAAAGTGAAAAAAAAAGAGGGTTGCTGCTTCATAGTTTAATATTTAACTTTATTCATTAATTTGTTAATTATTTTGGTTAAATTAAATTGTTGTGGAAATGTTTTTGATGTTGATTCTTTGGACCTTTTTAAGTCCTTATCCTTTGAGTCACTCATCCATGGGCAGATCAGACTGTCCCGATTGAGTAGTTTGACTCTTTTTGTTAGATGAGGCAATGAGAGGGGGAGGCATTTGATGGAAATCATCAAACTTTGTAATTCTCATCACCTCCCTTATCTATTTATATCATCATTTCATTCCACTTACATCATTTTTATTTCTAAGTTCATATTCAATAAAGTTTCTTATTTACTTTTATTTATTTCATTATAATATCAACAATAGACATTAATTAACTTAAACTTACCTTTCCATATTGTTTTCAGTTAATATCCAGTTGATTTAAGTTCCTCTTTAATCTTTTGGCGTTCATATTAACTTTCACCATTTTCCGTTTCATTACATCCATATCTTGTCATCCTATACCAGCAAAATCCATCTTCAGACTGAGTTTAATTTTCCGTAATTATATTTTCTCCGCTAGATGGCCACATTGCATATCGCTTCTTTAATCGATCTTTGCATCGAATCTCTGCTTGCATCGATTCGATGCTGCTTTCTGATTGGTCCGTTTGGCGGGCGTCGCTCCCAAACGATGTTTTCAATCTGAGCCATTTTGGATAAATACGCGATGCAAACACAGTAATGTTGCACTTTTTAGTCTTCCTACTGGAAGCTATCTTTCATGAACTGGATAGGGGCTGGAACTCTATCCTGGACATATGATTAGTATACCTTTTATTATATTTACGTTTCATAAGATTTTAAATGCTTTTAAATAGTTTTCATATGTAAATTAATTGTGCTTATTCCTGTATCTAAACGAAATCATCATTCATCATGACTGTCGTTATCAAGAGATGTTATTATGTGAAATATTATGCTGTCAACTCCTTTCAAGATGTTTATTAATAAACTGCAATTTGTTTTTAAGTGAATATGACTCTGTGTTACTAAAGCATTCTCCAAGTTACATTTATTACATTCAAGACATATCCATTCTTCCGTGAAACTGCTTTTCCAGCTTTAGCTTTCATGGCACATTTCTGCTTATGTTAATGTACCTTTTTAACGTATATAATTAGTCAAATTATATATCGCCTGAGAAGATTTGTTCAACAATCGAAATAAAACGTAAATTCCATTAAAAGATCGCGAAAAAAGCGAATTTTCCCAGAAGGTCGTGAAAAAAAAACGCGAATTTCTCCCAGAAGATCGCGAAAAAAACGCGAATTTCATCATAAGATCGCAAAAAAAATGCAAATTCATCAAAATTTCACCTTCAAAGAAAGCGATTACCACTGTTCTAAAAGAATAAATGCAAAACTTGTTATATTTTTTCTTGTATGTTGCATTTAGCATTCTCTTTCTTTTTTTTTTTTTTTTGGCCTTTGAAAATTTTCTTCAAGATGTATCATGTATGTGATAACATAATAAGTGTTTGGGCTTTAACTAACCTCTATTTATAGGACCTAGGGGTGATTCTAGTCCGAATTTTCCGAAAATGTAAGGCATTCATTTCCGAAAATTTTAAAAAGTCGGCCACCAATCCAAAAATTCGGACATATGGTCGCCGAAAAAAATAAATTTTGTCAATCGTGTGCAGAAAAATCACCAATCTCGTCAAAGAATCGCGGGGAAAATGCACATTTTGTCAAATAATCGTGAAAAACCCCGCAAATTTCGTCAAATAATTGCGAAAAAACCCACAAATTTCGTCAAAAGATCACGAAAAAACCCACAAATTTTGTCAAAAGATCGCGAAAAAACCCACAAATTTCGTCAAAAGATCGCGAAAAAAAACCACAAATTTCGTCGAAAGATCGCGAAAAACCCACAAATTTCGTCGAAAGATCGTGAAAACCCCCAAAATTTTGTCGGAAGATCGCGAAAAAATGACAAATTTCGTCAAAGGATCGCAAAAAAAAACCCACAAATTTTATCAAAAGATCGCTAAAAATTACCACGGATTTCCTCAAAAGCTCGCAAAAAACCACAAATTTCGTCAAAAATAGCAAAAAAACATGAATTTCGTCAAAGAGCCACAGAGAAAACACATAGCCTAGTATCAGGAGTGGATTCCCCCCCCCCCCCCTCTCTGGTGTAACTTTTCAGAAGATTTGCTGCGAATTTCAGAATTTTTTTTTTTTACTCAGAATCACCCCTATTACATGACCATTGGTCACTGCATTAAAAAGTAGATTGTCAATTTTGTATTTAACCTTATGAAATCAATAAGCAATATATTGTGAATACTGTGCAATTTCAGCACTAACAATTAGATTCTAATAGAGTAAAATTTGTTTTTGAAATGTTTTTCTCTCCAAATTGGACATTATAAATTGGAGTGTGTATACCACATAACGATGCAGCACCTAAAAACATCGACAAAAAAAAAAAAAAAATCTGTAAAATTTTTTAGACTCCTTGGATTTTTTCTTCCGAACTCTGTATGAACCCTGATTAATATAGGGAGAGTCTGAACTAATTGTAGGAATTGAAAAAATTATTTTTAAATAACAACATACATTTGAAATTACTCTGTTCAAGCACTTTTACTTAAATATAAATTCTCAGGTGTATGTAATTCTCTCTATATTTTTTATATACACATGTATATTAAATAAACTTTTCAAAGAAAATGTAAACAATTTCCTGAGCACAATTTTGTTGAAGGCAATTTTTATACTTATTAAAAAATACACCTGTTTTTATAACTTTCACTTAAAATTTTTATTGCATTTTTATTACTTTCATATTAAACAGAAAAAAAAATTAGTTTCTAATTTCTCAAACTTATTACAAAATTTATAGTTGATTTCATTAAAATCTTCATTCTGAGTCAGAATCTGAATTTAGCTGATTCTGCACTGCTAACACTGTCTCAAGTCTGAACTAAATGTTTGGAAAAGTATTTATAAAATGTTTTGATTTAGTTTTATAACATAGGTCTGCAAAAAAAAAAAAAAAAAATCAGCTGCATGGGATATTTTTGGTTAATTATAAGTTTTTTAGGGTGCTGAATTCAAAAATGACCTCCATCACATACAATATCATTGAAAAACAAGGGGAGTTTACATTAGAAAAGCACAGCTGTAATGAAAAAAAACAATATTTTATTATAAGTAACTGTGTTCCAAATTACTTCCCCCCTTGCTTTCGCACTTTGTATTTCAGTAATTGTGTGAATCGTAGTAGAAGCTTATGTCTGTGTGTAACTTTTTTTGTTTGTTCTTCATTTTCTTCACATTTTCTATTTGTAGTTCATATCTCTTGAGTGTCACTGAAAGAAATATGAAATTAATATATGAAATCATTATTGGATATGGTTTTCTACTTGAGAATAGGACACCAGATTTCAGGTTAAAAAGAGAAATTTTACGTTTTAATTAAAGTAAAGACATATGTTTTGCAAGGAAAACTAATGTTATGAAAAAATTTTAAATCCTATGCAATTTTTTATTTGTAGACCTGTGTAATCCAAATTTAAACTTTTCTTTGGTTTGGCTTTAGACTATAAAACTAAAACAGAACTTTTTTATACTTGGTTTGAGTTTAGAATAGAAAGCTATATGAAATCTAAATACTATATATTTTGACAGGAAATTAAAATTATAACTGTAAGAAAGAAAAATGTAATATTGCAAAAATTACTATTTTTAAACAGTGGAAGATTTTAATGCTGATATTTATAACAATTTGTTTATGTAAACTAGCATCATTTATATACTTAAAAATCTCAGAAATCCCATATACTATGTAGATGGTATGTATAATACATTTGATTTAAAACTGCAGGGATATTGGCTGAAAATTATGAGGTTTTTAGATTAGCTCTACTGGTAATTAAACAAATGTAATTGAAAAAAATAATTTCAACAGAGACATGATATAATAAACAATAGCGTTAAATAAAGTGTGAATGCTACTGTGAAAATTCTGAAACTGAAAAACTTATTTTTTAAAAGCAGGCCTTGCTCTTTTTTTTTTTTTTTTTTTTGTAATATCATATAAAGTGAAAATAATTTTCTTTTAGGATGGATAAATGAAAAAAATGTTTATTATTTAATATTTTCTAAGACAATATAATTTATTTGGCAGAAACATTTGTAAAAAATAATTTTTTCCAATTTTTTCTGAAAAATCCCGAAAAAAAAAACGGTTTTTTCTGCCTCTTCAATTTTTCCAGAAAATTTACATCTCCATTCACACCATAAAAAAAAATATTGCAGATGACCACAAATTGTATCACCCATGTATGATTGTGTATCTGCTGTATCCCATACTTGATGTAAAATATATCTTTAATATTTATGTTTTTGAAATGAAAGAAATTATTTTTCGGTTATCATTTTACATTCTGGTTTTCAGGTCATTCTGGATATGTTTTTTTTCAGGAAACGGGTCTCATACTGTATTTAAAAAAATGGAAAATGCTTTATTGGTAGATTTTCTTTATGCAGCAGAGAGTCTAAGATTAATAAAATTTATATTTATTTAAGCCTGATAGATAGATAGATTTTTTTTAAACTTTTATTGTTTAATGTTATTAGGTTAGAAACTAAGTAGATACTGAAAACGTTCACTGATTTTGGTAAGTAGCATAAGTGAATGAAACAGATAAAGAAATAATAAAACCTTTAAACCAAATTTATCATACAATAAATTTGCAATTATGCAATAATCAGTTCAGTCATAATCACAAAAAGTTTTTTGTATGCATTCTCTCAGTCCTTTTTTTTTTTAATTTACACTTAAAAAAAAAAAAAAATAAATAAATAAATAAATAATAGGGAGCTCCCTTTATGACTTTTAGCTGACTTTTTACAAAAACTCAGGATTTAAGCAATTTATTATTAATTGCTAAGTAATCCTAAATAGTATTACATTATAATATGCATATATTTAATAACTTCCAGATTTACATATCATTTTAAATTTAATATCTTTGTAAAGGGGTCACTTTGACTGAAAATTGTGTAAACTTTGTTTACATTTAGACTCAGCTATTTTACTGTGCAGGGGTGGCATTTTTGCCAGGACAGTGGCAAAAACTGGAAAAAACCAGAGCAAAAATGGAAAAAACGGCAAAACTGGCAAATTCTTATTTGACTTTAATGTGTAATAAAATCTCTAAGCTAATAAGGATAATAATGGTATAAACAATTAATCTTAATAACATGTAATTAAATATTTTTACACATTTTAAATCTTTATAAAACAGGTAGGATTCAGTCCTATGCTTAGGAATTTAAGAACCAAATTAAAAATCAGATACCTATTTTTTTTTTCTTAAGTAAAGTATTTTGTCAGGCATTAATATTTTTTTAATTATCAAAAGGTTATAACTTTGTTACTTTTGTTTTATGTAATGAGTCTTAAAAATATGTAAATATTTAAGTCTTTGGTACTAATTTATAATTATTTATCTGATGAAAATAGTGTGTTATAGATAAAAAAGTAATTAAATTAAATTGAAAATTATATATTGAAAAAACTATCTGTTATGTCTTGTAAGGAAGCTAGAATTTTTTTACCTCCTTACACTCCAAGAAAGGGATAAAAAGTTAACATTCTTTACTTTCAGTAAGTAGTCTGTAGCCATTTTATCTTTTTGTATTATATTCACCCCCCCCCCCCAAATACTCTTTTGAAATTCTCAAATCCAGCAGTCTATTGTCAAATGACCACAAGACAGATAACAAAATACCAGAGTATTGCACCCTGCTTTGTAGTTGGTTAATGGAAAGTAAGCCTGTAGGTACACAAGTTTTGTAAAAACTATTGTACAAAACTGAGCAGGACCAAACTGGTTTCATAGATAATAGATACAAGATCTTTTTCTTTATTTCTATAGCAAATGCTCAGCAGTTATGGCCGGTTTTTCTCAGGAGCAGGTTAGTTACGGCCTTTTGAGAGTCAAGTTAAAACTTATAGTTCAGGAGCAAAAATACAAGTGCATAATAATGTTCAAAGGAGGCAGAAGGCAAGATCCTGTTTGGGAATCTTTTGAAAAAATAGTTTCTAATGGAAAAATTTCTGCTAAATATAAAAATTGTGGACATATTCAGAGTAACAAGGTAGAAAGGATGAAAGCACATGTTTTGAAATGTGTAAGAAATACTACATCAGAAGAATGTGTAGATATGCCCCCCAAGCTAACAGATATGGCTGAAAAGTCTGTTAATAATTCTGAAATTATGCTTGAATCTTATGATCCACCCCCTAAAAAAAAAATACAATTAGATAGTAATATAACCAGGTTTATCTCACAGACAACTGTTCAAGATAAAGTGAAATTTGACTTGCTGATTGCTAAGCTGTTTTGTGCTTGCAATATACCATTTGCAGTTGCTGATAGTGAAGCATTTAAAAATCTCATCCATGCACTAAAACCAAGCTATAAACCACCCTCACGCAAACAACTGGCTAGTGAACTGTTAGATACCGTATACAATTCGGTGGATCTATCTGTTAAGGAATCTTTAAGTGGAAAAGAAAGAACTTTAATTGTAGATGGATGGAATGATATCCACATTGTGCCCATTACAGCTTCTTGCATTCAAGTCAATGGTGCATCATTTATTGTGGATGTAGGAGATACTGGGGCAGCAAAAAAGACATCAGAATTCTTAACTAAAAAGTGCAATGAAATAATTTCAAATGTTGAGAAAAAATACAATTGTGACATTAAAAGCATTGAGACAGACAACATGAGGAATATGGAAAAAATGAGAAATGCACTTGAAAAAGTTGATGATGAAAATTCTGTATTTATAACATACGGATGTGGAGGACATTTGATGAATCTTCTTGGTGAAGATATAACACCTACTAATGTGCTAAAATATGTAGTGGAAATTCACAAGTGTTTCTGTAATCATCATGCTCCAGGATCATGGCTAAAAGAGTGTGAAGGTCATGTTTCTCCACAATTACCGGGAATTACTCGATGGAACAGCCAGCTCACCTGTCTTGAATCTTTTGAGCGAAACCACACCATCTATTTAAAAATAGTTAATGAACATTATGAAGAGATGGATGTAAATATTGTAAATCGAATACGTGATTTTAATCTGCATCAGCAAGTAAAGGATCTTATAAAACAATTAAAACTTATATCGATTGCTTTAGATGTGATGCAAAAAAATTCTACGACCATAGCAGATGCTTGTCATGTATGGCGCAATCTTTTGAAAAACGAGGAGTTAAAACCACATTTTTCAAAATTAAAAAAGCGATTTGAACAAGCAGTTTTGCCGTGTCATCTTGTAGCATATTTGTTACATCCAAAGTACAGAGGTGAACTTTTAAATTATGAACAAAAGGAAAGCTGTAAAGCATGGTTGTGTAAAATTAATCCCGACTTTATATCTTATGTTATTAATTTCGAGCTAAAAGAAAAAACCCTTCCCTAATTCATATTTTGCAGAAGAAGTGATTAGTAGTGTGAGTGCTCATAATTGGTGGAGAAGTATCGAAAAAGCTTGTGAGATTTCAAAAGAGTTCTGTTCATTAGTCGCACACCTTCAAATATGTCCAGCCAGTAGTGCTGCTATTGAAAGACTTTTTTCAAATTTTTCATTTGCGCAAACTAAAATTCGAAATAAACTGTCAACAAATACTCTATCTAAACTAGTTTATTGTTATGCTATGCTAAAACAGCGAAAATTAGGTTGTGATGGAGATATCGCTGAATTATTTGAAATTGAATAGTGTTCTGCTTTAAATATAATTTTATATTAAAAAATTGAATTTAGAATATAATTGTTTATTTGAATTTCTAACACATATAAACATAAATGCTTTACTCATGTAGAGCCTCCACAGTTCTATTATGTGAATAATCATTAATAATTGTATAAACAATCAAGTTTTCTATTCATTTATATGAAATTAATATTTTTTTCATTTATAAATTATGTTATAAAAGTTGGTATTTGTTCATAAAATGAATAATTATACTTATTTAACTTAAAGAGTTCAAAAATAAATTTAGAGTATTGATTTTTTAACTAAGTATTAAGTTTCTTTTTTCTTTCAAGAAATATTTTTTTCTCTTTTTCTGCGAAAAAATTAAATGGACAGCCTATTTTTGCCACCACTTTGGCAAAAACCTATTTTTGCCGAGACGGTTTTTTCTGCAGTTTTTTTCCCCCTATGGCAAAAACTTGCCAACCCTTTTACTGTGTAGTTTTTAAAGTCAAACTCCAACTTGTAATAATATGGTAATTTTGTAACTCCACCAACCATTATTGAGAAGTACAAATTCATTTTTTCTTGATTTATTAATGGAAAACTTTCCCACATATTCATTAATCTGAAATAAGTTTTTAATCAAAATTTTAGCAAGTACATTTTTGCCTTTGAAATCTTAATCAGTATCTGCAATAACCTGCTTTTTCTTGCTTAATACTACAGATTTAATATTGTGACTTTTTTACCTGCCTTTCCATAATAGCAGCCTTTGTTAGCTTACTATATATTAGTAATTTGACAACTGTTCTTTATAATGCTTTAAAATATATTTAGTATAATTAAACTTCGTTTATAAGTTTGTATAATATTATTTGTTACTAAAATAAAAAGTCCTTGTTTCCAAACTTGTTGAATAATTGCACTTATTTTACATTATTATTTCATTTATTAAATTGAACTGATGAACCATTATTTAAATATAATGCTATATGCTTAAATCATTATATATTGTGGTTATAATAACTGTACATCCTTTAATTTTCTTGTCTTCCTGAATATTAATGATGCCTATTCATCTCCTCAAATTTTGCCTCATTCATCCCAAACACATTTGGTTAGACAAAATCCAACCTAAATATAAATACTATATGTGATCTTAACAGAATATTCTGATAGCTTTAATTTGTAGCCTGCTTAAATCATATTATTTAACCTTGATAAATTCGTTTTGGCATGTATATTTTATAGCATATATTTAATACTAGGTTGAGCAAAAAGTTCTGGGAAATTTGTGAAAGTCGCTATGTTATGCACAAATTAACAACAAAAGCAACAAGGACTATTCTTCAAACTAGAGACCATCATATTCCATGAATTTTCTGCCATCGTTTTGCCACATTCCGGAATTGCTGGAAGTATGTTTGTCGCCGCACCTTCACCCTCATTAATGTCATCGACGGCTTTCAGAATCGTTGGATCTTTTCTCCAATAATGCTGAACCAATGCATGCAAATCATACTGATTAGTAGGCATTTTGTTTGGAGCCGAAATTCCTGAACTCCTATAGATATACATACCACTAGTACTCCTATATATGATACAAATTCTGGTAACTATTAAATAAAAAAGTGGATACGTGTGATCACAGATCACACAGAGGGTTTCGTTTAATATTCTTTTCAAAAAAATTTTTCCTTTTGAAAAATCTGTTAGTTCCACATTTTGCAACCAGGGGCACACTCTATTGTAAACAAACCTCTATCCGAACGAAACTCCGTTTTACATACTATCCATAGATATATTAGTCAGGGGGATTGGGCCTATAGCACCCGAGATAAGTAGGTGCCCCTAGCGGTAAAAAGTAGAACTAAAATATGTAAGGTTATGGTGCATAATATGAAAGAATGGTCAAAGGGGCGTCGGCAAAAGTTGGAAAAGTGCTCCCCGGGTGAAAAGGGTGGAGGTTGCTTAAAATACACAAGTTAGAGACCGGAGGAGTAAATAATATAAGACTTTTTGAAAATTTTATGATTTGTCATGTGGTCTGAGGTATTCAGCTATACGTATGCAAAAATTCATGTCTCCAACTTAATTAGGGGCTCTCTTAGAAAGAATTGCTTAAAATACATATGTGGTAGCTCAAAGGTTAAACGTCAGACTTTTTCAAGATTTTATGATTTGTCGCCCGGTCTCAGGTGTTCTGCTATAAGTATGCAAAATTTCAAACTTCCAATTTAATAAGGGGCTCAGTTAGAAAGAATTGCTTAAAATACGCATGTGGGAGCCCAAAGGGTTAAATGTACGACTTTTTCAAAATTTTATGATTTGTCGTTTGATGTGAGGTGTTCAGCAATAAGTATGCAAAATTTCACGCCTCCAACCTAATTAGGGGCTCACTAGGAAAGAATTGTTTAAAATGCACATATGGGAGCCCAAAGGGTTAAATGTAGGGCTTTTTCAAAATTTTATGGTTTGTCATTTGATGTGAGGTGTTCAGCTATAAGTATGCAAAATTTCACGCCTCCAACCTAAATAGGGTCTCACTTAGAAAGAATTGTTTAAAATACACACACATGCGGGAGCCCTATAAGTATGCAAGATTTCATGCCTCCAACCTAATTAGGGGCTCACTTAGAAAGAATTGTTTAAAATACAGACGTGGGAGCCCAAAGGGTTAAATGTACGACTTTTTCAAAATTTTATGGTTTGTAATTTGATGTGAGGTGTCCAGCTATAAGTATGTAAAATTTCAAGCCTTCAACCTAATTAGGGGCTCACTTAGAAAGAATTGTTTAAAATACACATGTGGGAACCCAAAGGGTTAAATGTACAACTTTTTCAAAATTTTATGATTTGTCGTATGATGTGCGGTGTTAAGCTATAAGTATGCAAAATTTCAAGTCTCCAACATGTATAGTTTCTGAGAACGGACTCTGTAACAGACAGGCAGGCAGAGGAGTGGGATGAATAGGGTTTCGTCAGATGAACGAAACCCTAAAAATTTCCCAGAACTTTTTGCTCAACCTAATAATAAAGAACATCTAAATTTTTACATTTGGTTTAAGTATTTGTTCCATATCTCTTCAGTACTATTAAAATTCTTACCTGTAAAGTGCAACTTCACTTTAGGAAATAGACAGTATTCTACCAATGGCAAGTATTCACGGCCATCCCCCCCCCCCCCCTTCCTTTGTCAAAGACTTCATCTTGAACACAACAGTTTAAGATGAAGAGTCATTTTTGTCAGATCAGTTTTGTTATAACAATTTTTACTGACAAAGAGTTTGTGTAAAAGGCTGATATTTTTCATTATTTTAATGTGTGTATAATTTTGAGAAAAGTTCGCTTAAATTGCAATGCTGAATCCATTTTAAATTCGTATAATCGCAATAATGGTTTTCTTTTATTCATTATAATAACTAAAATTATATAGGAGCTTAAAGAGTTTAAAATAATAGTTAAAGTATATGCAAGATAACTGTTTAGAAATTTTTTTCCCTCCTGTGTTTTATAACTGAGGAATCACAGAGTAAATTCTACAGTATGCTATGATGAGTATGCTCATTTTTGACATATTTTGAAGTTTTGCAGCAAACATTTTGGGGTTTAATTTTACATGGGAATATCAATTTTTTAACATGTTAGAAATATATTTTTTTCACATGTTATTATTATTTTTTTTTTCAGGTGTTATTTGTGCATCATTTTCAAGTGGTTTAGGAGAAATCAGTTTTCTATCATATTCATCATTTTTTGATAAGTAAGCATAACTTTTATCCCTTATTCTTGAAAAATGTTGCACTAAATACTTATTTTACTCATAGAACATCTATAATGTGTTAGAACTTAATTTGTACTACATCAAAATTTAGTAAAAAGGAAGGTCTTTCTCTTTATCCTTTAGTATGCATTCCTTCTAAATCTATACGTTATTTGGCATGTTCCTAGATCATCTTGATTCCTTCTTTGAACTCATCTTTTAGAATGCTGTTTAAGAGTTTCATTATATTTTGTTTTAATTTCTTTAATGCTATTAAAATAATTATATTTTAGATAAGACTTTATTTTAGAAAGTAGTAATAGATAAATTTGATAAATAAGGAAGGAGGTAAAGGATATGTACAGCTTTCTTTATTAGAAACTGCTCAGTATTAACTTGAATTTTTTTCCTTTTTTTCATGCAGCTTTCAAGATCATGATAACAGATGTTGACTTAATAACATATATATATATATATATATTTTTTTTTTTTTTTTGCTTAAATCGATGATATTTTAGGAAAAAGAAAACAAATTGAGATAAATGCCATTAATAATCATTTAGCAGATTTGCTAAAATTAATTTTAAAAAATCAATCTTGAAATTGTATAGATGTACTACGTATCTCAGAAGACTATAAGCTTTTTAAATATGTATTTCTTATATATTCATTTTGGTGTTAAAAGTATTGAAGGCTGTAACAAACTTCATGAATGTCTTAAACCTTTCAAGGGTGGTGGTCACATGGCGTGACCACCTAATTTTGATTCCAAAACTGACAAACAGCAGTAAGAATATTTTAATAAAATGTTGCTTTGATAATGAAAGTGTAGAAAGGCAGGTTTTATTTTCTCAAAAATTTGTTTGTAAATTCTGGTGTCAGTCAATTATTTCATCATTTTACGAACAACTTTTTTTTGCCCCTGAAAGCGTTAAACTTGTAAAAATATAAATAAAAACCAGAATAGTTAATTGTTTTCTAAAGAAGTTTCTTAACTTTCTGTTCTAGGCATGCTGTTATCAAAAGTATATTTCATTAACTAAAAACTGTCATGCTTTGCAATAGGTTAAGAACATTAATGGCTTATCTATGTTAATTTAATATTTATCCAAATTTAGTGTTAAGGTTCCTGTTGCTGTATAGATATTCAAGCTAAAATAATATGTAGTCTGTTTCATAAGTACTTGCAATTAACTTTGTCATTAATTAATTATAATTAGTGAAAGTATACAGAAAAAATTAACGTTATTTTTACATTTTTTCAGACAGTTTAAAATATTTATTCTACCCTCATTCAAAAATAAAATATTAAAACATATTTGTAGTATATGAATTTAAGTTAATATTTTTCTGTTGAGAAGTCTTATTGGGCGCTGGATGCATCTATGGGATTGAAACTTCTTTTCGCATCCCTATTCTTTTTTTCAAAGGTTAATTTAGTTAGGTTAATTAGTCTAATTTAGTCTGTAATGGATTGAACTATAAATAGGAGGGTCTAATAGCAAAAGTCTGTAAATAGGATAGTACATCTGTAATATGTTAGAATTTAACTTATACAACATCAAAATTTAGTTAAAAAAGTGTGGACTAAAAGGACTATTATCCCTTCTAGTCAAATTTAGTTAATTCTAGTTTAGATTAATTTAATTTTATCCTCTTGCTACATCCGAAGCATTTTGCTCTTATATTAATTTATTAAATATAAATCATGTAAGGACAAAAAATTAAATTCATTCCTAGAAACTGTTGTTTTTAAATATTCTGTTTGTCAACATCTTCACATTAATTTTTTGTCATTTTTTTCAGAAATGTTGTGTCAACTTGGTCTTCTGGAACTGGTAAGTTCTTTTGACAGTTATTTCGGAACTACTTTTTAAAAAATCGCATTTTTAAATTGCTAATGCATTACTAAATTCATTTTTAAGCATTCTTTTTTGGTCAGGTTAAGAGAATTCAGTTATCTTCTCTTTATCCAAGAGTTATTAAAGAAAAAAAAAATGTGCCTCTCTTTTCATACTTCAGTTTTTCTCAAATTTTTTTTTTGTTTCTATTGCCACTAGGTTATGATATGATGATAATAATTTTATACATATCCGAGCATAACAACGTTACGAGACGAACATTGAGCTGAAAGCCACAGCAGTTCATCTGAGATTCTCAGGGCCCCAAGCCCAACTCTTCTCACTTTTTGATGTCTTTAATGAATTTGGCTTTTAAATTTGTCCAGTGACATCTTTTTATAACCCTTTATCGCAGCTTTTTTACTTTCCAAACGTACAGTATAAGGAAAGTATCATATTCATAATTTGTGTGGTGTGTATGTGAGCACAATCACTCCCAAATTGTATTTCTGATTGAACTCCCATTTGGAAAATATATTATAAACCACAGTCACAAGAACCTCTTAGATTTTCATAAAAGTAAGACAGCAGATTAGGTATTTAATCCATTTTGTGACTAATTCTATAGAAAAATTCACCAAAGTAATGTGACAGTGTATGAATGATAAATATTGTGGTAATGTAATAAAGCATTAGTGCTGCAGGGGTACCATCTTCAGTTCCAAAATGGGAGGTCCAGCATTCGAATCCAGCTGATTCTATTGTAGTAGAAATTAATAAAAATTCCTTTCTTTTGTTTTTTACTTTCTAAACCTGTTCGAAAATCCAAGTGGAGTTACTCCATATTGGAAATAAAATTACACTACTCTTTTGACATATATAGGTTATGAACATCTTCTCCATCATGACCAATGAGGGATTGAATTCGCCATTGAACCCAATGAATTTGTGGGCATCTGTTTTGTCTCAATAAATTTAAATTGGTATATCATCACTGAAGAAAATTATGTTTGTTTATTAAATAGCATATTTTTTCATGCATGATTCATAACAGAATTAAGTGTCAGGAATAACAGTTTTCGGAAGTTTAAGATTGAAATATTAAATGTTTTTAACCTGTGAGTATGGATGTAACACCCAAAATAGAACAAAAAAATTTAGAATTAAATTAAATTAAAAAAATTTAATCTGATAGAAATGTCAGAAAATAGAATTAAAGAGAGTAACTAAAGTTAACCAAAAATTATAGCTTCTTTCTCTCCCTATCCTCACCAACTTATTCGTGAAATCCTTGACTTAAAAATTTGAATTTTACCCACAGTTAATGATAAAATTTAAAAATATTTACAGAAACATTCTTCTACTTTAATGCTCCTCAAATTTGTTCACATTTATGACAAAATTTTGCTTTATTATTTACCATATCACTTTCTGTGCTTCTTTATATATTAAAATCACTGCTTTTGTAGAAACATAAACTTTTATTTATACTTTATTTATCATTTTATATTTTTAAGAAAGTTTTAAATGTGAAGTAGAAATTTAAAGTTTAATTGAGGACGTGAGTTTCAAAACTCGCCTTATCCAATATTTAAAAAAAAAAAAAAAAATGTTTTCTCTATCAGTCTCTTCTATTGGTAAACTTACACCAAAAAAACACAACAATCTGAAAAAAAAAAAAAAAAACTAGTTTTATCCTGTATTTCTGCCATTGTAAAATCCTGGTTTACAATGAAAACCAGTGGATGCATTTAGGGGGTTTTTGCAATTTCCCAAAATTTGATTTTTTTCAATAAGCAGAATTTCGAAACTTGCATCCTCAATTGCTACCAAAAGAAAATCTTTTAAATTAAAAGACTTTGTATACATTCAGTCATTAAGAAAGAGAAATTTGTACTGTTAATCTTTATTTTTCAAGTAATAAAATTAGTCAATCAAACTTGAGTTCTTATTTGTCAATACTTATTTTATTCAGGTGGGGCTGGTGTTGTAGGAGCTTTATCCTATGCACTGTTAGTGCTGTGGTTGGGTCCAAGAAAGTCTCTGCTCTTAATGCTTGTTGCTCCATTTACTATGTGTGTTACGTAAGTAAATATACTTTGTTGCTGTTTTTGAACTATTTCATATTATTCCATTCAGTGTTAGAATCAGGTTTCATTGAATTTATAAAGCCAAATTTGCTGTCAAGAATTTGTTCACTGGCTCCAACTATTTGTATTTCTTTATTTTTTTTTACTAATTACAGAACAATATAAGACATGTTTTGAAGATAAATAAAGATCATAGGAATCTTTTTTTTTCAGTGCTTAATTTGTAACGAAAGTATAACGAACTAGAAAACAAATAGCTACTTCATTGCATGGAGTAATATAAAATATACAGAGAGTGGTAAAGTATAGAGACAGCTATTGCTTCTTTACTGATATTCTAAAAACTCATAAAAATAGGCTGCACAACATCTCAAAATTTTCTCTCTGTTAATTCTTTATGAATATTCTCAATAAAGAAAAAAATGGAATAAAACTCTCTAGTTTTAACATTCAAATCGAAAATCATATGCGAAAGCATTGAAAAGGGAAGATTAAATGGAAGAAAGGTTGTTACTGATAATTTCATTTGCAGTTTATTTCACCATTATTTTACAAAGATGTGACTTAAATTTCTTGAATAGTTGTTCTTGTTTGAATTGCCATTGATGTTTAAACTTTGCTTGAGATAATATTAATGTTCATAAAATAGAAAAACAATTTAACTAAATTTAAATTAAGTTTTTAGTTATAATTGTTTTTTTTTTTAGTTATCATCTTGATTTTATTTTTAAGTTCACTTATGACATTTTTTTTTATAAGTAATACAGCGCATGTCACTAGTTTAAGCACAACAACAATTTTAAAATAAAACTTAAAATATTCACTTTATTTCAATATCTGTCTTGTATATGTTAATAATAGCAGTTTTAACACCATATTCGATAAAATTATCTTTTAAATTTTATTTCAAACCATGGAGTTTAAGAATAGAACAAAAATAACCGTGTCAAAAGTTTAAGCACAAAATCGTTTTTATGCAAATTTTACAAACTGATATAAGCGGTTGCACACGTAAACCATTTCTGGGTGTATAAGAAGCAGACAGTTGTTGTTTTTGAATTAGTACAAAATGCCCAAGTCAAAAGAATTTTCAGATAGGGAGGTGATAATTATTTGGAGTATGAGAGCAAAACATAAGTCTGTTTCTGAAATTGCAAGTGCATTAAAAAGATCAAAACGAGGTATTCAGCAAGTTTTGTCTCATGGTAATTATTTCAAATCAAAATTCCGTTCAGGAAGGCCACGAGTGACTACTTTGCGGGAAGATCGCTGCATCAGAAACTTGGCTTCAACTGGTAATTACTCTCTTTTGCAAATAAAACATACAGTTGGGGAAATATTGAAAAAAACTGTTCATAGAAAAGTTTGGGAATCAGAATACATCAAAAAACCGTAAAATGGCTCAGTTACCATGTCTGAAACGACACCATAAAGAAGCTAGATTACAGTGTGCCAAATAGCATGTCATTTGGTGATAAGTGGCTGAATGTCATATTCAGTGATGGAAAAAAAAAAATGGAACCTCAATGGCCCTGATGGGTTTAAGTACTATTGGTACAGCGTCTAGAATACCTAGTTCGGAAATATGCTTTCCAAACAGTGCTAAAAATTTGTATCCCTGAAATGTGTGACGATACTGCTAAAATCCCAAGTGTTGATAACAGCAACATCTGCGGGAATTTCGTATTACATTGTATAGACTAGCAATATCTTGCAGTTGTAGAAAATATCCTGCAGATGTCGCTGCGATCATCATATTTCAACAGCATCATTGCACATTCAAGGGATACAATATTTTAGCGCTTTTTTATGTATTACAGGGATAGCCGATTTCCACACTATATATTCTAGGCGCTATACTATTGGCATGATCTCCGCAAAGAACCTAGGAGTATATTTAGCTAACAACATGGTGGTGGTTGTGTAATGGTATGGGGGCTATTTCCTTCAATGGTTAGACATCTCTAGCATTCATCAGTAGTCATGAAAACTATCAAGAGATACTTGCCAATCATTTGCTCCCTGTTGCCGAGATTTTGGGGGAAGAAAAATGGTTATTTCAACATGATAATGCTTCAATCCATACCTCAAACTCAACTTCAACGTGGCTTAAGTTGAAAAAGTATCTGTTTTGAAATGGCCGGCAATTAGCCCTGATTTAAGCCCTATAGAAAATATATGGGGTATTCTCACTCATGTAGTTTATCCAAATGGAAAGCAGTATTCTTCAGTTAAAGATTTGAAAGATGTTATTGAGAACACGTGGTTTAAAGATGAACTAGAAATAATACAGTACCTCATTTTATCGATGGGAAACTGTATATTTAAAGTAATTGAGCAGAATAGATCAATAATCAAGTATTATTTTTTTTTATTCTTGTTCTACTAAAGACTAAAGAACTACTGTGCTTAAACTTTTGACACACTCATTTTTGTTCTTTTGATAAATTCTATTATTTGAGATAAATTTTAAGGCATAAATCTGTTAATTATCTTTTTAAAACTACAATTTGTAGGTCATGTGAAAAGGAAAGTAACTTTCAGTCAATAATAAAATTTTATTTTGAAATTTTATGTTGTGCTTAAACTTTTGACACATACTGTATAATGCATTTGTCATAAGAATATTCAGTCTTCAAAATTTTTAGCAACATCTTTTATGTAATGATGTAATATGTATCTATGTATTGAATGCTTGAATTAATTTCATTATTGCCCTACAGAGGATATCGATTATGCAATTTCACGTTTAATTAAAACAGTTGCAAACCAAGTATTAAATCATTAACTGTGATCCCTACTTTTCTGTAATTTATCTTAGATGTTATATGAACAGAATTTTTGTTATGATTTTAAAAGCATTTTAACATATTAAATAAGTTGTTCTGACATGCAAAATTCATAACTTTTTTTTTTATTATCAGTGACTGAGAGTTTAGCAAAATTTGCAGTGCCGGATTGCGGCATTCTGATCATATTACATAAAAGGCACATTATCCCACTTTGCAGGCCTGCAATACTTAATTGTGTGTGAGAGTGAGTGAATGACTGAGTGAGCAAGTGAGTAACTTAAAATTAAATGAATTTTTTTTTTAGTTTTCTCCCCCCCCCCCCCTTCCCCCAACCTTCAAAGTTATTGTGGTAATGTATTCAACAATTCTTCTAAACACAGTATTTGCTGATAAAATAATTTCTTGCATCCTGGTTTGTTTTTTTTATAAATCTTTATTAATTTTTATATTGCATTTGAATACGTTATATATATTTACTTTTAGGTTTTGGATATTACTTCAACACCCAACCCAAAGTCATCTAAAATGTAGTGGTACTTTGTGTAGTTCTGAACTTGAACCTATGCTGCAGGAAAATGTAAATTTGTCTCCAAATGTTCCTGGGTATGTTTCAAAATCATATACTTTTCAAGAAAAAGTAACCCTTTTAAAGGTAATTAACTTATTTATTACACATATACATAGTATATATATATATATATATATTATTGCTTGTTAATATTTAATATTTTTATTTTAAAATTGTTACATTTGCTCAACATCAAGATTTTCTATGCAAATGAAAAACAAAGATTATTTAATATCGAAATAAAATCAAGTAACTTTGGGGTCTTTAATTTTCCTAAGTTCATTAATGCTTTCTATTTTTTTATTTATGTCTTATGTTGTTTAATTAAAGAGAGAGAGAAACAGTGAAAATGATCAGAATAAATCCTCTAGCATATTTCAATATTCTGAAAACATATTTTCTTATTAAATACATGTAATTTTATTGATTTTGTGTAGATACGGTGTGTTTTTGCTAAAAACATAATTGCATGTATAATCTTTACTCAGAAATGCTTTATATACAGATAAGCCTTTTTCATGTCTAATATCAAATAAAGAATGATTTGTTAAGCTAGCAGGGTTCATGAGTGATTTATTGCAGCAAATTACAGAAATATGTCTGATAGAATAGAAATATTTAAGAAAATTCATTGTTATCTTGCAATTATCCACATTTCCAGTAATCTTTCCCTTATCGTCAGAAACTATTAGAGGCAATCCAGTCAGAAACACCAGAAAAACAATAAGTTTCCAAGATTAATTGAAATGTTTCTACAGTAAAAGGCCCCATTTGCTATTCATAAAGTTCATAAAAATTCAACATTTCAAAAAATTACAAACAGTAAATAGATCTTTTTCTTTCAGTCTATTAAACGTGGAAGCCTATATAAGGTTTTTGATTAAGGTTCCTTCACCCAATGATTACTGGAGATAAAGGAAAGTTTTTTGAGTTGTTGATAACTATGATTCTGCGATTCTTTTTAATATTTTTCTTTTATCTGTAGCATTGCCATCTTTCTCTTTCAAAAGAAAGGAAGACTTTTTTTTTTTACATTTCTTTTGTTTTATCATACTACCATCATTTTTTTTACATTCTACTAAGCTGAGTTGAATGTGCCAGTAATGTTTCAGAGATTTCTGTCATCCTTATCAGAAGTCATTCATTCTTCTGTTTGATACACATGCATAAAGGTTTTTGTGTCAGAATTGAAACAAAAAGCAAAATGTAAACAGAGAAGCATTCTTTCAAAATTATTAAATTTAAAAGAAACGTAGAAGGAATGTCCTGTAGGAATAGTTTAAACATATAACATGCAATAAGTCTAAAAACATACATCTGATGGGAAAAACATACAAACTGGCAAACCTAATTATCTGTGTACTACATTAGCATAAAATATTATCAATTAACTCATTAACCATAGCTAATGATTTTGCTTATCAAAAATATTAAATGTATTTGTGCTGCTTTGTAGAATTGAAATCTAAAGACTGTTTCTATCTGTGTTGTATAAGTTCTAGCATTAGGGGTTGAGCCTGTTTTTGTCCTCCCCCCCCCCCCTCCATCAAATGATAATTCATTCAGCCATTTTAGGTTTTAAAAACTCAAACTACTTGCAGGTTATATCATAAAAGTATAAGTTAGGGAAGCATAAATGATATTTTTGTAAAAAAAATCATAGGAACACTGAAAGAAAAAAGTAATTATTAAATTTTTGAAGATCAAACTTTGACTACAAAAAATCAGTTTACAATGCATTCAGTTTGTATTTCAGTTTGAGAAAGTAAAACTTTAAGCCTACTAAACTTAACCGACCTCAAGGTATTTCTCTTAAGAACACCAGGGGAAGATCAGCACAGTGGACCGCTTTTGAAGTTTTTATTTTTTCTTCTGAAATTTAGTGATTAATGTAATATGAAAAAATTATTGAATATATCCTAGTTTCTTATCTTCATTAATTAATTTTCTCAAAGCATATAAGTCTACTAATTTTAAAGCTTAAAAGTGTGTCCTATGTTTGAGATACAGTGGACCATACATGGTGAAAGGCAAAATAAAATATTTTCTAGTGCATTAAATAGTATACAGATCACAAAAATTGTTTGACTTTAATATGCTTATAAAAACATTTTACAAAATTGTACACACCAACACATTATATAATATATTTAACAAGATATAGATTTAGGTATTTAATTTTAAATGAAAATTATTTAGCATGTTTTAAATAATATGTAAATAGCATACTCTTACGAACAGTATGTAACACCCTCATGACTTCATTTACATCACAGTAAAATTACACATTTAGGCTTAGCTATTTATGCCTTAAATGATAAAATTGTTACATTATGAAAAAAAAAAAAAAAAAAAAAAAGAAAATCTTTTAAAGATATTTTTTTAAGATAGCACAATGAACTCTCAGTAATGTGACTCTTCTTAAGATGCATATATGGTTAAAGAGGACAATTTTGTTTACCCCATCATTTTCTATTTTCAATTAATGTTAAAGGCATCGCTTAATGTGTTCTACTCATCGTATAGTGTGAGCAAATTTTCACAAACCGACCAGACAGAATCAAAACTGGTGTTGTGCATTATATCTTCAAGAGCAACTTTTATGTAACTACGGTTATAAATGATCAGTGACAATGATGAAAAGAAAGAACACCAACAACAACTTGAGATGTTTAAATAATATTATCAGTTGATTTCAAATATTACCAATAAAAATGAGATATAACAGACAAAATTTTCAGGTGTGTCATAAAACTAGAAAATTATGTACTAAAAAACTTTTATTTTGAGTGAAAAGAGAAAATATTGATATATGTGTTTTAAGTTTTTTATTAAAAAAATTGCTATTAAATCAGTATAAAACAGTGGCTCACTATGCCACTTTTTGAGATGGGCCACTGTACCCCATGTAGATAAGGAATAAGGAAACATTCTAAAATATTTAATTTGCTATAAAAAGGCTAACTTTACATTGATTCACCAATAAGTCAGTGCCTCATCTTTAAACTTCAACTGTTTTTCCATCTATACTTTCAGTTTTTATTTGCAAAACATCTAAATTTCTAAAGAGGCAAATTTTAGTTTTTGTAGCTGAAAACAAAAAATTTCCTCTGAAATGATTAAACTTTGTTTTAACAGTATAGGCTGCAAATATTCCTTATTATACTGTCATTTATGATTATCAGTATGATGTTAAAACAATGTAAAATAAATGCAGTTTGGTGCGGTAGTGTGCCCCTGTGTCCCATCTTCCCCTACTCCATTATCTATGTTATAATGTGCCTCATTATATTACTAATTTTGATATTTTCCTTTTTTTTTTTCTTTCAATGTCTAGAAAATTAAACATCAACAATATGTCCATGTGGTTGATAAATATTGGAAAGTTTTTTTGGTATCAAAAACTTTAATAGATTAATTTTATGGCAAAAACTAATATATTTGTTTATTTTTTATTTTGGGTAGACACACAAATCCTGAAGCATAAATGACATCAAATAACTTTTTTTTAACCAGAAAATAATTGTAACTTTTCTGTATTTTTTATTAATGCACAACAATAAGTAAATATAACTCTTTATTGTTAATTTTATTAAAAATATATGTAATATGCATATAAATTAATGGGTTGAAGACAAATGTAAAAACATTTATTTGAAAGTTTTTCTTTGGTGTTATCAATCATATTTGCAGTTTTGTTCTGTTTTTTGTATGTGCTTTCTAACGTGCACAATATAGTGTTTAAAGAAATATTAAAACAGATTAGTATTCATCTTTTTAATAATAGAGAAGTCCTAGAAGGGAATGAAAAAAAGAATAAACTTACATTTTTTTTAAATGTTTGAAAAATTCTAACAAAGATAATAACAGTAAAACGCTAACTGGATGATTAATATTAGTTTTTAAAAAAGTTTTGAAGTTCTCTTTTTGCCTTTAAATGCTCTATTTTTTTCCCTTTATCCTTCAAATATTATTAAATCAATCTGAATTAAGATTGAATGATACGAGATAATTTTAAATGCTGTTCAAAATGATTTTCTAATGAAATGCAACATGTTTATTACCTTTAAATTTCATGTCATATTTCATTAGTCTAACAATACTACTTATTATATCATAACATGTTCAAGGCTCCCACAGTTCTCTCTTTTCCGTACCACTTTTTCCAAGCAATAATCTTTTTAGTATATTTCTTTTGAAAATATTGCAGAAAATTATAAGTTTTTTCTCCAAAAACGATGGCGTTTGAAAAACAGATAATTGGGAGACCTGATGTCATAAATCTAGTTTTTATTTAAATATTTAGCATAGTTTTCTATTTTTAGAATAACTAATAGTGAATTATTTATTTTTTAGCCATTACTAAAATACATGATACCCTTAGGCCTGGTTTATTTTGCTGAATATTTTATTAATCAAGGATTGGTAAGTAATATTTAAATACCTTTTAAAAAATAATATATTTTAATTCTACAGCTCAGCTTCATATTTTTTAACATTTTCTAACATAGTTGAAAAATGTTTATGACTTCAGTTTGTCTGTCTTCTGTTTGTACTCTTAGTCTCATAAATATACTTGGATTGTCATGTAATGATATACATTATTAATGTTTACTATGGCATGTTAGCTATTGAAAATGAAGTGTGTAACATTTATACTTTGTTCACAGGGACACTCAAAAGAATGGCAGTATATTATGGTTTATGGAGGGAAAAAATGTGTAGTGTATTTTATTGATGGTACAGTATTTGAAAGATAATGAAACTGATATACACTGTGAGGTGCAATAAAAAATGTTTTCTATAGAATACGGAGAGCAAAACATATACAGTATAACCTCTGAATAACGGTTACCCGTGGAACCAGTGAAAAGTGACCGCTCTTTAGAGGGTGTTATTCAGAGGTTTCATTTAAAAAAAAAAAAAAAAATTGCATAAATTTAAATAGAAATGCACACAGTCATTTTAATTAATCCTCATTGTTTTAATACATTAAAAAGATCAGTGATTTGCAGTTGCTTTGTTTTTTGCTGCAAATATCTTTCTCCAAAGAAATAACAATATGAGTTGTTTTGCTATAGAACTAATCATCATTATGATTTAATGTGAAATTTTGGATTCCACGAAGGTTCATAAAATCTTCGGTATATGTGTTAATACAGGAAATTTTGTGTGATTCGGTAATCCATAAGTTAAAATCTTTAACACCGATTTAACGCACAAATACATACAAACATGACACAAAAAATCACATACGATCGTTTCAGCGATTCCTGGATCTCCTTTCTCAGTGCGAGGGAAAAAAAGATTAAAATGGGTTCGAAAAACCCCTTGGTTATAGCCCCGAGACTGATTGAAAAAGCAAAAGGAAGAGTTTATATATCTTAAAGAAATGACGTAATTGACCTGAACTAACTAAAAAAAGGAGTCACTGTGCAGGATCCTTTCACACTAGCGAGAGAAAAGGGATGCTGGTCATGTCATTGACTAAGGAAAATGTATGTTTATGAATATAGTAAGCTTCATAAAAGTCTAAATTCAAAACTGAATTACATTTTTGAATAATTTTAGCCTCTGGATATTTAAACTGGTGGTTGGAAACAACAATTCCAACAATATTTAGCTATTGTATATTTCTCACATTCCTGCCTTCTAACGGAATTCTGGTGTTCTTTCAGCCTAATTCTAAGAGCACGTTTCGTTTGCCCAATGTAAGAGAGCATTTCCATTTCCTTTTCCTCTCTCCTATCTTCTACCATTTGCTGTATGGAATCAAATATGGCAGTAACTGCCAAATCTTTGTCCAGACATACGAATTCGCTGGTCTTTATGTTACTTATGCCTGCCCTTCTAAGAATATTATCTAAATTTTTAGCAGCATTATTAATGTCTTCTTTTCTGTTTGTTGACATATCAAGTAAATTTTGTTTGATCTGCTTCACATTTCGGTTTGCAAATAAATATGAAATTGTACCAGGAGCTGTAAAAAAAAAAATTTCTCGTGACTTTTGAGTGGTCATTGTTCAGAATTCCTTATTTAGAGGTTTGTACTAATGTTAACGCTATGGGAATGTGTTTGGTTTCAACAACATGTGGCCAGTATTCGGAGGTTGTTGTTGTTTAGAGGTGACCGTTTAAGAAGGTTTCACTGTATCATTCATTTACAGGGTCACACAAAAGAATTCAACTACATCTACGGGAAAAAACTCTTTGCAGCATACTTTAATTATGTTACACTGTTACAAACATAATGAAATTGGTATACATTACTGAATACTTAAGAGATGCATGCTACAGAATAGGATGCACACAGCAGTTATGGTATATTTACAGGGGCACACAAACACAGGGGATTTCAGATACCATACTGTCTATTAGTGATAACTGCTTGCAGTGCATATTTAGTCATGGGTTGTGTTTTAACTAAATTTTTACATACTACTTGGGGTTTAAAAGGGTTAAATGTATTTATGTGAATAAAGTAGATATATAATATATATTTTTACTCATTCATTATTAACACACATGATCGACTTAATGAGATTTTAATAAATGTATCTAAACTTTGATATTTTACATGGATTAATATTTTTCTTTTTTTTCAATGTCATAATTTTTATTATATTTAACCTTTACTTTTCCTTATTCTCTAAAGCAGCAGTCCCCAAACTATGAGTCTTGCCCCACTGGTGGGTTGCGGAATGATCAGTCAACTTTTCAAAACTACAAAGTGGCCATAATTAAACTGACAGTACTCACAAGGGAACCACTTTTGCTGCTGCTTGCACCCATCATTGATACCTAGTGCATTTTAAATCCCTATATTAAGAAGTTTGAGAATCGATAAAAAAATTTTGTTAAAATCGTATTTTTTGATTTTACAGCAGCATAACTTTCTAAAAATGCAATTTTTTAAACCACTTATCAGGCTATTAACATCGATTTTTAAAGAAAAACGTTTAAAAATACAAATTAGTCAATCAATAGTAAGTATAAAATATTGGAAAAAGTTTACAAATTCCTTCAAGAACCTACGATTTTGATTTTGAAAAATTACAACATTATATTCACATTTTTGGCAGGAAAAATGTTAGCATTTTCTTCAAAAGTAGAGCTTTCCGGCAACCCTAGCTGAATGTCATAGCTGCTTGTCTTGTGTGATTAGTGATCTGGACTTCATTAGAAATTGTAATATTTGATCTAATTAGGCACAGTAAATATTCTAAATTGTATAAAAGTGTTAATTTACTTTATGATTACTTTTACCAAAACATGCAACATTTAATACAACATTTTATTTTAAACTTTCGAAACTTTATTCTATCGGACTTTAAAAAAAATAGTTTGCTTATTTTGTATTTCACTAAAAAAATAGTTTTCAATAATCTTGAAAGCTTTTAACACAAATATATTTACTATTTGTACATTTATCGTTAATTCTTGTTTCTTATGCAATCAATTATCAAACAAATTGCAATCTGATTTAATTCTAATGAATACCATACATATACTCCAGGGATATAGCGAGCAAAAAAATTGTAGCGCCTTATTGGGCGACTTAACTCACTTTTGGCATGAAATAAAGAAAAATCCAATAACAAAAAATTAAAATTAAAAAATATATATAAAATATAATTTTAACAGAGAAGTTTTATCGGTTCTCTAACTATTATGTATAGGGCTACAAAATGCACCACTTCACGATGCTAGGTGCGAGCAGTACCAAAAGTGGTTCTCTTGTCAGCATGTTCTAATTATGAGAATGGTATGAAATTTTGTAGGATGATTAATTACAATGGGAGGAAAAGGATTCCATGAAAAAATTAGTTCTAAAAGTCACCACTAGGGGATATGTGGCACTGTGTAATAGAAAAGGTAGAACAGAATTCAATGTTAAATAAAATTACTTTTTATTTAGCACATTCAATTCAGGTTCAATATGGCTGCCATTTTTTTGGCCACATATTACATTCTATGCATAGCATCCACAACAGCAGAAGGTAACATGTCTGCAGGAATGTTCGCTACAGCTTGTGTTACATTATCCTTCAAAGTAGTAGGGTCCAAAACATCTGTGAGATAGACCTTGAACTTCAGGTAATCCCATATCCAAAAGAGGAGGCCAAGGCAGCCATTCAGTTGTAAAGCAGCAACTAATGACTCTTTTTGTTGTGACCTTCTGTCATAATAGCTGCTGTAACTCGCAAAGTAATGTTTTGAGGAGTTCCATCTTGCATGAAAATTATCTTTTTTAGGCAGTGTTTTTGCTGAAGTGATAAAGTAATTTAACATGTGGCAATATTCCTCTCTAGTAACAGAACAGGTTACTGGTCCTTTCAGGGTAATGTTCTCTTAGAAGTATGGGCCTATGATAATTTCTGCTGTTAAACCACACAAAACAATTATCTTTGGTGGTTGTAAGGGAAAATCAAAGTCTTTGAATGCATTTAGTAAATTAGAATCCCAAATTTAACAGTTCTGGGTACTTACACATGTGTTCAGATAAAAGTGGGCCTCCTCTTCATATAAGATTTCCTTCAGCCAAAGCATCATCTATCTCCATTTTGGCAAGAAAGGTGAGAGCAAAAGTTAATTGCTTATTATGGTCAGTGTGATGTAACTCTTGCATATGCGTGATCTTGTACAAATAGAAGTTGATATTCTTCCATAAGATTTTTTGTACCATAGAATAAGGCATATCCCAGTCGACAAGCACCATTGCAACTTTTTTAATTATATCCTATGGTACAGATTTGCATCCTCTACCTGATTGAACTTTCAAGAGAACCTGTTTTCTCAGACCTCTCAACCGTTGCTTTTAAGCCATTAACTGACAAAGGACTCAAAGGACTGTTTTTTACAAACAGTCAAACTAAAGATTTTCCATAACGGTATTAAGAGACATGTTAGGAGAGCAAATATATTTAACGGTGTTAAAATGTTAATTTTTATTTCAGTACCATTTCTGAAACAAAGCGCAAGAAAAATCACATTTGTTGCAAAATCTACCACAGAATGCTCACTGAAAGGTTAAAATGCCTGTTAAACACATTTAAAATGCTGCTTTCTTACAACAGAAACCTAATATAGTTCTCATAATTGGAATTTTTTAAATGAAAGATATCATTGGAACATCGTTAATCCAAAATTTATTCATCTTGTATTTCAACACAATTAAAATTTTCATAGCAGAATTTTATGCTTTATCTCACTGTATGACAAATATTGACTGTGAAATGATACTTGAAATTTAGTTGATTCTACCTTTTCAGTGAAGAAAGCGATTCATCAACTACTTTTGTTCATAATTTATTTTATCAAAGGATAGTCTTTCAGCAATAAAAATAATTGTGCAGGGAGATTCATTTATAAATTGTCATTATTATCAAGTTTTCAAACATATTATTTAAAGTAGATTAAATAGATATATAATATCTATTCAAGTTTTAATTTAAATTTTGTAATTGCAATTAATATAACTGTAGTAAAAGATTTTTTTTATTTGATTGAATAATTTATACTTACAGAATGTACCTAAAGTATATTATTTATATATATATTTTGTGATTAAAAAATATATTTCATCATTTCTTATTTTAGATGGAGTTATTGTATTTTCCTAATTCGTTAAAACTAAAACAGGAGGATTTGTATAGATGGTATGTTAATTTTATCTTTTACTTTATATAAGTTAATAAATCCTATTGTTAATTACAAAAATTCTAGACTGGGGTTACACATTCTAGTATAATGTAGTAGTATGTATTAATAAAAAACAAAGTGCATTATTTGTATATTTTTTGCACTCCCTACTTTTGAAGGAAATTTTCAGAAAAGGAACAGAATGCATATTTTTTCTATGTCTATTTTTTCTTTTTATTATTTAAAATTACAGTAGAGTCTCAAATCTTTGAGGAAGAGAAATAAATTTAGGATACAGAAGTTTTGATTCATCAAGGTTTTGCCAAAATTAAAAAATCTAATCTCACAAACTGCTTTTTGCTGTAAAAAATATACTTCATCAAAAACTACACATAATCTATTAATAATTAACAAAGTACTCTTCTCAAGGTTTTAATAATTTTAAAATTGTGTTATACACATACTACCTGTTTTGATTAAATAATATCCAATGCTTCATTAACCCTTTATGTACTGAATTATGAATTTATGAAAATTTTATCTTCTAAAATTTATTAAATGATTATGTAAATCATCTAATGTAGTTAAAACAATTCATGAAAAATGCTTTAGAAGGATTAATTAAATTTGAATTTATAGGGATTTTGTGCAATATTTATAACCCCACTCAAATCTTTTGTTTTAAATATTTTTCTTAGTATTTTGTAGAATTAGGAAATGTGCAAATATAATGTTCTTACAATAGAAATACAGAAATATTTCCGAATTGAACAATCCCTCCCCCCCCCAATGCCAAGAAAGCTGAAAAGATGCAATGACAAAAGAAATCCTTTTAAAAATATTTTTGTTTTGTGTAACCAATAATGCTTTTGACAAGATGAAGTAATGTATCTATAACTCATTCAAAACTGTATTACAACTAATCGATGTATTAAATGAATTTTATAACAAGTTATTTTAATGGTACTATCCAGAAGCCTACTCACAATTTGTGATTGATAACTAACATTGAAGCTACATATTATAGCTTGGTCGAGTGGTTGTAACCTCAAAGACATGTTTGGCAACAAAAATTTAACAATGATATTTTTTAGCGATGGAAGATTAGAGTGAGCTTTACAACTGTCTATAAAGAGTAGAATGTGTCTTTTACTTTTAGTGATTTTTTTAATTGATTCCTATCAGCCAGTCAGCAAAAGTTGCGTTTGGCATCCAAGCCTTTATATTTGACCTGTACAGCATTGGAAATGACTTATTTTAGCAGAGCACCTCAGTTTGTTAGATTGTCCTATCATAAGCGGAAGAAGCTTTTCTTTACCACTCTGATTTGCTACCAAAAGTACAGTTACATAAAACTTACTGTTTGTCACCTCAACTTTCTTCACCTTGAAACACTGTCATTTTGTTGCCAAACATTGATAGAATAATTCAGTTTTGCCTATGTTAAACTCACCATCTGGCTTGTAGTTCTTTAAAAGAGAATAAAATTCTGAAAGTCACTCTTCAGAGATAGCTGCATCAGCCAAATGCACTTTCATTGCAAAGGTTCTGAAAACAATGTTGTCTTTTTCTTTAAATTTTCTGGCCAACCGTTGCTTGCTTTATATTCACCGTTCAAGTCCTGTTCTTTTGCAAAATCCTCCAATTTTTGTTGTAAAATAAATCCACTCAAAGGAATGTTTTGATAACTTCATTGAGCAAACCATTTTCGAACACATTCTCAAACTTCAGGATAGGCTGAATTTTAATTTTTTTCCTACTTCTGCCACCATATTTTTTTTTCTGATTGCATCACGGTTTTTGTTATTGTTGAAAGAGTGCTGGGAGGGATTTTAAAATAAGCAGCAATTTCGATTTTATTTTTTACTTTGTTTTCATCTATAAACTTCAAAATTTTATCTTCAAATGATAACACATTCAATTTATACTTTTTACCAGCCATTCTCCCAAAGTCAGATAAATGAATCTACGAATGTTCAGGAATAAGTTTTTATTGGTCCTCTCCTGGTCGGTTATGAAATAAAGAAACAGAGCCACTATCATCAAAGTGCACCTGTTTCAAAACAGAAGAATGGCATGAGGAATGCTCTTTGTAGCCAGTGATAAGAAAATGCCCTCCCCCTCCATATATACAATTCCCGTACTATCCCCAGTAGTAATAATGAACAAAATGTGGAGGAATGTTGACCCTACTTAAACAGTGTATGTTTTGTTTGTTTACTCTTTTGTGAGAGGGAATGGAGTTTGGTCAAAGGTCATACAATAAGCTTTAAAGAAGGTCAACTGTTAGAGATAATCAGAAGAAAGTTCCTGTGTTATGTTTTTATTTTGAGTAAAACTTTCCACAAAGTGTTAAATCTTTGTACTCTCTGTGGATTCAATACTGTTTCCATACATAGAATCATACAGAATCATTTGTCGATCACACAAACAATCTTTGGTCAAACATATGCCATTTTAAACTTTGAAATGAATGATGGCGCTTTGGTGTTATTTTAAGTTTATCCTTAAAGAATTTGGCAGATGCAATGAGGCAAGCGTTGGTTTAGATCTCTCCTTTCAGCATGCTTTCCAGCATAGCTATTTGCACTGTTTCGTTAGTTATGGTTCAAAAAGGTCTTCCATTCTTACCTTTTAAGTTCTTTGTATCAACAAAGGGATAAAAGAATGTAAAACCAGCATCCAGATCAAACTAGTTCTGCAGCTGATTGTAGCCAAAAGTAAAAAGTCAAACTAATGTCTGGCGAAGAAATTCAATTTCATCAATGGTTTTAAAAGATATATTTCAAGATAACTATGGAAAATACATAAGAATTTTGATGGAAATGCAGAGAAATTTTTTTTTTCAAGATATCAAGGTCCGGCTGTATTAAATTTTATATTAATCTAACTGCATGTAGAATGGGGATTTGAATTTTAAATAGTTCAATTTTCCTCTGAGGCCCAACTTAATTTTTTTTTCCTTGTAAGTTTTCCTTTGTACTTGCATCATGACTGTATCGTATTTTATCAGCTTTGTGATATATTTAGTGCTGTACTGTTTAAATTTGTACTAATGCCTAAGAAAAGTAAAAATTCACCGCACATTTTATATTCATATGAGATTGTTTTCTGAAATAATAATAATAGGATATCTCAGAGAAAATGAATAAGTTACTCGGTATTAGTGCAAGCATATGCTAAACAAATCAATTAAATATGTTTCAGCATTTTGCTGTCCCAAAACTGTAAGATATATCTACATCGTAACACTGTAATACATTGGTAAAATTCATTATCAAACCCTTGAATTGTTCAGGTCAGTTTGTTTTTTCAAATTCTTACTTTTTTTTCTCCTCTTGTTTGAATGGCCACTTTTTCATCCTTTATCATAGTTATGAAAGGTCATTGGCATAAAGAGTCTTCCTTATACAGATGTATATTTTTTTCCTCAATGGTGCTAATATAAACTGATTCATACAGAGTTTGAAAAGAGGTCAACTTATAGACACTGACTTTTACTTTTTATAAATTACCTGTTCATAGCTACCATTTCTTTTGATTTTTTTTTCCAAATTCTTCTAAAAGTTTGGCATATTTCACTAGTTTAATTGCATAATGAATTTCCTTTTGCTTTCTTATGCTTTTTGTGCCAAAATCTTCAGTTATCACAAAACAGAATCAGCCAGTGTTGTGCTTTTTGATTTTCTACTCTTTATGTTTCTAGTGATCCAAGACATGACATGCTATGTGGATAGAAATATGTTTATGGAAAATGCTGTGAGCTAAAGAGAAAGAGGTGGGGGGAAATTTAGTTTCCAGTGGCAGCAGAAGCTTGTTGTTAACACTGTAGCCATTATTTGAAATATTGGTGTTGTAAATTCTGCGAGTACCTGTGTCTTTAAATTACTTTTATTTATTATTGCTCTTTAAAAGGAGTAAGAAGCAGTATATTCAATACTTTGGTCTGACATAAATAATTTAATTCCAACTCTTAAAGAATCATTTTATGTATTTTTCATTGCTTTTGTTTCTAATTTCACTACTACAGATCATGGCAGAAAAAAGGATATTTTGAAGCATGTTAAGTTAACCCCTTAATTCTCGCTCCCGTCATATTCTCAGGCTGAGTCTTTTACTCAGATTGTATGATTCCCACCAGTTTTATAAAATAGTGAAATTGGCTATATTTTAGTGTCGTTTTACCTATCATTAAATAAGGTGAATATTTCTTTTTCATAAAAGTGGTGCCAATAAGCAATTTGAATTTTTTAACCATAATTTAATTCGAGCGCTAAGGGGTTAAGAAAACACAAAGTAAATGTCATCAAAACAGGTTCTGCTGTCAAGGGGAAGCTTGAAAATTGTTTAAAAGAAAATCAAGGACTTGATACTTGAACTGAGAACTTGAGCACTGAATTATTGCTCAATCATAATGTCTTGCATGTTGCAAATCATGTGGAACTGTTATTTAAAATAAATGTTTTTGGACTCTGATGTGGCTAAACAGAACTCTTGTGTCAAAATTCCTATCATAAATAATAATAATCATCAGCAATACATAAAAATACTGCAAAATTCTATATTTTCTCTAATGATTGATGGCAGTAATGATACAGACACAAAATACATTTCATAGACATGATATTTTTGTATGAAGAAGCTAATCGCATCAAAAGTTTTCTCTTAAATATTGCCTAATTTGGTTGGTGAATCAATGGAGAGGATATTAAAAATTTAATCTTAAATGAATTACAGAAATATGAAATTCCAGTTTTAAACTTAGAGCATTTGGTGCAGATAATGCAGAAGTAATGATAGACCATAAAAAAAGGAGTAAAACCTTATTGAAAAATCACCAGCCAAAGAGCAGAATTTTTTGTATCAGTCTGCTGCATACCAAAATTTATCTGTGATTAAAGGGCAAAACTGAAATTTCATTAGTGGCCAGTGGTACCAGTTTTATAAGTAGTCACTTTCTTTAAACTAATGGCCACTTTTTTATTTAAAAGTACTAAACAGTAAACTCTTGTTAAAATTTCAATTAGTATTAATGTAAAATTGAATAGTCCAAATAAATATGTTAATATAATCATATTGCAACCAGAAAAAGTAGAATTCTTGATGGAATGCAAGAAAATTTTACTCTCTCCTTGTAGGAAAGTGAACATAAGGTGGCTGCTGACAAACAATTTTTTAATAGTCACTTTTTCTCATTTAGTGGGCCGGTGGCTAGTGCTAATTTTGCCCTTTATCTGTGATCCAACAATATTATATCAAGTTTACTATCTTAAGAAATTATAGTAACCTATATAATAAGCAAAATTTTACAAAGATATTACAATGAAAAAATACAACAAATTAAGAAACTTAAAGAAAATTTTAGCAATTCTTTAAGCCCAGCATTTCTTTAGCTGTTCAATTAATTAATCTGCAAAGTCCGAATAATTTGCAATGCTCGCTGCCATGCTGCACTATTTCTGCTACTGGGATTATTAGAATGAATTAGTAACAGTAGGTTGCCTTTTCCTCTTAATTTAGCTGAAGAGAAGGCAACTGCTGTTTTACATGTAGAAATTCATAAAATATTAATTGATATTTATTATTATTTGCTAAAAAAAAAAAATGGAGAAGCTTTCAGATAGTGAAATGAATGAAATCTATAAACATGTGTACACAATATGACTGTCTTTGAGCAAGAGCCCTTAAAAGGTTGATTTAACAGTAGGGTGTACTTTTAAGTTTCTTTCATGAAGAATTTTAAAATGTTCAAAGAATTGAGAAAAATCTGCAAGAGGTAGTAAAAAGAGAAAATTGGTTGAAGGAATCCCTTAAAAAAAAAAAACTATAAAATCATATCTGTTGAAGAGAAGCTATATTATTTCTTGTCAACATTGGTAAATTAAGTGTATTGCAGTTTCTTGTTGCACACTATGTCCCACTTCAGTCACAATAATACAAAATTACAATCTGCAACTCCTCAAGTGCAGTACTTAAAGATAATTCTACAAGATTTCTCAAAAGGCTTTCTTATAAAATTCATCAGACACACTCAAATTAAAAGTTTTAGCAATTAGATAGAATTTCTTTCAAAGATTTTGAATGGAAAAAAGATGACAATAACTTGGGTGTTAGCATTAAAACTTACAAAATTGAGAACTTTGTGATAAAGAAGAGAAACAATTTTTTTCTGCAGTGAGAAACTATTTTTTAACATCTATTAGGTTATATTTAAAAATAACAAAACTCCTACTGAAAAATGAGTCTGCATCATGCTCAAGTAGCAATATGTAAAAAATAGACGAATCAACGTTTTCAAGTGTTAGATTTTTTGTGGAAAAATTGAAGATGTGGCATGGAACTTGCTACAGTCAGTTCACAGAACTCCATTTTGAAAAAATGCTTAATGTAGAGCATTTAGATTGATGCATTGGTATCTTAAGAAAAATGTGATTTCCATTGATGGAAATTATAGGAAGTATGGTAAGGATTTGTAGAGTGTTAAAGGCTGTGTTGACTATTCCTCACATTAATGCTGTTATGAAAAAATGAGAATTTATTTCCTGTTCAACTTTTTAAAAAATATGACTCAGTTTTGCTCATCAATATTAACCACTTCACCGTTTGCCCCGAGATAACTCGGGGGTAAAAGTACTGTTTCACAATACCTGTCGCCGGTGAAGTGGTTAACAAAAACTCTTAAGAATATTTTATTAGCCAAATCATTTACTGAGGGTAAATATTATGAAGCACTGTTTTATAATGTCTTTTTAAAAAATCCATTATGAACATACTATGAAAATAATTTTTCTAGTAATGTTTTGAGTAATATAATCAAGTTTTTATTATTATTATTATTCATTTTATTCAGGTTTTTTTTTTCTATTGTGATATACAGTGTTTTATAGAAAACATGAATGTTTCATTTTACTCTGAATTATCTTCAAAATTTGTCCATTTTATTATGATTTAGCTTGTTGTTAATCTTTTCTGAATATTTCATAAAATTAAAAAATATCATCTGAATATTTCTACTTAGTTATGTTTGACCACTAAAATCATTTATCAAAAATAAATATTGTAAAGTATAATTTTAAATGTCTTTTGAAACGTCTAAAAAAAAAATCTATGAATATTCTAAATATATAACAAATTATAACACCCTGTTAGAGATATACTTCTTTTAATTGTGAAAAGTTGTAAAATAGAAACCTTAAAACAATAAAAAGTTTTGTTAGACTATTTACATGTTTCAGCTTCATTGAACCCATTATCAAAACAATATTCATAATTGTTTTGATAATGGCTTTGATGGAGCCAAAACATGTAAATAGTTTAATCTTTTTTGCTTTTTTCAGATTTCTATCTTACACCTTTTAGCAATTAAAAGAAGTACACTATGAATATTCTATCAAAATATTTTTTTCTAGTAATTCTTTTAATTTACGTGCATGTGCTATTATTTTTTATCAAATATATACATATATATAGGAATTCTTTTTATCTGTACAAAGTATTCTTTTCTATCAAAATATACACTGTTTTATAACAAATTTGAATATTTCAATTTATTCTAGTTTTTTTTTTTTTTATCTAGATGCATTTTTTAAATCTGATTTTTAATTAAGGTAAATCTACTATGAAATATTTTTTGTTGTAATTATTTTCATATGCATATACATTGTTTAATTGCAAGATTATAAATATTGCATTTTACTCTACTTGTCTTTCAAATTTGTTCTTTTTATTGTGATTCAGTTAATTTTTAATCCTTACTGACAATTTTTTTAAAAATCTTCAGATTTTTACTGAAATTTTGTTAGCCTGTTTTTTCTTATTAATTTACCACTTTCAGTACTAATTTTCTATGTTTTTTGTTGATCTAGGTATCAAGTTGACTATCAATTTGGAGTCTTAATTTCACGTTCTTCAGTAAATTTTTTTCAGATTAACAAACTGTGGATTCTTCCTATTCTTCAGGTATATAAATTTAGTATGTAGATGTATATCATTTTTAAGATGGCATTTTAATGAATCAGATTTTTTATTATTGAGTCATTCTACAGAAGATACAACTTTTTGAGCATAAAAATTGCAATAAAAAAATTAAAACCAAAACAACTTTTATACAGTATAAAACCAGTTATCTAAATATTCAGGACCAGGTGTATTCTGGATAGCTGATTGAGCGTTAACTGGTTCGCAACAAGCATCTTTTACAGAATTTTTAATCTTTTATCACCAGTGTTTCAAAACAGAAGTTTTTGCTTAATTTAATCAGGAAAATGGCTATTAAATAAGTCAAAATCTATAGGTGGGAATAATCAAGGATTCTAAGAACCTTATGCAGCATGTATATGTGACACTCGTCTCCAAGGGGTAAAAGTAACACCCATTTGATCAGATTTATAGAATATAGATGTGGTTTTATGATTTCAAATTAATTGTCAGATTAATGAGTTTAATAATCAAATCCAATCAAGATAAAAAAAAAATAATCAGAAATGGAAAGGATTCTGGATGACTGGTTTTCTGTTAAGTAGTTTCCAGATAAATGGTTGCGTACTGTATTATTTGGCACTTAATTTATTCTATAAAGATAGGATTTAATTTCTTTGATAATATTGTAACAGAGGATACATCTATGGATGATACAAATACACAGTGTTTTGTTTCATTATGCCTAGCTTATTAAGGAGACTCTTCACTCACTTGAAAACACCTTCTCGGTAATGTGAAACCTATGGGCAAGTTATTTTTCAAATTTCTCATTTAAATTTGAATATTTTTAAATGATTTTTTGCATAGAATAGGGTCATTTCTTACTTTTTCGATTTTGGTTGCAGATTTTTTTTAATAAAGGTGCTTTCACTTTCGATTATATTCTATTGATACACAAAAGGTCAGTACATTCTTTGTTTCCAATTTCAAAACCTTCCTTTCTAAAAATATTCATTTTATATTTTAAACTTTTCTTACAACTGAAAGAATTGCTAAAGATTTAATTACATACAGCAGCCTTGATTTCGATAATTTCATTGGTTTAAGCACATAGTTCAATTACCGGGTGGCCCAGCGGGTAATGTTTGAAACAAATGAAAAAATAAAAACAAATAAGAGACATGAGAAGAATTTAATGACATTTATTGCATGGACATATTGGACAATTAATGATAAAGAGGTTCGAAGTGCCCACCCTCTTTAACAAGGACAGCAGTTAGGCGGTTCTGGAATCCAACCATTACTCGTGAGCAGGCCTCACTGTCAATCGTGTCGACAGCAGTTGTAAGGGCGGTTTTGAGTTCTGGAAGGTTCGTAGGACTTGTCTGCCACACTTTGCTCTTCAAATAACCCCATAGGTAGTAATCGCAGGGGTTCAGATCTGGTGAATATGGGGCCATTCGATACCACCTTGGAAGTGCGATGGGTAATCTAACCCAATGATTCAATCGCTAAAATGCTCACTGAGCACCTCGAAAACATCCGCCGTACGATGTGGTCTTGCTCCATCCTGCATAAACCAATGACCTTGGACCAAGTCATGACCATGAAGAAAAGGGATGAACTCCTCGTCCAGGAACTTACTGTAATTCGTCGCGCTTAGAGTTCCATCGATGAAAATAGGGCCAAACACACCATGCGAGGATATTGCACACCACACAAGAAATTTTTTCGGGTGGAGGCTTCAGACAACAGTGATCTCCGGCCTTTCTCTGCCCCAGTAGCGATAATTCTGTTTGTTCAGATGGCCATCCAAAGTGAAGTAGGCCTCATCTGAAAACCAAATTTTCTTTCCATCGATTTCACCTGTTTGAAGTTTTTCAAGCATAAGCTGTGCAAACTCAGATAGTCTTTGTGTATGGTCTTCATTGAGAGGTTGGGTTACTTGAATTTTGTAAGGCGACAATTCGAGCTCTTTCATTATTCGCTGAAGTGATGTACGCTTTATTCCCAACATTTCTGCTGCTCTCCTTACAGATCGGGTCAGATCGGCAGCGAAAAAGTCGTTGACAACCTGTTTTGCACCGTCTGTGATCACAGTAGCAGTGGCTGTAGCCATAGCTTTTTTTATCGTCTTCCACTGATCCAGTACGTTTGAACTTGGCATACAGTCTACAGGGAAGAGGATTGAAACACATTTTTCAGAACAAACATGGAAGCAAAAAGGAAAACATTTGTACCATAAAACACACAAAATGACTCACCTTGCCATAGTCTTTTTGTTTGGCCAATTCTTGTTGTGGAACTTCTCCTGCCATGCTCGTTGAATTGCCTTCACATTTTCATCACATCTGGCCATTTGTAGCAAAGTAAAGACGCGAACATCCGTCGAATATTTGTTCATGTTTACTAACGAGAATCACCCGCTAAAGCACACCGCAGACTGAGGGAACATCACATTTACAATTGCCCACTCACCAGAACATGCGCACCAAGTTTGGCTTCACTCACGTGCACCTAGCACCATCTATTGGACTTTGTTTCAAACATTACCCGCTGGGCCACCCGGTACATGTCTGTTAAATTTGTATTTTGTTATTTTATTTATTTATCGATGAAGTTTAAAATTACAGGTTAAAGCATCAGTTTAATAGTTTTAGTTACAGTTAGCATTTCTTGTTCAGTCATAAACGTTTGTGTCAATAGAAAATTCAAATATTTATGTTCATAAGAAAGTCCTTCAGCAAAAGTTCTTATGATTCAGTATCTGATTAGTACTCTGAAGACTTCATTATATCATTTACAATTAGTGGTAAAAAAAAGCTACTTTTTATTGTAGCAAAGTACCTTAACTGAAAATGTAGTTAGCTGAAACTACTTGTTTTAAAAAGTAGCAACTGTAAAATATTTTTCAAAAGCAGTCACTATTTTGCTGCTTTTCAGATTTGTCAAAGAATCTTTCAATTTACACCTTAAACACAGATTGAAATTGATAGTGGACCCTTTGTTACATGGCATCTGCTGGGATACAATTAAATATGCGCAATATAACTGAAAGAGGTAAAATATTAATAAAGCTAATTTACAAAAAAATGTTTTGTGTTTGTCTCCAAAATATTAGTCTCTACATACTTTTCAATTTTCTTGGTGAAAGTAAGAGATACAATCAACATTTAAATAGTTACATAAAAAATACAATTAAACTATAGTTCATTTTTTGGGAGGCGCATATATCTGAATGAGTAGTATAACGAGGGGGCACTTTTGTATATCATTGCATGTATGCACAACCATACACTGCATAAATTTTATTTACTATTCCAGTAATTATTCCATTGGGACATAAAAATACCATTGACTCATGTATTTACCTATAAATTTACTTACGTAACTCTCCAACACAGTCTTGCTATGTTAATTCTATTGAAAGTTAATTTTGTTAATTATATTGAGTT
Organism: Maratus speciosus; assembly: GCA_963932465.1. Taxonomy (NCBI): domain Eukaryota; kingdom Metazoa; phylum Arthropoda; class Arachnida; order Araneae; family Salticidae; genus Maratus; species Maratus speciosus. The sequence goes on from OZ010787.1 coordinate 574,845,965, forward strand.
TTCTTATTTTATAACCTGGAAAGTTATAGAAAACAACTCTAAATGCAAATAATAAATAAATATGTAAATAAAGCAATACTGAACGAAGAAACCCAGCATTAAAATATGACAACTTAATAACAAATAAGTAGACAACCGTTGCCAACAAGAAAAATAATTTATTTGGTGATTCAGCATTTGGCCTACCATCAAGTGTCAATAGAAAAATTATTTCATGCGATTCATTTCTAAATACTGCAGCTGAGATTTGCAAATTGTTGTGACAAATCTTTTCTCCCTGCAATAGTGTTAAAAGTAGTATCTGTGTTCTCTACAAAATAATAATTTTCATATTGTGCTACTCACTACAATATAGTTCAAAATGTAGCATCCTATACTACAAACTACTGGAAAAAGTAGCAACTACTGTACTCTGCAAAATACTGATTTTCATATCATACTACTCACTACATTATATTGTTCAAAATGTAGCATCCTACACTACAAACTACTGGAAAAAGTAGCAGCTACTGTAGTTTTATTTAACATAGTGCACTACTTGTTACCACTGCTTACAATTACTTTCTCTTCACCAGCAGAAGTTAGCCAACTTAGAATCTACCAATCAAACATAGTCATCTTGATTTTTAGTTTTACTGAATCTCAACTGAAATTTCATTGATTTGTATTGCAAATCATATATAAATTAAAATCCCCATATCATTTGCATGTAGATTGCCTGTGGATTTTTTGAGTGTGTACCATAGTTTTCCCCAAAAACATTTTAATCATTTGTTTTAAGAAGCATATTAAAGATCTCCTTAATATCATACTGCTGAGAATTACAGTATTGCTGTCTGCAAAGATTAAAACAATTTTATCATCAATCTTTTAATATTATTTTACCTCCAAAAATAGTTTGTTATTTTGAAATATACCTGCCTTCATATAGTGTGAAAAATAAGCCCAAAATATAATCAAGATTATATGAATTCATACTTAAAGTAAATTCTTTCTGAAATTTTTTTTTTATATGATTATGTATTTTTTTCATTCTCTATATCATATTTTTCTTTTATAGATCATCAATTTAATATTTTTATTATTGGAAGTTCGCTTTGCTTTCATTCCAAGTATGTGGTTAGCACTTTTCATTATACTCTATGAAGGTTTGCTAGGAGGAGCTGCTTATGTTAACACATTCTATAAAATTTCTTCCGAGGTAATTTTTTGTTACTTTAATTTACATTTATCTGTTTGATAAAAATTGGCTTACCAATAATAAAATAACTAAAAGTTTTTCATTCCAAAAGGTTTTTCTTATTTGTCATAGGTACCTCCTGAAGATAAGGAGTTTTCTATGGGCATTGCGTCCTTGGCAGATTCCATAGGAATTGCCCTTGCTGGTGCTGTTTCTCTTAAAGTTCATGATGCTTTGTGCCGGATCATATCATCACATCCATAATTATTGTTGTTTTCCACATTATTTATTTTTAATGATCATTTTATAAATGTGATTGTTTTCATATTTTCATAAACTAAACAGGGAAGCTTAATTTTTTAAAAATGTATTTTGTGATATAGTTTTAATTTTTAAGTATTGTTATACAAATGCATCTATTTTTATAACTATTTTTCATGTAGAATGTTATTATAACTTTGTATCATTTTGAGAGTTATTAAAGTTGGAACTTTTACTTTAAGAGCATATATTATTTAGATTTATTATATTTGAAAATTCATGTAATACTCACTTAATCCTTTAAGACCCAATGTATCTGTAAACAAAGCTAATCATGCCTGTAGAAAGTAAAACATGGACTGCAACCACTACATGTTTGAATGTCTAACCCGCACGATCGTGCGGGTTGGGTCTAAAAGGGTTATAAAACTGAACTATCAACCTGCTGTATTACTCTTTTAACTGAATGCCAACTTGTAAATAGAAGTTTAAAAAAAAGTTGTGATAACTTCACTCATGATAAAAAACCCATTTCCCCCTTAAAATAAATGCTACTTCATTGGCTGTAATGCCACCTGCTAGCTTTTATAGTATCCTTTCACTTTATAGACAAGAAATCATGGATTCATAGGAGGAAATTTTTTTTTTCTTGAAAGAAAAGCTCTCCACCTTCGAAAATTTTAAAACTTTTTATTGTAGTAATGGCCCAATAGGGAGAATTCCCTTCTCTCCCCCTAGAAGTATAAAAACCAAGAAACTGTCTAAAGAGTTCAAATCATTATTAGAATCCTTTATTATTCTTATCCTTTATTAGAATTAGAATCCTTTATTGGGTCCTTTTATGTGGTTGTATGATGTTACATGCAACATGTTGGTGACTGTCACTGAAAAGTAATTTATGACTTTTGTCATCACTCTTTCCGCATCTGGCTGTTTTTTTATTTAGACATTCCGAAATCTCACCAGAAAGTTTTAATAGTTATTTTTGCTTCATAAAATATAGATGTTCCATAAAAACACAATAAAATTATTAATAAGTATTTTATGATGTGAATTCGGAATTTCTAAATAAAAAACCACCATTTGCGGCAACACTGTTTGTCATGCAGTTAGATCTAGCACAACCTAAATTCAACAATAAGATAGTGGTCTATTCATAACCCCTTTTGAATATGCAGTTTTACAAGAAAAGGAAAGCCATTCTTGTGCTTTTCCCACATCATTCATTTTACAAGATAACAAAACAGATAAGTAGAGAACACAAGAAAATTGAGTAAAAATAATTCTTTTTTAATTCCAAAATGAATTTCAAATATAAATCTACAAAGAAAAAGTCAAATGAAAACAAACTTCTGTAGTGTACATAATTTTTTTTTTTATTACAGTATACTGTAATGAACTAAGACCCAAATTCAAAATGTATAAATGAAAACACATAAATCAGAAGTGTATACAGAGTGCTTTATTTTTTTGCACACACACATATAGAAAGATAGAGAGAGAGAGAGATTAAATCATGCATGTAAAAAAAAGAAGAGATAATACAAAAAAAAAAAAAAAAACTGAGTATCTTACAGATTCATCAGATGAGTAAAGGTATGTTATTTCATCAAATATTTTTAAGCCTAAAAATGACAATCTTAAAAAACATAAAACATAAACTCCTTAAAACATAAAAAAAAACCCAAAGAAAATTGAAATAAATAATATTTCATAAAAATTTCTTTCATTTCTTCTGTTGATATTTATTTATCCTAAAAACTTACTATTTTGTTCCAAAAAATATCAGAACTATAATGAAAGCCAAGAAAAATGAAAGGGGTATTACTAGCAGCATTCTTCTTTTGAGATTGCATAAATTATTTTTCTATGATTGCTTCAGAAAATTCTGTTAGATGATTAAAATTGTATTTCTATGTGACTATAGGGAATGAGTGGATTTATAATGTTATAGATTATAATAAATTTTTATATGCAGAGCTTATTATGTACTTATTAATTTACTACATTAATAGAACTACTTGCATAACTACAGACAATATAATGTCAGTAGCTTCACTCTCACAACATGGGTATAATATTCAAAACTAAAAGAAACATGTGGGCTGGCAACTTATCAGAATCATCTCTCTTTCTATTATGTCCTTAGTCGTCACCACACTCAAACCGCGCTGGTCTTATTTAGTTGAAGGATCCAAATTCTCGAGGGATAACATAAGAAACTTGGATAAATGGTTAATGGAATTAATGCAGTGGGTCCCTATTCATTTACCTGAATTACATAACATCTGGACATGACATTTAGGACCCTTTACAACATTTTTATGACCCTGGTGTTGATCATCAATTAAATATGATTTAAATCACTATCTAAAAGTTCAAGATGACTTGCTATTTGAGTGTATGATGGTTTAAATAAATGTTAAAGTGTAATTTCTATTTTATATTTATAAAAGCTGTCATAACTCTCTGACAATGGATTGTTTTGACTTGTGAATGATGTCATTCAATTCAAAATTAAAACATACTTCATAAACATTACTCCACTCAACCAACTTAAAGAAAGTTGAGTTTTTCAAAATTACCTTTCTCTCTAGAAAAAACATGTAAAATAACTTTTTCTATTTAGGGACCCATCATATCTTCATTTCTGATGCCACAATGAAGTTATTCCCAAATTTTTGTGAATGCACACCACTTTGTCTATTATTCAATCTTTAATCTATTTTACCAGTTCTACATTTAAACAATCCTCAAATAAAAATCAGTTGTGGAGATAGTAAATACAGATTCTAATCTATATTAAAAATAATCAAAACATCTTAGGAAAAAAAATTCTTACCTCATTGAAGGCCAAAAAATCAATGCTTATCTACTCATCTCTTCTTCATAAATTTTTGAATAAGGGATTAACCCTCCGTCTACCAGACGGGTCCATTGGACCCGACAGGTACATACAAAATATTCATTCAAACCAGAAATTTCTTTAAAATAAACTAAGTATATAAACCAGACAAAAATATGGTAAATAAATAAGTTAAATAGTTTTAAATAAAAATTCTGGTGTAGAACGTTTTATTAAAACTTGAATAAAATTCCCGGTAGATCTAGGGTTAATGAAACAAATTATTGAAAAATGAACCAATTTATATTAATAAAAAACATATGCTACTTAGAAACAGTCAACTAATGTAAGACATCTAGAAGTTAAAGGCTCTATCAAATTATTTATCTGACAACAGTGCAATAAAACATTGAAAGGGCAAATTATTATAAACATGCAGCTATTAGCTTGTAGGTCACCAGTTTCTCAAATAATAGTAGTAATACACATTGGTAGTGAGATATAGCAGTTTCTCACAACAATTCATTAATGCTTGTTGTAAAATATGTAATGAGCATGGTTGCAGAGTGAGAGCTAAAATGGAGAATTTTACTAGAAATGAATCAGATTCTCAATAGAATTTATATCTAGTGGTCTGAAAGATCAAATGAGCATTTCAAATCACAGTGTTATTCTCAGTATTCATTCAAAGTATTATTCAAGTAAGTATTCAAGCTAAACAAATGTGATACAAAAGTATATTGTGTTGGAGGAGATTATCAACAAAAAAGGTTCAAATAAATAAGTGTCATTTATTAGCCAACATGTTAAAAAACCTGCACCCATTAAGGATGTGTCCAATGCTATAAAATGATCTGAGGAAGCCAATGTAAATACATCCCAGTATTATACCATCACTACCTGCCTGTATAATTTTGCATGTGGTTTGAAAGATCCATTGCTTCATGATTTATTCATGATACCATACATTCTTCCATGTGCATCAGAATGTTGGAACCTTGATTCATCTGACCAAATAACTAATTTTAATTAATGCTTCAATGTCAATGAGATATTGCAAACCACAGTCTCAGATTTACAAAGCATGATATGGCAGATATGTTTGTCATAAGGCAATTTTCCTGCATATAAAAATAGATACGAGGACAGAAAGGGATCCACAACCTTTAAGACCAGTTCTAACAGGTTCCAAAAGTGAAAGTATTTGCATATAAGAAAACACTAACTAAAATCTAAAAAGTACAAATACGCAATAAAAGTTATTGACCTCAGGTATCCTATGGAAAAAAAAAATAAGAAGAATATTAAAATGCGAGCGAAAAATCTGTAAACAACATGCCCATAAGATTAACATTAGCTTGAGTGTTTTTTTCCATGACTTGTGTAGGCTCTTAATGAGACTTCCATAAACTATTCCTCAATCACTTTAATTCACCATAAATTTTCCATATGTGAGTATGCAAATTGAATAGTTAAAAAAATCTGTTGATTTTAAATGAAAAACTATCAATCATCTATTTTATAGAACAAATCTGCATCATGAACTTTGTTATTTTAACAGATTTTATCTATAAAAAAAGCAATTTACAGATATTTCTCTGTAAAATAAAGTTTTTTACTGGCATTATGGCTGATTTTTAAAAATAATGGAAATGTGTTTTTTACAGCATATATACTGAAGTTAAGAGCTTCCTAAGCCTGAAAATAGCTTAACACTAGAACGGTGGCGAGGGGTCATTTTGACCCTTGCCAAATGAACACATGTAGATTCGAACAAGAAAACTTTTTATAATATAAGATTAGTACATGCTGCACAAAAATAACTTAAATAAGATAAATAGTTTTAAGTAAAAATTCTGATGTGAAATATTTTTATAAAACCTGACTAAAATTTCCTGCCGTTCTAGTGTTAAGAGAAAGAAAGAATAACTGAACATACTCTAACTGAGGCTAAAGAGAGAATTACTTCTGTCATTCCTAAAAAACAAATTTATACCTGTTGATTCTAATAAAAGATACCGCTATCCTTACATGAGACAGAAAAACACTATACATTATAAGGACACAAGAAATTTTATTGTAATCATACAATAAAAGAAAAATATGATATTCATGCTTGCTCCATTCCTTGAGAGCACACTCTGTCAGTTCTGTCAATACAGAAAACTGTCTTCTATTTTCATAAACATTTCTCTCTAAAATTCCTTATTCTAAATTATGGTTAAATCTGGTGAGTCCTGGTCATTGGTGGTAATCTAAATTCACTAGTCTAGCCTTAAAATTCTTAATATTACCAGAAGTATCTCTTTTGATATTGTAAACCCACTTTGTACCCACTATAATCTTCTCATCTTTGGGTGGAGGAACTAACTTTCACACTTTCTTCTGCTCAAATGATTTGATCTTGTTATTCATCACTTGATTACAAGTGATCACCTTAGTGAAACTATGGTGAAATTTGTATGGTTCAGAAATTTCAATATCATCAGTATGGAAAACTTTAAAATCACACATCTCTTAGAATATTCCTTTTCCCTTGAATTAAGACCCGCTATCTTCTTCATCCACAGATGTTTGAAATTCATTATCTCTAAATATCTATTCCTCGACTTTGTTTCCAATCAAATTTTTCCAGGTCACAAGTTAACGACTTTTCCATGCAATATTTCTCCATTTAATTTTTACTCCTAATCCTTGGCTCTCCTTTAGAAAGATAATAAACATTTGCTTTGCCTTTGGACTTTCCAGATTTACAAATAACTTATTTTCTAGTAAATAGCTTTGATGTATTCATAGGTGTAGCGTGACCAGAAATTTTGGGAGGAACCACATATTCTTAAATACACACAAACATATATATATATATATATATATGCAGAATAGTTAAGGGGTTTCTCAAATTTCCTGCTCGACAATGTGAAATTTTGACAAATTTTTTGACTCATGTTTAAATGTAAAAGCATAAAATTTGCAGGCCTGACTTTTAAAGCGATTTGGAATCTAAACTTTCATTGATAAATAAATTACTTATGGAGTTATGGTCACGTGATGACAAGATTTTCTCCTTACTCATGTTGCCGCATCAGGAATTTGGTTCAAAATGGCCACTTTGATCATGGCCAACGATATATAAGACCAGTTCATGACTTTTAAAAGTCACACTGAGTGGATCATCTTTACACAGCAATTGTCACAAAACGATGGGCACGCAGCTTTGTACCAACCACCTTGTAAAGATAATCCATTCCGTGTCACATTTTAAATATCATGAACTGACCTTGTATGTCGTTGGTCACTCTTTGACAGTATTTGCTGAAAGATCTTTTGACTTTACCAAAAATGAGAAACATAGTTCAATTACATGGTTTCTGAATAAGATCAGCCAATTTCTTGCATTTCCGAACAAAAATGAAATCAGAAATGTTTCAGAAAGTAGCCCCTTTGGATTTGAGAACAACCTAAAGATAGCCTCTGTTAAGGATTTGTTTGGTTAATGACAAATGGCTATATGAAAAATCTCTAGGATAACGATACATGTTTTGGTTAATGATTCCTCAGTATTTGTTGACATAACTTTAATAACATTGACAGTTGAGACTGACAAAGCAGCAGCATATAACTTTGTCATTAGCTTTGCAAGAATTATAGGAAAAGCATTACAAATACTTACCTCAACAAGTCCAACATTGCATTAATATTTAATTTTTTTGGTAGCAAATGATCAATAGCACAATTATAACTTTTTTTAACACATTTCATGGGCATAAACAAATGAATGGTACATTAAAATTGCTTTTTGCAGCAAATACAAGTGAAGACTAAGGTAAATCCAATATTAATTTACCAGTTAGAGAATACACCAGCATTAAAAAATATCACTATCTCTAATTCAATCCTGGTATTTTATGGAAGTTTAACAACAAATTCTTGGCGACAAGAATAAAATTTACTGATTGGATTTGCAAAGTGTTTGAGCCAACTGTCAAAGCCTATCTTGAGAAAATATTCTGCCTCTAAAAGATATCTTAAAGTTATATAATGCACTTCGCCATCCACAGGTATGCAAGAAAAGATAAAGAAATAACAATGAAATGCTTCAAAGCATAATAAGGAAAGAACTTTGCCCTTCTTATGATAATGAAGAAACTTCGGACAAAGGATACAAATGTTAAAGGCTACTACGGTATTTGCTCAAGATCTTAACTGGGAAATAGAGGAAGAAGATGGTAAAGAATTACTGGAGATACATGACCATCAATTGATTATTGACAAGCTAAGAAATTCTATCACCAATCACTAATGTGAAGGAAAAAAATGGACATTTCATTTAATGATAGTGATGGAGTAAAAGAAAATGACTGGTCAAATTATAAAAATGTTTTGGCAAAGTTAGAAGTTCAAAACATTGCTTTGAAGTAGAATCTAAACAAATGTAAAGTTATCAGAACTACATATCTATTAAAAAGTTCAGACAGTTTTTCAGAAACAGATTTAAAAAAAAGAGACAGTATCAAACAGTCATTCATAGCCATGTTTTTTAGAGATCCATTTCTTAGAAAACTCTGAACTGAGTCCAATTGTCCTTCCGCTGCAGGTTTGTACTTTATTTTTTAAGCACAATTTATCTTCTATAATTTTAAAGATAAGCTGTTTGTGCATGTCAAAATTTTCTGAAGAGAGTTCTATATACAAAACTACAAAATTTGGTACCAAAGTACATATATGTCAAATTATGCACCTACAACCCAGTTTCGATTTTTTTTAAATTTAATTTTTCATGTGACCTATATCATTTCTTTGTTTGTGGTGGTTTTACCACATTAGTAAAGAAAATCCAGTTCTCTTTTAGCACAATATAATAAATTTTGTTTCAAAAAAGTTTATTAGGAATTCGTAAAGAGATTTGTTTTTAATTTTTGCGAATCTTATGTGATTTTTAGAGTTTTTCATAATTTTTTTGACATTCATACGAGAAATACAGCCTCAGGTTTTTACTGCAATGTAATAAATTTTGTACTCTGATTTTTATATTTTCACGACATTTTTAAGGGATTCTTAGAGTTATTTCATGTTACACAACGATTTTTCTTATATTTGTAGAAGGAATCCATTTTCAATCATGCAGCACAAAATAGTTAATTTGTTCCCTTGCGATTTTTTAATTTTTCACAACACTTTATGCGATTTTTAGCAGCTTTTTTTTTTTTTGCATTCTGTGAAGTTTTATTATATTTTTGAGCAGGAATCTGGTTTTAACTTTCTAGAACAGGGATTGCGAACCTATGGCACATAAGACAATTTCTCTGGCACTCGAAAAAATAAATTTTATAATCATTATACAGATAACACATTTTTTCTGTTATAATCAATAAAACTTTGCTCCACAGACTACCACAGAAAATGCAAATTTTCTTTCCCTGTTATGTTACGCAATGCTTTTAACATGTATTTTGCCTATACGAATTTATAAAGTTGCATTTTTTAGACTAATTTTGTTAGACAGTCAATGTAATATGATAGAAAATGGATCCAATTTCTATGCATATTTATAAAAATATCAAAATAAGAATCAGTTAAAGAAATTTCCATCGAACATCAGCAAAAATCTCATCAATAAGTTTCTCATCAATACATTGTTTAATGCAACTTTGATAATTATAACCAGATGTTGCATTAATAACAAACTCAAAAATTACAAACAAAAAAAAAAATTATCTTTATTTCCTTGTTACAGTACATATAAATCATATTTACGAATTAAAATTTCATTAGTTTAATAGCTTATTCCAAAATACTGAGAAATTGCATTTTAATTTTTAATTATTAATGCATGAAAGCAACTGATTTTTTAACTAGTGTCTTGTTTAAACATCGCACACTGCAAAATTATTTTATATCACAGTTTGGCACGTTATATTGTTGATAGATATTGTTTGTGAAATTTTGGCATGTACATGTAAAAACGTTCGCTGATTCTGTTCTAGCCCAATCCAGTAAATTTTGTACTTTGCGATTTTTAAATTTCTCGAAATTTTATGGAGAGTTTAGGATTTTTTCATGCTGTGCATCAATCCTTAAACATTTGTATTAGGAATCCACTTTCAACCTTTTAGCTGAACATTGATTTTGTCCTCTGTAATTTTGAAAATTTTCATGAATTTTATATGAGATTTTTTCCACTTTATTTTTTTTATTTATTTATTTATTTATTTTTTTTTTTTTTTTTTTTTTTGCATTCCACAGCAATTTTTTAACATTTGTAATAAGAATCTGGTTTCAATTTTTAAGACTAACATATTTTGACCTTTGAAATTTTTCCATTTTTTGCAAATTCTTTATGTGATATTTAAGGTTTTAGTATTTTGTGGTAATTTTTTCACATTTCTAACAAGAATCCGATTACAACCTTTTACCCCACTTTAGTAAGTTTTGCAACTATATTTATTTCTACTATTATTTGCCAGCTTACGCCAAGCAATCACTGCTTATTTCATCCTGTAAAATTGCTTTACTGCCTTATAATCGATGCCCAGAAAGTTAAGAGAAGAGAGGGGAATCAGAGGCAATACAATTTACCATTACGGTCCACGGAGCTGTCTGTTCTTCTACTGGATCTTCTTTGGTTATACTATCCATCCAGTGATCAGTGCTGATGGTTAATTGCTCTCACCAATGCTTGTACCTCAACAATTGAATTGGGACCTAGCGTAATGCAAACTATGTTCATACAGTATTATTGACCTTTGAGAAGAGACCTGTCAATGATACATGACATAACAGAATACAATTCCATTTCCTTCAAATTGGAATAGGGCAGAAATGGGAAGGTCACCATATTCATGGCTTTGCAATATTTTGGCACTATTAATTTATTCATTGACTTTATGGGGAAATTCTGTATTAAGATGTTACATAAATTACAGTGGCGCAAATAGAATTCGGTTCTAGGGAGGGTTTTGAGTTGTTGATAACGGTGGTTGCCGGTTAATTGAATCACTGGCTAATCGAATCACTATTTAATAAAGGAAATCATAACGCCTTTTTTTCTGGGTTATTAGAATCAGCAAATATGCTGGCTATGATTCATTTAAACAGCGTTCACAATATTAGAGTTACAAAACTTAAAACGCATCAATGAAATAACACAAAACTATGCAAGATTTATAAGTGTTTAAAAAATTCATGGACAAATTTTAAAAGATGGAATAACACAGTACAACAAACATTTTTTGTATCGAAAATCATCGGCGATTCATCGGAAAATATCTGGTGATTGCAATCCATTTTTTCAGCCAAAAATTGTCATTCGTTTATTTCAACATTTTAGGAATGAAAATGCTTTGTCCCATAAAGGGTTAATAATGAAGCCATTTCAGCAAAATTTTCAATAGACTTACCTTGCTTTGTGTCAATGTAATAATATCGCAAGAATTGCTGGAATTTATAATTATCCATGTCCAAACAGTGCTGAATTAGGTATTCTATATTTTGGAATGTAGTTATACGTGTTAAGCACGGTTAGTTGACTGAATTACTGTGCACTTTAAAAGACATCGAATTTCGCATAAAGGGAAAGCAATGTAAATTTATTGAAAATTTCGTTAAAATATCTTCATTATCGTTACAGATCTAAAAAAATATCTGGGTTTCGCTTGAAGTCTTATCTATATTAATATTATAAAGAAGCAACGTTTGCTTGTTAGTTTATGTGTTTGTAGGGAGTAATTTCTGGAAGTATCGAACCAATTTCAAAAGTAATGGTGGCAAATTAATGGTGACAGTCCTTGTTTCAACATAAGCTATATGTTATGCCGGTGGCACTAGCCCCAAGGGGCTGCAGGAACAAATCAAGTTCTAAAAATGCGATATTTGTGTTACTGAAGGTCGTAAGAACTTGAAATTTGGCATGGTAGTTACTTATAAAATGTAAATGCTCTCTAAGAACTGTTTGTAAAAAAAACAAAAATCGAAATTAAAAAAGGGTTCAAAATGCACGAAAAGAGTTCTAAAAACTTTCTAAATTACGATTTCTATGGAATTGTTAAAGATAGAAACTTGAAATTTGGCATGGTAGGTACGAATAAGATGTAAAGGATCTTTACGGTTAATTCCAAATTTAAAAGGGTGAAATGAGCATAAAGCGTTCTAAAAATATTCTAAATTAAGATTTCAATGAAATCTCAGGAAATACCAAACCAATTTCAAACGTAATGATTGCAAATTGATGGTAACAGTCCCAGCTCGAATATAGACTATATTGTATGTCGGTGCCACTGCCACCAGGAGGTGAGGTTGCAGGAGCAAAAAAAGGTCTAAATTTTCGTTTTTGCGGTACTGAAGGGGCTAGGAACTATAAATTTGGCATGGTAGTTACTTATAAGATGTAAATGCTCTGTAAGAAAGTTTTTAAGAAAATCGAAATTTAAAAGAGTGAAATGAGCGAAAAACTACCTGGATTTCTATTTCTATGGATTTGTTAAAGATAGAAAGTTAAAATTTGGCATGGTAGATATTTATAAGATGTAAATGCTCTCTAAGAACAGTTTCTAAAATATTCAACATTTAAAAAGACTAAAATAAGCGAAAGCATTCTAAAAACTTTCTAAATTATGATTTTTATGGGATCTCAGGAAATACAAAACCGATTTCAAAAATAAAGTTGGCAAATTGATAGTGACAGTTTCTGTTCAAATATAAGATATTTTATGTTGGGGGTGGTAAACCATTAGACTTGAAACTTGGAATATATCATGATGGTTACTTTTAAGATGTAAATGAATGGTTTGAAATTGAAGAATGGTTTCTAAAGAATTGAAAACTTCAAATGAAAACTGAAAAGAGCATAAAAGCTTCCAATTACATTCTAAATCATCATTTATTTAGAATTAGTTTTGATTCTTCTTATTAAATTAAGTCACATTTTTGCCTAATGTTGTGTAATAATGAAGTTTAGACAAACTGGGGCTTATTTAATAACTTTTGAATTATAGCAGTATAATTTCGTGTAATAAAAATAAGCCCACAAATAACACTATTTAGGCATATTTCAATTATTACGCGAGCAAAGCCGCAGGTTTTGCTAGTTTTTTCGCTGGATAAATGGATTAAATATTAAAGACGTGAATTATCACTTTGCTAACTAAGCATAAACCAACAGAGCGAAAAATATCCAAGCCGGGAAGGGAACCGAACCCAGGCCCCCGGAATAGCGCTCCAGTGCTCTACCACTAAGCCACGAGGATGGTGCCCAGCTTGGCATCTCTCACTCACATAAGTCGGTGAGAGTGCTACCACAGCTACTAGATGGAAAAGTCTTCCTGAGCACACAATCTTGAGGCGTAACATGAGACATTAATGACCCCAACATCGGTGAATATATAATTTAATTAATTTTTCAACTACTTTTCAGCAGTAGAATTACACTTGAAATTATTGATTATAATTTTGATAATAATTTATATTGATTATATATGATTATAATTTTGATAATAACTAATTTATATTATTTATATTCAATAATTTCAAGCGTAATTTCACTACTGAAAAGTAGTTGAAAAATTAATTAAAAATTGTACATTCACCGATGCTGGGGTCATTTGTGTCTCATGTACACTGCTCATGAAGACTTTTCCATCTAGTAGCTGCGGCAGCAGCACTGAGCTCGACAATAGAACGGAGGGCTAACTCCCCATTCTGATACATTGAATCCAGCGGTCAGCCCATGAATACAATGCCAAAGATTTTCCGATGAAAAAATTTTTGGCAAAACGTAGATTTCCCTCCCATAGAGTAGTATGGGGTAGATATTTTCAAATTGGATTTTCTTTTAAAAATTTGACGAAGTTGCTACAATTTTCACTCATATATTTTTTATTGAAAAACTATAGATTTTATTTAAATTAATCGCAATTTTTTAATTTGATATTAGTTTAAAATGAAGTTTTAGGTAAGCTCAATGAAAAGAAATGAAGAACAAATTAAGTATTGCTCATAAAAATATCAAAAAGGATGTAGAAAACACCAAATGATAAAAAATATGCGAAAAAGTTTAAAAAAATGCTTGTAATATTAAGAAAAGTGCAGCACTCATTACTTGCGCGCATTGAAAGTGTGATGCGGTCGCGGCAGAAAGTGGATCGGTGAGTTGGCTCTCCGTATTATTGTAGAGCTCAGTGGGTAGCAGTCTCACCGACTTATGTGAGTGGGAGATGCCAAGCTGGGCATCGTCCTCGTGGCTTAGGGGTAGAGCACTGGAGCACTCTTCTGGGGGCCCGGGTTCGATTCCCGGCTTGGACAATTTTCACTCTGTTGGTTTACACTTAGTTAGCAAAGTGATAATTCAAGTCTTTAATATTCAATAATTTCAAGCGTAATTTCACTGCTGAAAAGTAGTTGAAAAATTAATTAAAATTGTATATTCACCGATGCTGGGGTCATTTGTGTCTCATGTACGCTGCTCATGAAGACTTTTCCATCTAGTAGCTGCAGTAGCAGTCTCATCGACTTATGTGAGTGGGAGATGCCAAGCTGGGCATCGTCCTCGTGGCTTAGTGGTAGAGCACTGGAACGCTCTTCCGGGGGCCCGGCTTGGACATTTTTCACTCTGTTGGTTTACGCTTAGTTAGCAAAGTGATAATTCACGTCTTTAATATTCAATAATTTCAAGCATAATTTCACTGCTGAGAAGTAGTTGAGAAATTAATTAAAAAAATAAATGGATTAAGTTTGTGTGTAAGATATAGATAGTAATTTATTAATACTAAAAAAAGGTTTCACATTTAGGCTAATGTCAGACGAATGTCCATTTACACGTTTTTTGTTTCAAAATGAAAAAGAAACAAATGCTAGTGAATGGGTAAGGTATCTGAGAGCAAGAAAATTGTGTGCAAATAGACGCTCGTCTGACACTATCCTAATTGTCTATCTTTTGAAAATCCTGCTCACAGTCATGCATCTATACATCAATGCAATTGCAATCAGTGATTCTTTCCTACAGTATCTCCCCGAGAGCAAGACCTCCTGGGGAAAATTTCAAGGTACATTACCAACTAATAAACTACAAACTTTAAATTTATGTACTCCAACCCTGAAACAAATGGTTCAAAAGACACAGATTGCAATAATCTGTAAAATCACAATAAAACAGCTTTTTATGTTAATATCTTTACAATACTGTTTTTGTATTTCTTACTTTTTCAAAGTTTTTATGCACATAACTTGGTTTTAGATAACTGAGAGCAAAGACACAAAAAGGACGTTTGAAACTGTGAGAAATCTAGAAAGCATGTCCTTTACGTTTTTCTCTGAAATTTAAATTCCAGATGCTCCCTTATCATTTCGAATAGACAGAAATGCATTTAAAACACTGTTGTCTAGTGTATAATACTCAAACTCAAAGTTTCTGTGCGGCAGGAAATGACCACTCTTTTAGCCTACGACGTCTCGAAAATGTGACAACTGCCGTTTTTCAAAACAAATGACCAGTTTTCACAAAACTGATGCATGTAATGTGCATTTCCACAGTTTTAAATACAATATTCGCCGTTTACTTGAATCACTTTTGTTGAGTAGAATCAGGAGTGATTCTGAGTAAAAAAAAAAAATTCTGAAATTCACAGCAAATTTTCTGAAAAGTTACAGCAGAAGGGGAAGGGGAATTCCATTCCAGCACTAACTATGTGTTTTTTCCGCGATCTTTTGACAAAATTCGCGTTTTTTCGCGGTCTCTTAACGAAATTTGCTTTTTTTCGGGATCCCTTGACGAAATTTGCGATTTTTTGACGAAATTTGTGTTTTCTCAATCTTTAGACGAAATTTGCGGATTTTTTTCGCGATCTTTTGACAAAATGTGTTATTTTCGCGGTCTTTTGACGTAATTTGTGGGTTTTTTGGCGATCTTTTGGGTTATTTTCGCAATTTTTTGACGAAATCTGTGCTTTTTTTCGCGATTCTTGGACAAAATTTGCATGTATTCCGCATTTCTTTGACGGAATTTGCTTTTTTTTTTTTTACGATTTTTGAACGAAATTTGCAATTTTTCTGCGATCTGTTGACGAAATTTGCATTTTCCCGCTATCCTTTGATGAAATTCAGGATTTTTCTACAACCAATTGACAAAATTTATCTTTTTTGGCGACAGTTTCTCAAAATTCGCGATATTTTTTATGTCCGAATTTTCGGATTGATGACCGATTTTTTTAAATTTTCAGAAAATTGTAACAGAATTACCCCAAAGTAGAATTTTATTCAACAAAGCCCTGGATTCCGAATAAGCCAAAAAGTTTTAATATTAACTTTGGTTTTGATTCATTAAAACGGCTAATTTGCTCGACTTGTGATTCATATAAGCAGCAATCATACTATTTATTTTAGCTCTGGGAGGGGTATTTAACCCCCAAAACCCCTCCTTCGCTGTGCCAGTGTAAATTATATTAAATTGTTTTAAATTATTACGATAATTATTTATTTTGTTCAAGTATATTTTACTATCTTTGTTTGAAAATATGATTTTTTTTCTTTTGATAATCAAAGAAACAACTATATAGAACAAAATTTTGCTCTTTTCAACTTGCAAACACCAAACCAATAAAAGAAAATATTATATTTTATATTAAAATCTATAATTATCGAAAATAAAATACACTAATTTTATTTCAAAAATTAATATAAGTGAATCTAAATGTCAAATCTACAAACTGAAGAAAAATATGCATACAGTTTAATTTTAAAGCGATTCTCAAAAAAATATTTTTCCACGCTCAACAACACAAAACTTTGACTTATTTAAAAAAAAAAGCAGGATACCTGCAGCATGGTTATTGAAGTAATTCGTAATCAAACAGTATTTTTTCAATTTTTGATAAATGATTATAAGCAATGGTTGTCTCAGGATGGCAGTTTGTGTTTTCTTTTTTTGTGGTATCATTGGTTTAAAACAACATCTTTGACACCATTTTCAAAAAAGTTGTGTGTCTTTACTAAAAAATGATAAAACAGTTTCTGTTACAAATTTTCTGAATAAAAGTACTGGACGATTTGATAACACGTTTGGGAGCAAAAATTAATTAAAAAATGTAAAAGAAATTAGCCAGTGCAGATGAGAAGAGTCTTTATGTGAAATTCATCCTTAATTTATTATTACTTATTGTTGCAATAACCTTTTTAAAGTGTATTTTTAGCTCTATGGACAGGGATACCTACAAAAAATCTAGGAAAAGGCAAGAACATACAGGGGGAGCAAAGTCTCTGACAAAAAAGTCTTCTTTCTTATTTTGGCTTTATGTTTAATTATTTTATATGTCACTTACAAAAAAGAAATTTTACCAATTTTTCATCTAGCCGTACATAAAATTTTCAGATAATTGAAAATCCATAAAGCATTTTTGTTTTCACATTTTATCCAAGCTTAAGACTGGCAGCTACAAAAGCTGGCACGTTTATAAATTGTTGCTGCCTTTCTTCTTTCATTGACAATTAAATAATAAATATTAAAATGTTCCTTTTGAACAATTGTCTATAGAGAATTATTTCAAGCATTTACTATTGCTTGAATTTCGAATTATAAATATTAGATGCTACTCAAATCTGAATATGATGAATCAATTTTCAAAAATATTTTCATCAGAACTTTCAGAATCTGAGCTGACAATAAGGAAAATATCTATTTTCTCTTCTACAATGCTGTCGTTTTCCCATTATCCATCCTCAATTTTTTCTACCTTTTGGCAGTTCTCACACAAATTATTGGTGTAAAACTTATTTCATGGCAACCTCTTGTTCTGTGGAGCGAATGGTTGGAGTTAATTTTTCCCCGCCCGTTTCAACTAGTATACCTTCCATAAAACAGACTTCTAAAAAAGGTGTTTTCCAAGTCTCAGCTCGTGATGGGTCAATAATAATTTACAAATCCAAGCTACAAAATCTGGTTAGTTGCAAATTATTTTCAGTAGTTTGAAAGTGTCAGTAAATGATGACTTTACTCATATTTGTTTTTATAGAAAAGATGACGAAAGCATAATAAAGAGATGGCTGCAAGATGTGAATATGAGCAAACATGAATATGACCAAATGCGATCACAAGTGAAATTGTCGAATACGGTCCATGACAGATGCAACCACTCAACCGTGCCAATAAAAAGCATGAACAAACACCAGAAAGGCGGCTATGAAAATAAACTATTGTAGCCGAGTTCAGGTAATTTTACAAATAGATTAATGAAAAATAAAAATGCTTGGGAATAAAACTTTCTCACATAAACCAATCCTCAGCTGAAAGGTGATTTCGAAATAATCTTATCTCACGGGTCATAAATTTTGTCAACAGACAGCCAATAAGGTTTCTTGGATGTCATGGCAATTAACGGTAAATGCCATTTTGACAGCTTGTGGGGGGGGGGGGGAGGACAGACTATTCTCTGTGTGGAATGTGATATTTTTCAGAAGTGACCAGCAGCCTAGTCATTTTGTACTAACTCAAAAACGTCTGCTTCTTATGCTGCGTTTACACTATGTGGCTTGTCAGGTCTTTTGGGTCTTTCAGGTCCAAGAATCGAAAAAATTGTGTTCACACTACGGCATAAGAACTTGGCTTGCACATGCGTATATTTGCAGGTTGGGGGAAGGGAGGGACAGTCGTGTTTGTTTGTTTACGTTCGTATTTGTATCGAAATGAACGTGTCAGAATTGTTTGCGCCGTAATTTCTTTTGCACAGACATTAATTACGTGTGAATTAATAAAAATTACGCGTTTTTCTAAGCTCATTGCCCACAAGGGAAGCAAGAAAATGCAATTGCCCCCTAATTTTCATTTTCTCTGACTGTGAAAAAAACAAAATTTATTCTTTTCAAACAGTTTAAAATAATGAAACACAGAGAGAAAATGAATCTAACTTTTTTTGTTGTTGTTGTCGGGGGAAGGGGTACAATCCCTCCTTTCCACAAAATAAAATTTACATTTATTTTTCCTTTTGATTTAAGGGGGCAGTTTACCTTAAAATTGGTCAAAAAATTGATTTTTCTTTTTTAATATTAAATGAAAGTCTGTTTAATTGTGAATATTTTGACACCTCATTTTTATCTATACTGTAAACATATCGCGAGGTATTGTAAATTTTGTTAAAACACTCATCGCAATTGCCACACAAATTAAAACTTTAAATGGCTTTTTCTCTATTTTCATATTTTCTTCACTTTTATGTTTTAAGGCTTTTACTGTATTTGAGGTAGAGATTTTTAAGCTTTTTTTTTGTGCATGTTCTTTATTACATACGTGATAAATCTGTGCATGGAATTAGCCTTTAGGTTTCTTGTTATTTAAAAAAAAAATAAAAAGTATATGAAGATATGTTAGATTTCATCGTTTTGCACTATATATAATCAGTAAAAAAATCATAATAAATGTAATATTAGATGTGTCTAAAAATCCATGTGCAAGTTTGTGTAGTACACATTTGAAAATCTAAAAAAAAAAAAAAAAATGGGCAAAAATATCAATTTTATTTATTTATTTTTTTTTTTTTTTTGTAGTAGGGATTTAAAAAAATTCAAATTTTTATAAAATTTTTAATTAAATACACAGTTAATTTTTTTTCAAAATGTACTTTTAGTTGAACATTGAAATTAAGTGAGTTCACGATTTGAATCATATTTAAAATTTAAAATAAAGAAAATTGTTGAAAAGAGAAACTGTCCCTTAAGTGTTCAGAAATTACCTTAAACAGGGGTCCAGGAGGGCAAGGACGATTTTTCTTTTTGATTTAAGTGTTCAAAAATTACTTTAAACAGGGGTCCAGGAGGGCAGGGACGACCCCCTGACAAAAGAGATAACTGCTTCAATTCTTCATTTAAAAAATGGTAGTAGGAGCTTACTTTTGTTTTCTTAATTGTTATATATGTATGGTTTGGCTTTAATGTTGACATTAGGTTGTACAATGTGAAATGAATACCAACACTGATGGAAAACCTAATCGAAGACATCACCAGTAATCAGGTTACCACTCATTTCACATTGCAGCAGAGCGTATGATGTTGCTATGGCAACACCACTCTCTGGTGCAACAGTTAACTGCCTGTCTCATTATTTATATTATTATCATCTGTGACACTACCTTCTGAGCAATAAATCTTTAAAACAACAATGAGGAAAAAATTAATTACTTTGACACAATAATAGTAAATTTCCGCTGTTTTATAAGGGAGAATACAGAATTTCTTTGGCACATGTAACAGAAAATATTTGATTTCCCTGACAATACTGGAAAAAAAGGAACTAAATGTAACATTTCGTGAAATTTTACTTTTGGACAGTTTGAAAATAAAGTTTTTACTTTATAGATAATGGACATTAATTTCAGAAGAGCAAGTGTCCTCACCTGATGATAAAACAATATTTTTAAATGGAAACTTACATTATCGCTTGTGAAAATTAAATCTACAATGATTACATGAAAATGACGCCATTTTCTATATACTTTTAGTCGTGATGTTACATTTAAATAAAGGTACTATGGTAACACTTATAGTAAAGGCTTAAAAATTTATATATGAAAAATGCGCATTATCTGTTCAAAATGATGCCATTTTTGCATGTGAAAATACAGTGAGTCTGGTTTTTAATTGATTTATAAAAATAATGCTCATACCCATTTCTTTTTGTGGCAATATGAAAGAAAAAGTTGCATTAGAAAATTAAATAACATTTTTTAAAAATTATAAACTATAGCAGATGGTTGAAAATAGGGCTGAGAAATCTGATAATTGTTTTAAATTTGCAATAATTTTACTCCCATTCTAAAACTATTGTATGGTGTTGTACATATATAATGTTATCAACATTTAGGTAATTTTAGTTCCCACCCCATCACTTACAATATCATACGTTATCATTCCTCGACCCCCCCCCACACACCTTAATGAAATCATCATCAATGTTTAAAAATCGTTTTTATTTTTATATGTTTGCGTTTGCATAAAGATATGATTTTACATTTAAACAACTGTATATCAATTAACATCTAAAAGGGGCACTTAATATTTAAAAAGGTATAAGACTATTTTGATGTAAAGAAAAAAATTAAAGCACTAAAACAAAAAATATCGTTTGGATTTAAAAAAAAAAAAAAAAAAAAAAAAAAAAAAACCTTTCCCCAAAAATATCTTATGACAATCAAATGTCAGGTTCCCCCCCCCCCCCTCCCACACACATTAAAATGATAATTTTATATATGCACAGCCCTTAATTTGTATAAACACTGCAGCAGCAAAAGAAGGTGACATTTCAAAATTCCTCCCACAGTATTTAAAAAACTATTAAGTTGTATTGAAAATACCTTATATTATAAAGAAGCTTTCCTATGAAACCTTTAAACACATAAATGCTAAACTTATTATGTTTGCTTTTCATTACATTGGTTTTTATTTGTCACATATTGTATCCTGCAAGGAGTAATAATTCTCCAAAACCCCTTACAAATAAGGATACTGGCTGCACCACTGGTATAAGGAATATACACAAATTATGAAAAATTAGGCATAGATTATGAAACACTCTCCAACAATAGCTATTAAGAAATTTAATATTTTCATACAATGAAATGAAATATCTAAATGTGCCATTTAAAAACACGTAACTCAGTAAAAATGCATTTTCAGCACTTGTTGTCCCCATAACACTTTTTGATGCATTATATTTATTGAATTTCACATTTAAATAGCACCCTCTATAGCGAACATCATTAGCATTTAATAATTACAATGCAATCGCAGTATATTTACAAGTGTGACAAGCTGAATTCATAAATACTTTTCAACCATGTTGAATGTGTTTTTCTCATTTTATATCTTAGCCATTTTTTTTATAAAAAATAAATAGATAATTAAAAACAATTCTTAAATCAAGGTTTACATGATAGACAAAACAAGTAAATACCTGAAATACCATTTATAATAAAAATATATAGTCAAATAAAAGACAACAAATTTTTAATAAATTTCTTTTATTTGAAAGTACAAGTTACAGAAACAAAATAAAATTTCTTTATATTATAAATATTATTGAATATAATGATTACTACGTATAATAAATGAAACAATATTAATATGTATCATAATGGTCTATGATGATGACAATGTTTTGCAGAAAACTTTATTGATCTGAAGAAACAGGTATTTATATTTCAATCTGAAAGGAAGATAAAGCATTAGTAAAAATTGAGTAAACTGTGTAACTAGCTAAATTGTGAACTATTAAGACAGTTTTTTGGAAAGAAGCGATATAATCATTTAATAACTTTCAGTTGGTATAATAATTAAGAAGTAATAAATAGTGCATCAAAACCAAAAAGCATGTTCTTGACATACCTAAAAAAAAGGAAAGAAAGAAAATTTCAGTCCATTAATTGAAATAAAGAATACATAAATTAGTAAATAATATTTAGTGAGACAAAAAGAAATAAGTCTAATTCAAACTGCTAAGAATATCAGTAGATTGAAGACATACAAAATGCAAGTGATCCTATTAAAAGAGAAACCTTTATTGTTTACATATCAAAATTTCTAAAAATATTACAAGAATGTATATAGAGTATTGTATATTTACTTCTCATAAATAAGAGAAACTTATTGTATGGCTGACAGAACTGCTTTCAGGGAAGTCAAAACTCATACTAAATTTAAACAAGTCAGAAATTGTACGGCAAATGAGACGTGCATTCATACTATAACTAGTTTTATAAATATTCAGATCTTGGTGCAATAGCTGTTGCAGTTTAATGCAAAAATGCATGAATACAAAATTTATTATGATTCTATATATTAAATTCAGTAATATGGAAATAATAGGATTCCATCTTAAATATGACGTAATCAACATGGCAACCTAGAATCATTACATGCCATGGGATATCACTGAATTAATTATGTACGATAGGATTTAATAGAATGGAGAAAACTTTTATTAATATATTTAAGTTTTGATTTGATTTTCTTAAAATTTGAAATGACTTGACAAAATTCTGCAACGATTATATATAATTAAATTTCAAACCATTTGGTTGGGTATTTTTTGTGCTGTTATATGCGGACAGAGGGAGAAACCAGATGAAGACTATAGGTGCTTCGTATTTATATAGTTACAAACACATCTAAAAAGAGCTTAAAAAACACTATTTCTGTTTCCCTTTCATTCTGATAAAAATAACATTAAAATGACTTGAAATAGAATAAGTAATTTTTAAGGGAAAAAAAGTTGTTTTATTTTTTTCTGTATGAGAATAAATAAAATTGTTAATTTCAGAATGAATGAGTTCGGGCCCACCCGAGCTCGAAGAATGGTACAAAAATGTAGCCCAAGCCCATCTCTCATCTCTAGTAGTAACACGAGAACACTGAAACTAAATGTTAAACCAACGGTAATGTTCTTTTCAAAATTCTTATTTGCATTTCAATACTTTAGGTTTTTTTTTTTTTTTTTTTTTTTTTTTTTTTGCCTGGGTAACCTGAACCTGATGTCTAACCAAATATGTTTACTTTTTATTTCTTTGGTTGCAGTTTTTTTTTTCTTCTGAGGACACTTAATTTTGAAAGAAGTTCTGAAACTGAAATTTTCCTCAGAAAAACTGCACCTGAAATCAAGGGCAAAAAGATACCCAATTGGACATGTCCCACGCAAAACAGAAAATATTTAAAAATATTCAAAAAGCAAATGATAAATTTGTAAAGTTACAATTGGTTTAATATTAGTTTGCAAGCATCTTTCCATGAGAGTTAACATAGTATAATTAATAAATAAACTTAAAATTTCGAACCCAAAATCAAAATAACAATTATGAATAACATTAAAACTCTCCATTTCACGATTTGCATAGTAATATAAAAAATTTTAAAATATGGTACTTTTCTGTTAGTCAGCACAGGCGATAAATCAACAAATATTTTTCCTTTGTCATCATTCACATTGCATTCACTTAATTTTAAATACAAACCATTCACTCATTTCATTCTAATACATATGTCACATTTAAATACATGCCTTTCACTCATTTCGATCCAATTGCAGAAAAAAAAAATATATCATCAAAATGTTGTTTCTAATTTTCATGTGTGTAAAAAAAAAAAAAAAAAAAAAAAAAAAAAAAGGTGTTATTGGAAAGATTTGTACACAAGTAACATAAAAGTGCCAAAAATACTCAGAAGTTAAATATAAGTATTAAATAGCTTAACCAGCATGAGTAATAGTCAGTGTAGAATAATTTAAATAGAAAAAATAAGAGAATATGCTTTCCACACGTGGAAGAATTCAATAAAACACTTATTTATATTACGCAGTATACATAAAGGTTATTTTTCCAAAAAAAAAAAACAGGGGGGGGGGGGGACAATCAAACGCAGCTAATGCGCAGTATGTTTTACTAATAAACATCATTACTTTCCATATGTTATATTTATAAACTGCATTAATTGCAACTAAATAAAATAACCAAACCATACAAGTGATAAATTTTATACCTATGGTCATCTAAATTTCTCAAAATGCTTTTGAACTAAATTCTGATTCAGCAGCTATGAATATTATCATTAACATCTCAAAACTAATCTTTTGAGCTAAAAAAAAACATTTACTTGCTATGCTCACAATTTCTTAGTTAATTCATATTTAAAATAAAGTATGAAGCTGCAGCTTACTTACAAAATATATTATAGGAAAAATGTAAATTTTGTGAGCGAAATCTAAAAGCGTAAAAATCATAAAAGCATGGCTTCCGATTTTTTTTTTGTTTAGTTTAATGAATTTTGACCCAAAAATTTAGAAGACTTATTTCAAATTATAGCATTTTATGGCACCGGATATGTATTAATTCCAATTTTGATTGTCGTTGAATACTAAGGTCATTCCATGGTAACTTACGTTATAATTTAAAACAATTTACAGCGGTAATATAACACCAAAAAATTTTCAAATGTTAAGTTGACATGATTTGTTAATTAAACCTATCCAAAGGCCAATTTGGATAAAAATTACCTAGAAAATGAAAATTATATTTTTTATGGCAACTTACGTTACTTTTTCAGTAATGTCAGTTACCATAATAAATATAACTGGCAGAGTTCAAGAAAAAACATTAAAATTAGGCCATTATCATCTAAATTTATCTTTGAATAGGTTTAATTAACAAATTATGTCAACTTTGCATTGTTAATATTTTTTTTTTTTTGGTCTTTTATTACTAAAATTACTGAAGTAAACTGTTCTAAATGTAACGTAAGTTACCATCGAATGACCCAGTGAATTATAAACATTGATTGAGCGAAAAAAACAATATCACTTATTTTATTTTGAAGCTCAGAGCTTTATAAAAATTAATTACAATATTGACACATTTTAATTAAATTCTAAAATACACCATATGCTCCTGATAATTTCAATAACTTATACTAATGAAATAGATAATTCATATCACTTCAAAGAATTGTAAATAAACAACCCAAATCACAATGAAAAAACAAAAACAAAAACAAATAACATTAATAATAATGGTAATACATTTTAGATTAGTTCAACATTAACAAACATTAAATCAAATACGTTAGATTATTACATATGCAGCTTAATAATTATTAAATAAAAACCATGATACTATCACAGATAATACATTTTATATTATTTCAATATTAAATAAAATATATGCAGTTTAATAATTATTAAGCTGATATTAAATTAAAATTATCCAGGTGTACCAAATGGAAGAAAAAGGAATTAGAAATGGAAGAGATATCATTTGATCATTTGAAAGCAATATACATAACCATATTCTCAAATATATACATTATTACTAATTAATTACTGTGCTTAAATTGCTTATTTAACACTGATCTTATTTTAGACAAATCTGATAAGTTATTCTAGCTTTTGTGTAATTTCTGAATTTTTTTAAGTCTGAGCAACACATTTTTTGCAATATCAAATCCTTGAAAAGTGGGTATAGGGAGGGAGGGAGGGGTTAACTGCTTCTCACTAACAGAATACTCATATACTCGATGTTTATATAAAACATAGTTTACATAAACTACATTTTTTAATTGATCATTTAACGCCATTTTATAAATTATAAAAACTAATGCGAAGAAAACATTGATTAAAGAATAAAAGGAATTAAATAAATATTGTATTGAGAATAAAATTTTCTTAGATACAGATTGATTTTGTGAGAAAAATGACGTTATATATAAAAGATAAAACAATGATAAATAAAATACAGAACATGTACTTTTGAGAAAAATGACTTACTTACAATCATCATACACGAATATTACTGAAGATTCATATCTTCAAAAAAAGCATGCAAATCTCATGTAAAAGTCGGGTCAACAGGCAATCGACAAACATTCACATAACTGTTGAAAATGTCCCATTGAAAACATCCTGCAATGTAAATAAATAGAAAAAAAAGACTATAATATACTAATAAAAACAACAAAAACAATGTAGGCATTTCAAAATCCCTCGTTCTAAGCAACAGAAAATAAATATATAAAAAAAAACTACATACTTACAGTCAGTCATACAAGTTAGTAGTACTTTATTTATACGACAGTTCCTGATTGATGAATTTTAAGTAGAAAACAACAAAACAGCACATAGTCCAAGAGCATCAGACAATCCACTTTCTTGCAGAAGATCACAAATGGTAGTCACTTATTATAGAAGATTACACACCTGCGATATCCTGAGAGCAAACTTGGTAAAATATGTATTTATCTTGGCACCAGCAGATTCTAATCTCTACTTCTAGTATAACTTTTATAGGTTTGAAAGTTTTTCAAACTCTTTCTGAAAAAAAAGTAATTTACGAACTTTTCAATCGTAAATCATCTCTTGCGGGGAAGTGGAGAGAAAAAATTCATGTTCTAGATTTTACAGTTTTAATATACTACTACTGATTAATTATTAAAGAAAACTACAGAAAGATAAACATATAAGATAAAATTTTAAAAAGAATAAGGGATGGTTTATAAATTATTAATAATAATTACAAGTAAAAACTTTATTTAAAAACAAGTTTGTTCAATTTAAAAAAAGTTAAATTTTATATGTCATTAGAATTTTTTTAGGGGGAGGATAAGAAGCTAAATACAATTCAAAGTCTTCATATTACTTTAGATAGTACCGTATCATTGTAAAAATTAACACATTTAAAACTGATTAATAATAATGTAAATCATGTATGCAGAGTTTGCTATGATCAATCAATTATATAAAAATAATAGAGAAAACTTTGGAGTTAATTCAAAATTAATTCTATGGTTAAAAATTTGTTGCTAGTTTTAGGATAAATTAAAAAATTGTCAGTATACTAAAAATGCATTGAAATAGAATATCAAATAAATTCCTGAAGGAAATGAAACTATTTATTCACAAAAAAGGCATTACCGTACATTATAATAGAATGACGACCGTACTATATTAATTTGTATTCATATACTATATCCAATTTGTTTTAAATTCATGCATATGAAACCAGGTTAATTTTAAAGAATTTGGAAATGAGGAACATAATTATCTATTAACAAATGCATAGGCAGCGTTGTATGTAAATACAGAAGGATGCAAATTAAAGAATTTACGAATACATCGTTTTATAGAGTTTGGTAATATTAAAAAGTAACATAGTTAACAAATTAATTTTAGTAGCGTAGTATGTAAATACATGAAAATAGTAACTTATGATTGTATAGCTTTACAAAAGAAACTTCTACAGTTATGAAACAATGTAAAGAAATGTTAAAAACATCTGAAAAACCATTACGTACCTTCAATTTGTAAATCCCTTATTAATTTCAAATAATCTTTAAAATCATAAGCTGTCATCTGCTTCTTCAATCTTTTAAAATGGCAGAATACAGAAAAATGAAGCACGCTGATTGGTTGGGTCTAGTATTTTAAAGCCAAGGCCTAGACCACAGAGACCAAGCCTCGCAGACCCTCCTAAACCAGGCTAAACCCACGCCTGGCAGACCTTGTAGACCTGATAAGCCATAGTGTAAACGCAGCATTATACACCCAGAAATCGTTTGTGTGTGCAACCGCTTACATCAGTTTGTAAAATTTGCATAAAAACGATTTTGTGCTTAAACTTTTGACACAATTATTTTTGTTCTATTCTTTAAACTCCATGGTTTGAAATAAAATAACATTTTATTTCAATTAAAATAATTATTTTATTGAATATGGTAATAAAACTGCTACTATTAACATATACAAGACAGATATTGAAATAAAGTGAATATTTAGAGTTTTATTTAAAATATTGACATGCAGGGCCGAAACTAGCGTTTTTTGCACCCAGGGCAAACATGGATTTTGCCGCTGCCCCCCCCCCCCCCCCCCTCTTCCACGAAGTATATTTACAAAGAGAATTTTCTAATAGCCGACTTATTTTAAAATTTAAAATATGTAATACTGAACTACGTAATCTACGGATCCAAGGGGGAGGTCCCTCTGAACGTCAACAAAAATAATCTAAAGATCATTTTTAAGATGACATACAGTAGAAGATCTTTATAACGCAAACCTAAAAACGCAAGGTTGTGCGTTATATGGATCACATCATTAAATTCACCTTGTAAACATGGCCAAATATGTCTGAAACTCATCAAAATACATTAGAATATCTTTATACTGCATTCCTTGTTACCAAGAGTTATCCAAATTATAAATTTTTGCATAATATAGGTCAGACATTGTTAAATTTACTTTATAAACATGATCTAAATATAACTGACACAACCATCCCTTATATTAGACATTTTCAAAAATGTTTATTGTAATAATAGCATATTTTTTTCAGTAAAAAGGTCTTAAATTAGAAGATAAAGTTGAACTAATGTATCAAATATAGTCATCTAGAGAGTAGCAATATTTTACAATGTGAAAGTGCAGGTGCTTTTTAACTGCAAAAATCATTGTTTACATCTGAGAAGTTGTGCGTTTATATAGAGAATTGCGTTATAAAGATCTTCTACTGTATTCAGTATCAAGTCCTGCCTAACCAAGTTTCCGCTTTCACAGAGTTATTTTCTTCTGATGAATTGATGGCTTCCATTACTATGAAACAGCCATTATAAATTAAGTGTTAGGTGAAGATGAAAGAGCAGTTGTAAAAAGTTAGAGCTCTGATTTTTTGCTGCTCTTTCATCTTCATCTAACACTTCATTTATAATGGCTGTTTCAAAATAATGGAAGCCATCAGTCCATCAGAAGAAAATGATCTTTTCCAAAGGTATAATCCTTCATTTGGCGCCTGGGGCACATGCCCCCCCCCCTTAGTTTCGGCCCTATTGACATGCACTATAGAAGAGAATTGTGCGAGATGTGTACACTTTGTAATATTTCTGAAGAGTATCGCATCAGTATTTCTGATTTAAAAAAAATTCTATTCAATATTTAAATTAAAGAATTTCTGCGATTAAAATAAAGCAAAAAATTCTATTTAAAAATTGTGGTAAAACTGTAGGCAACCAAATTGTATCATTTGATTTCAAGAAAAAATGAAGACCTTAAGGATTATTGATGAAAATTAAATATTTATAAGAGCTCATATATTATAGGCTGCGGGAACCCCGATTAAAGAATGTTTTATCCTGCCTATGATATGGAAAGAGGAAATGAACCTCTTATTCATGCCAAAGAAAAAAGTTTTATTTGGTAAGATGTGGGGGAAAAAAATTCCATAAAAGCTGAAGAAATGCTGCATTCATACAAAGGAGAAACCTTTTGTTAGTGAGGTATGCTTGAAGGGATTTCTTCCACAATTATAAGAAGCAACCGCTACCTTACTCTCCAACAGTCCAATTACACCAGCAATAACACAGTCATAAAAACATTTTTTATGAAATCAAACTTACATTCTAATTTTTAAAAAGCCTTTTATTTATGAAACATGCTCTAATTTGACTCGTTTGAGAAGAAAATGATTTGGTAAATTTTATCAAATCCACTCATTTCAGAGGTATCTGATTTGGCAAATTTTATTAAAAGCCAATCATTTCAGAGGTATGTGATTTGGCAAATTTTATTAAAAGCCAATCATTTCAAAGGTATTTTATTTGGCAAATTTTATTAAAAGCCAATCATTTCAAAGGTATTTTATTTGGCAAATTTTATTAAAAGCCAATCATTCGAAGGAAAGTTCTTTAATAAAATTTTATTAAAAGCCAATCATTTAAAAGAAACTGATTTGGTAAATTTTATTAAAAGACAATCATTTAAAAGAAAATGATTTGGTAAATTTTATTAAAAGACAATCATTTAAAAGAAAATGATTTAGTAAAATTTATTGAAAGCCACTCATTTTAAAAGAAAACGATTTGGTAAAGTTTTATTATAATATGTATTCACATGAAAATAAAACCTTTTGTTTAAAGACTATGTAGCAAAACAAAAGTCTGTAAAAGTGTTTTTGTGGAAAATCTTTACCTTTCTACTTTAGGAAAAGCCTTTCATTTGTGAAATGTGATCTAATTTAATAAATCTAATTACAAGAAGTAGCCTTATAAAATTTTTCATTTGTGAGCTTTGTAATAAAAGATTCCCTGCTGAGCCAAGAGCAACATTAATATTTTTTGAAGTAAAAAGTTTTTTTTTTACACCACCTTTGTTTTCTAGAATAAATTTATTTTCATGAAAAAAATTTGCTTTATATTCTAAGTAAAGCCTTTCATTTGTGCAATATGTTCCAAAGGATTTTCACTGAAAATTATTTATGAAATCATACTAAAGAGAATCCTTTTTCAAAAAAGATTTTTGCAGAAGTCTTGAAAATTTCTCTTCACCATCTTGTCAAAAAATTGCTTGGTATCTGTGAATAATGAAAAAAATCGTTTATTGGCAAAAAACAGTCACAAGTGCATCTCAATTATTTTTAATATGAAATGCATCTCAGTATGAAAGTGATGTAACAGTTAAAAAATAATAGAAAGGGAAGGGCTCAAGTAGTTATTTCAAATAAATTGAAGAATTAAGATTACCAATAGTGAACTATTTTATGATAATTTTAAACAGTTTATAATGGCGTCATCGTGACAATCAACATTTTAATTATTTTAGATAGCCACTGAAACTCATGTTTATAATCTTAGAATGTGTTCCCTATGGCCAAATTGACCAACATTAGTCAATGACTATTTAATAGTTTTATGAAATATTTTTTAAGGAGCAAAATATATTTATTAAGATTAAAAAGCTATAATCATTGGGCTTTTTTAAAAATGTTTATTTAGTCACAAATTTTGAAAATCAAAAAGGGACTTAAAATTCCTTGTAAATCCCTTTATCTCAGCATCAAACATTTAATATTGCAAATATAGTTGGCACACAAATAAAAGTTGTATGTTTGGAAAAGACTAATAAATAAATATAGCTACTTACTTATGACATTCTTCATTTGCAGGGAAATTGCAAATGGATATCTTTGGGTCCATTTGAGTAAATTCCTTTGCAGAACAAAACACAGCAACAGCTAGTCATATGCTAAAATAAAAATCCCCGCCGGCATGGCCTATAGGCACAGGTAGAATTTGAAATACTAATTTCATCAACAAAAACTAAATCAAGATTAGAGATAAACCCAGTTTAACAATTTTATCTTGCTGCTTTTGACAAGTTTTTAATTTTATTTTTCTGTAACAGCTGGTTTTTATTAGAATCATGTTAATATAAAAGTTTTAGATACTATTAAGGAGATTTATAATGAATTTAAGTGGATTTGATATCTTGAGAATTGACGAAGCTATGAATTATTTTCTCACTAAAACCTTATTTTTTTTTTTCACCCCTCGAGCCCATTTTTAATTTTATCAAAAATCTGTTATACATAAATTTTTGGCCCTTTTCCTAGAAGTATTAATAACTTTAAACTGATTTCATATGTATTATAATTAAGGAGTTATGGGTTTTTTGTTTTCACAAAAACCCTCTTCTACTTTCACCCCTTGGTCTGATTTTGCCCATTAACGAACTTGACAGATTTTCTGCCCCCTGATTTTATGTATTAGTTTGGAAGAAATTTGTACAGAATTGTGGAAGTTACATCCATAAAAAGTCACATATATAAGTAGATAGAGAGATGGATAAGAGTTTTCAACTGTCATTTCAATTGTCATTTAATTTCAACTGAAAAAAGAAAAAAAAAATAATTTTCATTAAACATGTATAAGCACACTGGATAAAAAATTAGTCATACCCTGAAGATATCTCTCCAACAGTGTTCACATCCAGCTTTGATAGGCACCTGGATTAATTGAGGAAGTATTCATTTACAAGCTTTGTTGTAATATACTCCTTTTATTTTATTTATGTAATCTAACAATTCGTATATCTTATCTTTTCTGCCGCTAGAAGGCCCATCGTGTTTCCATGGAAATAGGTTTTGATAATATATAGATGTCCTATGATATTCTTTGTAGTTGAGTGTTGATTGTGCTTTGTAATTGTGATGTCGCCGTTTTGTCCAGATAAATGTATATAGTATATTATGTGAAAGGTGATGCTGCATTATTTATTTGATGATCATGTTTTAATTTACTACAAGCCAAAACTGCACTACTGAGAAAAGTAAGCATGAACTTTATTTGTTTAAACAAGTATAATATATAATCTATATTCTATTACTGTTTATATTAAATGAAAGTTTGCCAACTGCTTACAGATCACAAGACTGAAGCTCTAATATATTATTAATACTGATTTGAATTGTTTAAAATAAAATAAAACATTAAATAACATTTATTAGCTGTAGTAAAACAAAAACAAATGACAAATTATTAAACAAAATGGCATCCTTGAAAGAGAATAATATTACAAAACTAAATGACAACTTTTCCATTTGGAAATTCAAAATGCAAATGATTCTTATAAAAGAGGATTTACCTGATCTAATTGAGGATGAATCTCCAGCAAATCCGGATGAAAAATATTTAAAATACAATAGACAAGCAAGAGCGTTAATTTATGTATAGAAGATTCTCAAATTATTCATGTCAAATATGAAACCACGGCAAAAGCCACATGGAATAAGCTTAAAGCTATTCACGAACAATTGAATTTATCTAGTAAGCTTTTCTTATTATGAAAATTATACGCTACAAAAATGCCAGAAGAAGGTAACATGAATGAGCTTATCGCTCAAATGTTCGAATTAGTGAATAGGTTAAAAGCCGTTGGTGAGAAAATAAAAGATGATCATATAGCGGCATTGCTTTTAGTCTCAGTTCCTAAATCTTACGATAATTTAATTGTTGCCATGGAGGTGTGACCAAGATATCAAAATAAATTCCCAATTAATAAGAAATAAACTGACAGACCCAGTAGCAGAAAGTTATGGTTGTGTCTGCGACAGCAATTTAGTGGGATGAAAATTGTCTGTGGGAGTACCGTGTTACATTTTCTTATGTACAAACATTGTGAATGTTAAAGTATAAGCGTTCTTACTGATTAATACCAGGGGCGATTCCAAGTAAAAAAAAAAGAAAGAAAAAATTCTGAAATTCACAGCAAATTTTCCGAAAGGTTAGAACAGATGGGGGGGGGAGCGAAAATCCACTACCAGCACTAATTGTGTTTTTCTTCTCGCGCTTTTGATGAAATTTGCCACTTTTTCGCGATCTTTTTGACAAAAATGACTTTTTTTTCCGCGATCCTTTACGAAATTTGCTTTTTTTCGGCACCCCTGGGACGAAGTTCACTTTTTTCCCGGGATCTTTTGACGAAATTCACTTTTTTCCCCCCGGATCTTTTGACGAAATTCACTTTTTTACAGCAATCCTTTGGCAGAAATTTGCGTTTTTCGTGATCTTTTGACGAAATTCCGCAAATTTAATTCTGATTTTTTGACATAAATTTTCTTTTTTTCGTGATCCTTTGACAGTAATCTGCGTTTTTTGCGATCCTTTGACAGTAATCTGCGTTTTTCGCGATCCTTTGACAGTAATCTGCGTTTTTCGCGATCCTTTGACAGTAATCTGCGTTTTTCGCGATCCTTTGACAGAAATTTGCGTTTTTTCGCGATCCTTTGACAGAAATTTCCATTGCACGATTGTCTGACTAAATTCGTGTTTTTTCCTCGATCCTTTGATGAAATTCAAGTTTCTTCCGCGATTTTGTGACAGTAATTTGCGTTTTTCTCACGCCCCTGGAACGAAATTCACGTTTTTTTCGGGATTTTGGGATAAAATTAAAGTTTGTACAGCGATCTCTTGGCAGAAATTTACATTTTGCGAGATCTTTTGACGAAATTCCGCGTTCTTTCCGCAATTCTTTGACAAATTTGTTTTTTCGCGATCCTTTGACACAAATTTGCATTTTTTCGTGATCGTTTGACTAAATTTACGTTTTCCCCACAATCATTTGACTAAATTCGCGTTCTTTCCGCAATCCTTTTACTAAATTCGCATTCTTTCTGCAATCCTTTGACGAAATTCGCATTCTTTCCGTGATCCTTTGACGAAATTAGTGTCTTTCGCGATCCTGTGACAAATTTGCATTTTTTCCACAACCCTGGGACGAAATCCATGTTTCTTTCGGGCTCTTTTGATGAAATTCGCGTTTTTATAGCGATCCTTTGGCTATAAATTACCAATTTTTTATGCGAACAATTGCCGAAATTGATATTTTTCGGCGACCATTTGTCAAATTCACGATATTTTTTGTCTGAATTTTCGTACTTTTTTTTTTTTTAAGGAAATACTTCTTTTTTTCAAGTTGGCAAATTTATCTGCAAGGTCCAAAATAAATCTGCGACGCACGTCGCGCACTTTCTGCTACCGGGCTGACAGATGAGTACAATCGTAGAATGGAAATGAATAATGATCGTGGAGTTTCACAAGTCTTTAAAACGAATGTTTTTAAACAAAATCGGCCTAAAAATGACAAATTCTGCTCGCATTACAAGAAAACAGGCCATTGCCGAAATGAATGCTATCACTAGAACAACAAAATTTTTCAAAATCGTAATTGGAATAAATCTTATTATCCATTACAAAGTAAAAATAATAAGAAACAAAACGTTGATTGCAGAAGATCCAATTTTATCTCCATGACAACAAACAATAAAAATATGAATCAGAATAAAGTCTGTATGCAAAGCATCGGACAAAATTCGAATTCTAACCAAGATTGCAGACGAGCTAGTGAAAGAAAAATAAAAGAAATAAAAACTCAGGATACAGCTCACGATAAAAATCCATTAAATAAAAATAATCAAATGAATCAAGAAGCTAATTCTGTCTTGAATAATGAAAATAAAAATACTGAAGAATTCACTTTAAAACTAAACTGTAATTTAACACAAAATTTTAAAGGAGATTTCTATATAGATAGCGGTGCAACACAACACTTAGCTAATGACATAAACATGTTTACAAATTTTAATTTCAATCCGGAACCTCTGAAAATTATTATTGCAGATGAGAAAAGTTTATTTTCGCAAGTTGTCGGTAATGTTCACATTTCAACAAAATTGTCCGACGGAACTAGTCATGGTGTTATTCTAATGAATGTATATTTCTTGCCTGAATTAGAATGTAATTTAATATCGTTAAAAAGAATTACTGAAAAAGGATTTACAGTTACATTTAACGAAAGCAAATGCTTTGTTACAAAGAATTAAATTGCGCACTTAGAAGCAGTTTCAAGTAATAACAGTCTTTATATGGTAACACAAAATGAATGTAAAAGGAACAGCAAAAACCAAACGTTCGCTTTGAAATGCAGAAATGTAAACTGCATTAATTTATGGCACAAACGCCTTGGGCACCGAAATTCAGATGCTATTAGGCAACTTGTGAGAGAAAATCTCGCTGATGGCATCGAAGTTGATAACTGCAAAAAAGTTAATAATTGCGAAAATTGTATTAAAAATAAACTTTGATTCGTTTGGATAGGGAAATTCTGAAAGTTCAAAGCAAAGAGTCCGCTTGAGCTTGTGTATAGTAACCTATGTGGCGCCATGAAAACCACCAGCGCCGGTGGAAAACGTTACTTCTTCATTTTTGTTGACGATTTTTCACGTTTAACTATGATTTATCTAATAACAAACAAAAATGAAGTTTACACTAAACTAAAAGAATATGTCTCTGTGACTACGAATAAATTCAATAAGAAGCTAAAAATGCTTAGAAGCAACAATGGAGGGGACTATATAAGCAATGAAATGGAAGAATTCATGAGAAATCATGGAATTGAACACCAGTTCACAGTGCCACATTCACCACAACAGAATGGAATTGCGGAAAGGAAAAACAGAAGCTTAATGGAGATGACAAGATGCCTCATGTCTGAAGCCAACCTGCCACACAAATATTGGGGAGAAGCCATAATGACATCAAACTATTTGCAGAATAGATTGCCCACTAAAGCCAAAATTAAAACACCGTATGAGTTACGGAATGGTTAGAAACCAGATTTATCAAACATCAGCGTTTTTTGATCTAAAGCATTCGCACACATTCACAAAAGTAAAAGAGGAAAACTAGACGAGAAGGCTGTAGAAGGAATTATGATTGGCTATGATTACAGAAGAAAAGGATATCAGATTTTAATATCTGATTATAATGTAATTATAAGCAGAACAGTCAGATTCATTGAAGACGCAACTTCCGACAGGGATATTACAGTAGTTCCACCAAAATAAATAGAAAATGAAGAAGAAGTGAATGAAGAAACATCAAGAAGATTCGAATATTATGAAGAAACAATCTCCGACACCAATGGAACCAAGAAGATCACATAGAATTAATAAAGGAAAACCGCCAGAAAGATTAACTTATTTTACAGGAGAAGCAGTGAAAGAACCTGCTAGTTTCAAAGAACTGAATTCTCTTAATTCTGATGAAAAGAAGAAATGGTTCGAAGCAATCGAAGAAGAGATGCAATCTCTCAAAAAGAATCGTACGTGGGATCTTGTAAAGCTACCCAAAGATAAAAAGGCAATAGGCTGTAAATGAACGTTTAAAGCCAAGTTGAACGAAAATGGCACAGTTGAAAGATATAAAGCAAGGCTCGTCACAAAAGGTTTCAACCAAAAGTTCGGAACAGATTACAATCAAACTTTTGCCCCAGTAGTCAAGCACACAACCATAAGAGCATTTTAAACAGCTGCAGCTCAGAAGAATATGCATGTCAAACATGTTGATATCACAACAGCATTCTTGCATGGAGACCTCAAGGAAGATATCTATATGGTACAGCCAGAGGGATATGTTGAACCTGAAGTTAATCATGAGAAGAAAGTTTGCAAATTAAGAAAATCTATATATGGGCTTAAACAAGCTGCATATGCATGGAATCAAAAGCTAGCAGAAGTTTTGCTGAAAAACAATTTCAAGCAAAGTATGGCAGATGCATGTTTATTTAGAAAAACAGATGAAAATGAAAATATACTAATTATTCTGTATGTAGATGATCTTATTTTGTGTAAAGATGAAACAAAAATCAACAAAGTGATTAATATTCTGAAAGAAAACTTCGAAGTTAAAAATTTAGGTAAAGTGAAACATTATCTTGGAATAAACATCCAAAGAAATATTGATGGAAGCTTTGAATTGAATCAGAAAAATAAAATTAAAGAATTACTTAAGAAGTTTAACATAGAAGAGAAGAAGCCCACATACATACCAATGGAAACTTCATACCCAAAAAATGAAGATGACAGTAATTTTCTCGACGATAATGAATATAGACAAGCCATTGGAGCTCTTCTTTACATAGCAACAGTGTCATGACCGGACATTGCCTTAGCAGTTAATATACTTAGCCGAAAAATTTAAAAACCATCAGAAAAAGACTGGAAATCAGTTCAAAAGATTATGTATCTAAACACAACAAAGAACCTGAATCTTGTTATAAGCAGCCAAATTGACCCAATTCTCACTTGCTACTCTGATGCAGACTGGGCTGGAGATAAAGCAACCAGAAAGTCTACAAGCGGTAACATCTTTCTTTTAGGAGACAATCCAATATCATGGTTCTCAAAATGCCAAAATTGTATTGCTCTGTCCACTGCCGAATCAGAATATATAGCCGCTGCAAATGCTGCACAAGAAATACAGTAGTTGCTGACTCTACTAGAAGACTTAGGCCTCAAACAATCCTTACCAATTATGCTATATGAAGATAAATCTTGTATAGTACTGACACAAACTGGGAAACATAGTACTAGAATCAAGCACATTAACGTCAAATATCATTATATTAGACATTTACAAGAACAAAATATAGTGCTTGTTGATTACTGTAGTTCAAAGGAAATGATTGCAGATGTATTAACAAAGCCTCTTCCCAGACCCCAATATTTTAAATTAAGGGAAAAACTAAATTTAATTTCTTTTTCGAACCGCTAGATTAAGGGGGATGTTGTAATATACTCCTTTTATTTTATTTATGTAATCTAACAATTCGTATATCTCTTTTCTTTTCTGCCACTAGAAGGCCTATCGTGTTTCCATGGAAATAGGTTTTGATAATATATAGACATTCTAAGATGTTGTATGATGTTATTTGTAGTTGAGTGTTGATTGTGCTTTCTAATTGTGATGTCTGCTGTTTTGTCCAGATAAATGTATATATATTATGTGAAAGGTGATGCTGCATTATTTATTTGATGGTCATGTTTTAATTTACTACAAGCCAAACCTGTGCAACTGAGAAAAGTAAGCATGAACTTTATTTGTTTAAACAAGTATAACATATAATCTATATTCTATTACTGTTTATATTAAATGAAAGTTTGCCAACTGCTTATAGCTTTTACACGTATCTGAGATCCAGTTAACATCACTTGTTCATCAGTAGATCGTGTAAGGCTACCAAATTGGAAGGATGCTAATTGCTTGTCATCATTTTAGTCACTATCCCCAAGTCTGTAATATTTTCTATGGGTTTATGATCAGGTGAATCTATGGACCAGTCAAGGTGCTATTGGTGTTCCTCAAACCAGTTTCTGATACTTCTGTACTGCAAAGCTGGTGTCATCTTAGAAAATGGTTAATGTCCATAGCATATTCATCAAGAAAATGTTGAATGAAGGTTAACACCTGACTGTTTAAATAAATACCTGATTTATGTTAAGGGTCAGCTCAATCTGTGGTTTATGCCATAGTATGATAAATACTCCAAAATTAACATAGAACAATGACTGATTGAACTATGGACTACATACTGCTGCTTGAATGCTTCATTTACCATTGCATGGCGAGTCCTTTTATGAAAAATGTGCTAATAAATCAAAATTTCAAGTTTTTAAACACTTTTTATTCATACTTATAGAGAGCGATAGGTAAGGCACAATTTTGTTGGATAAGACATTGGGAAAATAAATACAAAACAGAGTGATGACTGATATTATATGTGTGTGTGGGAATGTTATCAATCTCCATTTATTCATATTTATAGAATGACGTATAAAGCACAATTTTGTTCTATCAGACATTAGGGAAGTAAATATAAAATTGAGTCATGACTCGCACACTATAAGTGCGTGTGGGGTGATGTTAGCAATTTCAGATTTGCTTTTCATTACCCATATAGGTGTAAATTAGCGGTCGTCACTCGCCACATGGCGATTAAAGTTGTAAAAGTGGCGATTAAAATATCGGCCATCGATCGCCACTCGCCAAGTGGCGATAAAAAAAAATCTGTTATCGATCATCAACTGAAATACAACTTTTTTCATGGAAATATGCATTTCTACTTTGATTACATCTAATTAGCAAACTGATTAATTATTTTTCCTACCGGATGCAAGCAGATTGCAGCGATTTAGCTGTATTTTCAATATTTCAGTTTTTCGCCATGCTCGCTCTTCAGTTGGATTATTTTTTCAAGAAATATAGTTTTATGCAAAATATATTCATCAGCTTTGATTCCACATGTATTTCACATAATTTATTCCTTTTTTTTTTTCACTGGATGCAAATGCAAGTGGATTTTAACCCTTTCGGGTCTGGTTTACTACTAATAGTACATGTCTTTTCATCAAGTATTATTTTTATAAAAACTTTTCAAAATAACAGACATTACATTACATATAAATAAAAACATACATTTATTTTACTTAAATAGATGTCACAAATAAAAATTAAAATATGTTGACATGTTTCGGTTTAATAGTAAAAACCGTAATCATAACACACACATAATCAATAGAAATGAATGACACTGGGTACCAAAAAATAATCTAAAAACCAAAAAAACATAAAAATGCAAAACATTGCGCCCTCTATGATCTCAATTAGCCTACGCTATCGCGGCTCCCTCTATCAGACTCCGTTTTTAAGTATTTATTAAGGAATTCCAACCATAAAATTGGAATATCAAAGGATAAAGAATCATTACACACAGTATCCTTCCTAGAATACATCTCAATAGATTCCCGGATGATTGACTTGCGGTATAAACTCGAAACAAGCAATCTACTGTCTCTGAAACAAATATTAACACCCCTCTTTAAAAACAGCCTTGATAACGCAGTCTTATCCCTACCAAATTTTATATCAGATTCATGCTCTTTCCTCCTAATCCCAAACTTTCTACCTGTCATACCAATATAATAATTAATATCCCCCCCCTCATTCTCATATGGAACTTCATACACCCCTGCGAGATCATCCTGTGCAACCGGATCAAAAGGTCTGTACAGAAGATGTTTCAACTTAGGAGGTGGTTTAGCAACTAATTCTAACTTAAACTTCATTAATTTACTTTTAAGCCTCTCAAAATTACCCTTGATATATGGAAACGATAACATTTTAAACCTATTAACCTCCCCCCTCTCGCACACAATCATCCGGGAATCTATTGAGATATATTCTAGGAGGGATACTGTGTGTAATGATTCTTTATCCTTTGATATTCCAATTTTATGGTTGGAATTCCTTAATAAATACTTAAAAAGGGAGTCTGATAGAGGGAGCCGCGGTAGCGTAGGCTATTTGAGATCATAGAGGGCGCAATGTTTTGCATTTTTATGTTTTTTTGGTTTTTAGATTATTTTTTGGTACCCAGTGTCATTCATTTCTATTGATTATGTGTGTGTTATGATTGCGGTTTTTACTATTAAACCGAAACATGTCAACTATTAAACCGAAACATGTCAACATATTTTAATTTTTATTTGTGACACTTATTTAAGTAAAATAAATGTATGTTTTTATTTATATGATAAGAAAGGGTGAAGTAAAATTTGAGTTTTTACGAAAACTTACAACGGTTTTTGACATTACAAGATAAAAACACTAAAAACAATATAAAAGGATGTTTTTAGTGTTTTTATCTTGTAATGTAATGTAATGTCTGTTATTTTGAAAAGTTTTTATAAATATGAATGAATTCAGACATAGTCCTTTTGTTTATATCAAAGTATTATTTTATCTTAAAAATTACTTTTGTTACTATCTACACATGATATAGTATATGGCTATGCTTTTCTTATTATGAGTTCATTTATGTTTGGACATTTAGTAATTTATTTTATACATATATTTCACTCTTTAAATTTAAAATATAGGTTACTTTTCTGAACGAATCGTGTGGTAAAACACAAAAAACATTATAAAGTTGTAATATGTTAAACCCTCTTGTAATACGAGATTTTCCAAACGTCTCCAAAAACTCTTAACCTATTATCATATCAGTAAATCTATTTGGATAGCTACGATTAAGATTATTAAAATAAAAGTAATTTTGTTCTCAAAATTGAAAAAAAAATTAGACCCTAAAGGGTAAGGACATTACAATATCTTCAATGTGTTTGATCAGTTAGATTATTTTTCTGCAAGAGATACTGTTTAATCCTACGAAATACACTCACCAGCTTAGATTTCAACTGTATGTAATGTATATGGTATGTTAACAACACATTTAATTATTAAATAAAATCAAATAGCATTTTATTGTGTATTTTGTATACATCTAGTTGTTGGAATTTTGATTTAGTTACTAACTTTTTATGTAAAGGAAGTAACAGTAATTTGATTGATAATTGTGTTTATGAACATTTACAAATAATCCAAAAATATATTCTAAAAAAATTAATATAACAATTTTGTAGTTTTAAAGTAATTTTCTTGAATTTCAACTGTGTCCCTATTCTTATCATGAATAGTTGGCTGGTATAAAACTCTGATTTATAGAAAATATGTATATATACAACGATTATAGTTTATCTAGATGCCAAGAAAGATTGAAACATTATAGTGGCTACTAACTTTAAAAAGTGGCCACTAATGAAACTGAGTCTACCGGCCACTGGCTACTAACTCAATTTCCCAGTTTTCACCTATAATTATCCAGTGCACTGAGACAAATTCACAGCTTTGATTCTCATGTCATCATGGATGCATTGTCATTTAAAATGGATATGAAAACTACTAAAGATTTCAACAACATTTTTCTGCCAAATCACATATGTTCAAATATGCCACTTGCTTCTAGTATGAAAGAATAAGATCAAGTATAGTTAATCTTCTGTAATCAGGCTGTTTTCCAGTTGGTGTACTTTAACAAATGTGACTTACCCCTTTCATGGGATGAACTATTGCTTAAAACAACATAGTACCATTCATGTTTTTAGTGAATACTTGACATGTAACTCAATTATGGAATATTAACATGCAATAATGCTTAACTTGACATTTGTGAAAATACTCAAATTTTTTAGTCTTAATTTTAAAACTTGCAAAATTGAATTTCTGGAAAAATGATCTTATTCTGATGTAATTATAGTAAAGTGTTTTGGCAATAAAATGTTTGTTTACTTTGATGTGTGCGTATGTGTGTAACAGAAGCATACGATTTTTCAGACAACACTTGGGATAATGCAATACAGTATGGAACCATTTATCCGGAAACCAGTTAACCGGAAAACCAGTTATCCGGAGTGCTATTTCTAATAGACTGATTTCAGAATCTTTGCAGAAAAAAGGGTCATATACTGCCAGTTTGACATATGCATTGCTTGAAACAATTGTATAATTTGATGACAACATCTAGTATTTGGAATGGAAACATATTTAGTTGTATTTTGGATGTTTTAATTTTTATGCAGAAGAAACAGAAAAATTTTTGTTCCCAAGGGATTCCCATAAATTACCTTCTTTCAAACTCTGATTAACATTTGATCTTTTTTGCATCTGATTTTTAATCCAAGTAATCTAATAATTTAAAATTAGAAATAATGCCACAACCCCATATACTCCACAAAACTTATCAAATGGATGCTGCTTTAATGTCCAACCAGTTAACTGGAAAAACCAGTTATCCGGAATGCATCTGACCCCAACCATTCCGGATAAATGGTTCTGTACTGTAAATACATCCAAATGCCCTAGTAGTAACTGATACATGACAGGGTAGCTACAGGGTTTTTTTTGGATAGGATAAATAAGACTTATGTAATATGTTATGCTTTCATATTTCTTCGATTTTGGTTAGTTTTTTTTTTTTTTTTTTATATGCAGACACTTTCACTTTCTGAACTGGTTGTAGTCGAAAAAGTACAAACACATAACATTAGATAGCAAACCTCAGATATCCTATGCTCCCAAAAAACATTTTACAATATTAAAATACAAGTGAGAAAGCTAAAGATTTCTTCCATAGGTTTAACATTAGCATTCTCATTTCTTCAGGTTACTAATATAGGCTCATAAGGGTTTCTTTAAGAGGTCTTATGGTGTAAACTGTACTCCAAGACCAAAATGTGTTAATTTTTTAAGAATTTTTTTAATTTGAATATACTACAAGGCAAGTTATATATACATGGTGATTATAAATTTTTTCAGGGTTCATACTCTATTTGAATAAAAAGATTCCCTGACTTTTCCAGGTTTTTCAGGCCATATTTCCTACAATTCCCTGACCAAAATTCACGACATTTTTAGAAATACGAATTACAATTCAAGATCTTAATGATTAAACATGCATCTGAAAATTAAAATAACATAAAATTGAAACTAAAAATCTATATCATTTGTCATTTAAAATACAGCTCAGATGGATTCAAAGTAACTTTTTATTTACATAACTGAATTTACACATATTAAACATTTAACTTTTTTTAGATTTCTACTATCATGTCATTTATTTGTGTTGTTTCAGAAGCAGTTTGTTGTGTAAAAGCTTCAATTTCTTGTCTTTTAACTTCAGCTACAGCTTTCTTTTATCCATTTGTCTTGCTTCACAATTTTCATTCTTTTTCTTGTACAGTAGACTCTTGAATCTGCAACCCTAAAATCCACCAATGCCTAAAATCCACACATCATCACAGGTGTAAACAATAAAACTTTCAGTTCAGATGTACGGGCAAAATTACAATTTTTTTTCTATTTTTATGTATTGTATGTATTGTAATTTTATGTATTCTGTA
Organism: Maratus speciosus; assembly: GCA_963932465.1. Lineage (NCBI taxonomy): Eukaryota > Metazoa > Arthropoda > Arachnida > Araneae > Salticidae > Maratus > Maratus speciosus. The sequence continues at coordinate 574,890,663 of OZ010787.1, forward strand.
TGTATTTTAAAATTTAATTCTAGACAATATGACTGATATTTTTCATTAAGTATAAATTTATTAAAAAAAAAAAAATCAAGATATTGCTGATATCACTGGTAATCACAATCTTTTTACCGAATATATTTATGTATTAATCAAGCTTTTTTGGTTATTAAGTCTGGCTAAACCTGAAATAAAACTTCCTTACTTTATGATTTTGATGCGAATTAATAAGGTACCTTTATGAGGAATGTTTCATTTAATAATTCAAGGAAAATGTGTCATCTTTATTATACATATTTAATTATATATTATTTACTTCACCTTTACTTTTAATAATTTAATCATTTTTAAAATTATCTTACTTTTCTCATTTTAGTTTATTACTTAATTATTTTAATATTTTACTATACTGAAAGCATTCATTATAATTTTGATTGCATTATTACATTCAAATTAATGCTTAAAAAATGTAAACAAAGCAATGACCAGAAATCTGCAAAATTCTAAAATCCACATAACCTCTGGTCCCAAATTGTGTGGATTTGAGGGAGTCTACTGTATGATATATGTCATATGTATGAGATATGTATGTCATATCTCATCCTAGCCACCTTAACAAGGCTCAACATTCCTTTCGTTTAAGTACATTTCTTTCGCTCCGGCTATTTGGCAACAAATTTGTATAGCTAAAACATCTTTATGTTAAAAATGTGAATATAGCAAAAATTCTCCTTTCAAGGGAAGAATCAACTTTTTTGCAGACGCATCGTGAACTCGACGCATAATAGTGCATTTAAAAAAAATCCCTGATTTTTCCATGACTTTTTGAGCACTTGTCATTTTCCCTGACAATTCCCCGTTTTCCAGCTGCGTAAGAAACCTGTTTTTTTACTGATATGAGGGGCACTAGTAACCATACCATTCAGGAAATGGGCTTCCAAATGAGGTAAAGAATAATAGAGCTGCCAAAGTTATGATTACAATTTTTCAAAATTTTCAAATGAATTTTACTCCATGATTACAAAATTCTTAAGTGTTTTACATTGACAGTCGATGACACATCAATTGTGGGAGACTATGGGCAACACAGCATGAAGACAATGCAAAATCTCACATTTGATTGTTTTTTGTTTTTTATATCAGACTCAGTGGATTTGACGTGTACATCTACAATTTTAAGTACCCCAAGAGACCAAAAATGATTGAGGTGTTTTCATGATACTTACACAGAATGTTTATACTTACTTCAGTTTACTAGTTTTTACTAATTAAATTTGTAAAGCAATAAATAGAAATAAAAGCTGCATATCAAACTAATATGAAAATAGTTCTCTAAAAAAATTAATGCAAATGGAAACAAATAATAGAGGCCCAGAATTTTGATTCCAACATATATACAAAGTTAGGATTTTAAAAATGTCAGTATCTATGTTAATAAGAAATAATTATATTTACCTTGCGAACAACATAACTTTTTTGAGCTTCCACAGGAGCAACTGAATAATAAGTCAAATTGACAAATATAGATGAATTATCATTCACATCAGTTACTGAAACTTCCACTAAGATATGAGCAATTTGAGGAGAAGAACTTTCTTCATTTCTTACTTTAACGGCTAATGTATAAAAATTCTGCAATTCTCTATCAAAAGGAATTCCAGTTGTTTTAACCACATTTGATGTTGAACCAACTGTGAACATTTCTGATGGATTTAAAATTTTGAACAAGTGTTTATTTAGTGCAGTTCAAAAAACTGTAATTAAAGCAACTACTTTTTCCACTTTTGCTGTATACTTTTTATCATTTACTAAAATGCAATGAACTAGCTGTAGACTCTTTAACCTTTATGGAAACTTTAGAACTTGTTTTAGTGTGTGACAATGAATATGAAACAAGCTGATACTACTTAGTCATGTCATCATGGTTTATGACTAATTTCTCCAGTTTCCTCATTAAAAAGGAATTTTTCTCCAAGGTTTCCTGATACTATATTATGTCTAATTAATGTTATAGTTACAGTATCAAGAGGGGGGGGTAAAAATATAAATCCACCACTTATCGCAAATTCCGATAAATGGTTGCAGAAAAAATCAATTTCTTCAATCGTTCGCAGAAAAATCTCCAAATTCGTCAAAGGATCGCGTAAAAAACACCAATTTCATCAAAAAATCGCGGAAAAAATGCAAATTTCATCCAAAAATCACGGGAAAAAAAAAACGTGCATTTTGTCAAAGGACCGCGAAAAAAAATGCAAATTTTCTCAAAGGATTGCAGAAAAAAGCAAATTTTGTCAAAAGATCGCAGAAAAAAAAAAAAAAAAAAGGTCAAAAAATCACAGAAAAAAACACAAATTGCAGAAAAAACGCAAATTTCACAAAAGAATCGCGGGAAAAAAAAGCTAATTTCATCAAGCAATAACGAAAAAAAAAAAATGCAAATTTTGTCAAGATATCTCTGAAAAAATGAGAATTTCGTCAAAGGATTGTGAAAAAAATACGAGAATTTCGCTAAAGAATCACTGAAAAAAAAAACATTTAGTATCAGGAGGAGATTCTCCGAGGTGTGGATCCAGGGGAGGGCGATCGTCATCCCCCCAAAGATATAAATCCAATGCTTTTAACGGCAGTTTTTGTGGAACAGGCAGACAAGCAAACGAAAACACTTTTTAGGTGTCAATGGTAAACCTCACTGATGTTTCTGAAATTAATGAACAAAAAAGGATTATGTCCTGTCAAAAGGAATATGGCCCCATAATTTTTTAACACTATGGGTTGCAGTGTTGAGACGATGCCACTTCCTGTACCTTTTGTTGAATTTCCACAACAGAAAATTGACACCATTATGCGGATCCGTTCAAAGTGTGTAAACCTTTTCATCTTTTCAAAGAAGCTGCACTTCTAATTTCTGTATAATATTTTTGCAGAGAGGCTCTTTTGTTTGAGAAAAGAAAGGGATTCGTAGCAATTTTCAAAGAATGAAAGAAACAAGAAAAAGAAAGGACCTTTTAAAACTTCAAGCATTTTAACGTTTTCTGAAAAATGCCACTAATGCTTTTAAAAAAATGTACTGCTATTGCCACCCACATTGGTGAATTTTAAGGGGTATTTGATGAATGAACAAAAAGGAATATGTCTTAGTTAAAAGCTAAAATGCATATGGTGTGTTAATTTCTTTAAAGCAAACTTGGTAAGACGGGGTTCCATCTCCCGGTCCTGGGCTATCACAAGTCCTTGTGTCCCTGCTCGGGGACGACCCGGAGGCTAAACCCCACGATTCATCCCAAAGATCGCCACCAGGAATGACCCACAAAGGCCGCCCCTCACAAAAACTCCAGTCAAACCCACGCACTGCCCTTGCACGTCACGTCAGGAGTCAGGCCCACGAACTGTGGAAGAACCATATTTTTTTTATTAAGTTTTTCCATCATTTTTCAACTTCATTTTTGTATTAGGTGTTTTATTTAGAAAGGTACCTTTTACTATATTTAAATGACAAAAACTACTAACTTACTAACAAAACTAATCCTAACACTTAACTTCAACAGCATGCAGGCATCCATCTTTACATTTTGTTTAAATGGTTTTCAGTTAAATTCATAGTTAATTGATTGAATGGTTGGTTGGTTACTAACAAAGTACCAGTGAAACAAGAATCATTGTTTGTTAACATGTTTTCAGGTTGCACAATGTTACTCAACTTTCTGTTTTTTATGCAAATGAGTTCCAGTATGTGCTGGCTAGTGGTGATTGGTTGCAAACCATTATAAAATGAGAGAGTTTCTCATGCATGTCATCTAGTTCTTGCTTTGGTGTTACTAGTGTATGAAGTGAATCTGTCTCCTGATATGCCTAATAAAAAGCTGTTCGATTTTATTCAAGGAAGTTTTCTTTTGTAGTATATATTATTTTGAGTCATCTATCCCATTTCTTCTACAAGCCTCTTCACATTTGTAAGTAGACATTTTTATTTTCTACTAAGAAGATGGAAGTTACTAGGTATTATGCAAAGAAATTACAGATAGTTAAAATTCATTAATTTTTAAAGTAATTACACTCTGCTATATATTACTTAACAGGAACAAAGGTTTATGGGCCCAGTATTGCACCATTTTAAAGTCATAATCTGATGAGTTTTAACTTAGAAATATTTCAGTGTTTGTAAACAAACATGGCTGCTAGCCCTAACCCTCAATTATTATTGACAAGACATAATTACCATTCTTGGGTAACAAAATATAAAGAGGATTCTAGAGTCAGAGGGTTTAATAATTTGGATAGATAAGAAATGGCCAAAAGTAGATGACTTAGGTGAAATTGATAAATTTAAATTAAATCAAAGTAAAAGTAAGGCCGCTGGTCTATTGAAAACATATTCTAGTAGAGAAGTTGAGCTTCAGATAAATCATTTAAGTGATGCTTCAGTTATATGGGATACACAAACAAATTTAGAAATTTAGTGTAGATCCTTAAAAGCATATAGGCTAGCAGAGTATAGAAATTTAAGAACTCTTCCTGATGGAGAGTTACCTACATTTATAGCTAGGTTTGAGGATTGTTATAAAAAGTTAATTGATTCTGGGGAGTCAATTACTAAAGATCATAGGTGTTATCAATTGTTACAGTGCCTGACAGAAGAATATGATTACCTTGCAAGGGAATTTGAAAATTGTGTTGAGTGTAAATTTAAGTTTGACAATTTAACCCTCTAAGTGTTTGGGGCGTAATATTCCGTTCACTAAGCTCCAGGTTTCACAGCAATACAAGCAATATTTATGATAATATAATTCTATAGATTTAATGAATTTTAAATACATAGAAGAATGATTAATACTCTCAAGGATTACATTTATATTTGTAATTGAGTTTTTTTTATAGTGTTGAAAGAATCATATTTTCTTAACATTTAAAACATAATGCAAAGAAAAAAACATTACAATTTTACCCTTCTGCAAGACGCTCGGAGGGTTAAAGGCAGAAATTTTAAAAGAATATAAATCTAAGAAATGCGTGATCTTCAAAAACAAGAATATTTATTAATTGTTAAGAGTAAAGATAAATTAAATCATAGTAAACTAATTTCAATCAAACCAGGCATAAGGAAAAAGTTAACTTGTTTTTTTATGTGATAAAGGTGATCATTTTGCTAAATTTTGTAGAAACAAAACTTTAGTTTCTAGAAGTAAACCTAGAATCAGTTCTTTTGTCTCTGAATTTATGGTAGATAAGTGTTATGCAAATGAACTTTTTCTTGCAAATAGAGAATGGACTTTAGATAGTGCATCATTGGCACATGTATGCCAAAATAAAGAATTTTTTACAGAATGAAGAAAGCCTCCAGCAGGTGCAGTTGTACGAATGGAAACCACCCTCCCACATAGTACAGTGTATTGGTGAAGTTGAATTTAACATTAAAGACCGAAATATGACTGTAAATTTGCATATTTTATATGTTCCTTCTATTCATAGAAATTTAATTAGTATGTCTAAAATGGACAAAGCAAAGATGCATGCCCGACTAAATAAAGGGTTTCAAATTTTTTCACCTAGATGGAAATACTTATGGAGTGCTAAGTTAAAGAGTAATTTTTACACTATAAAAGGCTGGCCTACTAAAGAAAACTTTCAGTTTAAAGGAAAAAATGAAACAGTTAAGACACAACATAAAGTAAACTTAAGTAAAGAAAACAATTATAATAGTTCATATGCTTTAGACAGGAATAACATCATCCTCTGTAATGAGCGACTGGCACATGTAAACTTAAGCACTTTGAAAGATATGCTTACTAAAAATCTAGTACAAAATCCTGGAAAACTTAAAGGTGATGAAACAGCGTGAATCATGTGTAATAGGCAAAAGTACAAGAGCTGTCCACCCAAAATTACCACAAATTAGATCTAGAGAGTTATTGGAACTTGTACACAGAGATGTGTGGGATCCGGCTCAACAAAACAAGGCTATAGATATGTTTTAACATTTATTGATGATTATAGCCGCAGGGCTTTGTTACCCGCTACATAATAAGGATGAAGTTTATAGTAAATTTAAAGATTTTATAGCTATGGTAGAAAGACAAACTGGAAAGAAAGTTAAAACTGAGAACAGATAATGGGGTTAGAATACTGCAACCGACCGTTAGAAATTTTTTTAGAAAATCTTGGAATTAGACATGAACACACCACGATTTACTCACTGCAAATGAATGGCTGTGCAGAGCAATACAGCTTTGTGCTGTTTGATGGAATGAGAACATTAATACATTCAGCTAATTTAGAAGATGATTTTTGGCTAGAAGCCATGATGGCAGTTAATTACATAAGAAATAGAACATTTCACACTACCATAAGTGCCATCCCCTTCAGGTGGTGGTATAATAAAAAGCCATCAATAAATCATCTTAAGAGATATGGCTATACAGCCTATGTTCATCAACTCCCACAGAAAAGAAATAAATTTCAGCCTCGTGCCAAGAAAGGCATTTTTGTATGATATGGGTATGGGACAAGTGGTTATAGAATATGGATTCGTGATGAAAATACCATTGTAGAAAGTAAACATATGGCTTTTGATGAAGCAATGTTAGGAAAAGCAAAAGAGGGTCATAATATTTCTTCGGAGTTTGACGATGATGATGACTTGGGAAGCAACATAAGAAACAGTGTTTCAAGTCCCGAATTACTAGTTCATCCAAAATCAGTGCCTTTACCCCAACCAACCGAAGATGAGTTAGAAAAAGCGATTGAATTAAAAGAAGAACCTCGATCCCTCAACCCAAGTCCTGAACCAGAATCGAATACAATTAAATTTCATAGGATAAGAACAATAAGAAATAAAGAGGCCTCAAAGGGAAAAATTGACATTTATGTTTTTACACCTGAAGGGAAGTTAAGAAGCCAAAGAGAAATGCAAGAGTATTGTCAGAAAAATAAAATAATTTATGACAAAGATCTAATACGTTTTTCATATAAAGATGAATATGAGGGTCCTATTATCTTAAAAATGGAAAGTAACACAAATGAACCAGATAGTGAGGAAACATGCTGTACAGAAATTATAATACCAAGGTCTCCGAATCAAGCAAAATCACTCCCTGAAGCTAAGTTTTGGAAAGAGGCATTGGATGAAGAAATTAAAACAATGATTGACCGAAATGTCTGGACATTAGTTCCAAAACCAGAAAACTAAAACTTTTAGGTATTAAGTGGGTATATACTCTTAAAAGAAAAGCCAATGATGGATTAGGAAACTTTAAAGCAAGATTAGTAACCTTGGGGAATAACCAGAGAGAAGGACTGGATTATGAAGAGACATTCAGTCCAGTGGTAAACTTCCTATTAATCAGACTTTTTATAGCTTTATTCATATGTATCTTGGGGTGGAAGCATTGTCTTTTAGATGTACGATGTGCATATTTGTATGGAGCCATAGATAAAGATATATACATAAGACAACCTGCAGATTACGTAACACTTGGAAAGGAAAACCATGTCTTAAAATTACATAAAGCATTATATGGCCTTCATCAGTTGGGAAGGTGTTGGTACGAAGAATTGCACAACAAACTCACAAGTAATGGTTTTAATGAAATACCAGGACTTACTTGCGTGTATTCTTATAAAAGAAAAGCAGTGGTACTGGTATATGTGGACGACCTGCCGATATTTGCTGAAAATGAAATGATTTTAAAAGAAGTAGTTTCTCTTATAAAAAGTTTATATGAAGTAGGAAATATGGGGCCCATTTCTAAACTTTTGGGTACTGAGTTTGATACGACAGGAGACTCCATGAAAATTCATTATAAAAAGTACATTGAGAAAGGTCTTGAAAAATTTAATTTTAAAAACTTTACTAAAATCTTTCTTCCTCTCCAACCTGGAGTTGTTCCTTCTAGGAAAGATATGCTGACTGATGACAACCAGATGGACGATGTTCCATACAGAAATTTATTGGGATGCCTGCTCTACATTTCTGGACGTTGCAGACCTGACATCAGCTGTGGAGCAGCTCTCTCTTTCGCAATTTGTTGAAAATCCTGGACCTGTCCATTGGAAATGCCTTCAACAAATTCTGTGCTACCTTGGAACTACAAAGGAATTAGGAATCCAAATGCACCCTCAAAACCCTCCCATTCAACTCTCTGCCTATGTTGATGCTAGCGCCCCGAGTGACCGTCAATCCTGGACTGGTTACTCTATTTTCTTAAATGGCCTCCCGATAACATGAAGTGTGGTGAAACAGACCTGTGTAGCTATGTCTCCAATAGAATCAGAATTTATTGCAGCCTTAGAAGCTGCTAAAAAACTTAAGTACCTGAATTCGACCTTAGAACAACTATATTCTACCTTTAACCTTAATTCAAATATTATTGGTAACCAAAAACCAATATTGAAGTATGACAATGCTGCAGCTATACAGTTCATTAAGAACAGAGCTGAAAATATCAGGAATAGATACATAGATTTAAAATATATGTTCGTAAGAGATTTATATCTATAGAATGTATTTGACATTATTCACATTAAGTCTAAAGACAATTTAGCTGATCTCCTAATAAAGTCTCTGTGCAAGGACTCATTTATGAAACTTAGATCTGCTTACTTATGCTGAAAAAAAAACTTTTTTGAACTTAAAATCATGAACTGGTGAATTTTTTGAAAGTAAATATTTTTCAATTATGTGTTGTACATGTACACTGGTGTCCAAAATTAAGGACCAATCACAAAATGCTAATTTTGAAATATGCAAATACTCAAAAAGAAATAATATAATTTGAATAATTACTGTCTCTATAGCACAGCTAGTCCATATAACATCTCATTCATGTCACACATGGTCACAGTCACTACGGTGAAGCAAAAAAATAAGAAATTCCATACATTTCATTATGAGTCTCAAATGATCACTATATGTGACTTCACTGAGACGTCACTGTGACTGCTGCTTTGTGATGAGTCACCATGTAACTTTACAATGTAGTTATACTGTGACTCATGTGACTATCATCTGTAGACTCAATTTTAAAGTCATCACGAACGCTGCATTGTGATAAGTTACCAAATAATGTCACATTAAAGTCACATGATGACTTTCAGGTGACAGACTACTGTGAAGTCACCATTGTGCTCTTTTGTGAAAATTCATGTGACTATAATGTGATATTATTTGGTGACTTATCATAATGCAACGTTCATGACAACTTTGAAATTGAGCCTAAAAATTACAGTTACATGAGAGTCACAATGTAACTACATTGTAAAGTCACCTGGTGACTCGTCACAAAACAGCAGTTATAATGACGTCTCAGTGGAGTCTCAGATAGTGATTGATCATTTGAGACTCATGAGACGTGAGGAATTTCCTATTTTTTGTTTCACCGTAGTGACTGTGATACTTGTGACCATGTGTGACTTCAATGAGATGCTATATGGACTAGCTGTGCTGTAGGGATAGTAATTATTTTAATTATATTATTTTGTTTTGAGTATTCGCTTACTTAAAAATTAGCATTTTGTGACTGGTCCTTAATTTTGGACACCAGTGTATATTTAATTATGTTGCATAATGTATTTACATTTATTTTTTAAAGTGTTTAGTAGATGAAAAATGCTGGAAAAGGGGGGCATTTTGTGGAAGAACCACATTTATTTTTATTAAGTTTTTCCATCATTTTTCAACTTCATTTTTGTATTAAGTGTTTTATTTAGAAAGGTACCTTTTACTATATTTAAATGACAAAAACTACTAACTTACTAACAAAACTAATCCTAACACTTAACTTCAACAGCATGCAGACATCCATCTTGTTTACATTTTGTTTAAATGGTTTTCAGTTAAAATCATAGTTAATTGATTGAATGGTTGGTTGGTTACTAACAAAGTATCAGTGAAACAAGAAGCATTGTTTGTTAACATGTTTTCAGGTTGCACAATGTTACTCAACTTTCTGTTTTTTATGCAAACTAGTTTCAGCATATGCTGGCTAGTGACGATTGGTTGCAAACCATTATAAAATGAGAGAGTTTCTCATGCATGTCATCTAGTTCTTGCTTTGGTGTTACTAGTGTATGAAGTGAATCTGTCTCCTGATATGCCTAATAAAAAGCTGTTCGATTTTATTCAAGGAAGTTTTCTTTTGTACTACGTATTATTTTGAGTCATCTATCCCATTTCTCCTACAAGCCTCTTCAGATTTGTAAGTAGACATTTTTATTTTCTACTAAGAAGATGGAAGTTACTAGGTATTATATGTTAAGAAATTAAAGATAGTTAAAATTCATTAATTTTTAAAGTAATTACACTGCTATATATTACTTAACAAGAACACGCCGAATATACTACGCCAAAGTTTCCCGAGCCAGAGTTACTTTACGGAGGGCTCTCCAGATCAAATACCATTTTCTGGCAAAGACATTTTTGCGAGCCAACCAATGGAAAGCGAAGGCGTCCCTAGCTAAAACCCTCACTACTGGTTGCAGCAACCGCCAGTTGCGTCTAGACATTTAGGACCTAGGTCGGACCGAGAGTTTGTCTGAAATTCGAAGCACTGCTGCGTTAGTCAGTGAGCCTCTGGCCCGATTCCTTGTGGGGATAGTGTTCAATGGCAGACCTACATGCCGACCCTCTCCCAAGGTTTATAGCATGACATCGGGCAACCAGAGCCATACTGGCCTCCCTCTGTGACCGCTCCCTGGTCGACGAGGGCAACCTACCCACCTTAGGGTCTGCTCACAACTGCTCCATCTACGGGAATCTTGGCAGGATGAGCCACCTGACACAAATAGCACATCAGGCACTATCCGAAACCCTCACCTTACGGCCGCTCCGGGAGACCCTGCATGGCAATTCCATGAGCCCCGTTGTCACCAGTGAGTCACTGACACCCTGTTCTATAAAGCCCGCTCTCTCCTCTCAGTCAATTGGTGGATGGAGTCCTACCACATTAGCTAGTCTTTGCCCAGCGACACCATCCAGCCCTTAGACTGGCACTGCAATTGACCTATGGACCGTCGCTATCTGACTTGCCCAGAGAACCCGGGTGCTGGGGGGAGGGAACACGTCTTACATGCCGTGGATCTCCCATGCACAACATCTGTTACCTGTGACCGCCTGATTTGAGGCCTGTTGACCACGAGCCACTGTCGGAGGCTGTGGTTCGTCCTCATCCGGCCCTCTCGCATTCGTGTACAACAGGGGTGATTGTGACTCAGAGTGAAAAACCCTGAAAATTAATTGATACAAAGTGGAAAACCCTGAAAATTATCGATGCAAAATATATCAATATCAATTTACATAACAACTGATACTGCAACAACATGACAACAAATGATATATTTCTGCTATTGTTTGAAATATACAATTGCAGAAAAACATAATTTGGTAAACTTACATTAATTTCACTGAAAGCTAAATGACTTTTTTAAATGAAGAGTGCAATTTATCTTGCTAAATATGCAAAGTTCGAATTCTATAATCAGTAAATAAATTTATTCTAAGTACTCATGAAACAAGTACAAATTATGTGTTAAGAGTGCGATCTCTTAGTAGATCTAATGCAAGTCATATGACACCTAGTTATTTGAAAACAGTAAAAAAAATGTCAAAACCAATCCAATTTTACTTCTAAGTGGCTAAGTATTAGTGAAAGAAAGAAAAATATATAAATAAAAATAGAAATTTTGTTTTTTTAGCTTTGCTCTTACACAAGGTAAATTTCTTTTTCCTGCTTTCTTCCTGGGTATTTACATTACAGATATGCAATTCTGGACATTTTTGTACCGCGATTGAGATGGGTGTCACAATACCAGGGGTGATTCTTGAATGTAAAAAAAAAAAATATGTATCTGAAATTCACAGCAGAGGGGAAGGGGAATCATTCCAGGTTTTAATGTGTTTTTTCCAGGGGTGATCCTGAATGAAAAAAAAAGTTTTGGAAATTCACATCACATTTTCAGAAATACAGCAGGGGGGGGGGGTCTGAGTTTTAAAAAAATTCTGTAATTCACAGCAAATTTTCTGAAAGGTTACAACAGAGGGGGGGGGAAATATCACTCCTGTCACTATGTTTTTTTTTTCGGGGCCCCTTTGACAAAATTTGCGGTTTTTTTGCGATCTTCTGACGAAATTTGCGGTTTTTTCATGATCTTTTGACGAAATTTGCGGTTTTTTCATGATCTTTTGACGAAATTTGCCGCTTTTCCGCGATCTTTTGACGAAATTTGCCACTTTTCCGCGATCTTTTGACTATATTTGCCACTTTTCCGCGATCTTTTGACTATATTTGCCGTTTTTCACTTTCTCATGGGGAATTTTGCCGTTTTTTCGCGATCTTTTGACGAAATCTGCTGTTTTTTCAGCGATCCTTTGACGAAATTGGCGTTTTTTCGAGATTCTCTGACGAAATTGGCGTTTTTTCCCGCGATCTTTTGACGATTTTTTTTCCCGTTATTCTTTATAAAGAAATTTTTTTCGTGATCCTTTAACGAAATTTGCGTTTTAACCGCGATATTTTGACTACATTTCAGTTTTTCCCGCGATCTTTGGACGAAAATCTCGTTTTTTCTTAGCGATATTTTCACGAAAATCTTTTTTTTTTCGCGCTCCTTTGCGAATTTTGTGCTTTTTTGCGATCCTTTGACGAAATTAGTGTTTATTTCGCGATCATTAGACGAAATTTGTATTATTTTGAGATTCTTTGACGAAATTCACGTTTTATCGCGATCCTTTCATGAAATTTCAATTTTTTTGCGATTCTTTAAAGAAATTCATGTTTTTTCCGTAATTCTTTAACGAAATTTGGCATTTCCCGCGATCTTTCGACGATATCTCCGTTTTTCCCGCGATCTTTTGACGAAAATAGTGTTTTCCCCGCGATTCCGGAATGGGGAAAATTTTTCCCGGTTCCAATTGTGTTTTTTTCTGCGGTCTTTTGACAAAATTCGCGTGTTTTCCGCGATTCTTTAATGAAATTCATGTTTTTTTCCGCGATACTTTACTGAACTCTGTATTTTTCCAGCGATCCTTTGACGATATTTCTGTTTTCCCAGCGATCCTTTCACGATATATCCATTTTCCTGCGATCATTGATGAAAATCTTGATTTTTCGCGATCCTCGGCGAATTTTGTGTTTATTTTGAGGTTCTTAGACGAAATTTGCGTTTTTTCGCGATCCTTTGGTGAAATTTGCGTTTTTTTGGTGATTCTTTAAAGAAATTCATTCCTCTGCGAAATTTGTGTTTATTTCGCGATCATTTGATGAAATTTGTGTTTATTTAGAGATTCTTTGACAAAATTCGTGTTTTTCTGCAACCTTTGACGAAATTGTAGATTTTTTTCAGCGAATGATTGAGGAATTGATTTTTTCCGGCGACCATTTGTCGAAATTCGCGATATTTTTTAATATCCGAATTTTCCACAAAACGTACCGATCTCATAAACCCGGAAGAATCGATCGAAAAACCCGGAAATCCGGGGTACACCCGCAGCACAATCACCCCTGGTGTACAACGAACTTGGACAGGCTTCAAGTCTCCTCCCCCACTCAAGGGGTCAGTTTCGGACCACCCAGAAGGGTGGCCATAAGCCAACTTGGTAAATCAGTTCTTCCTTTATGTATTTACTTAATGAAAGGCTTTCTTAGATGATCTGAATAGAAAATGCCGCTCTACTGCCACCCACTGTTCATTTTTTGGTTTACCATTTTTCGCTGTCTTTTTATCTCTTGTAGAGAAGCTATGGAAACAGACCTGGGTCTCAGTAACAAATGTTAACCTCGATGGACTAATAATGCGTACAGGGCTTGAAATTCAATTTTTCCTAGGAGGGGAGTTGAACTACTTGGGAGGGAGAAAAAAAAAATCTAAAACCCACTGATATTTTACGTGCTAGTTAAAGACTTGCATTTAAGTACTGTGCGGCAGCGCAATACTTATTTCCAGTGTCACTTCTCAATGTTAATTTAACATAGAAAAGCCTATGGAGATCATAACTTTTTCATTTTTTCTTCCCACCTTTTTGTCCCTGATGCCACTCATTTTTAATTCTTTGCTAATTCTAATAATACAGTAGCGCTCAAAAGTATTTTGATAACCTTATATTCTCTCTTATTTTATTTAATATAAAAATGTAAATGAAAATATATTCCCTATAATTGAGAACACTATGACTGCAGTTATTTAAATGTATCAAATTTCAACTTGTTTGTTTACAATCGGCGCCACCGAAGAAATATGACTCCTCCTTAGCTCAAAAGTATTTTGACAATTAGTTTTCATTTAATTGTTGAAGGTGTCAGTGGCACTATAGCTTTGATTAGTGTTTATATTGACTTATTGTGATTATTTTTAAGGATCAGGAATGCCAAAAAGTAAAAAAATATTGAAGTGATTCTAGAAAAGCCGCTGTAAATGCCCTTAAGAAAGGTAGACTGCAAGCAGAACTAGCTGGTTCTTGTAACGTGTCTCGGCAACTTGTTATTACATGGAATAAAGTTTTTAATAAACAGAAATACATCGAAAATAAGCCTCAAAGTGGCCATCCGAAAAAAAAAAAAAAAAACTTGAAATGTTGACTATATTATAAAAATGATATCTACAAGTGATTGTCATAAGTCTGCTGTAATAATAAAAAATTAATTGAAAGAAATTTACGGCATAGACATACACGTTTCATCAGTCAAACGACGCCTAAACCTCTATTGTTTACATGGTAGAAGACCAGCAAAAGCACGTTTGTTATCTACTAAGAATAGGAAGGCTAGAGTTGCATTTGTAAAACGGCATAACCCTTTCAGGGGCAAAGCAATTCCATTGCTGAAGTGTTGAAATTAATGATTGACACCGGAATTTGAAAACAAATTTATTTTTAACTAAGAGAAAGCTATATTTCACACACATAATAAACCGATTTTTTTTAAACCAAAATTCGGGTGTCAGTCAATTTCAACACTTCAGCAATAGCATTGCTTTGCACCTGAAAGGGTTATGCCGTTTTACAAATGCAACTCTGGCCTTCCTATTCTTAGTAGATTAGAAACGTGTTTTTGCTGGTCTTCTGCCATGTAAACCATAGAGGTTTAGGCGTCATTTGACTGATGAAACGTGTATGTCTATGCGGTAATTTTCTTTCAATTAATTTTTTATTATTACAGCGGACTTATGACAATCACTTGTAGATATCATTTTTATAATATTGTCAACATTTCAAGTTGTTTTTTTCAGATAGCCTCTTCGAGGCTTATTTTCAATGTATTTCTGTTTATTAAAAACTTTATTCCATGTAATAACAAGTTGCCGAGACACGTTAAAAGAACGAGCTAGTTCTGCTTGCAGTCTACCTTTCTTAAGTGCATTTACAGCGGCTTTTCTAGAATCACTTCAATGTTTTTTACATTTCGGTATTCCTGATCCTTAAAATTAATCACAATAAGTCAATATAAACACTAATCGAAGCTATAGCACCACTGACACCTTCAACAATTAAATGCAAATTAAATGTCAAAATACTTTTGAGCTAAGGAGGAGTCATATTTCTTCGGTGGCACCGAATGTAAACAAACAAGTTGAAACTTGATACATTTGAATAACTGCAGTCATAGTGTTCTCAATTATAGGGAATATATTTTCTTTTACATTTTTATATTAAATAAAATAAGAGAGAATATAAGATTGTCAAAATACTTTTGAGCACTACTGTATTATAAATTCAAAGTGTAAAAACATTTGCCAGACGTCAGGGTCAAAATGGATGAAGAATTAAAAAGAAGATGAATATGACGTCATAGTGGAAATAAAAATGACATTTTCAAGCAGATTTTTAAAGCTCAGATTAGAATTTTGGAAATCTCATCCTTGTCGCCAATTATTAAGTATTAACCGAGACATAGTTTACTAGCCAGAAACATAGCTATCTAGCAATGACAGCCAAGTATATTTAGATAGTTCATTCGTGCAGTCTGTTGCCACTCCGGTAGCATAAAAGTATGTTACAATACATAACATACAGCAATATTCATTACTGCACTGGTGAAAAATTTTGAATTATACATAGTTAAATTACATCACAAATTGTGATGCGATATCTCACAAATCAAAGCCTGATGATGATACCTTCCATTAAATTTGAAATGTGTTCGTCTGAATGCAGTAGTTATTAAAAAACTTGACATATTAAACAAAAACCTAATTTGCAGAACAAATTAAAAAAAAATTATTTCCTAAATTGTTTAAGCCTGAGATGGGGCAGATATTAAGATATTTCATCCAATTCGTTCTACATTTAATGTTAAATTTTTGTAACAAATAAGTTAAACCAATTGAACATTAAAAAATAAAAATGAAATTCATATAATATAATACTTTAAACACTTATATACTTAGATTCCATTCAAATGAAATTGAAATAAATCTTAGACTTTTTCCATTTTTAAATTGTAAATATTTGTACTGCAGATTTTGCATTATGTTTATGATGATTGCACATAATATGATAAGATACATGCAAAGTACAAAACTTTTTTTTAATGTTCAATTGGTTTAACTTATTTGTTACAAAAATTTAACATTAAATGCATAACGAATTGAATGAAATATCTTAATATCTGCCCCTTCTCGGGCTTAAACAATTTAGGAAATAAATTGTTTTTTTAATTTGTTCTGCAAATTAGGTTTTTGTTTAATTAATTATTTTGTCTTGTCTGTATTAATACTGACATGACAAACCGATGTGATGTAAATTCATCAATCAGACGAAGGATAAAACTGTGAATTTCGTCAGTCTGTCGCAAAAAGTAACCGCAAAATTTGCGGGTGTTTCTGAATAAAAAAAAAAAAAAAATCTGAAATTCACAGCAAATTTTCTGAAAGGGGGAGACTGGGAAATCCTCTCTAGACACTAATTATTTTTTTGCAGGACGAGTAAACTCTTTTTAGGGTTTCGTTCATCTGACGAAACCCTATTCGTCTCGCTCTTCTGTCTGTCTGTCCGTCACAGAGCCCGTTCTCAGAAACTAAGCATATTGGAGACTTGAAATTTTGCATACTTATAGCTGAGCCCCTCGCATCGAACAACAAATCATAAAAATTTCAAAAAGTCATACATTTAACCCTTTGGGCTCCCACGTGTGTATTTTAAACAATTCTTTCTAAGTGATCCCCTAATTAGGTTGGAGGCATGAAATTTTGCATACTTATAGCTGAGTACCTCACATCAAACGGCAAATCATAAAATTTTGAAAAAGTCATACATTTAACCTTTTGGGCTCCAACATGTGTATTTTAAACAATTTTTTCTAAGTGACACGCTATTTAGGGTGGAGGCGTGAAATTTTGCATACTTATAGCTGAACACCATCATGCGACAAATAATAAAAATTTGAAAAAGTCGTACATTTAACCCTTTGGGCTCCCACATGCGTATTTTAAGCAATTCTTTCTAACTGAGCCCCTTATTAAATTGGAGATTTGAAATTTTGCATACTTATAGCAGAACACTTGAGGCTAGGCGACAAATCATAAAATCTTGAAAAGTCTTACGTTTAATACTTTGAGCTACCACATATGTATTTTAAGCAATTCTTTCTAAGAGAGCCCCTAATTAAGTTGGAGACATGAATTTTTGCATACGTATACCTGAATACCTCAGACCACACGACAAATCATAAAATTTTCAAAAAGTCTTATATTATTTACTCCTCCATGTTCTAACTTGTATATTTTAAGCAATTTTTCTAACCTCCGTCCTTTTCACCCGGGGAGCACTTTTCCAACTTTTGCCGACACCCCTTTGACCATTCTTTCATATTATGCACCATAGCCTTACATATTTTAGTTCCACTTTTTACCGCCAGGGGCGCCTACTTATCTCGGGTGCTATGGGCCCAATCCCTTCAACTAATATATATACGGATAGTATGTAAAACGGAGTTTCGTTCGGATAGAGATTTGTTTAGAATAGAGTGCGTCCCTGGTTGCAAAATTTAGAACTAACAGATTTTTCAAAAGGATAAAGTGTTTTGAAAGGAGTATTAAACGAAACCCTCTGTGCGATCTGTGATCACACTTATCCACTTGTTTTGGTTCAGTTTGATTTCAGGCTGAGTGTAGATTCCTGTAAATTGGATTTGGGTTAAACCCAATTTTTCAAAAGTTAGTTCAGTATATTATTTTAGATTAAAAACTATATATCAGGGATGATTCTGAGTGGAAAAAAAATATTGGAAATTCACAACACATTATTTGGAAATACAGGGTGGGTGTGGGGGGGGAATTCTGAGTAAAAAAAAAAAATCTGAAAATCACAGCAAATTTTTTGAAAGGTTACAACAGGGGGGAGAAGGGGGGGGGGGAATCCACTCCCGGCACCAACTATGTTTTTTTTTCGCGTCCCTTTGACGAAACTTATGGTTTATTCGCAATCTTTTGACGAAATTTGCTGTTTTTTTGCGATCTTTTGATGAAATTAGCAGTTTTTTCTCGATCATTTGGGGGAAATTTGCCCTTTTATTTGCGATCTTTTGACGAAATTTGTTGTTTTTCCGCGATCCTTTGATGAATTTGCCGTTTTCTCGTGATTCTCTGACGAAATTCGTGTTTTTCCCCGCGATCCTTTGACGAAATTGGTTTTTTTCGGCGAACATTTGTCAAAATTTGCGATATAATTTATGTACGAATTTTCGGATTTATGACCAATTTTTTTTCTTATTTTCGGAAATGACTGCCTTAATTTTTCGGAAAATTCGGAACAGAATCACCTCTGCTATACTTATAATAATAAATATAGATATTTGTGCGTGTGTGTTTTCTAAGGAAGCCGTAGCATTTTTTATTGTGACTCTTTGATGAAATTTCCACTTTTTTCTGCAGCCCTTTGACGAAATTCTCGTTTTATCAACAATTTTTTGCTAAATTCGACTTTTTTCGTGCCTTTTTTGACGAAAATCGCGTTTTTTCGTGATATTTTGGTGAAATTTGCATCTTCTCACGATCCTTGGACGAAGTTTGCGTTTTTTTCGCGATTCTTTGACAAAATTTGTGGGGGTTTTTTTTGTGATCTTTTGATGAAATTCGCGTCTTTTCACGATCCTTTGTCAAAATTCGCATTTTTTCCTTGACAAAACGCTCATTTTCCCGCGATCCTTTGACAAAATGCAAGTTTCTTCACGATCCTTTGATGAAACTCACGTTTTTTCAGCGGCCTTTTGACTAAATTCACGTTTCTATCTGATCTTTTGATGAAATTCGCTTTTTTCGCGATCCTTTGTCGAAACTCGCGTTTTTTTCTCGTTCCTTTATCGAAATTTACGTTTTTTTTGCTATCCTTTGATGTAATTTGCGTTTTTTCGTGATGCTTTGATGAGTTGAGTTTTTTTTTTTTTCGCGATCTGACGAAATTAAAGTTTTTCCGCGATCCTTTGACAAAATTTACGTTTTATTCGCAATCTTTTGCGACGAAATTGGCGATTTTTTCCCCGAATGATTTACGAAATTGATTTTTTTCGGTGATCGCCGACCATTTGTCGAAATTCGTTATATTTTCCTGTTGAACTGATGACAGATTTTTCATAATTTTCGGAACCTAATGCCTTAAATTTTCGGAAAATTCGGAATAGAATCACCTCTGAACTTGCCAATCGGTCGCGGACACTTGTCAACCGATCTCGAGAAAGAAATAATGAAATTTGTCTATCAGTCGAATGAAAAATTCGTGAATTTCAACGATCTTTTGCGGTAAAAAGAACTTCAAAATGTGTCAATCGGTCGCGCAAAAATATAAGGATATCTGCAAGGCATTGGTGGGAGTTTATCGCAATTTCAAAATGCAAAATTCTCCCGAAAATGGTAAAATTTTTTGGGCGGGAGCCTCCCGCCCACGATATTCTTTTAAGCAGGATTTCAAAATTTTGGGCGCGAATCCCGCCATCCCGCCCTGAAATTCAAGCCCTGGAGTAGATTATGAAAAAGTATACACACCGCTTAGATGACACATTGACTTTTCAAGGATGTTAAGCCCCCTTAAGATTTTTATTCAGCCCCTTTTTTGAATAAACTGGCAAGATAAATAATTACCAGAGTAAAAATAAAAAGAATAAAAATAAGACATTTAATAAATAAATTCTTTGGTAACATTTTTAATTTTTCAACACAATAAGTAACAATAAGCCATATTTTGAAGAGAGGAGGCTTATATAATAAAAAGGTTGGTTAACAGAGTGTGTCGGTTAATTGATCGTCAGATAATCGAAAGTCTATAGTAATTTTAAATAGCATTAATTATTTCACATTCATATAATATTTAACTGCAAGGAATGATTTAACCAATAGAAACTATGCGTTGACTATATATCATTCAGTATCGCCACCCCCCAAAACAAGTCTCTGGATCTGCCCCTGAGCCCTACACATAAAAGTTAGAGAACTGATAAAATTTCTGTTAAAATCACATTTTATATACTTTTTTATACTTTTAATTTTTTATTATTACTTTTTATTTGTTTATTTCATGCCAAAAGTCAGTTAAGTCACCAAATATGGCTCTACAATTTTTCCACCCGCTTTATCCTCGGAATATATGTTGAATAGATATAGTTATATCAGATTGCGATTTGTTTGATAGCATAAGAAACAAAAATTAGATTTTTTTCTTTTTTTTTTTTATGCAGATGATAAATATATAAATAGTAAATATATTTCTATAAAAGCTTCTAAGATCATTGAAAACTATTTTTTAGTGAAATACAAAATGAGTAAACTATTTTCCTTTGGAATCGAGTGGAATAAAGTTTCGAATTTTTAAAATGAAATGTTGCTGTATTAAATTGTCCTTTGTTAAAAATAATCATAAAGTAATTTAAAATTTTTGCACAATTTAGAAAATTACTGTGGCTAATTAGGTCAGACATTACAATTTCTACTGAAGTCTAAGCCAGCCTTTGCAAGACAAACAGCTACGACATTTGGCTAGGGTTGTCAGAAAGCTCTACTTTAGAAAAAAAAAAACCCGCCAAAAATGTGAATATAACATTGCAATTTTTCAAAATCAAATTCGTAGGTTTTTGAAAGAATTTTTAAACTTTTCGCAATATTTTATATTTATTATTAACTAATTTTTATTTTAAAATGCTTTTCTTTAAAAAACTTCAATGTTAATAGTCCGATAAGTGGTCTCGAAAATTGCATTTTCAGAAAGTTATGCTACTGTAAAATCAAGAAATATTTTAACAGAAAAATTTTATCGATTCTCAAACTTCATAATATAGGGCTTAAAAATACACCAGGTCTCAATGCTAGGTGCAAGCAGCACCAAAAGTGATTCCCGTGTCAGATGTGGTTTTCTCATACCTGTAACTTGAACAAAGGTATTTGAAAATTGTTCATGATCAAGAACTTTGAAAGTAGTGATGGCAACTGAAAAAATTGATAAAATATTACCAATAAAAGAAGCATCATACTAAATAAATAAACTTACATGAAAACTTTTTCAATACAATTTTAGGAAAATAAATTACTGCTGAGAGCTTTAGTAATAAATAGCATTCCTATTAAAATTAGCTGCTAAATTATATAGTTGAAAAGCCAGAAAAGAATAAACAATTTTCTGTGGCAATTTTATTGAAATAACTATAATTAGGGGTGCAGTCAAAGTGACGTGAGTGGTCCCCTTGCAATAGGTGCCAAGCTAGGCTCTTCATTGATGCGCTCAGTTATCACTACTGATGGATAAATGATTGGTAAAAAAGGATATTTTTTTTGTTTGGCTATGTGCTACAGTAGCTGTGACACAGACAGTTAATAATAATAATAAAACAATACTATGCATTATTTTAATGTTACCATGTTACATATTTTAATAATGTTTAAAATTTTACTTTTATCATTTTAAAACATTTACTTCTTTTATTATTTTTCTATCATTTTTATTCTGAGTATTTACATTTTTAGAAAGATTTGACATTGCATGATAAATTTAAAAATTTGAAAAATGTTTCCAAATGAGTGAACATATGACACTTCTCTTTATTTTTATTTAACTTGTATTAAACTAATTTACTTTTATTTAATTAAATTTTACTTTTGATTTTGAATACGGCACAAAAGAAAAATAAATTTATTCAAATAAATACATTTCAATGAATTATAGAGGTTCAGTGTAAGTGATATATTTAACAGTGTACTGGAAAATTAAAAGTATTGTTTAGATGTGTAAACATATTTCAGCCAAACCAAAAATAATTTAAATTGACTTTTAAAACAAATCATTTAAAGCTACATCAAGGTATCACTTAAATTTTGATATCATATCTTTTAAAACTCATATTTTGAATTTATGAGAGATGTGAATGATAAAGCATAACAATAAATTTTTTTATACATCTTTTTATGTTGCACATAATTTTTACACATGTGATTATATATAAAACAAAAATAAAATGATGACATTCAAACCAAATGTACCACAGTGGAAAAATTGTTTTTTTAACACATTTCTGTTAATATCTTATAGAAAAATAAAGATAGTGCTAATTATAAAATTATACAGAATTTTACCTCTTCCGGTAGCAGAAAGTGCGTGACGCGCATCGCAGATTTATTTTGGGCCTTGTAGATAAACTTGCCAACTTGGAAAAAAAAGTATTTCCTTAAAAAAGTATGAAAATTCTGACAAAAAAATCGCGAATTCGACAAATGGTCGCCGAAAAATATCAATTTCGACAATCGTTCGCATAAAAAATCAGTTATTTATAGCCAAAGGGTCACTATAAAAACGCGAATTTCGTCAAAAGAGCCCAGAAAAAAACATGAATTTCGTCCCAGGGTTGTGGCAAAATGTAAATTTCTGTCACAGGATCGCAGAAAAAACACGAATTTTGTCAAAGGATCGCTGAAAGAATGCAAATTTAGTAAAAGGATCACAGAAAAAATGCAAATTTAATCAAAGGATTGCAAAAAAAAAAAAAAAAAAAAAAACGCAAATTTAGTCAAAGGATTGCAAAAAAAAACAAATTTAGTCAAAGGATTGCAAAAAAACACAAATTTAGTCAAAGGATTGCAAAAAAACACAAATTTAGTCAAAGGATTGCAAAAAAACACAAATTTAGTCAAAGGATTGCAAAAAAACACAAATTTAGTCAAAGGATTGCAAAAAAACACAAATTTAGTCAAAGGATTGCAAAAAAACAAATTTAGTCAAAGGATTGCAAAAAAACAAATTTAGTCAAAGGATTGCGAAAACACAAATTTATGTCAAAGGATTGCGAAAAAACACAAATTTATGTCAAAGGATTGCGAAAAAACACAAATTTATGTCAAAGGATTGCGAAAAAACACAAATTTATGTCAAAGGATTGCGAAAAAACACAAATTTATGTCAAAGGATTGCGAAAAAACACAAATTTATGTCAAAGGATTGTGGAAAGAACACGGAATTTCATCAAAGATCTCGAAAAACAAATTTCTGCCAAAAGATCGCTGTACAAACTTGAATTTTATCCAAAAATCCTGAAAAAAGTATAAATTTCGTTCCAGGGGCGCAAGAAAAAAGCAAATTTCTGTCACAAAATCGCGGAATAAAATTGAATTTCATCAAAAGATCGAGGAAAAAACACGAATTTAGTCAGACAATCATGGAAAAAATTCAAATTTCTCTAAAACGATCGCAAAAAAAACGCAAATTTCTGTAAAACAAGCGCAAAAAAACGCAAATTTCTGTTGAAGGATCACGAAAAACACAGATTACTGTCAAATGATCATGAAAAAAAGAAAATTTATGTCAAAAGATCGAAATTAAATTTGTGGAATCTCGTCAAAAGATCACGAAAAACACAAGTTTCTGCCAAAGGATCGCTGTAAAAATGCGAATTTCATCAAAAAATCCCGGAAAAAACGTGAATTTTGTCCCAGGGGTGCCGAAAAAATACAAATTTCTGTCACAGAATCGCGGAACAAACACTAAGTTCGTCAAAAAATCGAAGAAAAAACACAAATTTCGTAAAGGATAGCAAAAAAGCTCATTTTTGTCAAAGGATCGCGAAAAAACGGCACATTTCACCAGAAGATCACAAAAAAAACGAGAACTTTCCTCATAAGATCGTGAAAAAACAGCAGATTTCATCCAAAGATCATGAAAAAGCGGCAAATTTCATCAAAAGATCGAGAAAAATGGCAAATTTCGTCAAAAGATAGTGAAAAAACACAAATTTCATAAAAAGCACGCGAAGAAAAACACATTAGTGCCGGTAGTGGGTTTCCGCTCCCTGTCCTCTTCCCCCCCCTCCCCAACCTCTGTTGTAACCTTTCAGAAAATTGGCTGTGAATTTCAGAATTTTTTTTTTTTTTTTTTTTTAACTCAGAATCACCCCCGGTGTTAATCAGTAACAACGCTGTTTATTTTAACACTCAATGTTTGTACCTAAGAAAATGTAACACGCTACTCCCACAGACAATTTTCATCCCACTAAATTGCTGTCGCAGACACAACCATAACTTTCTGCTACTGAGTTACCTCTTAAAAATTATTTAATTAGAAAGTAAGGAATACACCCCCCCCCCCCCCCCTCCCATATAACAAGGATTATATTTTTTTGCTTTGGAAAAAAGTAAGATTTATAGCCGTATCACACAAAAGTCGTTCGCTAAACATTTTGCCAACAGAATGCTATAGTCAGCAAATATTGCTCGACCTTGATGAAGGAGAGAATTTTGCTGACAATTCTTGCTCACTGAACTTTTCTGGCATCGCACGGGAAAAGTTGGATATATTCATTCAGCTCTGGATCATTTGAGCCAATAGGAGCAAAGCTAAGAAGATAGGATTTATATGAACGGATAGCAGAAAGATATACAAACACATCAGGTAACCCTTGAAGATCAGCACATAATAGATAACCCTAGAAAAAGTTTGAAGAACCTGTTTACTGAACACTTAACAAGCTGGACGAACATGTTTCATAAAATGTTTGTTGTTTATGGTTTCCCATCTAATACGACCATTAATGTTTCATTAACTCACTGTTGGCACTGGTAGATTTTCAGCATCTGTCTCCAATAATCCGGGTAAAGCCTTAAAATTATCTGAGCACCCCACACTTGATGGTGATGGATGAAAACCTGGTCTGGCAATGGCTTCCAGCCTGAACTTCACCCATTCCTCATTTACAGGAACCCTATTAATAGGAATAAATGTTTTGATATATTAAAAAAGTAAAATTATATATTAAATACATTAAATGCATTTTAAATTTTCTAAGTTTACATATTACAGGGATGAGATTGACCAAAAAGCTGAAAAATGCACGAATGACATTTGAACAATGACAGTTATGAATTTCAAGTGCAATAAATATAATTGCTATTAATATAATTTACACACAATTTAGCTTTTCGTAAATGAAATTATTAACACTTATTAGGCAGAAATAATTTACTTACTCTAATGAAAAGTTTACCTTACCATGATACAGAACATTACTGTGATATTTGCTTTTTTTTGGCGATCTTTAGATGAAATTTGCCATTTTTTTGCGATCTTTTAACAAAATTTGCCTTTTTTTCAAGATTTTTGATGAAATTTGCCGCTTTTTTTAGAGATCTTTTGACGAAAACTGTCGGGTTTTTTAAAATCTTGACGAATATTGCCGTTTCTTTAGAGATCTTTTGACGAAAATTGCATTTCAATATGCTTAAGGTTTTCCGTTCTCCATGTAAACCTATGGGAATATTTTTTCTCACTTTTCTAAGGATATCTCATGAAAAAATTGAGATTTTTGAATTTTGTTTTCTGTATGAAATTCTTAAAACTTCCCACTTTTCATCCTAGTTTTCATTTTATATTAAAAATAATTTTAAATATTTGATTTTACATGAAATATTCGGAGCATGACCAAAATAATTTCTACCTCTCATTCAACTGTAAATTCTGGCAGTTCTATTAGGTCGTTTGGAAATAAAATAAAAAAAAAAACACGAAAAAATGTACAGTTTCTAATTTATCCATTGATATAAAAATATTTCATTTCAATTAATTAGGGAGGGAGCTATAATTAAAACAAAATGCATATATTTCTATTCTGATGATTTCAGTGTCTTCCCCCCCGATGCAACCCATCATTCTACGAGAAAGGATACCCCGTTGTGCTTGCTCTGACTCCTGACACTAGGGGGGGGGGGGGGGTTGAGTAGATAGGGAAAGTAGAGAGAAGGTTTCAACACAAGAAGCATTTTGCTTCCCTTAGAACATTTTGAAGAGACTCGAAATTGAGTAAGCAGGGGACCCCAAATTTTATATTGAATTAATTCCATTAATTATATATATATACAGTAGAAGGTCTTTATAACGCTAACCTAAAAACGCAAGGTTGTGCGTTATATAGAATTTTGCGTTATATGGATCACATCATTAAATTCACCTTGTAAGCATGGCCAAATATGTCTGAAACATATCAAAATACATTAGAATATCTTTATACTGCATTCCTTGTTATCAAGAGTTATCCAAATTATAAATTTTTGCATAATATAGGTCAGACATTGTTAACTTTACTTTATAAACATGATCCAGATATAACTGACACAACCATCCCTTATATTAGACATTATCAAAAATGTTTATTGTAATAATAGAATTTTTTTCAGTAAAAAGGTCTTAAATTAGAAGATAAAGTTGAACTAATGCATCAAATTTAGTCCTCTAGAGAGTAGCAATATTTTACAATGTGAAAATGCAGGTGCTTTTTAACTTCAAAATTCACTGTTTACATCTGAGAAGTTGTGCGTTATATAGAATTGCGTTATCCCGGTAGCAGAAAGTGCGCGATGCGGATTTATTTTCGACCTTGCAGATAAATTTGCCAATTTGAAAAAAAAAAGTATTTTCTTAAAAACAAAAAAAAGTACGAAAATTCTGACAAAAAATATCGTGAATTCAACAAATGGTCTCTGAAAAATATCAATTTCGACAATCGTTCGCATAAAAAATCAGTAATTTATAGCCAAAGGATCGCTATAAAAACGCGAATTTCGTCAAAAGAGTCCGGAAAAAAACATTAATTTCGTGCCAGGGTTGTGGAAAAAATGCAAATTTCTGTCACAGGATCGCTGAAAAAACACGAAATTTTGCCAAAAGAATGCGAATTTAGTGAAACGATTGTGGGAAAAACGCAAATTTAGTCACAATAGCGAAAAAACACAAATTTCTGTCAAAGGATCGCGAAAACACAAATTTCTGTCAAAGGATCGCGAAAAAACACAAATTTCTGTCAAAGGATCGCGAAAAAACACAAATTTCTGTCAAAGGATCGCGAAAAAACACAAATTTCTGTCAAAGGATCGCGAAAAAACACAAATTTCTGTCAAAGGATCGCGAAAAAACACAAATTTCTGTCAAAGGATCGCGAAAAAACACAAATTTCTGTCAAAGGATCGCAAAAAAACACAAATTTCTGTCAAAGGATCGCAAAAAAACACAAATTTCTGTCAAAGGATCGCGAAAAAACACAAATTTCTGTCAAAGGATCGCGAAAAAACACAAATTTCTGTCAAAAGATCACGAAAAAAAGAAAATTTATGTAAAAAAATCTGAATTAAATTTGCGGAATTTCATCAAAAGATCTTGAAAAAGTAAATTTCTGCCAAAAGATTGCTGTACAAACTTTAATTTTATCCAAAAATACCGAAAAAAAAAAAACGCAAATTTCGTTCCAGGAGCGTGAGAAAAACGCAAATTTCTGTCACAAAATCGCGGAAGAAATTTGAATTTCATCAAAGAATCGAGGAAAAAAACGAATTTAGTCAGACAATTGCGGAAAAAATGCAAATTTCTGTAAAACAATCGCGAAAAAATGCCAATTTCTGTCAAAGGATCACGAAAAACGCAGATTACTGTCAAAGGATCACGAAAAAAAGAAAATTTATGTCTAAAAATCTGAATTAAATATACGGAATTTCGTCAAAAGATCGCGAAAAACGCAAATTTCTGCCAAAGGATCGCTGTAAAAATGCGAATTTCGTCAAAAAATCCCGGGAAAAACGTGAATTTCGTCCCAAGTCGCCGAAAAAACACAAATTTCTGTCACACAATCGTTGAAAAAACACGAAGTTCCTCAAAGAACCGAGGAAAAAACGCAAATTTCATAAAGGATCGCGAAAAAAAGCTCATTTTTGTCAAAGAATCGCGAAAAAAAGGAAATTTCCTCATAAGATCGCGAAAAAACAGCAGATTTCGTCAAAGATCGCTAAAAAAAACGGCAAATTTTGTCAAAAGATCGAGAAAAACGGCAAATTTTGTCAAAACATCGCGAAAAAACGCAAATGTCATCAAAAGCACGCAAAGAAAAACACAATTATTGTTGGTAGTGGATTTTCGCTCCCTGCCCCCCCTCCCCCCTCTTTGTTGTAGGAAAATTTGCTGTGAATTTCAGAATATATATATATATTTTTTTACTCAGAATCACCCCTGGTATTAATCAGTAAGAACGCTGTTTATTTTAACACTCATAATGTTTGTACACGCTGATGGAACGTTTGGACACGCTTGAAAATGTAACACGCTACTCCCGCAGACAATTTTCATCCCACTAAATTGCTGTTGCAGACACAACCATAACTTTCTGCTACTGGGTGCGTTATAAAGATCTTCTACTGTATATATATACATATATATTTATATTTCATAAAAATATCTTTCATAACATATTAATTTTTCATGTAATAGACCAGTAGTTTAAACCACATGATCACAATTTTTCAGTTTTTTGTCCATTATTTTAAATGTATGTTTATTATTTTACATATTGAATTTGAATAATATTTAATTTGAGTTGAATATGCACAACATTAAAACATTAGTAACTTAAATCATTGGCAAAATTGAAAGAAGTATTTCAAAATATTGATATTTTATACTGAGCATTACATATACATGCCAAATTCAACATTTTTATGTTGATACTATGCAAAATCATTTTTGCATATTGTTCTTGTTTGTGTCCAATTTTTCTGTTCATAGTATATATAAGGGAACATATAAAAAAAAAAAAAAAAAAAAAAAATGTTTTATTAGCTATATGTCGACTCGAATGAGGCACTCTTTGGAATAATATTTATAGCATTGGTGAGTTTCCAAGTATATTGAATTTCGAAAACCCTTCTTTGATGAAAGGGGTACCGAAATAAAGCTGTGTTTCCCATAGCTTCAGAGGTCGGGCCCTGCCTAAGTGCATTTAATTTTCAGAAATCTTAATTTTATAACCAAAATTTCTTTCCATGCTTTTAAATTGATTATTTTAAATCTTTATATAGTTCATTTCAATAATTTTCCAATATATTTTTAATAATTTCTATTATAGATTTTCATAATAGTTTACATTGTAAGTACTTATATTCAGTTTTAGATTATTTATATTAACTATGTAGATTAGTTATTATAACGGAAAAATACCCTTTTTTTTTTTTACAAAATATTTTTTTAATCCATTTCTTTAAATATAAATCAAGGAGTTTCAAGGATCAAAACAAAAAATATTTAAAGATCTATAAACTATTGAATTATAATAGGCAATTTTAAAATATAGGGTCGCAATCTCTTAAATACAGTATTTAAGCATTCAAACGGCGTGGGGGGGAGGGGGTCGGCATGTGGAAGTAGATGTTTAGAAGACTACTTACAAATAGTTATTTCAAAATAATAGAGTATTGTAAATTTAGTGTTGAAGAAAATGAAAGGAAAGGAGGGGGTAAACATTTTGGAAGAGGTAAGGAAGTTGTGGCAGAGTAGCAAAATAAATAAAAAATGAGGAGTGGACAAGAGTGTTTTTGCCTGAATTAAATTTCAACTTAATATATTACATGCATAAAAATGTATAGGTAATGTGCTAAAATAGGCTGTACAAAAGAATGAAAGTACGTTTCCGTATATTGATAGTGAATTTTTAACTGTGCCAAGCATTTTCTTATTATACTAAATTTTAGCAGACTGTGTAGAATATATACAAATAACATGAACATGTACAAAAATGTACAAATGTATCATATACAGAGCTCCACAGAGGAATTCAAGTACCTTTCCGACCGTGTACGGTAATTACTGATATCAGGTTTTCAAATGTGCTATGTGTTTTCTAAAATGCTTTCTTGGCTATCTTATTTATATTATTAAATGGCGAAGTCTTGATAAAGCATCTTGAAAGTGTTGGAAAGTCTTATAATCTATGCTTGAAGCATGATTTTTCTTTCTTATTATTTAATGAATATATATATTTTTAATTTTACGTATTAAAACTATACTCTTATATTTATTTTTTAATTGTAATATATACATTATGGAACCATTTATCCGGAAACCAGTTAACCGGAATGATATTTGATAGACTGATTTCAGAATCTTTGCACAAAAAGGTGTCATACACTGCCAGTTTGACATAGGCTTTGCTTGAAGCAATTGTATAATTTGATAACAACATCTAGTATTTGTTGTCATCAAATTTAGTTGCATTTTGGATGTTTTAATTTTTATGCAGAAGAATCAAAAGAATTTTTGTTCCCAAGGGATTCCCATAGATTGCCTTCTTTTAAACTCTGGCTGACTTTTGATCTTTCTTGCATTGATTTTTAATCCAAGTAATCTAATAATTTAAAATCAGAAATAATGCCACAACCACACATATTCCACAAAACTTATCAAATGGATGTTGCTTTAATGCACAACCAGTTAATCGGAAAAACCAGTTATCCAGAATACATCTGGCCCCAAGCATTCTGGATAAATGGTTCTGTACTATATATATATATATATATATATATATAAAAATTCTTAGTTTAGTTTAAAATTAGTTAGCTAATAGAATATTTTGTATGCTTTTAAATTTTATTAACCAGCGTTCGAAATCCTTGGTGGTCCGCTGGTCCGAGACCACCAAAAATGCAATCGGACCACTAATTTGAAAAATTTAGTGGTCTGCAGGACCAGTAACTTTTTCCCCCTTTCTCACAGGTAAACTTAATTTACCCGTCCCCTAGAAAACCACAACCAAACACAAATCACACAATAATTTTAAAAAGTTGCATTAAATCTCAGTCATTTGATATAAATAATCAGATAAATAAAATATCTAACTAATAATTTTATAGTTTTTCGTTATGTATACTGTTTATTTAATTTAGTAAATTATAATTTTACATTTTACTATGCTGAAAATTTTGGATGGCTGTAAAGGAAGTTTGGTTTATATTCTAAGAGGGGGGGGGGGGGGTGGAAGGTCACTCAAGGGTTAAAGAGACAATAGAATTTTATGTAGCGGGCCAGTGATGATAACTGCGGACCAGTAAATTCTCATGCTTACAGGTCCTTAGGACCAGTGACTTTTTTTTATCAATTCTACCGCTGTTAACAATAGTTTTTTTAAATACATTGTGTGGTTTATATTAGGTTTATAATTCTCTATATATAAGGATATGTTTGGTTTTGCTGTTTAAAAAAATTATTTACATTCAAATGCTTACAAATATTTATCTTGCGACAGTTGATTCATATAAGTAATACTAGATGGCAGCACCAAAACTTGTCTCTTTAAGATAGCTCTAAATTTTAATTTTTCTTGCTCCATTTCAGTTATAATTTAATACACCAGGGGGTATTTTTAGCTAAATTTTGACGATATTGTTAAACAGTTATTAATTAATTTAATAGTGCATTTTAAATAATGTAATTACTATCTATTTATTTTATATTATATTAAATGTATTTAACAAGGTATTTCAAATTTTATTTCAAAATGTATTAACTGCATCCTTTGGTATCATTTACAGTGATTTCTTAACTGTTTTATTCACCTTAATCTTGATATTCTGGTAGACATGTGCGCATGGTTATTTGTAAAATACTGAAATATTAATCGGTATGGTGTTTATTATTTATATTTTATATCCTATAAATATTTAAATACGTTTTATTGATTCTTCCATTTCATATTATTTGTTTCTATTCTGCTTTCATTTTTAATAATCATAATTACGGGAGTTACAGTGTGACATAGGTCATATATATATATATATTTCATTTTTAATCAATTCACTTGATTTTAATGGTTGTTTGGGCACAAGGGAAAATAATTTTTAGCTTTAGCTTATTTTTCTCACAGAAAACACCATTTTGCTTATATCATTGAATTCTGTGCCCTTGACAACATAATTCAATATATAAGCTTTTCCATTGTTTGTCTGTGTCCACTTTTCTTTTTCTTCCATAATAATTCTTATAATAAATTATTATTTTTTATTTTTATTTTTATTTTTTTATACTTACAGCTTTAATTCATAATAATTGATGGTGGTAGGTTATGTTTAATTAATGGTTATATATATATATATATATATAAGATAGAGTCAATTATCAAAAGCTAAGGAACATAACACAACTCAAATTTTGCAACCTAATAGCATTTAATAATATGTATAATTTTGTAAAGAAATGAGGCTATTGCTGTTCATCTTATTTAACAAAAATTCAGTTACTTTCCCCCCTCTTATTTGTTTAGTACAAATTGTATATTTTGCATTAATATATCGGAATGATTATAGATTTCAAATTTATACTGCAATTTTACTCTCAACTATTTTTTTTAATACAGCTGACGATATTTCTACTAAATTTCTGAATGACCGCTATTTCGCAGCAAAAAATATGCTCCAACTTTAAACAGCTATTATTCGGTCAGTTTTAATCATGGAATAATGGCTCTTTTTTTTTTGTCTTACTTGTCAGTGTAATATAGGAAAATTTTACTAAATATTACTTATAGGACTCGGGGCAGGGGACCGCATAAAAAATAAATTTTCATATTTAAAAAAAAAAAAAAAAAATATTGACCGAAATCGCTTTTAAAATACTTCTTTACTTCATTTAAAACATTTTTGTAATTGGAACTATATATCTATGTCTAACTGTTCAGGAATCAGCCATTGAACATCATCGAGAGTGAACCCCCTCTATACGCAGCGGCATGCTATCACAGCCAACTTTTTCTTTTTTGTTTCCTTTTTGAGCATTTTAAACACACATTTTACAATCACATAATTTTAAAAAATGAATATTAATTGAGAATTTAAATATGCAGCGCAAACATATTATGTTTCTTGTTTTCACTTTCAGTTAACATTGTTATGGATATTTTTGGTGGAAGTATAAGTCGAGGGATGGGTGGAAACTCAGCATGCACATTACAAATTTTCATTCAATGATTTTTTTTGGGTCTCACTTGTACAATGTATTAATATTATACTCTGGCATTTTGTTTTGTGAATCATATGTTGCTGCAGCTTTATTGAATTTATATTGAACATTGTATCCTTTAATTGAATAGATGACTGCCAGAATTAAATGAAAACTAATTATATGTATTGCACTTAGCAATTTTGGATATTTGTTAATAATGTCAATTTTATTGAAAAATGATCAGAAAAAGAATTCGTTAAAATGTGTGGAAAATAGCTGTGAACCTTCCTAATGTATGAAAAAACTACTATGGTATATTTTGGGTAATTAATGTTTTTAAAATAATTTTTAGTGTTAAGTTTTAATGTACATTAAAAAAAAAAAAAGTGCTTTATTTAAATATTCTGCAAGAAAAAAGAAAGTTCGGGTAATATTTACATTTGGATGTAACTATATACATCAGAAATAATACAGAAATTATAGTAGGGGAAGATAGGGATACTTGAGCCACTTTTTAAATTTCAATTTTTTAAAAATTTTTATACTTTCTTAGAACAAAATAAAATATTGAAGTTGAAAATTTGATATTTTTTCTTCAATTGAAAACCATTTTAAGTTAATTTTGAACTATTTTTCTTTGTTTAATAAATTTTTACTTTTTCTTTTACATTGTGGCTCAAGTATCCCGTGAGGGGGATACTTGAGCCATGGTGGTAAAGGGATACTTGAGCCAACACTAAAAGATACCTACAAAAATAATTTTCTTTTCATTATTTTATAAATGTTTTACATAGTGATAAATTAAGATACACTAAGTCCTTCGAAACCAGTTGTGAAAACAAAACTAGGAACACGATCATTTTTTGTAGTGATAATTGGTGGTCGAATGATCATTTCAACTTTGGTTTCATGGATGATAGCAACATCCTCAGTTGATGGTTAAGTTTTAAAAAAAATCACAGTAACAGACGTTACAATTTCAGTATACAATATTTAATCTTAAAATATTACATTAACAAAATAAATATTTTAATATTTTGGACCTAACTAGTTAAAATATTAGATTATGAACAGTAAAATCGGTTATAAAAAGAATTCTTCCTCATTTTACCCAGATGTTAGGAGTACTTTACTTATTTTTAAGCAATTTTCCTTTAAAGTATATTATTTGTACACAGCACGCCCCCCCCCCCTTTTTTTGTATATTATTAATAGCTTGGTTCTATTCAAAATTATCCAATATACACTTTCTTTATTTTTAAGAGTTAAGTTTAAAGTTAGTTGTGTTTTTTAAATAATAATAATAAATAAGTAAATAAAATTAAGTTACTAAATAACCCCCTTTCCTTTTATAAATTTCTCGTACTTAAATTATGTTACAACATGTAAATGTTATTCAAAAACCATTCCTCTATTTTTCTGTAAATACAGTAGAAGATCTTTATAATGCAATTTCCCATATAACGCACAACTTCTCAGATGTAAACAGTGAATTTTGAAGTTAAAAAGCACCTGTATTTTCACATTGTAAAATATTGCTACTCTCTAGGACTAAATTTGATGCATTAGTTCAACTTTATCTTCTAATTTAAGACCTTTTTACTGAAAAAAAATTCTATTATTACAATAAACATTTTTGATAATGTAATATAAGGGATGGTTGTGTCAGTTATATCTGGATCATGTTTATAAAGTAAAGTTAACAATGTCTGACCTATATTATGCAAAAATTTATAATTTGGATAACTCTTGATAACAAGGAATGCAGTATAAAGATATTCTAATGTATTTTGATTTGTTTCAGACATATTTGGCCATGCTTACAAGGTGAATTTAATGATGTGATCCATATAACACAAAATTCTATATAATGCACAACCTTGCGTTTTTAGGTTTGCGTTATAAAGA
Source organism: Maratus speciosus (assembly GCA_963932465.1). Lineage (NCBI taxonomy): Eukaryota > Metazoa > Arthropoda > Arachnida > Araneae > Salticidae > Maratus > Maratus speciosus. The sequence goes on from OZ010787.1 coordinate 574,925,749, forward strand.
TCTTCTGCTGTAAAACCTTTTTATTGTGGGATACTCTCTCACAGATTTAAAAATCCACTTTCTTTTACTAGCAAGTGTGGGATAAATTGTCAGCTGTATTCGAATAGGGGAAATTCATAGCTTCCAGAAATAATTGGGACCACACACGTATACATTTTAAACACAGGATTTTTGTGTGGGAATGGTACTTTTCTCATAGTGTATCAGCCCCTTTTATAATGCATTTTTACGACTGTTTACGAAAAACAATTTTTAAGTAGCTGCAAGTATTGCCTTGGTTTCCGAGAATTGTGATCACGTGGACTCCCCGTGGTAAGAGGGACGTAGGAACAAGAAGTTCTTGGCGTCAGGTAGGGAAATTGACCAATGAAGACAGTTTTTGCCCCCCACCCTTTATGGCTTCCTGAGAAGAAGCGCGGGAAGATTTAGAGGGTTCTAGAAGTGAGCGCGTGGTCTGTTGGTCGAGTAGCGTTTTTTCTAGGTGTGTCCTGGGTCCAGTAATATGTGAGCGAAGATAAAATTTTGAGGGGCCAAAGGGGCCCGGGAAACCCTCCCCCCTTTTTGTCGAGGCCTGAAACAATTTTTAAAAAAAGGGATTATTCGCCTTGAGAGTTAAGCAGGGTTGCCAGCTTTTAGCCAGGCCAAAAAAAGCTGCCCGGCTTTTTTTGGTTTTAACCACTTAAAAAAAGCCGGTTTTTATTTTTTAAAGTTGGTTTTCAGTTAATTCATTTTAAATTGGGATCAATTAATTTTTAATACATTTATAAATATTTTCTACTAAAAGAAGTTATGGATTTCTATTAAATTTTCTCAAATAAATAAGTCTTTATAACTTCTAGAAGGCAACTGTTAAAGCATTATGTCTGAAAAAAAAAATTATAAACATTGAAAAGAATGTAAGTTAGGCTCCAAACTGTTGTTTTGAAATTCTATATTACATAGCTCCACATATACTACACATATTAAAGATTATATTTAATTATGACAAAATGAAGCACATCAAAATGGAAATATTCTTTATGTGTCCATATCGAGAGATTAAGTTACAATAATGTTAAAAGAGAAATTTGAAAGGATGTAATATTTGAGGTGAGTGGTACATAAGTGTATAAAAAATAGAGCATTTAAACAAGGAAAAAAAATTTTAAATAAAATTTTGAAATGTTTGTTGCTAAGCATATTTATGCATATGCTATTCATAATGTTTTTAATAGTGAGAAATGGTGTTTTTATTAATATGACTGTATATAATTTTAAATGTTTACTAGAAATAAAATATGGCTTGTATATTAATAGCTCTTAAAATTAATTAAGTAATAAAACATGTAACTATTGTCCTCTTTAATTTTATAAAGCAATAAAAATGAAAAAATTGGCAGTTGGTATGGCCCTTTTTAAATTTAGCTGACATATTTGCAATTCTGACTACAAATCACTAGCAAAACCATCTAAGTTTTATTCCAGTATTAATGTCTTCATTATTGAGAAATTGGGTTACTTATTAAACTCTACATCAATTAAATGTCATTAAAACTAATTAAAAACACTTTAAAATGTGTAGTTTATAATTACAATGCTTCATTGTATAAAAGCCAATTATGACCAAAAAAGGCCAATTTTGGCCAAAAATAGCCGGTTAAAACCAATAAAAGCCACTGGCCTGGCTTTTTTGCAACCATGGAGTTAAGACAGAGAAGGTTGTTTCATATATGAAAGGAGCTATATGTGCTGGCCTAATAGATTTTCGCTTTTAAAATGATATAGTAAGCGAGCACTGTTTTGGGAAGTGCATCTTTCAACATTGCTGGTGAGTTGGATTGTACAGAGCTGCGGATTGAGCATCTGGCAGGTTGAAAATGTCCTGATGTCAAGTTCTAAGTAGTCGAAATCCAAAATAGCACATGGGCATACGAAGCAAGACGTTAAGTGTCCACCAACTTTTTCTACTTTTATTCCCAGGACGGGTTAAGGTGGAGCCTATTCTGTACAAATGTCAATTTATCTTTGAGTCATCTCATGGAGGATACCTGTTTGTCTAGCGTTAAAAAAAATGGAACTCGCCGAGGCTTATCTTCCCAAGATCCTAACTGGTTAACAGTGCACAGCGTTGAAAGTAGAAATCTACGAAGTGTGTTTCCCCAAAAGAAAAACTGTAGCATTGCCAATTAAGATGGGATTTATAAAAAAAAAACATATCTGAACAATGTGTTACAAGTTAATCGAAACTTACTGTGGATACATTGGGTATGTTAAGTTTTTTTCTCTTGTTCTATTATGACATTGTGATTGATTCTCTTTGTTTTAATTTTATAATATGTATAATAGAAGCCAGAAAATATCAACTTGATGAAGTTTCTCCTATTATGTTAGAATGTCAACGATATCATTTACTAATTGTGATAGCTTGAGGAATAAGTATTAAAACACCTGTATGTATAAGTATTAAAACTCCTTAATGAATAATTAAATCAATTTTAATCCTATTCTCTTGTATCTATTTTTGCACTGCTAAAACTATTCCTCAATGAAATAATTTCACTAGATTTAAATAAGTAAATATATTTTAAAAACAGAAATAATGATAATAAATGTTTCAGTCCTAATTAAATCAAGATAAATAGATTTATTCTGTTTCTGCTAAATTTAATCTTTGTATAATTATATTCTATCAATTTAAAATAAAGAAAATTTAAACTACTCATTAGAAAATTGAAATATTTTTGGAAAATGAACAGTTTTTTTTTTTTTTAGTCTTTGTTTAATGTAATGAGAAGAAATAACATAAGTAGATTAAACCATTTCTATTTAAATGAAATACAAAAAGTTAAGATATACAACGAATACTACAATGCAATGAAACTAGCTATTTCAGGATCACAGCCCATAGAGTTAGATTTTATGTATGACTTTATAATGTGTTTGCAGATTTAAGCACCTGGTACTCCTTTTTTACTTTTTCAAAATTCTTAAATTTATATACTCTTTCAGTTTATTTAAATTCCTTTCCTATTGTGTTACTTCTATTTTAAGTAAATTTTCTTGTGGAATGTTTAAGCTTACTACAATTAAATTCATCTATTTTTAAGTGATTCTTTCTGGTCATGCATGAATCTAGCTCTATGAAAATTGTTGGGGTTGATCTGAGCAGATAAATTGAGAACCCTGTATTGCTTTGGTATTTTATTCCAACCTTAAAATTCATTAAGTGTGGCATCGTTTTTTTTTTTTTGGTTAAAAGTTTATCTTTTTAGTAATTTTGGTAACTCAGAAGTTACTGTTATGATTTCATATACAGGATTCAATTTAGGTGGAAATTTAACTGCTCAGAAAGAGACCTCGAACAAGAATGGTGCCATGTTATTAAAGGCCTGGTTATTGTATTGAATTCATGTGTACAACTGATTTTATATATTACAGTATTTGGTTGGGAATTAACTGTTTGACTGAATTTGAAACTCTGTACTTTACAAATTTTCAGTGTTTTCCCCTTGCAAAATTCCAAAATTTAATTTCTTTCTTTTGTGGTTGTGATTTAGAGGAGTATGTAGTCAATTTTTATTGATAATTGCCATTTATTTAGAATACACACTGTATACAGAGTTCAGGCTAGTAATAATTCAGTCATTCATATAGCCAAAAATTTAGGGGCAAGCTGGACAGTAGGTATATATATATATATATGTGTGTGTGTGTTTTCATATGTTGTGTATTATAATATGTGTATAAGTGTATGCTCCAAGGTGTGAGGTTTCTATATATCCCCCCCCCCCCCCTAAGAAGTTTTTCTTTTCTCAAATACTAATTTTTCTGTCATATTTTGCATAATTTTATTTTTGTGCAAGTGTTTTAATTGTAATGTGCCCTTGTATACCGGGTATAATTCTTAAATCTGCATAGGGACGTAATTTTAGTTTACAGTTTAATTTTTATTTCTGTCTAACATTAAGATTATATATAAGGATTTAATTATGACAGATGAAGCTACAAAAGAACTTGTACTTGTACAAATGAAAACGGCCTTAGTCGACAGCCTTTCAAGCATCCCCCCTTTTAATGGTGAATCAACAGTTGCATGTTCAGACTTTCTAGAAAAGTGGGAGGAATTAGCAGATTTTTTTGGCTGGGATGAGGGGGAGAAAAAATTCGCTTTATTAAGCAGAGTTTCTGGAACAGCTGCTAAGCTGTTGAAACTGCATAAAGGTAAGGATAGTGCAGAATTGGTTAAAATTATAAAAGAACGGTACATACATCAGGAAACCCAAGACGTAGCTTTAGATAAATTTTTAAATTTTAAGCAGACACCTGCTATGTCTGTTCAAGAATTTTTTGACAGGGCTTCTGATCTTTCCCTAAGGGCTCTTGTGATGGATGGGGTATTGTCAACAATCGCACAACAAAGTAGAGATGCAATGCTGCACTCCATGTTGCTGGGAAATTTATTACCAGAAATCAAGAAGGGGGTAATTTCAAAAGACCCAAAAACACCTGCTGAAATTTTTATTTATGCCAGATTGGAGGAAAAAGCTTGCAGGAGTGTTAACCCTTTATACTCCCACGATTTGGCACAGGCTACTCAACCACAACCTATCAATATAGCTTGCGCGGCTACTCAAGCTAAAAAACCAAATGTAAACAATCAGAAGCAGGAAATTGAGGAGTTAAAACAACAATTACAATTGTTAACTGCGAAAATTGATAGTTTAGTGGAGAAAACAGTGACAGAAGGGTGTGAAACCCAGAACAAACAAATTTTTCAAATTTTTCTTGCTATGCGTGTGGGGGGTCTCAACCATTTTGCTCGAGATTGCTCCCAAAACCCCAGAAACCAGTTTTGGAGAGGTAACAATGGGAGTTATCAGGGTCGTAGGGGTATGTCTGGGTACCACCAACAGCCTCAAAGAGGTAGAGGGTATGATAATTCTCAAAGAGGGAATAATTATAGAGGTAGAGGTGGCGACAACAATGTCCCACAACAGGAAACGAGCCAAAATAATGTAAATCAGGAAAACAAAGGTTTAAACGAGTAGGGGCTGAGTCAGAATCAGTCGGACTGACTCATGATAGGCCTAACGACATTCTTCCCTCTGTATATAATGTTTTTTCCCCGTCTGTGTATAATTTGCCTACAATGCAAATTTTTATAAACAATGATCTTTTTTTAAATGTGTTATGTGACACTGGTTCCGGAATTAATCTGATATCCAGGCAAGGCCTAAATCTTATTCCATATGCAAATACCACTCCATGCAATACCCCAATTTTAATGGTAACTGGTGAAAAGGTTCCACTTACAGAAAAAATAGATTTAAATTTTAATTTCAATGATGTAAACTGTCAGGCGGAATTTTTCGTGGTACCAGGAAAATTGGCTAATGAACTTGTTGCCATTTTGGGTATGCCCTTTTTACGTAAATATAGTGCCATTATTAACTGTCAACAAAAATCCATTATCTTGAATATAAATGAGCAGACTTTGTGTAAAAATGTTGTGCAAAACTCCCTCCCTCCCACACTGGTTGACAGCAAATGTGAATATAGCAAGGTAAACAATGTCAATTTTTACAAAACTGAATCTGTAGCATGTCAAACAGATTTCCCAAAGGAGAATTTTTTTAAACATAAAGCTTCTAGGGAAACTCTGAGCAACATGGAGCATAATCATAAAGATGAACTAGAATTAAGAGCAGATAAGGAAGATAGGAAAGTACAGATTAGGGAGAAAAACATTAATGAAATGAGTAAAACTAATTGTTGATAATTGTCAAAGCAAGGTAAATAAAGATGAATGCTCTGTTGTTCAGGATCTCTCAGAGATGAACTCAAATATAGAAAATTCCCTAAATATGAATGAGGGTTTTAATGTAGGGGATAATGTAAATAATAATAAACTGTATGTAGAGTGTATAAGTAGTATTAGTAACAGTAATGATGTGAATAGTAATATAGGTTAGGTTGCAACTTGCAACAATTCGAATGAAAATGAGATAAGTGTTAATGTAAATACTAATGTAAGCTCAGATATAATGAATGAGGAGGAGGGAAAAAGTAAAAATAAGGAAATGCAAAGTAATGAACATGTAATGAGGACAAAAATTCAAAAAATTATCAGATTAGTTTTGCGGTACTCACCAATGTAGTAACTATACCTCCCCATTCTAAGGTTCTAGCAAAAATTAAATGTTCAAGAGAATTTTATTCAAAGTAAAGATAATGTGATTTTGGAACCTCTGGTACAGAAATTCTGTAATGGTGTATTATCGTCTAGAAGTGTCTGTTCTCAGGAACATGGGCTATACATATCTTTTGCAAATTTTTCGGATGATAGTGTAACTTTTAAAAAGGGAATGAGGTTTGCCAAAGTTCGAAAGTGTATCGATGATTCTGATTGTGACTATGGGTTGGGTTGATTGTTGACGGCCAATTATCTACACGAGGGATATGGGCCCTAGGGGAAGTGCCTTCCGTGGAGGTCTTTCTAAGGGAACCTAATCCGTATTAACGCATGGAAATCCACGGTTCGAAGAAAACCACAAAAACTCCGAACGATTAGGCCGACGGGCACGATTGGGTTCGAACCCAGCACCTCCCGTCTACCAGCTTCGAGAGCAGAACCTCTCAGCCACTGGTGGGGCGATTGTGACTATGATCAATGCAATTTTGCTTTTAATGTAAATACACCCGCCCCAGGTGATGATTTTGACCATGCTGACCTGACATGGAGCACAGATGTCAATCTTGATCATTTAGAATTTAGAACGCCCCCTCAAACTTAAGATGCAAGAATTTTTAGATAAGAATAAAGATGTGTTTGCAGCTTCAGTTTTAGACTTACCAGGCTGTGACACTATTCCCCATGTAATTAAATTAACTTCAGATAAACCCATAAAATGTAAAGCATATAGAGTCCCCCTTAAGCTAAGAGAAGAATTAGAGAGTCAACTTGATATCCTTTTAAAAGCTGAAATTATAGCTCCCTCTATGTCTGAATTCGCCTCCCCTGTACTTTTAGTCAAGAAAGCAGATGGTTCTTACAGGTTGGCGGTCGATTTCAGAGCCCTTAATAAAAACTTAGTTAAGGATGCTTATCCCATCCCAAATATAACAGATTCGCAGGGATGCCGCGGACGCGCTATAGCGCGTAAATTACGCGGAAAATCGGAGACGGGACGTAAAAAAATAGCTCTTACGCGTCCCGCGGGACGCGTAATTTCGTCAAAAAATCGCGGAAAAATGCCGATTTTCGTCAAAGAATCACGAAAAAGTGCAAATCTCGTCAAAAAATCGCGAAAAAACAGCAAATTTCGTCAAAAAATCGCGAAAAATAGTAAATTTCGTCAAAAAATCGCGAAAAAATAGCAAATTTCGTCAAAAAATCGCGAAAATAGCAAATTTCGTCAAAAAATCGCGAAAAAATAGCAAATTTCGTCAAAAAATCGCGAAAAAATAGCAAATTTCGTCAAAAAATCGCGAAAAAATAGCAAATTTCGTCAAAAAATCGCGAAAAAACAGCAAATTTCGTCAAAAAATCGCGAAAAAACAGCAAATTTCGTCAAAAAATCGCGAAAAAACAGCAAATTTCGTCAAAAAAAATCGCGAAAAAACAGCAAATTTCGTCAAAAAAAATCGCGAAAAAACAGCAAATTTCGTCAAAAAATCGCGAAAAAACAGCAAATTTCGTCAAAAAATCGCGAAAAAACAGCAAATTTCGTCAAAAAATCGCGAAAAAATAGCAAATTTCGTCAAAAAATCGCGAAAAAATAGCAAATTTCGTCAAAAAATCGCGAAAATAGCAAATTTCGTCAAAAAATCGCGAAAAAATAGCAAATTTCGTCAAAAAATCGCGAAAAAATAGCAAATTTCGTCAAAAAATCGCGAAAAATAGCAAATTTCGTCAAAAAATCGCGAAAAAATAGCAAATTTCGTCAAAAAATCGCGAAAAAACAGCAAATTTCATCAAAAAATCGCGGAAAAAAACCGAATTTTGCCAAAGGATTGCGAAACACTCATCAAAATATCTCGCAAAAACAGCGATTTTCGTAAAGGCGCCGCGAAAAAATAGCGTATTTCGTCAAAGGATCGCGAAAATAAGCGGAATTTCGTCAAAAAATCGCGGAAATAAGCGGAATTTCATCAAAATATCGCGGAAATAAGCGGAATTTCATCAAAATATCGCGGAAATAAGCGGAATTTCATCAAAATATCGCGGAAATAAGCGGAATTTCATCAAAATATCGCGGAAATAAGCGGAATTTCATCAAAATATCGCGGAAATAAGCGGAATTTCATCAAAATATTGCGAAAAAAACGTGATTTTCGTAAAAGGGCCGCGACAAATTAGCGTATTTCGTTAAAAGATCGCGAAAAATAGCGAATTTCGTCAAAAAATCGCGGAAAAAACCCGAATTTCATCAAAATATCGCGGAAAAAACACGAATTTTCGTAAAAGGATCGCGAAAAATAGCGTATTTCGTCAAAGGATCCCCCCCCCCAAAATACCGAATGTCGTCAAAAATAGCGTAAAAAGCGGATTTTCGTCAAAGGATCGTGAAAAAAGCACAAATTTCATCAAAATATCGCGAAAAAAGAAGGCTATTTCCGTAAAAGGGCAGAGAGAAAACAGTGTATTTCGTCAAAATATCGCGAAAAAATAGCGAATTTAGTCAAAAAATCGCGGAGTAAATCCGAATTTTGTCAAAGTATCGCGGAAAAAACACGATTTTCGTGACAGGCTCGCGAAAAAATAGCGAATTTCGACAAAAGGATCGCGGAAAAAACGCGAATTTCATCAAAGTAACGCGAAAAAAACGTGGCCAAAGCACCAAAAAAGATGTGCAAACTAAACTTATAGGTAGAAAATTCATAAAATGGGATTTAATTTTTTTTTATGAGATTCTTAAAAATACAGAATGATTTCAGTGTACTTTGATAATGTATTCAGTAGGTGGTCCAGTGAAAAATCCCCCCCCCCCTTCTTACTGCATTGAAATGTCTCCCACTTTCAGAACATTTAGGATTTGATGTTTATTAATGATTTAAATGTAAATTTCCCTTCCAAGGAAAATATCAGATTCCAACACAGATCTATGCTGACAAATAATTCAATGGGAAGTATAATGAAAGCACCTATTCAACAAAAAGTACACCTTTACTTAACATAAGTGTTCTTTTTTTCAGCAAAAATATCTTTTTCAATAAACCTGTCTTTGTCTTGCCCATTTTTAAAAGAAATGCAAACATTAGTGATACTTGTTAGTGGAACTTGGTATCTTCTTCTCTCAAATAAACATTATTTTACAATTAAAATTGTATCTTGCATTTCTAATTTTAAAAAAGTAAAGAAAATTTCTCTTAATATTTTTTTAAAATATCTTATTTGAGTGCAAATAATACTGGTTTTAATTCATTATTTAATTATTATTAAAACAATAATTAATGCATTTCATTTATCTTTTCCAAATAAGCAAGTTTCATTTTCCTTTAAAATATAAATTATTATTGATGGGGACCCGCTTTTGTAAAAAAGGGACCCAGGTTTTTTCAAGTACAGCGGCATCACTGGATTCAGTTGATGAACTTTCTGGGTCAAATTTTTTTTCAACCCTCGATTTAACGAGTGGTTTTTTCCAACAAGTTGTGCATCCTGAAGATAGACACAAAACAGCAATAATCACCCATAAAGGACTGAGTGGGCCAGAAATTGCTTCGGATTATCGACATCTGGCAATTCTTTTCAAAGATTAATAAATGCTATTTTTGGTGACTTGGGAAATTTAGGTATCCTAGTTTATATCGACGATATTGTGATTAGGGATTGACCAAAGCAGCAATATTGCCGAATACCGAAGCTTCGGTCAAAGTGTACACCGAATATTCGGTATTCGGCAACCGAATACTTAAAAAAAATTAATACATATTTTTGAATATATTAGCTTTTTTAATAAACTAAAATTAAATTCTGAATAATTTAATTCAGTTCTCATAAATTCATTAAACCATCACTTATATTTTTATTATTTTATCACCAGTCAGTACCCAAAGTAACCTCTGAATGTATTAAATTATACAGGCTATTATTAAGAATAAGAATTGTCAGAAAAACAAAAGTTCATTCGAATAAAAATAAACAATGTTGTTATAAGCTGATTTACTGATTGTGTAAGTCCAATTATAAACATATTGAATAGGAATGTTCTCAAATACAAAAGGTATATCAATTTGTACATTTAACCATTTTCTGTCAAATTATTGATAGATATTTATGTTTTGATTAATATTTTAACATTGTAGTGATGAAGATAACAAATTTGAGAGATTTTAATTTAATGTTTATAAAAGCTGTAAGATAGGCATAGGGGTATACTTATACTTATTTGATGTGTGTATTTTCTTTAATATACACCTTAGATATACAGAGATGAACTCTGATATGCTTATTTGATGTGTATAGTATAAGTATATTAAAGAAAGTACACATTAAATAAATTTGAAAGAAACTAATGTAGAAGTAATTAATATTAAATGATAAGGGAAAGATCCCCATCTTCCTTACTTTTTTCCCCCCTCTATTGTAGACATTTGTTTTGATTTCATCCTTATGCCAACTATTTTAGGAAGGAAAAAGTTTTTTTTTAATTAAAAATGGCCTTTGACTTGTTTTTTGTAGTGCAGCTGAACTCTGAACTCATGCACATAATATTGAAACTCATCATTTAGCTTATTCTATTTTTAAGTAAAAGAGAATTCTTCTGCGTCTAAGAAAATACTTATTTGCAACTATTCGGCCGAATACTTAAAAGTATTCGGCCGAAGCCGAATATTCAGTTTACATGCCGAATCACCGAATACCGAATCAACTATTCGGTATTCGGTCAATCCCTAATTGTGATTGCTTCGAAAGATGTAGAGTCCCACTTTGAAAAATTAAATTTAGTGTTCAGTAGACTTCGCCAACATAAGCAGCGTTCGAAATTCTTGGTGGTCCGCTGGTCCGAGACCACTAAAAATTCAATCTGACTACTAATTTAAAAAATTTAGTGGTCCGCAGGACCAGTAGCTTTTTCCCCCTCTCTGACAGGTAAACGTAAATTTTCCCATCCCTGAGAAAACCGCAACCAAACACAAACCACAGAGTTTTATTTTATTTTAAAAAAATAATAAAAAATTGCATTAAAACTTAATCAGTTGAAATAAATAAATCGGAAATAAAATACATAATTATAATTAATAATTTTATAGATTTTGTTCATGTACTGTTTATTTAATTGTTAGCAAATTATAATTTTACATTTTATTATGCTGAAAATTTTGGGTAACTGAAAGGAAGTTTGGTTTATAGTCTAATAGGAAGAGGAGGGGGGGTGTCACTTGAAGGTACATAATAGAATTTTATGTAGTGGGCCAGTGACAATGTCTGTGGACCAGTAAACTCTGATTTTACTGGTCCTTTGTACCAGTGACATTTTTTTTATCAATTCTACCGCTGATAAGTTAAAACCTAGTAAATGTTTTTTCTTATCTGATACAATTCAATATCTTGGTTTTGAGATTAAAAAAGGTAAAGTTGCACCAATCAATAAAAATATTGAAATAATTAAAGATTTCCAACCACCTAAAACTCGTAAGGCAGTTAGATCCTTTATTGGTACAATATCATTTTATAGGAGATTCATTCCAGATTTTTCAAAAAGAGCCATAAATTTAATTTTACTAACTAAAGATAATGGTCGTTTTGTTTGGAATCAGGAAGCGGAGGCAGAATTTGAAGATTTAAAAAATGCTTTGATCTCTAAACCTTGTTTAAACCTCCCTGGTTTTAGTAAGGAATTTCATTTATATACGGATGCTAGTGGCTCAGCTCTCGGGGCAGTATTGTCGCAATTTGATGATAACTGTTTACATCCTGTCGCCTTTGCCAGTAGAAAATTAAAAGACCCCGAGACTAGGTATTCGACCACGGAGCGTGAATTACTGGCTCTAGTCTGGGCTACTTCACATTTTAAGTGTTACTTAGCTAACACACACTTCTTTATTTATACAGATCATGCCCCACTTACTGATATGCTCAAAATTCAAGACCCAACTTCCCGAATTGCGAAATGGGTTTGCATTCTTGCAGATTTTACTTTTACGATTAAATTTATCAAAGGTCGTTGTAACAGTGTAGCTGATTTCTTATCAAGGTATGTAAATGAGAATGATTTTTCTGAAAATGTGACCAGCCGCAATTTTTGTATTCAAGTGGAAAAAGGAAATATGTTTATGCCACCATCTGATTTATTAGAGAAAATCAGGGAATTGCAAAAATCAGATAGAAAGTGTATACAGATTGCTCAAAAATTAGACCAAGGGGTGGAAATTGCACCCAAGTATATGCGGTTTTTCTTCCAAGATGATCTTTTAGTGGGCGAGGACACTAGAGATTCTCTCGTGCTGAATAAATTGCCCAAACTTATGGTACCAAGAGAACTTATCCCCCAGGTGTTTGCACTAACTCACGATTCTCTAGCTGCATGTCATCAAGCCTTCCAGAAAACCATAGATCGCATTTGCGAAAATTTTTACTGGCCAGGCATGTCCGCTGATGTCAAGCATCTAGTAGAATCCTGCATTAGTTGCCAACAGAGACGTGCACACAAGGCAAAACATCTCACCCCATTGCAAAGAATGCCTACCCCTCCCACTCTCAAAAGTAAATTTGGACATCTTGGGTCCCTTACCCCAGACTTTTTCAGGTAATAAGTTTATTGTTGCCTATATTGATGCGTTTTCAAAATGGCCTGAAGCATACGCAGTATCCGATATCACTTCAGATATGATAGCTGATACTCTTGCTGACTTCGTGTCCAGATATGGAGCACCTTCATATATCACAACTGATAAAGGAAAAAATTTAATATCAGAAGCTATAGAAAAAGTCTATCAAAATTTTGGCACTAAACACATTCAGACAACCTCGTTTCATCCAAGCGGGAATGCACAAGTGGAGCGATAAAATCAGACGTTGAAAAATGCCCTATGTCATATCGTCAACCAAAACCAAACAGACTGGGATACAAAACTCAAATTTGCTCTTTTAGCCCTCCGCACAGCAGTACACTCATCCACAAACTTAACCCCCGCTGCAGTAATGTTTGGAAGAAATCTTAACCTTCCATATAAAATTTTTTCTACCCCTACAACTTTAAATTATAATGATACTCCTTCATATTGTGAACTCTTTTTACTGCATTGAGAAAAGTATACATGGAAGTACACAGAAGTCTTGTTAAAGTTTCAGAAAAACAAGAAGTATCGTGAAAAATCTGCTGTGTGTAAAAATTTCAAAGTAGGTGATTCTGTCTGGTTATTTACACCTTCCGTAAAGCCAGGTCAGTCAAAAAAGCTCTCTAAATTTAATAATGGTCCTTACAGTATAACTGAAAAATTAAGTGAAGTAAATTTTAAAATTGCTCTTCAATCTAACTTATCTAAAACGCAAGTTGTACATGTTGACAGACTAAAGGAGTTTTAAGTAGAAATCCCATTTTTGTACCAAAACAACAACAGCAGGATGTCGATTCTATATCGATTGAGTCCAGTCCGATTGTAACTGACGTCCCTTCGACAAGCAACTTCAATTTTCTTGCACCACGGAAGCACAGGCGCGGACGTAACTTCATCCCAGTTTTTTCGACCCCACAGAACGCGCCAGATATAGCAGACAGCACAGAGCAACCGCCTTTAAGTTCAGCAGAGGCAGATAGCGAAAGCATGGCTCATCATTCTTCCCCTCCCCAGTTTCCAGGGATACGCATGAGGAAAATTCAGGCAATGTTCAGCTCTCAGATCCAGCACCGGGAGGGAATTCAGCTAATCAGGTTACGTTTGATTGTAATGCGGATGCATTGCGTAATTCGAATGTTAGTCACTTACAATCAATACCAACTAAATCGAATGCTGTCCCGACCAGTCAATATGGATTCAATGAAAGGAGAGATAAGCCAAATTATAGAGTTTAGAAACTTTTTAAGCACCAATCTTTGCCTAGAATAGCTTTTATTTTATTTATTTATTTATTTTTTTTGTATATATAAATGTTTAGCATTCTTTTAATGTTATTTTGTGCATTTTAGTACGTAAACAATTTTTTTAAGAACTTTAAACTTGTTTGTTTTGATTTTGTGTCCGGGTAACGGAAGTTTGTTGTCAATATACTAGACGCTTTCTAACTTAGTTATTATTATTTCTAGTATGCATTTAAGTTATTTTAATATTAAAACGTACTCCGCACATACATTGTTTAATTTATTATGCATTTTTCCGAAATTTTAGCTGTATTTTCTAAACTTAGAAAATTTTCTGTACATTTTTAATGGTATTATGCATGCATCAAATTTTTCTTTCTCACTTTGTGTTTTTATGTATATGCATTGTCTTTAAGGTAATTGTTTAGCAAGGATAGGTATATTTTATTTAATATATGTAATAAAGTACTTATGTACAAATTTTCTATATTAATGTGTAATTTTACTTGGTTTTCTAGGGTAGGTACTAGTATTGTTAATCTTTAATGAAAACACACTTTTAAATACTGTTTGAAATTACACAGGTTTGTGTATCTGAGGTATGATTTAGTGTATAAGTATAGAAGTCATGGTATTAGAATAGAAGGTAGGGGAACGCTGTGTGTGAGAATTAACCGCAAGAGAAAAGTTCGATGATGCAGGTACTGGCCGGAACGCCATCTATTATCTCCATTTGAAGTTAAAAACGAGAACTTTTTTTTAAATAATGTAGCGTTTTTTTTTTTTTCTAATATTACAATTTTTTTATATTATTATAAAAATCACAAAACAAACTATTTTAAAATTTGTAAATTATTCATAATACATTTTAAAAACTGAAAATAACTCCCTTTTTCTCAGCTGTATTATTTATGTGGAACAAAAAATATTAATTTTTGTTCAAGACTAGTCTAGAATACATTTTTTTTCCCTTTTAAATTTTACTGCATTCAGATTATTTTAATCGAGAGTATCTATATAAAATTATCCTGAATTTGGCATGTAATTTTCATAAATTTTTTTAAAATTAAAATAAATGCTGCAATGTTTTTGTTTGAATTTATTATTTTATTAAAAAAACATGAAAACAAGAATTCAGATTATGAATTTACTTAATATTCATAATAAATTTGACAAACTGCAAATAACTAAAAACTTTTTTTTCAGTTGTATTTAAAATGAACAAACATCAATTCTTGTTGAAGACAAATCTAGAATACATTTTTTTCTTTTAAATTTTATTGTAGCTATTCCAAGTAATCAAGGGTGTATCTACATAAAAATTGTGTCCTAGATTTGGCATGTAATTAAATATTTTAATCAAATATTTTATAGATTAACTTTTAAAAATAAATAAATACTGCAATGTTTAATTTGTATTTTTTTTTTATATATATATATATATAAACCCTGAAAACAAGGATACAGTTTGTTAATTATTCATAATAGATTTGACAAACTGCAAATACTAACTTTTTAAAAAAAAAAAAAAAAAAAAAAAAAAAAAAACTAAAATAAATGCTGCAATGTTTTATTTGCATTTTATTTTATTAAAACCCCACGAAAACAAAAATTCAGTTTGTGAATTTCATAATAAATTTGACAAACAAATAAGTAAAAACCTTTTTTTCCCCCCCTCTCAGGTGTATTATTTAAAAAGAGCACAAAATGGATAGAAAATAATTGCTATTCAAAACAAGTCCTAGAAAAAAAAAATTTTTTTCAATTTTACTGTACTCTGATTTTTTTAAAATAATTAGACAGTATCATGTTAATGCTGAGATTTTATACTTTTACAGTAGAGTCAGTAGTAGTATAAATATATTTAACAGATTGAAAATGCTCAAATTTTTGTCAATAAATACCTGACCTTGGAAGGAAGAGAAAATGTGTTATATATTGTTGAATTGTTGTATTTTTATTCTTATATTAAATACAATATAAATAAATACTAATGAAATTAACTGTTTTTCAAAATTAATGCAAATTTATAGTATGAACATAGCTGCCAATTCTTCTGCTTTTTTTAACACAAAAATTTAAGAGAAATTTTTGCCTTATTTAATCTTAAATTTAAAAAGGTAAAATTTACTGTAGAATTTTTATGATACAAAAAAGGGTAAGATGTTAGCAAGCAACTATGTATGAATCATTTCGTGTAATCAAATTAGGATAAAGTCAATTTATTGACATTTTTTTCCAAATAAAAAAATTAGCTGATGTTTTTATATTGCATTTAATAAAGGTATTTCGATAAATTAAAGCTGTGTACATTTAAATAAAGATTACATAAGAAAATGTACATTGTCTTTATTTACGAAATAATACGATAGATGGCAGCTCTAGCAAGATTCCAATTGATTTTTTAGAATTGATTAAAAAAATTCATATTGTTAAATATTTATTCAATATATAACAGAATAAAATATTTTATTTACAAAATTGGAGTTTAAATTTCACTAAATACTAGTTGTAATGTATATATATTAATCTTTTATTTACATAAATTCAGATAGAAAATTCATTGTCATATACAAGACATCTTCTATAAGGAAGTTATTTATTTAATGCGTTTATTTCCCAGCTCTTTATTCCGTTTTTTGGCTTTCGCATAGCCCGTGTCACATCCATACACAAAACATTTCCGTGCCATATCAAATTATAATGTAAAAATATTAATTTATAAAGGAAATATTAACGCATTCGTATTGAAAACAGTGTTAAAGTAATGCAGGTACTGTGTGCAGCGCCCCGATGCGGCCATTTATGCATTACGGTTAAGTTTGCTTGGAAGATGCCATAAGAGAAGTTTCTCCTTCTATAGCTTCCTGATAGAAGTATACTTTTTGTTTACAACTCAGGTGTATGTATTTCAAACATTTTTCTTGTTTTGAATTAAAGGGGTTTTAGTTCAAAATTTTCTAGTATGTGGAATAGAACTGAGGTTTGTTCTATCTAAATGTAAATATTAAAATATTTAGTGTGTATTTACATTAATTCATCTCATTTTAAACCTGTATACTTACTATTTAATTTTTTTTCTTGTTTTCTGCCTTCCCTTTTTCGATTGGTGGGTGTAATTATTCACCATCACACTTGGGGTATCAAACTGTTTAATGTTTGTTAATATTTTAGCAAATTTTGATAACCAGAGTTGGTATATAATTTTTTGCGTGTTCTTATCTACAACACTTACCAAATGCACAGTGACGCTGTAAGTGCAGTTGTAAAACTCAGAAAGATCTATGTGTTTCTAAAGCTCAAATGGACAATATTTCACCAGTGTAAAGAACTCTAATCCACATTTTTCTGAGTGACATGTAAACAATATATACCTAATGTTAAATTTTTTTTTGTCTTTGATTATGTGTATTCTATTGTCCAGCTGTGCACTAGTGTACTGATTTTATAATTTATTTATAATCTATGCATATATATTTTATGTCCATATCTAGCTGGCAGCGCTATAAATCAAAATTACCCCCCCCACCCCCACCCAAAATAGGTAGTAAGGATATTGCTATACATAGTTGAAAATATTTGGTTAGTGTTATTAGAGTGCAGTTCGGGTACGGTGAAACTAGAGTAAGCTCTAAGGGTAGTTCTCAAGCCGGCGATCCCATATAGTAACTTTGCTCGCCAATGTCCAGAAATAAATTGGAGTTACGGTGATTTTCGTCTGTGAATTGTGTGTGGAAAAGTAGGCAATTTTTATACATATAGGTATCTCTGTTTTTATTTCCAATATTTACAATTTTGAATTCTTGGGAAGTTTGCTGCAGTCAAACTACTGTTTCACATTTCCAGAGTGTATTGCAGTAGTAGGGAATGTACAACGGGACTTTGATCTGTCTTTTGGACTGAAGTTTAGTTTGTTTTGATGGTCAAAGATCCTTGAGTGGATTCACCAAGATGAAGTAAGTGACCCATTGGGACATGTACTTTTCTTTTTTTTTCCCCCGTTTTGAAATACTTGGTCTTGTGTTTCTTCTTTGGCATTCAAAAAAAAAAAAAAAAAATTTTTGTATTTTATTAAAAAAAAATTGATTTTTTTTTTCGACCGACAGGGAATCATGTTAGGAGTACTTTACTTATTTTTAAGCAATTTTCCTTTAAAGTATATTATTTGTATACAGCACGCCCCCCCCCCTTTTTTTGTGCATTATTAATAGCTTGGTTCTATTCAAAATTATTCAATATACACTTTCTTTATTTTTAAGAGTTAAGTTTAAAATTAGTTGTGTTTTTTAAATAATACAGTAGAAGATCTTTATAATGCAATTCTCCATATAACGCACAACTTCTCAGACGTAAACAATGAATTTAGCAGTTAAAAAGCACCTGCATTTTCACATCACAAAAAATTGCTATTCTTTAGAGGACTAAATTTGATGCATTAGTTCAAGTTTATCTCCTAATTCAAGACCTTTTTACTGAAAAAAATGCTATTATTAGAATAAACATTTTTGAAAATGCTTAATATAAAGAATGATTTGGTCAGTTTTATGTAGATCATGTTTATAAAGTAAATTTAACAATGTCTGACCTATAGTATAGGTCAAAATTGGGAAATTTCATTAGCGGCCACTGGCCAGGACTAATTTTTTAAGTGGCCACTTTCTTTAAACTAGCGGCCACTTTTTTCATTTCAAAATGCTAAACAGTAAAATTTCTATAAGTATTAATCTAAAACTGAGTTGCCCAAATAAATATGTTAATATAAATATATTGGAACCAAAAAAAGAATCCTTGATGAAATGCAAGAAAATTGTATTATCTCCTTGTAAAAAAGTGGCCGGAAGGTGGCCGATGATAGACAATTTTTCACTAGCCACTTTTTTACATTTACCGGCCCTGTGGCCGGTGCTAATTTTGACCTTTAACCTATAGTATGCAAAAATTTATAATTTGGATAACTCTTGGTAACAAGGGATGCAGTATAAAGATATTCTAATGCATTTTGATGTGTTTCAGACATATTTGGCTATGTTTACAAGGTAAATTTAATTATGTGATCCATGTAACGCAAAATTCTATGAAACACACAACCTTGCGTTTTTAGGTTTGCGTTATAAAAATCTTCAACTGTAATAAATAAGTAAATAAAATTAAGTTACTAAATAACCCCCTTTCCTTTTATAAATTTCTTGTACTTAAATTATGTTACAACATGTAAATGTTGTTATTCAAAAACCATTCCTCTATTTTTCTGTAAATAAAACCTTTTTATTTTGGGATACTCTCTCACAGATTCAAAAATCCACTTTCTTTTACTAGCAAGCGTGGGATAAATTGTCAGCTGTATTCGAATAGGGGAAATTCATAGCTTCCAGAACTAATTGGGACCACACGTATACACTTTAAACACAGGATTATTGTGTGGGAATGGTACTTTTCTCATAGCATATCAGCCCCTTTTACAATGCATTTTTACGACTTTGTTTACGAAAAACAATTTTTAAGCAGCTGCAAGTATTGCCTTGGTTTCCAAGAATTGTGATCACGTGGACTCCCCGTGGTAAGAGCGACGTAGGAACAAGAAGTTCTTGGCGCCAGGTAAGGAAATTGACCAATGAAGACAGTTTTCGCCCCCCACCCTTTATGGCTTCCTGAGAAGAAGCGCGGGAAGATTTAAAGGGTTCTAGAAGCGAGCGCGTGGTCTGTTGGTCGAGTAGCGTTTTTTCTAGGTGTGTCCTGGGTCCAGTAATATGTGAGCGAAGATAAAATTTTGAGGGGCCAAAGGGGTCCGGGAAACACACCCCTTTTTGTCGAGGCCTGAAACAATTTTTTAAAAAAAGGGATTATTCGCCTTGAGAGTTAAGACAGAGAAGGTTGTTTCATATATGAAAGGAGCTATATGCGCTGAACTAATAGATTTTCGCTTTTAAAATGATATAGTAAGCGAGCACTGTTTTGGGAAGTGCATCTTTCAACATTGCTGGTGAGTTGGATTGTACCGAGCTGCGGATCGAGCATATGGCGGGTTGAAAATGTCCTGATGTTAAGTTCTAACGCTCGTATTCACGAATAACTTCGACCCGGAGTTATGCAGAAAACCCGGGTTGAAAACTCAAATGGCATTCACCGTCAACCCCACTGAACCGGTTCGAGGTTGAAATCTAACGCCGGGTTCAGTAACCCAACCTTGGTCTACAGGTGGTTCAACCCAGGATTTTTCAACCGAGCATGCGTATTAACGAAAAACAAGCGGTGAGAGTGAGGAGAGGGAGAGGACCGCCATTTTACAATGGCGTGCTGAAGCTGATAGAATGTGCTGTGTAAAATATAGAAGTTCTACTATTAAATAAAACGGAATAACATTATGCAAAGGTATGTAATCTCATATATATGTAATTATCTTCAATATTTTTATCTGATTTGTTTATATTTATGTATATAGCCTCTATATATTGAATACATGTTGAATTGTTTGTTTACATAAATACGCGTGGTCGCGAAAAATTTATTTGCCTTAAAAATAGCCAATATTACTTAAACAGCCGAATAATTGCTTCTAAAGTAACAACTGTCGCGTTTAAGGTCATTTATTTTTTGCAATTTTGATGTTAAAAAATTCACAAATGTATTTTAACAGGACCGAAATAAACGCCATACTTGCATAAGTTCTAATTAAAATGTGAGACTCAGGCTAATTTACATTTTTGTTTAAGTAAAGGAATACACAGATTACCTTAGAATATCCATAGATTCTCTGTAGATTTTTGATCAGTACTTATAGAATGTTTTAAAATTAAATTTTGGGTCTATTGTGTAAAAGATATATTGTTTATGTACAAACTGAGATAAATATAAATCAGATCTATAAATTAGATATTTTAACTTAAAATTTAAACAATTTGAGTTTGATTTCTTTATTGATTTTTTTTTACGATTTTTTGTAAGCTTCTACGTATGTTTCCCAATTTTTGTGGAATTTGAAATATTTATTTTTATTGCATTTATTTTACAACTGTATTTTAATTTCAAAATTATACATAATATAAAATATTGCATTAGTACTATTTTATACGAAAATAATAGTAATAATAAATCCTAAAATGAATAACTTTTCAATGTCACCTCCTGAAATTGTGACTTTTTTTAGAGATCACTTATAATTTTTGCTTCTTAATTGACAGCTAAATTAAAATTAATTACTAAAGGGTTGAAATACGCTGGTAAAAAAAAAAAATTTCCTTTTTTTAAAACAACCCCACACCAAAAATATTTTTATCAGCCCTTGCATTATGACTATTATGATGACTATTTTTAAGGTAAATAAATTCTTCGTGATCATGAGTATTTATGAAAGCAAACAATTCAAGGTGTAATGAATGAGATATAATGTATAAATATAAACAAACCAGTCAAAAAATGTATAGATAACATATATATGTGTGTATGTATGTATGAGATTACATATATTCTTCTATTTTTGGTAATATGTACTTTAAACTTTCTTTTTATTTCTATATCTTACACAGCATCTTGAGAAACGTTTAATGAATGAATGACACCAAAAAAGAGAAAAAAATAGAGGGAATGGGTAGGGTGGTACAAATGGGAACTTGTTTTTCTCCACTGATTCACAAACAGACAATTATTTTATTTATTAGATAATGTAAAATATGAAATTATTAATAATTAATTTGAGTTGTTTTGTTAGATTACAAACTATCATTATTCTGCCTATTTAGTCTAGAAATCTATCATTAATCAGTCATCAAAAAAAAAAAAAAAAAAAGAATCCTACTTTTAATTTCTATTCTGAATGAGATTCTTATTACATCTAATGAAGTGATATCTAAATAAGTTAAAAATATGAAATCAAGAAGCTGGAAAAAATATAGAAAATAAAATAACATTTTCTAAATAAATACATTTTTTCAAATGCAACATTGCAACCAAAAACAAGTATCTTCGTGCATGTAATAATATTTCGTAATTATTAGGCTAATTTATCAAAAAATAGTCAAAGAGAATCAAGTGAATAGCTTTGATCTTGTAAATGTGATAATAGAAAAATTCTCATACAAATGGCTGGAGGGGGATAAGTCCTAAAAGCTGGTCGATAAAAATTCAACTTTCTGTAATATTTCACATTTATTTGCCCAGATAGTATTCAGAATACATTTATCATGATTTAGGAAAGGCCTTATTCGATTATATGTGTTGAATGGAAATTCATACACTAGTAGTCTTAAAAAGTTTAAAATATTTGTGTTCCTTAAAATATCTTATAAAATATCTCCACTGCACACAGTTTAAACTTAAAGGAAGTATAGAGTTTTATTTAGCGACTAGTTAAATGAAAAATGTTTATCAATCGCTCGGAAGTGATAACTATATGCGCCTATGGAGCGTCTCTGCGGCTTGGTACCTGGTGCCAGGGCACCGCTAGGATCACCTGTTCCGCTTTTTCTGCAGTTCTGTTAATATTATTTCACTACTTTTTCCTGTCAACCTGGAATATTAATTACTATCTAATTTAATTAGAACTAAACATTTTAATTAGCTCGCTGAAAATCCAAACAATAAAATTAATACATCTGGGATATCATCTATACTAATAAGAGAAATAGTATATATAAAGTACAACAGACTACTTTCTTAATTTTTTTCCCTTTTTCTCCGTTTTAATATTTTTATTATCAGAAATTGTTTAATTGCTAACTAGAGCTATAAATAATAGAAATCATCATAATTGCTGTTGAAATAAAATTTGATATTTTATTAAAATCAAGTTTCAATAGTTTTGGCCCAAATCAAGTTCCATTTTTTAGCAACTATGCGGAAATTTATTTTGAAAAAGAACCTTTTAACATTTATTTTAGCAGTTGACACGTTTCATATCATTAACCTAACTCATTAATAAATTAAAAAAAATAATTGTTTAAAAAATATTAAAACTTTCAAGAAATTAAATTAAGTTGATCCATATTTAGTGATTACAGTTTTTTATTTTGTCCATACATTTTGTGGGATAAAAAAAAACACTACATTGAATCGTTCATTTCTTTCTTTCTTTTTTCTTTTAATCGGCGTTTTTCTTTCAAAACATAAACAAGCGAAGTCTCGACGCGAAACCGAACAAGGCATGTGATTTTTTTAACCAATAAACACATTTCGTTCAACCTAGGTCGAGAAACCCCGAGTTGGGTAACTTTTCATCCGAAGTAAACTGTGAATACGAGTTTTCAACTCCCGGTTGAAAATACCAACCTGGGGTTACTGAACCCGCGGTTTAACCCTCGGTCGAAGTTATTCATGAATACGAGCGTAAGTAGTTGGAATCCAAGATAGCACATGGCCATATGAAGCAAGACGTTAGTGTCCGCCACCTTTTTCTACTTTTATTCCTGGGACGGGTGGTGGAGCCTATTCTGTACAAATGTCAATTTATCTTTGAGTCATCTCATGGAGGATACCTGTTTGTCTAGCATTTAAAAAATGGAACTCGCCGAGGCTTATCTTCCCAAGATCCTAACTGGTTAACAGTGTGCAGCGTTGAAAGTAGAAATTTCCGAAGTGTGTTTCCCCAAAAGAAAAACTGTAGCACTGCCAATTAAGATGGGATTTATATTAAAAAAAATCATATCTGAACAATGTGTTACAAGTTAATCGAAACTTACTGTGGATACATTGGGTATGTTAAGTTTTTTTCTGCTGTTCTATTATGACGTTGTGATTGATTCTCTTTGTTTTAATTTTATAATATGTATAATAGAAGCCAGTAAATATCAACTTGATGAAGTTTCTCCTATTATGTTAGATTTATTGTTATTTTAAGGGTAAAAAATAGACTGCAATGCTAAGCTTAACTATTTTAAAGTTTTTGTTACTTAATGCGCGAGGTGGGGCAGGTTGGGACACTCAGTTGTGCGGCACCATGGGACATGTCCAAAAATGCTGTAAAGACCAAATGCAGCTTACAGAAGGAAAAAAAAAGTACACAACCAATTAGAATTTTCATCAAGCAGTGAGGATGAGACAGTTGTGCTAGCAAAGTTGGTGAAAATTACCCCTGGAAGGAAAACAAATATAAATGATTTGTGTAATGGCAGTAGTGATGAATTCAACTGTTCATGTGATGCTGATTTTCCTATAGATTGCAAGCTTACTTAAGATAAGTCCAGAAACTTAAAGGCTAAAGGTAAACCCACTGTGGGATAGTGTACATTGGCAAAGTTTGCAGGAAAACAAAGCATTGTTGTATTTGTAGGGCATGTTCAAAATGTTGAGGACAGCAGCGAGTATGAGATATCCATTTTGAGAAGACGAGATCTAGAGTTGTAATTTTTTTTTTTTTTTTTTTTTTAAATCCTGATAAACATGATAGCTCATTTGTGTATCAAACAGATATTCTTTTAAAACTTGACACTCCTGAAAACAAAATAGGTCAAAGATGTGTTTTATTAGAATTTGATGAACACCATTTTAGGTAGATTTCGTATGAAATACTACCTATTAGCGTCGTTCCTATGTTGGAATTTCTAAAAAATTTTTGCAGATCTATACCAATCATGACCCCTAGAGCCCAAAACCACCCTCAGTAAAAAACTTTATCTATCTATGTATCTATCTATATATATCACTTTCTTCTGGACACAACTTCCACAATTCTGCACCAATCTCTTCCAAACTGATACATGAAATTAAGGGGCATAAAATCTCAGTCAAGTTCGTTAATGGGCAAAATCGGACCAAGGGGATGGAAATACGGAGGGGATTTGTGAAAACCGAAAAAACCCCATAACTTCTTAAATTTTGTACATATCAAATCAGTTTAAAGTTTTTATTATTTCTAAAAATAGGGCCAAAAATTTATGTATCACAGATTTTTGATAAAGTTAAAAATGGGCTCAAGGGGCACAAAAAATAGGGTTTTTTGGGAGAAAAAAATTTATAACTTCGTCAATTCTCAAGATATCAAATCCAATTAATTTTATCACGAATCTCCTTAACATTATCTACAACTTTTATATTCACAAGTTTTTGATAGGACCAATTCGTACCGCAAAAAAAAATTTTAAAAAAAAAAAGGGCGTTTGAAGAAAAAAATCCATAACTCCATCAATTCAAAAGATATAAAATCCCCATGAATTTATCATATATCTTCTTACTATTGTCTACAACATCTATATAGACAAGTTTTGGATAGGACCAATTCTTACAGCAAAAACAAATTAAAAATACATAGCGGTTGAAGAAAAAAATCATCTTAGTAAGGGTGTATTCAAATCCAAACTGCTTATTTTCTGACTCATTTTACAATTCATTTTTACTCTCAAAGGTTTCCAATTGGTACCTTTTCTTACTCAAACTATATAATGTACCGTAATGGTCAACTTTTTGATAGAGGCAGAATATATTTTAAAACATGCTGTCAAAGTGGGCCTTTTGAACCGAATTTCCCGAAGAGGATTGTGTTGGAAAAATCATCGTATTAAGGGAGTATTCAAATCCAAACTGCTTATTTTCTGACTCATTTTTAAATTCATTTTTGCTCTCAAACGCATCCAATTGGTAGATTCGCTTATTCAGAAACTATATAATGTACCGTAATGATCGATTTTTTGACAGAGACAGAATATATTTCAAAAAATAATCTCAAAGTGGGCATTTTGAACGGAATTTCCCGAAGCGATTGTGTTAGAAACGAAAAATATTGTCTTACTGAGAAAATAATTGTTTATATATCAAGTTTTAATTGTGTTTGTGAAATTAGTATACTTAACTTCGAAATCTACCTCTGCCTGTAGGCCGGGAGGGATTTTTTTTTTCACATCAAATACAAGATCTGTTAATGAAAACATGTTACAATTCAAATTATTAAAATGTTTCAATGATTAAATTATTTCATGCTGAACTAAAGCTTTATAAATAAAGCTTTGTTCATCAATTAAATATAAAATTTTACATGTATTTTTGATTAAAACTAGTGTCCTAACCTGCCCCACCATGTGGGACAGGTTGGGACATTTTAAAGGCTTTTTTGTTTTGTTTTCACTCTTTTCCTATGTGAGATATTAGATTATTATGAGGTTTATTTGATGCAAAAATGTGTATACTTTATGTCTAATTGGTTCTAAAATAAGAATAATATTAATAAAAATTAGAAAAAATATTTACTGAAAAACGTCCCAAGGTGGCCCCACCTTCCCCTAAATATATTTAAAAAACAGAAATAATGATAATAAATGTTTCAGTCCTAATTAAATCAAGATAAATAGATTTATTCTGTTTCTGCTAAATTTAATCTTTGTATAATTATATTCTATCAATTTAAAATAAAGAAAATTTAAACTACTCATTAGAAAATTGAAATATTTTTGGAAAGTTTTTTTTTTTTTTTTTTTAGTCTTTGTTTAATGTAATGAGAGGAAATAACATAAGTAGATTAAAACATTTCTATTTAAATGAAAAAAAAAAAAAAAAGGTTAAGATATACAACGAATACTACAATGCAATGAAACTAGCTATTTCAGTATCACAGCCCATAGAGTTAGATTTTATGCATGACTTTATAATGTGTTTGCAGATTTAAACACCTGGTACTCCTTTTTTACTTTTTCAAAATTCTTAAATTTGTGTACTCTTTCAGTTTATTTAAATTCCTTTCCTATTGTGTTACTTCTATTTTAAGTAAATTTTCTTGTGGAATGTTTAAGCTTACTACAATTAAATTCATCTATTTTTAAGTTATTATTTCTGGTCATGCATGAATCTAGCTCTATGAAAATTGTTGGGGTTGATCTGAGCAGATAAATTGAGAACCCTGTATTGCTTTGGTATTTTATTCCAACCTTAAAATTCATTAAGTGTGGCATTGTTTTTTTTTTTTTTTTTTTTTTTGGTTATGATTTTATATACAGGATTTAATTTAGGTGGAAATTTAACTGCTCAGAAAAAAGACTTCGAACACAGAAAATAAATAAATAAAAATATCTGTGAACATGAAAGACTTATTTTCTTGTTTCACCCATATGTCTAATTTCCTAGTAAGGATGGTTGAGCATGGTTCATGTATCCCCATTCTCAGTGGCTCAAGTATCCCCACTACTACCATTTTTGTTTATCAGACATTTACTAAGTAATGCATGCAGCTATTTGAATTATTTTAGATTCAAAATACAACTGAAATTATACTTATTAAATATATCTATATTGTTGCAGCTTAAAAAAAAACTTTAATTACAAAATAATATAAAAAACACTCACCTAAATATTTACTTAAGATAGGGAAAAAGCAACTATTAATCACCATACTTTCAAAATGGTTCCAAGATATACGATTTTTTTTTTTTTTTTACATGTGCAGAACTATAAATATATTATGCTGCTAATTTTAGAAAGAAAAATTAACCTACTGTAGAGAAAATAGGGGTGGCTCAATTATCACCTATGCAGCACTGTGCGAAAGGGGGGGCGAAGGGGGCGGGCACGGAAATTGAGGGGCGCCAAATTTATACTAACAACGTCTTTTTTCTTTTCTTTTCTTTTGTCCTCGCCAGGGTAGGAAATCAAAAGCATATCTGAAGCTTTTTATTGGTTCAATCCGCATTTTATTAGTTTTCCCGATTGGTCTATACAGTCATCTGTATTTCCCTTTACTTTCAACAGCGATAGACAACAGAGTGCTGCCACTATGACAAAATGTAATAAAAACTACAAAAAAAATTAATAACTCAGAAACAAATTGAGATACAGCTTTCAAACAGATTGCATTTTAGTACATTTTTTTCTCTATACAACGAGGAAAAAACCAATATTGTGGGATGTTTAGAAGTTTATGAATGAAATTTCATTTAAAATGGGTCGTCAGATTTCCAAGAAATCTGACGATGGAAAAGCCTTTTCCCGAACAGCCAATGAAATGCTTGGATAATACGTAAGTTTCAGGTGGATAATACGTAAGTGTCAGGACGATAATATGTAAGTTTCAGGAATTTTTACGCGTAATAACACTATTAATGGCGTACATAATGTAGGATCCACTCTGTGCTATTTTTTATGTCTTAAATTTTAGTCTTTGAAAAAATCATTTTCCAAATGGTCGTAATTTGTTAAATTGCTTTTTTGGATTTTTTTTCTCTCTCTGGAGACCGCTTGTTTCTAACCTAGTTGTTAAAGATTTTTACCTTGCCAATTTTCCCATTTTCAACAACCCAAATACTAACAACAGCTGAAAATGGCTAGAAAAAAAAGAGAGAAAGGTTCAGAAAAATCTGCAGTGATGAAACAGCACGGACCTCATTTTGCAGCAGCAAAAAGCCACTTTGGAGCATCAAAGTGTCATTTTGGTGTTCTATGACGAAATTTGCGCTTTTCCTGCGATTCTTTGACGAAATTCGCATTTATTCCGCGACTCTTTCACAAAATTCCTATTTTTTTTTTCGAAATCTTTTGACGGAATTTGCGGTTTTTCGCGATCTTTTGACAAAATTTGTGGTTTATTGAGACTTTTTGATGAAATTTGCAGTTTTTTCACAATCTTTTGACCCCGTTTTTTCGTTTTCTGTCGGAATTAGCAGTCCTTTGACAAAATTCGCGTGTGTTTCGTCATTTTTTGGCACAATTCGAGTGTTTTTTGCCAGCTTTTGATGAAATTTGCTGGGGTTTTTTGCGATATTTTAATGAAAATAGCATTTTTTCACAATCTTTTGACTGTATTTTGTTCGTTTTTTGACGAATATCCTTGGCAAAATTCATGGTTTTTTTTCCGTGATCCTTTGACAAGATTCGCGTGTTTTTCTCGATCTTTTGACGAAATTTGCGTTTTATTCGCGATCTTTTAACGAAATTTGCGTTTTTTCACGAACTTTTGATCTCGTTTTGTTCGCTTTTTGACAAAGTTAGCGCTCCTTTGACAAAATTCAGGGTTTTTTTCGCGATCCTTTGAGGAAATTCGCGTGTTATTCGTGATCTTTTGACGAAATTTGAGACCTTTTTATGAAATTTGCGGGATTTTTCTCTATCTTTTAAATAAATTAGCATTTTTTCACGATCTTTTGACCGTGTTTTGTTCGTTTTTTGACGAAATTAGCTGTCCTTTGACAAAATTCACGCATTTCTCCAGATCCCTTAACGAAATTCGCGTGTTGTTTTTTGCAATCTTTTCTGAAAATTTGCGTTTTTTTTTCGTGGTCTGATGAAATTTGCATTTTATTTGTGATCTTTTGACCGCATTTTCTTCGTTTTTTGACAAAATTAGCGATCTTTTGACAAAATTCATGTTTTCTTTGTCATCAATTGACAAACATCGCGTGTTTTTCGCGATCTTTTGACCAAACGCGAATGTTTTTCTCAATTTTTTGGCGAAATTCGGGTGGAAAATGACCGATTTTGCTCAAGAATTACTATAGAATTGGCGCAGTTGGGTGCAATTTTCTTGTAAAATAATCGTTTTGGCGCAGAAATGAGCAGCATTACCGATTTGGCGCAGCTGTTCCATCGCTGAATCTGTCCAAATCATCGCAATCCCTCTAACAGCTAACTGCAATTTTCTCATGTTTTAGTGGCTTGGAATTTCTGAATTATTATAAAATTAGACGTTTTAAAGTTTCAAAATAAATGCAAAATAATTATACAATAGACTTTATTTCTTTTATACACTTTTTCAATTTTGTGGCACCTGTCACAAACTGAAAGTGTGTGTCTGTGTGTGTGTGTGTTGGGGGGGGGGGGGGGGGCAAATTGAAACTTTGTCCCGGGCGCAGTTTTTTCTTCGCACGGCCCTGCACCTATGATTAAGTATCCCCACTCTCCCCTACTTTGTTTAATATAACAA
Organism: Maratus speciosus; assembly: GCA_963932465.1. NCBI lineage: Eukaryota > Metazoa > Arthropoda > Arachnida > Araneae > Salticidae > Maratus > Maratus speciosus. Next base: position 574,955,581 of record OZ010787.1, read on the forward strand.
AATTCTTATAAACTCAAGGCAAAGTTAACAAAGCTTTGAGGGAAAATATAATAATAATTTTTTGAGGAAGCATTCCACATCTTTAATTAAAATTTACAATCACATAATTAAAAAAAATGAATATTATTTGAAAATTTAAATATGCTGAGCAAACATATGTTTTTACTTTCCTTTCAGTTAATATTGTTTTGGATATTTTTGGTGGGAGCAAGTTTGAGTAGGAGGGGGCGGAGAGGGGGTACTTAGCATGCGCAATACTAATATTCATTTAATGATTTTTTTCCTAATTTCTATACATATTAATATTATACTTTGATATTTTGTCTTTGTGAATCGTATATACATTGCTGCATGTATGTTGTATCTATATTTAATATTGTATCCTTTGATTGAATACAGAATTAATGAAGATATCGTTACATGTATTGAAATTTGCAATTTTCAATATTTCTTAATAATGTTAATTTTATTAAAAGATGATCAAAATTAAATGAAATAACTTTCAAATTTTGAATTTATGGCCGCTAATTTGAGTTATTGGAAATCTTATATTATGCTTTTGTCAAATAAAGCTGTATTAAAAAACATTAGAAGTATTTTTTGTATAATTTATGTTCATTTTGCACTGTAGTTTAATTTCATTATATAAATACTTAAATACGTGCCAATATATTGAATAACTTCAATAATCGGAGATATTTTAATAAAATTCTCTTACAACTTTTTATTATTTTTTTTTGTTTTTGGCATTTTTAGGTGGAGAGGAGGAGAGGGGGGGGGGGGGGTACTACATTGAGAATTCAACAAATTTTCTTTGTTTTACCCAGTGAGAAATACCAATGGCTGTATCTATTATTGTTCATAAAAATAGGTCTAAAATCTCAACGAAATATCGAATTTTAAAGTGTTCAATAAATTTGTGGAATATTTTTAAATATATCATATAGAAAAATGAATGTGTAACTCAGACTAAAATCTTCACTGTCCATATTTTCTTTACCTGATGATTTGTAATAATATTTTTATCTATAAACAAACTTAAAAAAAAAAAAAAATACATATTGCAGTAATTAATTATAATCAATTGTGCTTTGATTTTTCAGTAGTAAATTAATGTTGCTTTACATAAACAAAAGAAAAAAATCACAAACACTGAATATTACGTAATTAAATTATGAAAACGAGTCAAACAAGTTGATTTAATAATTATTTGTTTAAAATTTAGGATGGTTAAGGTAAACATGAACATGTAATAAACATAATATAAAGTAAGGTGAAACATCAAAATCATTTTAGACAGCAAAATGACATTGAATCCCTTTTTATTGTCATATTTAAATTAAATTTTTATCAAACATTTTTTTAAATTTAGGCATTTATAAAAGTCGAAATTATTCAATTGAAACTTATTCCTTGATGGAATTCCCGGTTGCGTCGCTGTAATAACAAAAAAATTGTTCAATGTGATCTCGTGTATTTTAAAAACTGCAAAAGAAATTTAAGTACTAATATTTCCCTACTATCAAAAATAGCTGCTATAGGAGAACTTTCCGTTCCTACTGGCTCATAAATTTTGTCAACAGACAACTAAGACAAGTAAGAGGAGAGAGAGAAAAAAAATTGGTCATTCTCATATATGAAAGTCAACAATTTCAACAATTACTCAAGTTAAACATTTTCAAGCAAAATAATACAAAAATAACATTTATGCATTCTACCCTTATTTAGAACAAAACCTACCTCCTGTTAAAAACTAATTTAAGGGTCATTCCATGTCAAATCACCCAGAATTTTCTAAAAATGACACTCACCATCTTCTATTTTCATAAACTTTGGTGTATTTGTAGAATTTTTAATGCTGATTTCAAAAATGTCAATCATATTGAAATTGATCAAACGGTTTGTCAGATATGAGCCATTAAATGTCTTCCAAGATGGCTGATTTGCCGCCATTTTGAATGGCACATGTGACAACATAAAGGTCTATAACTTCTTTCAGGTTTAAGCTAGAACTTTCAAATTTTTTTTGTTCTGTTCAGAATAAAGTAAACTTTCATCTAAACAGATTTTTGTGCAATTTATTCCATTAAAATGCTGTCAGAAAATGACTTTTTGTCATTTTTTAAATTAAAAAAAGGCGTAACTTTAATGGCTGATTTCCCCCATTGTTCCCCCTTCAATTTTCATCTAATTGCATAAATAGGCAGCTCAAAGTATGTTTTGATGCCTGATAAGAAAATTTTAATGGGCAGTTCGCAGGTGTTTTGTTTAAAGAAGAATTTCAATTTTACTGACCTTCCATAAGTAACGGAAAGTACAAGATAATGTTGATATTTCTTTTATTACCAGAAATATCATACATATTTACATCTAAAAGTTTGATAAGGCTTTATCTTACATAAACATATATTTTTTAATATGGCTATAAAGAAGGGGAATCCCACAGGAATAAATAGGAATGCTAATAATGAATTCCTGCAAGACATAGAAGTATTTTACTAACAAATTGAAATCTATTGCAAAGTTTCAGTAAATTATAAGTAAAAAAGAAATAATGGGAAAAATTCTACCAATAGTCACATTTTATAGCAAAATCATACTTGTATATAATACAAAATATAAAAAAAAAAACATTAAGTAAATATTATCGTACTTTAAAATTATGCAAAATAACATTTAGCACATACACAGTAAAAATGCTATTGAAAACATATCTACATCAATAACAATTAAAAATAAAGATATTAATAAAATTTGTTCTCTTTATATTTCGATTTTATTTCCTTCTAATTTTATGTTTTGCACACTTGGTGCTTATTAAAGCACTAAATGCATCACAAATTTTATATATTCTACCATTTGTAGTATGTACCATTTGTCACATGCACAAAGGATATGACCAAAAGGCACAATACAACTGTCATTTTCTGTCCAATAATACGAAGGTGATGGGCCATTGTGGATGCATGAATTTAACAGTTGCATCTCCTTTTTTGTGGACTTTTGGCACTAAGCCAATATACCAATTCCATACAGGCTACATAACTTTTAAGAGATGGAACATGCAAAGTCTCTTTAATATTCCTATCAAAAGATAAACAAACAAACATTTTCATCAGTATTTATTCTTTTTCCACTTATTAATAAGTTTTCTGTAGATCCATAATAATGCATACTGCATGTTCCAGGAATTGTCGTAGCAAGTTGCATCCAATGAGACATGTTGTTACACAGTTTTAACATGTCACTTTTTGTGATGGTAAAAGATGTTATATACCATCTATGTTTTGTTTGCAATATTCATACATCATAGCCACATTTGCAATTTGATCATGCAACGGCCTTTGCAGACTTGCTTTTGTCACAAGTCTTTTAACAGTCCCCCCATCACAAACAGATTTTCCATGACTTGTAGCAAAAAAGCTCCATTTTGCTTTTATTCTACCAAAATCATGTTCATGGGTTCAAAAATGTTTTTCAATTTTAATATATTGGGCAGCAGAGCCACCAGTAAAATATTCTACATTTGTAGCTAAGATATACTACTTATTATTTAAATGTTGCATGATTAATTTTTGAGTCTGATAAACCATTGGTACATCATGGTCCATATCTGAAAGCATGCAAAGGCTTTCACTTTTTAAGCTGCTTCCATTTTTTGCTTCACATAGAATGCAACTGTATGTAAAGTACAGCAACCAGGCGTCCTATGGTAACTGTTGCGTTTCATCTTGCAATACAAAAGAAAAGTTCTCACTAAAATCCATTTGTATGATAGCCTCATGACTAGTAAGATCTTTTTTTCAAATAAGTGCTTTGGGACTTGGATATGTGTGTATGGGGTATGAGCTTTTCCATCTTTTTAAAGAATAAGATAGATGAAATCGTACAGAGTAGATGTATGTGATGTTAATCATACTCTGTCAGTTGATACCCACTTCCCAGTAGCAGAAAGTTATTGTGTCTGCGACAGCAATTTAGTGGGATGAAAATTGTCTGCGGGAGTAGCATGTTACATTTTCTTATTTACAAACATTATGAGTGTTAAAATAAACTGCGTTCTTACTGATTAATACCAGGGGTGATTCTGAGTAAAAAAAGATTCTGAAATTCACAGCAAAATTTCCGAAAGGTTACAACAGGGGGGGAAGGGGGCAGGGAGCGAAAATCCACTACCGGCACTAATTATATGTTCTAATTATATAACTCATTGCGATGGTGGATAGCTTGAGGATTATTTAAATCACAATTTGGATTATTAATATTTAAACGAATATTGTACATTTTTTGTTTATCCATAACAAAACATCTAACTTAATACAACAAAGCAGCATCATTTATAGTTATAAGATCAAAAGAAAAACTTTAATCTTTTTAAACATTCAGCTTAATCTGGTTGGTTGAAAAAATCTCCTGGGAAGTATTTTTAGTCCGATTCGTTGAAAATCTCTTTCTGGTAAGTACATCTATCTGGTTGGTTGAAAAAACCCCTTCTGGCAAACCAAAGTGATATTATTGGTTAAAATTCTGTCTTCTGCAAAGTTCTCGTAATAAATTAACACAATCAGATCATTTTAGCAATTAATTAGAAATTTCATATTTTGTACAGCAATTTTCAATTTATAATTCAACAATAATTACAACTTTAATGTTATTTACATTTAAAAAATAAACCAAAGTGAAATAAAGTAATACTTTTTTTTAAACTAAATTTTAAATTTTTAAATCGCCTATTAAAAATTTTTTAACAGGTATCAAAACACACTTTGAGCTGCAATATTAATACAACAGAGTTAATTTTTTAACTAATTATATTTATTTTGAATGTAGATGTAGATATATTTTTAATAGTATTTTTACTGTGTATGTGCTAAATGTTATTTTGTATAATTTGGTGTACGATAATTTTTACAGGGACTACTTGCAGATACGCCCGGAGTCCGCCATCTTGGATTTGGTGCCTTTTTTGGCGATTTCGTGCTGGCGATGCTTTACTCCCGATGGGCATCCGACGATTGTAGTGTTTTGATAACCCTAAATTTTTACGTCACTTCCGCGATTATTCTCGAAGCGTTACTTGAATTTTGGAGGTTGTCCCGTCCAGATGTGCATTTGTTGTTCCGAGATTCTCAGCTACACGTGGTCAAGGTTGTATTGTTTCATATTGTTTTTTTCTTTTATTTGATTAAGAAACTTATATTTAATTAATTTTATCACATATTTATTGAATCAAGAAAAAAATTACATTTGTATCTCATTTTATTGCATATTTATTTAATCGAGACAAGGAAAAAATAATATTTGTATCTCATTTTATCCGCTATTTATTCGAGAAAAAAAATCATTTTTTTTTTGTGTATAATGTACAATACGGCTATTATAAATATATATTGCCTTTTTTTTTTTGGATAAATGTTCGTATTTTGCGTTCGGGCTAATCGCCGATTTTGAGTAATCGCCCGGAGATGTCCCCCTATTCTTATTATTATTAATAATAACGATTCGAGTGCTGTTTCCTGTTCAATTTGCATTGTTTTTTATTTAAAATTGTTGGATAAATGTTAATATTTTGCGTTTGGGCTAATCGCCGGTTTTGAGTAATCGCCCGGAGATGGATTTGAGTGCTTTTTCTGTTCAATTTGCATTGTATTTTATTTAACGATTCAAGTGTTGTTTTCTGTTCAATTTGCATTGTTTTTTATTTAAAATTGATGAATATATCTTAATATTTTGCGTTTGAAATTTTACGTTTTGGCTAATCGCAGATTTTGAGTAATCGCCCAGAGATGGTCCCTTATTTTTATTATTATAAATAACAAATCGAGTGCTATTTTTTGCATTATTTTTTTTATTTAAAATTGAATATTTGGTTTAATCTACTGTTTTAAAAGGGTCATTTATAGCGATTTTAGGCTTGAAAAACTGAAAATTCAGAGATTAAACACTTAAAGAAAAGCAAGATAAAAAGAAATATTTATGTAAATTACTGATTTCTGTTAAAAATTTATTTTTATTTTTGCTTTTCTTTAATTGTTTAATCTCTGAATTTTTCAAAGTTTTTTAAGCCTAAAGTCGCTATAAATTACTATTTGGCGACAATTGCTTGGCGCGAAAACGGGGTTTTTCACGCCAACATAAAAACAAGATGGCGGACTCCGGGCGTATTTGCAAGTAGTTCCTTTTTACATATTGTAAGGGTCAGGTGGGGTAAAGTGGTCATAATTCATAAAAAGGGCTAAAATCCCGACTAATATAGAAATTTGAATAATTTTCTTTTAATTTTAGATTTATTAAGTATTGATCAAAGTTTCTCACTCAAAAAAACATTTTTAGTAACATGTTTGAACCACGGAGCACTCATTTTGTCTGTCTTTATTACACCTTGTTCTTTTAACTCTTTAAATTAACTTTTCTGCTGCATTTTGTTTATTCCAAATTTTGTTATATTGGCAGTTCAGAAAGCTTTACACATATCTCAAGAACATATTTTCATTTATAGCTAAGTTATATTTATCACGGATTTTATTTCATAATAGTTTTAGTTACATGGGGTAAAGTGGTCATAAGGTTAGGCTTAACTTATAGATATTTGATCTGAGTTAAATTATTCATTATTTACAATGCCGGTTTATTAAATACTAATAATTATTAAAAACTAACTGCAAATAGTTATTATTTAATAATAGTTCATAATATAAGGGTTAAAGGGCCAAATCACAGTAAGTTGTTTTGTTGCAGAGGGGACATTTAATCATTCATTTCAACTAAATACATCAAAATAATTTTTTTTTCTCCAAGTTTGAATTTTTTTATGAGTGCATAAGATATGTTGAAAACATTCCAACATAAAAAATGAAACAAGTATTAAAAGTGAAAGAGAACAAAATTTTTTTCTTATTGTTGCGGAGGGGACAGGAAAATATTACAGTTTTAAAATTTTTAGTTTGCATCATTATTTTTCCTATGTATAATAAAGTATAGCACTAAAAGTAGTTTTTTATACTAAATTATGCTATTTAGCATTATAGTCATAAAATATTACACCTGAATTACAAAAAATTCACTGTCAACTATTTTTTAAAAAATTAGCACCATGTTGCGGAGGGGACTATTTCGAAGGGGACATTTTGGAATTTAGTTAAAATTAGGAACCTATTCATTATTGGGTATTTTTTAGCAATTGTATACGCTTCTTAGAAAAAAATTAAGCTTTTAAGGTCATTTCATGATAGTCATTAATATATATAATCAATTAATTTTCAACAATCAATGCTATAATTACTAAAACAATCTATTATTCTGTATGAAGTTCATACGGTTCATATGAACCGTACAGTGCTTCAGCAACTGAGCATTTTACAGGGAGTTTCTTTGTACTGCCTTCAAAGTTGATCCATTGATGATAACTAACTATCATCAAAGTCAGATTAAAATGTGTTTCAATAACTGCAACACCGCAGCCTGTACACTGACGATCAACACAGAGTTCTGTATGTTTACCTTCTTCACATAAAGTTAATTGCATTACTCTTTCACTTCTTTAACTTGCAGCACACAAGACTTGTTTTGGAAACCGTGAAGATTTAAGTTAATCTTTTCATGGTAAATACAATAGCATACTTCTTGGTGCTTTTGTGAAGCAAACAATACATGCTTAGGTCTTAACATTCAGAATTTAGTAATTCCAATACTTTGCTTAGCATAAGAAGTATACAATACAAAGAATATGCTTCATTTAAACACATTTCTAAAACTCTTTTTTGCTTACTTTCTTTAAGTTTACCTTTACGTATAAGGATGGAATCTTTGATGCCAGGTAACATTCGACTAATGTCATCACGCTAAAAAAAAGTTGTAATATTCGCAACAGTTTTTTCAGGAATGGCATCAGCTCGTCGCTTTCTTTCTTGAAATAAATTGCACCTTATAACAGAACATTGTGAAATTAGATCTATTTTCCTGTGTGGAGTTAAATTTTGAACAATTTTTTCAAGTACTGATACCTTCTTAGGAGATTCCTTTGTTAAACTCTTATTTGCCTTGGAAAGTGCTTTTCCTAAAGCTGAGGAATTCTTATAACCTGAGGATGATTGATTTTCTGGAGTAATATTGTTCCTTTTTTTGTTTGGCTTCCAGTTTGCTTTTCTTTTTCTTTCTTTCTCTTTATTATTTTTTTTCTTCTGCTATGTCCTTACTGCTTTTTCCATTTTAGCAACCTTTACTTTCCATTTCTCTCTTTCTTTCTTCTCTGTTTCATACAAAGCTGAATTTAACTTTATCCTCTCCCTCTATTCTCTTGATCTATTTTTGCCTTAGCTTGGCTATTTTTGCCTTATTTTTAGAAACTGATAAAATAAAATATATTTTTTAAATTTTCCTACCAATTAAGACAGATATTTTAGAATTACACTCAATTAGGCACTAGACTGATAATGCCAACAAACTGAGAATCACATGGTCAAAATACTGTGTTGTACAACCTAGTATATAAGTGTTAACACTTAACAAATGTAAAAAAAAGAAAAACATGCGCTTCAGTAGTATAGTACCATCTAGTAGTAACATTATAAAATAGAAGCTGTAGGAGAATTTTGTTGTTTCAGTGTAAACAATAAATATAAATGGAATAAAAAAAAAAATTGTCCCCTCCATCACAAAAATGTCCCCTCCAAAACATTTTTCTTTTGCTTTATATATATATTTAAATTGTTGAATTTGATACAAATTTGGAATTTATTTATTGCATTCTGCTAATACTTGATAAGTTTAAAGTCAAATGTTTTTCAAAATGTACTGACACTGAAAAAAATAAAAAATAATATTTAAAAATGTTTTGGAGGGGACAACCAAAATTTTCTATTTGTCTAAATTTATTAAATTTGTATTTTTTAATCAATTAAAGGCTTAAAATGTTTCAATGTGACACAAAAATGTGGGTTTAAAGCATTATTTAAAAAAAAGAAATGTATTTAAAATACTTATCCTTTAAATAGCATTTTTTAGTTTGTCCCCTCCGCAACACATTTTTCTTCTAAATCCAATTTTAACTATAAATTACTTTTATTGAAAAATGTTATAATTACTTTTGTTTACATTTTTCAGAAACTTCAATATCTGCAGATTTTAAAAATACAAAGTTTTATCAGTTTCAAAATAAAAAAAATTAAGATGACTTGGGACCAAATACTGTGGTTTGACCCTAAAAAAGGTTAGGTTTAATTTTTAACAGGTTCTGAATAGTGAATGAATTAACTAAGTGTAAACTCTAATTGCTTGCAAAGGTCACATCAACTAATTTAACAACCAACACATTAACTACTTTTTCTAATACCTATACTTGTATTATGTAAGAAAATGGTCCACAAGAAAGTCCTGAAAGAATTTTTAATGTTGATGAGGCTGAAATGGATATGGATAGCCAAAATAGTCCAGTTTAAAAAAAATTATGCAATGCATTACATAAAATTCAGAAACCAAAGGAAAAATAATGTTTAGTGTTCCTTTTGTTATATCAGCTAGTCGTTATTACATTCTACCATTCGTAGTTTATGAGTGAGTATATATGAATTATTGATAAAGGGTGGTCGTGCAGGAGCGTTGTATGAATCATGGAATCTGGCTAGATGCAAGATTCTGTACTTGAACCTTGGATGGATCCTTTTATTAAGTAGATAGTACACCGAAAGCTTATCCTTTTATTTATGATTGTGATGGACATAAATGAATTATGATGCTGAGAAAAAAAGCTGTCGACAATCACATTATAATACTCTGCCTGTTACCTCATACTAGTCATAGTCTACAACCATTAGATCTAGGTGTATTTTCCCCCATTAAAAAAAGCCTGGAAAGGAATTTTAAAGAAACAGTACCAAGAAAGCAGACTGCAAAATATGTAAAAAAATTAAAATAAGCTACATTGGCAACATTATCTACACTCATTTCAGATGTGAATAGAATTGTTAGACATAGTTTTAAAGGAAAAGAAAATGTGTCCAGTCCAAGATCGGGGTAGTATTGACAGAAAAAAACACTTGCATTATATCTGCAAAAATAACAAGAGGAATGAGATACTTAAAAGTTGCATAAATTTCCAAGAGGAAAAAAACAACAACAAAAAAAAAATCCCTAATCAACATTCTCTTTTGAATCCATTTATAATCGCTAAAGATGACATCTCAAACCATATCTATAGGACCTTGAGTGTTGCTAATATATGAAATGAAGAAATCAATAAAGCAATTTATTGGGAAAAAACCTGATTAGTTTTCTTAAAGTATGTTAAAAAAATCTAAATTTGGCAAATCATACTTTTCCAGAATCACATGTGATCAAAATCATTGAAGAACCAAATTTTAACAACAAACGATTTTAACATTACAAATTTACACTTTAATAAAATAAAATGGCAGATAACTTATTATAAAGGTTGTTTAAAATGTTTGTAAATAATAAAATGTCACTTTTTATTCATTAGCTTATTTTTTTATTACACTTTTTCAATGTGACCACTTTACCCCATGCACTACTCACTTTACCCCACCCCCTGGGGTAAAGTGGTCATAAAAACATGCCTGAAAAAATATGTTATAAAAAGGTGTTATTCCCCAAAAATATTTCTGAAATGGATATGGATGTACTCTAGAGTAATGTAATGTAAAATAACACCCAAAATTTTAGAAAACATCACAGAATTTCTGATGTTTATATCCTCTGAAAGTTTGAAAAGCCTGTTTTTATGACCACTTTCCCCCACCTGACCCTATTTAGTTAACAATTGTAATTCTATCATTTTGCATAACATGCAAGTATGATTTTGCTATAAAATGTGACAGTTTGTAGAATTTTTTTCCATCATATCTTTTTTATTTAAAATTTACTGAAACTTTGCAATAGATTTCAATGTGTCATGAAAATACTTCTATGTCTTGCAGGAATTCATTATTAGCATTCCTATTTATAATTCCTGAGGCATTCCCCTTCTTTTTAGCCACATTAAAAATATATATATATATGTTTATGAAAGATAAAACCTTACCAAACTTTTAGATGTAAATATGTATGATACTTCTGGGTACTTTCCGTTACTTATGGAAGTCGGTAAAATTTAAATTCTTCTTTAAACAAAAAACCTACAAACTGCCCATTAAAATTTTTTTATCAGGCATCAAAACACACTTTGAGCTGTCTATTTATGCAATTAGATGAAAATTGAAGGGGGAACAATGGGAGAAATCAGCCATTGAAGTTATACCTTTTTTTAATAAAAAAAAATGGCAAAAAGTCATTTTCTGACAGCATTTTAATGGAATAAATTGCACAAAAATCTGTTTAGATGAAAGTTTACTTTATTCTGAACAGAACAAAAAAAATTTGAAAGTTCTAGCTTAAACCTGAAAGAAGTTATAGACCTTTATGTTGTCACACGTGCCATTCAAAATGGCGGCAAATCGGCCATCTTGGAAGACATTTAATGGCTCATATCTGACAAACCGTTTGATCAATTTCAATACGATTGACATTTTTGGAATCAGCATTAAAAACTCTGCAAATTCACTGACTTTTATCAAAATTGGTGATGGTGGGTGCCATGCCCTGGGTGATTTGACATGGAATGACCCTTAATTGACAATTTAGTTTCTGAAGTAAACAATGCACAGTCTAATTTACTCATAATAGTCTCCTTAGCAGAAATAGAAATTTCATTTTAATGGATTGCATAGTTATTTTCATGCATTAACATTTAAAATATTCAAATTAAACACCACTCATTTCATGAGATTATAAAGATCTAATTTTCCCCTCTATATAACAAAATTAAAACCTTTACTGAAACAATTACTTTTTTTCTATTTAATATAATATAAAAATTCATGGAAAATATTTTTAAAGGAATAAATCATTAAAAAATATATCTATATAAAGCATTGTTCTCTCCATGGGTGCAAGAAGTCCATCCAAGCCAAGACTGAAAACATTCCTGAGTATTAGGTTTAACTAAAGAAGATAGGCTAGAAGATTTTCAATTTCTTAAATTATAGCTAAAAATTGATCTTTTACAAGAAAGAAAGTTATTAAAAGTTTTTGCTTGTAAAATTACTATTATTTCATTTTAAAAAATACTATTATTACTACTAATAATGGATGGATCAAAAAATGGAAAAAACAATTCGCTATGGAAAAAACAAATCGCTGCCATGGAAAGGCTTTTTAATTTTATATCTTTCCGTTAAAAAATGAATGTGTAAATGTGTCAAAACGTTTTGCGCTTGTTGGGCGGAGCAGTTAAGAACAGCCTTAATAAGAAGCCTGTAAATAGATAAATAAATTTAAATGCACTTACCGGTGAAAGGATATTCCAGGTTTCTTCTTTTTCCAAAATCAGAAACAATTCAGTGGTGCGTATTGCTTCTTCAATTAGAAAACAACAGCAAATTAATAATTAAAACCCAAGCCAACCCTTTGTTGCACGGAGTACAGAAGAAAATACAGACGCGGATTACAGTGCCACACCCAGTGCCGCCAGTGAATCTAATCAGAAGTAGAAGTGCAGTTCACGCCGCGCGCGCGCTCAGAAATTTTTGCCATGGAGTAAGTTTTATCGAAGAAAGGAATTTTCAAATAATTGAATTATTTCATTATTTTTATGGTTCAAATCAGGAAAAACCAATGACTAAATTTCTTTATCCTTCCAAAACATGGTTTTCGTAACAGGAATACATGCCTCAGATAAAATTCAAAATATTCGGGAAAAGCGTCACGCGAGGTAGTACTTGCACACGAATCGTAATATGTACAACTATCCAGTCAACCAATCATTGTTTATTTATGTTTTGTTTTGGGAGTGTCTACGCCGAGGTCTACGCTGCCGGCTAGCAGACGGAAGCGGAAAACACAGCTCTAAATCGACGGCTGGTTGCGCATGTTTAGTAAGCGCCCGTATCCCCGCCTTTTTGCCCGCGTCGCGTCATTTCATATTCAATGTGTTTCTCGGCTTCTTGATGTGTCGTCGTCTGAGCGTGTGGAAAGAATATTGGATGTAAAAGAAGAAAAATACAATAAGTAAGTGTCTCTTTTATATTGTTTTCTGTTTAAATGATATTTTGATAAATCCTGTTATTGGGACTGTTTATGCCCAGTGTTATTTTATTTTGTTTTGATTTTAATATAATTAGGGAAAATACGTATTAAATTACTTTTATTTCAAAGAAAATCAGTGTTGCTGAAATCTGTAAGGTCGCTTTTTTCTCTCCACAAGAAAAATAAATTAGTTACATGCTTAAGTTAATTCACTCAGTGTTATTTTATATTGATTTTAATATAATTAATATGTATTATGTGTGGTAGGAAGCAAAATACCTATTAAATTACTTATTTAAAAGAAAATCGTTCTTGCTGAAATCTGTAAGGTCGCTTTCCCCCTTCCCAAGAAAAAAAATTAGCTACATGCTTAATTCATTTATTTTGAAAGTTAGCTGACCAAAATTGCAATAATCAGCAGTTCAATAGTAATTTAAAACACTTTATTATTTCTTTTCACCTCTGTGCTTCAATTAAAATTTATCGCTTCAAAAAAAAAAAAAAAAAAAAATCAAGTATATAGTAGTTAATTGCTGTATTTGGGAAATTGAGAATATATGAAGTTCCTTATTAACATAACAAAATCTAGAAGAAGAATCTCTACTGGTATACTACTGTATATCTTACACTACATAACCATAATATAGTTAAAATTGATTTTCTTTTTTGTTTTTCTCTCCTCTAATAGGACAATTTTGAGAGCTTTTATTGATCTTAAGTACTTTGACATCTTGCAGAAGATCGAAGTGAGGTAAAAAAGATTCATTTCACCTAAGAGACTACTGTCTGAAATTGAGAAAAAGTTCAGAGCTTGAGTGCAGATTACCTGAAGTTATTTAAGATAGAGAAAAAGCTCAGAGCTTGAGTGCAGATTACCTGAAATTATTGAAGATTGCGAAAAAGCTCAGAACTTGTGTGCAGATTACCTGAAGTTATTGAAGATTGAGAAAAAGCTCAGAGCTTGAGTGCAGATTACCCGAAGTTATTGGTAAAATCATCTGATATTAAGAGCAATAGCCTGGTGAAAATCTCTAGTGCACAGTGCTCTCCCTTGTAAAAGGTGGCCGTGCACTAGGGAAACTTTCCCGGATAATTTGCTTTTAAAAGAATTTGGAAGAAGCAGTAAGTAATTTTATTTTCTATCTCTTAAACTGTTTTTTGAAATAAGTACCCCCCTCCCCCCTTAAATTCTTAATTCCTTATTTTTACTGACCTTTTTTTTTTTTTTCCCTGAAGATCTTTTTCTCTTTCAGGAAAACATTCAAAATTTTCTAATGTTCATTCCAATGATTTTTTTTTTTCCTTTTATCTCCAATTTGAAACTACGTGAAAACATTAACTATGAAAATAGGTAATAAAATGCTATTTCTTTCATTAAAAGTTATTGCAAAATTATATCGAATAATACCAATTAGTAGAAATGGTAAGGTTGGAAACAATAAAAAAAAAATATATTTATTTAGATTTTTCCTCCAGATATTTTCAAAGGGGTGCTTCCCTCACCTGTCTGTTTTAGTTTACAAAGTATTGCCCCTCATTAAAAAAAAATTACTACCCTTCTTGCCTCTCAGTGTTAAAAAAAAAATGTGTGCTTTCTCCTTTTTGCATTAAAACATTTGCTTGCATAGTAAAAAATTCACTGAATATTCTCTTGGCCTTTTATGACAAACTGTGAGATCTTATAATTTTTTTTTTTTGGGGGGGGGGAGGGGGGGGGTCTCATTAAGGAGACAGTTTACCTTTTCAACAATTTTGTTTATTTTTAAAAAATATTGTGCAAATGGTGAACTCATTTCATTTTAATATAGAAAAAAAACATACAGTTTGAAAAAAATAATTTAACTGCATATTTAAGATTAAATTTTTTTAAAATCCCTACTACTTTTTTTTTTATCATTAAAATTTTTGCCCAATAAGATTTTCAAATGTATATTACACAAGACTGTATGGCATTTTAGATGTATCTAATATTACATTTATATTTAATATAATTTTTTTACTGATACATATAGTGTAAAATGATAAATTTAACACATCTACATATATTTTTATTTAAGAAAAAATAATAACAAAAAACCTGAAGGCTAATTCCATATGCAGATTTATTACACATATAATAAAGAACATGTACAAAAAAGTTTAAATCTCTTATCTGAAATACAAAAACAGCCTTAACAATTTTAAAACATGAAAGTGGAGAAAATATGAACATAAGAGAAAAAGCTGTTTAAAGTGTTCAGTTGTATGGGGAATTGCGCTGGTTGTATTAACAAAATTTACACTATCTCGCGATATAATTATTGTATGTGTAAAAATAAGGTGTCAAAATATTCACAATTAAATAGGTTTTCATTTAATTAAAAAATTGACCAATTTTGAAATTAACTGTCCCCTTAAAAATCAAAAGAATGAATTTGAAAATCAAAAAAGTTATCTTAATAATTTGAAAAGTTTCTTTAAGCATCTAAAACATACCCAAGAATCCAAAATGTACCATTTAGAATTTAAAAATTGTCCTTTTTAAACTTGGGGAAAACTCTGCATATTATAGCTATATACGGAATTTATGGAAAAATTTGGCTATTCAGGAATCTAGGAAAATGTTGTGCTCTTTTAAGGTCCTTTCACAATTTTTGTCATCTTAAAATAGGACTCTTCACCATTTACATTCATTCAAGGTTTGTTTTATTTTCTTTGGTAAATTTTACTCTCTTCTTTATCCAGAGGTTAGGAATGTTGGAGGGGTGTATGCGTTGGATAATAATAATGACTCAGATTCAATTTTTAGTTAGAGAACGCTCGTGTAAATCTTGCTTAGCAGAGAAAATATGTCATTTTCCCAAAATATTATATAGCATTTCAATTATTTACAGTAATGCAGCCAAAGAAGGTCATTGATCTTCAGTAAAAAAGTTAGGAATAGTGACAGATGTGAGATGCATGCTTTGCTACAAATTTTCTACTCTTTCTTATATTTTATATTGAAGAGTTTCTATTTTGAAGTCTTGAAAAAAACTATTACTAGTCTGTTTTACTATTTATCATTACAGGGACGAGTGTAGCTTCAAAAAAAAGTCGCCAAATAGGGCGATAAGGTCTTGGGGATGGTCAGAGTGATAAATTACGGTGATTGGTTTAATAACGCTAGCCTAGAGGTTTTGTGTTTCCTGAAAGGAGGAAGGGGGGTTCAGGTTTTGGGAGGGAGGTACAAAGGGCAGAAAGAAACGGAACGGTCTTTGGAAAAACCTCGGAATATCGGAGACTGTTGGTTAAACCTGATATTCTTTTCAGTACATACAAATTAGGTGTATGGGAAATCAATTAACTTGTTGATAAAAAGGTATTTCTCATTTAAGGCTCTCGGGAAAGAAAAGTCCACATTTAAAACAGAAAACTTTGACATATTCACTGGCTCATTTATAAACGTAAAAACATGGCAATATTAGCAATTCCCGCTAATAAGGACAAGGAGAATGGTACGTGAATTCTTTTGTGCAACTCTGTATATGAGGTATAGAATTTATATACAACAAGTAACATTCAAACAAGTTGGAAATTGTACGTCAAACGTGACAAATGAGGTACTATAACTAGTTTTATAAATATTCAGAACTTTGTGCAGTAGCTGTTGCACGCTCTTGCAAAAATGCCTGAATGCAAAATTTATTACCATTATATATATTAAATTCAATCTTATGGAAATAATGACCTCCATCTTAAATATGACATAATCACCATGACAATCTAGAATCATTACCTACCATGAGATATCGTTGAATTAGTTACGTATGATAGGATTTAATAGAATGAAGAAAACTTTTATTAATATATTTTTAAGATTGATTCGATTTTCATAAAATTTTAAATGACTAACGAAAATTCTACAACGAGTATATATGTTACATTTCAAACCATTCTGTTGGGTAGTTTTTGGCGCTGTTATACACGGACGGACCAGATAACGACTATAAGTGCTACGTATTTATATAATTACGAAATTGCCTCATAGACCATAATGTAATGGAATACTTTTGAGTGTCTCTGTAAATGAACTACGAACGCTACATACTTATTTTTAATACCGAACACGCATAATAAATCTCAATAACATATATCAATTACAGAGCAATTCAACGATATTAGCGCACGTTGGAGTTCGGACAGACAGACGGCTAACCAAACCGAAATCTTAAACACTATCAAATATGTTGGAAAATGCTAAAAACCCATAATAAGTTGAAATTTGACTTTCAGCAATTTATACCAATAAACGGAAGCATACTTGAATTCTTTTGTACAATCCTGTATTTTACATACTATCTTTAAATACACGCCCCTATTTAGCTAAAATTTGTTTAAGACTGAAACTTCTATAAACATATCCTAGTATACTTAATGTTGTTCTGCGTAATTCTTTTACAAACTGTTTTCTTTCACTGTTTAATTATAAAAGATCATCTACATATTAAAAAATGTATCGAATTATCCAGTGGTAATACCCATTTTTGAGCTTCTTTCGCCAAAGTAGCCCGTAAAAAGGCTCCGATTGCAGGGCTCTCAAATGGTCCCCCTTTTGCCCTAAAGTCCTCTTTTTGTAAAATGGTCCCCTTAGTCCCCTTTCTGTTGCTTACTGTGGAAAAATCGCCGCAAAGCTCTAAAAATCACAAAAGTTCAAATATTACGTTTTACTAAACAGCTAAACATTGTAACTGGAATTCTTTCATGGATGTCAAAAAATTGCCGCAGAGCAGAATGTGAAAAGATGTTAAAATAGGCATTGAAAATCTCGGTAGAAATCACTAAAAATTCAAAAGTTACAGAGGACAAAATTTTACTACATTAAGCTAGAAGTTTGAAACCGAATTTAAAAAAATCGCCACAGAATGTAAAAAAGAAAAAAAAATTTTCAAAAATTGCTACAGGAATTCAATTTTATTGAAAAAAGGACAAAATTTAATAAATTCTACGAAAAGATTGGAACTGGAATCCGTTTACGAATGTCAAAAAATCGCATAAAAAATTCAAAAGTTGCTGTTCGAATTCCGAATAAGCTTTATTGAAATGAGCACAACATTTATTAATTGGGCTAAAAAATTGAAACTATATCCCGTTTACTAGTGTGAAAAGTCACTGCATAAAAATTGAGAAATTCAGAAAATCAGAGAAGTCACAATGTACTATAATTAGGGCTAAAACATTGTATCCGGAATTTTTTCACAAATGACGGGAAGAAATTCTTGTGGGATGTGAAAAAAATTAATCTCTAACAATTCAAACCGGAGGCTGCAATCGTGGAAAGACAAAATTTACTACATTTGGGTTAAAAGTTTGTAACTGAATTTCTTTTATAAATGCCAACAAATCATTGCAAAATGATAAAAAACACTGTAATAATTGCGAAAATTTTAAAAACCACTGTGTACAAATTCCAAATAAACTTAATTGTAAAGAGGACAAAATTTACTACATTCTGCTAAAAAATTTAAACCAGATTCCTTTTTACAAATTTAGAAAAATCGCCGTAAAACATGAAAAAAGGCTAAAAATTACATTTAAAAAACTACGATGTAATTTCTTGAGCCAATTTTTGGCACATAGAAGCCAAAAATTAGAAACTTTAGACATACAGCTACCTTCCTTCCAAATCTTATAGCTCTATGCGCAGCGATATCGTCAACACATAGACAAACCTCTATCTTTATTAAATTAATTTTTAATAAAATTATTCAATTGGTAAGTAAATCATATCATTTGTAAATTTCCAAATGGGGGAAAGAAGTCCGGTCCAGGATTCGAATCAGGGATGTCTTGGCTGGAGCCACCAATGCTCTACCTACTGAGCCATCCCAGATGAGATGGAGGAATAATTCACCCAGCTAACCCTAATATTGCCATACTGTGATTTTTCGATGAACATTAATAGCTTATTTCAGCTTTTATTGGGTAGTACAAAGGAACTGGATTTTATGTTTGAGATTAATAATTAACAATATCTAATCAATAGTTAATCTAATTTTAATACTCAGCAGGAGGTACTGCTATAGTATGTTTTTTTAGCTCACAGGCTATCAAAACCTAAGAGCTAATATGCCTGTAGGTTCTGTATGTACGTACGTAACGTCATAACTCTTGATAGAAATAACCAATTTGCTTCAATTTTTTTTCTAGTTTCATTCTCATAAGGATCTCTTACATGGTCATAATAAATATTTTTTTTATCTATACATATCAACGTGTTTATTTTTCTACAGTCCATTTCATTCTTGGAATATATCTCCTAACATTTTAAACGAAAAAACGCTTTCTCATCTTAAAAAATTTCATAAGAAGAGACAAAAATTAACACATGAATGAAAAATATACAAGTTTACAAAATAATTTCAAAGTTTTCTAGATATATTCACAAAATAAAAAATTTTCAAAAGTAAAAAGAAAAAATTCCCAAATGAAAAAAAAAAAATAAAAAAAAATTACAACATAAGTTTTTTTTTTTTTTTTTCCAAATGTGATTTTTAGAAAAGTGAAAAAAAAATTGCAACTAGATTTTTTTTTTTCCAAAACTGAAAAAAAAATATTTTTACAAATTTTTTTTTCAAAAGTGAAAAAAAAAATTTTTACAAAAAAATTTTTTTTTACAAATGTGAAAAAAAAATTTACAACATAAAAAAATAATAAAAAAATTACAAAAAAATGCAAAAAAAAAATTGCAAAATGTTTTAAAAAATGTACAAAAAAGATATGAAAAAGTTTTAAAAAAAATGGTATTTTAAATATAAGTATAATGGTTGGTAACCATTATAATGCTATTTAAAATACCATTTTTTTGTTTCTTTTCAACTGTTAAATGAAATATATAAACTTATATTTTAGTTTGAACAATCATTACCTTAATGACTATTAATAATTAAGCGGAACAATGGAAAATATTGCTTTTTTAATGAAAAAGACGCATTTAAACGAACTCGGTTAACTTTACACTACTTTGAGATTTTATCGTGCTTTTTAGACGTTAGTTATGTAATATTTAATTCGTTAGACGACTATACCCCAAGATATATTCAATCTGATGGATGAAAATTCAGAAATCTTCGATGTGTAAGATGAAACATATGATAATTTGGTTAATAATATGGATAGAATAACTCAGACTAGTCATGTATACTATGTATCATAAAACTATAAAGACAGTATTTATGTTTTACGCAATTTGATGGATGATAATTCGGAAATCTTCGAAATGCAAGGTGAAACATAAGACAATTTGATTAATAATATGAGCAGAATAACCTAGACTAGTCTGAATTTCACTGAATCATAAAGTATAGAATATGATTAAATAATGTTTTGTGTGTAAAAATTAAGTTCGAATGTGATAAATTATGGAAATTGGTTTGTAAACTGTTATTTTTATGTGTACAATCACGAAAATATGTTTTTAAATGTGAAATTTCCAGTTATTGATAAGATTATTTTTTTGTTTAATTATGAATACTTCTTGAGGTGTATGTCATCAAAGTGTTAAAATCTTACAAATTCGATGTAAATTTGTTAAAATTATGTAATGTTAAAATATATAAGAGCAAGAATCGAGTTTGATGTAGATAAGTATTGCTGTAAAGGTCAATTCGTTGTTGAATTTGAAGAAATTGTGTTAAAACAGGGTTTTCTATAAGGAGTTGATGTAATTTTAGTTACAGTTCTTGGAAAATTAATTCAAAAGTAGTTATCTGCTATTTTTTAAAAGGTAATAGTTAAAAGATCTAAGTAATATTTGCTCTTACGTGTGAAAATTTCAAATAGTTTGGTTTGAAATATAGACTATTTGAAATATGAAATGTTTGAAAATTAAAGTTTGTGTTCATGTATACCCTGTATCATTAGAAAACTGTAAAGATAGCATTCATATTTGAAACAACTTGATGTGTGATCGTTCTGTGATTTAATAATTTTCTGATAAATGAAAAAAACAGTTTTTAAAAGTATGTAATGGTAAACTATATAGGAGCAAGAATCGAGTTTGATGTAGATAAGTATTGCAATAATTCAAAAATCTTCGATGCCCTTGTAGCGCAATTGGATAGCGCATATGGCTGTTAACCATGGGGTTGGCGGTTTGAATCCGTCCAAGGGCGAATTATTTTTTATTTATTTATTTATTTATTTTTTTACTTAGTAAGATTGGGGGTTTCAAGAATTCATTTGTTTTTCATTTGGAGGGAAAGTTATGCACTAAGCAATTATTTAATAACTTTTTTTTATTATGTTTAAGTTTTAATGTGCTGCTAATTCGTCTCGTTTCACCCAATGCTATAAAATTATAGGAGTTGCTCTTGTTTTTTAACTCATAGGATTGGTTTAAAAAGTGAAAATCGGTGAATTTCGTTAAATCTGAAAGTACTGGATTTGATTAAATAATGCTTTGTGTATAAAAATTAAGCTTGAATGTAGAAAAATTTAGTTAAATGTAATAAAAATAAGAATATTAGTTTGTAAACTCGTATTTTTATGCACATTCATGAAAATATTTTTAAAATGTGAAATTTTCAGTTATTGATTAGATTAAAATGAATTTATTTTGTTTAGTAATGAGTATTTCTTGAAGTGTGTCTCGTTGAAAGGTTAAAATTCTACATAGGTAGCATCTAAAAGGAGGATAAAATCTCAAACTAGTGTAAAAGTTAATCAAATTCGTTTAAATTTGTCTTTTATGATTAAAAAATAATATTTTCCCTAGTTATTTGTTCAATTATTAAAATTCATTAAGGTAATGGTTTTCAAAAACTGAAATAAATGTTTAAATTTCCCTTTTAAGTTGAAATCCTCGTATCTTTCCTCTTTTATGCTGATATTCTGATCTTTTTCCTTAAAAAATGATACTTTCCATTGTTTTACTTAATTATTAATATTCATTAAGATGCTGTTCATTCAAAATTCGGATATATGTACAAAATCTCGAATGTGTCATCAATGATTAAATGAACTCATAAAACAATTTTACTCATTTACAGTTTCCAACTAGTGTAAGAGTCAATCAAATTTGTTTAAATTTGTCTTCTTTCATTAAAATATAATATTTTCCTTTGTTATTTTTTTACTTATAAAAATTCATTAAGGTTATGGTTGTTCAAAACTAAAATAAATGTTTACATCTTTCAGGTAACAGTTGTAAAGAATTCAGTCTCCTTTTACCTAAAAATTGATATTTTTCTTGAACGGAAACATTTTCTGTTATGCTTTGTAGTTTACCAGGTGCAGTAAACACGAACTAAAAATTGGTTCGAATATGACGTCAGAGAAGGTTTGTGATCCCTTCCCAAGTTTGAAGAATGCTAAGGGTAGCGTGCAGTGAATGGGATCTTGAATTATTATCTTATTACTAGCCCTATCGAAAAAATTCTGTTGAATCTGCTAAAATTAAGGAAATTAGTTTGAATATATCTTGGGGTATAGTCGTCTAACGAATTAAATATTACATAACTAACGTCTAAAAAGCACGATAAAATCTCAAAGTAGTGTAAAGTTAACCGAGTTCGTTTAAATGCGTCTTTTTCATTAAAAAAGCAATATTTTCCATTGTTCCGCTTAATTATTAATAGTCATTAAGGTAATGATTGTTCAAACTAAAATGTAAGTTTATATATTTCATTTAACAGTTGAAAAGAAACATAAAAATTGATATTTTTCTTGGATGTAAACATTTTCTGATATACTTTTGTGACGTCAAAACTCTATTGTTGCGGTCCCCAAGTTTAGGGAATGTGAGCGGTTGACGATAGTGAATAGGGGTTGAAATTATTTTTTCTTATACCAGACTTGTTGAAAATATTCTGTTGAATCTTCTAAAAATTAAGGAAATTAGCTTGTAAACTCTTATTTTTATATGTACAATCATGAATATATATATATATATATATATTTAATGATAAATTTCCAGTTATTGTTTAAGCTGAAAATTGAATTTATTTTGATTAATTAATATATATCTTAGGACGTATTTGTCTAAGGTTTTAAATCTTACATAACTAGTGTTTAAATGTCTGTTAAAATCTCAAACTAGTATAAAAGTTAATAAAATTCATCTTTTTATTCCATATTAACTTTTGTTATTTGTTCAGTTAATCAAAATTAATTAAGGTGAGGGTTGTTCTCAAACTGAAATAAATGTATGTTTAAATTTCCATTTTAAGACGATATTCTCATTTTATGGTTGGAAAAAGTAAATAAATAAATAAATAAATCTGCTTTTTCCATTAAAATTTATAATTTTTTGTTATTTTGCATAATTAATAATACTCATTAAGGTAAAGATTGTTCAAAATTCAAATATATGTTTAACTTTCTCCATTTAAGTTGATATTCTGATCTTGTAGTTGAAAATAATCTACAGAAATCGGCTTTTTTCCTTTAAAATTGTTATTTTTCATTGTTTTGCTTAATTAATAATGCTCATTAAGGTAAAGATTCTTCAAAACTCAAATGTACGCGTTTAACTTTCCCCATTTAAGAGTATATTCTGATCTTGTACTTGAAAAAATTCAGCTTTTTTTCATTAAAAATTGATATTTTTCATTGTTTTACTTAATTAATAATGCTCATTAAGATGTTAATCATCCAAAATTCAAATATATGTTTAACTTTCACCATTTAAGTTGATATTCTGATCTTTCAGTTGAAAGAAAATCTACAGAAATCAGCTTTTTTCTTTAAAATTGTTATTTTCCATTATCTTGCTTAATTAATAATACTCATTAAGGTAAAGGTTGTTCAAAATTCAAATGTAAATTTAATCTTCATGTTATAGTATGATAATCTAGTCGATCTAACGTTCAACTCTCATGTTATAGCAGAAAAATACTCTAAAAACGCCATTTTTCCCGCTAGGTGGCGGTGGCGGAGGGGGTACCAGAAGTGGTGTCGGAGGGGGTGCGGGACCGGAGGAGGTGTCGGAGGGGGTGCACCTGCGGACTGCACCCCAGCAACCCCTCCTGTCCCCGGAGCCCCCTTTTCCTACTACTGTTCTTATTTTTTTTTTTTTTTTCGAATCGACTTAGAGTAGAAATGGAAATAAGATGGTAAACTAATATTATAACATAGAGGGGTAGGTTTTTTTCGAAAGCGAGTTTGAGAGGGCTAAATTTTTAGGGTGGCTTAATTTTTTTTCAATTGTTTGAAGAGGTTGATAAGACCATCACCCCTTTTACTGAAGAAAATGTTTGATGTTGTCATCTTTAGGATATAGTTCAAACGTTTGAATGCGCATTGCACCCGTGGCCGTTCAACCGGATTGAAATCGTCTTCTTAGAGGAGAGTTTTTAAATTTTTGAATAAAAATTTAAGATTCTGATTTATACTAGAATTTCTTCAACGTATACAATTTTTAGTTTAACATTTAACTGTTTATATCGATTTTGCGCACTAGATTATGATTATTTTACCAAGCCTTGGTTACAAACCCACGAACTACGATTCAAGTTTCATTTTTTTTTTTAATTCAGATGCTATCCATTGTCCAGACGGCGCCCCAACATGTACTAGCATACTTATGAACACTATCTTTTACAAATACTTCCCTTCCCTCCCCCTTTTGATGTTTTGGAAGTTTATACAATTTCTGTTTCACATTGAAATAGAAGGACTGCTTAAAATTAATTTTATATACATTTTTAGTAAGCGATTTATATTTTTTGATCGATTACAAGGCTACCAAACGATTTAAATTAAACATTGCTGCTACTAGCATTAATCGTGTTATCTAATTTAAGAATTGTACTTTACTATGCATTTCATTTGATTGTCTGAAATTTGAAATAGATTTTCTTCATCGCCTTATAAACAATTACTATTTTTCACAAACATTCGATAACTAATCAGCTTTTTACCGGAAAATAGCTAATATGTAAATAATGATAACCATTGATCTTAGAAGCGATTAGTTCACTTTTATATAAATTTAAATTTTCAGAAAAAGGATTTATTTAACACGTTCACGCCGGCACGGTGGGTCACACTCGACTGTCACAGAGTTGTCAAGTCTCCGGCTTTTTACACACCACTATTATTTTAGAGAAAATGTTGTTCTTTTAAATCGCTCAATTGTTCTAATTAAATAAAATAACATTTTCTTTATTAAAATACTGGTATCCTAAAAACCGGAGACTTGGCAGCTGTGAGACAGTCGAGTGTGACCCACCGCGCCGGCGTGAACGTGTTAATATTTCAATTAACTACGTACATTATTTTTCAACATACCGCAGTAATTTAAGCATATTATTTAATTTCTACCCTACATATTTTTTAAAAGTAATATAAACATCGAAGAAATATCTCTTATTTTAATTAACTTTTGATTGCTAACCATTTTGCTTTTTTTTTTTTTTTAAATAAGTCCTTTGCGAAGTTTGCTAACATTAGTTAAACACCAGCAAAAGAAAGTATAATATATTTGTGAGATTTTTTATTTATTAATTATTTAAGTTAAATCATCTCATAGTTTGTTATTGGGGTAGGTAATTATTTGATGATTCTACATTAGTTCTAATGAATTTTAAAACTACTGCTACACTTCATCTCATTCTTTTGAAGAGTTTAATAAATTTACTATGAATTTAATCATAGGTTTAACATATATTTCCCTGAAATAATAAAATTAATTTGTAAAACCTTAGATTGAGACATTACATAAGTACCTTTTCATTTTTGATTGACTCACTTCCCGTGAATTTTATACACATACTTTTTTACGTCACATGTTTTTCTGTAATTTTTGCACCAATCATATTACATGATATGCACCATCATTAAAATTTTTCAACGTGCGCCCCCTATGATTATATAAAATTGAATAGAACCAGACTTTCTCATTAGTGTTTGCTTTTCTTTGAACATGTGAAAACGTTATTTTCACTTAGGATAATATGGGTAGTTATCTTGATGGACATTCTACTATGTTAAGCGATGATGTAACAAGTTTGAATAGTCAAAATTTTCATCAAGATTTAATGATCAAGACATAGGATTAACAGCACGACCTAAAGTAGAACCCGTTTCAGATAAGGAAGCGTAATCCTCCTCATCAGAACTGAAGAAACAGAAGCAACCTTATATGTGTACTATTTGCAGCAAATCTTTTTTACGAAAGGTAATTTTAAACAACATTTGATGATTCATTCAGAAGAAAGACCATTTGTATGTGACATATGACAAAAAACATTCTCTAGAAATGCTATTTTGAATCGTCGTAAATTATCTTATTTAAAGATACCTCCGCGACATAAATGTGATTCATGCGTTGAAGCGTTCTCGAGAGAGTATGACTTATTAAAACACATGAAGATCGACAAGCCTTCCAGGCAGAATAAGTATATGCAGTGTAGTGAAATATTCAATCTCAACTATGATTTTTTGTATCATTCGAAAGCTTCACACAGAGTTCTATCCAAAATTGACAATTCATCATCTTTAAAAGATATGTTTTTTTAAAAGGTTAAGCATTTTAAAAGGCAAAATGCGTTAAGCATATTTAATAAAACTATAATCAACTCTAATGAGCAGAATGGTAGAGAATTTCACCCATTTTTTAATAGTGTTCAATCCAGGGGCGAAGCTACTGGGGGGGCGTAGGGGGGCGTCTCGCCCCCCCAATGTCGGCAACTGTGATCACAGTCGGCAAATTCTAGGTAGTCAGTATCGATCGATACAATTCTGACACAGTCGATTTTTTCCAATTTTCTACGTTTTTTCTTAAAACATACACTAAAAAACACCAATCCTTAGCATTTGTCTTAATTTCTTTCGAAAATCCGAAGTTTGCCCCTCCTTTTTTCGACTTCGCGCGACCGCTGAAAATAAATTGAGAAAGAACCAGGAGAGAGTAGTTTCTCAATATGCAAAGGGGTCTTTCTCAGAGTCCGCAGCGGTTTCATACGGTTCTGAACATCTAGATGATCGACTAGCACTGAAGATGATGACGACTTCGGTGAAGGCATTCATATTAATCGTGGTGTATTGAAACGTGCTGGACAATTGAATCATTCAGTCGATTGTTTAAACGATTGCAAGCCCATTATTGAAAAATTGACCCAATCTGATGAATTAAGTGTTTTCTTGTTACTTAAGGAGACCATAGATATAATTGAGAGGAAAAAGAAAATTGTTCGTCGTCAAATATTTATAGTAAAATCGTTAAAGAAATCGAGCAGAACCGTGGAAAGGTTAGCATTATTGAAAGTGGGAACGATTCCATCATCGAACATGACCCAGGGAAAAGGTCTAAAATGAAGTCAAACAATCAGAGACATATTTGGTCAGTTTAAGTCCGTATCAGTCAAAACTCAGCGTATATCCGATAAATGGTTCCATCCCGCAAGATAGACAGCGATATTTTAACACCACTTGTTACAAAAGAGCATCCGTTTTTGGAATATAGCACAGAACTCAATGCTATTTTTTTTGCCTATTTCATGAAGGGCCTAGAGAAAATACAAAATGCTTCACTTGAGAGTGGTGTAAACAAAGTACACAAAATGAAGAGCTTAAGGTAAAGAAAAAAACAGAAAGTTCGCACAACATTTCTCTTCCAACTCCCACCAAATTTTCTGTTTCCTATTTTGTCAGTTCATAATGACACATAATCCCTTACTAGACGAGAGCAAGCGCAAACAAATTATTCTGGAAGAGCAACAGCAACATCTTGCATTCAGCACTGAAATTGTAGCAATCTTGATGGACATTACGCAAATGCGGCGGAGACAAGGTCTAGTTGCGGAAGTGACAAAGATGAAAATGGAAACTTTTGGCTAATTGTGAAATTAATTTCCAGACATAACCCACAACTGAGGAAATGTTTGAGGACACACGTTTCAGGCCGAATCAAATAACTTACTTTTCCGCTTCATCCCAAAACGGAGATGATTGAATTTCTTGTTACAGAAGTGTGTAAAACGATATTCAGAGATATTCAAGAAGCATAATTTTATGGAATTATGGCAGATACGACTCCAGATGTTCGCAACATGATCGATCAGCTGTTGTGTTGAAATATGTCGACAAAGAGGGAAAACTCTGATCGGCTTTTGGAAGTTGTAAAAGAAATCTATAAAACCAATGCCGACCTTGCATGCTAGAAATCGCACATCCTTCCGAAGAATGAGCTCGAAATAGAACAGGTAGTTTTCCAGTCATACTGTTTTACAAACAGCATGTCTGGGGAATTCAACGGCACTTAGGACTAGGAGGCGTTTTCAGAAATTGTGGGTCAAATTGGGCAATATATTCCTTGTCAATGTCACAGACTCAACACTTTCGCTTCGCATATCTGCAATGCCAGAAATATTATAGGCGATGTTTTCGACGCGCTGGAAGATGTTTGTGTTTTTCACAGCAAGTAGTAAACGAAAGAAACCATTAGTAGACAAGCTCAAAAAAATAGAAAATGCTCTTCTACTGCGGAATCTTTCTAAAGCGAGATGGACTGCTCCAGCGGAAACATTGAAAGCGGTTTGGATCTCATATGAATGTATCCTACAAATTTTGAAATAGTTGATTCCTCTACTTCTGTTAACAAAGCAAAGATCAAGCCACGAGGTG
Organism: Maratus speciosus; assembly: GCA_963932465.1. Taxonomy (NCBI): domain Eukaryota; kingdom Metazoa; phylum Arthropoda; class Arachnida; order Araneae; family Salticidae; genus Maratus; species Maratus speciosus. Next base: position 574,984,246 of record OZ010787.1, read on the forward strand.
TAAGAAAGAAAATGTTATCGCTCGACTTCATTGCTTCACTGATGTTTCGCAAGGATGTTCAGTACAAGTGCAAGTTAGTTACTGAAAAAATGAAGTCGAAGACTCTTAAAATAAACGCTACGAAAATACCAAAGACATGAATCAAATCATTAGAAGCAATCAACAATGACAATGAAAATATGAATAGGGAAATATAGAGTGCAGTTCTCTATTAAACCAAGTAAGGTGTTGATCCATTAAATGAATTTGCTATGCATTATCGACGAAGATTGGCACCAAAGAAGTTAGACGGTAATTGAAACAACCTCTTTGATCCCGAACTTCTAATGTTCTAACGCATGGAATTTCAGAAGGTACTGGATACCCTTACAGGGATGATAGCTGAAAGTCTCAATTCTTTCATCAGCATAATCACACCACTGGATAAAATTATGTATCCTCCCATTACAAGAAAGAAATAAAAACTAAATCTGGTTAAGAAAGCAGAAAATTTCTTCATGAAACATTGGCAATTCCTGATATGGAAGCATTACACGCTGAGATGAAAGTTTTGTTAGACTTCTGCGCAGAGGCTGAAAGAATGGACGATATTTACATGAAAATAGAACCTTTGAGATACATTCTGCCGCTTCTGAACCACGTCAATCGTCTGGCTTTAACTTCTCCAGTCACAGTTGCCTCAAATGAAAGAACAATGTACAGAGGTGTGAAAATTATTAGAATAATTGTGAAATTTATAATAAAATCTTGTTATATTAAAGAAAAATAAATTATTTTAAAAATATTGATACATTTAATATTTAGTGTGCATCTCCTTGTTTTTTATTAAAGATTCGATACGTCTTGGCATACTTTGTATGAGTTTTTGGCAATTAATTTGTATTTCGTTGTCATGGTGCCATCTTTGGATGAGTCTTTCTATCAAACCAATCTTGTTTGTGATGCTAAATTTCTTTAATTTTTTCTTTGCAATGGCATCAAAGATTCTCTATAGGGATCACATCTGGACTGTTTCCAGGCCATGAAAGAGTTTTCTTTAATTAAAAATTAAAGAAATGCAACATCACAAACAAGAATGGTCTAATAGAAACACTCATCCAAATTTGGCATCATGACAATGAAATACAAATTAATTGCCAAAAAACAAAAACTCGTACAAAGTATGCCAAGACGCATCAAATTTTTAATAAAAAACAAGGGGATGCATACTAAATATTAAATTATCAATATTTTTTAAACAATGTATTATTTCTTTTGTATAACAAGATTTTAATGTAAATTTTACAATTATTCTAATAATTTTCACACCTCTGTAAATTAAAAATTGTGAAAAAAAAATCTAAGAACAACAATGACCAATCCACGTTTGAATACACTCATGATGCTTACGTTTGAGAAAGATATTTTGAAATACCTAGATTTGAGCACAGTCGTAAATAGATGGACTCGTCTAAAAAAATGGTGAGTTAAAATGCATGTTATGCAATGGATGAACAAAGATGTAATTAAAATAAGTTTTGATTTAATCATTTTTTATGTAAATATAAATAAGCTGATTCTGTATAAGTTCCAAGTATAGCATCGTACTGAAAACTTCAACTTGTTTAATTGATCCGAATTGCAGATTTCCATCTGCGCATTCAGTAAAAAATATCAAAATATTTTACGGGAATATTTACAACAATGTAACGTAACTGAAGGGGTGGTATGTCCATCTTTAAATCTATCTTATGTTCTCCTAAATATTCTAAAGTAAAGTCTATGAGTATTCAACGTTATAAAGTGAAAATTTTAATCTCGATGGGTTAATAATGTTGATTTTTATAGAGAACATACCGGGTTTACTAAAATGGATTGACTGATTTTAAAATTCAATAACTTGGTCATGGTGGCAGCTCTTTTAAAAAATTCTTGCAGGAGGGTTATGTAAGATGTCTGGAGTTTTTTTTTTTTATAGCGATTCTCAATTTTAGTTTAAAACAGCAGCTATACATGGCACTGCTAACAATAGGTGCTAAATCGGGGCCTGATTTTTTGTTTCTCTTCTCCTTCAGTATTGATGCGAAAGAAGGAGGTTAAATATATGGAGTGGTTCTCTGTCGCCAATGCAGTTGTGTTCTTAGGGGCCCACTGCATATATTTAATCTCCTTTTTTCACACCAATATTAAGAAAAGAGAGAGACCAAAAATCGGGCCCCTATTTAGCACCTATTGCTAGCAGCGCCATCTATCGCCTCTATTTTAAACTAAAATCGATAATCGCAGTAAAAAATTCTTGACATCTTGCATACCCTTCCTGCAAGAATTTAATTTTATAGCTGTCACCATTTGCAAGTTATTTTAAAATCAGTCGGATACCGGGTAGATGCATACATACAGACACAGAAATGTACTTTTAAAGATATATATATACATATTTAAGTTAGTCGGCAAAATCGTCATATACGCCCCCCTAATGAATTCTGCTTAAATACGCCCCTGGTTCAATCGGAAAATTGGGACAACGGATTGTGCGTTCTGGCGAGAAATCGCGGCAGTGTGTCGCAAAGTACAGCACTGGAAAAATTTGATGTTGAACTGAATCCCAAAGTATTGAGAGAATCATTGTTCTCGTGAACTTCAGTTTCTGAGTCAGATCGTGGTGAAATGGAGGATTGAAATTTATCTAGATCTGCAAGCGCTTAACCTCCTGAGACCCCGCCTCCATTCTATTGGACATTTTTATTTTTTATGCAAAATACTTAATTTCAGCTGGAACTTGTAAATCTTGCTGTCCATTATACTAGATAGTCTAGTGATGCTATCTGTATGCCGAAATAATAAAAAAATTGTAACAAAATATGTGTTTCAATCATTTGAAGGTGGCAGGCAACAAGAGAAACACTGTTGAAGATAAGCAGACAGTTTTAACGCTAATTTTATATATATTATTAAAGTATTTTGATATTAATGCTACGTACATCTAATGTTAAGTGTTGCATCAATGAAATGACGTTGCAGTTTAAGTAATCTAATGAATATTTTAGAAAATAAACAACTTTTTTTTAAATGTCCATTCTATTGGACATTGGGTCTTCATCAGTTATTTTTAATCATATTAGACTCTTTTTGTATACTGAAGAGAGACATTAGTTTTTACTTAAAAATCAACACAGTATTGAAACAAATAATACAGAAGTAGATAATATATATTCTTAAATAAATTTAAAAAAAATTAAATATTTTCATAGAAATGTATATTTTTACTGATAAAATTCTTGTTCTAAGTCAGTACATTGTTAAATTTTGGATTTCAGTGTTTTTTTTTTTTGGTGCAGAATTTGATAAATAAGGATAATTAACCTTTTATTATGTTTTATTCTTATCCATAACTATTTTTGGTATTATTTTTCTGTTAGTATACTATTTATAATTGAATTAATAAATTTCATCATATTTAATTAGCAAAATAACTTTAAGAAAATATAATTAAAGATAACTGTTTAAGATTCAAAATAAACTCATTTTGATTTAATTTAATTTTTTTTTTTTTTTTTTTTTTTGGCATTTACTTGCCAATTGTGGTAGCTGTGCCACTTCTTATTGTCATTATTCTAACAAACAAATTACTGGTGTTGAGAACAGTTAAAAAACAAAACAAAATATTTTTATTTTATTATTATTATTACTAAATTGATCAACACGTTTGTTGGTTAAAATACACTTTTTCTATTTGATAATGCAAAAATTGAATTTATGTGATATTTGGAAGTAACATGTAAACCATAAAAACACACTTCTGATGTCAACAGAGTTTGTAGTGAAAGAAGTAGGAACTTGATGCTACAAATCTGGTTTTTGAAGACTATGTAGCGATCTCATCTTACTTGATAAGTATAAAATAAAATAAGTAAGCATGTAAAATAAGTAAGCATGAAATGCAACTTGTATCTGTATAATCGTTTGTCTATAAAAAATAAATGCAAGCTTTTTATATTATTTTACTGTTCTTAAGTTGTTTATAATTAAATTAGTTAATTTAATCTAATTTAAAGAGAAATACAAAATTAAAGAAAATATAAATGAAGATAATAATTTAAGATTATAAATAAACTGCATTTTATTTCTTTTTAATTTCCTTTGGCATCCAAATGTCAAATGTGATAACCATGCCACTAACTTTATAATTTTCTTTAGAAAAAAACCTTTATTGATGTGATAGATTTTTTTAAATTCCTTTTGAAAAAACTATTTAAAAAGTCACTAAATAGACTTATACTTCAAATAAATTTCATCCAAAAATACTTTTTCTCTTTGATAAAGAAAAAAATTAAAATTTTGCAATATTTACAGGTGATGTATGAACTATAAAAACACATTTATAACGAAAGAAAATATAACTGAAGATAATAATTTAAGATTATAAATAAACTGCGTTTTATTTCTTTTTAATTTCCTTTAGGCATCCAAATGTCAATTGTGATAACCGTGCCACTAACTATTTATAATTTTATTTAGAAGAAAACTTTTACTGATGTGATAGTTTTTTTTATTTCTTTAAAAAAAAAAAAACTATTTAAAAATCGCTAAATTGATTTATACTTTTCAAATAAATCTCATCCAAAAATACTTTTTTTCTTCGATAATGAAAAAAGTATAATTGTGCAATATTTAAAGGTGATGTATGAACGATAAAAACACATTTATAATGAAAGAATGTTTTGCAATTAAGAATTTTTCATTCAGAATCATATAATCTCATAATATGGTTTTTACAGGACTAAGACCCAATGTCCATTATATTGGACACGCCAAAACTCTATATATTTTTTTCGTTTTAAAAATAAATGAATATATATATTTTTTTCTAGCCCCATAAAAAGCCTTAATCCTAAAAATGGTAAAATTTGCGCGAAAAATGCAAGCTTGGGTCTCAAGAGGTTAATAATGCGTCGGGAAATGTCGGCTTCGTTACCAGCTATGTTGTATGTCGAGGCATAGTAAATTTGCTATTGAAATGAGTTGGGCTAAGGGAATATCGGTAGCAGCTTCAGTTACTTTATTGTAAAATTCAATATCCCCTATTTTAAAATTAAAGCCTGTAAATTTCCTTATTTTTTTCTATTTCCTTTAATTTCATCAGAACTGAATACAAGTTTATGCAAGAGCTTAATTCTTTCGGCGCGAGCCGAATTAATCTGGGCCAGGACTGGATGTATCTCTTGTAAAAGCATGCTTAATTAAAGATAATAAAAGGCTTACTTCTAGTGGTGTTATCCTCTAAAAAATGAAGAATGCTAAATAAATCGACGTAGTCCACTGAGAGGGAAAAAACACAGATTCTATTCCACAGATTCTGAAATGAATTCGGATATTAATCATATTCTCTCTATTATGAATTCAATTGATCTCTTCATTCAATTTACCTCTGAAATTAAGACCAATAATTATCTTTCTTTCCTGGATGTCCTTCTTCTATGTCCTATCTATGCTTAGCGCATTATTTTTCTTTCTTTTTCATCTTTGAAATGATACATTATTTTTGTTTCTACGACAACGAGGATTTAGAATTTTTTATAAGTTACTCAGTTTGTTTACATCATACATAAACCTTAAACTATTTTTTTTCAAAGTGTTGTTTTTAAACATTCAATATACCTTGTTATAGAAACTATTACATATTATTGTCTGTAAACTTACCTGAATATTTTACACATATCCCTGAGCAATCTGAAGGGATATTTTGTTACTAACATATGTATGTATAAAAATTTTATCAAAAAAGGTATAGAATTTTTTTAATTTTTCGTCTCATGATTTGTTATATTTTAAGTTTTTTTTTTCTTTTTAATTGATGATAAGGAACTAATCTTTAGTTCAGAGCCTTCTTTAGTCAAACGAAAAGACGCGTTCGCTAACGCTAATCCTATGGAAGAAATTTATAAAGGTATCTCGGTCGCAAATCAATATTTTTAAATGATTTTTTTTTTTTTGTATTGGATAACTGAAATCGATCTGTGTGCAGGCCGTTGTTTACTTTTTCGATTTTGATTGCAGATATTTTTTATAAGGATGCTTTTACTTTCGAAACCGGTTTCCAAAATGAAAGTGTCCTCATTAAAAATGTCTGTAAAGAAAATCGAAAAAGTAAACAACGGTCTTTGTACAGATCGATTTCAACTATTCAATGCAAAAAAAAAAAATTTAAAAATATTTAAATTCAAACGAGATATCTTTGTAAATGTCTTCCATAGGATTAGCATTAGCGAACGGGTCTTTTCGTTTGACTGAAGTAGGCTCTTAAAGAGAAATTTAAAAAAAAATTGTGGTGAAACACTATCTTTTTATTATTTATTTATTTATTTATTTATTTTAGAGGAAAATGTTTGTCAGAAACTTCAGCTCCCACAACCTTTGAAACGGTGTGGTAATTCTAAAGGTAATTTTTGATTTTTGAAAATTACTTTTTGTATATTCTTTAAAACTCTTGATTCACTATTTTACTAAAAAATTTAAATATATTCATTTCGTTTAGGTTTTTTAAAAACGGTAGTTAGCGTCACCAGGAAGAAAAAATTTCGTCCATTGCCATTTCACAGACAACAGTTGCATACTCAGCATGAAAAAATGTTGAGTTGATTTGTCGATGATGCTGTAGTAGTTAAAGAAGCTCTGCAAGGTTTGCAGATTGATGAGAAATTCGTGGAAACAATACCTGCGAATGTGCCTTGCGGAGCAATAGACGATTCATTTGATTTGTGTGACATAAAAAAATACTTCACCGAAGATGGATAGACTACCCTGCAACAGACTGCACAAATGAGAAAAAAAAATAAACATATGGTGGTGCAAAATTTACAAAAATGATTGCAAAGATAACTGCGTTAGATGCGGTGGTTGTTTGGAATGAATCCACTCGAGTTGCACAAAAACAGCAATAAGAAATAAAGAAGACTTTTTCTGCAAATTTTGCAAAAAACTAAAAAAAAAAAAAAAAAAAAATTAAAGAAGCAATTTAAGAAATTACAACGACCATTTGAAAAATGATTTTTTCAAAGACTAAAATTTAAGACATAAAAAATCGCACGGAGTTCATCATACATTACCATGAATTAAACATTAATTGCGTTATTACACGTAAAAATTGCAAGCGACAAAAATCGCCTGCGACTCGTTAGATTTCCTGAAAGAAAGTAACAATGGTTACTAGTGTCATTAAAAATTAATAAATATATGCGGCGAATAAATACATTTGTATTTAAATTTTCTATAATAACTTTTTTTTCTGTCATTTATTAGGTAATTCTTATGAATTAGTTTAAATGTTTCTTTCATAAAAATTAAACATTTGTGCTATACAGCAAACTAAAAGATAACTATTGTACAATTCATTATTAAATTGGATTACACTAATTTAAAATTTAGAAATGTGTTTCTCAAACTTTAAAGAAAGATTTCTTTTCGCTGCTTTACCGAAAATTTCGGCTAATTTTCAAATCGTTTAGCAAATACATTCCATTGCGGTGAAATCCGCATACACAGATCATATATTTCTGCTTAGTGTATATGTCATTTTCTTTTCTTTTCTTTTTTTAGAAACTTACGTATTATCCACCTGAAACTGACGTATTATCCAAGCATTTCATTGGCTGTTCGGGAAAAGGCTTTTTCATCGTCAGATTTCCAAGAAATCTGACGACCTATTTTAAATGAAATTTCATTCTTAAACTTCTAAACATCCCACACTATTACTTTTTACACCGTCGTATAGAGAAAAAAAAATGTACTTTTAAATGCAATTTGTTTGAAAGCTGTATCTCAATTTGTTTCTGAGTTATTAATTTTTTTTGTAGTTTTTATTACTTTTTTGTCATAGTGGCAACAGAAGTATCTATCTCTGTTGAAAGTAAAGGGAAATACAGGTTACTGTATAGACCCATCAGAAAACGAATAAAAAGCTTCAGATATGCTTTTGATTTCCTATCTTGACGTGGACAATAACCATTTTTCCAAATGGTTAAAAGAAAAAAAGCGTTTGATAAACATTTGTATATATATTTGTAAATATATTACTGAATGTTGTGTCCTTTGATTCTTTAATTGAATATTTTGAATTGATATTTTGAATATTATGTCCTTTAATTGAATATTTACATTCAGATGTAACTATAAAAATACAGAAATCGTAGCAGTTTCTTTGTTTAATATAAAAGAATTCTCATAAATTCAAAGAAATGTGTAACAAAACTTCTGAAAAAAAAAAAGTTTTTTGGGAAAGCATTTGATATTTTTTATAATTTAAATTTGTAATAATATAACTTGAACAAGTTGCACTCGTTTGCAAAAATGCATGAATATGAAATTTATTACGAGTACATATAAATTAAAGGAATTTTACACCTTGAAATTTAAACGTTTTTATTATATACGATTACATATATTAAATTCAATAATAAGGAAATAATAGGACTCCATCTTAAATAGGACGTAATCATCATGGGCACCTAGAATCATTACCTATCATGGGACATTATTGATTTAATTACGTATGATAGGACTTAATAGAATAATCACCATGGCAACCTAGAATCATAACCTATCCTGGAATATCATTGAATTAATTACGTATGATAGGATTTAATATAATAATCACCATGGCGATCTAGAATCATAACCTATCATGGGATACCATTGAATTAAATACGTATAATAGGATTTATTAGAGTGAAGAAAACTTTTATCTGAAACATTTATGAAATTTTTTTTTAAGTTGTGATTCCATTTTCATAAAATTTGAAATGATTCGACAAAATTTTGCAACGATTCTATATGTTAAATTTCAAACAATTTGGTTGGGTAGTTTTTACGCTGTTATATGCGGGCAGAGGACGGATCAGACGGCGACTATAGATGCTACGTATTTATATAATTACGAACGCACATAAAAATGAATTTTAATTGAAAATTAAAATATACACAGAGCAAACATATTGTTATTATTTTTTTTTTCTTTCATCTACCTTCAATAGAAGAAACTATTGTAATCGAAAAAATTTCTGACTTCCGGTTTTCGACGGATATACACGTTTAGGAGTCAGAGATCCCCCAAAAACATCTTTATACAAAATGTTCGCCTGTCTGTGTGTGGTCAATGTACCATCGAAAACTGTATGAAGTTATGTATACAAGTGAACCAAACTTTTTGTGTACGTTTTTTGTTATGGCCAGCTGGTCCTCCCTCAATTTGGAAATATTCCGCCTAGAAGGGGGCGCTGTAATAGCGATTTTTGTGTCATTTACGTTATTGTACGATTGAAAAGTGTAGGAAGTTATGCAAAGAATTGACTTAAACTTCACATTTATGTTTTTGGCTACCGCAAGCAGGTCCTCCTTGAATTTCGATATATTCCACCTGTAGCGGGGCTATACAGGAGAGTAGCCGAATTTGGACCACTTCGCATGTTTATAGGTGTAATTCACTTCATTTTTGGAATATCTGCAAAATATCATTAAACGTGGTTAATCTATTCATCTACTAACTAAATAAATCTTTAGAACAATTTCTTTTTCAAAATCTTAAGTTTTATTTTAATTTGAAAAATTTGTCAAAAGTGGTCCAAATTCAGCGACTGGTCGCCTAAGTTGGACCCCCCCCCCCCCCCCAGTCTCTTAAATTGGTCAAAACAGTATTAGACTTTATTAATGAGTAGTGAATATAAATAATTTTATTAAACGCAAATTTTGCGATTAATGAGACAATCAAACAAAAGAATAGCAATGAAATATAATGATATCAAATGTCTGAAAGTAAAAGTAATTGTTTTAAATCAAAATGTATTCAAAATATAAATCAAAGTTATAAGTAATTAAGAATAGAAATTATGAAACTAATTGCCAGTTTTGAATATCATGTCAGAAGTGACGCAAGGCCTACACAAAAATTTCTTCTATTTTATTTTTCTTACAAATTAGGCAAAATAAATCATCACTGACTTGATTTTTATTTTTAGATTCTGAATCATTGCAAATTTTTTTGCAGCAGAAATTTTCTTTAGCTTATGCCTGTAGTTCTTCCCTTCGATCATCTTATTTACGAATTAATTATGTCTATTTTTTAAAACTTGATGTTTCAATTGCTTTTGTGCTTTGATAACTTCTTTTTCGGGGGGGGGGGGGGGGGTTCACTTCAACATTTACTTTATATGGCGAAGATGTTAACACAGCTGTTTTTTGGCTCCCTCTGTACTTTAACTTAACTAATTTTGGGAAGGGAGATAACATTTCTAAATATTCTTTTTTTTTGGGGGGGGGGGGTGAATGTTTTTCCAGCTTTATTGCGGATCAGTCTCTTCACAACTTACTCTTTCCTTTTCGTTTCCCATATTTTTAACAACTTTTACTGTGACTCACATTTTTCTTCCAGATTGTTTGTCTGTGTCGTTTTCAGATTTTTTTTTTCTTTTCTTCGCTTATAGTAGGTTTTATGATTACTGACTCTGACTCCGAAATCGCACAAGCAGGAGAATCAACGGATCTATCTGCAGTGCCTCAGTGTCTATCTCCTCGCCAGGAATAAGTTGCAGAAGCAGCTTCAAAATAATGGCTTTTAAAAACATGCCTGTTCTGAATTTAGCACTGTATAAATCAAATTCTATGCAGGAATAAAGAATTAATAAATAATAATAAATACAAATACATGCAAAATAAAAGAAATTGCAAACAAAATGTATTGCATAAACATGTAAAAGATACTTTTTATGTTTATAAAGGCAAAAAAATATTGATATTAGTAAATATCACGTTCGAGATTAACTTGTTTTTACTGCGATTAATTGACTGAAGCAGAAATTTAAGATGAAAATCAAAGTCGGTAATAGTATTGAACTAATAATATTGAAGTATTAAAATTTGTAATTACTTTTTAAATTATTAAAATGTATGAGATAGAAGAAAGTTTTTGGCACATTCAACTAGTTCCTCTTTCAATTAATATTATTACAGATATTTTTGGTGATATGAAGGTTATGAGGGAGGGGGGAGGGGTACTTACCATGCGAAATATTAATCTTCATTTAATGTTTTTTTATTTCTCATCTGTATACATTATTATATTATATATGTACTGGTATTTTGTTTTTGTGAATTACATATATATATATTGCTGCATGTACATTGTATCTACACTCTAAATAAAAGAGAGTGATTATTCACTCATGAGGAGTGAATATGTGCATATTTTGTATCTATCGCAAAGTCAAAATATGCAAAACCTCTTTAGAGTGACTATTCACTCTGAGTAAAAGTGGAATTGTTAACTCTCTGAAAGAGTGAATACTCACTCCTGGAAGGAAATATTCACTCTAAATAGGGTGAATAATAACTCTTTTGGAGGAGTGACTATTCACTTGCAAATGAGTGCTTTTTCACCCCTGATAGGAGTGAATAGTCACTCTTTCATTGGAGTGAATGTTCACTTTTTATGGAGCGAATTATTTTTTTATGTTGCTTTTATAGGCATTTTAAATTAATCATATCTTTCAGAGCATGCAATGAAAATAAATACAAGCGTGGTAAAGATTGGAATAAAATATTTTATTGGCAATATTTATTTAATTCATAGTTTGTAACACTAATTGAACTTTTAAGGGAAAATTCAATTAAAGTTACATATGAATTAAATTAGGTTACTGGCAGAAATAAATTAAAATATTTTATTCCAAACTTATCCCTTCTGTTTGCTTTCACTGCATGCCCTATAAAGATATGATAGTTTTAAAAAGCTCATAAGGGCAAATAATTAACCAAAATCTTAATCAGCTAATATTATTTCTTTCTTTTCAGATTCAAATTATGTTGTATTTAGTATTTTAATAATTCCCGTAATGTACGTTATGTTCTTTTTTTCATGTGTAATTCAAATGTTAAATTGAATTACAATTTTTAATTGAATTGCAATGTTTAATTGAATATGATCTCTGTATTTATTGATAATGAATTTAACTCTGATATAGCGTTGTTGTTTACTGTATTTTAGTTATTTTTAAAGTTTTATTATTAACTATATAACAGGTGGACGTTATATGATTAACAATGTGTAATTTCATTTTAATTTTTGTTTTGAATAACTATCTTATTACCGTACTTTTCAGTAAAGTATCGCTATTTTGTAGAACCCTATTGTTCTGTTTTTTTCCACTTAAAAAACAATGCTTATCAACTCGCATCTTTTGTTAATAAGTTCTAAGCTTTGTCTAAATATTAAGAATGTGCAAGAATTTTTTTTTATGTGTTGTGATTTGTGATTGTAGTCTAAATTTTTATATTCTCTGGAATATGTATATATTTTTCTTTTAAAAATATTTTTAACTTAATCATGATTTCGAATTTTCTTCAGCTATTACTGAAAAACTGACATTAATAACATGCTTATTTATGGAACGACATGATAAGCCATATTTAATTTAATTTTTTTTATTCCCATATATTTTGTGAATATGAGCTAAATAGATTTCATATGTTTTATAGAAAAATATCGATCTAGGAACTAGAAAAACAGAACGAAATATAAAAAGAAAAGAATTGACTGCATATGTAATGTTCTTATTGTTTGAAAAACATTTTTAATGCAAAAAGTGATTATTAACATCTTTAAAAAATATTCAATGCTATATTATATAAGTGATAATATTAACTTTTTAAAAAATATACTAAAGCAGTTTTATCCATAAACTTCCATTTCAGGCATAAATTTTTTTTTATTTCAATGCTTAAATATCATGATTTATTTTTTAATGCCAATAATTATGTGTTTCACAAGCGTAGAAAACGCGTTAATAGAAGTAAATTTAATAACTGATGCAGAATGCCTATAGTTAAATCTGTTTTGATATTACTCAATCTCGAAAATTTAAAATCATAAACAGCAGAAATACTTACATACAATATTGCTTACATACAATTAAAAAAAAAAACGATATATTCATTTGGAAAACACAAAAAATAATAATTATTATTTTATAATTATACTATTAAACAATGAGGAACTGGAATATATGAATTATATACATTATTAGATTTAACAACGTGTCAAAAATCTTGCCATATGATATAAGAAATTCCTATTTATTTTAGAAATTTGGTATGTGTTAAATAAATCTGAAAACATTGGTATGAAGATTTGGGTTTTTAAATAATAATTTAAAATATTATTCGTAATAATAATAAAAAAATCTTTCAAAAGTTTCACATCTTAAATTATAAACTGTAATATGTAAAAACACATTTTCCCAGTATAATACTATTTTTCAATTTGAAAACTTTTTCGTAATGTCATAATAATCGAATATCATATTTAATTCCAAAATAATAATAATGATACATACAGTAAGTGTTTATAATCGGAAAAAACAGTAAAAAACCGAAGAAATCCAACATCACAAATCACTATCCCAACACATTTTCAACAAAGCACAATCGCGGATCCCTGCGCATAAATGTTTAGAATGGTGCTAGAAATAAAGCCATGAATCAAGATATCTCTGTGTCAGTATTTCAAAGTGAGATATTCCACGTATTGTTTTTGTATTCGAGTGATGGCAAATTAAAATATTTCACGTCACTGTAGCTAATAAAAAGAACAAAATATTTACACTCATTTTTTTTTATTCACAAAGGCCAAACCAATGAAGTCCTGATTATTTTTTCATAAGCATTGTTTGTTATTTAATTGTTAAAACAATTAGATTCCAAACCGTTACATGAAAAAGGAATATAAAAGGCAATCCCTTGTGAAATCGGGAAAACGAGATCGATATTTTTCTATATGACATAAAAACTGTTTAACTCATGTTCATAAGATAGAAAATCTACAGGAATAAATTATTAAAATTAAATAAGACTTAATTTTACGTTCCACAAATAATCCTTTTAATAGTACCCGTTTCTTTTAATCCTGAAATGGCGGACGAAAGAGCAAGCCTTTCTCTTATCTTAAAAAAGCATTGTAGATTTGCTGTTCTGATTAACTGATGAGTAATACCTATACATACAATACTCACTCCTGGGAAGTGAATATTTACTCTAAATAGGAGTGAATAATCACTCTTTCAGAGAAGTGAGCATTGACTCTTGAAAAAGAGTGCGTTGTATTACCAAATCAGCGTAATTTTCTAAGTTACATTATGAAATGGAGTTTGGGGCTATGCATGTATAACGTTATCAACTTTTTGGTATTTTTGGACCCCCTACCCCCCTTACGACATCATATGTTATCATCCCTCGAGCCCCCACCCCACCCCAGTAATGATATCGTTATCATAATAATAAATAATAAAAATGTATAAAAATTCTTTAGATTTTTGGAATTTTTTCTTTTGTTTGGAGTGATATACAAATATGTTACATTTACTTTTCTTATACTTTATTGATTCAAATGAAGAGAAGTGAATAAAATATCAGTTTATATATGATATAACTTTATCTCAAATAACACTTAAAAGAAATAGTTATTGATTAAAAGTATTTAATAATAGCTTTTCGTTACATAATGCATTCAACAGTAATAATGTCTTTTTGAACTTTGCCCCCTCACGGGTTGGGGCAGACAGAACTTCTTATCAACAAAACAGGCGGAGAACACTCTCTTTTATTTACTTGTTAAATACAAGTATAATTTCAAACATACTTCACATTATACTGTTGAACAGCGGATTATATATGCATACACGTTGCGGTATTCCATATTTTGGAACTGAATAATTTTATAATCATTTAAGGATTTAAATAATAACTTTTTTATTTCCAGGAAAATAGATAACATACTAAGAAAGATAACATACTATTTTGATGTAAAGACCAAGTTACAAATAAGAAGTGAAAATTTTGGTTGGATAAAAAATGATAACGATATCAAAACACAACCACCCTTCCCCCTGTAATGATAACGTTATATATGCATGCAAAATGCTATAACTCAGCCATTTTTTAAGATATAGACGAAACAAAAACTGCTCCAGAATCTTTGTATAAAGGTCAAACACATAAGAAAAAAATATTTTTTCAATTTTCAATTTTTTGGTACCACATTTCAAATTTAAATTTTTCTTAAAATTTTAAATGGCCGCCATTTTTAAACAAGATGGCGGATGAAGCTGGCCAACGAACTCGGTCGAGACATTGGTATGTACTATGTATAAACGAAATTACATCCAAATCGGTTTATAAATACGCCTTTTATCGCGTGACAAAGTTCAGGACGTTTCAAAATGTCAGCCACGCTAGAAATGCAAAATGCTATAACTCAGCCATTTTTTAAGATATAGACGAAACAAAAACTGCTCCAGAATCTTTGTATAAAGGTCAAATACATAAGAAAAAAATATTTTTCCATTTTCATTTTTCTGGTACCACATTTCAAATTTTAAAAAAATTTAAATGGCCGCCATTTTGAAACAAAATGGCGGATGAAACTGGAAAACGAACTCGGTCGAGACATTGGTATGTACTATGTACACACCGAATTACATCCAAATCGGTTCATAAATACGAGAGTTACAGTGTGACAAAGGTCATATATATATATATATGTGGTAGGTTATGTTTAATTAATGGTTACATATATATATATATATATGTGTGTGTGTGTGTGTGTGTGTGTGTGTGTGTGTGTGTGTGTGTGTGTGTGTCAATTTTGAACGGAGGGTGGTTTCGGGGTCTGGGGGTAATGATCGATGAAAATATACCAAAATTTTTTGAAATCGCTTTCGATCGGCTGCAATAGGTAGTTTTTGTAATGAAAGCTACCTAAAACGAGTCATAAACAATCTAATTTAATATTTATTTCTTTAAAATTTACAATGGTTAAATTTAAATTTAAAGACGTAGATATAATAAAGATAATAATAAAGTAAAGTGAAACACCTAAATGATTTTAGCCAGGAAAACTACATTGAATCATTTTTTTATTGTCATATTTCATTTTCATCAAACATTTTCTAAAATTTATGCGTATATAAAAGTCGAAGTTATTCTATTGAAACTCACTCCCAGACGAAACTGCCGGCTGCTCCGATGTAATAATACCAATAATAGTAAAGTTAGAGCCTCAGTAAAGCGATAACAAATAACGACAGTGATAACGAAAAAGTAAACGATAACAAATTATCTATAATATATGATAAATAATTTGTGAAAATTAACGCTTTGCCATATTTTCACATCCAGATTAATATTTTTAAACCAGTGTTTGTTTAAGTTTTACTTTCAGACTAGCTTATCTCGCGCAGAACATCGATACTCTATATTAGTATATTTTAAATTAGTATTAAGTTCACTTATCCAGTAAAGCTCATGGCAAAAATCGCACACCTCAGTCTCATAATATACAGGTTTAGCATAAATGAATGACTGTATTTTAAAAAATTATATTTTCAAAACACATATTATAATACTTGGTATATGAAAGTAAAGAAAAACATTCAAATTTTTTTTTCCTTTCCCGCGGTAACAAATGTTCGATGTGCGAACCTTTTGTATCATGAGAAACATCTAATCTGCAAAGTTCATTCCACATATTTTGCAGTTTTACACTGTCAACGATTCTTAATGCAGGAAATATGCACCGTAAAGAAAATAAAAACTTGGAATGTTTTCCTTATACAGTATACTCTCTATTATCCGTGCGCGGGTTATATGGTTTGCGGATTATCCGTGCTCATTCCGGACTCACGAAAAAAAAAGTTAAAGGGAAACATTTTCACGCTTATCATGTATGTAAAATTCGTGTTGATGTGAATTAGAATCTTGTCCGGTTTAGCTTGTAGTATTGTGAAGTGCGTAGATGTAAAATCGAACGCTCTGGAACCTTAACGGGTAGGGTTAAATTTGATTAATGATGTTAAAACACTACCAAATTTTTGGAAGCAATATTCGTTGAAATGTTCGTTGAATATTCGTTGAATGCAGTATATGGTACATCAGCAGCATGGTTAAATGTAAAATCGTCTACTTTATCAAGATTGTGAGGAATGATCATTCCGCATGATCATACCGCTTGATGAACAATCTTCTTCAGATATTCAAGAGGGATATAAAAACAGTGGTATTCTTGAACAAGTAAAGGAATTTAGAGGTCTGCACGGGCCCGGGCTTGGCCCGAGGCCCGTACCCGGCCCGGCCCGCGGGCCGGGCCGGCGGAATGAAGGCGAATTTTCAAACGGGCCGGGCCGACAGACAAATTAAATGGGCCGGGCCGGCAAAAAAATTAATCGGGCCTATCGGCCCAATATAAGAATTTAAGCGAAGCAGATAAAATACGAGCCATTTTCAATGAATATGATTTTCTCGAGAAGTATAAATGTGCGTCACGAGCCGATGCGAGTTTAACAACATCAATACAGAAATGTAATATGTCCATCGTAGAGATCGGCATCGTACTGTTGCAAGATGTCTGATTCCGAGTTTAATTTTTTTTTAGCAGACTCGTGCCGGGACGGAACTGGTCTTAATCGATCTCAGGATGTGTGGAACAGTCATTGTGTTTTGTAGTATTAATAGTGATAATGAACTTCTCTTAACAGTATCTTTCGAAATATACATTAAGGTGGTTCTCATATTCACTGCTCAACAATGCGAAGCTTTCAGACACATTTTCTGACAAAATTTTTAAATATAAAGGCATAAAATTGACAGGCCTGCCTATTGAAGGCATTTGGAAACGAATAGCTTTTTCCATATTTGATAAATTACTTACAGAGATAACATAGATTCCTGTCACGTGACTGTACGTTTTTCTCCTTTCCTGTGCCATCGCTTCCGGAAATCCGATTCAAAACGCTAACTTTGATAGTATTTTCAGAAAGATATATTGCTTTTATCTATGAAAAAAACGACATTTACATAGCTTCTGAATAAGAATACCTGCCAATCTTACGCGTTTCCGAAAAGAAAAGAATTCATAAATGTGTCGAAATGTAGCTCCTTTGGATTTGAAAAAAGCCTTAAAAATGAGAGAAATATTTTCACAAATCTACTTTTTATTATACAGCTTCAAAGTTATCATGTTTTTAATCCTTTATTCTGATGAACTACATCAATCTTTTAATGAATCCTTATTTCCATTTTGAAATGTCTGTAGACACGATGACTAAAACACTGTAAGTAATCATTAATGTTTACTATTGGGTGTTTTCTGTTTTGCGAACATCATAGTAATGTAAAATATACTGCAAAATGTTCCCATAAATATGTATGTAGTATTCATTAAAAGAATCGTAATTGTATGTTGAGATAAAACGGATTTTTTTTTTGTAGAAATTCTGTCGGGCCGGGCCGGGCCTGTTTTCACTGATTTTGTACGGGCCGGGCCGGCCCGAGAACTGTAAAAATGCAAACGGGCCGGGCTCGGGCCGAATTTCTAATTTTTACACCGGGCCGGGCCAAGATAGCTTTCGTTCGGGCCGGGCCGGGCCCGGACCTGGAAATTCTGGCCTGTGCAGACCTCTAAAGGAATTAGAAGGTTTTGAAAATCTTGATGAAAAAAATTTAGAAGATTGGTTCCAAAAAGATGCACATGAGCCCTGCTTTCAGTATTTGACAGATGAAGGCATCGTTTCCAGCTGTGTTGTTAATCTAATAGTGATGATAGTACTGATACAGAAGATGTACTAAATGAGGGAAATATAATTTCTCATTCTACTGTTCTACAATCTATAGTAACTTTGTTAGACTATATGGGACAAGGAGGATTTGATTACGGTAACATTACTGCGGTTCGTAATGTATGTGCCGACATAAGACAAGAGATGAACAAACAACAGAAGCAAAGATGCATTACAGATTTTTTTTTTTAGCAGTAAAAATTAAAAGGAAAATTTTTGTACTGATATTGATTGCTTCTTTAATAAAAAGAAGTTTCCGGATTATCCGTTTTTTTTCGACTGTCCGTGCGACCTCTCCGGTGATTAACACGGATAATCGGGAGTGCACTATACTTTCATATATAACTTAATATAATATGTGTAATAGTTTTGAAAATATAAAATTTTAAAATCCGGTCATTCACTTATGTTTACTCTGTATATTTCCACAGCTTTGCTCCGGGATCAAATTGTGAATTAACACAGTTTCAGTTTCGCTTTCATCGGATAAATCTATTTTGCCGTTGATTGGAACATTCCTTGGTTCTTTAAAGACGAATGCGGGCGAAGACATACATTGTTTTTTAGCATTTTCGGCGAAACTTTCTCATGTTAAAAGAAAAAAAAAAACTTCTGATCTTCCAAATGTTTCGAAATTATTGGAAGTGATGTAAATCTGCTCTACGAGATGCTCTAAAAAGATTGTGTCAAAATCAGTGTTGAATTCAGACACCTTTCTCCGGGAGGGATTTTTGTAGTTCCGGGGGGGAGGGGGTGCACTTTTTGATCATTGAAAACACAAAATCTCAAATCTTCCGGAGGGGGTGGGCGGCATGTTATTTCTCCGGGCCCCTGAATTCAACACTGGTCAAAAGGCGGATAATTAGTTACTTTTAGCGTAGAAAAAATATGTAAAAGTTTGTACTGCTAAATAGTATAAAACATAAATTAGTGAAAATATGAAAAGTTACATCTATGTCAATATCGTATTTTTTATTAAGAATATGAAGAAATATCTAAAAATGTTTTTTACTAATTATTAAAGTGCCAGTTTTTGTTTTTTTTTTTGTTAAATAAAGATAAAAATTTGACAATAACTATATAATATAGAAATTTCAGCAACTATAGAGAATATAAGAAAAAAAAATCACAACAATATAAAAAATAAGTAATAAACATAAAATTTATTTAGAGATAATAAAAGAATGCTGTTACAAGTGAAATATCGAAAAAGAAACTTTTTTTGAGACTGGCTCATATTTGGATGTCTGAGCAAAAATAAACATTGTTTATAAGAAATGCTTATTAAATAATGTTTAGTAAAAATGATTTTGTATTTTCGAGATATTAAATTAAATGATTTAAAAAAAAATAAAACATTAGGATATGTATATAAATTTAAAACAATTATTTTAATAAAAAAATATACTTTTATTATGAATGCTTACGAATTTACGAGAGCACAACACTAGAGAAATCATGCTACAATGAACTAACTAAACTGTACAGAGAAACGTACAGGGATTTACAAAATTAGAATGCTAATAAAAAGAAGAAAAAAATCACCAGTGAAAAAAATTCAGTTATTTTGTGCAATTTAATTAGAACCCACTGTTTCTATTTAATTATTTTATAAATACATTTCAAATACAAATATTTACATCCAATAATTAAAGATTTAATGACAGTGATTTTTCGTCTTTCAATTTAATCCTAATAGAAAGAAATGATTATGATTATCTGGAAACTGAATTTTAGTACATGGAAATTTTCCCAGAGAGAAAATTTCGCCTTGCATATAATATTTCAAATGAAAATCAAATTTCAAAAAATTTGCTCCTTTTAAGCAAATATTTTTTTGAAATTTGATTTTTCTTTGAGATACTGAATTTTAGTTCAATACAGCTTACAGCACATGATAAAATTATAAATTAAAAACCACAATCCTGGTTCAACATTTCACTGCAAAATTAAACAGAATCCTGGTTCAATCTTTTATAACATTTCTCCATAAAATTGATGTAGAGAAAAACTTGAAACTTGGTTCAAGGTTTCACCAGAAAAATTGGTTTTGAAAAAAAAAAAAAGTTTGCTTAGTTTAAACTCAAATATTAAATATTTGTCTTTTTTTCGGGGATGGGGGGGGGGGGGGAATTAAATATAATTTTATTTTTATAAAATAGTCAAATAAGTCAAAAAAACGGAGAAATCACATAAAGAAATTTTATAAGTTGAAAACATTAAAAATCTGTCATATCATTATATATTATTATTGTAGAATAATTTATCCATTTATGCATAAAGACTGATTAGCTTAAAACAGCAGTCGCGTTCCAAAATGTGAATTTGAAACGATGATTAGAAAGCATACATTTCGCTGAATCAAAGCAAGGCAAACGCAGTGGTAACGGATCACTTAAAGATACTTTTCTAACTTTTATTAATGTATTAGTGAATTCAAATAAGATATATCTCTATATAATAAAACGCAGTGTAACGCTGGGCGTGGCGAATCCATCAATCTTACCAGTCTCCCAGGAAGATACTCAAGGGGAAAAGGATCCATTCTCCCATTGGTTGACAAGAAACAAGAATCCCGCGATTACTTCTCAAGGTTAAAAGTCCTGATAATTGAGCAGTGGTCGGTACTTCTTCCTAACAAATCAGTGCAAGGCCCATCGCATTACACCACCAAAATAAATCGCCAAGTGTCACTTGAGATTATTTCAAGCATTAAGTTGCAATCATATTAAATTTTCTTTGCGACATGTAAGGAATTTTAATTTATTTCTCATAGAAAGTGATTCACGGAAAACAATGATGTGGTATTTTTAAAAATATCCTTTTTTTTCCTGCAAAAAATTGGTAAAACTGACTTTCTTTTAAAAAAGTAATCAATTTAAATATTTTAGGCTTATTATTTTGTAACTTATTTTTAAATTACACATTACTTATATTTTCCTTTTCTATATACAGGTGTATGTAAATTTAAACTTAAAAAAAACAAAACATATTCAATATTTTAAAAGTAAAAAATTAATATTTATACGAAAAATAAAATTAATAATTTTTGATTTATAGCTTTGCAACAGGAGGACAGAAGCTTAGGGGATTAGACGGTTGGGATTCAACCCGAGATACTTATTTATTAATCAATATACATATTTAAAAAAAATTGGAGGGGGGGGGATGGAAGAGGGGGGGTTAAATGATAAAATACAATTTCAAAGTGTTATTTTAAAAAAATAGTATTATTTCAATAGTTGCAGCAGACTGTTTTAATTACGCACTTTTATTGCATATTTATTAAATTTTTGTTTTATTAAGAAATCTTAATTTTGTAATAGTATATTAGCCGGAAAACCTGGTTTACCCAGAAATATTGTAAATGCTAATTGTGAGTTTATTAGAACATAAACTAGCCGAACTTTGCTCATCTAAACGCTTCCATATCGTCAGTTATTTTTTTATCAGTTTTTCAAATTTTAAGTGAAAAACACAATTTTTACCCACCGTCCTAGGACGGGCATTTACACTAGTATATATATATTTAGCCTAGTAATCTTAGAATTCAAAATTAAAAAATATATACTTCGGAAGAAAGGAAAAATAAACAAGTAAAATTAAATTTAAAAAAATCAAAAAACCCTACTGCGTAAATAGCGAACTAATTATTTCTCATCAATATGAAATTATTTTTTATATTACTTACCTATTTTTTTATTTATTTGTATTGATGACTTTTAAGTTGTGTTTAGTTGTTAGTTCCTGTCTATAAAATCCTGTCTCCTGTTGTTAGTTCCTGTCTTTTTTGATGAGGCCTATAGATGTCTATGAAGGTTAGAGTTGCAGTAAAGCTAAAGATCTTACCTACACAACTTCCAGGTTGTGTAATATTTAAACGGAGCTTCTGTCTGTAAATGAGTCGGTGAAACATCGTCTTCATTTTGAAAGACCTATCCAATGATATACCACTCAATAGGGTGACAAAAAAATTTTTTTCGTCTCTACCGCCATTTTGAATTTATAAAAACAAAACCTAGCCTATAGCCATCGGACGGTTAAGACGAATGATAGAGACCTCATTCATTAAAATCCATCCAGCCGTTGGGACGTTTCGAGGGTATAAAGAAATCCACATAATTAGATACGCGTGAAACACATAACCCTTCTTTTCAGTCGGGTAAAAATGTTATATTCCTCTATGCTCCAGTAGTGGCCATAATAAATTTCTGATGCATCAGTAGTGGGCTCTCAAAAAGTGGGTCACTCCAGTCTTGAGTTTAGTGTGAAAATAGAGAAGTTATATTTTCTTTTAAAGTTTTAATATTACATATACATAACAATGAAATCGTATTTAGAAGTTTAGATGGCTACGTAAAATAATTGCATTGATAAATCGGTAGATCAACTCCAGTTCTACAAATCTATTTCATTTTGGTCTCATTTTACATAATAGCTAAAGCTCCATAATCTGCGATGTAATTTTGTTTTAGTTTATATACAGGATGCCCATTCTTATCGTTGATCAATAGCTAATTCCCAAAAAGCTCATTTTAGAGAAGTAATTTAATAAATCAGAAATGCTTCAAATGTTGTTTTGCATCCTATGAAAATTCCTTTCCAACAAAATATATTTGCATTTTTTAAATTCACGAAATTAAAAATTTTATACAGATCTGGGTCTTAAGTTATATTTAGGAAAATACCTTCCAAGCTCTAATAAGTTAAACAGTAAAAAAAGAAAAAAAAAATCTTCGTTGGCCAGAATTTACCATGTTATGATATATTGAATTTGGGGAGTTTTTTGAGCTTTCTAACACTAAAAATGCAGGGTTATTTAAAGTACCAGAACCATACTAATAATCAAGGGAAAAAATGAAATTTGTTATTTCTACCAATAAAAATAGCAGGTATTAGAATAACCTTCATTGTCGAAGAGCGCAGTTTTTTTTTCTCTAAATATTCTTTTTTATAATTTCTAATTTTCTGGGAGAGGATTTTCTATGTTTCAGCAGATTTTTGTTTTAAAAAAAAGTTTCAAAACTTTCATCTCCTCCTCTTTCCATGATTTTCATTACTCCTTTGCCTTCTTCAACAAAATTAAAAATATATGTATGACAATTTCTGTCCTATTTGGTGCTTTGTCATAACAAAATATAAATTATAATCTAAATTATTGTGTTCTCCCCGACGTAATTCCTGCTTCTCTTTAGTGTTTCGAACAATTACTGATAAGTTACTAGTTTAAAATAATAACTCTAAAATTCTGTAACTTAAAAACAAATTCTTTTCTATTTGTTACTTTGCCGTAATGCCAAATAAGACAATCATCTGATTACTGAGGGGAAGGGGGTTGAGAAAAAAGAAATCCCTTTTTATTTTATTTTTTAACATTTGAGACTATTCCTGCAGGAAGATTTCTGTGTTAAGTTTGTCGCTTAACAGTAATGTTTCTTCCATATAATTGTCATGAATTTTGACAACTGTTTTTTTTTAAAATAACAATTTTAACCCTTTCAGGGGCAAAGCATTTTCATTACTAAAATGTTGAAATAAATGAATGCCGCAGGAATTTATGAACAAACTTATATTTTAATAAGAAAAAGGCTCACAGTTCACAGAAATATTAAACGAAAATATTTTACCAAAATTCTCCTGCCATTGTGGCGTTTGTGAATTAAAATTAAGGGTTTCGTAAACTAAGCATCACCCTTGAAAGGGTTAAATAAATAATTTATATATCTATTATAATTATTTATATTCTCTTAAACAAATACAAAATAAATTTCTTACAAAACAAAACCTTTCTAGGATCCAAAGAATGCCGACATTTTATAGTTCTTATTTGTGATCTTTTGAATTTGCATTTGTACAATTTACAGCAGAACCAATTACAGAAAATTCTTATTGTTGAATCTGATTTAAATTATGTTTTTCTTCCCATAGAAAAAAAAAAATATTGACTATTTAATATTCTGATACTTTTTGCATATGGTAAGAACGGAAATAAAATAAAGTCTAAATTATAATTTGAAAAAAATGTTTTAGTGCAGCAAAAATCTATTATAAATTAATAGGTATAGACTTTTCAAATAACTGTAGTATTTAAAACTCTATAAACATTCAATCATGGAAGTTTAGTCAACCAAACAATCAACCAACTAGTATAAACTATTTCAGATATTAACTTCTTTTAATAATCATATGTCGGATAGCTTAATCAAGTTACATTTTCGCTGCTGCAGAAGTGAGTCACTTATCCATTAGTAGTGGCTCCTGATCTGGAAACTGGGTTACTGGGTACTGGTTCTCATGAAAAAAAAAAAGAAAAAAAGCTATATAAATTATATACAAGATCTTAGAACCTCGAAAAATACTTAATTAAAATAAATTAAACATGAAAATAAAACTTGGCATCTGCTCCAGTAGTGGGCCCCCATGCCCACTATTGGTACAATTTAAGAAACAGCGACTCAGAAGCGGGTCACCCCTCAGAATCAATATAACACTCAATTTTTAAGTTTTCAGCTTATCTAAAAAATTATTTACAATGTTATAGAGTATATGAACAGCAGTTTAATTCAAAGTAAAGCATAAGATTAAAGAAAGAATGTTTCAAAAACTTATCACTTAATGAAATCACAAGAATTTGCCAAAAAATGTGTTTTTGACAGCACTCTAGAAAGTAAAAAAAAAAAAAATTATTCCAAACATTTTTTGGAAATTAAACGTTTAAAAATGTTAGTTAATCAAATTTCTTTCAGTCGTTTTTTAGAAATGAATTTGTGAGCTTGTTTTTAAACTTTAAAAAATTAGTGGCCAACTGCTGGTTACATGGCCTACTATTGGTGCATTTACCTTATAGGCAACTATGTATGGTATGACACGATTATAAGGTAAATAATAATAATAATAATACAATTATTAATCTATACATACGTAAAAAATGAAATAATAGTAAAGTTTTGAACCGGAACCGAATGGAAAAATGAAAATAGGAAAATTTTTATTTCTGACGGAAAGAAAATTAGAACATAATCTAAATTGTTTTCGGTATTGAAACTGAGCGGAAATTATTTTAAGTTCCAAAAATTTTTTAATAGAAAAATATATATTTGTGAGTGTTCGATCGATAAATTTTGGTTTTAACCCCTTGCCTGTGGAATATATTTGAAAAAAAAAATGTGTCAAAAATGGGGAAAAAAAATTCTCTTTAATTTTGTTCATTATTATCATCAAAATGTTGAAATAGATTATTAAAAAAATATAAATAAATAAACGAAATAACTACTATATTCAATATTTTCACATATATGGGAAATGTTAATAAATTGCTCAAATTATAGCGAAATAAATCAAATGACATCATTTTTCAAAATAAATATATAAACTAATACAACAATGTTTGTATTTATATCAACTGTCATGAATTCCATGTCCCTCAGATTCCTTTGAATTTCACAAATCCTGTCTGTCAAACATAAAGTGGTTTGAATGAAATTTGTGGAGAACTGCAAAATTACAAAAATCCGACAAATAGCGCGAAACTGCCGAACTTATCGCGGAAAAGGGTTTGCCATCGATTGGGAAAATGGTAAGTTAGATATTATGCATTGGACGAACTGAGTTCGGAGGTAGACGGAATCGAAACAATGTTTTTTCTCTTGCCCGAACTCAGGTCGGGTATCCCAAAATGCCCGAACTGAGTTCGGGAGTCACAGGTAAAGGGTTAAAATATAAATGAAAACACACAAACCATTCACATTATTTACTTCATATCATTAACTTTTTTTTTTTTTTTTTTTTTTTACAATGCATGTCCAAAAGTCAAGTAAGAAATTATCAATACAAAATCCATAATTAATTGCTAGCTAATGTGGCTAATATACTAATGCAAAGAATGGATTGAATAGTAAGAAAACTTATTGACTGGGAGCCGGTAGCACAGACAATCACCTCATCGAGTTCACGGATGAAATTCTAGGATTAGTTAAATCTTGATTCGCATATTAAAACGCAATCGGTCTGCCAAATCATATCTTGGTGGAAAACCCAATTTTAGCAGCTCACTCGTAGGTTTACCATTGTGTTTTCTTGCTTCTAGTTCTCCATGTTTTCATACCTTTTGGTGCAGGAAAACACAATGGTAAACCTACGAGTCAGCCACTGAAATCGGGTTTTCAGGTATTTCCCATCAAGATATGACTTGGCAGACCGATTGCGTTTTAATATGCGAATCAAGATTTAACTAATCCTAGAATTTCATTCGTGAACTCGCTGAGGTGATTGTCTGTCCTGCCGTTTTCCCGGTCTATTAATTTTCCCTCTAATTTTAACACTAGAGATTTTTTAGGATAGGATGGAAGATTAACCTTAAAAAAATATTTCTCTCTGAAGCTTTCTCACATATTTACGAACTTATTTTTAAACGCAAAAACATAATGCTTGCAGGCATGATTATTGAAGTGATTTGTAATCGAACAGTCTCTTTCACTTTTTTAATAATTAAATTCCATCTTGAGTTGCAAACGATTGCTTTCTTACGACAACAGTTTTTTCCTTTCCCGCGCTGTCGCGTCCGGTAATTCAGTTCCTAACGCCCACTTTTCAGGATATTTGGCAAGATTTTTTGCCTTTTCAGAAAAAGGGAAAAACTATTCGATTACATAGTTTCTGAATAAGATCATCTGCCAATTTCATGTGTTTGCGAACAAAAAGAATTCAGAAATGTATCCGAAAGTCGACAATTTGGGTCTGAGAATAGCTTTAAGATGGAATTCAATAAAATATGAATGTTTAACCTTCTATATTAAAACAGGACTTTTTTCATTTGTGGAATGCCTCGAACGATAGAGCATTTTAACACAATATGTTGGTATTCTTAGAATTTGATTATAAATTAATTTTAAGGCATTTTTCTGTTCTCAGGGTGCATGTGATAAATCGTGAAATATTCTTTATGATTCCAACTGTTTGCACTTTACAAAAACAATGTACCGTACTACTATTGCCAAAATAATCCAACTGTCTGTGAAAAAAACTGTAACAAATTCTCTTAAATTTCTTTTTACTACCCTATTTATTCCTCTGCGTAGAATGGGATTTTATACAGTAAAAATTGTGTACACAGAACCTTTCTATAATAGGAAATCTTAGTCCTGCCAAAAAAAATATCCTACAAATCCACATGCTAAGTTTGAAACCTGTCAATAAACAAAATATCTTTCCGGATCTTAGAGATTCAGTTTTTACACGTTTTAATATACGTGGTTCAGCAAAACATGGGATAATGGAAGCTGTTTATAAAGAAATCCTGTCTTAACCAGTGGCGTACCCAGGATTTTATTTCGGGGGGGGGGGGGGGTGACTCAAACTTTCATAATGTTCTAAATGTTACAAAACACGTTGAATTGTGTTGTAAACAGAAATCATTTTTGACAATAAAGCCGTAGGCAGAGGGGGGAAAGGGAGGGCAGGGGTGATTTTGTTCCGACTTTTACGAAAATTTAAGGCATGAGATTCCGAAAATTTAAATAATTCGGTCATCAGTCCGAAAATTCGGACGTAAAAAAATATCGCGATTTTTGACAAATGATCGCCGAAAAAAAAAAATCATTTTCGTTAAAGGATCGAAGAAAGTACCAGAATTTTCTCAAAGGGCCGAGGATAAAATGCGAATCCAGTCAAAGGATCGTGAAAAAAAGTCAAATTTCGTCAAATGATCGCGGGGAAAACGCGAATTACGCCAAATGATCGTGGAGGAAACGCGAGTTTCGTCAAATTATCCCGGAGTAAAAGCGAATTTCATGAAATGGTCCCGGAGGAAACGCAAATTTAGTCAAATGAGCACAGAAAAAACTCGAATTTCGACAAAGGGTCGCAGAGAAAACGCGAATTTCATCAAAAGTCGCGGAAAAACGCGAATTTCAAAAAACGCGCACTCCGTCAAAGGACAGCGAAAAAACGCGAATTTCGTTAAAGGATTGCAAAGAAAACGCGAATTTCGTCAAAGGGAAACAGAAAAAATGTGAATTTCGTCAAAAGGCCGCAGAAAAAACGCGAA
This sequence comes from Maratus speciosus, assembly GCA_963932465.1. Classification (NCBI taxonomy): domain Eukaryota; kingdom Metazoa; phylum Arthropoda; class Arachnida; order Araneae; family Salticidae; genus Maratus; species Maratus speciosus. Next base: position 575,012,926 of record OZ010787.1, read on the forward strand.
TTTCGTCAAAAAGACGCGAAAAAAGCGCTAATTTTGTCAAAAAGCAACGGAAAAAACACAAATTTCGACGGAGAGTTGCGGAAAAAAGCAAATTTCGACGGAGGATTCCGAAAAAAAAAACGCAAATTTCGTCAAAGGATCTCTGAAAAAAACGCAAATTTCGTCAAAGGAAAACAGAAAAAATGTGAATTTCGTCAAAAGGCCGCAGAAAAAACGCGAATTTCGTCAAAAAGACGCGAAAAAAGCGCGAATTTTGTCAAAAAGCAACGGAAAAAACACAAATTTCGACGAAGAGTTGCGGAAAAACGCAAATTTCGACGGAGGATTGCGAAAGAAAACCGCAAATTTCGTCTAAGGATCTCTGAAAAAAAAACGCAAATTTCGTCAAAGGAAAGCGGAAAAAACGCGACTTTGGACAATGGATCGCAAGAAAATCCCCGAATTTCATGAAAGAACCACAGGAAAAAACGTGAGTTTCGCCAAAAGGCTGCAGCAAAAAGCGAATTTCGTCAGAAACCCGCGAAAAACACGAATTTCGTCAAAGGATCTAAAAAAGGCGAATTTTTGAAAAAAGAGCCGCAGAAAAAGAATTTCGTCAAAGGGCCGCGGAAAAAAATGCAAATTTTGTCACAAAACCGCAACAAAACTGAAATTTCGAAAAAGCATAGCAAAAAAAAAAGGCGTATTCCGTCAAAGAGCCTAAAAAAACGCAAATTTCGTCAAAGATCCGCGAAAAAAAGTGAATTTCGTCAAAGACCAAAAGAAAAACGCGAATCTCGTCAATGAGCCGCAGGAAAAACGCGAATTTTGTCAAAGGGCCGCGGGAAAAATGCAAATTTCTTCAAAAAGCCGCAACAAAACTCCAATTTCGACAAAGGATTGCAAAAAAAACGCGTATTCCGTCAAAGGGCAGCGGAAAAACGCGAATTTCGTCAAAGGGTCACAAAAAGACGCAAATTTCGTGAAAGGGCCACAGAAAAAACGCAAATTTCGTCAAAGATCCGCGTAAAATGCGAATTTCGTCAAAGGGCCGCGTAAATAAGCGAATTTCGTCAAAAGATCACGGGGAAAATGCGAATTTCGTCAAAGCGTCTTGATAAAAAACTGAATTTTATCAAAGGGTCACGGAAAAAACGCATACAACATCTATGTTTATTATTATAGGTATAGTTTTTAAACTGAAATAATATGCTGAACAAACTTTTTAAAAATCTGGTTAACCCGATCCCAACTTGCAGGAATCTACACTCAGCCTGATATTGACCTGAAATGAAAACAGATTAACTCAACCTGCAACAAAAATAATTAGCGCCGGTAAGGGATTTCCTCCCCTTCCCCCCTCTGCTGTAATCTTTCAGAAAATTTGCTGTGAATTTCAGAATATTTTTTTTACTCAAAATCAACCATGGGCGGGGGGAGGCAAGGTTCCGATCCTGACACCGTGTCACGTCGAAATAAGTTGAAAAGTGTTACTGGTTTTTTTAATATGCTTTCATTTAAAAGAAAGTCATTGTAGCTTAAAATCTATAAAATTGTTCTTCCCAACCCCGAAACTAAATTCTTGCTACGGTTCTTGTTTAACAAAAAATTAATATTGTAACAAACACAAAATATTTTTTGTATACACAAAATATTTTTATACACATATATGAAATAACGACTGTTTATTATTTGCGCATTGCACTAGTAATAATAATGACTTTAAACCGTTCTAAATGAAAAATTCTGGCAAGAAAGTTAGGACGGAATAGCAATTGGAAGATAAGCGGGAGGGAGGAAATTTTCGCTGTCCTTTGACGAAATTCGTATTTTTCCGCGATCACTTGACGAAATTCGTGATTATTTGACGAAATTTGCGTGTTTTAGCCCTTTGATGAAATTCTCGTCTTTTTTGCTACCTTTTGTTGAAATTCTCGTTTTTTCCGTGACCCTTAACGAAATTTGCGCTTTTTTCGAGATCCTTTGACGAAATTCGCGTTTTGCTCGCGATCATTTGACGAAATTATCAGTTTTTGTTTTACTAAATACGCGTTTTTTCGCGGCCTTTTGGCGAAATTCATGTTTTCCCTGCCATTGACGAAATTTGTGTTTTTTCACGATCTTTTGAAGAAATTGGCGTTTTTTCAGCTACACTGTGACAAAATTAATGTTTTTCCGCAATCCTTTAACCATATCCGCATTTTTTCTGCGATACTTTGGCGAAATTGGAGATTTTTTTCTGCGAACGAGTGACGAAATTGATTTTTTACGGCGATCGTTTGTCAAAATTCACGGCTTTTTTTGTCCGAATTATTTTAATTTTCGGAACCGAATGCCTTAACTTTTCGGAAAATTCGAATCAGAATCACCCCTACTTTTAGTTGTGCGCGAGCAATAAAAAAATCGTACATAAAATTGGGAAATATTTTGAATTTTTTGGTATTTTTAAAAAAAGTGTTACAAACACAAAAATTATGGGTTTTTTTCAAATTTTTTTTCATTTTGAAAATAGATTTTGTGGTCTCAAGTAAATTTGGTCGCAATACTGAGGAGGATATTGGATTAACGAAAAAGACAAATTCATGGAATGACAGAAAATAAAACAAATATATCTCAAAAAGTAAGAAACAATATAAGCCTTTTTTTTTCTTTCACTGCGATCCCTTCGGAGGGGGAATGGAGCTGTAACCTCATAACCCCCGTCCCCATCGACTTCTTTGGGTATTGTATGCTGGGGCATCACTGTACACTATTATACGGGGCTAACGAGAATAGCTGCATGGCAGAAAAAAAAATACAAATTTATCTTAAAAGAAAGAAAAAAATCAGCATTTTTTAAATTTCATTTTTTATTATTTCGAAAGGAGACCTGTAACCCCCATCAGCCCCCTTCCCCTCATTGGGTAAACTGTGGTGTTGTAACTGTGTGCTGATATGAGACTAACCAGAATGACTAGGTTGTTGTATTGCAGAAAATAAAGTTACAAATTTATCTCAAACAAAAAGGGAAAAAAATGTGTAATTTTGGGAGGCAATAGGGCTGTAACCCAATTACCCCCTTTCCACTTCTTTGGGTATAATGTGATGTCACTGTGCACTAATATGGAACTAAAGAGAAGAGAGCGGCTAGTCTGTTGAATGATAGGAGAAAAAAATACAAATTTATTTCAAAAGGAAAGAAAAAAAAGCAATATTTTTCATTTCATTTTCGACTATTTCGTGAGGAGGGGGCTGTAATTCCATCAGCCGCCCCCCCCCCCCTTCTTTCGGTATGCTGTGGTGTCAATGTGGACAAATATGGGGATAATGAGAATAGCTATTTCGCTGCATAGCAGAAGAAAAATTAGAGATTTATCTAAAAAAAAAAAAAAAAAAAAAAATAGAGATTGCAGAAAACAAAATTACAACTTTAGCTCAAACAAGAAGAAAAAAAATCAGCATTTTTTTCACTTCATTTTCGACTATTTTTTTAGGATGCACCCTATTAGCCCCTTTCACATCTTTGGGTATAATGTGGTGTCACTGTGCTCTAGTATGGAACTAAAGAGAAGAGAGCAGCTAGTCTCTTGATGATAGGGGACAAAATATAAATTTGTCTCAAAAAAAAAAAAAAAAATCAGCACTTTTCATTTCATTTTCGACTATTTCGAGAGGAGAGGGCTGTAATTCCATCAGCCCCCTCCCCATCTTTGGCTATGCTGTGATGTCAATGTGGACTAATATGGTGTTAACGAGAATGGCTATTTTGCTGTATGACAGAAAAGAAAATTACAGATTTATCTAAAAAAGTAAGGAAAAATAACTTTTTTCATTTAATTTTTCGACTATTTTGGTAAGAGGGGGAGGGCTGTAACTCCATCAGCCCCCTTTCTCTTCTTAGGTGTCAATGTGGACTAATATGGAACTAAAGCGAAGGGAGCGGATAGTCTGTTGAATAATAGGGGAGAGATTGTAAATTTATCTCAAACAGAAAGAAAAAATCAGCACTATTTTTTACTTCATTTTCGACTATTTCGAGAGGAGGGGGCTTGGGTATGGCATGATGTCAATGTGGACTAATATGATGTTAACGAGAATGGCTATTTTGCTGTATGACAGAAGAAAAAAATTACAAATTTATCTAAAAAAAAGTAAGGAAAAACACTTTTTTCATTTAATTTTTCGACTATTTTGGGAGGAGGGGGGGGGGTGTAACCCCATCAGCTCCTTTTCTCTTCTTTGGTGTCAATGTGGACTAATACGGGACTAATGAGAATGGCTAGTCCGCTGTATAATTGAAAAAAAAAATAATTTGTTTTCCAAAAAAGAAAGAAAAACTTCCGGCATTTTTTCATATCACTTTCCAAAATTTCGGGGGGGGGGGGGGCTGTAGCCCCATCAGCCCCCCCCCTTGGGTACGCCCATGGTCTTAACCCTTTCGCGACGAGCGTCTTTTACAGAATTTTTAATCTTTTATCACCGGTTTTTTAATACGGAAATTTTTGGCTAATTGAATCAGGAAAACGTCCTGATTAAATAAGGCAAAATTTTTAATAAAGAAATAACTGGTAGGTATAATAAGGGATTCTGAGCACCTTATGCGGCAGGTATACGTAAAGTGAGGCTTGCCCCCAAGGGGTTGATAACATAAAAATTTCATAATGCATACTGATGGAATACCATACAACTGTTGCACTGTTCATTTGAAAACCTCTTCAAAATTGAATTATGTTTGGCTCCCTAGCGATTCCACTTTAACACATTCCAGCACCAACCACGAGTATACTCGTGACTTTATTAGTTACTTTGTCACCACTATTTTAGAAAAAAAAAATATTTACTGGCAGAAATTTCGCTGTATTAGTAAAGCGAAATTTACCTTTCTGAATTTGTGGTACGCCTTTCAGCAAGAAATTTGAAAATTCTTACTTTATGGCAGTGAACGTGTTAACGGATTTTACTGTGTAAGATTATTATGTTTATTTAGTACAGTAAAACTAGAGATCGACCGAAAATTCGGTTTCGTTTTCGGCCCAAAATCTGAGTTTCACCGAAAATTCGTTTTCGACGAAAATGCTGCAGAAAATTTGGCCGCACCGAAACTATCTGTATTCCAAAAATCTCATTTCTTCCTTCGAAAATTTTCAGCATTATTCATCGATTTGAGCTGCATCGGCTCAGATGAAACACTCTTTATTTATTGCTACGAACTTCATTGTTTTTAATTATCAGTATAAAGTCACGACTGAGTCAAGACGTGAGAGCACATTATAAAGCAAGCAATGCATATAAGACTTTTTTCACGTGCTCATTAAAAACTGCAGATTTAACAGTAATAGAAATTTTTTAATCTGAACCTGCAAAGGCTCTCCAATACTCTTTGAGAAAGTTCTAGTATAATAGATCATAATTTACAAAAATCATTATAAAAGTTAAATCTAGGTACTGTATAAACGTTTATTAATTAGATGAAACTCGTATAATTAGGAAATCAATCTGTGTCGGTGATGAAATGATTGCATTTTATGTTATATAAAAATAAAATGTTTTGGTCAGCGGCACAGAGAGCAAACATGAATTATACGTATGATATAATTAATTAATAATTACGTATAATCAGGGCTCGATGCAGGTTTTTATTTTTGGGTCCCATTTTGTGAAAAATAAAAGTCATTTTTGTGAATTTTATTATATTTTTATGAAAAATAACATTTTATAACGAAAGTTGAAATCCAGCTCCTCAAATTCGAACCAAGAATTTTTTAACAAAAACTTTTTAAAATCCCCTTGCTAAAGTTTTTGTTTTTCGTGACCTGGTTTTATTTACAAATTACACATTTTAAAACAGTTTTTATGGAAAAGAACGTTACGAAGAGGGCCTATTTTATTAAAAGGAATTTTGTGAAGGGGCCCTTTTTATTAAATAGATTTTTGTAAAAGGGCCCTTTTTATTAAATAGATTTTTGTAAAAGGGCCCTTTTTATTAAATAGATTTTTGTAAAAGGGCCCCAAATTTTGCCTGGATCGACCCCTGCGTATAATTAATAAACACGTATAAGTAATTACTAAACACGTACAAGTAATTAATAATTCTGTATATTTATGTATGTATTAATTACTTTAACCCGGGAGAACTCGCTGCATGAGATTTTCTCTCACAGTCGTACTTTTTTAAGACTCTTATTTAAATCATTTTTCATTTTAATTAAAATTTCAAAATGTTTTACAATTATTTTACCTATTTTGTGAATAAAAGTACTAAGCCAACCAAAAAAAGTTGATATTATATGAATGTAAAGTAAAAGAAAAGCAATTGGGCATTCTCACTAGCGAGTTCTCCCGGGTTAAAAAAATTTTTTTAGACGTTTTCGTTTCCGGCCGAAAATAGGACTATTACCGAAATTTGGTTTCGGTCTAAAAAACCTCTTTCGGTCGATATTTAATCAAAACATAGTTAAGAGGCTACTTCAGTCAAGTGAGAAGACCCGTTCGCTAATGCTAATCCTATGGAAGAAATTTATAACGATATCTCGGTTGCATTTCAATATTTTTAATTTTTTTTTTTTGCACTGGATAGCTGAGATCGATCTGTACAAAGGCCGTTTTTTACATTTTCTATTTTGTTAACAGATATTCTTAATGAGGACACTTTCATTTTCGGAACCGGTTTTGAAACTGAAAGCATCCTCATAAAAAAATTTGTAATCAAAATCGAACAAGTAAAAAACGGCCTGCATACAGATCGATCTCAGCTATCCAATGCAAAAAAAAAAAAAAAAAAATCATTTAAAAATATTGAAATGCAACCGAGATATCGTTATAAATTTCTTCCATAGGATTAACATTAGCGAACGGGTCTTTTCATTTGACTGAAGTAGCCTCTTAAGAGGCTACTTCAGTCAATTGCTGCAAAGGCTCTGCAGACAACGCGCCAGTGTTTTTCGCCAAACTTAGGCGACTACTGAAGGGAGATTCACACAAATCTAAGATTTTTTTTCATTAATCCTTAGATGTTTTTTATTTATTTACCCGAGTTTTCTAGAATGACGTTTTTTTTTTGTCGCCCAGTGGCGTGGTCGGTAGCGACAGCTGCTCCCACGGCGTGGGCCCGGGTTTAAATCCTCGGGTAAGACATGGATGTAATTGTGAATGTCCCATTGTAGTATTGTAATATATATATGTAATGGAAAATAAAAATTGTTGTGACTTGTTGTTGTTTCTGTATAATAAGGATCATTCGAGGCGACAGCCATAGTAGCTATAGGCCCCAAAGCATTCCACTTCGGTGGACATCAAATGTCAACGTTTTTTTTTTTACCTTTACAGTGAGCAAAATATATAAAGGCTAAACAAATAATAGTTATTACACTCTTTAAAATTTCTATTTTTGAAATAAAAAGAATATATCTAGAAATAACTATACAGCTTCATCTTCATGTCATTCAAATGCAGGTTTTAATCAAGGGTGTTTATGATGATGACAGTGACAGTAGCATAACAATAAACAATTCAAAAAGTATGTGAAGTGTTCAAGTAGTCAGTATCAAATAAATGAGATAAATATCAATACTGAATACATTTATGAGAAAAATTTAACGTCCAAACTAATTATTAATGCTATTATTACGAAATAAACATTTTGATAATTTTATACAGGATATTAAAAATTGTACAGAGTTACGATTATCAATCACATTATCATACAACGGGGGGGGGGGAGGGGGGTGAAGGGGACCCTCTTATAAAACACAAAGTTTTAACAGGCTAAATTTTCTTGACCAAAAGTTTCAAATTTATACTAATAAAAAAGTAAATAAAAATAATTATATGCCATTTCCTTTTCTACGTCCCTGGATGATGATTATTTTTACAGAAAATTTTAATCACATTTCATTTTTAAAGCGTCAAACTATATAGTTTGTGTGGCATATTTCAATTTATATCAATTATATAATTGATATAAATTGAAATATGCCACAATTTTAAATTAAATAGGCTTATTAAAGAAAATCAAACACTAATTTTATGTGATGTATATGTTATAGTAATGTATGATGTTATATTAATACTAAATTTAATGTTTAGTGAAATAGTTTGAAACTTTTAACATAATTTAGGATTTACATTTTTACTTATGGAGTTTTAATCACTACCTTTCATTTATCTGAAACCCCAAGTCAAGTATAGGAAGTATTTGCTACCACCCAGATATTAAAATTACTTCCTGTTAATAAATTTAGTGCTATGTGAATAGTATTAAATTCAGACCAAATTTTAGCCCATAACTTCTTGGAACCCTTCAGTTGTTCATATTTTGGTAATTATTAAAAGTTTACTTATAAAATTTGAAAAGATTTTTTTTTCATTTCATTAAATAATAATAATAAAATTAACTTTATACTTATAAAATTTGAAACGATTTTTTTTTCATTTCATTAAATAATAATAATAAAATTAACTTTTAATTAACATATATTAAAACTTTAATATAACTTTTAATATTTTTTAAGATAACAATTTTAAATATTTAATTTTTTAAAATTTGAAATGTGATTTTTTTATTAAAATTAAATTTAAACCATCTTTACGAAAAAAATAAATAAAACTGAAAATAAAAGGGCAAAATGAAATAAAAATTTGGTCATTTTATTAATCTCTAAAGCTCAAATAAATATAATTGTTTCTTTAAATCAGCCGGTTCCCACACCCACAGTCTATCCGCAACAAGCATCGTAATATTAGTTGTTTTGCAGGAAGCCAATAGAGGGCGCTTATCCGAATAAACAAACAAGACGGACGCTGAATGAGAATTCTTCGGAAGACGACCAGTCGGATTCGTAGACACGGCCTTTTGTTTTTTGATTTTCTTTCAACTTTATGTTTGCATTTTGCGGGTTTTATTTTGCCGTTTTAATAAATTTCAGATTTTATTTAGGAACCGAAAAATGAACTTCTCCTTGTGAGTATATACATATTTTCCTTTTGAAATGTTGTACAGTAAATATAAAATTAACACAAAGACAAACACAAAATACACAAAGAACCTTTCTGACTTATTTATTAATCACACGTTTCTTTTTTTCTTCGCAGCGTTTTTATTTAAGTTGGTCATTCTAAGATTAAATTACACTTAAAAATTAATTATGATGAAGTTACGAGCAATGTATCGTTGATTAAATTATAGTTCTTAAGAATATGCTCCTGATCGATAAACAGTTTATTTCTTTAGGTAAATTAATTGATATTAGTGACCTCTAAAACTCAACTTCTCAGTAATAGTCGACAACTTCTCAGTCGGACATATTTTTATGTCCGAATTTTCGGACTGATGACCGTTTTCTTTTCAGAACCGAATGCCTTAAATTTTCGGAAAATTCGAGACAAAATCACCCCTGCTACTTTCTTTTCTTACGTTCGGGAGAATCGCCGATTTGGATGCCGTAAATTCCAAACGAATTTCACCCCTTTCCTCCCTGCCATCGATCTTTCAACCATTGCGTTTGGTGAGTGGTGCCCATTGAGTTTGGCGAGTGAAGACAGTAAAGTTAATCGCCACGTTTTAAGTGTTACTCGATGCTTGGCGAGTGCTAATTTTGTGCTATAAGCCATCCTGCAGTCTGAGTCAAAGAATGGAGTCAGTCATTTCTCCTACAGACTTCGCAGCTCTAATGAAAACGGAGGAGGAATCTCTTGGTATCATATAATGCTTTGACTTAACAATATCCCTGTGAGATTTTGTAAATGAGAGATTTCCTAAAACTTACAATCTTTAAGGCTGTTCTCAAATCCAAAGGGTCAACTTTCTGACATAAGTTTTAATTCAATTTTGTTCGGAAACGCAGTAAACTAGAAGGTGTTGTTATTCAGAAACTATGTCATCGAACTGTTTTTCTGTTTTCTTGTAAACGCAGTAGATCTTTCAGAAAATGCTGTCAAAGTTGGCATTTTGAACCGAACTTCTGAACGAAAGAAGAAAATTCCATCAATAAGGGGAGAAAAATACCGTGTCACATGATCAAAATTGCTTATAACTCAATAGGTAATTGACTGATCAAAAAATGGAGAAAACAGTTCGATTCCAAATCGCTTCCATGGTCAGGCTTTCCAATTTCATATCTTTCCGTTAAAAAATGAATTTGTAAATGTGTCAAAACGTTTTGTGCTTGTGAAGCAGGGCAGTTGAGAACAGCCTTAAACACATATTGGCAGTATTTTAATGGCCAAGTATTGAGGTGACACCTTTCAGTTATTATTTTGTTTCTTTATAAACCTGATATCTTTAAACATTTATATGACATCCAAAGATGTATAATATAGCCCTTTAATTTATCACTTTATTTTTTTTTTCAAACTGTAGGGGCCAGCAAAGTTCTGCATATCATAGGATGGTTAGAAGTGAAGATCTACCTCCTATCTGTGTTGTCTCAAAAGTTAAGGATATTGTAACGCACTTAAAAGAGCTGAATGGTAAAATTATAGTGAGAGAATTACATCTTCCAATTTCAGGTATGTTTTTACTTAAAAGGTGTGTTTTCTTCCTGTTTAACCTATAATTTTGTGTTTAGTATTAATTGATGCTTCATATTAGAAAGTTCCAAGGTGTGATTATTGACATTTGCATTGCAGAATTTTGAAGTACTTAAATTTTACAGAATTTTTAAAATAAATGTTATAAGTAGTGTTACCAGGGGTCCTGATTTTCAATAGTTCCAAGACCATCCCACAATACTCTTGCACAGGGTGCTAAATGTCCTGCTTTTTCACCATGCCCAAATTATACAAATTTTTATGAGTTTAATTAAATTAAAATTTTATATCTTAGCCTGATTTGATAGAATTCAACCACATTTTGGTTGCATTCAGTCATCACAGTGATTGGATGATACCCCTTAAATTGCTGTCTAGAACTTGTGTGTGTTTCTGTTCAAAGCTCATTCTATTGAATGCAAACAATAGATGCCAGTAAGAAATAACATTTAAGAAGAGACAGGACATGCAAAAATCCATATACTCATTTTAATATTCTTATTAAAAAGTGTTTAGTGGGTATTTTTTATAAATGAATGAGTATGTACAGTGGTTTCTTTTTTTAAATTCTTCAAATTATCTTAGTATCAAACAGAAAATTACTTCTGTTCATCAATCTCAACATGCATTCTCAATTTGTAATGATATATTTAATATTTAAATGAGAAATGTACAAAAGGGAAATAATGACATCTATATATAAGAAAGAGTGGGGAGGAATGGGACACTTTTTACAAAAATAAGAAAATCAACTTTGTTTGACACAAAAACAAAAATTTCGATGTAGAAAATAGAAAGTTAAACACTTTCTAATGTCCTTGAACAATATAGAAATGTAATTTGAAGAAACAATTTTATAAATAAATTGTAAATTTCAAAATATCCCATACCTCCCCACTAACAGGGAGGTATGGGACAGCTATAAAACAACATATGGTAAGGCACAAATAGTCTAATGTCGGCTATATATACAGTCTGACAAAGATCGCAGATTGATAATATCTGTGCTACAATATCACATTCCAGTACCTTCATCGCTGGAGGGAAAATTCAGGATTGCCAGTCAGAGATGACATTAAAAAATCATCAGTTCAAATTTATTTATATTTTGAAGTAAATGAATTATTTATAATGTTATAATTAATATACTACCCTCTAAAAATATTTGCATATTAGCAATTTACATTCATCTTATTAAAAAGAAGGAATTAGACATGTCCCATTCCTCCCTCTACCTTCGTTTATGTTAAACTTCTTGTATAAGCAAAAATGCTGCTTTTAAGCATAGTTTTAATTATGGATAATATACAGTACAATGTTCCATTAATAGGGAAACTATTACAACTACGCATAAACAAGTCATTAATATACAGAAAGCATAAAAAGTATATGAAACAAATTTACTTTTGATTCTTGAAATAATCTTTTTCTTTATACAATCGCAAGCTTATGCAGATCAGCTACTTTTTTCAACTAAAGATTGGAGTACCATTGCTTCATCTAATGTGTGATTGATGAAATGTTTAGAATGATACATAAAGAGAAAAACCTACTGTCCCATGCCTCCCACTGTCCCATTCCACCCCACTCTCCCCTACTTTAATGTAAATTGTGCGAAGATTTTGCACGTCTGTATATGTATAGTAACAACTCGGGTCTTGTATTGGGCAGATAAATCATGTGATTCTACCCAAATATGTTGACTATTGGCTCTAATTTTTTTTGCTAAAGATTAGTTTAGCTCTAATGTTTTCATTTTCGGTTGTCTCAGATTAGGGTCTTGTTTCTTGCAAGTCTGGTTTGAGCATGCACAATTTTTCCAAAGAAAAATCCGAAATAGTTTCAAATGATAAAGCAGTATTTATTTGTGTGCTATGAATGGGTATATATAGAAAAATGAGGACACTGTTAAAATGAGCGATTTGCACATTACAAATAGATCATCATTTAAACTGTATTAAGATTTTTATGTTTTTTACAAGCTACAAAAAATAAGATCATGGCTAATACAATGCAGTTGAAGATCTTTATAATGCAATTCTAAATTCTATATAACACACAACTTCTCAGACATAAACAATGAATTTTGCACTTAAGAAACATTTGCATTCCCACATTGTAAATAATTGCTACTCTCTAGAGCAGCGGTTCTTAAACTCTTAGTCACCACAGACCCCTTTTCGTGCTTTCCTTGTCTTTTCGAACCCCCTGGATTTAATGCTCAAATAAATGATATTCTTTAAAATATTGTGTACATGGTACATAACATAAAAGAGGTATATAAACTATTATACCGAAAGCAAATCATCAAATAATAATGTAAGAAAAATACTATGTTGAAAAATGAGAAAGAGAAGCTGCATATGAACAGGAAAACCCATATACTGCGCTACTGACCAGCTGGTCTTATTGCCGAATTTGACGAACACTTTGAATTTCCTTGTCAACCCTTAGCTAAAAATTTGAAGAAAAGGAATGAAATATGATAAAAATTTTTGGATCTACTCATAAAATGCGGAAAAAACCTTATGACGTCATCATCAGGAAAAACTGTATAAAAAACACTGTTCAAGAGAGAAAATTGGGATTTGGGACAAGTGATATTAATTTGAAAACAAAGTGCAAACAGCTATGTTTGTGCTTTGCTTATTTTATCATGTCGTTTTCTTGATTTTTTTTTATACAAGTTGTAGTGTATATGTTGCGTTTCTGAGAAAGATCACCATATAAATCGCATTCAATGACTAAGAAACTGCTTTTTTATTACAAATCTCCAAAAATTGCACAGACAGTGGGAGATTTCTTATATTTTGATATTTTTTCTTAACTAGCAAAATTTTTCGCATCTTCTAGGTAATTGAAAAGATATACTTTGAAAGTTAGACATTCGCGGACCCCCTGACAATGCTTTGAGGACCCTTTGGGGTCTGCGGACCACAGTTTAAGAACCACTGCTCTAGAGGACTAAATCTGATACATTAGTTCAACTTTGTCTCTTAATTTAAGACCTTTTTAATGATAAAATTGCTATTATTACAATAATTTTGAAAATAAGCAATATAATAAATGATTTGGTCCAAGTTTATTTGAACAATGTTTATAAAGTAAATTTAACACTGTGCGGAATGATGTCTATTATGACAAAAATTGTAACCTGGATAACTCCTGGTAACAAGGAATGTAGTATAAACATATTCTAATGTATTTTGATACATTTCACACATATTTGGCCATGTTTACAAGGTAAATTTAATGATGTGTGAAAGGTGATCTATATAATGCAATTCCTTGGTTTTAAAGATCTTCTACCATGTAAAACATCAATTCATTTCAATGTCATTTTCAGTGAAAAGTTGGGTAGAATTAGGAAAGAAACCTCTTTCTCATTAAATACCTGCACCTCTCTCAGGGATAATATTTCTACATTACAACTGTCTGCCAATTGTAGTAATTTATCAGTTTTACTTAACATAATTTTAACATCCATGCCCAAGGAGACACTCTCTCTCACCCAAGAAAATGCAAAAGAATGTACTGTAGTCTTGAAAGAAAGAAGTGAGAGATAAGGCCTTTGTAAGATTTACATTTCAATTCTGGAAAGAAAGAGCATAGAAGGAATACTCCTTAACCCTTTAAGACTGGACTGCTTTTTGAGTTTTTTTTTTTAAACAATGACATAACTGAAATTTATAACTGATAATTCACTATCTGTTGACAAAATTCATATAATATAGTTTCTGTTAACCAGCACAATCACTCGATTCCGGCATTTATGGAATATATAACCCAGTAAGGTAGAATTTTAGTTAATGCCTAACCCGCACGATCGTGCGGGTCCTGTCTTAAAGGGATAAATAAGACCTATTGGCCATATTAATCAGCACTTTCATGTCTCTTATTGCACTATTAAAATGGAAATTTTATGTGAAATCAGTAGCTCTGTAATTGCAATGTAAGCCAACTTTTCCCTTTGGAAACTTGAGATATTACATTCATTTTAGCATTGAGATAATTACTGCAATTACTAGTTGTAATTAGCTTATTTATGTGTGTTTTTAAGATTTTTATTATTTTCACTGCTATTACAATTAACAGTTAATAGGGGGACTTTTATTAATTGTTACTTCAGGTATTAACTGAGTTCGACTGAATACATATTTATTTTTCTTAAAAAAAGATAAAGTTAGAGATATAATTTTAGACTATTTTCCTGTAATTGCTTTAAATGATAGTTTGATCTTTTTCTTTCATTTCATGTTTAGATTTCGATAACAGTACAACAAAACTTACCGAGTTCAGGTTAGGCATAACTAGACCCATGTAGGGCTGTAATAACTAGGATTTTCATAAGAAATGTAATAGAAAGCCCATCTAAATTGGAATTTCTGCTTAAAAATTTAAATTTTATGTATTGTTTTATTGAGAAATTTTAATTTAAATGAATTAGTGATACCTTCACTTTTTCAACATAAGCATGTATTTGGAGATAAAAAGCACAAACAAATGTACTAAAATTACTTGCAGGTGTATACATATAATATAAAATTATTTAAAATACATTAGAAATATCTTAAAATATATTAAAAACCATTAAAAATCCAAAATGTTTTCAGCCATCACATGGCTGTCATCAGTGGTTATTTAAATGTTGTTAATATTTTTCTTTGCACTTATTCAAGAATCATCTAGAAGAGATCATTGTAATTTAAGGATTGTATGGCAGATAAGATGCCAGATAAAGGTATTCAAATTTCTAACAAAACAAGCTTTCATCTATTATGCAGCAATTCTTTCCAAACTCTAGATTTTAATAAATCCAAGATTATCTTTCATACATGTAATTACCAGGAAGCCATTATAAGAGAATCTATTGAAATAATTGCTAATAAGGATATAGCTTGTAACTATGCACTATCATATAATATCCATGGAGTTTGGAAAGAATTGCTGCATAATAGATGAAAGCTTGTTTTGTTAGAAATTTGAATAGCTTTATCTGGCATCTTTTCTGCCGTACAACCCTTAAATTACAAGTTTCTTCAAGAGGATTCTGGAATAAGCACAAAGAAAAGTAATAACAACATTTAAATAACCACTGATGATGGCCGTGTAATGGCTGAAAACATTTTGTGTTTTTAATGTATTTTAAAGATATTTCTAATATTTTTTTATATGTATGTACCTGCAAGTAATTTTAGTACATTTATTTGTGCTTTTTTATATGAATTTTAATTAAAAATGGCAGTTCGGAAAAATGTTTTAACTTATACCTTGTTTCCTATGAGAAGAGGAACATTGGCCACAGATCCTCGTAGTTAAATCCATGATGCTGGGCAAAAACATGCACTTAGAAAAATAATCTGGGAAGTACTACATTTATCTATTCAACTCATACACTGATCTCTCAGGGGATATATGCATATATATTTTTCACAGTCTCATAATTCCTTTTTGGTCAACCATGTAGAGTCCACCTCCTTTCCTCCTTCTTGATTTTCAGTGGAGGTTTTAAAATTATGTGGGATCTGATAAATTGAGTTTTTCTGATTTTACATCTTCTGAATTGCAGCTGTCTTGCTGTCCATCCTTATTTTCCCATGGTCTGGATCCCTGGTGCAGGCCTTGTATATTATTGCTGTCTGCTTGTCTATGTGCCATAAATTTCTGTTTTTTCCAACAAAGCACCTCTTGTCCAACTTGGATATTTTTACCAGTAAATTCTTCTCAGGGGAGCTTGTTCCGAGAAATCGTAAACCCATCCTAGGGGCCCCAATTACTGGTTTTCGTTGCTAACGGATTGTTTTGTTCTCGAATCTCTTATGAATAATGTCCCAATTAATTTTGTTTCCATGTGTATAGTTTCAATCGAGACTTCTCAATTCGATGTTGCAATTTTAATCACATCATCCACTAATGGAATTTCCCAGTTTTGTCCTTTATCAGTTCAGATGAGAAGATAAGAGGTACAGTTGTGGGAAAAAAAAGTAAACACCCTTACTAACTCTGCAACAAATTATCGTAGAAGAAAATTCCTGGTACCAAACGATTGAAACTAAAGTCTACTTTTAAATGATGTATATAAAATTTGCTTAGGGGCATCTACATATAAAAACAAACACAAACTTTGTTGTTTTTTTTTTAATAGCAATACCTAAGTTTGACACCGTAATTAAATTCTACACACTTCAATTAGCCTAAATTCAAATTTCATGAAATTCGTATGATTAGTTTCTGAGAAATTAATTATTTTAAAATGAGCATATTTTAACCCTCCGACTGTCTTGGAAAAGGGCAAAATTGTAATGTTGTTTTCTCTGCATTTTGTTTTAACTGCTAAAAAAATGATTATTTGAACATTTTATAAAAAAACTTAATAACGAATATGAAAGCAATCGTTGGAAGTATTAATCATTGTTCAATGTATTAAAAATACATTAAATCAATAGAATTATATTACTTTAAATATTGCTTGTATTGCAGTGAAACCTGGAGCTTAGTGAACGTATTAACACGGGCTTGTCAGTGAGGGGGTTAAGGGCTGTATTTTTAAGCACAACTTGAAAGCTACTTGGAAGAAAAATTTTAAATTTTAGATTTGCATAAAGCAGGACATAATAAATATATCAATCAAGAAAATTTTAGGTTGCAATTCATAATTTTTTTTTTTTTCAAATATTAATTTCATAACTCATATTATAAAATTATAAAAATTGCAAATTCAATACAAATCTTTGAATATTTTAGCATTATAACTATACAAAAAATTTAGCACATTAGGATTATAATTTCAGGAGATATTAATAAAAATATGAAAATGTAATTTAACATTGGAAGCTCTAAATTTTGAATGTTTATAATTTAAAAACTTATCATCCAAATGTTTTGAAATTTCGTATCTAGACATAGTTTGAACCAAAGATTTAAAACTTATTATCAAAATTGGGTGTTGCCATTGAAAAAACAAAGTTTGGACTGGTTTTGATTTGTAGATGGCCCCCTAAGCAAATTTTATGTACATCAATTTATAAGTAGACTTTATTTCTAATCGTTTATACCAGTAACTTTTTTCTGCTATAATTTGTTGTAGAGTTAGTAGGGGTATTTACTTTTTTTTTCCCCATGAAGCATGCAAAAGTGTTAACACATTTTTAGAGCAATTTCAAGCCCTTTTCTCAAGGTTAAATTATAAAGACTAATTTTCTAAATATTTGATCTGATAACTTTGTTTCTGGACTAGAAGTGCGAATCATGCTTTCCATGATAGAAGGGCTTTTGTAAAATTTCCAGGGGTATTGCTTGTCTGTGATCCCTTCTGTCAAACTATTTCAGATAATAGATCAGATGTCTATTCCAGAAGGTTATCTTAGTGAATTGTGTTTGCCGTATTTGTCCAGGTTTGCTTAGTTGATAGAACCTTAGCAGCTTAAGCCAAGATCCTGGGCTCAAATCCTGGCTTAGACACTTTTCCACTTAGTTGGAAAAAGTAGAGCGCATATGATGTCTTTATCAATCACTATGATTGTATTAAAATAATACAGTTAAATAGTTAATAATCTTCACTCCTGGTGAAGTGCAATAATTGTATGAACCTAATCCATTTTTTATTTGTTTATATCTGTTAATAAATTTCTTGGTGATAATAGTGTAAAATAATTTTATTTCAAAATTTTCTAATGGTAGAAAGCACGCATTCTTGTTTATAATATATGAGAATTGCCTTTAAATATCATACTGCAAATCTGCTGACATTTCATCATACAAATTAAAAATTTAATGATAAATAAAAGTGAATAGTAAAAGCATGTTTGTAAATCGAAAACAAATCTCAGTGTTCTGGCTTTTATATAAGTATTTGGCGAAAGTAAATGTCTAACAAATACATAAAGCAGGTAGCAAATATTCATTAATTGAGCTATTCTGGAATGTAGTAATTTTAAATCCCTATCTTCACATTTTTTTTTTTTCAAAATTACCTATGTAATATAAGATATATATTTATAGAATGTTGCACTAGTTTTATATAGTTTTATTCTGTTGTCATCTTTTTTAAGCATTTTAATTTTATTTTGTTCACATTTGCATTCAGCTGTTAAATTTTGGAATTTATGTTTTTTTTTCTGAAGGTTCAAAACCTATTATCCCGAAGTCAGAAATAGAAAGTGTTAAAGTTCTACTCTGTGATGTTGATATATTAAGTTCTAATTATTATAAAATGCCACTACTGAAATGGGCACATTGTACACGGGCTGGTAAGTTTTACTTTTTAAATTTATTTTCTAAAGAAAGTCACTTATTTCTTATAAATATGGTTCAATATTTTGCTCAATAGGCTATGAAAGTTTTACAGGTTTTATTTATTTCTTGCAATTGTTTCTATGTCATTGCTATTATAAATCTATAGATTGGTTGGTCTAAAAATAATAAATGAACCGTATATCTGCTATTTTATTATACTGTGAAACAAGCCTGTCCAACCTTTCAGTAAGCAGCAGTGCACTTTAGCTCTTGGCAAACAATGATGTGTGCCATTATTTACATGGGTCAAATTGTGCAACAAAATTATCTCATAGTATGAGTAATGATGCACACATCATAGGGTTTAATCTAGGAAAAAGGGATTTTTAGCTTTTTGGCTAATTGCAGCCAATAACTTCTAGCCAAATAAAAAATAACTTTAGCGAAGGGGAAAAAAAGTTTTATTTATACAAAATTTCTAGATACATGAGTATTATTTTTAGTTATGCAATATACAAACAAATACATCACTCTGTAAGATTGACCCTTCGAGATTTGACTGTATGCCACTCAGCAAATGCTTTTTTAAATGGAAATTCTTTTCAAAATTCCCCTTCCAAATTAATCATTGTTAAGTTACTTAAATTCTTGATTGTCAGTTTGTTTCTCAAGTCCAGTTTTTGTTATATCCATGAGACTGAATCCCCTTCACAGTCTGCTGTAGACAACAAAAGTTATGCTACAAATTCATACAAAGAAGTCACATTGGGAAACATGCAGTCACATTTTTAAGAAGAAAAAAATACAATAAGCTAGTTTCATTTCTTTACACGCTGCAGCCAGAACCCACATAAATCGAAGTCTGAACAGTTTATACGACATGCATCTGGCACATTGATGATTCAAAGCTAGTGCACATCATATCTCATGCTTATGCAATCTGCGATTTTCGTTTTCATCATATGCTGGAGCATCATTCTGATGCAAATGACGTCACTCAGGTTGAAGACGTTTGCATAGAGAGCACTAGACAAATTTTGAAGTGTTGCTGCAGCGCGGATGCAATATGAGAATTTTTTTCTTTTTTGTGCAACGACAGCATGTTTACGAAATGCGGAACAACAAAATGGGAATGATATAGCACATTTCTTTGGCTGTCGCTATTTGGCTAATTCACTAAAGGCTTTGGGGGCAAAAAGCACTTCTAGTTAGCTTTTTGGCTATTTGGCTACCTCTAGATTAAACCCTACATCATTATGGATGCTAATGTATCCCACAATGGACACACAAGACAACAGACCACTATAGTTCAGAAGCTTCGCTCCATGTAAAAAGAAAAAAAAAATCATAAAGTAAATTTTGAATTATACATTTTTGTGTGAGGGTCTTATCTTAAAAAAATTTGCAGGAAAAGGAACCCGGGTTCAATCTTACCTAAAAATTAAAAATTGGAAATAAAATATAGTGTTGGTTTTTTTAAGATGTAAAACTTTCATGCATTGGTGTGAAGGGAAAGAAGGCTGGTTACTACTCTAAAATCATTAACCATATTAAAAAGTTATGGCCAATTTCCATCATCTTAATTTCTATATAAAATTTTTCAATGAAGAAGATAGGGAATAGTATCTATTATTAACTGACATGTATGAATTAAGCTTTGGAAGAGCATTTGTATGGTAAAATTTAAACTAATTTTGACAATTTCAACAGCAACAGCCTATTATGAGAAAATATTTTTAATGTACATTTAAATTTATGCTTAGGTACCAATTTCCAAGTCATTTGTGCAAAAATTTTTGAATTAAATTTATTCAAAGTTATGATCTTATTATGCTGATCTGTTGTATGAACATAGATCTTATTTTGCAATTCCCATAAGTTTGTGATGCAAAGTATAAGTTATTAAATTAATATTTTAAAAAATTACAAATTATAACCTATAAAATTTTTTACCACATTTGATTGATAAATGTAATGTTCAAAGTTGCATGTGGTGGTATTGTTTTTATCCACAATTTTACATATAAGTTATCAGGTTTAATAAAGTAATTTAAATTTAGATATGTTAGGCATTATGAAAAAAGGAATTTTACTAATTATATGCATTTTCAAATTTTAAAAAGTGGCTGATTAAAAGAATAAGTGTAAAAAAAATTAATCATCTAAATCTGCCCTCCTCAAGTACACAAAATTAATTTTTTCCCAAAAATGTTTCTTCATTATTTATTTTATTGTAACGATAAATAATCATCTAAATCCTCTCCTTTGCCTTCCTTTGGTACCAAACATGCATAGTTTAATCTTTAAACCACTTTAAATTTCTTTTCTGATCTATTTAATGCTGTAGAGAAATAATAAATAAATAATCTATCACCTAAATTATCTCTTCCTCCTTCTCTCTTCCATCCTCATCTCATGAAGATCCTCCTTCCTGTGCACCTCATAAAGTTTAAAATCTTTAAAATTCTTTAATTTTTTTCTGCTCTGTTTGTGATTTTATTGTAACAATATTTAAATAAACATTAAATTATTCCCCCTCCCCCCCCCCTTCTCCCAGTACATATACTTTAAAATCTTTTTTCTCCCATCTGTTTATAACTTTCTTGTAACAATAATTAAATCCCCATCTAAAATATTTCTCCCTCACACAAAAAAAATCTGCTTTTCCTTCCCTCCTCAGCACACAAATTTTAAAATCGTCTATATATTTTTTAAAGAGTTTCATGCTGTATTGTTACTTCATAGCAACAATACATAAATAACCATCTTGCTCTCCCTTTAAATTTCCACCTCCTCTCTCTATAGAAAGTGAGTGAATTTCTAGACATGGGGGTGGGGCAAGAAGGAAGATTTTCCTCCTTTTGCAGTTTGACTGTTTCCATCCCTGATTTTTTTGTTAATGAGGAGGGGGGTGAAAAAGTTATTTCAGAGAATATATTTATTTTAAAGCATAAAATATACATGTTATTCAGGGGTAAGAACATCCCTGCATTTAAAAAAAAAAAAAAAAAAGAAAATTTTGACTGTCTTCTCATATATTTAGAAATCTCCTCTTTCTCCTTGATGGGAAAAGATAGAACAAAAATATCCAAGGGGGGGGGGGGGGATGAATAATTTAGATGTGTTTTCTGAAATAATGTAGATGAGTAACTTTATTATAAAATAAGAAATAGGACAGAATTTTTTTTTTTAATTAATATTAAAGATTTAAAATTATTTGTTGAGTGGCGATACAGAGGAGGAAGTAAAAGTTCTAGGAGCAAAGAAGTTAATTTAGACGACTGATTATTCATTTATTGTTATTAGAGAACAACAAATACAGCAGATTTTTTTTTTTTTTTTTTTTTGATAGAGCTTTTGAGATTTAAAATTTCGTATGTGGTGCAAGGGGACAGTGACAGACATTTTGAGTTTAGAGAGTTAATTTAAGTGACAGATTATCTACCTATTTTTACTAAAAAACAACTAATAGGACAGAAGATTTATTCCAATAAGAGTTTTAAAAGTTTTTAACTTTGTATGCTGGGGTGATTAGGAAGAAACATGAATTTTGAAAAAAGCTGCTTTGTAGTTTAGATTATTTGTTATTTACTTATCATATGTTATAATACAAGCAAATCTTGTGTCTGTGTGTTTGCAAATTTTATCTACAAAATGGCTCTAACTGTTTTGACTAAATTTTATATCTTACCTAGGATACGAAAAGACCATTGGGATAGGCCACATGTTCGAGAAAACTCAATTAGTTGGTTATTTTGGGGTCACTATGGGTCAATGCATTTCAATTGGAATGCAGGTACCTTAAAATGGGGTTAATCAGAACACTTTTCAACTTTAACGCAAAAAAAGGCATTTACCGATTTTTTTATTCTTTTATTTTTTGACTAGAAACTTCAGTCTTGTTTTGTTCTTGAAATTTTAAGCAAAAACAAAACCTTTTTTACAGTTTTATGTATATTTTTTATTTTTTTAATGGTGTTCGATTCACCCCGCAAGTAGGGGTGAATCAGAACAAATGTTATAATCTTTATTTGTTCGATTTAGACTTTAATAGGGTTAATAAAAACGTGTAATAATGATAAGGGATGAATAGGAGCACGTAGTTACTGTTAAACAAATCCTTTATTTTCTATAAAAGTAAAGGTATGACTTTTCAGAAATTAGAAAACAACTTTGAACTCAAGAAAGATTAAAATTTATTCTAAGAAAATGTATTTGAATTCAGAAAGATGGAATTTAATCTTCTGGAAGAAATGCTGCCTCCTCTTCTACCGTTTTTTGAAATCTCCATGTATGGGGGACCCTTTTGTAAAATTTCCTCACATAACCTGCATCTTCTGGGTACAGGACTTTGGTCACATAGAGTCTGTATGACTTTTTCCATGCATTTTAATGACAAGGAAGAATTTGTTTGAAAGTTGGATATTTTCTGTGATTCCAAAATCTGGGTCTTTTTCTGAAGTAGTAGGCAATATGAACTCTTTATCACTGCCTTGAACAGAATAATTGGAATTTGAATCTTCAGATGATGATCTTCTGGATAGGTTCTTTCGTTTGTTTTTCTGTCCTTTTAAATCGTTATATGTTTTAATATGATCTACTTATACGACCTCTTCCTCAGCACTTACTACTGTTTGCCTTCCTTTCTTTTTTAATTGGTTTTCCATTTTTAGATGTCTGTGTAATGTTGTGGTTGACAGAGAATATTTCTATGCAACTTTTCTTAGGGATTTGAAGTTTTTAAATTCTTCTATTGCCTGTTCCATATCTATTGGATTGGGGGTTGATGTTTTTCATTCAGCTAAGTAAATTCTTGGCATCTTTAAACTCTTCAAGTAACTGCAACAAACAAAATATTTTTGCAATATGATATGATATGAAAATATTAAGTATGGAAGAATAAACCATGACAAAACAAATGTGTTCCGATTCATCCTGTAAATCTTAAACTTATGATGTTACAAGATATTTTCCACTTTATCACTATGTAGTTTTATAGAAATACATAAAATCTAATACAGTATATTGTTTATAGATCTATCCCTAATAAAAAAAAAAAAACAAACAAACAAACAAAAAAAACACTACTCTTAGGTTTGGAATAGGAAAAAAAATTGTAGTTACATACAAAGTTTTGCAGATGTTGAAAATATGAGGTCTTTGAGAATCCACTTGCAGTTTTTTTTTATATAACCCAGTAGTGATGCCAACATGACAAAAGTGAATTTCCCAACACTTCGTGATATTACCTTCTTAAAGAAAAATTAGCAACGAAAAATATTCTCTTGTATATTTATTTTGAATTTTCATTCCTGTTCACCCGCTGTTCCTGTTCATCTTGTTTTACGGTATCTAAAAAATTTTGACTAAATTTTGTATCCTACCATTTTTGGGTATGAGCACACAAGTAGCAAAAATACAGTTTTGTGGAAAGTGCACCCAAAGTTACAAATCAGTGTCTGCGTTAAAATATTCATTTTTAATTTTAAATTGATCCATTTGTAATTTGAATATTCTTATACAGTTTGTTTTGTTTGATCCAGAATTACATAATTTTTTTTTTTTTTAAATATGAAAAATAAAAAATTGATTTTTTTAAGAATTTAAAACTGGCGACTCAGGAAATATGAAATTAATTTATATTTCCTGTAAACTAAATAACAAGACAGGATTATAGTTTTCATCTTGCATAATTGCTACTTGGTACTACTCTGTTGACTGTAGTGTTCCACATAACAAACATAACTACTTAATAAAGTTTCTTCTTTCAATAAATTAATTATTGTGATTTTTGCCCTATACCATGACATAATGCATTGTGTTTAATTTTTGTATCATAATGTTACATATTGAGACTGATATTTACTACAAAATATGCCGTGTGGTGACCGGCATTAAAGAATAGTCCCACTGTAACCCATGCATGTCATAATAGGTGACTAAAAGGGGTTGGGCGAAAGGCTGACAACCTTTCCCCGTAAAAAAAAAAAAAAAAAAAAAAAAAAAAAAAAAAACTTTGTTGCAAAGCCCTTAAATACAGATGTTTGACGGATTGATCTCATGGTAAAACAGACTGGAACTGGAAAACGGCTTATGAATTTTAGAATTAGAACTTGGAATGTTTTAAGTTTATTCAGAACTGGTGCAGTGAAGCAACTACAGAGTCAGATGGATAGTTATAGACTGGATATATTGGCCTTACAGAAAATGAGATGGAAGGATGGTGGGATAAGAGATATTGGTGATTTTACAATTTTTAATAGTGCAAGCATAGGGAAAAACTCGCATGGTACTGGATTTATGGTAAGAAAATGCCTTAGAGAAAATATTGATTTTCACAATGTAAATGAAAGAATGTGTATCTTGAGATTGAGAGCAAAGTTTTTTAACTTTTCATGCACCAACGGAAGATATCGAGGATGAACAAAAAGATACTTTTTATGAAACACAACAGATTGAATTTGATAAGATACCAAGACATGATGTTAAAATTGTAATAGATGATTTTAATGCTAAAATTGAAAAAGAATACACTTTTATACCAACAATTGGAAAATTTAGTTTACATGATTTGTGTAATGAAAATGGAATAAAAGCTGTGGACTTTGCTGCTTCTAACAACTTAATAATAAGTAGTACATGTTTTTTGAGCACAAGAATATAGATAAAGAAACTTGGATTTCTCCTGATGGAAAGACAAAAAACCAAATTGACCATATTATGATCGACAGAAGACATGATAGTGATGTTATGGATGCACAAAGATATAAAGGTGCTGATTTAAATACTGATCATTTCCTTGTTATTATCAAATACAGACAAAGAGTTACAAGATTTCAAGATGTAAAAGGAACTAAACAAGTAAAATTTAAAGCAAAAGATTTACCAAACATGCAGAGAAAAAAGGTTTACCAAAGTAAATTAACAGAAAGAATTGCTAGTGAATATGCTGAATTTAATGAGGAAGATATAGTCAATAGTAAATTGGCTAAATGCAAAAATATCATATTACAAACTGCTGAGGAAGTTGTTGGCAAGGAAGAAAGGAGGGAAATTAATGAATGGTTTGATGATGAGTGTTGGCATCTGATTAAGAAAAAGAATAAAGCAAGAGAAAAAATGCTGAAACATTGAACAAGACAGAGTGAAAATCACTTTAAAACAATTAGAAGAAATACACAAAAGTTGGTATGTATGAAAAAACGAGCTTTAGAGCAGATTAAAATTCAGGAAATTGAAGACCTATCAGTAATAGGTGATATAAGCCTAATGTATTCAAAACTTAAAGGAATCTAAGAGGGCTACCAACCATGTACCCTTTTTTGTAAAGACAAAAATGATAAACTTATTGGAGGGCATGCAAATGTGACAGATGAGCAGAATATTTTGAAGAATTGTTAAATAAACAGTCAAATGACAAAAGAGAAATACAGTTTAATCATAATGATTATGATGTGAATGAAGAAAACTGTGAACCACCAACTGTAGAAGAAGTAACGAATGCTATTGCAAAATTAAGAAATGGAAGAGCACCTGGTGAAGATTTGATAAGTGCTGAGCTTTTGAAATATGGTGTCAAGTCAACACTTTGCTTCCGGAGCGCCTACAGGAAGTAAAACCTTTCCGCTTAATCTCCAACAAACTTGAAAAGGAACTAAGGATGATTTGCGAATAGGAGATGATGGTGGAAGTGCATAGAGAGCTGTTTTCCCATTGGTCGGAGCCATGAAGCCCCTCCCTCTGGTTGACAGCTCATGCGTGAGTGTTGAAGCAACCATGTCTTCCTCCCCTGCCAGGTCCCGTGAACAGCTGAATGCCGGTGGCAATACTTGGAATCTTTCATCCAGGCCCTGACAAAGACTGATCCATACCGCAGAACACTCAACTGTGACCGGGTCCCCGGGGAGCCAAGACGGTAATGTCCAGTCGTTCAAAGGCAAAATTTATAGGAT
The DNA here is from genome assembly GCA_963932465.1 of Maratus speciosus. NCBI lineage: Eukaryota > Metazoa > Arthropoda > Arachnida > Araneae > Salticidae > Maratus > Maratus speciosus. The sequence continues at coordinate 575,039,598 of OZ010787.1, forward strand.
AGGTTTTTGGGGGTGGAGGGGGGCACCAAAAGGCACAGAAACAAACCAAATTTCTAAAAAAGGCCCATATCAGTTACATATATTATTACCATACAATTTTTTTTATTTTCCTGACACTAGATTTGAGTTACGTTACAAAATAAAGAAAATAATTATAATTAGTATTTACAAATATTTACAAGTTTGAATTTTTTCTGGGTTTTTTGCATTTGCACTATTTTTTCAAAATTTGCCATTCCATCCATGAAAGTTAAGGTTTTAGTGGCTCTGTTGGGCTGTGCGACAATCTTTTCTAAAAGATTTTCCAGATAAGTTGTTAGCTTGAGAAAGGACTCAATTGTAAGTTCTTGTTTAATTTTAGCAAGGATTTCTAGAAATTTAGTAAACCCAATTTCCAAATCACTAATATCGTACAACTGCTCGGGAGCAGGTGACTCCATCTTTGGCTGCTTTTGGGAAACTTTTTTAACCGTTTTAGTCTCAGCTGAATTTGGGGGTTTTTCCTTTTTTTAGCGATTTGCACATAAGTTTTTCTAAATTGAGGTTTAAGTGGGTACTTTTTACAGCCCTTGTACGAGGCTGGGTGTTGCAATTCGCAGTTGCAGCATTTCAGAGGGGCGTTTTCCTCTTCCTGAACATTTTACCTTGGACAAGTTATGGACTGGTGAAGTTCACTGCATCCAACGCATTTTGAATTTATGTTACAATATTTGGAGTTGTGAAAAAATTGTTGGCAATTCCAACATTGAATGGCCTTTTTAGGGGCCCTATATTTCTCCACTTCCATCCTAATTTTGAAAAGCGATTTAATCTCAAAGATTTTCTTGGAGTGCTCACGCCTAGTAATGTTAACCAGAAAGAGAGGAAGAACCCTCTTGTCTTTTCTGCTTATCATTTAGCTTACTTTGGTTATGTCGAATCCTAAGTGTATAAGTTCGCTGCTAATTTTCTCAATATCAATGCTTTTGGGAAGGCCCCTAAGCACAACTTTAAGAGGGGAAACCAAATCAGGGACAACGTAAAACTGGAATCTATGCTCTTTTAAGTACTTTATAATTTTTTCCTTAACATTAAATGTCTCAGTGGTGACTTTCACCCATCTACCTGCGATAGAAACCATAAAGTTCGAATCTCATTCGCTGGCGATTTGTTACATAAACGCGGCAACGTCCTGAATTTCCGAAACCATAATTGGTTTAGGGGGAATACATTTCTCCTTTTTTTCCCTACTACTATTAGTTTTAACCTCTTCGATATCATTATTTTCATTAACTGACTGATTAGTATCAGTCATTTCACTATTAACTTCCTCAAAAGCTTCACTAGTGGCGCCATCTCTGGAGCTCACTACTGACATACTATCATCAGTATCCAGGTCAGAGAAGTTTTCATCTCTCGTATCGTTATTGGTAGTAGAACTACCCAAATTTTTAGGCTTTTTACAATTAGGGACTACTAATCCTGCTGAAATCGAAATTTTTTCCTTATTAATTTTCCTTTCAGGCTTGTTATTTACATTTTGATTGCTATAAGTATAAACTATCTGCAGAAGCTCTACATAGTTACCATCTTTGGTAAATTTTTTAAGATCTGCTCCTTTAATCTTATCTATCATTATACTTGAATGGATAAAACACTGCCTAACACTTTAAAACAGCAGAGTCCTAACAAAGTGAGAAGCTGTTTCTAATTTAAAGTAAACTGCAATACCGATAAACCAAAAGTTTATAATGCAAACTGAAAATATAACTTATCTCAAAAATGATACACATTATCCCCGGTAATGCACAACAGATCACCGCTCCGAGAAATCATCAAAGAACAAGCTTAGTCAAACGTGCGTCTGCCGAAATGAAATCCGACCATGGTATGCATACTCTACAGACAAGGACACGTGCCAGGGAAATGCCTATTTGCTAGAATGTTCCTGGAAGCAACGTAGATACAAAACTTATGAATAATTAACGTCCGACAGTGAATCAGCTGGTAGATGATATGACACCATCTGGTTATCAATACGGCAAACAGAATAATTCAATTACAACATAATCGATATATGAATTAATCGATGTGTATCTAATTGCCACATCCACGAACTTCAATAACTGAAAATGTAAATAGACTTTTTAAATATAATTTAATGTTTTGAAGAAACTTGTTGTAAAGTAAAACTTAAATAATAGTAATAAAGGAACACATAAGAGGGTAAGTTACTATTGTATTTGATAAATAAATGCTTTTAATAAAGATAAAAGTATCATTCACTATTGCATGTAATGTAAATAAAGTAAAACGATCCTTTAACTGAATATATGATAAAGCTTAGTTATGGAAATGAATGAACATGAATAAAAGTGAATGCATTAAGTGTATGAGTATATGAGTGGGGTTTTTGAGCAATGAGACTTAATAAATATGTAACATGTTGGTAATTTCTATCAATATGCTTGTGATTTAAGAAATCTCTAAGATTGCAATTTTCAGGGATAAGGGAAGTGTTAACCTTAAACTTATACGCTGGTAATCTAGTTAGTGCATTGCCTGAACAACTAGCGGACATATTACCTGTTCTGGCCTCACCTGACATCACTGCCGGCAACTGCATCAGAGGGTTGACTGCTTGCTGCAAGGTGGCGCTCCAGTGGTAGGTCTCAGAGTTGCTGACACACACGCTGTTGAAGTATGATAGAGAGAAGTTGGTACAAATGTTGCATGATCTAATAATAGAGATTTGGCAGAATGAAAATATACCAAATGAATGGAATGGTGCTATTATTATCCCAATTCATAAAAAGGGGAATATCTTAAATTGCCAGAACTTTAGAGCCATAGGCCTTATTAAATGTTACATATAAAGTGCTGGCAAAGATAATTGCAAAGTGATTATTGCTGTATGCTGAAATGGTAATAGGTAATTATCAGAGTGGTTTTAGGAAAGAAAATCAACGGTGGATCAAATCTTTAGTATTAGGAACACCCTTGAAAAATTCTATGAACAAAATATTAATTTGTACCAATTGTTTGTTGATTTTAAACAGGCCTATGACAGTATAAGCAGAAATAAGTTATTTGAAATATTAAAGGAATTTAAAATACCTGATAAAATAGTTAAACTTATAAAATTTACACTAGAAAATACAAAAGCTAAAGTTATAGTACGGGGAAGACTTTCAAGAGAATTTGCAGTGAATTCAGGTCTAAAGTAAGGTGATGTTCTCTCGACAATCCTTTTTAATTTATGCCTGGAGAAAATAATTAGAAGCATCTATAACAACAGAGGAGGTACTATTATGAATTGCTCCCTACAAATCCTTGCATTTGCAGATGATGTTGTTGATATTGCTAGAAATAAGAAAGTCTTGATTGAGACATACAATAAACTAGACACTGAAGGGAAAAAAACTAGGCCTCGTAGTTAATAAAGAAAAAACAAAATACATGAAAATGGGCCGAATGAAATCACAGGCAACAGCAATGTTAACAATAAATAATGAATTACAATTTAATGAAGTAACAGAATTTAAATAATTATGTTCTATGATCACCTGTGATAATATTGTAGAAGCAGAGATTAAAACTCAACTCGCAGCAGGAAATAGATGCTATTTTTCTCTTTGAAACATTCTAAAATTATTTCTAATATTCCAAACAACTAAACTTAAAATTTATAAAACCAATAGTAATTTATGGTCATCAGACTTGGACCACTACACAAAAAGATGAAAAGCTACTTATTACTTGGAAAAGGAAGATCCTAAGACAAATTTTTGGACCTATTAAGGAAGACAATACATGGTGTATCAGGTCAAATATGGAGCTAGAACAGTTATATGATGAAAAAGATATAATAAATATTGTAAAAATGATACAAATGCAATGGTTAGTTCATCTAATCAGAAAGATGCACAAAGAAGATATGTAATGGTAATTTAATAGGAAAAAGAAGTATTGGTAGACCCAGGAAGAGATGGTTAGAAGAGGTAGAGAAAGATCGTGTGCAAAACCAAATTATAAATTAAAGGCCAGAGATCGGAAGGTCTGGAGAGGTATATTCATGGAGGTCAAAATCCTACATGGATTGTAGTACCATTGTGTATGTGTCTATATTATAAAGGACAAACATATCTGTGCGTAACGCATACGTCATTTTGCGAATGGCAACACTTTGAAATTTGAAATAAAATTTTGGTTTTGCAATTTTCTCTACTGCAAATTTTTAAGCTTCTAAACATTGCACACTTTTAATTTTTACATCACGTATAAGGAAAAAAATGCTTTTTAAAATGCTATTTGTTTGAAAGTTGTATCTCAATTTATTTTTGAGATATTAATTTTTTTGTAGTTTTTAATAACATTTTTCTTATCGTGGCAACAAAAGTACCCCATTTCTATTGAAAGTAAACGGAAAATAGTCGAAAATAGGCGATACTGTATTAGGTAGATTTCGTATGAAATACTACCTATTGGGATCGTTCCCATGTTGGAATTTCTGAAAAATTTTTGCAGATCTACACCGATCATGACCCCTAGAACCCAAAACCACCCTCAATAAAAAACTTTATCTATCTATCTATCTATCTATCTATCTATCTATATCACTTTCTTCTGGACACGATAACTTTCATAATTCTGCACCAATCTCTTCCAAACTGATACATAAAATCAATGGACATAAAATCTCGGTCAAGTTCGTTAATGGGCAAAATCGGACCAAGGGGATGGAAATAGGGAGGGGTTTTGCGAAAACCGAAAACCCCCCATAACTTCTTAATTTTTATATATATCAAATCAGTTTAAAGTTTTTATTACTTCTAAAAATAGGGCCAAAATTTTATGTATCACAGATTTTTGATAAAGTTAAAAATGGGCTCAAGGGGCGCAAAAAATAGGGTTTTGGGGAGAAAAAAATTCATAACTTCGTCAATTCTTAAGATATCAATTCCAATTAATTTTATTATAAATCTCCTTAATATTATCTACAACTTTTATATTCACAAGTTTTTGATAGGACCAAATCGTACTGCAAAAAAAAATTAAAAACGAAAACAAAAAGGGGGTTTGAAGAAGTAAAAAATCCATAACTCCGTCAATTCAAAAGATATAAAATCCCCATGAATTTATCATATATCTTCTTAATATTGTCTACAACATCTGTATAGACAAGTTTTGGATAGGACCAATTCTTACAGCAAAAAAAAATTAAAAATACATAGCGGTTAAAGAAAAAAATAATCTAAGTAAGGGTGTATTCAAATCCAAACTGCTTATTTTCTGACTCATTTTATAATTCATTTTTGCTCTCAACGGCTTCCAATTGTTACGTTTTCTTATTCAGAAACAATATAATGTACCGACATGGTCGATTTTTTGATAGAGGCAGAATATATTTTTAAAAAATGCTGTTAAAGTGGGCATTTTGAACCGAATTTCCCGAAGCAGATTTTGTTGGAAAAATCATTGCATTAAGGATGCACTCAAATCCAAACTGCTTATTTTGTTACTCATATTTTAATTCATTTTTGCTCTCAAACGCATCCAATTACTAGATTCTCTTATTCAGAAACTATATAATGTAAAGTAATGATCGATTTTTTGATAGAGGCAGAATATATTTCAAAAAATGATGTCAAAATTGACATTTTGAATGGAATTTCCCGAAGCAATTGTGTTATCACTTTCTTCTGGACACGATAACTTCCGCAATTCTTTACAAATCTCTTTCAAACTGATACATAAAATCAAGAGACATAAAATCTCGCTCAAGTTCGTTAATGGGCAAAAGCGGACAAAGGGGATGGAAATAGGGAGGGGTTTTGTGAAAACCGGAAAAACACCATAACTTCTTAATTTTTGTACATATCAAATCAGTTTAAAGTTTTTATTACTTCTAAAAATAGCGCCAAAAATTCATGCATCACAGATTTTTGATAAAATTTAAAATAGGCTCAAGGAGCGCAAAAAATAGGGTTTTTGGGAGAAAAAAATTCCTTACTTCATCAATTCTCAAGATATCAAATCCAATAATTTTATTATACATCTCCTTAATATTATCTACAACTTTTATATTCACAAGTTTTTAATAGGACCAATTCGTACCAAAAAAAAAAAAATTAAAAACGAAAACAAAAAAGGGGGTTGAAGAAGAAAAATTTTAATAACTCCGTCAATTCACAAGATATAAAATCTCCATGAATTTATCATATATCTTCTTAATATTGTCTTCAATATTTATATAGAGAAGTTTTTGATAGGGCCAATTCTTACAGCAAAAAGAAATTAAAAATACATAGCGATTGAAGAAAAAAATCATCTTATTAAGGGTGCATTCAAATCCAAACTGTCTATTTTCTTACTCATTTTTAAATTCATTTTTGCTCTCAAACGCATCCAATTGCTAGATTCTCTTATTCAGAAACTATATAATGTACAGTAATGATCGATTTTTTGATAGAGGCAGAATATATTTCAAAAAAGGATGTCAAAGTGGGCATTTTGAACAGAATTTCCCGAAGCGATTGTTAGAAACTAAAAATATTGCCCTACTGAGAAAATAATTGTTTATTAATCAAGTTTTAATTAATTGAAAGAAAAATTAAAACACAGGTCGCTTATAAATCTTTTCAAAAATCACGTCAGCATGTTTCATATTTTTTTTAAATTAAAAATGAATCTGAAAATGTGCCAGAAAATTTCGAGCTGTTGAGTATGGAAAAATATTTTTTTTTAATATCGCCTTAACATGATTCTGATAAAACCAGCTATTTTATAAAAAGGAAATAAAAACTCGTCAAAAGGAGACAGATAAAACTGTTAAAGTGGATTTATATCTAATAATGATTTTGTTTTTGTTGGTGAAATTAATATACTTAACTTCGAAATCTACCTCTGCCTGTAGGCCGGGCCGGCAGGGATTTTTCTCTGTGTTGCCATTTTCTCCTAAAACCTGAAAAAAAAAGTTGAAATTAAAATATGGGCTATGTCAAGAATATTGTCTGTTATTCCGTGATAATGGCGGCATATGCATACTTTTCTGTAGACAAAGTTTAAGACTGGGTTGTAAAAGTGGATTGCTTTAGCGGATGCAAATGACGTCATTTTATAAAAAAGCATGTATTTTAATTCTTAAACCTGAATTATGTTTTGCAGAAGTGCATTATTTTCTCAGCCCAGCTGCTTTGAAATTCTTCACAGGTGAAAATGCTTCACTTTTGAAAATAATGTAATTGAAATCACGCACTGTTAAAACACAATGCTTTGCAAAAATTTAGTGTGTCTTTATAAAAGAGAGGTGACATACAAATAATAGCGATTAATATTACAGAAATTGATGATTCTCTGCTGGATGGATTTGCTTCGGCGAGTTAGACAAGCAAACAAATAATTCGTGGTTTAAAATATTATTATGTTCCTGAAATTTTTGTCCAAAATTCTCTCGAATAATAAAATTTTAATGCTATTCTTTAGGACATTCTACTACCCAGTAGCAGAAACTTATGGTTGTGTCTGCGACAGCAATTTAGTGGGATGAAAATTGTCTGCGGGAGTAGCATGTTACATTTTCTTATGTACAAACATTATGAGTGTTAAAATAAACAGCATTCTTACTGATTAATACCAGGGGTGATTCTGAGTAAAAAAAAAAAAAAAATTCTGAAATTCACAGCAAAATTCCCGAAAGGCTACAACAGAGGGGGGGGGGGGGGGAGCGAAAATTCATTACCGGCACTAATTATGTCTTTTTCTTGCACACTTTTGATGAAATTTGGGTTTTTTCACAATCTTTTGATGAAATATGCTGTTTATCTTGATCTTTTGACGAAATTTGCCGTTTTTTCAAGATCTTTTGACGAAATCTGCTGTTTTTAGGCGATCTTATGAGGAAATTCCTCGTTTTTTTGCGATCTTTTGACGATATTTGCCGTTTTTTCGCGATCCTTTGACAAAAATGAGCTTTTTTTCACGATCCTTTACGAACTTTGTGTTTTTTCCTCGATTCTTTGATGAACTTCGTGTTTTTTCTGCGATTCTGTGAGAGAAATTTGCGTTTTTTTCGCATCTCTGGGACGAAATTCACGTTTTTCCTGGGATCTTTTGACTAAATTCGCGTTTTTACAGCGATCCTTTGGCCGAAATTTGTACTTTTTGCGATTTTTTGACAAAATTTCGCAAATTTAATTCTGATCTTTTGACATAAATTTTCCTTTTTTTCGCGATCCTTTGACAGAAATTTGCGTTTTTTCGCGATCGTTTTACAGAAATTCGCATTTTTTTCCGCGATTGTCTGACTAAATTCGTGTTTTTTCCTCGATCCTTTGATGAAATTCAAGTTTCTTCCGCAATTTTGTGACAGAAATTTGCATGTTTCTTGCGCCCCTGGAACGAAATCCACGTTTTTTCAGGATTTTTGGATAAAATTCAAGTTTGTACAGCGATCTTTTGGCAGAAATTTATGCTTTTCGAGATCTTCTGACGAAATTTCTCCATCTTTCCGCAATCCTTTGACATAAATTTACGTTTGCTCGTGATCCTTTGACATAAATTTGCGTTTTTTCGCGATCGTTTGACTAAATTTGCGTTTTTCCCACAATCGTTTGTCTAAATTTGCGTTCTTTCCGCAATCCTTTTACTAAATTCGCGTTCTTTCCGCGATCCTTTGACGAAATTCGTGTTTTTTCTGCGATCCTGTGACAGAAATTTGCATTTTTTCTACAACCCTGGGACGAGATTCATGTTTTTTTCCAGTCTCTTTTGACGAAATTCGCGTTTTTATAGCGACCCTTTGGCTATAAATTACCGATTTTTTATGCAAACGATTGCCGAAATTGATATTTTTCGGCAACCATTTGTCGAATTCGTGATATTTTTTGTCAGAATTTTTGTACTTTTTTTTTTTTTTTAAGGAAATACTTTTTTTTTCAAGTTGGCAAATTTATCTGCAAGGTCCAAAATAAATCTGCGACGCATGTCTCAAACTTTCTGCTACCAGGTTCTACTATAATTTTATCAACATAACATAATTTGCTTAATTTAATTTTTCATAATTTTATATAATGTATATATTTAAAACACAAGTATGGATTTTAGTCATCTGCCCTGATCTTTCTGCTGAACCAATTTTAGTAATTTTTTTTTTAAACTGAAAGCTCTTCATTTGTAGATGTAATCACACTATCTGTTTTTTTTTCTTTTTTTTTAAATATCTCCACTTTCATATTTTAATTTTAAAAGCATTTTATGAAATTTCTTCAAAATGGTGAAAATTAGATAACTTTCATTATTGTATACAAGAGAGAAATAATGAGGTATTTTTATCTTTATTCATGCTATTTTCTGATAAAAATTTAAAATTGTTGATAAAAATTGTTGTACAGGGTTTCGTGTCTCAAAATCCCATTAACAGCAGAATATTATATTAGGAACATAATAACGGAAAATGACATACTGCTTTTGAAAACACGCATTTTTCCAAATAAATTTTCTATATTGTTTTTCCTTCTGCATGTGTTCTGATACTAGCGTTCAGACACTAGGCGAAATGCTTATTTAAGTGAAAATGAAGTCATATTTAAAAGAAAATGATCATTTCCTAGATAAAACTAAACATTTTAACACAAATGCGTCTAAAAAACATAAATTACGGAAATTTTTACTCTCCGGAATTGAGATTAGAATCTCAAGTAAAGAGTGCGTCTGTTCACATAAAAGATGTTGCTGACAATCGTGACTTCAAGTTTTGAGTTAAAATGATTTTTAAATGATCAAACAAAATACAAATTTTTTTAAAATGATGAATATGGATATAAGAAGTGAGTATGCAGATTTTGAGAAGGTGAAAATTGCTGTATTTCATTCCGGAATACCAAGCATAAGAGCCTCAATTGATAACTACATCCTAATAACCGATCTTTATTGTATTTTACTGATTAAATATCTATATTATAAAGAAAAAATGTATCTGTGTGTAACGCTGATGTCATTTTGCGAGTGGCAACACTTCACGATCAAATTTCGGTCTTGAAATTTTCGCTACTGCAATTTTTTAATCTTCTGACCATCGTACATTTTCAATTTTCATTGCATAGGGTAAAAAAATTACTTTCAAATGCAATTTGTTTAAAAACTATATCTTAATTGACTGATGTATTATATTTTCTAAAATAATTTTTAAGCATGATTTTATTTTAAGTTTATCTTATCACGTGCCGGTTTAATAATAATAAACATTTTTCACATAAAGCAACAAACATTTTTCAGCATTTGTTTTTGACTATTTTTGCATAACGAAATTAATACTTTCTTTGTAAACAAATAAAAGAGTAATATTAAAAAAGTCACCAATCTAACATATTTGTGAAAGACAAATTAACAAAATTAATACTTCTTTTATAAATAAGTAAAAGAATAATATTGAAAAAACACAAATCTAACATATTTATAATCGTACACTTTAAATTTTTAGATCACGAAATAGGATTTTTTTTTTTCAAATGGAATTTGTTTGCAAAGTTCATCTCAGTTTACGGATTGTCTAGGTTTTAAAAACAATTTTAAAGCATGACATGATTTTTAATTTATCTATATCACGCGGAGCTCGATTACGAAAGATTAATCCGTTTGCCCTTAAAACAAAATAAAGAGTTCATCATTTTCTTATGGCTAATATCCATTAAAAAAAACTTCCCTATGAATATATAAATAAAATAATATAAATAAAACACAAATTTAACAGACATGTATAAGCTCTGAAATTATCAGAATATAAAAGGATGCCATAAGTAGCAAAATCTTACAATCTTATAAGTAGCAAATAACTCTTAGCATGCGGCTAATTAGAAAATATCGCTTTTGATAAAAAATATATTTGATTGTATAATTCGTATTTTCCATATGAAAAATGCTTCTTTAATGTAAGTGGGCAATCTAAAAAATTTATTGCATTAAAAAATATATGTTTTCAATAAAAAAAAAAATGTTTTCACCTATATTCTTTAACCCGGGAAGCCCGGGTACGATCCCCTAGTTTACTATGAAATTCACATCTCAGATATAGAATTGAATATGGATATTTTTATCTATGTTTTAGCCTCTTTAATTAATATATTAAATAATTAAGAATAGCATGCATAAAAGTTTATATAGGAATAATTTATGAATATTTAAAAAATTGTAAAAAAAAAAAAAAAAAAAAAAAGCCAAGTATTTTTAACAGGTGATAGGGGACACTCAAGTGAATGCTCTCATGGGTACTGAAATTGTCTTAAGCCCACTCTTTGTTTTGGAATGTGTGATGCTCTGCCATCATGACCCTAAGAAAACTTTTGAAGGAATAATTCAAGACTGTCATAGTATTAGGCTAATTGTTAAAGGCTTGGAAAGAAATAACAGTGAATTGCCTCAAAGCATCTGTGTCATTTTGGTAATGCAGAAACTTTGGATTATGAACATAAATTCGTAAAGGATATTGTGGGGGATTGCTCCGGATTTTAACCTCTAAAAGAAAAGGGAAATTTCATCTAATGATAAAGATGGAGAGAAACACACAAATTTCGACTGCTGGATAAAAAAAAAGTTATGGCAACATTGAAAGAAGTTCTAAATGTTGCTTTGAAATAGATTTCAAACAAATTTAAGGTTATCAGAATTACATATATATTTAATGAAAAATCCATGCAATTTTTGAGAAACAAAAAAGAAACTATATCAAGCAGTCATAGACACGTTTTATACAGGTCCAATTTTTTTAGTTGTCCTTCAGGTGAAGATTGGTAACTAAGAAAATGGTTTTATGCACAATCTATCCATAATAACATAGATAAAATGTTTTTTGTGTGTCTGCCCAGATTTTTCTAAATAGACTGCTGCACACAGGTAAAAGATTTTGTGCGAAAATATCTGTAAAAATTATGCATCTCAAATCAGCTTTTAGATTTTTTGACAAGATTTTTTTTTTTTTAATTTTTTATGCCATTTTTAGCATAAAAATGCATCTATTCATATTTGGAAGTGATTTTTCCATATTCGTAAAAGTTTTCTGGTTTCAATCTTTTAGTCTAATATAGTAAATTTTGTCCTCTTTTCATTAAAGTTTATTCAGAATTCATGCAATGACTTGAATCTTCCACAAACTTTTAATGTGATTTTTAGCTATTTTTCTGCATTCTGAGATGATTTCTTAACATTCGTAAAATGAGTCAGGCTCAGGTTCCAGTCATTTTAGTAAATTTAAACCCTGGGACATTTAAATTTTTCAAAATATCTTATGTGGCTTTTAGTGTTTTTTGGTGTTTTGCTGCAACTTTTTGACAATCATAAAAGATATCTGATTTTAATCTTTCACCCCAATATAGTATATTTGTTATCTGCAAATTTTGAATTTTTTGTTGATTTTTCATGCAATCATTTTTGTTTTTGCATTCCACAGAAATTTCTTGACATTCGTAAAAAGAATCTGATTTCTTTTAGCCCAATGTTATAAATTTTGTCTTCTCTGATTTTGGGTATTTTTGAAGAATTTTTATATGTTTAGCATTTTTTTTTTTGGGGGGGGGGGGGGCTATTTTTTGTCAGCCATGAAAAGTATCTGGTTTCAACCTTTCAGCCCAATATAATAAATTTTGTTTTCTGAAATTTTTGAACTTTTATTTAATTTTTAGCGTTTTTTTACATGTTCTTGCATTTTACTCTCATTTTTAGACAGTTGTTTAATAAAATGGAAAGAACTCTCCAATACTTTTTTGTACTGCTGTGATTAAATTAAAATTGAAGGAATGCCAAATCGGTTTCTACAGAAATGTGAACAACGTGCTGAAAATTTTTTTTTTAGTCTGTGTCAAATGAAAAAAAAAAAATACATACAGAATAATTCAAAGTTCGTTTGATTGGAGGCTGGAGTGGCTATATTCTGCATAGGTGTACACTGCTGAAATTTGTGGAGCTTCTCATCTATCCAGGTTCATTTTATTAAAGGCTAGTTTGGAAAAAAAAAAAAAAACTAATCAATAAAGCTAACCAACAAAAACATTAATTCATTTTGTTATAGTGAATTTTTTTGTATAACTAATATAATAAATAAATGTAATTTATCAAACTGGCAGGACATTTGAAATTAGTTTAAACTGCATTTTAAAGATGTGTTATGGTTGTGCAGAAGGGTTGCAGAAAATTATTATCAATTAAGTCTTTGAGAAATCACACCTTGGATAACAAGGTTTTGGTTAACAATGATAATCCTGGAATGAATTACCGATATTAACCAAGGTACCACTGTACATTGGCATTAAAGTATCTAATTCAAGGCTCATACATAAAAAAAAATGACAATGCATGTAATCGTGCAGTGACGTGCTTAGTTTTAATTATTTAATGAATGAAAAATGGCAAGTTAGGATTTTATGCTTATTAATGATCTATAAGTGCAATTTCTATCCCTAAAACTCTGCAGTGTCTGCAGAAATCACTTTAGAAGGAAAATATCTGAATTCAATACTAATTTTTTATCAAATTTAAAGTTATTATCCCAGGTCCAGGTTAGGCTGGCTGGGTCAGCTATTAGTTAAATAAACACTGATGTTTGATTATACATAGATATTTTTAGTAGAGGATTTTCATCTAAACACAAAAAAAGTCTTATATGTACGTAATTTAATTTAAAAATTGATTGAAAAAAATCAGTGTTGTCAACTTTTTTTTCCCATTTTAGTAACTTTTTTTCATCTTTTAGTAATTTTTTGGTTATTTTGTCACTTTTTGATAGCATTATTGCAGTTACATGCCTGCGTTGGCATCAGACAGGAAAATTCTGGTTAGTATTAAAACAAAATGTTGAAAAAATATATTAGATAATAAGTAATTCTGTTCAAGTTTCTTCAAAGGTTGTTATGAGGTTTAATAATTATTGGGAGTTGTTAAAACATCTTGTTGAGAAAAATTCTCTGTTGTTCATTATATTGTATGATTGGCCTTGATGAATTAAAATCAAAGCTAAAGGAAAGTTTTTTTTTTTTTTTTTTTGAAACTTTAAAAATTTTTCAACAGTTATTGTACACTATATGGCCAAAGGTGACCGGTCACTTGCGATTTTTGATGTTTTGTTAAATATTAAGAAAAATACATGAAGAATTAACCTGAAACTGCAGGAGTGTAAACAATGTAGTATAGGTCATACATTTCTGCAAAGATTTTTTTCCCAAAACCCCATAGGGGACCGTCAACAAATTGAAAAAGAACGAATATCTTTTGGATAACCCTGTAAAAACTAATGGAGCAAAAGTGTTTAAACTTGAGATTATTAATAAGTGGCTTATTGCAATATACTGTCTTCATTTTTATGCGGATAGCATGCATAATCGTAGAGAAATTAAGGTTTTTATAAAAACAGTCCCAAATTTCGCCAATTTTTTGCTTATAATTTGCAGAGTTCTTAATATAAAAAAAAGTTCTTTTTAGAAAATATGACGAACAACATTGTACACAATACTCTGCAGTCAGAATTTAAAAAATAATAAAAATTAGATGAAAAATAAGCAAGTTTACTAAAATATGTTTCACTGCACTTGCACAAATGCAATCAAAATATAATGTGCATAATGTGTTAGCTTAATGTATAGAGCAACTTTTGTAAAAGTCTCAAAAACATAGTTTGAAAAGTCTGATAAAAATCGTTTATAGAAAATGCTCAAAATCCATTGTTCCCAAAATGAAGCAAAAAGATGAGGGGTTGTATCCCAATACAACCCCTCACGTACCCCCTGTACGTGCAATATTGTGTATGCTAAATTGGCACTAATCAATGGATATATGGATACAACCCCTCATGTTTTTGCTTCATTTTGGTAACAACAGATTTTGAGCTTATTCTATAAACGATTATTATCAGACTTTTCAAACTATGTTTTTGAGACTTTTACAAAAGTTACTCTATACATTTAGCTAACACATTATGAACATTATATTTTGATTGCATTTGCGCATGTGCAGTGAAACATTTTTTAGTAAACCTGCTCATTTTTCATCTAATTTTTATTATTTTTTTAATCCTGAGTGCAGGGTATTTTGTACAATGTTGTTCGTCATATTTTCTAAAAAGAACTTTTTTTTTATATTAAGAACTCTGCAAATTATAAGCAAAAAACTTGGCTAAATTTAGGACTGTTTTTATAAAAACATTAATTTTTCTACGAGTATGCATGCTATCCGCATAAAAATGAAGACAGTATATTACAATAAGCCACTTATTAATAATCTCGAGCTTAAACGCTTTTGCTCCATTAGTTTTTACAGGGTTATCCAAAAGATATTCGTTCTTTTTCAATTTGTTGACGGTCCCCTAATAGGTTTCGGGAAAAAAATCTTTACAAAAATATATGACCTATACTATACTGTTTACACACCTGCAGTTTCAAGTTAATTCCTCATGAGCTTTTCTAGATATTTAACAAAATGTCAAAAATCGCAAGTGACTGGTCACCTTTGGCCATATAGTGTATTAGTCTGTGTAACAATAACATATTTATAATAAAAAAAAATATTGTAAAACGTTTTTAATATCTGTAATTACAAATGTTAAAAATTTTCAAAATCCTTAAAAAGTGTTGAAATAAAATTAGAGTTAATTACTTTCTTGAAACAGTGCAGCAACACTGTTTTGCA
Source organism: Maratus speciosus (assembly GCA_963932465.1). Classification (NCBI taxonomy): domain Eukaryota; kingdom Metazoa; phylum Arthropoda; class Arachnida; order Araneae; family Salticidae; genus Maratus; species Maratus speciosus. Next base: position 575,055,246 of record OZ010787.1, read on the forward strand.
TCTCGTATGAAAAGTATTAATATTTCTTATTGACTATTGCTACATCAGTTATCATAACTGACCATGTTCATAAAATATTATATTGAGCCAGGACCCTTTGTTGCAGCTAAAAACATGCTTTTCCATTTTTTGGAGGTTGAAAACATAGGAAATTCGAAATAGCATAACTCAGTAAGTTTTGGTCATAAAAAAATAATTTTTTTATTGCTTTGCTTTTTGTTAGAACTTGAAGAAAGTTTTAAAATATAAATTATAGGACCCAGGGACTATATAAAAAATTAAATTTCATAACCTTTGAAGAAATAATTTTATTGATGTGAATGGCCTTTGATGTCATGAAAAACAATATTTGAAACATTTTTGCAATTGATACTATATCTCTGAAACTAACCATATAAGAATTAGCTATTAGACAATGATAAAATGGCACATATTTTGTTTATATGTACATTGCTGTAATAGATTTGTATATATCAATATGTATTTTTCTTTGTATGTATTTTATTTTGCATCTATAGTATTTATTTCAATTTTGGGTATTTTTTCTTTAATTTTAGGTGTAGAGACTTTGTTTCAATCAATAACATCCAAGGTACTTTTAATTTATAAATTTTTAATGTAGTGGTAAGATTGTAATATAAACTTAAATACATATATTTTTATATGTGTAAATATGGCATTCAAATAATAGTTCTGTACTAAAATAGCTGATTAAAATAAAGTTTCAAAATTTCATGAATTACGGCCTTTTCTGTTTGTCTTGAAATATTTTAATTCCTAATAGCTTATGTTTAAGTATAAAACACATGTGATTATGTGCTTGATGCATTCACATATAAAAAGCAAATCTTGAAAGTGAAATACGAATTTTTTATATCTGAAGGAACAAAAATAATGCCTTTGATTTTTGAATTTAGACCTAAAATTCTTTTTGCTTTAAGAGTAAAAATATTGTTTAAAAAAAATGAATCAATTCAGTATTGTTACCCAATCTATATCAAATAGTATACATTTTTTATACCTTTTTCATGTTGTTGAAAAAGCATTTAATTTTCATTTTATTACCTCTTTCTGACATATTTAGAAAAACATAGAATACCATGAGATTTAAATAAGCTAAAATAGAATAAACTTGCTTGCAAAGTCAAATTTTCATGATAATTGTAAATCTTTTATACTAAATTGTATTAGTTTGAAAAGATCAAACATACTGTAAAGATAAAATAATTAAAAAACTTCCATTTTTTAGTATTTATGTTCTCAAGGGACAAGAGTTGCAGCGAATTTAAAGTAGATTTTTTACATAACTCCATTTTACAAGATAGTTATGTACCATCTTTATTAAAACACCTGCTTCATAAAACTTTTAACACGTTCACTGCCCCCATAGGAATTTAAAGGGATCACCAGGGTGCCCAACTTAAAAAGACTAATTAAAGTGTTTTTAATCCCTTCAGGGCGAACATCCTGTACATAGTTTTTAATCTTTTAATGCCGGTTTTTCAAAACAGAAATTTTTGTCTAATTGAATTGGGAAAATGCTCAGATTAAATAAGGCAAAATTTACAATAAAAATTTACTGGTGAGAATAATCACGGATTCTGAGCACCTTACATGGCACGTATGCTGGTCGCTCGTCCCCAAGTGGTTAAAGAGTTTGTTTGTTGTAAAATAAATACAGTATACATAATTCAGAGTAAGTTCTTACAAAAATATAATGAGTTACAGTTATCCCAGAGTACTACATACAAATGTAAAGTCATTGCTGACCTGCCCACAATTTTTATTTAATGCTATATGGAAAGCTACCTGTGACCCACAGGTGATGCTCACGGCACAGAATGAAAAAAAAAATTGAGACCCATTGGTGATGCTTATGGCAGTGAACGTGTTAAGCATGCTTAGAAATTCTGGTATTTATATTCTGGGGAAAACATTTTCATGTAATTATCCCTTAAATGCTTTTATTTAAAAAAATAAATAAAAGCTGCATTTATAATTTATTGTGAATGTGAAAGCCTTGTGTGAAATATTTCTAAGCTCATCTGTCATTTTCCCTTCCTTGTCTTTGTTAATTTACTATGATGCTGCCAAAATAGTTTGTATAATTTTGCTAACATATAATGCTAATGCATATTTAGGCTTCTTGATATTTGTTGGGAGTGCATTTTTATGGGTATTCTATTAAAAAAAAAATTGTGCCTGTTGGAGGCTAAACTCTGTCACAGCATGATCATTCATTCATGATTATTTCCCATTGTTATTGGAACATATTCATTTCATGAATTTACACTTGGATAAAATGCTACAGAAACTTAGTTCAATACTGTCACAGTTTTAGAGGTGATGTTTTTAAAATGATATAATGTTTGAAAAAGAGCAGAGTGCAAAGAGAGGATTTATAGAAATTTCTTCCAGAATTAAATCATTTGAAAATGCAGCATCTTCTGGCAGACATTCCATTATAAATAATGGCAAATTGCAAAACATTGTTGAATTAGATTCCAAATGAAGATGTTTGCAACTCTCATAAACGTTCTGAGTAAATAAAATGATTTTGTTGCATTTTTATCAACATGAAAAATGAATTTGGATTAGCTGGAAGCTGAACCATTTGGCCACATATGTAAGACACACTGAAAAAAAAAAGAATCATTACAGTGGAAGACTCTGCTTTTATTTACTTCCTCCATTATTCTTCTAATATTTCTTGAGCTGATGATCCCTTTTTCTCTTTTTCTTATTGTTAGATAATGATATGTGCAATAGAGTTTCATAATGAAAAACGGATCAAAGCAGAAACTGACAGATTTTCTTGTTTTATGTTTACTATTCTGCAGTTTTCTTCTTTAATGGTTTTTGCTCATTCTCTTGACTAATCTTTCTTTCTCTCTATCATTATCTTACTCTTCTTCAATTCACTCTGATTCATTATTTGTATTAGGTTGGTAAGAAAGTCTTGCAATACCTTTTTTTTTTATTAAAATATTTTTTCTAATGATGAAGTTTGAGAACATTCGAGAGTATTAACCCTTTAAACGTCCTAACCGGGTTTTTCCGTCATGTAGTCTTTGAAATTAAGGGCTGATTTAATACAAAACTGATATTAATGTTATTTTTTTGCAGTGCATAAGATAATTAAATATCTAATGTAATCATAAACAAATCCCCATACAAATAGTTTTCATAAGTATTATTTTATGAATCATTAAACATAAAGTAAAAAATAGGCTGGATACTTAAAGGGTTAAATGCAAGACTAGTCTAGAACCTTCTATGTCACAGGGTATAAAAGTGATTCAGTTGCTCCGTACAGGCAGTATGAGCAACGATGAATCAAAGGGCATTTCGAGTGATTGCTTATCACAAGTTCTTGCAAAGGCATTCTGCAAGAGCCGGAGCAGCTAAAATGTGCGGTACATTCAAAGCTAATGTCATAGCCGCCAACTTGCACGGATTTTTGCTACCACTAAAATTTAACTTAAATTTCTGCTTTATTTAATCATCAATATTCACTGCAATTCGGCGATTGAATTAGGCAAAATTTTCTATTAAATTTTAGTGGTAGCAGAAATCTGTACAAGTTGGCAGCTATGCTAGTGTAGTTAGTTCATTATTCAATGGTATCCTGTTGGTATCAGTGTTTACATTCTGGTGATATATCATTTGGAGTTGAACTTAGGTCCGGCAAATCAAGTGTAGATGATGAAGAATTGCAATATAGATGTTATAGATGCAGAGGGAGCCTATAATCTTTTGCTGTTAAAATAAAATGTTTTTCTTTTTACATGTGCTGTGTGTTGCAAGACTTTCTTACCAACCTAATATTTCTTAGTACAGTGTACTCTCGATATTTCAAACTTCGATATCTCGAAAACCTTGATATGTTGAAAAATTATTTTTCCCCTTGATGTTACATATTCATCTAATGTTAATTTTAATTCTTATCTTGAAGAGTTTTCTCTCAAAACCTTGTTATGTCGAATATTTCTCGAAGTAAAAAATGAATCTTTCCGGAAAAATCGCTGTCCAATTGTTTCGAAGAAAATAGAGGGGTTTCCAAGAATCTTTCTCACCGCTCATTATCTCTCTAAGGGGTCAGGGACAATTCTGATATTTCCATCTGGTCATTTGAATGCCAAACAAAGGGGGAAAAGAATTGTTTCCATTCCATATGGATGGCATTTTTGTATATAATGCTGGGAAAACGTAGAAAACGATTACTTTACCACTGTTTTTCAAACAGAAAAAATTGGTTGAAGAACAATATCAAAAGAGAAGTCGTCAGGCCACGATACTGGACTTTAAGAAATTTTAGCAATGTAAATTCATTTATGTATTTACTAATTCTTTTCAATTTAATGTAATTATTTTCTACTATTTAAAAAATCAAAATTATCATCCTGTATTTAGACTTATTATCAACAATCATTACATATTTATACTTATTCTCATTTATCATGACTCTAATTTTTATAATATTAATATAATTATCTTGTGTTTTTACATGAATTTTTATGTTTTAGTTGTGATCTTGTTATCTCAAAATTTTTTTAGTGTCCCTTCGACCTCGAGATATCGAGAGTATACTATATTCACTAACTTTCTTTCTTTCTTCCTACTTTGTATAGCTCATTTGTCTCATTGCTTACATTTTGTCTACACATGTTTACACTTGGAGTAGGACTACTGTACATAGTCCATTATTTAAAATTTTATTATGTAGTAAAACAGTTTTTGATTTGCATATTTTAAGACAGTACTTTCTTTTAGCCCTCTTTCATTGTCACAAGGCACGCACATGAATATATGAGCTTACAAATTGCACAGTATGTTTTGTACCATGTACTGTTTTTTGAAGAAAAACGTGAAGCTGAGAAACAAAAGGCCTGGTAAGAGTATATTTTATTATAACCTTTTGTATCTTGGTATGTAAAAGGATTTTTCACTTCTATTTTATATTTTTATCAATCTTAGTTTCATTAAATTTTTATTTTTATTCATTAATATTTGTTGGTTATATTATTTTTTCAAAGGTGCATATTGTGGCTTTTCATTGCTATCTTATTTTCTGTTTCGCTTATTTCTTCCCCTTGGTTACTCTGCCTCTATCTGTCATTATACTTTACCTTTACTATATATATTAAAAAAAGACAAAAAGTTATAAAAATTTCTTATGGCAACATCTTTTTTCTGTTCTCAAACCAAAAATAGAAATTTGAATTTTATGCATACATAGTTAAAATCCAGTGGCGTGGCGTGAAAATTTTCGGTGGTCATCGCAATTATTTAAATTTGTGGTGAAAAATTATTAACTCTAAAATTCAATGGTTGAATGTTCAAAAAAGAAACTTTAAATCTTACCTTCACTTATACATGAACTCCAAATGTTCTGATAAAACTGGATCGTAGAGTTTTAAAAGCTTATTAAGAGTTTTAAAATATTGCTTGGTCATCGCCGCATCCAGCGATGACTGGACGCCACGCCACTGTTAAAATCGTAGCAATTATCACCTTTCTTCTGTTAACCTCACTTATAATTTGGAAACCATTTTCTCTTTTTAATAAATGCATATTTAGTTTTCATTTCCATAAAATTCAAAAGTGTGTAGTTTAATTACCACAGTGACTTATTGATTTCACTGAGACTAATACATAAAAGAATGGGGATCTTACAAGGAAGGTCACCCTAAGTCATTACTCAGAAAAATTTGAAGAAATTACAGAATATTCTTGTCGTGAGGATATATATATATATATATATATATATATATATTACCATTAATTAAACATAACCTGCCACCGTCAATTATTATGAATTAAAGCTGTAAGTATTAAAAAATATTATAAGAATTATTATGGAAGAAAAAAGAAAAAAGTGGACACCGACAAAAATTGAAAAGCTTATACATTGAATTACGTTATCGAGGGCACAGAATTCAATGATATAAGCAAAATGGTTGTTTTCTGTTGGAAAAATAAGCTAAAGCTAAAATTAATTTTCCCCTGTGCCCGAACAACCACTAAAATCAAGTGAATTGATTAAAAATGAAAGCAGAATAGAAACAAATAATATGAAATGGAAGAATCAATAAAACGTATTTAAATATTTATAGGATATAAAATAGAAATAATAAACACCATACCGATTAATATTTCAGTATTTTACAAAAATCCATGTGCACATGTCTGCCAGAATATCAAAGAGATTAAGGCGAATAAAACAGTTAAGAAATCACAGTAAATGATACCAAAGGATGCAGTTAATACATTTTAAAATAAAATTTGAAATACCATGTAAAACAAATTAAATCTAATATAAAATAAATAGATATTAATTACATTATTTAAAATGCACTATTAAATTAATAGATAACAGTTTAACAATATCGTCGAAATTTAGCGAAAAATACACCCTGGTGTATTATTTGTAACTGAAATGGAGCTAGAAGAATTAAAAATATAGCAAACTGAAAGATACAATTTTAGTGCTGCCATCTATGAATAATTATATTAAACAACTATCGCAAGATAAAAAATTGCAAGCTTTTGAATGTAAATAACTATTTAAACAGCAAAACCAAACAAATCCTTATACATAGAGAATTATAGAACAACCACTAAAATCAAGTGAATTGATTAAAAATAAAAGCAGAATAGAAACAAATAATATGAAATGGAAGAATCAATAAAACGTATTTAAATATTTATAGGATATAAAATAGAAATAATAAATACCATACCGATTAATATTTCAGTATTTTACAAAAATCCATGTGCACATGTCTTCCATTATATCAAAAAGATTAAGGTGAATAAAACAGTTAAGAAATCACAGTAAATGATACCAAAGGATGCAGTTAATACATTTTGAAATAAAATTTGAAAGACCTTGTAAAACAAATTTAATCTAATATAAGATAAATAGATATTAATTACATTATTTAAAATGCACTATGAAATTAATAGATAACAGTTTAACAATATCGTCAAAATTTAGCTAAAAATACACCCTGGATGTATAAATTATAACTGAAATGGAGCTAGAAAAATAAAAATTAAAGCAATCTGAAAATACAATTTTAGTGCTGCCATCTATTAATAATTATATTAAACATCTATCGCAAGATAAAAATTTGCAAGCTTGTGAATGTAAATAACTGTTTAAACAGCAAAACCAAACAAATCCTTATATATAGAGAATTATAAACCTAATATAAATCACACAAAGTATTTAAAACTATTGTTAATAATATTTAAAAGCATACAATATGTTCTATTAGCTAAATTATTTAAAGTAAACTAAGAGTTTAAATAATGTTAGAACATTGATAATATATAGCATATATCTATATGCTATAAAACAAAATAAATTCAGCAGTAATTAATATAAATAATTATTAAAAATTATCTAAAAATTATTTATTATGAATTATATATAAGATATTTATATAATGAACAGGAAATAACAAACATGTGGAAGTATATAGAAGGTTAAATAATACTTAAAATCCCATTACTTAAAACGCACAAATATAGAATGTGGATTATTTTCAGACATCCATAAAAATCCATAAAGAATGAATATGGGACAATCAAAAACATTAAACTAAGAGTGGCATACTATTAGTAATTAATATGATATTGTCCTAAGTAAATTAAAATTTAATATCAAATAATTGTAAATTAGATTAATGAATAATTAAGCTAATTATAATATTAATGAAAATCTCCAACTTACATATAAAATATCAAATCAACATACACATAAAATACATAACAAGAAAATAGTAATAATACAAGAGCCCCGCTTTTTTTTTTTTTTTTTTTTTTTTTTTTTTTTTTTTATAAATAATTAACCATTGCGTATTATCCAGACAACACCACCCTCCTCCGTACTCTAACATCTACCCACCCAACCATCCTATAATATTTTTTTATATTCTTTTACAATTTTTTTTTTTTTATATAATTTTTTTGTAATTTTGTTTACGCATGTGTTAATTTGTGTTTATAGATCATGTAAGAAAAGTACTAATTGTATATTAATGAATATATGAATTTTTTTGGAAAACCATGATTTAATGCATCATAAATTAGTTTTTTAATATTATTGTTAATTAGAGGAGAAGAACATAAACATTTTATTCTATATAAATGATTAAGTATTATATTACGAAATACAGAATGATGTAGACAAGATTTAAAATTTGTAAATGTATTAACTGTGAATTTAAATTCTTTACGTTTGTCAAACAAATCTGTGATTGTTTTATTGTCTTTTATTGTAATTTTTAGATCTAAGAAGTTAATTGTATTGTTAGATAAAAGGTTTTCCATTAATTCCAAATTAGTGGGATAATCAACTGGAAATCGAGTAATTGCAGATTGATCAGTTTCAATTAAAATGATGTCATCAATATAACGATATAAATGTAGATTATTATTAGTAAAATTGCGTTCATAATGAGATAAGTATAAGTCTGAGAGTAAGCTGGAAGTACAACCGCCTTGTGGTATACCGACATTCTGTAAATATAAAGTATTATCTTGCAATATATAATTATTATAGATAATGAAGTTAGTTAAAGATTTAAAATATGCAATATCTATATAAGATGGTAATTCCAGTTTTTTATAATACTTTTTAAATAATGCATTTATAATTTTATGTAAATCTAATAGGTCTATATTATTAAAAAGATCTTTGAAGTCATATGTCGTTATATTACAAACAGAATGAAGATTTTTTATAATCTTAACAAGTTGATAGCTATTTTTTATACAATGTGTATTATCATTGTTTGTAGTAAGTTCATATATTTGATTAAGAATTTTTAAGAGAAGTGTATTGGCTTTATTATTATATGTATTACAACCAATAGTAACAGTCCTAAATTTAATAGGAGTTTTATGAAATTTGGGAATAAGAACTAAATATGGATAATTAAAATTAGTAGATAAAATATTTAAAAGTTTATAATAACTTCGAATTTTACGATTATTTACAATAACAGTTTCATTAGTTATTTGAAAAGACTTATTAGAAGAAATAGAATTTGTAAGAAGTTGGTGATAATATGATTTACATATAATAGCATAATTGTTAGGAGATTTGTCTACATATGTAATAACGAAGTTTTTTTGTAATTTAGTAATTTGTTGGAAATAATGCTGTGTATTAATAGAAACCAAATCAGCAATATTATTTTTTAAAGCCATAGTTAATTTTTCAATTACTAATATCTTCCATTGATTAAAATATTCAATAGGCTTATTATAAGAGATAGAAATTTTATAAATAAAAATATCAATATCATATGTAAACTGTTTGATAATAGATTTAACATTAAATTTAGATGGAAGTCTATATTTAGTACCATAACCCATTAGTTGTTTCAATTTAAAATCATGAACAATATCAAGATTTCCAGTGATTATATGTCCATGATCATTGTTTATGTATTTTTTTAGAGTGGGGTCTCTGCAGTTACACGGAAAAGTACTTGCAGCAGATGTATTTTTTGAAAATGTAATATATATATATGTTACCGGCCAAACCCGATTTTAGGTCAGACTATTTTATCCTAACGCACATCAAATAGTTTTTCATAGGCCAAACTAATTTATCCTAAGGTCCATAGGATAAACTAGTTTTTCCTAGGTCAAACTAGTTTATCCTGATGCCCATAGGATAAACTAGTTTTTCCTTGGCCAAACTGCCCCACCAGTGGCTGAGAGGTTCTGCTCTCGAAACTGGTAGACGGGAGGTGCTGGGTTTGAACCCAATCGCGCCCATCGGCCTAACCGTTTCGGAGTTTTCGTGGTTTTCTTCGAAACCTTGGATTTCCATGCGTAAATACGGGTTAGGTTCCCTTAGAAAGATCCCCACAAAGGGCACTCCCCCTAGGGCTTATATCCCAAGCGTAGATAATCGGCCGTCAAAATACAACCAACCAACCTTGGCCAAACTAGTTTGGCCTAATGCTCATAGGATAAACTAGTTTAGCCTGCTATTCATTGGCCTGAACTAGTTTATTCTAGGCTGATCTAGTTTATCCTAGGCCAACTCAATTTGGCATGCTTTTATTGATCCCAAAGACTACTTCGGCACCAACCTTCTTGTTTATTCTAGGTCAGTTCAATTTGACGTGCTTTAATTAATACCAACCAGTGTAGAGCACGTTCACAAAAAACTCAAACACATCTATGGAAGTAGTGAAGTTCACTAAAATCTTGTTATCTTTTTTTAAATAGAAGTTTAGCGTCCAAATTTACAAAATTTTGTGAGCTAGTCTTTCGTTTATTCAATATTAGGGTCTTTAAGGGCCCCGCCCAATTTTTCTTCCTGACTCTCGGTCTGGGCTTGGTTTGGGGATTACCTTTTTCGAGAGGTTCGGACCGAGATGGACCGGGACTCAATTTTTTTCTGTCTTAAGTCGGGACTGGACTGCATTCTTCTTGAGCTCTGCACAGGCAGAAATTTTCAGTCCGATTTCCAACCCAACTCATATGAAAATCATTTGGACCAGCAGGATCTCTGGTGTGTTCAGTAAAAATATCAGTAACATTTGGCCCAGCCCAACTTTTTTTTAATGCACATATTTTTAAATCCCTATTATTCCACAATTAAAATTTATATATTTATTATTTTTTTAAACTTTTTTAAGATAAGTAGATGTATTTTTAGGTAATAAAATTAAAGTATGGTAAAACCTGAGGAAAATAACCTGCATATGATGGAATCCCATGTTTAACAAAAAAAAAATGTGTTGATCTATATAAAATGAGGATATTAGTACTTGTAAAAAGAGTATAATGCATTTACAACAGATGATGAACCTTCTAATAAGGGAACCTGCATATAACAGGTTTTTCTTCTTTCCTATGAAATTCCAACTTAGAAGATTTTATTGTATAGAATTTTTTCAATATTTAAATCTCCGAGCCATAGAATGTGGATTAACAATATTAATGATTCTATTGTAAACTATATTGATTTTTTAATGAATCTATTTATATGTAAATATCTGAATAATTACTAATACCATTCATTTTTTTACATGGCTTGGAGACTTGAAAATCTGAAAAAAATTATGTAGAAAAGCCTTTTAAGAGGGAATCACATAGGAGAGAAAAAAACTTCATTATAGTTAAGTTCCTTTTTTAACAGGTCTGTCGTCTCTAGCAAATGCACTATGTTTTTTTCAAACAGATTATTATATCCAATTTTCACCGATTTAAAAAAAAAAAATTGCCGTTTAAAACAGGATTTTGTCATACAGAGTTTCTTCTAACAGGTTTTTCAGTTCTGTATCCCCATCCGTATAAATGTATATCTATTATTCTTTAAAGAGAATTTTAATTGTCGAATAATGGTAGCTTAAAAATATATGTATTTTAGGCCAAACTGGACTGGGTCGTCACCGGATTTTTGAAAATTCCAGATTTCTGAAAGAATATCAAATGTACTTCTAATGTTCTTAATGGTGCACTTATTCATAATTATTTCAAAGCCATGTGATATTTATGTGAGGAAAAAAAATGAAAAAATTTAATATTTATTTTTTTTCTTACATAAATATCACTTGGATTTGAATTATTTATGAATAAATGCACCATTAAGAGCATCAAAAGTATATTTGATATTATTTCAGAAATCTGGAATTTTCAAAAATCCAGCGAAGTCCCGGTCCCAACGATGCCGGATTTTTGAAACTATTCTACGTTATTAATCAATCCTCTAAATTCTTACTCTCTTAAATTTTATGATAACCTCTCATCCCATTCTTGGTTCTCCAGCACAAAATTCATCATATAGAACATATTCTGTAACTACCGACGTCGGTGAAATGGAGAGAATAGTGGGCAGTACCCCACTCCCCATCGAATAAAATGTATCATACAGGGGTGACGGCGATACTATTTTGCAGAAGGTTGACGCCAGAGTGGTAGTTGGGGTTGGGATCAATAAAAGTACGTCAAAGTGCATTGGCCTAGGATAAACCAGAAAGTTGGTGCCGGGACGGTCTTTGGGATCAATAAAATACACCAAATTGAATTGGCTTAGGATAAACTAGTTTGGACCAATGAATAGCAGGCTAAACTAGTTTATCCTATAAGCGTTAGACCAAACTAGTTTGGTCTAGGAAAAACTAGTTTATCCTATGCGCGTTGGGATAAACTTGTTTGGCCTAAAATCGGGTTTGGCCGGTAACATATATATATATACAGTAAAAGCTCAACTAACCGGCATGCTCGGGAAACGCCGACTGCCGGATACTTGAAAAGTCCGGATAGTTGAGTGCTATAAAATCTGTCATGAAAGAAGGCGGGGAAGGGGGGGCATCGACGTAAAAATGAAACAGGAAAATTATTTTTAGGCTATTTTCCTGCCATTAGGAAGTCGATCAAATAACTCTTATTATTATTATTAAATTTGCATTTGATAAAGTTATTCTTTCCGAATAAAAAATAAAAGTAAACAAATTTCTATATTTATTTATTAATCTTTTATAAAGTTGTATTATTTATAATTTGACATCTGCCCTTTCCGGAAAAAGCACATGGAAGCTTGGAAAATTAACTTTGGTATGATTCACTTGTGTTAACTCAACTAACCTCACAGTAATAATGAATCTTTTCTGCATAGCTAAAAACGTTATCAGATGCAAACTGATAATGCTCGACTTCTCCGATCATGATAAAAACAAACTACACTCATTAGCTTTTTTGTTTTTCTTGTTGGAGTGGTTCAGATAGTGGAGTCTTTTGGGGGAGATTTCTAAATTTCTGAAAACTCATTGTATGTTAATAAAAATTAGGTAAACGGCTTAATTTATTATTATTTGAATTCGATAAAAATTTGAACACAATCAGGCAATTAGCAACGGAGAAAGCAATTTTTTTTTATACAGTCGAACTTGGATAATTCGAAGTTCAAGGGACTGCTGCAAAACTTCGAATTATCCAAAAAATGTATTTTTATGTTGTAAAATAATCGATCGCATCTAAAATTGCGAAAAAATATACATTTATTAATTTTAAATCAAATAACTACAGTTTTTTAAAATATTGAGATATTTCAGATTGCTTTAAAGAGCTTACTTGAGTTTTTTTATCAAAATCTTCAAGGATATCTACAGCTCGAAACACAGCTTCACTCACGTTAGACTGTTCCTCTACATAACGACGATATTCCGCTAGATGAAAGACTGCCTCACTTGAAGTTGGAATCGGCCTCTATTCTTCTACCTCATCTTCTATATCTTCATCGTCTTCTGTTGCAATGTTCTTATTGTTTAGAACTTCGGATAGAATATCTGTTTCAGATAGCTCTCCACAAATGTCTATGTTTTTATCAATGTCGACGTAATCATCAAATGGTATGCTGTCTTCCCATGCAATTGGGGGAGGTAAATTTTCTTCATCTAAAATCTCACTAGGGACAGTGTTCCTGATGAATCCTGCTTTCCGAAAACAATTTGCTATTGTTTTTTGGCTCACTTTGATCCATGCATTTAAACACATTCTTGATGCATCAAGGAGGGTAATGGGAAGCTTTTGGGAAGATTCAGTAAGGAGGTGTTGAATGACTAGGCATCTGTAGAAATGCTTCAGATTTTTGATGATGCCTTGATCCATTGGTTGCACCACTGAGGTCATGTTTGGCGGGAAAAATTCAACCGTGACACTTTTCGGTATTGATTTATGAGCCGTGGAGTTATCAATAAACAGGATTATTTTTCTGTTTTTTCTTTGGTACGTGGAATTGAGATCTAGCAGCCATTCGTCAAAAAGATTCGCTGTCATCCATGCTTTCATGTTAGAATGGTATTCTATAGGCTTTGTTTTGACATTATTAAAACACCTTGGATTTCTTGATTTTCCAGTCATCAGTAAAGGTAACTTCTCAATGCCGTCCATGTTTACTCCCACAAGTAAGGTTATTCGGTCTTTACTGCGTTTTCCTCCACTACATTTTTCACCTTTAAAATCCAAAGTCTTTGCAGGGATACATTTGAAAAAAAGTCCAGTTTCATCGACATTAAAAATGTCTCTCTCCTGTGTATGCTCAATGATTTGAACAACTTTTTCTTTCTACTCATTTGCTGCATCTTGGTCCACTCTTGAACTTTCACCACACACAAACTTAAGGGAAATTTCATTTCTTTCCTTAAATCCATTTAACCATCTGGAGCTTGCTTTGAAGTTGTAGTTTCCTAAGCTGACAGCAAATTCTTCTGCTTTTGTACGAACAAGAGTTCCACTGAGAGGGATTTTTTGGCCCCGCGCTTGCTTAAACCACTTCAAGATGCACTCGTTCACAACAGGATTATCAGGTTCTCTAGCTCGTTTGCGATTTGGATTGGATTTAAAAAAATTTTCTTTATTTTTCAAAAAGTTCTAAAGAGTGTTAGGTGCTATTCCATACTCTTTTGCGATGATGCATTTCTTCTTTACACCCTTTTCTACCTCACGAATCACAGCAATTTTTTCATCGAAAGATAAAGTTTTATTCGGGACACGGGGCTTACTCAACGACGTGCTTGCACTGAACTCTCACCACAAAACTAAAAGCACGATGGAGGAAACTCAAGCGACTACAGTTCTGGTTTTGAAGGAATTGCAACGCGTGTCATCTATGATTTATCGCATTGGCAAGAGTACCATGTGTCACTTACAAGGGAAAGGGCGGGGACCACCTGTATCCAAGAACAGGTATGGGTGGTCAACGGTCCTCTTCCTTTTTCCCTGCTCTGTTTCCTAGAACAGATAAGAATATTCTCCCACCCCCTACTCTTCCCTAAACAATTTTCCACAATAGCTGCAAATAGCCCGGTCACTTTTCAAATAACTGCATTAAAACTAGATTTTGTCTATTTGAAAGGGTAAAAACTTCGAATTAAAGAAGTTGGACTTCGAAACTTCCAGAATAACTGAAAATAACCCAGAAACTTTTCAAATAAACTGCATTTAAACTAGATTTTGTCATTTTTGAAACGGTAAAAACTTCCAATTAAAGAAGTTGGACTTCGAAATAACCAAGATTTTTAAGCATTAACTGAATACAAGTTTCAAGGGACTGACAAAAACTTCGAATTATCCAAGAATTCGAATTAAAGACGTTCGAATTATCCAAGTTCGACTGTATAATAAGTAAGGGGGAAAAAGAGTACTGTTGATGCAATCTCCCGGCTGAGGAGAAAAAGTTTGAACTGATAAAAATCCAACAATAAAACAAAGCAAAAAGAAAGAAACTTACCCTGCAGCGTCTTTTCTTTTTTTTAATTTCCAGTTAAGTGTAGTTGATCCAAACACATCCAATAAAAAAATATTCTTGAGTAAATATATTTAAAATACAATATGGTATAAAGATCTTTGTTACATAATTCTTTTAAAATAATAATTTCTTGTTCTTGAGTAAATAAAGCAATAAAAAAATAGTTTGGGATATAATTTCTCAGCATTTACTGTGTGTTTGATTGCGTTTCTTTCGATGTGCCAGGAATACTATGAAATGCATATCTGATGTCCATCTGTTTGTAAGAAATTTCTCTTTTTTTCATGAAGCGTTCTTTTATGAGATGCAATTCTAAAACTTCTTGAGCCGAATACTGCGAATTTTTTACACAAAACTTTAAAAAAGTAGATAAACTTTTCTCAGCTTCACTCCACGAAATTTTCTCCTCGATTTCATTTTTGGATTCAGAGAAATATCATTTGTTTCTTCCTTTGGAGCTGTCATTTTTTTAATTAACTGCTCTTCTATTAAAGTTTTGGTGACAGGAATATTTTTATCTATAGCTATCCAATTTTCAATTTCTGGCATTTCCAGTTGCGATAGAGATAAGTTGGTATTAGGCCCATTTTTTAATGTTTCCATAATTTCATGCAATTCGTTCCTTTTCTTGGGTTTAAATCCTTCAAATTCTTCATCTGATGAATCAGAACAAAAGTTTACTGTAAATAATAATTTTCTCCATCCCCTTCGAAGAGTTTTCATTTTTACGGCATTCCATGCTCTGGCAAGATCATAAATGGCATCTTTTATTGTGAAAGCTGATTGAAATTCTGCCACCGTTGTCTGTGCATTTATGAGCTTACGTATGAAATGTTTTCGATAAATCATTTTTATGTTCTGAATGATCCATTGATCCATAGGTTTATCAGAGAAGTTACATTGGGGGGGGGGGGAGAAACATCACTGAAACATTGCCATATTTCAATTCTTCCTCGCTGGGATGCGCTTGGCAGTTGTCAATTAGAAGAATTATTTTATTTTCTTCCAGTTTTTTTCCCTTAGCTTCAAGCTCGCTAATTACAGATGGCACAAAAACTTTTTTAAACCAGTAGGTAAAAATATCTTTATCCATCCAAGCACTTTTTTGATTGGTGTAAACTACAGGGAGATGTTTAATTCCTGTAAGTGCTCTTGGATTCTTCGACTTTCCTATTACTAACAGTTTTAATTTATGGGAGCCAGTTGCATTAGCACAAGTCAGAATCGTTAGTCTGTCTTTGTTTTTCTTAAAACCATCTGCTGATGTTTCATTAGGACCAGCTAATGTTGAGGTCGGAAGACAACGGAAATAGATTCCGGTTTCATCAGCATTATAGATGTGGTTTAGATCAATATATTTTTTTAAAAATAAAATCTTCAAAAAAGGTAGAATATTCCTCTGCACTTTCGTTATCCGCTGATTTGCGTTCTCCAGATATGTCAATTTTTCTAATTCTATGGCGTTTTTTGAAGCAAGAAAGCCACCCATCTGAAAACTTGCATTCTGTTGCAATATTTAATTTTTCTGAGAAATCTCTTGCTTTTTCAATGAGCATAGGCCCAGAAATAGGAACTCCTTCTTGTTTTAATAGAAACCACTGATATAAACTTTTATCCAGTTTTTCATGCTGAGGTTGCTGCAGTGTTTTTCTTTCATCCGTTGCTTTGCTTGTCTCTGCAGAGGAAGCAAATGCCATCAACTTTTCTTTCTGCGATTTAATATCGTAATTTGTTGAGGATCCAATGTTGAATATACGCATCTATTGTTGTTTATTTTCCCCTCTTTCTAAACGTCTAATAATGTCTAGCTTCTGAGTTATGGTTAAAACAACTTGTTTCCTTTTATTAGGATTTGACTGATCTGCCATTTTTTAATTTGACAAAAAATATGAAAAAACACGATTAATAAAGGCTGAGAGCAATTTACTAGGCAAGCTGATTAAGCACAAGCAAATGGCAGTAAAAATGTGCCAAAACGAAAAAAAAAAGCATCAGCGTGATTTAAGTCAACTTCTGATTGGTCAAGCTGGATGTGTAGACCCAAATGGGCAGGACAGATGGAAAGTTATAGTAACTCCAGGGGGGGGGGGGATACGATATCTGAAATGACCATATCCCTATCCCAATTCTTAGAAAACAGTTTTCCTCCATGCTCCTGGCTTCCTCACTTGGCAGTTCAGTTTTTTGAAAAGATGTAGCTTTCCACTGTTTAGCACATCCCCCCCCCTCACCCCATCTAGTATTGCCAAGGTCAGAAAAGAAAGATCAAGCCTCTCTTCTCGTCTTCATTTTCCACCCCCTCCTTCTCTCTTTCGCAAGGAAAAACAGCCGGCGCGGCGGACTATCGCATACTATGACGCAACATGAAGTTATTCTGCGCTAACGAGCTATAGACAGTTCTTTATGCTATATTTTTATTTTATAACATTCACTGTCATGAACATACACATAGATCTGTTTTACGCCGAATTAGTTGCTGTGATAATTTAAGAATGCTAACAGTAAACTTCCTAAAATAGTAGTAAAAATTTTTCAGCTGTTTATGGAAAAAACAAAAAAAAAAAAAAAAAAAAGATCTCTCCGAATTTTTCCGGATAGTTGAGCTTTCCGGTTACTTGAATGCCGGATAACAGAGCTTTTACTGTATTCTAAAAATTATTGTATTGTTGAATAGTTGTTATTGTGCAATGCAAATGCTTGAAAGTAAGTATATAATTTAAAAGTATCAATTTCTATTTAAAAATTGTCAAACTAATCACAGTAGTTTGAAATATTTGTTATGTTATTTCTTTTTATATCTAAAATTAATTTTAAATTACCTCTTTCAGGTTTTATTAACAATTATCAAAGTCCTTTAATGTCTGCTGAAGCTTTAATGTTACAAAACAGAATTAATAACAATGAAGATTCTCTCAAACGTTTTAATTGTAATTTCTGTAGATATTCTATAAATCATAAAAATGACATGAAAATACACTTTTTTGTGCATTCTGGTGAACGTCCTCACAAGTGCGAAGTCTGCAATCGAACTTTTTCTCTTAAAAAAAATCTAAGATGTCACATGCTTTTACATACAGGAGAGAAACCTCATTCATGTAATGTGTGCAACATGTCGTTTAGACATGTGCGGAGTCTGAAACTACATATGAATAAACACTTATAATATGTGTATGTGCCTTACATGACTCCATTTGGTAATAAATTGTTTATTAAATCTTAACAATGGGAATTGCACTATCTTCAATGCATGTCTTCTAAAATCAATATTTTTGTATCATTTGAAAAGTACTTAATTACATATTTTATTAATAAGTACTCTTTGATGGGGAGGGGGGGGGGGGATTTCACCGAAATACTGTTGTTGATATATATGTGTTGTAAAATAAGTTTAAAAAAATCTGTACAGTCCACTCCCTCTAATCCGCAAATGCCTGTAATCCGCACTATATTTTAGATGTAAACAAAAAGTAAAAATCTTTTTTTAAGCAAGATATTTTACACTTTAACCAAAATTAAAGTTGACAGATCTGATGAATTTATTAAGAAATTTTAATGAATTTCTGCATTCATTAGAAGGAAATTTTTTTTGTTGTAAATGACTATTACACTGCTATATTCTGAACACATTTGCTGGCTATATGACAGATAAAATTGCTTTCAAAAAAGGGTTTAGCTCTTGAGGATAAATATCCTAATTTTTTAGAAAACAAACTTTTGTTACTGATCAAAATATCCTGACTCTTAAAGGCTACAAGATTAAATTGCAGAGTATAAATTAAAAGCTATAAAGCAAACCACTATCACTGCGATGTTTGATAGATTTAAAAATAAGTAGAAATATTTTCTATTAATTTTGTATTATATCATTAAAATGTATTTCTAATATAGAAAATAGTTTTTTTTTATATAAAAAAGGCATTTCTTTCATTTCTATATTATTTATTTACAGTGTGATTTCTATATTTGTTGATAAATTCAAATATTAGAATGCAAACAAAGAAATGACCTATAATCCACAAAATTCTATAATCTGCAAAACCCCCTGGTCCCGACCTGTGCGGATTAGAGGGAGTGTACTGTATTACAAATATACATTGAAGACAGCCTCAATCTGTTGTTTTATCTATATCTTATCAGAATTTAAGTTCGATAACTGTCAAAATGTCGTCACATCTATAGAAACTGTAACATTACACAGAAAAATTTCAGAAAGAATGAAGATTTTCTTGAACTTTAAATGTTCTTACTCTACAAATAGTAAATCCCATATAAAGATCCTTCTTGTGAACATCCACAGAAATGCAAAATATATGTAATCCAATTGTGTTTTTTGTCAGAGTTGTAATTTTGACCAGCCAAAACTAATTTTAACCACTTAAAAGTGGGTAAAACTGTATTAAATAACTTTAGCCTACATAAACTGCTTGAACTTTACATTTATGTGAATATTAATTTTTTATTATATATATAAATACAGTAGACTCTCTCAAATCCACAACGCTTGGGACCAGAGGTTGTGCAAATTTTAGAATTCTACAGATTTCTGGTCATTGCTTTGTTTACAATTTTTAAGCAGTAATTTGGATGTAATAATGCAATCAAAATTATAATGAATGCTTGCAATATAGTAAAATATTAAAATAATTAAGTAAAGTAATAAAATGATAAAAAGTAGGATAATTTTTAAAATGATTAAATTGTTAAAATTAAAGGTCAAGTAAATAATTAATAATGTATAATTAAATATGTGTAATAAAGATGAGCTACATTTTTCTTGAATTATTAAATGAAACTTTCCTCCTAAATGTACCCTATTAATTTACACCAAAATCATAAAGCAAGGAAGCTTTATTTCAGGTTTAGCCAGTCTTAATACAGTAAAAGCTCAACTAACC
This sequence comes from Maratus speciosus, assembly GCA_963932465.1. NCBI lineage: Eukaryota > Metazoa > Arthropoda > Arachnida > Araneae > Salticidae > Maratus > Maratus speciosus. The sequence continues at coordinate 575,075,424 of OZ010787.1, forward strand.
GGCATGCTCGGGAAACGCTGATTGCCGGATACTTGAAAAGTCCGGATAGTTGAGCGCTACAAAATCTGTCATGAAAGAAGGGGAGGGAGGCATCGACGTAAAAATGAAACAGGAAAATGATTTTTAGGCTATTTTCCTGCCATTAGGAAGTCGATCAAATAACTCTTATTATTATTATTAAATTTGCAGTTGATAAAGTTATTCTTTCCGAATAAAAAATAAAAGTAAACAAATTTCTATATTTATTTATCTTTTATAAAGTTGTATTATTTATAATTTGACATCTCCCCTTTCCGGAAAAAGCACATGGAAGCTTGGAAAATTAACTTTGGTATGATTCACTTGTGTTACCTCAACTAACCTCACAGTAGTAATGAATCTTTTCTGCATAGCTAAAAACGTTATCAGATGCAAACTGATAATGCCCAACTTCAAGATAAAAACAAATTACACTCATTAGCTTTTTTTGTTTTTCTTGTTGGAGTGGCTCAGATAGTGAAGTCTTTTGGGGGGATTTCTAAATTTCTGAAAACTCATTGTATGTTAATAAAAATTAGGTAAACGGCCTAATTTATTATTATTTGAATTCGGTGAAAATTTGAACACAATCGGGCAATTAGCAACGGAGAAAGCAATTTTTTTTTATATAATAAGTAAGGGGGAAAAAAGAGTACCGTTTCGTTCTTTCTTTTTATCTAGAATAATATTATTATTATTTCTGTTTACTGTTTAGGTTGATAATAAATATTTTTCCTCGCTAATTCAACAATGCAAAACTTTGATGCAATCTCCCGGCTGAGGAGAAAAAGTTTGAACTGATAAAAATCCAACAATAAAACAAAGCAAAAAGAAAGTAACTTACCCTGCAGCGTCTTTTCTTTTTTTAATTTCCAGTTAAGTGTAGTTGATTCAAACACATCCAATAAAAAAATATTCTTGAGTAAATATATTTAAAGTACAATATGGTATAAAGATCTTTGTTACATAATTCTTTTAAAATAATAATTTCTTGCTCTTGAGTAAATAAAGAAAAAAAAAGTTTGGGCTATAATTTCTCAGCAGTTACTGTGCGTTTGATTGTGTTTCTTTCGATGTGCCAGGAATACTACGAAACGCATGTCTGATGTCCGTCTGTTTGAAAGAAAGTTCTCTTTTTTTCATGAAGTGTTCTTTTATGAGATGCAGTTCTAAAACTTCTTGAGCCGAATACTGCGAATTTTTTTCACAAAACTTTAAAAAAGTAGATAAACTTTCCCCAGCTTCACTCCACGAAATTTTCTCCTTGATTTCATTTTCGGATTCTGAGGAACTATCGTTTGTTTCTTCCTCTGGAGCTGTCATTTTTTTAATTAACTGCTCTTCTGTTAAAGTTTCGGTGACAGGAATATTTTTATCTATAGCTATCCAATTTTCGATTTCTGGCATTTCCAGTTGCGATAGAGATAAGTTAGTATTAGGCCTATTTTTTAATGTTTCCATAATTTCATGCAATTTGTTCCTTTTCTTGGGTTTAAATCCTTCAAATTCTTCATCTGATGAATCAGAACAAAAGTTTACTGTAAATAATAATTTTCTCCATCCCCTTCGAAGAGTTTTCAGTTTTACGGCATTCCATGCACTGGCAAGATCATAAATGGCATCTTTTATTGTGAAAGCTGATTGAAATTCTGCCACCGTTGTCTGTGCATTTACGAGCTTACGCATGAAATGTTTTCGATAAATCATTTTTACGTTTTGTATGATCCCTTGATCCATAGGTTGTATCAGAGAAGTTACATTGGGGGGGGGAGAAACATCACTGAAATATTGCTATATTTCAGTCTTCTTTGCTGGGATGCGCTCGACAGTTGTCAATTAGAAGAATTATTTTCTTTTCTTCCAGTTTTTTTCCCTTAGCTTCAAGCTCGCTAATTACAGATGGCACAAAAACTTTTTTAAACCAGTAGATAAAAATATCTTTATCCATCCAAGCACTTTTTTGATTGGTGCAAACAACAAGAGATGTTTAATTCCTGTAAGTGCTCTTGGATTCTTCGACTTTCCTATTACTAACAGTTTTAATTTATGGGAGCCAGTTGCATTAGTGCAAGTCAGAATCGTTAGTCTGTCTTTGTTTTTCTTAAAACCATCTTCCGTCGTTTCATTAGGACCAGCTGATGTTGAGGTCGGAAGGCAATGGAAATAGATTCCGGTTTCATCAGCATTATAGATGTGGTTTAGATCAATATTATTTTTTTTAATAAAATCTTCAAAAAAAAAAGTAGAATATTCCTCTGCACTTTCGTTATCTGCTGATTTTCGTTCTCCAGATATGTGAATTTTTCTAATTCCATGGCGTTTTTTGAAGCAAGAAAGCCACCCATCTGAAAACTTGCATTCCGTCACAATATTTAATTTTTCTGAAAAATCTCTTGCTTTTTCAATCAGCATAGGCCCAGAAATAGGAACTCCTTCTTCTCGTTTTAATAGAAACCACTGATATAAACTTTTATCCAGTTTTGCTGAGGTTGCTGCAGTGTTTTCCTTTCATCCGTTGCTTTGCTTGATTCTGCAGAGGAAGCAAATGCCATCAACTTTTCTTTCTGCGATTTAATATCGTAAATCGTTGAGGATCCAATGTTGAATATACGCATCAATTGTTGTTTATTTTCCCCTCTTTCTAAATGTCTAATAATGTCTAGCTTCTGAGTTATGGTTAAAACAACTCGTTTCCTTTTATTAGGATTTGACTGATCTGCCATTTTTTAATTTGACAAAAAATATGACAGAACACGATTAATAAAGGTTGAGTGCAATTTGCTAGGCTAGCTGATTAAGCACAAGCGAATGGCAGTAAAAATGTGCCAAAACAAACAACAACGAAAAAAAAGCATCAGCATGATTTAAGTCAAATTTTAATTGGTCAAACTGAATGTGTAGATCCAAATGGGCGGGACAGACGGAAAGTTCTACAGACAGATGGAATTTTCTAGTAACTCCAGGGAGGGGATTGGGACTATTGTGCATCTGGGAGGAAAAATACGATGTCTGAAATGACCATATCCCCATCCCAATTCTTAGAAAACAGTTTTCCTTCATGCTCCTGGCTTCCTCACTTAGCAGTTCAGTTTTCAGAAAAGATGTAGCTTTCAACCATTTATCACGTCTCCCCCCCCCCCCCCTGCCCATCTAGTTTCATCAAGAGCAGAAAAGAAAGATCAAGCCTCTCTTCTCTTGTCTTCATTTTCCACCCCTCCTTCTCTCTTTCGGAAGGAAAAACAGCCGCCGCGGCGGACTATGACGCAACATGAAGTTATTCTGTGTTAACGAACTATAGACAGCTCTTTATGCTATATTTTTATTTTATAACGTTCACTGTTATGAACATACACACAGATCTGTTTTACGCAGAATTAGTCGCTGAGATAATTTGAGAATGCTAACAGTAAATTTTCTAAAATAGTAGTAAAAATTTTTCAACTGTTTATGGGGGAAAAAAAAAATAACGATTTCTCCGAATTTTTCCGGTTAGTTGAGCTTTCCGGTTACTTGAATGCCGGATAACAGAGCTTTTACTGTATATATTTTTGTATAACATCGGTGTAACATCTGAAAAAAATAATGAACATTTTTTTTTTATTTATTTATTTTTCATCGTTTGGTGACACAATGAAATTTTTAAAAATAAGCTTTTGTTATAAATACTCTATAACCCTCTAACCCTCTCATGTATGAATTATTTAGCAATTGTCAAAAAAAATTTTCACTGGCATATATTACCTTGAAATAGATGAGAATAATAACAATAAACTTGACTTTTATTATTTTGTTAATTCTTAAGGAAGTTGCATGAGCAGCCTCATATGAGGCTTGTATGCAGTAATGTTACATTTGTGGAAAAAAATCAATTTTGGTGAAAATGTTCGAAACATTCTGGACATAAATGTACTCGACAGTGGCCACAAATACATCTAGTTATACTCGAATAGCTTTCATTTTTGCACTTCAGAGCAAATTTACCATCAGACTTTTTTGGATAATGTTTACCATTGTCATATCTTAGTTCTTTTGCAACTAAAGACAATTTTCTTTTCTTTGCTGGGCAAGCGAAAGCCGGAGAACCGCTAGCGGATGGTCGACCCTTTTTCTTCAATTTGAGTGAGGAGGTTTCTGTATATATTAGGCTTGTTGCTATGCTACTTTTGAACTCTAATAAGTCATTAGCAGCTCTGCTATCTTTTTGCCAAAGAATCCAGGCATTTACAGCAGCAACATTCAAACGATGAAACAAAATACGCATACACCAATGTTTATTTCTTTGAGAATGACGATAAAGGGCCACAAGTGAATCCATTAAGTCCACACCTCCCATATGCTGGTTATACATTTGCACTGAGTGTGGTCTATCTAGTTCTACAGTAGACTTAGTTGCATGACAAAAACGTTTTGCTTTATCTGTTGGTTGAACTCCTGCAAAAGATGACACCACGTGCACAATAGCTTTATCAACCAATCGATTCACTGTTATGTTGTCCTCAGAAATAGTTGCAGAAACTGATCCCCTTCCATTTTTTATGAGAGATTTAGCATCTTTTACCTTTTTTCGGCGCTCTTCATTCTGTTAGCTCGAATAGTTCCAACAAAATAAATTTTTGTTTTTTTAATTCCTCAATTAGGGGAATTGAAGTAAACAAATTGTCACAATATATTTTATGTTTTTTTCCCCAGCTATATCATGGCACAAACGCAAAACTACATCATCAGTTGTACCATTTTCTTTTGATGGTGGCATTCTTCCACCATTTGCTCCCTGAAATATTTCAAAACAATAAACATAGCCAGAAACTCCAGCACAAACCCATTATCTTAAAACCCCATGGCTTTGGTTTTGATTTTATATATTGCTTAAGAGAAGATCTACCTTTGAAAGGCACCATCATCTCATCAATTGATTATGATTCTTCTGGCTTACTAGCTTGAAATGTCTTATGAAGGATATCTAAAAACGGTCTTAATCTTATCAAACGATCTGTATTATCTGCAGGAATTTTCAGGTTGTCCTGGAAATGAAGGTAATGTTTTATTAATTCAAACCTATTTATAGACATAGAATCAGCTATAATGCTTAGTCGTAAGCCACCACTTGTAGACCAATATTGACGAAGTCTGGCATAACATATGTAGGTCATTACAAAATTCATTCCCAAAAAAATTTTCAATTCCGGAACAGTAATGTTTAAATTTTCCTTGCCCTGTTGCATAGCATAAAGGTTACTTTAATAACATATGTCTTCTAAGGAACATTCTGGGAAAAGCCTATAAAAATAATCTAAAGGAATATCTCCAGGAAATTCAGATTCTTTTTCAGGTTGAAAAATTGGGGGTTCTTTACAGAAATCATTATCTTTGTTAGCGAACCAACACCTTTCTCTGATCATACTGGTTTTTATAGCCGGTGTCTTAAAGGTAAGATGAATACTATTATCAATACCATTCTCACTAATGGTTTCTTTGTTATGTGAATGTGTAATGCCACTTGACGTAGAAGGCCCAATATTGTTTTCCTTGTCATCACTAATTGCTTCAGTATCATGTTTATTATTCTCAGATGGTATGTAATCCGGATCGAAGTAGTCATCATCATCTTCATCAAATATATCATCTTTGGAATCTGAAGGAAGAGCCATAAGTTCTATTTCTTTTTTAGATAAATATCTGTTTCTGGATCTGCTACATTTGTTGTCCATTATAAAGCCTATAAAAGGCAAGAAATAATTTTAAATAATATAATGGCATTAAAAAAACACGTTAGTATGATCTATTATACCGGCCAGTCAATTCATACAATTTAAAAATTATGAAGCCCATTCTCATAATCCTATTGATATTTAATTTTTAATTTGTTCAAACCATGAAAATTACTTTTAATTATTTTTTTATTGCTTTCATACATTTACTTTACAATAAATTCACATATATATTTCCAATATCGCTCATATGTATACAGGGTGATTCAGCTCGTCGGTGACAAACTTTAAGGATCGATAGAGCACACCTAGACGAACATTTTTGAATAGGGAATGTAGGGTCCCTGACGCGATGGTAAGGCGCTAGGCGCTTTCGAAAATTTGGGTGCCGAAATTCGAAACGTCATAAAAACTAGGGAAATGGTTAGATTTTCTTGCTTGTTGCGTCGAAATGATTCTGTTTGTTTAGACTTTCTTCAGTACTAATTTGATAAGCGTATCTCTTAAAACATGGATAGGGGGCGCTGCAGACTTTGGAGAGCTAGACAACAACTTTAAGCCCGTTATTTTGATAATTTAACACATGCTCGCCAAAGTTTATACTCTAACTTAAAGTTTGAACCCAAAAGTAGAACCCTGCAAAAAGCGTAAGAGCCGGAATAAAATGTCAAAGTACAGGGTGGTCGAAACTCGAAGGCTCCTAAGAGATAAACAAACAGATTTCTTGACTTATGGCATGCATTTTCATGATTCTGTTTGCTGGGGCTCTCTGAAACTCAGTTGAACGGTACAAAAAGAAACATCGATAGGGGGCGCTTTGGGCAAAAAACATAATTCGTTGACATTTCGGACGCTAACTGGAAACGGGGCGCTACGATCAGTTAGTAATAATGAAAACACATTTTCTACCTCTGCTCAACACTTCTGAATAAATTTAGACCAAAAACATCAATGATACTGGAAATTTATTTACAAAAAATAACACTACAGAAGATGCTCGAAATTTCGACCTTGGGCCATGATGCAGGCTTCGCACCTCCGTCGCATTGAGGAGTGTGTGTTTCCAACAATGCCAGGAGTATCTCTGATCTGCCCTGCAGCTGCCACAATGCGCGCCACAAGTTCTTCAGCACTGCTGACAGGTGTATGGTATACCTCGGCCTTCAGGTAACCCCAAAGGAAGAAATCCAAGCAGGTGAGGTCTGGTGATCGGGCAGGCCAGTGAAATGGACCCCCACGCCTGATCCACCGCTGGCCATACCTTGCGTTTAGATGGAGACGCACGTCGTTCGTGTAATGGGCCGGAGCTCCATCGTGCTGGAACCACATCTGGCGACGCGAACCTTCGGGTACGTGCGCCTCATCCAGAAGCTGCGGCAGCACTTGATCCAGGAAAATCAGGTAATTTCCACCTGTCAGCCGTTCAGGTAACAAATAAGGGCCAATGAGGCAATCCCCCAGAATGCCGGCCCACACATTTACTGAGAAACGCTCCTGGGCTGCTCGGCTTCTGGTTTCATGTGGATTTTCATCACACCACACATGACTGTTGTGGGCGTTCCACATTCCCTCCCGGCTGAAGGTGGACTCGTCCGTAAACAAAATGCTGTTTACAAAACGGGGATCCCTGGATCTCATCGCCAAGTACCATCTTGAGAATTCCACTCGAGGGCCAAAATCCTGCTCTCTGAGCAACTGCACCCGCTGGATGTGGTAGGGGTGCAGATTCCGGGAACGTAAGATGCGCCACGCAGTTGCTTGCGAAATGCCAACATGTCTGGCGATATCTCTCGTGCTAAGACCTGGGTTGTCCTCAACCAGGTTAAGCACAGCCTCTTCGTTGTCGGGGGTGCTCACTGATCGCTCCCGTTCAGGCCTGCCTCCGTCGAAAGATCCCGTTGTGGACAACCTCTGGTGTACTCGAGCGAAGAAGGCATGGCAGGGGATTTGCCTGTTGGGGTAATGCTCGGCGTACAACCGCTGAGCGGCTCGTCCATTACAACCAGCAGCGCCATACGCCAAATGCATGTCAGCCAATTCAGAGTTTGTGTACCGTTCCATCCTACTACCGATCTGCAGACAAGTAACCCGAAGCTTAAGTAGGTACCGCACGTTCAAAAGACGTGTCTGCGCATACAACTACGTCATCTCGCGTTGTCGTCTACGCATTACGTATCTTTTGCATATCGATATGGTACGATATCTTTTGCATAAATCAGCAAAAAGCACCTTATGTAAATTTTATTGCGCGCATTGTGCATGATTGAAACCAGCTATGTTTGTTAAAAAAAACAAACAAACTGCAGTTTTAATAGCTTCTTATGATAAGTAAATTACTCTCTTGTTTTGTTTCTAACTGATCGTAGCGCCCCGTTTCCAGTTAGCGTCCGAAATGTCAACGAATTATGTTTTTTGCCCAAAGCGCCCCCTATCGATGTTTCTTTTTGTACCGTTCAACTGAGTTTCAGAGAGCCCCAGCAAACAGAATCATGAAAATGCATGCCATAAGTCAAGAAATCTGTTTGTTTATCTCCTAGGAGCCTTCGAGTTTCGACCACCCTGTACTTTGACATTTTATTCCGGCTCTTACGCTTTTTGCAGGGCTCTACTTTTGGGTTCAAACTTTAAGTTAGAGTATAAACTTTGGCGAGCATGTGTTAAATTATCAAAATAACGGGCTTAAAGTTGTTGTCTAGCTCTCCAAAGTCTGCAGCGCCCCCTATCCATGTTTTAAGAGATACGCTTATCAAATTGGTACTGAAGAAAGTCTAAACAAACAGAATCATTTCGACGCAACAAGCAAGAAAATCTAACCATTTCCCTAGTTTTTATGACGTTTCGAATTTCGGCACCCAAATTTTCGAAAGCGCCTAGCGCCTTACCATCGCGTCAGGGACCCTACATTCCCTATTCAAAAATGTTCGTCTAGGTGTGCTCTATCGATCCTTAAAGTTTGTCACCGACGAGCTGAATCACCCTGTATATGTAAATTGTCGAGTTACTTATAACATACACAAACACACATATATGTATAATTCAAATTATAAAATTAATTAGAATTGCCTTTTTTATAGTTTTAAGTTTTAGAAACTTACATGCTATAACAAACAGCCTCAAATGAGGTTTGCATGCAGCGAGAGCTGAAATAGCTATAACTGCATGGAAGCCACATTTGAGGTTTCAGACTAAAAAAGTTTAAATCTCATTTTTTTTTTCTTTTTGTAATCAAAATGATACGTAAAAGAAACATAAAATGTATTTTTACTTACTTGTTAAACTCCTTTGGGTGGTGGGAAGCACTTTTTAAATCTGTTGTTTTAGCATGCTTGACTTTTGACAACAATGGATGCTAAAACCTATACAAACAAAATGAAAGGCATATGCTACCATCTATTGATTCTTTCCAAAAGCTGATTTTGATCTGATATGAGACTACTATGCAATTCAAAATCCAAATAATTATGAATAATGATTTTTTTCATTTTTTTTATCTGACAACCTCATATGAGGTTTTAATGCATGAGAGGGCTAAGCCCTAACCTACATAATTGTGTAGGTGATACTGAAGTAAAAGAAAGACTATTACCTGCTTTTGTGAGATTTTAAACCAAATCTGCACATTTATATGAGTTAATTGGCTTCAGATGTTTTGATAATACACAACTAGGGGGCACCAGCTGCAAGACAGGGTTAGATTTTCTGCTTTTAAAAAGACTGTAGCATTTGACAGCAATAGACAAAAAGTATGTACTGTCGTAATTTCTTTTAAATATGATTTTTAGTATTTGCTTAGATTTAATTTTTGTTTCCATATACTTTATTCATCATTTTAATTGATTTTGTCCTTGATAAATTTAATTAGGCTTTACAAAAGTTGAAAAACAAATGACCTACACAATTGTCTAAGTCCAGCATTTACCATTTCCAAAATAGTTGCAATTCCTAATATTTAAAATTTTTAAGTGATTTTTTTAAAGTTATGATTTTAGCAATTTATTTTTTATTAATTAAATTTTTAAAGCAGATTAATTTTAAATTAATAGGTTTATACTATTCATGATTTCTATTAAAAATAGATATTATTAGATATATAATATGCACATGTAACGAACTGTATGTTACTGTTCTGAGTTATAGATGCCATGTATTATTTATAAGTTTTATATGAATTATATGCATACCACAAGACAGATTTTTAAATTTGATAACTTCATTCCATTTTGTCGACACAGCAAGTAAACCACAAGGAATGAATAATAAATTATGGAAAGTGCAAATGCTCGACAAATTCCATAGTGTCTGCTTGAATTTACGAAAAGATCAGGGAAAATTTTCCATAGATAAGCAGACGATTCCTCTTTTAGGACGTGCCTCAGTAAAGCAGTATGTAAGAAACAAACCACACTTTGTGGTAACAACATCATCTGGAATAGTTTTTAATTTTGTAGTATACCAGTGGGAAAGTACAGACCTGGTCCACAAGGATCTAGGCTTAGGACCTGCTGTAGTTCTTACTCTGATTCAGACCTAATTTTATGTACTGTAATCAGTATTTCAACAAAATACCACTGCTGGAAGAACTAAAAAAAGAAATTTGAAGGAACAGGGACAATCCAAACAGAGTGAAGGGCATAACATTTGCCAACGGCTCTTAGGAGGGGTGAGAGTATTGAGCACGTCTCAGAAAATGGAATTGTAGTAGTCGAGTGAAAGACAATAAGAAAGTTGTACTGGTGTCTATGTGTACAGGATGTAACTCACTGTAGACCGTCAAGCAGTGGTCAAAGGAAGAAAAATTGAAAGTCTATGTCTTTTGTCCAGCCAGCATTATGAGCTACAATGCTTCCATAGGAGGTGTGGAGATTTGCGTTCAGAAAATGGAGGCTTATTGAATCTAGTTTAAAACAAGACAGTAGATCTTGAAAACAACAGTTAATTTCCTTGACCCGGCTGTAGTAAATTCGTGGTTTCTCTACAAACGAGATGCCAAAGAAAACAAGTTACTTTAAAAAAACACTTGATTTATTATCGTTTCGAATAAGTTCGGCTGAGAACCTGTTGGATGTACCATTACCAAGAAAGAAAAAATCAAGGGTGCCCTCAGCGACAGCAAAGAAGAAGAGATTGAAGATGATGTTGTTGACTCATGCAGATTCAAATTCTACAATCTGCCCATAATGATACCATTTGAAAGTAAAAGGTTAGATGCAACTAGTCACTGGTCTTGTTTTAACGATCTTAAAATTGCCAGGAGTTACCGGTTTCAAAACTGTTCCAGTCGTACAAGAGTGAGATGCGAGAAATGTGATGTTTATTTATGTCTGTCCAAAAACAAAAATTATTTCAAGCATTTTCATTGTGGCTGATGAAAATTATCTTAATAAACAACAACTTTTTTTGCTTAAACTTTTATTTTTAGATATTTGCACACATAATCCCAAACTACGCAATTGTGTAGATTTAGTCCAAAAACGGGTGCATTAAGGCCAAACCTACACATTTGTGTGGGTCCTCCCTTAGCATACCTGACTCAGGTATTTTTTTTTTTCCAATCAAATATGATCCTATTGATATTAGCGGAAACCACCCAAACTTTCAATTTCTACCAAAAAACTCCCAGTCTTAAAGGGTTAAGGAAAAAACTTTTTCTACTCTTCATACTGAACGTTTTTAAGTGAGTTTAACTTGAATAAATATACTTTTATAACTATAGTGTTGTCATGTGCATTTATATAGATATTATTAATATAACATATTTATATGTACATATAATGAAAATTAATGACCATATTATACTGTTTAGGACAAAATTTAAATTGGTTAAAATTGTTTCAAACTCAAAATTTAGGTCTGATTCTGAGCACTCCTAATTCGGCTTTGATATTGTCAGTATTGGAGTCAACGAGAGAACAGTATTGTTGCCATGAAAAAAATCTTATTCACTATCAAAATATATAACAACAGCATTCTTAATCAAGCAGTTACTTTTAAAATACACTTAAAGCTTTTTCATCCAGTAAAATCAAGTAAAATTAAACAACTGCTGCAACATGTAACTTATATATATTATTTAAGCTTATAGAAATAATAATAAACTATTCCATTATTTAAGTTTAAATTAATTAAATACTGATCATTTAAACACTCCTTTAATGTTATTTCATGTTTATTTATTAATATTTTAAGTTAAAATAAATCTGAAATTCTTTACATTACTTACCTCTTATTTTTACTCTCCCTAAGTTTGCAGCAAATTAGGTTAGGACATCATTTCTTTATGTTGGTTTTCGGTAAACATGGTAATTCAGTAATTCAACTGTAATTGCCGACTCTCCTATTAGTCACCATTCATGGTGGTTGCTCATAAGTTTGACATCATTGCTTATGAACCAATGGCATTTTATGTATGGTTTTTGTTTCCAGGAATGGCAACACATAATTATAGATTCATGCAGTTGACTGGTATAAAAGATGGGATGAAATTTTTGTTAATGCATGTTTGCCTTTTTTAATTCACCTTTGTTTTTCACCCGATGTCTGCTGACAGTTTTTCAGTATGAATTGAGTTAGTGTATGTATTTTCAATATTTGTTTATTTTAAGTCAACCAAGTAAAGTTATGCTAGTGTTTTTCTTCATTTGTAAAATTCTTTTTAATCGTCATTTAAAGTTTATATTCAGTGTATCTTCTGTTGTTTTCCTAAACCTTCCACACATGTTTTGCTCTTTACTTTTAGATTTTCACTGTGCATTCTGCTTACTGATAAAGTTTAATCTCATGAAAAGAGAACAACAAACAATTCTGAAATGCATTAAAATCACTTTTATTTGGCACAAAAAAATGTTGCTCATCAAATCACATCTTTTTATACCAAAAGCTCAAAAAAATATTTTTTTTTTTTTAAAGAGATTTTCTGTTGGAATTTCGCAGCTAAATTTGACTGATCCTTTATAGCATTTATGAATATTTTTATTAGCATTTTATTTTCCAAAATAATTTGAGTGCACTCTTTAAGGGGACCCTTCTTGTTAGAAAAACTTGGAATCAATGAGTTCAAATTTTGGAAAAGGAAGTTAAGCAAAGTATATAATAAAGATGTATTTAAAAAAATTTAATTGAGATTTATATTCTTTAAAAAGTAAACACATAGTTTTATGTAACCCTCTGATATCTATAATAATAAATAGATTGTTAAAATCAAATGTTTTTTGGATATTTCTCATTGTAGGATATTGTGTCCCGGTAGAAGAGCAGAAAACAGTCTTTGCCAGAATATAATTGTCAGGAATAACTTGCTAAGCAAACACTTTCTAAACTGCCAAATCCTCCTTCTGCCTCCACAAGTCATTTACGGTACACTCTCTCTAATCCACACAGGTTGAGACTAAGGGTATTGTGGATTATAAAATTTTGCAGATTATAGATTATTTCTTTGTTTACATTCTAATATTTGGAATTTATCTACAAATATAGTAATCACACTGTAAATAAATAGCACAGAAATAAAAGAAAATGCTCTTTTTTTTATATAAAATGACTATATTCAATATTTGAAATACATTTATGATATAATAGAAAACATTTACATAAAATTTCTACTCATTTTTAAATCTATCATATATTGCAGCAATAGCGGTTTGCTTTAAAGTTTTTAATTTATACTCCACATTTTAATCTTGAAGCCTTTTAAGAGTCTGGATTTCTTGAACAGTAACAAAAGTTTGTTTTTCTAAAAATATGTATCCTCAAGACCTAACCACTTTTTGGAAGAAATTTTACCTTTTTAAGCATCAGATCCTGTTTCTGAATGTGTTTCTCCTGAAATCAACAAAGAAGTCAGGGTTGCTACACCACTTGGAGAACCTGGAAAAGTCAGGGAACTGGGAAATTAGCCAAATAAGTCAGGGAATTTCAATATTTTTTCCAAAATTTGGAAAAGTCAGGGAATTTGATAAACTTTCATTGTGATCTCCAAGAAAGTTTGATTGTTGCACTGCCAGAAATGAGAATCTTCCACGATTTGGCATCCATATTTAAAAATAGAAAAAAATCATCTACATTATTCTTTTTTCAAAAATTTCCACTTGCATCCTCCAGACCTTTCCTGTCCACCATAGAAAATAGTTAAAATTTTTAATGCTTATTATTGCAGATTTTAAAACTTTTTCCAGCAGTTATTTTCAAGTAACTAAATAATTATCACAAGCACCTCCATCTCCATGCTGAAATATCTGCTTCCTCTCCCCCCTTTGCCTCCTGTTAAAAGCAAAGTTTATCTGAAGATTAGTGATTTTTTGATACAGTTAATGAAATGAATGATACGAAAGGATTGTACAGTTTGTAGGAAACTTTATATGAAAGCTTGTAATGATCATAAATTATTAAAGAAAGCAATACCAATTGTAAACCTCAAAGCAAGGTTATTGTTTTGGTAGGGGCATGAAGGGGAATTGAGATAAGGAGCTTTTGATTATTAGCTATTCAGTAAATTTTAGCTTTTTGAGTGATATAACATTAGTTTTACCCTCAGCATGTCCACTACGCAATACATCGCTAGATTAGAATTTTCTTGAGATACACCTAGAAAAGTCAGAGAATTTCATTTTCCAGTCTGACAAGGAGAGGGCCAACCTTGTTAATCACAGATTTTGATTATTTTAATATATGTTGTAGGGAATAGGCCCCTTAGTGTCAGGTTCAACGGATTTTATCCAATGCTCCTTAGTTCTTGAGAAACCAGGGGGTCTAATATTAGTACGCAACTTAAATACTTACTTTGCAACCACAATGATAGGTTAGTTGTAGCTTAGTTGGTATGGTGTTTACTGGCAGATTCGTGGACCCGGGTTCAATACCTGAATGCGCTACATTTGTTTTTTCTCATTTTTTGTTTTATAAATTTACATGCGAGTACAACTTAATAATCTCATTGTCAATTAAAATTTTTAATATTGTATATCAATTATAATTTTAACCTATTTAATTTTTTACTTTTAACTAAATAGTTGTAATAAAACATCACGAAACTGTTATTTAAAAAAAATCACTTTTAAAATGTATTTCAAATATTCTTTATCGATGCAATGATATTGAGCAATTGTGTCAATTCGTGATTTTAAAGAAACATTATTTACGCATTGCTTTAACAAAAGAAGTCAATGCGATAATACTATTATTCTGTTTTTGAAGTACCAAGCATAATTATATTAAAAATTAGCCTCAGAATTAAATTACAACCGATATTTTGCACATTAAAGATTTTTAAATTTGTAATAAATATGCTTGCACTTTCAATTATTTTGCTTTCCCCTTTTTCTTCTTTCTGCTTTTATTTTTATTTTATTTGAATATTCTTTTATTTTATCATAACTAGATGGCACCACAACAGATTTTGTCACGATTTTGGAATTTTTGTCATTCAATAATAGAACCAATTTCTTTTTAAACCTCTTTAATGAATGAGAAATAATAGTTTACAAATAAGAAATGATAAATTTAAGTTTGTTAACATTATAATTTATGTGTGATGTTAAAATTTTTAATTGAAATTATTAAATTATAATTACAACTATATTTATAAAACAAAAAATGAGAAAAACAACTGTAGCGCATTCAGGTATCGATCCCGGGCCCTCGCATCAGCCGGCCAACGCCATGCCAACTGAGCTACTACTAACCTATCACTCTGATTGCAAAGTAAGTATTTAAGTTGTGTACTAATATTAGACCCCCCCCCCCTGGTTTTTCGAGAACTAAGAAGCATTGGATAAAATCCGTTGAACCTAACACTAAGGGGTCTCTATCCTACAACATATATTAAAATAATCAAAATCTGTGATTAACAAGGTTGGCCCTCTCCTTGTGAGTAGCAACCCTGAAGAAGATATTATTTCTGCATGAGTGACTTTTTCTGATGCCAAGATTTCATCCTGTGAAGCCATCCAGGTAACTAAATCTTCTTCCAATAAAGAACTAAGAAGAGAAGCTGATGCCTCTCTCAGAAACTTTAGTAATTCAGCTGTTTTTTCTTGTGCAGTGTATAATCTAAATCCAATGAACTCAGAATTGTCATTTTGCTATCAATAAGCAGCATAGTTGACCATAGATTTTTCCAGTTATTAACTCAATGTGGACACAATAATGTCAATTGAACTGAATATGTTCTGAATGTCCATCGGCACATGGGTCCATGGACGAGACTGCTTTCACAGCAGCCATGTTACATTCTTTTCCATACAGATAACACTAATAA
Source organism: Maratus speciosus (assembly GCA_963932465.1). Lineage (NCBI taxonomy): Eukaryota > Metazoa > Arthropoda > Arachnida > Araneae > Salticidae > Maratus > Maratus speciosus. The sequence continues at coordinate 575,091,402 of OZ010787.1, forward strand.
TATCAGTAACAATGGAGTTTTAATTCCTGTCATTTTGGTTTGAAAATGAAGTGATTTTATAGGATGACATACCACTTATTTTTGGCCATGAAAACCAACAAATGGATTCAGAATACAGTATAGGACCCATTATCTGAAATTCTGAAACTTGTGAAAAAAAATTATTCGAATATTTTCTAAATTTGTAAATTTTTATCAAAATTTTAGAATTTCTGAAATTTTTCAAAAATTTTAGATTTTTAATTTTTTTTTCAGTCCATTGTGTTTCAATGTGTAACCACTAAAATATGTTACTTCAGTGGCGGGGGAACATGGCTCCCCCCCCCCCCCCTAAAATTAGAAAAAAATAATTTTTCTCTGAAATTTTAGTTTAAAATTAATTTATATTATGATTCATTAGAAAAAAAACATCAAATATTTCACTAGGGATGATTCTGATCTGAATTTTCCAAAAAATGTAAGGCATTCGCTTCCGAAAACTAAAAAAAATTAGTCTTCAGTCCGAAAATTTGGACATAAAAATTATTGCGAATTTCGACAGATGGTCGCCGAAGAAAATCAATTATGTCTGTCGTTTGCAGAAAAAATCCCCAATTGCATCAAAGGATTGGGGAAACAACATGAATTTTGTCAAAGAAGCAGAAAAAAATGCAAATTTCGTGGAAGGATTGCAAAAAAAATGCTAATTTTGTCAAAGAATCTCAGAAAAATGTAAATTTTGTCAAAGGATAGCAAAGAAAATGCACATTTCTTCCAAGGATTCTGAAAAAAATGCAAATTTCATCAAGGGGTCACAAAAAATTACAAATTTTGTCAAAGAATCGCGGAAAAAACGTGAATTTCGTCAAAGGAGCACGAAAAAACTGCTAATTTTGTCAAAGAATCTCAGAAAAAATGTGAATTTCATCAAAGGATCACAAAAAAAATGCAAATTTCGTCAAAGAATCACAAAAAAAGGCAAACTTTGGGAGGACACAAAATTCAGAAAATTCCAAACTCCGGAAAGTCTTTGGTCCTGAGGATTCCAGATAATAGGTCCTATACTGTATAGTTAATGCTTATTTAGTTTAGAAGATACACAAAACATTTCCTTCTAATGAATGCAGAAATGCCTTAAAAATTTAATAAGGAAATCATGTGATCAGTCAATTTTTGTTATGGTTATTGTATAGATTATAATGCTTAAAAAAAGTTTGTTTACATCTGAAATATAGTGTGTGTTTTTGAGGAAATGAACTGAATATCCTATTCAATTTCAAAAATTCTGTTTGAAGACAATTCATAACCATACCTAAACCCAATAAAGAGCTTTCCATTTATTTGTAATTGGATTGAAGTACAACAATATATGTTTTCTTGAATCAGACTTGCAAAAATTATTTTTATTGCCTTGAATTTAAACCACTTTAATCTGAAAATAAGTTAAATCATCAAAATCTACTCCCATCTCTCAGAAAATTTCAGGAAAAGAAAATTTTTGCTAATAAATTTGAACCAGTTTATGGGATTATTATTATTATTTTAGTGCAAACCAAACAATCATTGTTTAAGTATACTATAAGGAAAAATTTCACATTACAGATTTTTGTTCACATGCTTGGTATGGCCATTAATTCATGGCTTGTGTCATCTTGCATAGAACTCATAATGAATAATTAGAAACTAATATTATACTTATGTAAAGAAAATAATAAATTTCTTAGTCAGCTGTTAAGTTTGGGTTTAACTGTAACTAGAATTAACAAAATATTTATAATATACAAATACAGAGTGTCTATAAAAAATGTCCCAGTTACAGATTTTAATAGTATCAACTGTAAGCATTGTACAGTGTTTGTTCAAGGTCACAAATAAAGAGTAACTCAAACAGTTTCAGATAAGTGCATGCACAAGTACTGCTTTGTTATTTACTCGCTTGCAGTGCCACATACACAAAATGCGACTCCTGAGTGTAAAGCATTATCGATGGGCCAAAGATTTAAAAGCTGTTAGAGCCATGTAATTTATTTCCTTCAGGGCTTTATAAAAGATTGTGTCTATGTTCTGCTGCTACCTAATTATTTGCCAGAATTAAGACATAGAATTGAAGAGGTTATTGCTTCCATTACTCCAGAATTGTTAACCGAAATGTGGGAAGAATTGGACTTTAGGTTGCCGTAAAACTAAAGGTGCACATATTGAACATTTGTAAGAAAAACTAGGTTAGTTTATCTTCAAATTAATGTCTCATTTTTTGTGAATAGTCTAAATTGTTATAATATACCATCAAAAATGAGATTCTTTTATGGACTATCTTATATATCGTATATTGAAAAAAGTTGAATAATCTTAATTGAGAATGAGTGATTTTATTGCAATGTAATTTATTTAATAAAAAATAATAATAATTGCTTTCAAGAGTGAAGCTAGAGTAATAATTAGCTTTGTTTGATTTTACATTTTTTTTTCCATTTTAGGGTATTCATGAACAATTGTGGATATGGTCAATTAACTTATAGTAATCTTAATAAAATAACTGTTGGCATATTAGGAGTTGGAAATATAGGACAAGCCAGTAAGTACAGCAAAATCCTTTTGTAGAACTAAATCAACAGAAATATTTTCTTTTTAAAGTGCTAAAGTTAAGAAAAAATAAGATAATTTAACCTTTAAAAATTTTTAAAACATTGAATTTATATTGAATATGTCAAAAAATTTTTATAACATTAAAAATTAATTAGAAAGATTAAATGGTGATAAAACTTTTTGGTTCATTCAAATGGGATCAGGAAGAGATTGATATTTTAGTAACAAAAAAGTTATTCCAAAATTCACCAATAGAAGGCAGTGACATGCAATATTTGAAGTAGTTTTAACTAAATCTGGTCATAAATAAAATAAATTAAGTCGATTGAATTCCTGACAGCATGTTATCATTATCAGATAAAGTAGTGTTGACTAAGCTTTTTTATATGGACAATGAATTAGCAACTGAAGTGTTGTGAAAGTTTTGCGCAGCAAAATGACTTAAAACTTAGAAGGGTCCATTTCAACTGAGGTGATATAAATTCATGCCAGACATTGTCCTGTCATTTTTTCCTGTTCATTGTGTTTTATTAAAAATTTCATTTGCATATATCTGCTTCATATTTCAGCTAAGCATCCTTCAATGGTTTTTTAGATGTATAACTCTTTTTGTTCTTGTTGTTATTAAAAAATCCAATCTGTCTCATTCATACAAATGACAATTTTTATCATGATTTGGTTTTTAAAATAACTTTTTAACTTGTACTGAACTTTCAATGCATTTCATACACACATACACACACATATATATTAGTATATATATATATATATATACAGGGTGATTCAAAACTTATCGTTGAAATTTCATGGGAGGGTAGGGAATATGTTAAGAAACCGATTTTACATAGGAAAGTATGTCCGCATGCATATGTAGAGGTCGCTGTGTGTACCCAACCAATCATTGTTTTGACTTTCCTAAAGCTAGTATTATTTATTCTCCTATTTCCAGTTCTCATTTGGACTTCCACAAAGCCTTTTACATCTTTAAAAACTTCAAAAATCTTGTTAATGACCTTTATTCAACGCCTTCATTATCTGACGCCTTGTCCATTTTGTTTATGTAGATGACGTTTGTAGACATACTTTCCTATGTGAAATCAGTTTCCTGACTTATTCTCTACCTCTCCACGAAATTTGAATGATAAGTTTTGAATCACCCTGTACATATATACATGCATACAGAAAGATAGATTCAAAATTCTTGCTTATGATCTTTTGGAGAATGTTTTCACCAAGGAAAATATTTAATAATATTTCAGATATTGACATCTCTTTTTCCATGCACATACAAAACACATAATGATGAATTATGTCTCATCTGAAAAGTGTTTGAACATGCGTTTGACGATAGTATATTAACATTTCATTAAAAGTGTTGTTTGATTAAAAGAAAAAATGATAGAAAATATATTTGCAAATAATCTTAGATTGCAGTGTGAAAGCCTTGCATGAGTCCACTGGTTTGAGAATATTCCCCAAGAAGTATTGTAATAGCATAATTTTAAACATTTTGCAAGTGAATGAATGTTTCCAAAATTTAAAAAAAACTATTTACCAAATACTATATAAAGAATAAGCATAAAGTATATAATTAATAATAAATTTAATTACATTATTTATAATAAAATTATATTAGAAAAAAACATTCTATATACCTTGGTATGTTAGACAATATGATTGATAACTTAAGTTTTAAAATTTAGAAAGTTAATTACTTATAAAAACTCTCTGCATACCTCCCTTCCCCTTACACACAAACACAGATTTAGTTACTGTTGTACATCACACACATTAATGTTAATAAGATTTTTTTTTAATTGAATACTTCGAATTGGAAAATAACTCTTTTCATATTATAAGGACAGAACAGTTCATGTCATGACCATAGATCTAGTAAAATAACTAGATTACGCATACGGGGAGAAAAGTTGATTCTGCATGCGCAAATGAAACTACTCCACTAGGGTGGCAAATGGACGGTGATCCATCGATATAAGGAGAAAATGAAATAGCTTGTGCGTTCTTAAATTTCATTTCCATAAGTTTAAGCCTTGATAAATGTTTCAAAATGTATACAAGTAATATCAATGATTTTTAACTAGAAATTAGCAATTTTTATCGTTAAATAATTTTTATGGTAAAAATGAATAAAATAGAATATTCGCTTTCAAAAACTATCTTTTTCTCTCAATTATACTTAAATATTCTTCAAAGTGGAAGTGAATCAAAACAGTACTTAACTGAAATTTAATTTTTTTTTTTTTTTAATCCAAAATAAAAGTTATGTACATTTTTAAATGAATTTTTTTCAGGGGAAGGGGACAGCTTATATTAAAATATAGAGTAAGATTCCTCCGCGGATTTCCACCTTCCATCTATTCCCCTTCCCACCCCTTGAAAATTTCTGTTTTCTTCTTCCCCCCCCCCCTCGCCCCCCACACACACATTTTAAAATTTTCGATTTTTTTTTTTTGTCCATCAATTCCTTTGCGATGAAACTAAATAATATAAAATGTTTCTTACCCACAAAACTTAAAACATTTCATTTATTTTTCTTATTGTTGTGGCCCAATTCTTAAGTTGTAGCAAAATATATAATTTATATATATTTGACCTCACCAGCCCCCCCCCACCTCCAAAAAAAAGAGCATAGTTAAAACTCTTCGATAAATATTTTTTTTTTCTGTCCATTCGTTTCTTTGCAATTGCAATAAATAATCAAACTTTTCCAGACCCACAAAACTTAAAATATTTAATTTGTTTTTTCAGCCCTAATTGTTAAGTTGTAACAAAAGTAAATATGTAACTTATCCCCCCCCTCCCAAAAAAAAGAACGCTGTTCTTAGATTTTTTTCCCCCTGCACATTCGTTTCTTTGCAATGACAACAAATAATCATATAAAATTTTCATCGCCCATAGAACTTAAAACATTTATTATTATTATTATTTTGCCCATATTGTTAAGTTGTATCAAAAGTGAATACATTATCCCTCCCCCCCCCCCCCCCCCCCCTCAAAAAAAGATTTTTTAAGGCTATTCTCAAATCCAAAAGAGCAACTTTATGACATAAGTTTTAATTCATTTCTGTTCAGAAGTGCATGAAATTGGCAAGTGTTGTTGTTCAGTAACTATGTAACAGAACTGTTTTTTTTTCGATTTTTTGCAAACTCAATAGATCTTTCAGAAAATATTGTCAAAGTTGGCTATTTGAACCAAATTTCCACGCGAAGGAAGAATAACCACTCAAGGAAGGGTAAAAAAAAAAGTCTTTGTCACGTGATGAAAATTGCTTATAACTCAATAGGTAATTTCTTTATATAAAAAAAAATGGGAACCGCAATTCGATTCCAAATCGTTTGCATAGTCAGGCCTTCCAATTTTATATCTTTCCATTAAAAAATGAGCTTGTAAATACTGTATTTTATGGAAGAAATGCCGCACCTGTCGTAAACGCCGCACTCCTCAAATTGGCCTGAATAAGCTTAAAAATATCGTAATCGCCGCACCCGTTGTAAACGGCGCATCCATCGGAACGCTACTTTTGTCAACAGCATCACATTGACCTAACTTTAATCAAAGTTTTCTGAGCAGTGTAGGATGCCTCGTTTTTAATATCTTAAGGTCTGAAATTTTATTTAAAATATTTAAATCTGATTTTAAATATTTTTATGAATTTTTAAATTAAGGAAACTCATTTGGTATTTTTAAAAAAATCGTAAACGCCACACTTCGAAAAAAATTGATTTTTAAACTCGTAAAAGCCGCGGCGTTTCTTCCATAAAATACGGTATGTCAAAACGTTTTGTGCTTGTTGAGCAGAGCAGTTGAGAACAGTCTTAAGTTGTAGCAAAAGTAAATGTAAAACTCTCCTACGAACTACACTACAAAACAAAACACTACTTCCTCCAACTACAAAAAAAAAAGTTTAAAATTTTTAGAATTTCCAGTATTTTTTATTTAACTTTCAAAACTTTCTTTAAAATTTGATATTTGTTAATATTTTTTTAAATATGTAAGTATGTGATAAATTTTTGCTTATTGTTTACTTGAATTAAATAGCAACAATTTTTCTCCTAAAAAATAAAAATAAATAAATACCTGCATTAATAATACACATTCTTAAGATTTTTTTTTTTTTTTTTTTTTTTTTTTTAGACAAGTATTACTCAGCAAATGTAGATGAAAACATTAATTACTTTACCAAGGTCAATATTCTTAATAAACATTTATTTATTAAACTGGGCTAACAACTAATTATTGGCAAATGACAATTTCAAAGTTTTTTACAAACGTAAAATTCTTTAAATTCTTAAAAATAAATATATTAAATTCTTCTTAAAAAAAAATCTTTTAAGCAAATCATAACTTTTTTTTCATATAATTTTTGGACTGATATCTTTTCACAATAATATATCTTTTCATAATAATATGTGGACTTGGTATGCGCTCGGCATTTTAATAAAAAACAGAAATACTAGAAAAGAAAAAATTACTAAATGAACTAAACGTTACATCGAAGATGTACTAATTAGTTTAAAAAGTATCTAACAAATTACAAATATGGATGTAAACATCCATATAGGGTATTCCACTGTCTTTCTAGACAATTCTAAGCAATCATATGCATATATTTATTTAAAACATATAGAATGAAAACATCGCAATACTCGGATATCCACTATGTATTGCTACTGTAGTATCACAAGTTCCACCCTTTTTCTGCCACTCTAATGGTTATTGCCACCGAGCCGCAACAGAATCAAGAAGGAATGGGGGAACAACACTGAATGGTTAATCTAGTTATTTTTACTATATCTATGGTCATGACTGGAAAAATAACAGGAAAACTGTCCATCTTTATGCTCCATATTGTATAAAAGAACTCAGACAGCCTGATTGGTGTGTACATATACATCTACCGTTTGATTGGCCTAGAATTAACACGACTGTGATACAGTTGGCCTATGCCACCAAGATTATTCTTGCAATGATTTTAAGGTGAAATTATAATAGGTAGATTGGTTGACAGAACTGTTAGTTTGTACACATGTCCTTTTCTTATACATGAAATCTATGATTCACTTGTATATATGTCATTAAATTAAAAAAAGAGCAAATCAATGGAAATTTTCCTGAAAATACCAGATTAAGCTCGATGGAGATCAATTTTGACCTTTTTAAAACCTTGTTGCATTTGAAATATATATTAAAATATTTAGTTGTTATTGAAGAAGCTAACAAAATTTTGAGCAAGTGCAGCATATTTTGCATTCTAGATAAAGATATATTTTAGCTGCAAGTTTTGAAAGTTCATGAATTGTCGAGTCATGTTGTGAAATGAACCACTGTATTAGAGTCAAACAAATTAACAATAACCAATGATTGCTAGCATACATATGTAGGTAAACATTTTATGGTACAGTAGATATGTCTGCAATCTATGAAATATGGAATAACAATATTAATGATGATCATTTAGAGACAATGAACTTACCTGACCATGCATTGAAAAATTAATGTAGTTGGAATGAAAGAAATAGTTGGTTAAAGAAAATCATAATTTTAAAACTCTATGGGGAAGAAAAGGACATTTGGCACTTATGATTTGAATATTTCTGTTATTTATTAAACCAAATTCAATTTCTAAAAATATTTAAGGTAAACATATGTTATTACTATTATTCTGACTAGAAAACTGCCACCACAACACAAGATCACACAAATTTTCTTTCATTAGGCTCAGCCCAGAATAAAACAAAACAAATTAAAAACAATGATGACCAGTTTTGGACCAACCTAAGACTGTAGAAAAAAAAATAAGAGTCAGTCCTGGCCTTATCTATAAAAGAAAAAGTAAGCCAGGACCTAGCTGGTCGGAGAGTAATAAAAGACAATTTATTCTAGACCTATCTATATTACCACTTTATAATTTATTTAAGCCTATGAAAACAGAATTGATTGGGACTTGAAACAAATTCTCTTTTTAAAAAGTTTCCATCTTAGCACATACAATTATACATTTTCTTTCCATTGGGACCAGAAATTATTTCAGTTAGCAGATTCTGTTGTAGACAGGTTCCATTTTTACAAGGTTTATTGTGTTTAGAACAACTTTATCCTTGCTTTTAAAAGTAAAACTGTTCAATTTCCATTTCTGTACATCCAAAATTAATCATGCATTCTTGTTGACTTTGATAATTTAGTCTCATTTCTGAAAAAGAAGCAAAGAAAAAAAATATCTGCTAAAAGACTCCACTGTACAACAGTACAAAAGGAAATTATATTTCATATGTTCTCACAACCCCAAATAAGCTCTAGCTTATTTGGGGTTATGAGAACACTGATATATTAATAAGTGGCCAGTTTTAACAAGTATCTGCTATGCTTTTTCTACTTTTTAAAGTACAGATGCAGTTTTAGCGAATCATGTTTGTTGAGTAGAATTTGATTCAATAAAGTGTTGTATTCTGACTAAGATAAAAATACTATCTGATTTTGGTTTTGATTCATTCATAAAATCAGCTTGTTTGATAAACCAATTATTTATATAAGCTGTATCTTTTTCAGCTCTGAAAGGGGTTTTAACTCCAAAATCCCTCCCTTCGCTGTGACACTGATAATGTTTAAATCTTGACTTAAAACTTAATTTATAATTTATATATTTAAAATAGATGATAATTTGTAATATTTTACAATGGTTATATATATATATATAACCATTAAATAAACATTACCGACCACAAACAAAAACTGTGAAATTATGAATAAATGATATTAACAAATACAGTTCTCCCCAACACACTTAACATAGATTCCAAAAATATAGTAAAAAACAGCAGAAATTGAATAACAGAAATGGAATGATGGAAATTTGTAGAACTTAGACAGAATCATCAGGTCCCAAATGCCTTAAGTTCCACAAATAAAATGTGTGGTTTCATCATATATATATATATATATATATATATATATATATATACATACATACATGGGCTGTTTAATAGCCTCTGCTTATTAATCAGGAGAAGGCCCTTTAATTGCCTTCGAGGAGGACTTAAAGGAATCGACTGGGAGTGGAGATTTAATGTCCAATACACGTCATTCACCGGTGCAGCCTGTTAGTATCCTTGCCTAGTGCATGGGCAACGAACGCGTATGGGCTTCCACCAACCTGCTTCGCCAGCATGGAGGAATTTGGCCACCTCCCTCCCTTATTTTACCATGAATTCACAAAACAAGTCACAGCTCTTAATTCACAGCAGTCTGCATGTTCCTGGTTACGGCAATGATCAGAAAGACATGAAGACAATGGGTGCTAAGAATCAATGTGCTCAGCTTGGCTGCCATAAGTTGATGACCTTGGCTGTGTATAATAGACAATCCCTATCTTCAGAAAATCGTTTACAAGAGCTTGAAGAAGAATTAGAAAGAATCAACTGGAACATCCTAGGATTATGTGAAGTAAGAAGAAAAGGAGAAGAAATGATTGATCTTGCCAGCGGACATGTATTATAACAGAGGCACTATGATGGAAAAACAAGCGGTGTAGGATTTCTGATTCATAAAAGATGGAAGAATCACATCGTAGAATATGATAGTGCATCAGATAGAGGTGCAAGGTTAGTAATACAAGTGTCCAGAAGATACGAGCTGCAAATTACCAAAGTTTATGCACCAACAATAAGCTATACTGATGAAGAAATTGAGGATTTCTATGAAGAAGTAGCTTCAGTGCATCAAAAGGGAAAGTGCTACATAAAATTAATAATGGGAGACTGGAATGCTAGAATTAGAGGGGGGGGGGAAGAAAGGTGAGTGATCAGTAGGAATTCATGGATATTGGATGTGTAATGAAAGAGAAAACAGATTGATTGAGTTTGCAGAATGTGAACAGATGTATATCATGAATTCATTTTTCAAGAAAAAGGACATGGCGCTGTGCAAATGGCTCAACAAGTGAAATCGACTACATCTTGAAAAATAATAAGCATCTTATTCAGGATTGCAGCATTCTCAATAACTTCAATGCAGGAAGCGATCACAGGTTGATTAAATGCAAACTGCTGTTAAATGCTAAAGTCGAAAGAATAAATCTTTTGTAACACTCAAAGAAATCAATCGATATTATAAATCTCCAGAAACATAAAGGAGAATTTCATTTGGAAGTTAATAACCATTTCCCAGTACTTCAATCAACTTTAGAAGAAGAGCAAGATGTTACAGTAGTGAACAAGAAACTAACCAATACCCTACAAGATATTGCAAAGAAGAAAGCCAGCGATGCGCAAGTAAAGCAGACAAAGAAAATAACAAAAGAAACAAGAAGATTGATGAAAAAGTGCAGAGAATTAAAATGAAGAAAAGCGATCCTAAATCATGAGTTGAATATGCTCAATTATGTAAAATGGTAGGAAAATATGTTACAGAAGATATCAGAAAATTTAACTGTGATCTTGTCATAAAAGTTCTAGAAGATAACAAAAGTTTAAAATCAGCTAAGCACAAACTATGTGTTGGAAGAAAAGGCATTTTTGTACTAAAGAAGGCAGTTGGAATAATCACCAAAATCAATAAAACTTAACAGAAACTGAAGAGATAATCCCAGTCATGACAGATGAAGTTTTACAAGCCATTAGATCTATGAAAAAAGGTAAATGCCCTGGCAAAGATGGAATTACAGTGGTGGCCAAAATTGTGGACATGTTTTGAAATTTTGATGTTTTATAACTTTGTGTGCTTGAACAATATAATAAATTTCACTTAAATACAAATGTTTATATACCAAATTCAAGGAAATTTATGCATTATAAAAAAGTGACACTTACAAAAAATAAGAGAATTAGAATTCATTATATTTCTTATAATTCATTATATTTTAAAGTTACACTTACATATTCAATATTTAGTAGGATAACCCTTGTTTTTTATTACAGTTCACAGAGTCTTTTTATTGAGAGAACTAGTGTTTGGATTTCAACCTTTTAAATCACATGATGCCAAGAATCAATTATACCTTCAGTAAGTTTTGTTTTATTAGATGGACGCTTCTTTTGTACAAAGATTTTCAAACATCGCCAAAAATTTTCTATAGTATTCAGATCAGGGCTGTTTCCTGGCCAGAGTAACAATTGTATGCTTTTATTTTTAAACCATTCTTTGCATATTTTTGCCATATGGCATGGAGCTGAATCCTGCAGAAAAATAAATGGTGCTTTATTGGGGAAGAGATCCCTGATGGAAAGTATCAATTTTGGTTCCAGGACAGTTTTGAAGTAATTTTTACATTCAGAATGCTATCAGTCACTTGAATGCAGCCCACACCATCTGCAGACATACAGGTCCAAATCATGAAATTTGTTAGGTTCTTTGTAGTTGCTTCAATGCAATCAGAATGCAGCTCTTGCCCTACTCTACGTCTCACATATTTTCGCTCATCACTACCAAAGAGCGATATTTTACTCTTGTCGCTCTAGATTATTTGCTTTGACTGATTTTCTGACCAATTAATGTGCTCTTTTGCCACAGAACTCGTTTCTTGCATTGCTGAAGATTTAAAAATGTTTTTTTCCTCAGAATTCTACTTTTCAGTCCAAAACCTGCTAATCTTCTCCTTATTGTTCTTGAACTAACTGAAATACCCATTGCATTCATTCACATCTAACAGCATCTGATGTAATTCTTCTATCTTTGAGGCATATCCTTTTTATCTTTCTATCGTCAGAAGCACTTGTGCATTTTTTCGGCCTGATCTTGGTTTATTTATCACTGATTTAGTTTCTTCATAACATAAGCAAAACTTTCGTATGCCAGATAAAATGACTGATCCACCAACCTGTCTTGCAATTTCAGCCTAAGAGAGACCATTTTCTCTCAATATGACAATTCTGCTTTTTTTTTTTCTTTTATAGGTGTCCAATCAGTTCTTGTTGTTGATGACATTGTTTTAAATTATTTGCATTAACAGTGGTGGAACAGCTGCGCCAATTGCGCCAAATCAATAATGCTGCGCATTTCTGCACCAAAACGATAATTTTTCAACAAAACTGCACCCAACTGTGCCAATCCGATAATAACTCTTGAGAAAAATCGATCATTTTCCACCCGAATTTCACCAAAAGATTAAGAAAAACTTGCGAATTTGGTCAAAAGTTCGCGAAAAACACGCGATGTTTGTCAAGTGATAATGAAACAAAAATTGTGAATTTTAACAAAGGATCGCTAATTTCGTCAAAAAACGAGCAAAACGCGGTTAAAAAATCGCGAAAACATGTGATTTCGTTAAGAGATTGCGAATAAAACAAAAATTTCTCAGAAGATCACGAAAAACACGCAAATTTTGTCGAAAGATCGCGAAAAACACATGCATTTCATCAAAAGATCGCAAAAAACACGCTAATTTCGTCAAAAAACGAACAAAACACGGTCAAAAGATTGTGAAAAAATGCTAATTTATTTAAGAGATAGAGGGAAAAACCTCATATTTCGTCAAAAGATTGCGAAAAACATGAGATTTTCGTCATTTGGAGATTTTGGTCAAAAAGTCACAAAAAACACCCAAATTTCGTGAAAGGATTGCAAAAAAACGTGAATTTTGTCAAAGAGTCACGGAAAAAACTCTATTTTCATCAAAGAATTGCAGAAAAAATGCGAATTTCATCAAAGAATACCAAAATGACATTTTAATGCTCCAAAATAGTTATTTTCTGCTCCAAAGTGGCTTTTTGCTGCTCCAAAATAGTTATTTTCTGCTCCAAAATGAGCGTTTTTGCTGCTCCAAAATGAGATCCATGCTGTTCCATCACTGCATTAAGAAAAAAAAATAGAAATATTTAAAAAAAAATTATTCTATTTAGTTACACTAGTATTCACTCATTCAATCACTCAGCAAAATTCATTCCAGCAAAATACTGCTTTTACAAATCAAAACATACTACAGTTTAATTACGGACAATTGATTGGTTCTCAGAACAGTCGTTGTGCTAGGAAGCTTTTATTACAATGCACTTCAGCATTCATGACTAATTGTGTTTATATTTTAGATTAAAGTTAATGTAACTTTTTTTGTAATTCAGATATTTTAATTCTGTTTTTATTTATTAAATTCTACATTAAATTTCCTTGAATTTGATATGTAAACATTTGTATTTAAGTGAAAATTAATATACTCTATAAGGACACAAAGTTATAAAACATCAAAATTTCAAAAAGTGTCCACAATTTTGGCCACCACTGTACAATTGACCTTATCAAAGAAGCAGGTGAAGAATTTGCAAAAAGGCTATCCTTACTGTTTTCCAAATGTCTCGAGAAGTCAGATGTACCAGAAGATTGGAATAATGCTGTGATGGTGCTATAATTTACCTCTCTGCCTTGCCTTTATTGATTATGAAAAAGCATTTGATTCGGTCTACACATCAGCAATAGTAAAATCTGTGGAGGACATTGGTAATAGACAAACTTTACATCAATATCATAAAGAAGATTTACAAGAAAGCAACAGCAACCTATGTTTGGACAAAGGAAAAGCGAAGATCAAGCTTGGAAGAGGGGTAAGACAAGGAGACACCATTTTGCCTAAGCTCTTTACTGCTGAAAATATTTTCAAGAAGCTGGATTGGGAAAACAAAGGGATTAGAATAAATGGGGGATATTTAAGTCATCTCCGATTTGCTGATGACATTTTAATTTTCAGTAACAGCCCTGAAGAATTGGAAAATATGCTAAAAGATTTGGCAGAAGGGTCATTCTCCCAAAAGTGTACTATTCCAGTCACAAAGTCTTCTTTAGTATTTGACATGAATATTTTTGAACTAATTTATGTTTTCTATTGAAAGTGAAAGAAGACAAAATGTATAGTTACTTTATATTTTTTATTTCTTATTACACAGTATGTGAGATCTCACTTCCGTGTCATGTCAAACGCCCAATGTTACTCAGGAAAATGTTTGATTACTTATTCAATTGAAAAAAAATAGTTAAATAATTACTATTCTAGCTACTACTATCTCAAGAGCAAAGTAACTTAGCATAGTTAATGACTTTCTTTGTATTTTTGTTCATTTTCTGAGTATGGAAGGGAGTGTCACACAATAAATTCTCACCTCCAAGAACCAAACATTAAGTTGCATTTTCATGTTAAAAGATGGCAAAATTATCATAAGATTTTGTTTCCCATGATGCTCAAGTTAGCCTTTATGTTTGTTGTTGCTAAATTATAAGTCAGAAATTTGTTTTTATACTCAGGTGTTAGATTTTGTTATAAAAAAGCAACCACGGTTATTGGAGATTCTCACATCCGTGAACTGTAATTCAAGGTGACTAAATCAACACAAAGATATATGCTTATATATTGCTTATGTAACTATATCGACAGATGTTGATTTAAAGAACAGAAATAATTTTTCTCAAAAAAAAGAAATATGTAGGTTTATTTTTAGAGCACGTTTCTCACCTCTGTGATATCACTTCCATGAATTTCTCAATTTTGAAAATGTATATTTCAAAGAGAAAGGCTTAACAAGAATTTACAATGACTGTAACTGAAAAAAAGATAGTTTCAAAACTTTAAAAGAGAAAAATTTAATAACATTTAAAAGATGGGTGATGAAAAGAAGCTCCAGGTGGAGAGTGAATACTTTGTTTTTTTATATTCTTTCCAAGTAAATTCATTGTACCTCCTGACATAGAATTGTTCCTTGGTTATATATTAATAGAAAAAATAGTTTTTTATGCTTTGTATCACAACACAAACGTAACTGTACATAAAGTTCACCTCCAAGAATGCCGTTATTAAAAAAACTGTGTTTCTGAATAAAAATAAATATAATGTAGCTAGGCCATTGCTAATTTTCATTTACAGTAAGTGATAAGTTTCTAAAGATGATAACATTTATCTCAAAAAACAAAAGTTTTCTATGGGAAAAATTTGTATTGAAGAGTGACCCAGAAGCTAGCATAAATGTGGGATTGAAAATAAATTTGGAAAAGACTAAGGTGATGTTCAATTCATTTGCATCAAAAAAGAAAATTGTCTACAACAACACTGAGATTAAAGAAAAGTTATGTGTACCTTTGGACAGGAAATATCATTGGATAATAATATCATGAATGAAATCAATAGAAGAATAAGAAATGGATGGAATGCTTTTGGGAAGAACAGTATTATTCTGAAGAGCAACATACCTCTTTGTTTGAAAAGAAAGGTGTTTAACCAATGTGTTTTGCCTGTACTAATTTATGGAGCAAAAACATGGATGCTAACAAAACGGATGGTACAAAGATTACAAACAATATAGAGAAGTATGAAAAAATGTATGCTAGGTATAACTAGAAGAGACAGAAAGAGAATAACTTGGATAAGAAGTCCGATAAAAGTTTTTGACATCATTGAAAGAATTAAACAGCTAAAATGGAAATGGGCTGGGCGCATTGCAAGAAGACAAGACAATAGATAGAGCACAAACACCCTACAGTGATATCCCAGAGATGTAAAATGACCAAGAAGACTATCTCAAGTAAGATAGAGGGATGAAATCAGAAATGTGGCTGGGGTTAACTGGATGACTAAAGCACTAGACTGGAGACATTGGGAAAATCTGGGGGAGACCTACATCCAGCAGTAGATTGAAAATGGTTGTTGATGATGATGATGTACATACACATAACCTCCTGAGACCCAAGAAAATTTGAAACACTTTAACTTTGTCTTTACTACTTTATTTTCATCAAAAGCGTACAAAAATATTATTTTTAAAGATTTTTAATTTTTTTGTTTTTTAAATTTGGGTAGGATCTTATCCATTTTAATGGATGTTCAGGTCTTAAATATGAGGAAATGTAAACACAGTTCATTTCAACTTTTCACATGTAAAGTGATACTGAAAAGCACTAAATTAACAATAAATTGAAACATATGTATATTTATTATTCATTTAATGAACAACACTGAATTATTTTACAGTAAAAGCTCTGTTATCCGGCATTCAAGTAACCTTAAAGCTCAACTATCCGGAAAAATTCAGAGAGATCGTTTTTTTTTTTTTCCATAAACAGCTGAAAATTTTTTCTACTATTTTAGGAAATTTCCTGTTAGCATTCTCAAATTATCTCAGCGATTAATTAGGCATAAAACAGATCTCTGTGTATGTTCATAACAGTGAACATTATAAAATAAAAATATAGCATAAAGAACTGTCTATAGCTCGTTAGCGCAGAATAACTTCATGTTGCGTCATAGTATGCGATAGTCTGCCGCGCCAGCTGTTTTTCCTTCCGAAAGAGAGAACGGGGGGTGGAAAATGAAGACAAGAGAAGAGAGGCTTGATCTTTCTTTTCTGCTCTTGGCGAAACTAGATGGGGAGGGGGGGGGCGTGATAAATGGTAGAAAGCTACATCTTTTCCGAAAACTGAACTGTCAAGTGAGGAAGCCAGGAGCATGGAGGAAAACTGTTTTCTAAGAATTGGGATGGGGATAGGGTCATTTCAGATATCGTATTCCCCCCCCCCAGATGCACAATAGCTCTGCCCCCCCTCCCCTGGAGTTGCTAGAACTTTCCATCTGTCCTGCCCATTTGGGTTTACACATTCAGCTTGACCAATCAGAAGTTGACTTAAATAACGCTGATGCTTTTTTTTCGTTTTCACACATTTTTACTGCCATTTGCTTGTGCTTAATTAGCTAGCCTAGTAAATTGCTCTCAGCCTTTATTAATCGTGTTTTTTCATATTTTTTGTCAAATTAAAAAATGGCAGATCAGTCAAATCCTAATAAAAGGAAACAAGTTGTTTTAACCATAACTCAGAAGCTAGACATTATTAAGACGTTTAGAAAGAGGAGAAAATAAACAACAATTGATGTGCATATTCAACATTGGATCCACAACGATTTACGATATAAAATTGCAGAAAGAAAAGTTAATGGCATTTGCTTCCTCTGCAGAGACAAGCAAAGCAACGGATGAAAGAAAAACACTGCAGTAACCTCAGCATGAAAAACTGGATAAAAGTTTATATCAGTGGTTTCTATTAAAACAAGAAGAAGTTCTTATTTCTGGGCCTATGCTCATTGAAAAAGCAAGAGATTTTTCAGAAAAATTAAATATTGCGACAGAAGTTTTAAGATGGGTGGCTTCCTTGCTTCAAAAAACGCCATGGAATTAGAAAAATTGACATATCTAGAGAACGCAAATCAGCGGATAACGAAAGTGCAGAAAAATATTCTACTGTTTTTGAAGATTTTATTAAAAAAAATAATATTGATCTAAACCACATCTATAATACTGATGAAACCGGAATCTATTTCCGCTGCCTTCCGACCTCAACATTAGCTTGTCCTAATGAAACGTCAGCAGATGGTTTTAAGAAAAACAAAGACAGACTAACGGTTCTGACTTGCGCTAATGCAACTGGCTCCCATAAATTAAAGCTGTTAGTAATAGGAAAGTCGAAGAATCCAAGAGCACTTACAGAAATTAAACATTTCCCTGTAGTTTACACCAATCATTAGTGCTTGGATGGATAAAGATATTTTTACCTACTGGTTTAAAAAAGTTTATGTGCCATCTGTAATTAGCGAGCTAGAAGCTAAGGGAAAAAAAACTGGAAGAAAATAAAATAATTCTTCTAATTGACAACTGCTGAGCGCATCCCAGCAAGGAAGAATTGAAGTATGGCAATATTTCAGTGATGTTTCCCCCCCCCCCACCCCACCCCCCAATTAACTTCTCTGATACAACCTATGGATCAAGGGATCATACAAAACGTAAAAATGATTTATCGAAAACATTTCATGCGTAAGCTCGTAAATGCCCAGATAACGGTGGCAGAATTTCAATCAGCTTTCACAATAAAAGATGCCATTTATGATCTTGCCAGTGCATGGAATGCCGTAAAACCAAAAACTCTTCGAAGGGGATGGAGAAAATTATTATTTATAGTAAACTTTTGTTCTGATTCATCAGATGAAGAATTTGAAGGATTTAAACCCAAGAAATGGAACGAATTGCATGAAATTATGGAAACATTAAAAAATGGCCCTAATACTAACTTATCTCTATTGCAACTGGAAATGCCAGAAATCGAAAATTGGATAGCTATAGATAAAAATATTCCTGTCACCTAAACTTTAACAGAAGAGCAGTTAATTAGAAAAATGACAGCTCCAGAGGAAGAAACAAATGATATTTCCCCAGAATCTGAAAATGAAATCGAGGAGAAAATTTCGTGGAGTGAAGCTGAGAAAAGTTTATCTACTTTTTTAAAGTTTTGTGAAAAAAATTTGCAGTATTCGGCTCAAGAAGTTTTAGAACTGCATCTCATAAAAGAACGCTTCATGAACAAAAGAGAACTTTCTTTCAAACAGACGTACATCAGTCATGCGTTTCGTAGTATTCCTGGCACATCGAAAGAAACGCAATCAAACGCACAGTAACTGCTGAGAAATTATATCCCAAACTATTTTTTTTTCTTTATTTACTCAAGAACAAGAAATTATTATTTTAACAGAATTATGTAACAAAGATCTTTATACCAAATTGTATTTTAATATATTTACTCAACAATATTTTTTATTGGATGTGTTTGGATCAACTACACTTAACTGAAAATTAAAAAAAGAAAAGATGCTGCAGGATAAGTTTCTTTCTTTTTGCTTTGTTTTACTGTTGGGTTTTTATCAGTTCAAACTTTTTCTCCTCAGCCGGGAGAAAAGCCATCAAAGTTTTGCGTTGTTGAATTAGCGAGGAAAAATATTTTTCATCAACCTAAACAGTAAACAGAAATAATAATAATATTATTCTAGATTTTAAAAAAAGAACGAAACGGTACTCTTCTCCCCCCCCCCCTCTTACTTATTATATTAAAAAAAATGCTTTCTCTGTTGCTAATTGCCCTATTGTGGTCAAATTTTCACCGAATTCAAATAATAATAAATTAGGCCGCTTACCTAATTTATATTAATTTACAATAAGTTTTCAGAAATTTAGAAATCCCCCCCCCCCCCCAAAAAAAAGACTCCACTATCTGAGCCACTCCAACAAGAAAGACAAAAAAAAGCTAATGACTGTGTAGTTTGTTTTTATCGCGATCGGAGAAGTCGGGCGTTATCAGTTTGCATCTGATAACGTTTTTAGCTATGCAGAAAAGATTCATTATTACTGTGAGGTTAGTTGAGGTAACACAAGTTAATCATACCAATTTTCCAAGCTTCCATGTGCTTCTTCCGGAAAGAGGAGATGTCAAATTATAAATAATACAACTTTACAAAAGATTAATAAATAAATATAGAAATTTGTTTACTTTTATTTTTTATTCGGAAAGAATAACTTTATCAAATGCAAATTTAATAATAATAATAATAAGAAGAATTATTTGATCAACTTCCTAATGGCAGGAAAATAGTCTAAAAATCATTTTCCTGCTTCATTGCTACGTCAATGCCCCCCGCCCCCCGTTCTTTCAAGACAGATTTTGTAGCGCTCAACTATCCGGACTTTTCAAGTATCCGGCAATCGGTGTTTCCCGAGCATGCCGGTTAGTTGAGCTTTTACTGTACACATATTTAAGCCAAATATAAATCTTTGAAGCAATTTCTTTCACTGGTAATGCACAAAAACCTATTGCAACTTGGACATCTAAGTTTAGTTTTCTTTTTAAAACATATTATTATCAATGTAATGTCTAAAATAATGATGTGCTTTAAATATTATGTGCACTTTTGCTTCTTGTTCTAGCTGTTGTGAAATATCAGGAGGATATGGAATACTTGAGCGAACCTAAAAGGAAACATAATTAAAATCAGATTTCATGATGCTTGTGAAAAATATTCTTTATTGTATTAATTTAATTTTTTTCTTTATATTTATGAATTTCTAACAAAAGAAAAAGTTAGCCGAAATAATTGTCTTAATTTACATATTAAAAAAAATTTATACGGACATAAATCATAACTTGAACTTACTGCAAAGATCTCTTTCAAATCAAATATTGGACTTTTGATATTTTGCTATTTCACTTCTGTTAGTTTAACTAATTGAGCCATCAGCAAAATTATTGACTGATTCTTTAGTAGCCGTATTATCAGCTTCAGAAGAATCTTCATAAATTTATTAATATTAAAATATTCATCACTAAAATCAAGACCGGATTCATTCCCATTTGCTATTTTTTCTAATGTTGTTAATCTTTTGGTTAAACACAAAAATATGTAATATCTTATAAAATTATTACATATGTAATATTTTATAAAAATATTACATATATATGTATTTTTATAAAAAATAATTAAAACATTACAGAGAGATTAAATAAACATCAAAAACTTGGAAATCTTGCACATGATTAAAACCAAAACTGATATTAAAACTGACCATATAACTTTACTCAAGTAAGACCCAACATCCATTTAAATTGAGCTTTAAAGCAATAAATATAGCCAAATTACAGCTAAAAACTAGCTAGGGTACTGCAAAAACATTAACATATACACTCTAAAATGTGCTTAAAAAAAATAAAATGAGTAAAGAAAAATTGGAACTTACTAACACCTGGTTGAATACCACGTTGACTCACCAACTTCGCCATATTACAAACAAACGAGAAATCATTGCCAGATTCTAAAAACTTAAAAGTAATCTTTGATGTGTATATTATATTGGAGTATCAGGACTTTCTTCCAAAGAAATATTTAATGTGATTAGTAGGTTAAAACAAAACATCCATTTTAATGGATGCAGGGTCTCAGGAAGATATATATATATATATATATATATATATACTATATTTATATAAAGTATCAATTTCCATCCCAGCAGCTTTCTTATAATGAGATACTTTGAAATATATTTTCTGTTTAAAATTTTAACAGATGTGAATGTTTCTCAACATTTTTATCAGTGTACTTCAGTTCATCTTAAAATTGTTCACTGTTTTCATCTTTTACAATAACAAGAGTAAAAAAGTTCAGAGACTTAATGAAAAACTAAAAAGAAAAATTATGAAATTTTTAAATTTCTAGATCTGTTTTTTAAAATGCAGGATTTCTCAGACAGATCTTAAGCGTTCTGTCCAACACTATATTATTACATGCTCAATCAAGCATTCTCCTGGTACATCCAGATTAGAGCATCACCTGTCCCTCAGTTATATAATGCATGGATTTAGCTGAGCATTAATGGGTCATTCCATGTCAGTTCAGGCAGGCATGTAACCCACCATCACAGATTTTGATGAAACTGTGTGTGTTTGTTCCTTTTATTAAGGTATGATTCCCAGTATTTTTTTTACTCCTTGGTCAAATAGTTTCTGAGAAAAAAATTGTCAAAATTTTGAAAACTGCCATCAGTTGGCATTCTTGACTGCTCGATTTTCAAATGTAGCATGACATAAATATGATCATATTTCAATATCTATTCCACAAATCATCTTCAAATAATTTATGCATAATATATAGGGTACGTATTTTATGAAAAAAATACTGTTACGCTTATATAACATTTTAAGTGTGTCTAAAAAAATGTTTAATCTTTGAAGTCATGATTTTTTTAATGAAAAATAATGCATTACCTAAAATAGCATTATTAACAAAAGGCGGTATTTTTATTAAATTTATTTTTTGTGGGGGATATACTTAAAGGTGTCCTTTATCTGATTCTGAAATAAAAGTAGTGGGATTTTGGGTGTTTTTAGTAGTATTTCATATTTAAAAATATTTTGATGCGTATTTCAAATCAAATCAAGCAGAGTCATTCCATGTCAGTTCGCCTAAGATATTTAATTCACTGTCACAAATTTCAATGAAACTGGGTATGTTTATAGCTCATTTTAAGACAGGATCAAGGAAATTAAAGGTGATTACAAGTAAAATATTTTTTAAGATTAAAAAAAAAATCTAAATTTTGAAATTTTTTTAAAAATGTTTTTAATGGCATATCTATATTCAAAGACTGCATAAAAAAAAGTCATTTCAATATAAAATCACTAAATAAGTTTCAAATAATGTATATGTGACAAATAATGCAGGCAGATTATTATTTATTGTTGTTTGTCATGTTTAAATGCTAAGAGTGTGTTTAATCTTGTGAATTCTTAAAATCAAGAATTTTGTGAAAAATAATGTGTTAATAAAAAATTTATTATTAACCGAAGGCAGGCTGTTATTACTTTTTTTAATTGTACATAAAAATATCTTTTCAATAGTTATAAAATAAAAATAGTGAAAATATGAGCAATTTTAACAAAATTTTCATAAAATGTGAATGTTTAATGATAAATATTGAAGCTTTTCATGCTAAGTGTACTAAAATGACTACGATATCGTGTATTTCTACTCTTGCTTAAATATAATACATACAATAATAAAATAACAAATATTATTTACAGCAATAAAAATTAAATTAAATAGTACCAGTTCCTTTACCAACACTACATTGCTCAACAGCCGACTTAAAATCAACAGCCCACACTCTTATTGAAAAATACTTTCAACTGTTCAAATAATAAATAAACTGCATTTAAAAATTTTAATATCAACTTATTATCTTAAGACGATAATAATAACTAAACAACATGATGAATTTATAAATCAGCTTTTAATTGAAAAGTCATGAAATGGTCCCTTTAAATATTGTTGTTCATCGAGTCAATCAAAACAAATTATATAAAAAAAAATAGTGAGCCTAATATGCTGACTGCAATGACACTTCTAACAAAACTAATTAAATCATTACCATCTGAAATCAAACCCGAAAGATCAAAAGAAAAAAAAATCATCTGTAGTGTGAATGTGACATACTCAGTGGTTGTTGAGGTATGTCTTTGTGACATTTTCACCTGTACTTCAATAAAATATAAACATGTAAGCTTTTTTCATTCATCCGAATTAAGTAAAACAATTATAAAATTTTGTTGTCATTACACCAGATGTTAAATTTTTCGTTACATACTATTAGATAAGTTCTTTACTTTTAGACATTATTGACATAATATCATAAAATTTGCTATATGTATTTTCTGTAAGTGTATAAACAATATATATATATGCTTTATTAAACATAAATGAATAATTTTTAAATAATTTGTTTGAGAACAGGGATATATATACACACATATATATGTTGAAAATCCATCTTTCAGCAATATTGTGATGAAATAAATCAAATTACCGTAATTTCTGGTGTATAGCCCACGGATCATACAATCATGTTTCAACCCAGAAATTTTTAAAAATAAAATGTAACGTTTTAGATCACAGTAAATATTGGTCTTCAAATACTGAATAAAATTTCTGGGTCCAAACTGAATTGTTTGATCTGCGGGCTATACACCCGAAATTACGGTACATATCATTAGAAACTGAATAAAGTTACAAAAGTGCAACTCATTAAGTTTTAAATATTTTTTTAGATATAGTTATTTGAAAGATATAAATATAATGGATTATGCATTTTTTGCATATATGTAAAGCACAATACGTCAAAATTTTCTTCAACAGAGTGAAATTGGGTTTTTTTTTTCAATATTAGCAGCTCAATGCTAAATTTTCAATATTAACTGCCAAATATGAGTTTAAAGATTAGGACTGTCATTTTGAAAATTTCTATTGGGCGGTGAGGAGCTAGTGATTTTTCTCTTTTTTGGAAAGGGATAATTGCTCTTCGCCCTAGAAGTTTTACTAAAAAACAATATTGTTTATTTTTTTCCTTAAGAAACGAACATAAAAGATAATTTGAAAAATAAAATAAATGTATAAAAAAAATATTTCCATGGATGATACATTGGATAGGTTTTACATTTGAAAATATTGATAATTTTAAATATGATTTAAATACTACTAAAACCAACCAAAATCCCACTATTTTTATTTCAGATCCAGTTATAATGTAGTATTATGTACAATTTAAAATTAAAAAATTAGTCATAGAAACTCCGCCTCTGATTGATAAAGATTTTTTAATAATTTCATTATTTTTTGTAAAATATTTTTGATTTCAAAGATTATACAATTTTTTAGACACATTTAAATATTTTTTAACATTACAGCAATATTTTTTTCATAATCTACATACTTTATTTACCTTGCTTAAATTATTCGAAGAAGATTTCTTTATTAGTTATTGAAATATGATTTTATATATAAAATGAGGCCTTTGAAAATTGAACAATCATTAATGGCAACTCGTGGCATTTTTCCAAAATTTTGATAATTTTTTCTCATATGTTCACTATTTTTATTTTATAACCATTTAAAAGATATTTTTACGTACAATTAAAAAAAAGCAATAACACCCTGCCTTCGGTTAATAATAAATTTTTGATTAAAACATTATTTTTGACAAAATTCTTGATTTTAAAAATTCATAAGATAAAAGACACTCTTAGTGTTTAAACATGATAAAAAACAAGAAATAATAATCAGCCTACATTATTTGTCACATATACATTATTTGAAACCTATTTAGTGATTTTATATTGAAATGACTTTTTTTTTTTTTTTTAATGTAGTCTTTGAATATCGAACTGTCATTAAAAAAATTTAAAACAATTTTTCAAAATTTTGATATTTTTTATCTTAAAAAATATTTTACTTAGGATCAAGAAAATTAAAGGTGATTACGTCTTAAAATAAGCTATAAACAAACCCAATTTCATTGAAATTTGTGACAGTGATTAAATGGCTTAGGGGAACTGACATGGAATGACTCTGCTTGATTTGATATGAAATGCACCTCAAATTATTTTTAAATAGGAAATACTACCAAAAACACCCAAAATCCCACTATTTTTATTTCAGAATCAGGTAAAGGACACCTTTAAGTATATCTCCCATAAAAAATAAATTTAATAAAAATACCGCCTTTTGTTGATAATGCTTTTTTTGTTAATGCATTATTTTTCATAAAAAATTCACGACTTCAAAGTTTAAATATTTTTTTAGACACACTTAAAATGTTATAAGCATAACAATATATTTTTTCATAAGCTGCGTACCCTAAATATTGTGCATAAATTATTTGAAGATGATTTGTAGAGTAGATATTGAAATATGATTATATATATGACATGCTACATTTGAAAACCGAGCTATCAAGAATGCCAACTGACGGCAGTTTTTCAAAATTTTGACAATTTTTTTCTCAGAAACTATTTCACCAAGGAGCAAAAAAAAATTACTGGTGATCATATCTTAATAGTAAGAACAAACACACGCAGTTTCATTAAAATCTGTGATGGTGGGTTACATATTGATATTTTACTGCCTGATTTGACGTGGAATGCCCCTAATGTAATTTATTTTCAGAAGTTTGGAGTCCATGAGTTACTATGATCAGGGTTTAGTTATGAATTAATGAATTACTATTAATAAAAATTAATGTTTTTGATTTTATTTAAAACATATGTTCTCATACATATATGCATAAATATATGTATTTGCAGATAACTAATAAATAGTTTTGTTCATTTACTGTAATTTCATATTGATGACCATGGGTTATCTTATAAAAAATGCTGATTTTTGCAGATTTCGGATTATCTAATGACAATACCTCATCCCATCGACCATATTTCTTGGAATGGCTGATCTCTCCTGAAAATGGAAGTTGGTTAAATCAGTTTCGGTCGTTCCTGCTTTTATAGTTTGGAGAATCATCTAAAGCTAAGGAACACTCACATAGTTTAAAATCTATCTCTTTATTCACTTTAGTATTCATAGATTCTCAAGCAATGATGTGCACCTGCCTTCACTCCATGATCCAAAAGTAAAACTAAAACTTTTTTCTGTGCTGATTTGCTTTGCACATCTTCTCCTTCCGAAGTAAAGTGTTTTCTCTCCCGCCTTCATGACAAGTAACACAATAGATATCTAGTTGTACAGTTTTGTTCATGGTCACTTGTCTGTACACATCGTTACTAGTGAACATTCAACATTCGTCTGGTCTCTGGTAATTGCAAGTGTTGCTGCTAGTTTGAAATCTTTTGGTTGCATGTGCTTTGAACAATGTCTGATAACAGATGTCCAAAGAAGCAAAAGAACAACACTGCAGATTTCAAACTCAGAGTGACTGAGAAAGCTGAAGAGGTGTGAAATGGAGAAACTGCTGGACAGTTTTAAGTAGATGAAAAGTGTGTTTGGCAGTAGAGAAAGGTAAAAACATCCTTTTTCAAATATCGATCTACAAAAAAGGGCATATATTTTATAGAAATCATATTAGGCTACTTTAGAAGAAAATTTGTTCAAGTGGATAAAGAATGAGAAAGATGAATAGAGACCCATATCAGCACTTAAAATTAGACTAAAAGTCAGTTATGGCCAAAGAAATGGGCATTTCAGATTTTTTTTATAATAGCAGTTAGTGCTATTGTTTCATGAAATGGGAAAGAAAAACTCAGCAATGTACTACGACTATGAAAAAACAGAAACTTTCTCAAGATTAGGAAGATGAATTTAAGAATTTTATGATTTTGTTTTCTGATTTAATTTGAAACAAAAATATCAGCTTCACCAAATTGTTAATATGAATGAAGTGTCACACGCTTTTGACTGTCCACCCAATAAAACTGTTGATATTAGGAACGCTTCAGCAGTTTCTGTAATTACAAGAAAATAACAACATGACTGTGATTATTTCCTGCTGTGCTGATGGCTCAAAATTGAAGCCAAGAAGTTCAAGAAAAAACAATGCTGCAGGAAGGTTTTCTGTGAAAGTCATTGTAACTGTAAGCGAAAAAGGGTTGATGAACTAAAATGTTATGGGAAATGGTTTAATAAAGTTAGGGGCAAAAGGAAAGCATGTTTCATTATTGCAAATTTATTTTAATACTCGATTCGATGGAAGCCCATGTGGACGAGAGTGTAAAAAAAATCGCTGAAAAAAATGGAGACAAAATTGGCAATTATCCCACTGAATATCACAAAAAAGCTGCAACTCCAGAACATTTCAGGGAAATCACTGCTTTAAAATTAAAGTTTGAGAGGAATGTGAAAATTGGATGTCAAGTGGATTATATCAGTTCACAAAAGGAGGAAAATTGGTGAAAAGCACATAGGTTGCAGTTACTGTTAAAACAATTAAATCATGATTCTGAAAAACTGAACTAATTTATTATAATATAGACATTTCTGAAAGGGACTACTAGATCAAAGTACTAAACAATGCATTTCTAGAACTTTTTTATATCTGATACTGATAAATCTCGATTTTGATGGTTTTGTATCAGATTGATTCAATGTGTATTTACTGGAATTTAAAAAAAATATAAATAAAAAAAATTATTTATGTATTTCAGTCTTCTTTTTTCCTAATGGTGGGGAGGGGAGATTTTCATTTAGATTAGCTTTTAGCCTGTGTTTTATTAAATCAGGAGAACAATTTTGTGGCAATCCTTTTTTATGCAGTCTTTTTTCAAATTGCATATGGGTAGTTTATATTTTTCTTACTAGATTTAGGAGACGCTCAATGACTATCTTGGATTTCATCATTTTCAAGTCAATTTAAGTTGCGATTTCAAAATCATTCTAAGTAAAAGTTTTTTAACTGTTCCTTAAAAACTTTTCTATGTTTTCAATTCTTAAAAGTTTAAAAATACATTGGAGAAGAAAATTTCCTTCATCGGTAAACATGGTGAGAAAATCTAAGATGGCCACCATTGTGCCATCAGTTCCAGTCGTCCCAAGATTGTACTTGCATAAGCCACAGCTTATCTTGCGGTACAGCCTATCTAAGATTTTTTTTTTTTTTTTTGCAACAATTTAATAAGCTGTGGCTTATATACACAAATGTACGGTATACAGTCAACTACCTCTAATCCACAACTCTATAACCCACAAACGCCTATAATCCGCACACTGTTTCAGATGTAAACAATGAAAATCCAGTTACCATTAACTTTGCTAAAGAAATTCAAAATGACAGCAATTTGATTGATGATCGGTATTCAGTCCCCCCCCCCCCCCCTTCAATTTTTGCATTTGAATGAAGTAAAACTTTATTTTTCAAATTAAAAAAAAAAAAAAAAGAAAAAATCAGGATTTTTTTTTTGTAGCCAGTATCTAAACAGTGATGGTGATGATGTTGACTTTATTGGTTTCATTTTGGATAGTACAAAACAGAAATCTGCAGAACTTTTGTGTTTTGCAAAAAATTCACTAACTGTTGTGCCTGATTTCTTTAATGGATAAAATACAATTGAATGGGTATTCTCCCAAGGTAAAGATCCAGTTGCAGAGAGTTTCCCAGATGATGACATTATAAGTACTACTCTGTTAAACTCTGCTAAAAATCAGAATAATTTTGACACCTAGTCTGATGATGAAGGTAGAAAAGTAATACTTGAGCAAGGTTTGGCTATAAATATCTACATTTTCTTCAGAAACAGAATTTTGTTTCGGAACAAGAAATAATGACTATAGACTGCAAGAAAAAAATACTGGACCAAAAGTTCTCAACCAATAACACTTGATACTGTGCTTGAAAATTATAAAAACAAACAAAAGAAATTGTATTATAAAATGTAAATACTTTTCCTTAAATATAATGCATGTTTTAATTAAATAACACAATGTGTTACATCATCTTTCTTTTTTACCAGTTAATTTATACATTACTAATACTTACTACTTACTGTAAAATTAGAGGAGAAAAAATGTAAACAAAGTAATGACCTATAATCCACAAAATTCTATAATCTGCACAACCTGTGGTCCCAAGCTGTGCAGATTAGAGGGAGTTGACTGTATATACAAGAAATTACAGTACAGTAGAACCTCGAAAATCCAGATTAGTGGGACCGCAGCGATTCTGGATTTTGGAGGTCTATTAAAAAATATTTTTTATGACAGTATAATAACATACAAAATACAATTTTTTCTCTAATGTAAATAAATGATGATCAAATTGGTGAATTAAGTAATAAAACAGGAATGATACACTGAACATAACACTTAAGCTGAAATTAAATATACACATTAAAACACAATAAATTGAAATATAGTACTCAATAGATAATACAGGAGTGATTCTGTTCCAAATTTTCTGAAAATTTAAAAAAAATCAGCCATCAATCCTAAAAATTGGGCATAAAAAAAAATATATATCTGGACAAGAAAACAAACTTCTTAACATAAAACCCTCTTAATGGGTATTAACCATGAGTAAATCGTGTTTTTGCAATAGTTATATCAAAATTTTTTTTTTCTCAGAAGCATTGATGCCATTTCTAGAGTTTATTGAAGGGGGAGTTTTTTTTAAAAATAACATTTGGTGAGTCTTCTGTGAATATTTTTAAAATTTTGTTGTAAATCCACGATTTTTTGGAATTTCTCAAAGTCATCTCGTGAAACGGCCAAGAAAAAAAAAAAAAAGTTAATTTCTTTAAATGATCGTGGAAAAATATCGTGAATTTTGTCACAGATCTAAGAAACAAATACAGATTTTCTTAAATGATCACTGTAAAAAGTTGCTAATTTCAATAATAAATTTCAGAAAAAAAATCAAATTTGTTCATTATGTTGCTGAGAAAAATGGCGAATTTTGTCAACCAGTTGTGGGGGGGGGGATCACAACTTTCGATAAACGATCGAGGAAAAATATCGCAAATTTTGTCAAGATTGAAAAAATAAGTAGTGAATTTTGTCAGTCTGTCACAAAAAAAATCACGAATTTTGACACATGATCGCCGAAAAAAAATAAATTTCATCAACCAATTGCAGAAAAATCGCCAATTTTGTCAAAAGATTGCAAAAAAACCCCGCTGATTTTGCAAACGATCATGGTAAATAATAATAATGTTTTAAAAAAGCGAATTTCATCAAAAGGTCATGGATAAAAGTCAACTTGTTTTCTTATTTTCCTACTGCATTCAAAGTTCTTTTGAAAGAAACAAACAAACGACATATCAGCCAACGTTCATGTCAAGGTCATAGGCCAATCTGTCACTAGGTCGATCATTCTGTTGGAGAAGGAGCATAAGAGTGAATATCAAGTGTGTTTATCTTTTAGTTCAATCAAAAGAAAATAAAAGTGCATATTTGTTTCTTTAAGGCTGTTCTCAAATGAAAAAGGGCAACTTCCTGACATAAGTTTTTATTTATTTTTGTTCGAAAATGCATGAAACTAGCTGGTGGTGTTGTTCAGAAACTATGTCATCGAGCTGTTTTTTCCATTTTTTTGCAAACCCAATAGATCTGTCAGAAAATATTGTCAAAACAGACGTTTTGAACTGAATTTCCACGCAAAAGTAGAAAAATCACTCGAGCGGGCGAAAAACAGGTTTGTCACGTGATTGAAATTGCCTATAACTCAATGGGTAATGGATTGATCAAAAAATAGAAAAACAGTTACATTCCAAATCACTTCCATGGCCAGGCTTTCCAATTTTATATATTTTCATTAAAAATGAATTTGTAAATGTGTCATAATGTTTTGCGCTTGTTGAGCAGAGCAGTTAAGAACAGCCTTAATTATACATACGTACTTGAGTGATTTTATTACAATTATATGAAACTGAGAGTCATCAATGTATCAGGTCAAGCCTTCCTCTTTTTTTTTTATGCCGTTTTTTAACTTTCCAGTATTTGTAATAATTAAAGTCTTTAATTAATGGTCAGGCATTATAAAAATGTACCAGAATATATCTATATTTATTTATTTAGTATTCCATTAAAAGAATTTAACTGCATTCGATGAGAAATATGAAAGTTACAGCTAAGTCTTATTTAAAAATTAATAAAACTGAAATCTGACAGTATCTGGATTTTAGGAATTTCTGGAATTTGGATGTCTAGATTTTTGAGGTTCAACTGTATCTATATTATAGGCTTAACCCTTTCAGAGGCAGAAAAATTCTGTTTGTAAAATGAAGAAATAATTGACCAACACCAAAATTTACAAACAAATTTTTTGGAAAATAAAAACCTGCTTTTCTACACATTCATTGTAAAAGCAAAAGTTTATTAAAATAGTCTTGGTGCCGTTTGTCAGTTTTGGAATTAAAATTAGGTGATCACACCATATGACCACTGCCTTTGAAAGGGTTGAAATTGTCTTCTGATAGTTTTTTCACCCTGAAAAACTTTTCTCTTTTGACACTAATTTTAGTATTGTTTTGATTATTATTAATTTTTTTAATTATTTAAAAAATTTTTAAATAAAGAAAAAAAGTTACTTTTAAAGTTGTTGTGTCTGCTGTTTAATTTTTGCATGTATTTAATTTCATTTGAGAAATTATGTTTCAGCATTTGGGGCATAAATAAGCTTGTGAAGTTAATATTTAAAGTTAATCTGTAATGTATAATTTAAAATTATAACTTGCATGGTATTAATGCAAAAGATTTTGTTTAATAGACGTTGTAATTTTTTTTATAGCACAGTCAAACCAGGTTAAGACATATTTCAAGGGTGCAGATAAAAAAATGACACATTAAATGTGATTTGTATAATGTTTTTGATTGTTTTTGAAATGTTGATTTGTATAACTGGCCTTATTTACACATCTAATCATCTAAGTAAACTTTAGAGCTGTCATTTAAATATTTACAGTTGAAAATTGTGCCTTTTACATATATTTAGATTAAAATTTAATGGTTTTCAACTTTAACTTGTTTCTTTTTATAAGACCGACTGAAAATAAATATGAATTCATACTTTATTTTTGACTAATCAGTTACAATGAAAAATAAAACAACAAAAATAATTTTCGTGCTAGACTAATTTTTTTAACAAAAAGAAAAAAAATTTATATAATCCAGTTGTTCAAATCATTTTTAGTACTTGTGATTATTGAGTACCATTATAATCTGTACTTCTTTTTAATATAAGAAAAACTATCCTTATTAATCTTTGTGTAAAAAAAAATATTGTTAGCATAGCAAAAAGTAAATAAAATGTAAAAAAAATTATTATTATACAACCACAGTCATATTTATTTTTTGTTATATGATTATCCTGAACTCATCTATCTCACTCTACTGCAGTAAAAATAAACACGAAGTGAAAGACAAAGAATGCTAGGACACGGGATCAAAGGAAAATTGCAGTGTTGCCTATTTAGCAGAGTTTTTTAAAATTCAAATATCTACTACTATTTCCTATTAGTAATGTTAGCCTTAGTCAATCTGTTATTAAATTTATAATTCAGGAATTGTTTTTTATCTGAAAAAAAATCCTCTGAATTGGCAACACCGTAGAAGAGAGAAGGAATTCACACATTGATCAATGAATTTGTATATTAAGCGTGATTTGTTGCCTCAAAGGACTGAAAATCTATCACATATTAAGTGGGATTGCATATTAAATGTAGTGTTCCCACTAGGCCATTTTTGAAGGGTGCAGCGACCTGCCCCTTTTAAAATCAGTAAAACGCGCCCTGCTGTTTTTTTAAATCGGCAAACTGCGCCCTTCATATTTCAAAAATAGTCAAATGTGCCCGGAGTCGTTCTCAGCAATCGCTTTAAGCGATGCCGCGGACGCGCTATAGCGCATAAATCACGCGAAAAATTGGAGACGGGACGCAAAAAAATAGTTATTACGTGTTCGTGGGACGCGCAATTTCGTCAAAAAATCACGGAAAAAAGCCGATTTTCGTCAAAGGATCGCAAAAAAAAAGCGCAAATTTCATCAAAATATTGCGGAAAAAACGCGATTCTCGTAAAAGGGCCGCGAAAAAATAACGTATTTCTTCAAAGGATCGCAAAAAAATAGCGAATTTCATCCAAAAATCGCGAAAAAATAGCAAATTTCATCAAAAAATCGCAGGTAAAAAGGCTGATTTTTGTCGAAGGATCGCAAAAAAGCGCAAATTTCATCAAAATATCGCGGAAAAAATGCGATTTTCGTAAAAGGGCCGCGAAAAAATAGTGTATTTCGTCAAAGGATCGCTAAAAAATAGCGAATTTCGTCAAAAAATTGCAGAAAAATGTCGATTTTCGTCAAAGGATCGCAAAAAAGCACAAATTTCATCAAAATATCATGGAAAAAACGCGATTGTTGTAAAAGGGCCGCGAAAAAATAGCGTATTTCGTCAAAGGATCGCGAAAAAATAGCGAATTTCATCAAAAAATCGCGGGGAAAAAGCCGATTTTTGTCGAAGGATCGCGAAAAAAAGCACAAATTTCATAAAAATATCGCAGAAAAAAACGAGATTTTCGTAAAAGGGCCGCGAAAAAATAGCGTATTTCGACAAAAGATCGCGAAAAATTTGTGAATTTCGTCAAAAAATCGCGGAATAAAGCCGAATTTTGTCAAAGGATCTCGAAAAAAAGATCACATTTCGTCAAAGTATCGCATAAAAAACACGATTTTCGTAACAGGTTCGCGAAAAATAGCGAATTTCGTCAAAGGATCACGGAAAAACACGAATTTCGTCAAAGGATCTCGGGAAAAAAGGCGAATTTAGTCAAAGCCTCCAATGCACCAAAAAAGATGTGCAAACCAAACTTATCGGTGAACATTCATAAAATGGGATTTTGTTTTTTTTAAATGAGATTCTTAAAACTACAGCATGATTTCAGTGTACTTTAATAATGTATTCAGTATGTAGACCAGTGAAAAATCTCCCCCCACTTCTTACTGCGGTATTACTATTAATCGATTTATTACATTAATTTTACAACAAGTTATTTTAATGGTACTTTAAAGTACCATTGGTGCATAAAGGGTTAATCAGCCCCACAGTTCAGTTAAATATTTAAAATTATTTACTCTATTACTTTTTCTGTTTTGTTTGTTATTTTATTATAAAAGAATTTGAACTCTTAGAATATTATAATTTTTTCTATTCTAATTGTAAATTTTAAGTAAAGTAAAAAAAAAATTATAAATAAAGTATAAATATAAAGTATTGTAATAAATGTAAAGTATAAATAATCAATCATCCAATCTAATCTACCTCTTCTTCCCCCGCCTCCCTCCTTCTTCGAAGGTTAAAATATTTAAAACTCTAATTTTTTTTACTTGCAACTCTGTCACTTCATTGTGACAATAAATAACCAATCATCTAAATTCTGCTTCTCTTTCTTATCAAACATACCAAATTTAAAGGCTTTTATATTTTTTCTGTCCTAATTGTTAAAATTTTACTAACGAATAAATAATTCATTATATAATCAACCTCCCCTCCCTCCCAAAAAAAATTGCTTTTGTCTCTTTGCCCCCACCTTCACAGCTCACAAAGCTTATGATCTTTAAGTTATATTTGGTGATTTATTGTAATAATAATTAATTGGTCACCCATCTAAATTTTACTACCCCTTAAAATCTCTGCTTTACCCTTAAAACTGCTAGTTTATGGGACTAATAATTTTTTAGTTTTTTTATTTGAAACAAAATTACTTACCTAGATCTTCGAAATATCAATTTAAGAAAAAATATATATATATAATCTGTTACTAAATGTGCGCATAAACAATGATGAGTTTCTAGTAATGTATAATTCTTATATCAGTTTCGAAGATCTACATTTTCTCAGGGTCGAAACTGGGGGGGAAGGGTGTGGCAGAGGAGGCATGTACCCCAGGCGCCAGTTGTTGATTTTTCTCACGTCCGTGTTTGCACTATTTTGTTAAAATCGTCCTGTCTGGGGTATGCCAAAGCACAGAAGAATCTAAGGATATGGCATAAGGATGCGGTATAAAGCGGAATTTTTTTCAATTCCGTTTTCAAGATTTTAATGAATCAATATTTGACAAAGTAGATTAAAGTAGTTCAGTATTACATATTTTATGATTACATAATTTAAATTTTAAAATATGTTGGCTATTAGAAAATTAATAAAATTTTCTTTGTAAATATACTTTGCGTAGGAGGGGGGGGGGGGGGGCACCAAAATCCATGTTTGCCCCGGGTGCAAAAAAGGCTAGTTTCGGCCTACATTTTCTGAAGAAACAATGCAATTTTTCACTGAAAAAAGTGCCCTCTTTCAGCTTCAACTGTGCCCTTTTTGTGGCTAGCACCCTGACCTTTTTTTTCCTAGAGTGAACACTATTAAATGTGATATTTTTGCATTAGCCTTATGGATGATGTTCAAGGAATCGGGAAAAATCTGCATATTAAGCAAGATCTCGTATTAGCCATAAGCGTCTTAACTGTGTTTGACTGTATATTGTTAGACTAGATTTCATTTTGTGTCTTTTTTTATAAAGATCCTAATGCATGAATTATTTTGCTATGTTTTCATTTAAATGTGTTCATTTTATTTTTATAATTTTCAGCTAAAAAAAAATTATGTATTTTTTAGTTGCTAAAGGCTTGAAACATCATGGTGCTCATATTATTGGGCTCTCCAGATCACCAAGAGAAAATTCTCAATTTGGAGATTTTGATAAGTTAATATTCCTTTTTTGGTTTTAAGTGTAATATTTTATAAGCTTATATTAAAAAAAAAATACTGAATTATTCATTTTGTGAAATGGTGTGTTTTATTTCAACTATTTAAAATTATTCTACTCATTCATGAGGAATTTTAAATTAATCAGATTTTTATATATGAGGTATTTCACCAACTTATCTTACTGGTTTATGTTACATGATCTTTGTAAGTTTTCTTAAAAATTTTGTTCTGTTTTAGATTGAAATTCTTATTCCATAACCTTTTTTTAAACTATTCCTAAATACTCAACTAATTTTATAATCCATCTGAATGCTTTTAGATTTTATTAAACAAAATCATGGACACACCAAAATTACAATTTAAAATTTTGCAATTTTCTCATGCAATGCATATTGAATTTTTATTGAACAGTACCTTTTCATAGTTTATCAAAACAAAGATAATATTAATGTGAAGCTCTGTTGGTCAGATTATAAACCCATTAAGGACCGCACCTTTTAATACCTGACATAAAATAAATTTTATTTTATACATATTTATGACTAATTTAAAGAAAAGAAGCGATATTACATTTTTTTTTTTTAAATGTGAAATATGATGTTTCAAAAACGTAATGTCAGTACAAATCTGCTACATTTTTGCCATATGATAAGTTTTAAAGCATTTACTATGTAGCGGTACACTATATTTATTACACATAGTTAGCTACAATATCCGTATCTTGAATTGCTGAATTTTATTTCATTCTTAAGTGCATCTATGAATACAATCTGAAATTTATCGATAAAAATTTTCAAAAATTCTGTACTATTTCATTCATATTTCTAATTTTTGTATAACTCGAATCAATTAACAGTTTTTTTTCCCTTGAAAATAAAAGTCATATATACAATATGTGATAATAAATTTGTTGAAAAAATTATTCATAATACAATGAAAAAAATCACAAACATAATGTTGCAAAAATGCAACGTCAGTCTTTAATGGGTTAAAATCAGAAAAAATTTCAA
This sequence comes from Maratus speciosus, assembly GCA_963932465.1. Taxonomy (NCBI): domain Eukaryota; kingdom Metazoa; phylum Arthropoda; class Arachnida; order Araneae; family Salticidae; genus Maratus; species Maratus speciosus. The sequence goes on from OZ010787.1 coordinate 575,128,296, forward strand.
CTGTAATCCCCAAGTTGAATTTAAAGTAATAATCTTTGCCCCATGTTTATCAACGATAAACATGATAAAAGGCTTTTGGTGTTCTTGATTAATCGAAATCCAGTTTTATTGCTTCTGACAACTGCCAGTGATTTATATGAATTAGACGGTTTGATTTAATAGGAAAATATTGCTATTAAAAGAAATTTTATTCTTAAAATATTTATAATAATTTGAACTCTGAAATAGAAGTATTATAGTAGAACCTTGATCGATCGTTTCTCATAGGATTATTTATTTCAAATGATTGGCACAAGATAATGATTAATGTGGGTCAACAAAAAATAGTATTTTATATCAAGGGTGGATCTAGAGTATCTCCAAGGAGGGAGCGATATCTCCCTGTACAATGAACAACCCTGTAGAACATACAGTAGATGCTCAATATAATTATCATTCATTATAACAATTTTCTAATAAGAAACCAATGGAAAATCCCTTAAATAACCCTTCATGCAGAATTATTTTTGAAACTGCTTGTTTCTTTATTTTTTAAGTAGTTCAGTAAAAAAAAAAAAAAAAAAGAATATTTGGAAACTTATTAGTGAAGCATTTATTCAGAAGCTAAGGGATAACTTGGCTGTTAGATTCACTCACAGTCTCTAATTTTGATTAATTTTATAACCAGAAAAATTATAATAGAATTTTTTATGTGCAATTTTAGATTTTTATATATGTTACCGGCAAAACTTGATTTCAGGCCAAACTATCCTGACATGCATAGGATAAACTACTTTTTCCTTGACCAAACTAGTTTATCCTAACACACATAGGATAAACTAGTTTTTCCTAGGCCAAACTATTTTGGCCTAACCTACATAGGATAAACTAGTTTAGCCTGCTATTCATTGGTCTGAACTAGTTTATCCTCGGCCGATCTAGTTTATTCTAGGCCAATTCAGTTTGGGATGCTTTTATTGATCCCAATGACTGCCGCAGCGCCAAACTTCTTGTTTATCCTAAGCCAGTTCAATTTAGTATGCTTTTATTGATGCCAATGACTGCTCTGGCACCAACCTTATGCAAAGTAGTATTGCTGTCACCCCTGTGTAATATATTTTACTTGATGGAGAGTGGGATACTGTCCCCCTATCTTCCCCATTTTCTTGCCATTGGTAGTTGCAAAATAAGTTCCATGTGACAAAGTATGCAATATGAACTTTAAAAAGTTCTCTGTTTTACTTGAAAAGTAACAGGTAATAATACCGATGTTACACGTTTAAAATATTCATTTTATTTAAATTTCTTAGTACTTTTGGTCTGTGATCACACAGCCATCATGAACGGCAATGTAACGGAAGTTAACAAAACTTTCCCTGATGATGACTGTGGAATTGCAGGTCGAAAGTACTAAGAAATTTAGATAAAATGCATATTTTAAACTTGTAACACCTGTATTATTATTATTTGTCACCTTTTAAGTAAAACACAGAACTTTTTTAAGTTCATATTGTGCAGTTTGTGATTGATTCAGGGGGAGTATTGCATTTTGTCTTATGATTTTATGTCCCAGATGGTTAATATTAAGTTTGAAAATACTATGAGCTTCAAAATATTTCAATACTTACATAGAACATATTTCATTAAAAGTAGTTACAAAATATGTTACATATGGTTAATATTAATTATGAAAATACTATGAGCTTTAAATTTATTTTAATACTTATACAGGGTGATTCAGCTCGTCGGTGACAAACTTTAAGGATCGATAGAGCACACCTAGACGAACATTTTTGAATAGGGAATGTAGGGTCCCTGACGCGATGGTAAGGCGCTAGGCGCTTTCGAAAATTTGGGTGCCGAAATTCGAAACGTCATAAAAACTAGGAAAATGGTTAGATTTTCTTGCTTGTTGCGTCGAAATGATTCTGTTTGTTTAGACTTTCTTCAGTACCAATTTGATAAGCGTATCTCTTAAAACATGGATAGGGGGCGCTGCAGACTTTGGAGAGCTAGACAACAACTTTAAGCCCGTTATTTTGATAATTTAACACATGCTCGCCAAAGTTTATACTCTAACTTAAAGTTTGAACCCAAAAGTAGAGCCCTGCAAAAAGCGTAAGAGCCGGAATAAAATGTCAAAGTACAGGGTGGTCGAAACTCGAAGGCTCCTAAGAGATAAACAAACAGATTTCTTGACTTATGGCATGCATTTTCATGATTCTGTTTGCTGGGGCTCTCTGAAACTCAGTTGAACGGTACAAAAAGAAACATCGATAGGGGGCGCTTTGGGCAAAAAACATAATTCGTTGACATTTCGGACGCTAACTGGAAACGGGGCGCTACGATCAGTTAGTAATAATGAAAACACATTTTCTACCTCTGCTCAACACTTCTGAATAAATTTAGACCAAAAACATCAATGATACTGGAAATTTATTTACAAAAAATAACACTACAGAAGATGCTCGAAATTTCGACCTTGGGCCATGATGCAGGCTTCGCACCTCCGTCGCATTGAGGAGTGTGTGTTTCCAACAATGCCAGGAGTATCTCTGATCTGCCCTGCAGCTGCCACAATGCGCGCCACAAGTTCTTCAGCACTGCTGACAGGTGTATGGTATACCTCGGCCTTCAGGTAACCCCAAAGGAAGAAATCCAAGCAGGTGAGGTCTGGTGATCGGGCAGGCCAGTGAACTGGACCCCCACGCCCGATCCACCGCTGGCCATACCTTGCGTTTAGATGGAGACGCACGTCGTTCGTGTAATGGGCCGGAGCTCCATCGTGCTGGAACCACATCTGGCGACGCGAACCTTCGGGTACGTGCGCCTCATCCAGAAGCTGCGGCAGCACTTGATCCAGGAAAATCAGGTAATTTCCACCTGTCAGCCGTTCAGGTAACAAATAAGGGCCAATGAGACAATCCCCCAGAATGCCGGCCCACACATTTACTGAGAAACGCTCCTGGGCTGCTCGGCTTCTGGTTTCATGTGGATTTTCATCACACCACACATGACTGTTGTGGGCGTTCCACATTCCCTCCCGGCTGAAGGTGGACTCGTCCGTAAACAAAATGCTGTTTACAAAACGGGGATCCCTGGATCTCATCGCCAAGTACCATCTTGAGAATTCCACTCGAGGGCCAAAATCCTGCTCTCTGAGCAACTACACCCGCTGGATGTGGTAGGGGTGCAGATTCCGGGAACGTAAGATGCGCCACGCAGTTGCTTGCGAAATGCCAACATGTCTGGCGATATCTCTCGTGCTAAGACCTGGGTTGTCCTCAACCAGGTTAAGCACAGCCTCTTCGTTGTCGGGGGTGCTCACTGATCGCTCGCGTTCAGGCCTGCCTCCGTCGAAAGATCCCGTTGTGGACAACCTCTGGTGTACTCGAGCGAAGAAGGCATGGCAGGGGATTTGCCTGTTGGGGTAACGCTCGGCGTACAACCGCTGAGCGGCTCGTCCATTACAACCAGCAGCGCCATACGCCAAATGCATGTCAGCCAATTCAGAGTTTGTGTACCGTTCCATCCTACTACCGATCTGCAGACAAGTAACCCGAAGCTTAAGTAGGTACCGCACGTTCAAAAGACGTGTCTGCGCATACAACTACGTCATCTCGCGTTGTCGTCTACGCATTACGTATCTTTTGCATATCGATATGGTACGATATCTTTTGCATAAATCAGCAAAAAGCACCTTATGTAAATTTTATTGCGCGCATTGTGCATGATTGAAACCAGCTATGTTTGTTAAAAAAAACAAACAAACTGCAGTTTTAATAGCTTCTTATGATAAGTAAATTACTCTCTTGTTTTGTTTCTAACTGATCGTAGCGCCCCGTTTCCAGTTAGCGTCCGAAATGTCAACGAATTATGTTTTTTGCCCAAAGCGCCCCCTATCGATGTTTCTTTTTGTACCGTTCAACTGAGTTTCAGAGAGCCCCAGCAAACAGAATCATGAAAATGCATGCCATAAGTCAAGAAATCTGTTTGTTTATCTCCTAGGAGCCTTCGAGTTTCGACCACCCTGTACTTTGACATTTTATTCCGGCTCTTACGCTTTTTGCAGGGCTCTACTTTTGGGTTCAAACTTTAAGTTAGAGTATAAACTTTGGCGAGCATGTGTTAAATTATCAAAATAACGGGCTTAAAGTTGTTGTCTAGCTCTCCAAAGTCTGCAGCGCCCCCTATCCATGTTTTAAGAGATACGCTTATCAAATTGGTACTGAAGAAAGTCTAAACAAACAGAATCATTTCGACGCAACAAGCAAGAAAATCTAACCATTTCCCTAGTTTTTATGACGTTTCGAATTTCGGCACCCAAATTTTCGAAAGCGCCTAGCGCCTTACCTTCGCGTCAGGGACCCTACATTCCCTATTCAAAAATGTTCGTCTAGGTGTGCTCTATCGATCCTTAAAGTTTGTCACCGACGAGCTGAATCACCCTGTATAGAACACATTTCATTAGAAGTAGCCACATTACGTTACAAATATTTTTTCTTTTTGTGGATCAGTCTATTACTTCTTCTAGCATGTAACTACGAGTTTTAGGCTAAAGCTGATGGATTTTGACCTATGTATAAGCTTATGTCTAATACGAGCAAACATCTTAAAATTTTCTTTCAAAAGGGAAAACTGATGGTGGTTTACATTTAATGCATTGCTTTCAAACAAAGTGCTTTTTGAGGTTTAAATGCTTTTAATTTTGAAATATATATAATTCAATGAAAAATAAAGAAGTTTTACTTTTTTTTTTTCCCCCAGTCTAGTTATAATCTTTTATTTCACTAATTGCTAAAGTTTGAAGAAATTCGATAACTTATTTTTAACACTAATAAAAAAACAGAAGTAACAATTTTCTTAAATATTATTTTATTAATTGACTGATTTTATTTCTAACGCAATTGAACTTTGAAAAATATTATTATTACTACTACTAATGATTTGTTTTAAGATTTTGTTATAAGCAGCGTGATTGTGCAGTTATGAGCAACAATCAATTATATTTTTACTCAAATAAAAAAATTAGTTTTAAAACAATAAGTGCGTTTATTTAATTGCGATTAAAGGTTAATAGCAAGCTGCCACTAATTAAATTTCAATTGCAATTTGGTTCGGTCACAAATGAATATATTTTATTTGTATACCACAATTAAATCAAACACAGGTAAAATATTTTCAATTAAATTAAGTGGGAGTTGAAGTGTGCATTTTAAAGAATTATGATGACATTTTAATGTTGTTACACATTTATCATCACCATTGCTCGATGAATTGTATATGTTATGTCAACAGTTAATAAATACACTAGAGATTAAAATAAAATTATATTGAAACAAATGTAGATTGACATCTTCCAGATACAGAAATGTGGTTTAACAAGGGCCAGGATTTTTGGATGTCTGGTTGTGAAATTGATGAAATCACAGCTAGAAAGATGAGCTGTTGCGTACAGTGTGAATGCTCGAGTTCAACTGCTTCTTCTAATGTAAAAATCACTAAAACCAGGAAGTGTCCTTGACCAATACATATAAATCACAATAATTATTTTTAAACAACTGAGAAAATGTCTAAATAGAAAAGTATCTTGATATGATAAACAAAGTTATTTCTCTAAGAAATGAAAGGTAATGTTTATAAGTATAACACTATTTCAGATGATTAATAGTTTCAAAATTGTTAATTGTTAAAGGAACATATTTCACAATGATGATGAATTTGTTGAATTGTTTATGTTAAGTAGATATTTGTGTTACAACAGGAAATGAAATGTTGATTTATGATGAATAAATGCTTTTAGATTATTATTTCAAGAAATATCAATAAGGGTTTTCTTAAATAACAGTTATAGCAATAAATAACTCTAAAGTGATTTTAGTTGAAGTGATTATTCAGTAAATGGGTTCTCATAAATCATAATTGCAAAAAATGTATGTTCACTGAACAACCATTTAAATTTTTATTCAATAAAATCTCACAGCACACAAAATGAAAATTTTTTTTAATTTTTAAGTTTGATTTTTTTAAATTCTGCCCTTTATATTTTATTTTGTCCTAGTTGTTTCATTTTTTACTTTGAAGTACTAATACATATTTAATCAATTCTCTAAATTCTTCCTCACCTAAATTTTATGAAAACCCCTCGGCGCATTCTTTAGCCCTCCAGAACACATTTAAAATTTTTAACTCCCATTAAAACGAAAAAACATGTGCAATATTTATCACCTGGATGTTGCAATAAATGAAAGACCAATCATTGGATGCATCCCCCACCCTTAGCCTGTTCTTCTCTTTCCTTTCTGACAAATTTTAAAGTATAAAATTCTTTATTTTTGAAGTTTACTTAAATACTTTGTTATTTTGGAGAGAAAAATCTATTGTTTAAACCTCTCTTCCACCAACTTGCCAATCAAGTGCCTAAAATGTGAGTCTTCCTGAAAAAGCTGCTGGAGAAATCCTGTGGATGAGTAAAAGCATGCAAAATTGAATTGTCCTAGGATAAACTAGTTCAGACTAATGAATAGCAAGCTAAACTAGTTTAATCTATATGCATTAGGCTAAACTAGTTTGGCCTAGGAAAAACTAGTTTATCCTAATGCACATAGGACTAGTTTATCCTACATTATCCTATGTGTGTTAGGATAAACTAGTTTGGCCTAGGAAAAACTAGTTTATCCTAACACACATAGGATAAACTAGTTTGGCCTTAAACCGGGTTTGGCCGGTAATATATATCGGTAATCATACAACTTTTCTGGTATAGGTCATATTTTAAAGGTTTATTCAATAAAGAATAAGAAAAACATATTTATTCATTTTAATCAGTTAAAAGAATAAAAAGCCTTAAAATTGGTTTAGATAGGTTGACTTGGAAACCTTTTATCATCACCCAAGGGAGGGGCGATCGCCCATCGCTCCTCCCTTGGATCCACCATTGTTTTATGTATTATTAAAATAGTGAAAAAGTATATGGCATTAATAAATTTACTACATTGAAATATAGAAAATTTGAAGGAGAAAAAAGACATACATACTGCAAAATATTTATGAAGCCGAGGAAAGATTAATAAATCTATTTATTTACTTGAAATATTGGGAAATTTTGGCTTACACACACTGTTTTTTTCTTAAACCGAAAAATAAATTTTCAACATTAGTACATCTTTCTGGGGGTTTTTTGCGTAATTCATGTGAATAAAGATTCTCACTGTTTCAAATCCTTTAAGTGCTTCAGCAAATGTTAAAACTGGTTCTGTATTGACATTTTCGTCTGCATCGATGTCATCATTCATTTTTTCCTTCTCTGCAATCATTTCTTGAACAGAAATCAAGCCACATGTTGCAACCTCTTCATCAATTGATGCATAATTGTCAAAGGTGATGTTCAAGACATTTGTTACAAGCTGTAATAAATAACTTTTCTCTTCATCGTGAGCATCAGCAGTTACATTTTTGAGTTCTGTGACATTCTCCTAGCCTTATTAAATGAGTTTTGTATAGTTTCTTGGGTTACTCTCTCCCATGCAATGAAATAAATGGCTTGTGAAACATCAATTGTGATGCTATTGCATTTTCCTTCATCAATCATAGATAGAGGTTGTCTAATTAAATTCTCTCTGTAATGGTGTTTGAAACTATGAATAACACTCAAATCAAGGGGTTGAATCCATCTAGTGCAAGTAGGGGGATAAAAAATAACTTTCACATTTTTTAATGAAGAAATAATACGGAGAGTGCACTGAACAGTTGTCAGTGAATAAAATTACTTTTTGTTTGTTTTCCAACAGAATTATCACAATCATGCAGAAATCCAGAGAAAATTTCATTTATCATCCATGCTCTTGAATTAGCACGGTATGACACAGGTAAATTTTTTATGTTTTTTAAATAGCTTGGCTTTGCTGACTTTTCAATTACAATCTACGTTCTTTTTGTCACTTCTATCACTATTACAATCTGCATTCTTTTGTCTATTCCATCACTATTTGTGCACAGTAAAACAGTTTTTCTTTAGAGGTTTTGCCTCCATGCAAGCCTCTCCTTTTAGTGCCAGAGTATACAGCCTGGCAAACATTTATAAAAAAGTTTGGTTTCATCCACATTGTAAATGTTACAAGAGTCATATCCTTCAATTAATGCTGGTAATTTGGAAAACCTTTCTTTAACCACACTGTCATCAACAGCTGCACTTTGACAACATAAGATTTTTAATTTTAATCCATGTTGTGCTTTAAAGCGTGAAATCCATCCACTTGAGGCTTTGAAATTTCCAATACCTTTTAAAGCAGTGACTTCTAGGGCTTTTTCCTGCAGAATTGTCCTGCAGAATTTCCTGCATCAATTGGAATTGGTGATCCTCGAATCACTCGATACCAGTCATATAAAAGAGTTTCCAAACCTTTGTATGTTTATTCTCAACCAGTTTTTCTTTTTTTTGCAGAAATGCTGTATTTATCAGCCTACTCCCTAATTCTGTCTTTTTTTTCTTTTATTATTATAGTATTCAATGTTGAAGGTGCTAAATTTAAGCATTTAGCAATTTTGAATTGCTTTCTCAAACAGATGTTTTTCTACTTTTTCAATGATACAAAATCTTTCCTCTAAAGTATGAATTTGTTTAGCCATGTTAGTTACAACCAAGTGAAAAATAATGAAAACAGTAAACACATAACAATATCCTATATCAACCTGAACTGAAAGATTGCCTAACATTAACTGATAATGCCCTAACTTCAAGCAATGATGTTTGCAGCTAAACCCAGCCCTCTTTTCAATAATTCCCTCTTTCGACTTTCTTCCAAAACTGCATGGAAACATGCCCTCTGTAATTTAATTGGTCTAAAGACCTTTATGCCCACCTCTCGCTTGTGAAAGGCAAACGACTATATTTTTCCAAACTGGATTTTATCTTTAGACTCCGCTCACCTTTACCCTTTCCAAATGTGCACATGCATGTGCATGGAGAATTATTACCTTTCTAGTTTAGGAGTATTTAGCAGTAAAATAAGAAATTCTGAAAACTCTACGTTCTGTGTTTGAGAGCAATTTAATTTCAAGCAGGTATTTAGTTATTTTATTAAAAACTAGCCAAACCATCTGGAATATCTTGGAGCCAGTATAATATCTTTAATTATACATAAAATCAGCATTTAATTCAGAATTTTTTTTTGTGGGGGATTTAGTCTTGGAGACTCCCCCACTGCTTTTGATAGTGTACACTCTCAAATTTGTATGATTTTATATTTTTAAATGAAAATCTATCAAAATAAACCTAGTGTTGAGGACCCCCTACTGGCTTCAGCAGTGTACGCCATGCTATACATCTCCAGTGTGTTTTTGCAATTGAGCCTCTAATTTGTATGACTGTATATATTAAAATGAAATTATTTTAAATGAATTAAGGGGACCTCATTATGATGATCACCTATTTATATTTTGTTATATTACACTTTCAGTTCTTGCCAAAAGCTTCTGATAAAAAACAAAATGCAGTTTATCTTATATTTTTTTCTCTCTTTAAATAAAGAAAACTGTTTAAGAAACATCAAAATCAGTCATTCAGCTATGGAGTTATTAAATCATGATATTTTTAACATGATGAACAAAATATTCTTTGCCTTTTTTTAAATACGATTGTTGAAAATGGGGAGTCCCCCCCCCCCCCCCCCCTCCCTCTCAAGACATGCACAGAAGCAATCACCTGCACAATAGCAAGCATGTTCATTAGGATTTGATGAGGGTTTTTTGTGAAATTGAGATTCAGAAAAAATATTTTTTTAAATAGTAGATATATTAATTCTTTTTTTTTTTTTTTTTTGAACAAGTTACCATTGCCATATTATTCTAAAATAAGCATATCTATTATTTTAAAATATTACAATACATTGATTGAACTCTCATTTTAAAATGAAAAATTATTAAATATTTTTAAATAATTTCATAATGAGGAATATAAGAAAATAATCTTCCATTTTTTTTTCTTTAAAGTAAAATCGTATCAAAAAGACAAATAATCTCAGAAGCAGCCCTGCTGTATGGCTAATCTCTATGCTAGCATCCCATTTCATTCAGAATACCAATGAAACTTTTTTTCAAGCATGTGTAATGTCTAAATTCTGCTGTTTCCATAATGTTTTTATGCTGAAAATCCTCAATGTTTCTCTGAGCCGTATGTTTCAGTTTTTGGGTAACAATATATTGGTTCATGAGAATGTGATTTCTCATTTTCATCCATACAGAGAAAGGCATTGTCAAATGAGTTTAACTTTATTCCCTTTTTAAAAATAATATTTAAGTACTTTTTCATTAATGTAAAGAAAATAGTTGAAATCCGATTCAATTAAAACTTGAGCTTTAAATTGTGAATTTATTCAGGAGATGCCAAATGTATAATGCTACCATGCATTGCACCCCTGGTGCTTATTCATTGTTAAATAAGGCTGCATTTTATTTTTTCTTACTTTTCTGCCAAAGATTCTTTTTTTAAATAGAATGGAATTTTGGTAATAGTTTAATAGTAAAGTGGAATTTGTTTCTTTCCATGATTCCTTTCATGAATTTGGAGAAATTGGGATAGTTTATAAGCATCTGGTTACCTTACTTAAGAGGACACAATATTCTTTTCAATTTTGAATAATACTGTAATATCTATGGTAGCATTATATTTAATAATAAAATCAAATATAATTTTAAAAAGAAAATATCTTGTAGAACAACGTAATTAACTAAAATTTAACTTTAAAAAAAATCCCTACTACTTTTTTAAATATGGATATTTCTGCTTCAATTTTTTTTCACATGTGTCCGAATATACTACATAAAACTGTGCATGGATTGTTAGATGTATGTTGTATTACATTTAATATGAATTTTTTTCTCTTGTATCTAGTAAAAAATCAAGGAAATTCAACAAATGCATAATTTAGATCTTTAAACAAAAAGACAACTATAAACTTGAATGTTAAATCCGTGCATGCAAATATTAAATACATCAAGGAAAACAAGAAAAAAAATTATTAAACCTCTATCTGAATTAAGAAAAAAGACCTTAGCATTTATTGAACAAGCAAGCTATGAAAATATGAATATGTAGAAGAATCTGTTTAAAGTTTTCATTTGCAAAAATAACATGTTTTAACTTCTAATTTCTGTGAAGTTCATGCACAGTTTTATCAAACACATAGATTAAAGTACATATAAACACTTGCATATAATTTAGTTACATATAATACGTTATGTAATGTTTTAAAATCATTAATCACTGAAAAAATTAAAAATGAGAAAATGTCTCATTTGTCGTTATTTGTATAAAATATTACTTACTAATATATATGTGTAGTTTCATATACATTTAGTATAAAAATTTAAAAACAGCCACCCTTATATCTAAGCCTTTCATTTTTGAGGCATCTCTGTGTCTGCGAGCAAGCTTAATTTTTTCCTGTGCTAATTCATAAACTGTATTTCCTCCTTCTTTGTACATGTGCTTGTAGTCTTTTCATATGGCCAAATTAACTCAAACTGTTATCGTTAAATCATATCCTGACTTTTCATCACAGAGTAAATAAAATAATTTGCTGTGTCCTTGGTTTTGTTCACTAGTGATGTGACATCCCTTTAAATTCTGTCACCATGCATAAAATCTTTAATAACTTCTTTATTATTAAAGATAGGCTTTTGAAATTTCACCAGAATATTTTAAAAAGATGTAGTTATACTTTAAGCTAATAATGTTTAAAAAAATATATATGTTTTGACCATTTTCAAGTTAATGTGTCCCCTTAACTGACATGTTAGATCATATGTATTATGTACATAAGTAATATCCTAATCATCTGTATCTTGGTTGAAATAGACTTCTTTCCAAGATTATATGAAAGAAACTATTTCTTGACTAATTCTGTAATGAAGTTCTGAAAAAAAGTTTGGTAAACAAACATCACGTTCAGTAAAATCTCCTTTAGTAGGGATCTTGTGATGATAAATTTTATCTAGTAACATAGTCTGTCTGTTGTTTGCATATTGGCATTGTCCTTTGTTTAAATGGACAGTTATATATTTTATTACTTGGTCATTTAGATTTATTTTCCTTCTATATGGCTGCTTTGTTTTAAATTTTGAAAATATTCTTGATTTAATAAAATTTTTGTTCATTTTGCAGTAGACTCTCAAATCCGCAACCCTAAAATCCACAAACGCTTAAAATCCATACATCATTGCACATGTAAACAATGAAACTTTCAGCTCAGATTAGGGACAAAGTTAGACTTTTTTATTTTTACATAATTCCATATGTATTTTTATATATAATTCTAGTTAAAATGACTGAACTCATGCATTTTCATGAAGAAAGTATAAATATATTTCTAAAAAATATCAAGATATTGCTGATATTACAATTCTTATACTGAAATCTTTTTACCTAATATATTTATGTATTAATCAAGCTCATTTTGTTACTAAGTCTGGGTAAACCTGAAATAAAGCTTTCTTAATTTATGAATTTGATTTGAATAGTAGGGCACATGTATGAGGCAAATTTCATTAGATAATTCAAGAAAAATGTATCATCTTTATTATACATATTTAATTATACACTATTAATTATTTGCTTTGACCTTTACTTGTAATAATTTAATCATTTTTAAAACTATCTTAATTTTTATTCTTTTAGTTTATTACTTTACTTAATTGTTTTAGCATTTTACTATATTGTAAGTATTCATTACATTCAAATTACTGTTTAAAGGATGTAAACAAAGCAATGACCAGAAATCTGAAAAATTCTAAAATCCACACAACCTGTGGTTTCATGCTGTATGAATTTAAGGGAGTGTACTGTATTATTTTATATATTTAATAATTTGTAGATAAATGTTAAAACTTTTTCATTTTATTATGACAAAAATTGTATTAATATTCTAAAATTATACTAAGTTCCCAGTCAAACGGTATTTCTTATATCTCTATGCATCAATTTGGGGATAAAAAGGCATGGGATAATCACTTTTTCTTATTTTCCAGGACTGCACTTTGCATTTCTTCTAAAATTCTGATTTTCTGTAAAAATGAATAAATAAATACCATAATTTCAGGGAGAAGCACCCTGGCACATACAAGTTTAAAAGTTAACAATTTCTTCAGTGCGATGCTTCTGGCAGGATGGCATGTACAGTGGTTTTTTTCCTGTAGTGATATTTATGATATTGTTCTTGTTTGACGTTTTTCAGCATATGCTGTGATGTCATATCGCGGCATTCTCGCTGATATTGAAGTATGGCATAGATATCAATGTTTCAAGCCATTATGCTTCGTGGCCCAATTCCGAGACTGTTCGGTATCGATGCTTGTTTTCTAGTCTAGCTATGATATCGTTTCAGCCTTTAGCTTGTGATTGTTTTGTTTTTCTGATGATATGATGTCATACATTTACAAATTCCATGCATCTGGAGATGAATGACTGTATTTCAATTTAAGTATTGTGTCATCGTGCCGATGATGTACGATAGTTTCTAATTGGCTGATTTCTATATCTGCATGCTTCACTGATACAAAATTGATCTTGATAAGATAGTATATATTTGAGAGACTTCATGTTTGGAAAGCTTGTTTTGTATGTTATATTTTAGGAATATGATTGATATAAGTAAAAGCTCATTGAATGAGCTGTTTAAGTTCTTGGCTGAAGTTATGGCCTTATATTGTTATATTTAATATATTTAATCAAGTTTTTAATTGTTTTTAATAAAGTTATGTTTAAATTATAATCTGACTTCTTTCTGTGTGTATGTGGACACCAATCCTTAATAACTCTACTTTAAGTAGTTGTGGCTTCTGGGTTTTAATTTATTTTTGCCCTAGCAGCCAGTTATGGGTTATGGGCCCAGCACACTTCCACTGCTGATGGAATAGTTGTAGTTTGAGGGCAATCCTTTTTGGAAAATACTACTCCCTTTGAAATGGGTAAAGAAACAATATATGGATAATATCTTTTAAATTGGTCATAAATATTTTCAATGTAATCCGTTTGCTGAATAGAAATACCATTTTCGGTTTGTTCAAAGTTAACCCCAAGCAGTTTAATGGTCTCCCCCAAAACTTTAATATCAAACTTTTGTTTTAATACATCTATAACTTTAAACATTTGATCTTTATCCTTTCTTAACAAAATCATGCCATCGACATAGAAAAGCAAGACAATTTCAGAATTAAGAGAATAAACACAGTCCACTTGAACTTCTTAAAATTTATAAAAGAGGGTACATAACCCATAACTAGCTGCTAGGACAAAAATCCATTAAAGCCCAGAAGCCACAACTACTTAAAGCAGAGTTGTTAAGGATTGGTGTCCACATACATACAGAAAGAAGTCAGATTATAATTTAAACATGACTTTATTAAAAACAATTAAAAACATAATTAAATATATTAAATATAACAATATAAGGCCATAACTTCGGCCAAGAACTTAAATAGCTCATTTAACAAGCCTTTACTTATGTCAATCATATTCCTAAAATATAACATACAAAACGAGACTTCCGAACATGAAGTTGCTCAAATATATACTATCTTATCAAGATCAGTTCTGTAACAGTGAAGCATGCAGTTATAGAAATCAGCCAATTAGAAACTATTATACGTCATCGGCATGATGACACAATACTTAAATTGGAATACAGTCATTCATCTCAAGATGCATGGAATTTGTAAATGTATGACGTCATATCATCAGAGAAATGAAATGCTCATAAGCTAAAAGCTGAAACGATATCATAACTAGACTAGAAAACAAGCATCAATACCGAACAGTTTCAGAATTGGGCCGCAAAGCATAACGACTTGAAACATTGATATCTATGCCATATTTCAATATCGGCGAGAATGCCATGATATGACATCATGATGCACCCTTCTTCCCAGTATCTTCTTTGCTCCCTCAGTGTTCTTTTAAAAAATATTTTGTATTTTTTTCCATCAAAAAACATGTGGACTTTGAAAAACAGAAGTACTGTTGCTCTGTATGACTCACATGTAAAGTCTTAATCCATCCTACCCATGTGAAAAACAGATGCTGCAACTGCATACTGATTGTATTTTCCATTTGAAAAATGCTCAAGGATGGCGCATGTTTTCTAGGGATGCCACTTTGCTGCAGATTTCTGCTTTTCTAGTTTTTTGTTTAAATTAATCAGCTATTTCCGTGGAATCGTAAAAAATAAAAAAACATGCAACGAAAAAAAAAAAATGAGAATTTCATCAAACAATCCATGAATGAAACACCAACTTTTGGTGAATCACTTGAGCAGAAAATCATAAATTTCATCAAGAGGTCACGTAAAAAGAAGTTGGGAGTTTCATGAATTGGTCACAGGAAAAACTTACATTTGGTTAATTGGTCAAGGAAAAGGTAGAAAACAAATGCAGAGAAAAATTGTGAATTACGCCAATTGCTTGCAGAATAAAATCACAAATTTCTTCAATTGGTCATGGAAAAAATCAAATTTCGTCAATCAATCGCAAAAAAAATCGTGAATTTCATCAATTACAGAAATTAATCGCGAATTTTGTCAAATTGTGGAAATTAATTGTGAATTTCATCAAATGATTGCCAAAACAAATTGGGAAATTCATTAAGTCATATAAAAAAATCTCAAATGTTGTCAAACAAGTGCAGAAATTAATTGTGAATTTCGTCGAACGATCATGGAATAAAATCACAAATTTCATTGAAAGATCACATAAATAAAGTCGCAAATTTCGTCATAGGATCGCAGAAAAGATTATGAATGTCATCAAGAGATTGTGTAATAAAATCTCAAGTTTCATCAAACAAGTACAGAAATTTATAGCGAAATTTGTCAAACGATCGCAGAATAAAATCATGAATTTCATCAAAGGATTGTGGAAAATATTGCAAATTTCATCAAACAAGTGCAGAAATTAATCACAAATTTTGTCGCACAATTATGGAATAAATGCGCAAATTTTGTCAAAAGATCATGGAAATAAAGTTGCAAATTTCATCAAATGATCGCGGAAAATAATTTGTATTTCATTAAGAGATCACGTAATAAAATCACAAATTTTCTCAAAAAAGTTTAGAAATTCATCGTGAATTTTGTCATTCGATCGCGAAATAAAATCATGAATTTCATCGAACGATCGTGGTATAAAATTGTGAATTTCATCAGATGATAGCAGAAAACATTGTGTATATTATCAAGAGGTTACATAATAAAATCACAAATTTTGTCAAACAGGTACAAAAATTAATCGCGAGTTTTGTCAAACGATCACATAAGATCTTTCACCAAACGATCTTGGAGATAAAATCATGAATTGCTTGAATAATCATGGAAAAAAATCGTGTATTTCTTCAAGAGGTCGCATAAAAAACATTGTAAATTTCATCAAACAAGTGCAGAAATTAATTGTGAATTTCATGAAACCATCGCAGAATAAAATTGTTAATTTTGTCAAGAGGTTGTGTGAAAAAATCACCATTTTTCATAGTCAGTCATAGAAAGAATCGTAAATTTGAACCAAGTTATGGTTTTCTGTACATTTAAAAATGATAGTTAACTATTCAATATTCATTATATTTACTTCTGTTCTGATTAGAATTACATAAAACTAAACTCTACATTTGGGCGAAAGAATGGTAATGTAGTATAAAGCTGTGCATGTTGACAGGTATTCATTTTCATCAACTGTGAAAATGCAATACTTTTTTACAGAAACTACTATAAAATATTTTAACATAAGAAATTTTTCAGTATATTTATTGTATATTTAATACGATGTTATTCACAATATTTAGGAGTAAATGTTGTGAAAAATGTCATATATTTTAAGTGTTATTTACTCTTTTTTTGTTATTTTCTGAGTGGCATCCCTGGTTTTCTAAATTCTCGAGATTTCTCTCTTTAAAGTCAGGCCTTCATTTCAATGCAAAGAGACATTAAAAGTTAAGGGGGCAGTTTACCTTTTGTGCTTCAAATGGTGAACTCATTGCATTTCAATGTTCAACTAAAAGAAAATTTTGCAAAAAAAATATTTCTAAACTGCATATTTAATTAAAATTTTTAAAAAGTTTAAGAAAATTTGAATTTTTTATGATCCCTACTACTTTTTTAAATATCAATATTTTTGCCCAATTATTTTTCTTTAGATTCTCAAATGTGTATTACACAAGACTGCACATGGATTTTTAGATACATCTAACATTACATTTAATATAATTTTTTATTGATATATGTAGTGTAAAATAATGAAATCTAATACATCTTCATATACTATTATTTAAAAAAAATAATAATAACCTGAAAGCTAATTCCATATGCAGATTTATCACATATATAATAAAGAACATCTACAAAATATTTTAAATCTCTATCTCAAATACAAAAAAAGCCTTAGCATTTTTAAAATATGAAAGTGAAGAAAATATGAACATGGAGAAAAAGCTGTTTAAAGTTTTCATTTGTGTGGGGAATTGTGCTGATTGTATTAACAAAATGTATAATAGCTCGCTATATAATTTCTATATGGGTAAAAATGAGGTACCAAAATATTTGCTATTAAACAGGCTTTCATTTAATATTTAAAAACAAAAAATCCATTTTTTGATCAGTTTTGAGGTAAACTATCTCCTTAATGAAAAATGAAGTATTTTCATACAAAAAAAATAATCGATGTTTAAAATAAATACTATTTTTCTTCATATGTTTAAAATAAATGCTCTTTTCTTCAGTTTTGCTTCACAAAGTATTTTTTGTTTGAAACTGTTTCTTTTTGAATAATGAAACATTATCAATGGAAAATTTATCTGATTCTCGCAGCGTCGGAATTCTTCTTGCTAAATAAATAAGCCACAAGTCATTATCAGCTTTTTTTTTTCTAGTGAGTCTAATAATGGGTGTCTATAATTTTCTTAAAACTTATTATATTTCAATAAAAATTTAGTACACAGATAAATTTACTATTATTGCCATTTGCTATCATTATTTCTGTTTGCTGTTCAAAAAAAATTTTTATAACAGCATAAAACTTTCTGACATATTCACGGAATCCTTTTTAACTCAAAGTAATAAAATTTGCATGCATGGCTATTGTAAGGATTTGGAATCAAAAAGCGAGTTCCTTTTTTCAATAAATATCTTACATGTTGAATTCAAAATATATTTGCGAATCGCAAAAAGAAAGAAAAACAAAACTTAAAAATTGCACCAGAAAATTCGTGAAAAATTCAAAAATCGCAGAGGAATAAAATGTTAGGCTAAAAAATTGAAACTGGATTCTTTTTACAAATATACAAAAATTGCACAAAACTCAAAAAAAAAAAAAAAAATTGCTGTATGAATATGAATAAACTTTATTGAAATGAGGACAAAATTTTCTGTATTGGGATAAGATAATAATACATTTTATGAATGTCAAAAAATCTCTGTGAATTGTGGAAAAACCCCAAAATTCCCTTAAAAAATCTCAGAAAATTAAAAAATTGCTGTATGAATTTCCGAATAAAATTTATTAAATAGACGATAAAATTTATTATACATGGGTAAAATATTAAAACATAAAAAAACACTGAAATTTGCAAAAAATTCAAAATTTGCAGAGAACAAAAATGACTATACTAGGCTAATAGGTTAAAGCAGGATTTCTGTTACAAATATTGAAAAATCTCTGTGTAACATACAAAAAACTGTAAAAGTCATAAAAAATTCACGAAAAATTCAAAAATCGCTGTGTGAATTCAGGTTAAATTTTAGTGAAAAAAAAAAACAATATTTACTATATTGAACTATAGGTTTGTAAATGGGATTCCTTTCACAAATGTTAAAAAATCATCGCAAAATGCGAAAAACTAAACATTCCCCTCCCCCCCCACAGGTACAGTGCATAGACCTGAAATTATGGTAAATCTGTGTTTCTAATATTAAAATATTTTGATATTTTTCAAACATTAAAATTACTATAATTTGCAGAGCGTTATTTTTTTTTTGTTGATTTTATATACTTATGACAGTATTTGATATTTTATATATTTTCTTGTTATTGTGATTTACAAAATATGCTATAATTTGGTCTTCTATCGATGTTAGTATTTTATCAAATGTGATTTTATTTTATTTATATTTTTCTGCATATATACTTTTTTTCTGTATGTGTGTGCATGTTTATGAAGTGGTGTTTTTAATTTTAATTGGTACATTTTATTTTAGAATAACCGTTTCATTGACAGAAGTTTTATCAAGTGCTGACTACATCGTGAATTCGCTTCCTAGCACTCCAGAAACAATTGGACTTTTGGATGGGGATGTTTTGCGATCCTGCAAAAAAGTATATTTTTAAAGTTCAATTTTTGTAGAGATTTTTTCCTTTTTATTGTTGTCTATTTTTAACCATAAAATCAAGATTGTAACTCCCTCCTCAAAAGTAAGGCCACCCACTCATTTTTAAGCAACTTGATTTCATTTTTAATTTCTAAATATAAGCCCTCTTCATAAACTTTTTTTGCAGAAACGTTAATTTAAAAAATCCGTAGTAGACAATTTTCAACCTTTTAGCATTTTGGCAGATTTCCACTTTTGTTTTCATATAATTTCAATGAAATTCCCCCCCCCCCTTCCAAATCCTATACTGAAAAAATCATTAGACACTACAAAAAAATTTGTTTTAAATACGACGTAATTTTCTCCCAATTAATGCTTTTTGCATGTAATAAATTATTTAAAATTTTCTTTCTCTTTTAATATCCATGTGTATATATTTTTGAATCAAAGTTTTTTAAAGTATGGCTGTTTAAAAATGACATAATTTTCATAATTAAATGCTTTTTGCATGTAATAATTTAATTATTTTAAAGTTTTCTTTCTCTTTTAATATTCACATAATTTATTTTTCAATCGCGAAATGTTTGGAAATATTATTCGTGCTTTCGAAAAATCTTGTAGCAATAGGTAAAAAAAAACATGGCTTTTTCAAAATATGAAATAAATCATTATTAAGTTATTAAGGTAATTTTTAATAAAAAGTTGCAATAAAAACTAAAAAAATAGACAAATTTTATAAGTGATTGGATGCTGCATGCCATGATTTAGTTATGTTCCTGAAAGAGACGGTTAAATTGCTATGCATATTTTTTTATGCTGCAAAACTTTTAACTGAACTATTTTGACTGATTTCAACATTAAATAGTGCTTTAAATAATTCTTCAGTTTAAAAAGTGTCTGCTTCATCAAGTTTATCATACAATCCTTTATAAAACTACCAGTTTTCAAATTTTTATATGCAATAGTGTATATACAGGGTTTTTTTAATTAAACTGATGGTACTTAGAGGCTCATAGCTCCAGTTTTGCTGAATGGATCCCAATGAAACTTCAAGTATATGTTACATAGATCATGCAACCAAGGTTTTCGTAAAAAAAGTTTGAAATTTCACCACAAGATGGTGTTGTACAGCAAAACCATATGCAAATGAGCAGCTAATGTAATTTTGTTATAAAGGCAATACGTATGATTAAAAGAAATCATTTATCTGCAGGGAACTTGTCACTGAACAAGAAGGAACATGTATTGATCTTAAAACTTAATTAGATTGAGAGCAATGCTTCAGCAGTACTCCATGCTTATCAGCAGATGAAAAACTTTAGGAGAGGACCCATGTCTGTAAATGTAGTTAAGGGCATGATTCATAAGTTTGAAGAAACCAATCTGGATGTTGCACTGGGAAGAGGATGACATGCAACTGAGCTGGCGATTATGAAGAAAGTTGCAACTGCAACAGCTGAAGCATTTGCAAGTTTTTCAAATGCTACTGTAAGTGGATGCTCAATAGCACAAGCACTGGACATTGTGTGGGCAGCCATGTGCATGATTTTATGCAAAATTCTTGCTCTCTAAAAACGGTTTCTAAAAAATTCCAGATTTAAAGGTGTAAAATGAGCAAAAAGCGTTCTAAATTATGATTTTTATGAAATCTCAGATACTATCAAATAGATTTGAAAAGTAATGGTTTCAAATTGATGGTGACAGTTCCTGCTTCAACATAGGCTGTAATTTATGTCAGTCTCACTACCAAGTCGGGGTCCCAGGAGTAAAAAAAATCTGTCTAAATTGAAATTTTTGTTATACTGAAGGGGCTCGCATTTTGAAATTTGGCATGGTGATTACTTAAAAGATGTAAATGCTATTCAAGAACAGGTCAAATAAAATTAAAATTTAAAAGTGTGAAATGACCAAAATGCATTATAAAAACCTGGGCATGGTAGTTACTTACAAGTTACTTAAGTAAAAAAAAAAAAAAAATCGAAATTTAAAAATGGTGAAAATATGTGAAAAGCATTCTTAAAATGTTCTGAATTATAATTTCTATACATTTGTTCAAGATAGAAACTTGAAATATACATTGTAGATACTTATAACATATAAATGATCTTTAAGAGCAGTTACTAAAAAATTCAAAATTTAAAAGAGTGAAATGAGCAAAAAGCATTTGAGAAACTTTCAAAATTAAGACTTCTATGGAAGTTTTTTTTTAAATACCAAACCATTTTAAAAAGTAATGGTAGCAAATTGATGGTGCAGTCCCTATCACTGCTCCAGCATAGGCTATACTGTATGCCAATACCGATATTAAAAGTAGGTGGGAGGTGCAAAAAACATTCTAAAATTGCAATTTTTCTGATATTGAAGGGGCTAGAAACATAAAATTTGGCATAGTAGTTATTTATGAGATGTAAGAACTGTTTCTAAAAAATTCCAAATTTAAAAATGTGAAATGAGTGAAAAGAGGTCTAAAAATTACATAAATTTCAATTTTTATTGAATTTTTAAAGATGGAATCTTGAAATTTGGCATGATAGTTACTTATAAGATGTAAATGCTCTCTAAGATCAATTTTTAAAAAATCAAAATTTATAAGTAGGAAATTAAAATATTCTAAAAATGTCCTAAATTATGATTTCTATTGAATTGTTAAAGATAAAAATTTTAAATTTGGTATGATAGATACTTATAAGATGAAAATGCTCTCTAAGAGCAGTTTTTAAACGATTCTAAGTTTATGGTGTAAAATGAGAGAAAAGCCTTTAAAAAACTTTCGAGGTTACGTTTTCTATGGAATCTTAGGAAATACCAAACCAATTTCAAAATTCATGTTGATAAATTGATGGTGACAGTCCCTGTTCCAACATATGCTATATTTTTTGTTGCTACCACTATCACCACCAGAGGGGTAGTAGCTGTTAGAATAGAGGTTTCGGATTTGACATGATGGTTACTTTTAAGATGTAAATCTATGCTAAGAATGGTTTCTAAAAAATTCAAAACTTCAAATGATAACTAAAATCAGTTTATGAAATGAGCATAAAAGCTTCAAAATACATTTCTAAATCATCATTTATTTCAAAATTTATTCCAAATTAGTTTTAGTTCTTATTAATTTAAGTCTCATTTTCGCTTAATGCAGTGTAATACCGAAGTTTAGCCAAACTGTGGCTGAATTAGTAATTTTTAAATTATTCTTAATATAATATCTTCCAATAAAAATTAGACATAAAATTACTATTTGGCATATTTCAATTATTATGTTAGCAAGGCCACAGTTTTGCTAGTGTGTATATAAAATTTCAATTAATTCCTCTGAGTAGTGTTTTAGTTATACATCATGACCCTACAGATCAGGAAACCTTACAGTTATTGAAAAAATGATTAATTTCATAAAAATTGTTTATAAATTTAGCAGCAATCTTCATTAATAAGTTAATTAATTAGTTTAGTCTGAACTTTATAGTAACAGTTTTCCTTTTTGAGATACCTCCAAGATTAGTTCCTTTTTAAAATATTGAATATGTCTAAAAATATTCATTGAACCACATATTTAGTTAATTTGAGAATCAAGATTCACCTTTTAGTGTCAAAATTTTATTAGCCTTGAAAAATTTAAAGTTTTCTTTGATATCAGTATGAAGACAGATCATATAGATTAAAAGATGACACAATTTCTAATTTAATGGTACTTTCTTCTTTTGTCTTTGATAATTTATTCAGCAGAAGAAAAAGAAGACATATAACTTTATTTAGTTGACTGTGCAGGCGAAATATGAGTTCTTTAATCCGCACAAGTTGGGACCAAAGGTTGTGCAGATTATGGAATATTGCGGATTATGGAGTATTATGGATTACATCTCATTTTCTTATTTCTGGACACTACTTTAATTCAATATTCAGTATAACATGAAAAGAAAAATATGAAATATAATAATTAATTTTTCTGGACACTATTTTAATTCCATATTCAGTGTAACATGAAAAGAAAAATGGGAAATATAATAATTAATTTAATATGCTATCTCAAAAAATGCATTTTTCAAATTCTTGTATTAAAAAATTGATTATATTCACTTTTATATTTAAAAATTTCAGATATTTCTTGTAAAAAATCATTTTTGGATCAAGAATTTGTAAATTTGTTTAATTGTTTACATTCATTAAGCAATGCGAATTATAGAAAATTGCGGATTATGGGTGTGCGGATTATAGATCCTTGACTGTATATTATTAATTTTATGCCTATTTTTTAAAGTTTCAAGATAAATATGAGAAAAATACTTATTAATAAGAAAAATTTCATTTGTTGATAAATATATTGTAAATGTTTTTAAAAGTATTATTGTTAAAAGATTTTTTATTTATTTATTTTTCATTAGGGCAGTGTTTTAATAAACGTGGGCCATGCTGACATCGTACGTGAAGACACACTTCTTAGAGCTTTGGAGTAAATACTTTTTTTTTTTAATTTGAAGTTTGATATTAAAGTAGTTGTAAATAGAGTATGCTTTATCATATGTTTAAAATAATGTATGCACAATTGACAAATTTATTGAATGCACAGATGATATTTTTAGGAAATAATCATGTAATGGAAGACATCAGTGGGTAAGAGGAGAAAAACAAAGATTAGAACAGACAATGGCTGGCTGAAATTACAATAATGAAAGATAAGGCATTATGTAGAAGGTGATGGGGGAAAAATAAAGGAAATTTAAATAGAAGGTGATAGGGGAAAAAATAAAGGAAATTTATGTAATGATGAAAATTATGTCATGTTTTGGTGATCAAACTAAAATTACATTGCCTTTTATGACTCTTTTTTCCGCTTATATTTAAAAATTTTAAATTGTTCTTTACTTTTTACCTACATTGAAGCTGGTGCTTAACTATTACTTTATAATAGAAATGTAATATATAATAGTACATATTTTTCTTAATATACTAAAATCAGTTTGAAATTATATTGCTCTTACTTTTCTGTATTAACAGTGCTTAGTTAAAGGGAAAAAATATTTATTTATAAATGCATTGCTTTTAATTAAACTTTTTTTCTATTAAATTATTTCACCTTCTATTGATTATCTGCTAATCATGCAAATAAATATACATTATGGATAATACTTGGACCTACTTTTTATAAAGTACTCATTTGATATGGAAAGCTTTCTTAAATATTTTACAAACTTGCGGGAGATTTAAGGCAAAAAAATATTTGCCTGAAAGTTCCATGTTTAATAGTAGCTAATTTCTCAATTTTAAGCTTTAATGTCTCTTATTTTAATATTTGTACCAGTTCTTTAACCTACATTATAGTAAGGGCAAATCTTGTGTGTGCGTATGTAAATTTTATCTAAAAAATTACTCTAAAGATTTTGCCTAAATTTTGTATTCTACTGTTTTGGGATATGAGAAGACCATTGGGCTAGGTCACATGTTCAAGAAAATTCGATTAGTGGGCCATTTTGGGGTCACTATGGACCAATACATTTCAATAGGAATGAAGATTGAAACAGTTATTAAGTTGTTGAACAGTTGGCAGTAAATAAAGTCATAAAGTTGGCAATATTTTGCCAAATTTGGCAAAATTTGTGTGGGGAAATTGACTTTCAAGATTACCAATGCCAAAACACATGCTTGATTCCAAATGAAAGAATGTTGCCGAATTTGTTGACATTTGCTAAAAACACTGGCTTTCAGAATGTGAAGGAATTTTCTAGAAATTCCCAATAGGAACCGAGATGCATCATTCAACCAATCAGAGTCCTTTTGGTTAAGTGATTTTGACTAAATTTTGCATCCTACCTTTTGGGATAGGAGAAGATTTTTGGGCTAGGTTACATGTTCGAGAAAATTCAATTAATGGATCATTTTGGTGTAACTGTGGGTGCATTGACCCATAATGAGAATGAAGGTTGAAGCAGTTATTAAGTTGTTGAGTAGTTGGCTGCAAACAAAGTTACAAAGTTAGCAACTTTTTGCCAAATTCAGAGATATTTAACAAAATATTGGTGACATTGCCGAGATTTGGTAGAAAAATTCACTTTCAAGATACCAGTATCAAAACACAAGCCTGGTGCCAAATAAAAGAATTATGCTGAGTTATTGACTTGGCCAAATTTTGGCAAAGAAAAATTTGATTTCACAATCTGATGGAATTTCCTAGAATTTTCTTAGAACTGAGATATGTGATTTAACCTGAGTCCATAGAATGTTTTTAATTTTAACTGAGAAAAACTCAGTCTTCCCAGCTGGTGTCTTAAGTTAATAAACATGCTATTTTACTTGCATATTTAGTATATTAAATGTTATAACCTTTTACTGTACTTTTCTAATAAAAGTATATTTTTATCTTTTATATCACTGAGTGATTAATAAAATTTCTGCATATACTTGTGTATAAGTCGAAGAATTTTAGACAAAATTTGAGAGCTGAAAATGGGAGGTCGACTTATATACAAGTTAGTAAAAAAAAAAAAAATCAGATATCGGCGAATGGGCAAGTAATCCCATATGGGTCTAGATTGGAGAGACAGATGAAAGTGAACAATAGTCATTTCCCTGTGATTGACAAAAAAAAAAAAAAAAAAAAGAAAGAAAAAAAAAAGCTCAGCAATAATGTCCCTGTAATTGTTCTGTCCCCATTTTCTGTCGTGATAGTTTTCCCTTCAATACAGCAGCATTCCTTTCAACATTTCAATCCCCTTTTTAAAAAAAGTTCAACTTGAGAATGCTTCTAGATATCTCTCCTAAAAGTCCTACAATACAAAGAAGTACTATATTTTAGCAGTCTAAGGAGTTGTTTACCCTTGTAAATAAGGCTTGAATAGATTTTTCACAAAAATTTTTCTTTTTAAGTATCATTAAATTGATGTGAATAGGTTTCAAAATAGTTTAAGCTACTTCAGTTTCACATAATTGTACAGTTTTTAAAACGTTTAGTTAAAAAAAAAAGTTTGATTAGAAACATAAAAGAAATGTTTACTAATTTAGTGAAAATTTATTTTTTTTTATCCTCGATTACAAATCATTTTTCAACATACTACCAGAAATGTGGTTCGACTTATACATGAAAAATCAATTTTTTTTTCAAAATTTTGCATAAGAATTGGAGGTTCGGCTTATACACGAGTATATACAGTATATTTTTACTTATTTCTATAATAAATTGTCATTTTTGTGCCTTTTTCTGCTATATTTCTACCTCAATAAGCTACTTCTTTTAGCCTTTCAATACCTTTAAGTTAGATAAATTTGCTGTAACAAAATGTAAAATATCTTTGTCTGTCTTTCCGTTTAGGCCATGAAGTAAGACTACCGTTACAGAATCTATAAGTGTCAGTCACCAACGACTGACGTGACCTAAATAGAAAGATCAGTGTCAGTCACCGATGACTGATGTGGCATTCAATTTGTTAATATTGCTCATTTGGTCATTCAAACTCCTAACACTGAAATTTGCACTTTAGATTTTCTCTTACTTTTTACAGTTTTTAACTTTCGGCACTATGATGCATCTTGTATTTGGTTGTTAAAAAAGCAATTTTATTATCATTTAAATTATTCTCACAGCACGACAACACTTTTTTCTTCTCCAGAAATTCTTCTATCAAGAAAACAAAGTAGTCAAACAGAACATTTTTCAAATTTCAAAATTTGTATGCCCTGTGAAATATCTTTGGCTTTACCATGTAATATAGACCCTGAAATGGGCACATTGTTGGTCCTACATCTTTAACCCTTTATATCCCTATGGTACTTTCAAGTACCATTAAAATGACTTGTTATAAAGTTCATTTAATACATTGATTATTAGTAATACATTTTATAATGAGTTATAGATACTTTACTTTATATTATTCTAAAAGCATTATTGATTGAACAAAACAAAGATATTTTTAAAAGCAGGATTTCTCTTTCATTTGCATCTCTTCAGCTTTTTTGATATTGAAAGATTGTGGGTGAAAAGTTTCAGCTCAGAATTGTTCCTATATTTTTATTGTAAGAGCATTATATTTGTATATTTCCTAGTTCTATTAAATACTAAAAAAATGTTTTTAATAAAATATCCAAGTGAAGTTATAACTATTGCACAAAATCCCTATAAATGTAAATTTAATTAATTAATTTCATTTGGCAAAATCCTTCTAAAATTTATTAAAAGATTGTGTAAATATGTTAATGTAGTTAAAAAAATTCACGAAAAAATGCTTTAGAAGATAAAATTTTCATGAATTCATAATTTGGGACTTAAAGGGTTAAGCAAAGTATATACATTTTCAGAAATTGCTTGATAAAAATGATGCAGAAATGCTTGAAAATGATTTCAGATGCAGAAATGATTTCAGAAATGCTTGATAAAATTGCTCAAATCATATTGGTTTCTTATTTGGACACATACCAGATGTTTCAGAGAGTTTCAAAATTTTGTCTTTTTCTTTTAAATAGGCAACCAATGCAGAAGTAGCAATTTAAATTCTTTTATGACATCTACCTGCCTCCTTCTAGCACTAACTGCTTGTACTAGCTGGCTTCACCAACTAGCAGGCTCCTAATTATATTGAGCCTCTAATTACAAAAGGGTTTCCAAAAAACAAACCTCAAACTAAATGAACTTCTGGCTCGGGTCCCCACTGCCTACAGTACTGTATGCTGGGAGTGCTGCCTACAAGCCGGAAAGTCTTGTATTTCCACCTTCCACTGCCAGGGGGTGCAATATGTTCTAAACAAACCTCCAACATGATATACATATACACCCATAATCTTATCCCCTGTACATGTGTTTACATCATTTTTTCATTCATAGTATAACTTTATTTAAATATAACTCATAGTTCCATATTATATATTTCAAATACCTTAATATAAAGTTCTCACTTACCTCTTATCCATATCTCTTCTTAATATTGCTTGCTGTTCAACTTTCTTAACATTTCTTTCCTTATATTTAGACTGGGAGGTGGCAGCACAGACAATCACCTCATCGCATTCATGGCTGAAATTCCAGAATTAGTTAAAACTCGATTCACATATTAAAATGCAATCAGTCTGCCAAGTCATATCTTGATGGAAAACGTCTGAGAGCCCGATTTTAGTGGTTGACTCGTAGGTTTACCATTGTGTTTTCTTGCACCCAAAGGAGTTTCTCGACTTGTCCAATTAGGATAAATATTTCAAGCTTTCACTTATCAGTTATCTTGTTTCATTATCCTGTTGACTATCGAGCTTTCATTTATCAATTACCTTGTTTCCTTGTCCTGTTGACTGGTTGACAAGTTGATATTTTAATAAATTTTGGGAAGCTTTTTTCTTTTTAACTCTTTGCATCTTTTAACATATTTTAATTGAAGTCTTTATGCAATATTTTCACGTTTAACTTAAATTTTTAACATCATTATTTTTTCCAGTTAGTTCAAATATCAAGAAGTCATTCATTACATGTTTTTCAATGTTGGAGTATTTTTGTCTGTTCATTTGAAATACATTTATAGCTCGACTATCTGTGTGTCTTGGATGATGTTCCTGTGATAATAGAGTATATCAACTTCAGTAAATGGAATAAGGGAGGTTGGCTTCATGCCGACGATAGGGGATGAAAGACGAGCTCATCATTTCTCCGTGACTTTAAAGATTGCAGATCCTGTTTTGAACATTATGTAATCTATTTGTAGCATTGACATAATAAATGGAATATTCTTGTTATTGTTACAGTTCCTTTGATATCTTTTCAGAATGAGATGACCTGATAGTTTTTGCAATGTTCCATAATGGATGACATGTATTTTCTAAAGGCAGTCAAAGATTAATATGTTCCTATGCATCTACCATTTACATTTAATTTATACTTATTTCTGGAAATATTTTAAATGCTCTTTTGAGTAATTTATGCAAGCGACTTCTTTTGTCGTGTAGAAAAATTCCTGTTAAGTAAATTCAGATCAGTGATATCTCTTTTGTTATATAATAAGTTATGTTTTAAAGTTTCTTTTATTTTTTGTTTTCCTTTTAAGTTATTAATAGTGATGGTTTTAAAAGCTGGTTTTCCTTTTTCCTAACATACATATTTATTTTATTTAATCATTGGTAAGTTAATGTTTTAATCAATTTATAGAAATTCAATAGGGTATGAATATTTTAGGTTTACATAACAGGATTATAAAATCATCTTAATGGTTCCATTGATTTTTACATTCTGCCTCACTTAATTCAACCTGATTAACATTGCATTTTGTCATGCTAACAGGACACATGTCCCTGCTACCTGTGGCAAGATATAGCAGGTGTGCTGCACAAGCTTTACAAAATCTGCTATTTCTACTTTCCCTCACCGAGGAGGCACACTCTGTTCTAAACAATCCACCTTTCAAAAGAAACTGACATGTTTCCCCACTGCATTCAGCACCGTATAGCAGGCATGCTTCACACACACTGCTAAATACCTTAGTGCCACCTACCACTACCAGGGGGTGCAATATGTTTTATGCAAACATCCGACATAATTCCCCCCTTCCTGTGACACCATCCGTATAGCAGGCATGCTACACATGCACTGCAAAATAACATAACCGTAACTGAACAGTAACCTACTGTAACCAAAATTTAATGTAATCTTAATGTATATGTAACCTAACCATAACCTATATAGCAAGCAAAGCCCCCAAGTCTATCATAATATATTTTTAATAATTTATATAGCCTGCAATAGTCCTATTCAATTTTTAATTCATCATTTTATATCATTCTCTATTCCACAGGTAGCCAGACAATATGTCTGATGGGAAAAAAATCAATTATTTTTCTGCAATGAGTTTAATGAAATAGTAATTAATATCTTTGGTTCTGTCTTCAGTTCTAATTGATGGATTTTTATGAAAATTATCTATTTGGATTCAGCATTAAAAAATATGCATAGATGCATAAATTTCAAATATATAAATGCAATATTTGTAAAAATTTTATAGACCCCAAAACCTGTCCAGCATGACTATCATTCCTTTATTACAGATTGCTATCTCTGCTCAAATGATTTATCAAACATGTACAAGATAAAATTGCTTGAAAATTAAAATTTTTAATTAATATATCTGTTGATTACGGAAGGAGTTTTAAGAAAATTAGATATCTGGATTCACTATTAAAAATGCACATAGATGAACACATAAATACACACAGAATTTCAAATCAATAAATGCAATACTGCTTGTATAATATTAATAATATATTGCTTTCTTTTTTCATTCTGTGCTAATTAAAAAAGAAATCTAGCTCTACTCAGCAGATCAGAATGTCACTATTTATCAGCAAATTAAATGGTGAGGGACCGGTGCAAAAATAAATTGCCTTCCTACACTTTTTAAAATGTGTGTAGAAGTAAGCCAAAGAAACTATTTATTAAATTGAAATTAGTATTCTTTTTAAGGCTTCAATAAATTCATTAAAGTGAATATATTTATAATGGTAAAGTATAGGATTTTTTATAAATTCCAAATAATATTCGTTAAATTGAAAAATTGGCTAACGTGACATTTATTGTAATGATATTCTACTGTGTTGAAAATCTTAGTGTGATAATGCTCTTAACTCCATTTTCTTTTCTTTCAAAATTTATTCTTCCTTGCTAAATTGTAATGTTACCACAAATGGACATAAGATAGTTTAAATTTACATGTCTGAAAAAAACTTCTTTTTTTTTAGCAGATATTGTCTGCTGCTGCCTAAAAATTTGAGAACTATGTTTCAAAATTTTCATATTGCTAATTTAAGAATGCTTGTGGTATTTTTTCTGTATTATGTTCTTTTAAATAACTGCTACTAGTATTCAAATAAAATGGTGAGGGACAGATGCAAAAATAAATTGACTTCCTACGCTTTTTAAAATGTGTATAGAAGTAAACCAAAGAAACTATTTATTAAATTGAAATTAGTATTCTTTTTAAGGCTTCAATAAATTCATTAAAGTGAATATATTTATAATGGTAAAGTATAGAATTTTTTTTCCCCCAAATAATATTCGTTACATTGAAAAACTGGCTAACGTGAGATTCATTGTAATGAGATTCTACTATGTCGAAAATCTTAGTGTATTAATGCTCTTAACTCCATTTTTCTTTCTTTCAAAATTTATTCTTCTATGCTAAATTGTAATGTACCCGCAAATGGACACAAGATAATTTAAATTTACATGTCTGACAAAAGCCTCTTTTTTTTTTTTTTTTTTTTTTTTTTTTTTAAAGCAGATATTGTCTACTGTTGTCTAAAAATTTGAGAACTATGTTTCAAAATTTTCATATTGTTAATTTAAGAATGCTTGTGGTAATTTTTCTTTATTATGTTGATTCTTTTAAATAACTGCTACTAGTGCTGTCTAGTTTTCTAGATTTATCAGTTATTATGGAAGTTTTAATTGTAACTAATTTAAATACATGTATCGTAGGTGTGATAGACAATGCAGTGCTTATCAATTTGAATAATCAATTTTGCTCCATATTATTACTGCAATTATATGAAAATATAGTATTTTCTATTTCTATTTCTAACAAAACAATTATTATGTCTAGATATGATTGTTTGCATCATTTAGTATCAGATGTCTTTGAAGAAGAACCACTATCTGAAAATAGCAAACTTTGGAAGATGAGTAATAAAGTATGAAATTTTTATTTGATTTACTCCTGAATTCTGTAGTGCACTAGAAAAAAAAATTAGAAAGATAAAATCAAACTGAGAAAAATCTTATTTTTACATACTATAATCACATAAAAATATTTAATTTTCTTTCAATTTTCATGAGTAATTTTTTTAGTTTCTTCATAAACCAGTCTTCCAATTATTGCTGCACTATTTTCTGAATAAAATAATCTTAAATTTATTGAAGTAATATGAACAATTTATATCCTTTAATTAGCTCAGAACAGAGATAGTCAAACTTAGTTTCACTTTCACCTCAGTGTATCTTTCTACTTTCCTAAGCTATAAGCTAAGCTTTCCTGCATTTCCTCAAAATGTTTATAATTTTTTATCATCAGTTTATATAAATTACAACTGTAATTCTGGACATTGTATTAAAGATGGAAAAAATCAATGTTAAAATATTTCAGTCTTACGTTATCTAAATTCCAATATAATATGGTACTAGATAGTTCTAGATAAGGTTGTAATTTTGAATGCTGTCAGTATTGATATATGTTTTTTTTTAAAAAGGCAAATTACAAAGGCTACTTACAAAACACGCAATCCTTTATAAAGCATCAAAACTCCATATTTGTATTTCAGTAATGAGATTTATTTAATGATTTAAACAATGGCTTTGTACTCATTATTATTATTTGTTAATCTACCATATTAAAATCCATGCATGTATCCATGTAACCTCAAAAACTCGGAAACCACAGGGCACAGGTCTACGAAATTTGGCACACGGGTTGCTGGTAGGGGACCTATGAACGATTAGGGAAAAAAATTTAAATAGATTTTTTTTTTATGAATTTTTGCCTTTTTTATGTTTAAAAAGCGGGAAAGTAAGTGTTGTTGAA
The DNA here is from genome assembly GCA_963932465.1 of Maratus speciosus. Taxonomy (NCBI): domain Eukaryota; kingdom Metazoa; phylum Arthropoda; class Arachnida; order Araneae; family Salticidae; genus Maratus; species Maratus speciosus. Next base: position 575,161,150 of record OZ010787.1, read on the forward strand.
AAGTGTTGTAAAAGCGGGAAGGGTTGGGCTCGGGGCGATGAAGCTACCCGACGACCCCTTGCTTTTTCTAGCTTATTACTAGTCTCGGTCGGCGGTTGGGGGAGGGCGGGCGGGTCAACCGCCGTGGCGAGCGGCCTATCTTTGTCCGCAGCGAGCGGCCTATCTTCGTCTGCAGCCCTTTATTCTTCCACTTATTCCGACTCTTTTGCGGAAGCAAGATTCATAGGTCCCCAGCCACGTCCCGAGTAAGAGACTCTCTAGCAAAAGCGAGATTGAAAAAAAAAAAAATCAAAAGTTGAAACCGGACAAATTTAAAAGGGAAATTACACAAATTAAAGACACCGAAAAGCGGGAAGGGTTGGGCTCGGGGCGATGAAGCTACCCGACGGCCCCTTGCTTTTTCTAGCTTATTACTAGTCTATATATCTAGCTTATTATAAGTATGCAAAATCAAAAAGATCTAATAAATTAATTAGCTTATTATTATAATATTTATATATAATAAAAATAAATTTAGCTTATTATTATAATATTATTAGATAAGTTGATTGAAATAAGATGAGCTGCAGTATTGCTGATAAGATTTGCAATGCATCATCCTTGTGCTGGACTCAGGGAGTGGTTGCTGGACACTGAACACAGGGAGGAGAACAAAGGGCTATTTCCCATAACAACTTTGACATCTTACCCTCTTCTTTTCAAACAAAAAGTCAGTAAACTAACTGTGGTGGGTGGGATTTCTATCAGCTATGCTAGCGTAATTATACCTTAGACCAAGAATACATTAAATGGAGATGGATCTCCATTGTTTGACCAGGAGAAACTTGAAACAAATATGATTCAGCTTTCTTCACCAAAAGAGTGTCATTTTTTGGTGGTGCTCTCTTTTTTGACAACTTTCTGTTTCATAAAAGTCTTGGTGGGAGTGGGAGGTGGGAAATTCAATAACAGTTTGAAGGGAAAAAATTGGTTGCACGCTATCCTCCCACCATCATGTGCTGGTGGGAAGGGTGATGTTTGTTTCAAGAAAATGTTACCAGTTCTTGGTCTAGTTATAAGAAGTCAGTGGATTACACTCTACTCACTTTACAAAATTATGTATCCACATTACTGAATGTTCCACAAACGCATTTGAACTAAATGGATGGATTTAAAAATATGTGCATACAGGCTGTGTCCTCAGCAAAGACTAAACAAACAAGAATATCAGATTTCTTTTCTGATAAAAATGTGTGAATCTATCTAATAGTTAAATTTGTATGCTGTTTGTAGCCAAAAACTCTTATTATTCGAGGACATGTACTGTTTACTTGCTATAATATGTTATAATACCTGCACATTAAAACCTATTTATAATGATAAATTGCATATAACAATAATTTTTTTTTGGTCTCTAGAATATTGTTATAGACAGGTTTTACTGTATTTGCTATCAAATTTTAATTATTATTAATATATATGCATGTGTATACACATACAAGGAAAAGTGCTGTACAGGTGCAATAGTATATGATGCTTTGTTCAGCATTTCTGTAGTGCCTTATATATTTTATCCAATGATATTTGTGTCCAGAGAATCCCTGGCATTCATGGGATTTGCAGCTGACCAAATCCAAAAATTCCTGGATTTTTCTTCAGTGTTTATTTTCCAGGGAGCTTTCGTATATAGATCTGAAATATAATGCTTCTGTTGTTCAGAAAAAAAAATCCAATATTTTAACTCTTGAAAAATAGGAATTTGTTCAGTTATCAAACCCAGATCAAAAGAAGATCACTGCAACATTCCTAACCTCTATGTAGCCACTTATCAAAAGATGTAATTTATCTTATTACTAGTTGATCTATCTGGCATTGCCCAGGCCCGTGGTGAATGACCTTTAAATAAACTTCATATTTGTATGATTTTATATCTTTAAATCCTTTTAGTTGATTTTATATTTTTAAATTCAAAAATCACGAAAAAACATTGAATTGAAAGTGTATGCTATTTAGTATTTTATTTTTTGTGTAATTTTATTTTTGGAGTCTATACGTACTGGCAGCGAGCGAAACTTCATAGAAACACTCAGATTTTTACTGATTTTGGTGAAATTTTCAAGAATTTTATTTTGTAAAAAATGTTTCTACCCATTCGAATGTTTCAAAATTTTTGTAGGTGATGTAATTCTGGTCTATTCAGATTCAGATGCTCTGAAAAGATTGTGTTAAAATACAGATGTTTTGTACTTTTAGCATAGAAAAAATATAGTCTCTGTGAGTCGCGAGGTCACCTACGTTTGTGGGACTATTTGAAAGAGTTAAATTTCATATTTTTTAAAACCGATTGCACCATTGATTAGAAGATTTCAGCTTTAAGAACATATTTTGTGTTTGTGGATACCTCTAAAATTGTGTGCTGGGGGCTTGAAACTGCAACAAAACACTCAGGTTTTTACAGATTCGATTAAAATTTTCACACATTTTATTTTGTAAAAAATATTTCTATTAATCCAAACATTTCAAAATTTTTGTTGGTGATATATAAATCTGGTCTATTGAGATGCTGTAAAAAGATTGTGCTATAATGTGGATGTTTAGTTACTTTTAGTGTAGAAAATATATTGTCTGCATGAGGCGCAAAGTGACCTATGTTTGCTGGTGTGTTTAAAAGGATTAAAGGTTGTATTTTTAAAAACAAATTGCACCAACGATTATAAGAAGGTTTCAGCTTTAAGAGCATATGTTTGGTTTGTCAGTACCTCTAAAATTGCATCCTAGAGGGGCATTGCAATAAGGTAGGAAAACTTTTTCAGAAAAACAACCCTTTTTGAAAATAATTTTCAAAGGGCAAATTTTCTATGACTTTTTTTATATTGATTGCACCATTTGAGACATATATCTTTCAGAATATGTCTTTCAATTTTAATTGTACCTAGCATTTTGGTCTATTTGGATTAAAACAAAACAATTAAAAAAAAACATACTTTCGAAACTGTTTCCTCACTAGCTTTTGATGCGTAAATGAGTTTCTATGCATGCGCTCATGCTTTCCTTGACTGGAGATCAAGTGGATGACTTTTTGATGAGAGTGAGTTGTGATTGTTAATTAATAACTCAACTAATTATTAAAATTTTAAAATTCTGAGACTCAGGTGCATTAGGAGGAGGCCTTCGACTATCTACACAAAACATTTCAGCCTTGTACATGCCGTAGATTTTGCTAGCTATCACACACACATACAGACAGACAGACCGACTGAAACTTACTTTTATTACTATAGATAAACCATAATCTAAAGTTTGAGGCTTGTTTTCACTTAGTTTAATACTTTAAAACTTTCAATTGCTTACCCATTCAATGTATTCTATCTATACACAATACAAAAGATCATCTCAAACTCTGTTTGTGATTGAGAACATCCTTAGCAAAAGCAAGCCCCCATATAAAAACTTTTGTAAGGCCTTTTGTTTTCAAAATTGCTGCTTCTCCCTCAATCTCCTTTCTCACAACAAAATTGCCTTTTTTAACAAACTTTAATGACATATGTATACAAGCAGGGATATTTGTATAGCAAAAAAGAAAACATGATTAAATAATAGAATATTGAACTTAAAGTAGAAATAGCTTTTGCAGGCTAATAAATATGTATTACATTAAAAATTATCATTGAAGTAATTCATGCAAAGTTCTTTAATCCACACAGGTTCAGATCAAAGGTTGTGTGGATTATAGAGCATTGTGGATTATGAGCAAGGCTGACAACTACTACACATTGCTTACTGGAAACTACACTTGTTTTTTAATTAAATATTTTCTTGTCTTGTCATGTTCCTGACTTCATTTTTTAACACATATAAATCCATTTTTATCTGGTGATGTTAAATAAAAATGAGGATTCACCTTTAAAGAAAGTAAAATAAAAATCTCATGTTTACAGAGGTAAAGTTCAGGCCATTCTAAAAAAATAAAAGAAAAAGTTACTGTATTTTTTGTATATACCACATGTTTTCTCCCATTCAAAAAACTATGTGCATGTGATATACAATAAGCATTTGAGATTTGACTGGCTTCTGCATATTTGACTATTGTATATTGTATAAAATAGTTGGCTGGCAGCTTTCTATTCAAATTCATGAAACCAATAAGCCATACATTGTAAATACTGTGTAATTTTAATATTAACTATTAAATTTTAACAGAATAAAATCTATATGAAATGCTTTTCTTCCATATTCTTCTCTCAAAATGAGGTATAAAGAATTAAAGTATGCATGTTTGTGGCATATATGAAAAAATATGATAAAAAACATCCTTTAAAATTATTGAACTCCTTAGAATTTTCTGTACTCCTGGATTTTTTTTTACTCAAGTTTATGAGCTCTGAATAATTTTGTTATACCAAACATGGAATGTTTATCACAGCAGAAATTCCCTTGGTGATTTCCATAAATTTTTCAATAGAGTTCCCAGTGACAAGGAAAGGCCAAGGAATTTACAAATATTTTCTAAAAATTAATGGAAAAGTAATCCACTAAAATATTTTTTTCATCAGATCATTTCTGCTTTGGGAGAGGTCAGAATACTGCACATTTGCACTTTGCTTTGTTCTTCTTTTGACTTGTTCTCTCTAGGATAAAGTTGACTCTTGTTAGTTGTGAGACCGAAAGATTCCTCCAAAAACCAAATGCCTGGGTTTAGTCCTCATACCTACCCTTTGTTAATGACTTAAGTATGAAAAATAATGACTATTTAAATTGTATTTGATAAGTGTTAAAATTGTGTAGAAATGGTGCCCTCAAAATTTCACTCTTAACTCTGCATTTATGAATTATTAGTCTTAAATTAGTAAATTAAAAATATAATTGGACTAATTAAAATGAAGAATGTAAAATATTGAAAACTATTGATAAGTTTAGTATTTTAAAGAAAGCTGTAAATTTTGATTCATTATTACATTATGCATAGCAAATTTTCTTTGCTGAATGTAATTTGGTACATTTACTTTTAGGAAAAGGATTCTTTTATTTTGGAAATCTATATAATATTATAATGTGCAAATTATATGAACAGATATATATACACTGTGAGCATTATTTCTAATTATGTACAATTCTAATCTAGGTCACTTTGACACCTTGTTGTGCTGGATTATCAGTTGGAAAGAATGTGAGTAGCATTATTTGTTTCTTAATTTTTCTTCACTAAAAAATATTATGATAAATCTTTAAGAATATTAATTGTATACTGACACTATTATAACTTAATGATAAACCTTCACTGATTTAATAGTAATATTGCACTATTTATTAATCTTGATGAAGGGATTTTCTAATTTAAGTCATAAAAACATTGGAAAACAGATTCCAAATGCTTTTTAAATATTGTTTTAACAGTAATCTGGAAAAGGCAATAGTTTAATTTCTGTTATTGATGAATTACTAGGATGGAATGCCCCACCAGTGGCCGAGAGGTTCTACTCTCGAAGCTGGTAGACGGGAGGTGCTGGGTTCGATCCCAATCGTGCCCGTCGGCCTAATCGTTCGGAGTTTTCGTGGTTTTCTTCGAGCCGTGGATCTTCCATGCATTAATACGGATTAGGTTCCCTTAGAAAGACCCCCACGGAGGGCACTCCCCCCGGGCCTATATCCCTCGTGTAGATAATTGGCCGTCAAAAATCAACCCAACCCAACTAGGATGGAATATAGAATATCTTCTATTAATAATGATGATTTATCAATAAAAGAAGATATGTTGAAAGAGAAGATACTAAAAATACTTCAAACAATCTATGTATACTAAACAAATTTGTTGACATGCTTTGGAATTGGTATAATAGGATGCAGCGAAGTAGGTTAACTTCAAAATACAGAATTTTCGTATATGGACAGGCTTTCTAGAAAAGCTTTATAGACAATAACATAAATAGTTTAGATTGGTGAACAATATGCACTGAGAGCGAAAAATTGCTACTGTATATATGTATATATATTTATTTATTTATATTTGTATACAGTGTTGTGCAATTGACCACCAATGATGCAACCATATTCTGCTGAACTTAAACAAGTAGACAATGTATAAAGGTACAAAATTATAAAAGCCATATTTTGTCCACTCAAAGTAGTCAACTTAGGTGGACAACTTATAAGGATGGTTAACTTAGCAAGTTTTGCTGTACTGAGATAAATTCAAAAGAGATATAATTGCAGTGTCATAGTTCTACCAAGTTTAAATGTTTTTATGTTATTGTTTTAATATATAGTATGTATATCTCTTATTATTTTCTATGCTGTAATTTTATTATATATCAAGGAACTTATAAGTAATGTTATTTTTTGTAAGTGGTAAATTTAACATATATATATTTTTAAGTAACTCTGATCAATTAAGTAGTCACCATTGATTTCTAGGATCTTCCTACATGTAGCTATCAAGTTTTTTATCCCAGCTTTAAAATTTTCTAGGCTATCAAGGATAAAATATTCAACAATTTTTTTTTTTTGACTTTATAAAAATTAGATTTTCTTACAGCCTTCATCCTTTAATTGCTTACTGCGAATCTTCCACAATACCTGCAAATTATTTTCATCAAAACCATTTGTTACAAAATGCAAACCCTATGTCTTATCACTTCACATGCATTTACTTATTAGAACCTTTTATAACTAGTTTCATTATTTATTATTTCTGTTAGAAATACATTTACCTTTGTTGTCAAGCATATCTTAAGTTTCTTCCTTCTTTTATCACCTGACATCCATACTTTTATTTTCAATATTTTATCTACCTTATATGTTCTTATCTACTGACAGCATCTCTTTGTCATACTTCGTACACGTGAGCTCAGCCATAATTCTATTTTAAGGTAGTTCTTGTTGGTGCTACAAGATGGTGTTAGCAGTCTGATGCAGTCGTGTTTTCCTTCTGTGATCTGCACCATTGTTCTGCATTTCCATGTTGTGTTCAAGAAGCTGGAAGGATAATAGATTAGAATTGTGCATAAGTCCTATTCTGGTGAATGTTCGATGCAGTTGTTTCTTTTAGATTTCTTGTAGATTTTCACCTCATGGTGTTCATATGTCTAAATAAGTTTTAAAATATTTTTACAGCAGTTGTTTTAAAGGCTTTCTCTGGTCTGTTTCTAATCATTTTTAAATTAAACTTAAGTTATGTTAGTAATGGAAAATTATGGAACCTTTGCTCCATTGTGTATGACAAATTTTTCTAGCTTTCATTTTTTTTTCGGATCAATGTTCTTCATGATTTATGGATATCAGAGGTTCTTGGAATCATCTCAGAAGACTTAATCTGAATAAACCAAGTCTGTGAATTAAGCATTGTGATTTCTTTTTCATGAAAAGTGTAGAAGGTGTTAAACATTGCAATATTTTTAGAAAGTTAGTTTAATAGTCTACAGTTGAGCATTGGATTTCATATAATCTTTTGGATGGATTGAAATGGTTCTGGTGAAGATATATCATTGTTATAAATCATCAACCATTTTTTTTTTCAGATTATGTTTTAACCATAGAAGTGCTGGTGGATTTTTTTTTTTTTTTTTTTTTTTGTGTGGCTGAGAGGTGTTTACTTCTCCTTACAGCCTAGCTTTGTCAAGTTATTCCATTGTGAAACAAGGAAACATATTTTTATGCCTGCCAAGCTTTGATAATATTTTATGTTATGGTTGATAGCCACAAACTCTGAGTTACAGAAAGTCTATTCATTTGATGAAGTCAGCTGCAATGTAAAAGTATTTAAACGGTATCTTAATTTGAGGTGGAGTTTATCTTTTCATGTCATGATGTTCTAATATTATTTTTCAGATGAATCATATATTTAATATATGTAATCATAAATCCAATATATATTTCAGATAAATATTGCTGTTAATACTAAATATTAAGAGATTATAAATGTGTTTGTATTTTTATTATTCATTGTTATTTTCAATCCACTGCACACATAGTTTTTTTCAGTTGATTACTTTTACTATCCATATATATTTAATCATTGTTTAACATATTCAATTTCATTTTTATTTATTCATGATTACTGAAATCAGCATAAAACATTTTCTCTGCAACATGCATCTCTGCTATTTCTTTTAACCCCAGTCATTAGTAATGATTATCAGACTTGAATGATCTTTGTATGGTTCATCTTTAAGGTCAAAATTACCAGTATGAAATTTGCTGAATCCTCATTGGCATTGAATTTCTGAAAAATTTGCATAAATTTCATTTCTATTTCTATTTCTGATATTATGTTACGATTGCAATTAAACTAAATGAGCATACAATGTTTAATATGAGTTTGACAAGGTTTGCTGTTATTCATATCACCCTTTAAGCGTCCTGCAGATTTTTCCATTCTTGTTTAATGATTCATAAAATAGTAGCTATGAAATGTGTTTGTATAAAAAATTTTATTTGATAAACTTACATATTTAAATATCTTATTCACTTAAAAAAATTAGCTTTAATATCGATTTTGTGTAAAATCAGACTTTGAGTCCAAAAGTTATGTGATGGAAAAACATTATTAGGATGCTTAAAGGGTTATAATAGATAGTTAATTTCTCTAAATTTTTTTCCTAAAGCACTAGGCATATATACTCTATCAGTCAAAATTAAATTAAGCTCTGTAGCACAACAGCAACTTTCATAATCTACCAAAATTCAGCATCTACAAAAGTAACATTACTTATTGGTATCTCCTAATATATCATTATTTTGTTGGATATATTTAAGGTACAATTCATTTTGCTCATACCCAGAATTCTCTTAGATTGGGTTGACCTGTTCCTTCCTCTCAAAATGAAATAGTCTTCATTTTAAATATTTCCAACTGAGAGAAAAAATGTCCAGGCGAGGAATCGAACCCAGAACCTTGGCTTACAGGGCCAATGCTCTACCGTTTAAGCTAACTGGGCTGACAACCAGTATGCATATTTTGCTCAGATAACCTTATTGGTAATAACATCTGGTCTGTTACGTAGGCAGCTCAACAGAATAAACCATAGGTAAAGGAACTCAATGTAAACAAGGGAGTTCCTTTACCTGTGGTTTATTCTGTTGAGCTGTCTACATGACAGACCAGATGTTATTAGCAATAAGGTTATCTGAGCAAAATATGCACACCAGTTGTCGGCCCAGGTAGCTTAAGCGGTAAAGCATTGGCCCTGTAAGCCAAGGTTCTGGGTTCGATTCCTGGCCTAAGCGGGTTTTTTTGCTTAGTTGGAAATATTCCATTTGTATGATAACTTTACCAATCAGTTTGATTGTGTTAAAAATAATAGTTTAGTCTTCATTTCTTGGATTTTTAAGATTTCACTTCAGTCAAACTTTGTAAAATCCTATTTTCAGTAAAATTCATTTGGACAAATTTTTTAAATAAATTATGTACTTTTTCACAGTTTCAGACAGTACTTCAATTTATAAATGTTATTTACAAATTACATTTTTTTTATCATATTAATCCTCTCATGCATGAATTATTTATAAATGGATGAAAAGCATACTTTGCATGTAAATTATGTTTAAAATGAAATATTAAATGTTGAATTTTGAAAAATCTTGCATTTATTACAAAATAATGAAATGACTCTGATATAACATTTTCAAGCATTAAAGAATTATTATTAATGGTTATCAAAAATTTTTTATGATATTGTAAACTTTGGGCATCTTACCACAGTGTAAAATCTAAAGAAACATTTTTGGTCATGTTTTTGTTAAGATCGATAAAAGAAAAACTTTGAAGAAGCCTTTTCTCAAGCAGAACATTAAAACAAATGTCAAAGGCAGATTTCTCAACTGAATATTTGACTGAAAAAACGAGGGGGAGGAGGTGTTCTCTGCTATGTATTGCTTTATTTTACAAGCAATTTCGGACTTTACATTCTGTTTATTTGTGACAGTGAACTAAATATAATGTATGCACAGTTCACAAAATCTTTTTTTTTTTTTTTTTTTAAATTCTCATATACGGTTACCATACATAAGAGTGTTAAGCATCAATACACTTATTTTCTTTTATATATTTATTTATGGGCACATCCAGCCTGCTTTTTTTTTTTTTTATTATCACAACAACATTTTAGAATTTTGCATAAGCATTTTATTGATACCCATTAAATTGCTGGTTGATGTTATTCCTTTTTCTTGTTTCCTTATACTTAATTTAAAAATTGAGGATATTTCTAAGAAAAACACAGAATCATGACTAATTTAATGTTTGAAAAATCTGCATGAAGGCTATAGTTATTATAAAAGATGATACACGACTTTTTTTGTGTGTCTGTGTATGTGTGATTATATTGTATATAAAGCTAAAAGTGCAATTGTCAATTAAATTGTTTTCTAAATTGTTAATATATATACTTACTGGACATACAATAAATAATTTTCACTTCATGTCATTTCAGATTGCCGAAGATTTCATTGATTCTTTCTCAAATTATTTACAAAATAAGCCAATGAGGTGCACAGTTGATTGGAAAAAACGCTATTGAGACATTTTCATGTAATTTTCAAAAGTTCTAAAGATTTTATGGGAATGTGCAATTATAATATTGAAAAATAGTGCTATATTCTTATGTTATCTAAATCATATTTTAAAAATGTTTTTTGTAATAAAAAAAGTTTGTAAGCTGTTCATTAAATGATTTATAAATTTTAAAATTGTTGTTTTCATATAGTTGCTTTACATCTCCATATTGGATCCTCAAATTTTTAACCAACATGCCATTATCCATAGTCAAACCTATGTATTTTCTAGAACTTGGTATATTTTGCAACACTTGCATACAATTAAGCAAAAAATGTTGTAGACTTTTGTTTTGCACAATAACAGTGCATATGATTTTTTTAAATTATGGCACTTACTGAGATTTATTGCCCAATACTCACTATACCACTGTAATATATGTATAACAGTTGGAATTCTTACTGATTTTTGACCAATTACCAATTTGGTTAATCAGCAAAAAAAGAAAAGGAAAACTAGCGAAATAGATTCATCATGAAACACTGATTCTAAAATTGTTTCCTCTTTTTTAAAAAAATTGGTGCTTGGAACTGCCTCACACACTTCCTGTGGCCTTGGTTTATGCTAAAATGAAGTGGTACTGAGCAATGTGTCTCTAAAAACATTCAAATAGCCAAGTTGCAAAAGAGAGAAACATTTTTTGTGCCCCTCCCCCCTCCATCCCGTATCTTTCTGTACTCCACTCTGCCTAACTTCTCTTTAAAAAATTTTAATTTTATTCTCCCAAAATTTCGTATTTTTGGCAGGAATAAAATAGTAGTTGCTTTTTCCCCCACTAGCAACCCTTGGTCTTTTTGTAACAAACTTCATTAATATTAAAATCTTTCTCAGGAACAGTCTGGCAAGGAAGGGTCTCCTTACTGGACATACTCAGAATATTTTGAAAAAATACTAATTAAACTACTTATGTAATGTAATAAAGTATCAGTCAAATTTAGTGGCAGAATTACAGTAGAAAGTCTGTAAAAAGTAAATTGCTTTCTAGTATTTGGTGCGACAAGACGAAAGCATCACATGATTTGGTAAGCAGTACTTTTCCTCGCCAAAAGCAAACAATTTTAATGCACCTGAAAATTGCTTGTTAAGGGTGTATTCGAAAAAATATTTTTCCACCCTCAACAGCTCGAAATTTTCTGAGACATTTTCAGACTCATTTTTAAAAGTAAAAACATGAAACTTGCTGGGGTGATTTCTGAAGACATGTTTAACATGCCGTGTGATTTCATTTTCAGCTCAATTAATTAGAATTTGATTTTTAAACAATTATTTTCTCAGTATGACCATTTTTTTCATTCCCAGATTGCCCGCTTTGAAAAATTCAGTTCAAAACGCCAACTTTGACAGCGTTTTTTACAGTATTTTCTGCATTTATCAAAAAATTAAGAAGCACCACACATTATATAGTTTCTAAATAAGAGAATTTCCAAGTTTGGTGCGTTTGAGAGCAAAAATGAATTTTAAAATTAATCAGAAAATAAGCAGTTTGGATCGAAATACACCCTTAATTGATTTTTAGAATGCATGTAAATACTATTTAATGAATTTAAATTCAAACAATGAGACAGTTTAATAAATACATTTTTTGTATTAAATATTTATGTTGCTTGTTAATTTTATTACTTTAAAAACAATTTCATATATAAAAAAATATTTTCATATATTGAAGCGTATTCCAAAATAAAGGCAAGATGAAGAATGCTGCAGTTATTCATTTCAATATCACAGAAGTCGTTGTTTCCATAGCAACAAAATTGAATCTCCAGTGCTCAATTGGACTTCATTTTGAGATTGAAACAATTTTAAGTAATTTAAATTTTGTTTTAATTCATAAAATTTGAGAATTAACTTTCATTATAAATATGTATATATATATATATATATATATATATATGACAAAATTATAATTAAATCAAACTAAAACTGACAAAATTAAAGCTATTTACATTAGATTTAGTTAAACAAGTTCAATATGAAACATTTTTAACTTAAAGAGTATTTGACATAAAAAAGCATTTTTTGAAATTTTATTCCATCCCCAACCAGTGATAAATCGCCAAATATCAAAATTTTCATTTTTTTTTTTTTTTTTTTTTTTATGGACGCTGTATCAATTTTCCACCGAAATTGTTTTTATAAACATATCTATCCTCATGAATAGAACATTCTATATTTTTTTTTCAGATTTTTCGGAGTCCCACCAGTGGCCGAGAGGTTCTGCTCTCAAAGCTGGTAGACGGGAGGTGCTGGGTTCGATCCCAATCGCGCCCGTCGGCCTAATCGTTCGGAGTTTTCGTGGTTTTCTTCGAGCCGTGGATCTTCCATGCATCAATACGGATTAGGTTCCCTTAGAAAGACCCCCACGGAGGGCACTCCCCCCGGGCCTATATCCCTCGTGTAGATAATTGGCCGTCAAAAATCAACCCAACCCAACCCAGATTTTTCGGAGTATGCTCGTATGGAGATCTTCCTTGTGAGATGTTAAAATATATAAATGCTCTTTCTCCCGCAAGTAATCCTTGGTCTTTTTGTAACAAACTTCATTAATATTAAAATTTTTCTCAGTAACAGTCTGAGATGTTTAAAATATATGAATGGATATACAGTGATGCCGCTGCACTTGAAAAAACCTGGGTCCCCGGGACCCAGGATTTCCAAAAATCTGGGTCCCTTTTTTACAAAAGCGGGTCCCCATCAATAATAATTTATATTTTAAAGGAATAAATGAAACTTGTTTATTTGGAAAAGATAAATGAAATGCATTAATTATTGTTTTAACAATAATTAAATAATGAATTAAAACCAGTATTATTTGCACTCAAATAAGATATTTTTAAAAAATATTAAGAGAAATTTTCTCTACTTTTTTAAAAGTAAAAATGCAAGATACAATTTTAAATATAAAATAATGTTTATTTGAGAGTAGAAGATACCAAGTTCCACTAACAAGTATCACTAATGTTTGCATTCTTTTAAAAAGGGACAAGACGGGTTTATTGAAAAAGATATTTTTGCTGAAAAAATGAATACTTATGTTAAGTAAAGGTGTACTTTTTGTTGAATGAATGGGTGCTTTCATTATACTTCCCATTGAATTATTTGTCAGCATAGATCTGTGTTGGAATCAGACATTTTCCTTGGAAGGGAAATTTACATCTAAATCACTAATAAGCATCAAACCTTAAATGTTCTGAAGGCGGGAGACATTTCAATGCAGTAAGAACGAGGGGGAGGGGATTTTTCATTGGTCCACCTACTGAATATATTATCAAAGCACACTGAAATCATGCGGTATTTTTAAGAATCTCATAAAAAAAAGAATTAAATCCCATTTTATGAATTTTCTAAAAGTTTAGTTTGCACATCTTTTTTGGTGCTTTGATTAAATTCACGTTTTTTCCGTGTTACTTTGACGAAATTCGCGTTTTTCCGCAATCCGTTTGTTGAAATTCGCTATTTTTTCGCGAGCATGTCACGAAAATCGTATTTTTTCCCACGATACTTTGACAAAATTCGGCTTTATTCCTCGATTTTTTGATGAAATTCGCTATTTTTTCGCGATCTTTTGACGAAATACACTATTTTGTCTCAGTCCTTTTACAAAAACAGCGTTTTTACCGCGATATTTTCATGAAATTTGTCCTTTTTTCGCGATCCTTTGACGAAAATCGGCATTTTTACGTTATTTTTTGACGACATTTGCTATTTTTTGAGGATCCTTTGACGAAAAACGCTATTTTTTCGCGAACCTTTGACGAAAATTGGCTTTTTCCGCGATAATTTGATGAAATTTGCGCTTTTTTCGCGATCCTTTGACAAAATTCGGCTTTTTTTCGCGATTTTTTGACGAAATTCGTTATTTTTTCGCTATCTTTTAACGAAATACGCTAATTTGTCGCGGCCCTTTTACGAAAATTGCGTTTTTTCGCAATATTTTGATGAAATTTGCGCTTATTTCAGCGATATTTTCATGAAATTTGCGCTTATTTCCGCGATTTTTTGACGAAATTCGCATTTTTTTCGCAATGCTTTGACGAAATACGCTATTTTTTCGCGGCCCTTTTACGAAAATCGCTGCTTTTGCGCGATATTTTGATGAGATCTGCGCTTTTTTCGCGATTCTTTGACGAAAATCGGCTGTTTTCCGAGATTTTTTGACGAAATTACGCGTCCCACGGGACGCGTAAGAGCTGTTTTTTTGCGTCCCGTCTCCGATTTTTCGCGTCATTTACGCGCTATAGCGCGTCCGCGGCATCCCTGGATATATCTGAGAATTCATATGTAGATAAAAGTTTGCAATTTTTTAAAGACTAAGACAGCTTATTTAGATGCATCATTTGAAATTGATAGATTTCGTTTTCTTCCCATCTTATATAATCATGCAAATTGTGCAGTTTTCATGTACATCAATCCACTCTTTTTTCCAGTGTGGTATGCTTTCATTATTTATTTATTTTTAATATAAACTAGTAAATAGAATAAAGAATAAATAAAAATTAGTTTTAAAGATTTTAAATGTTTTATGATTAGATGGAAGTATGCTTTGCTGGGTAGGGAGGGGGTAGGATTTATTTAGATGATTGGTTATATTTATTGTAAATGGAAGTAACAAATAAGAAAAAAGTTGAATAGTTTTAAAGACTTTAAAATGTACCTGCTGGGAGAAGAGGGTGCAAAGAAAAAATGCAGAAATTTCAAACTGGGGAAATGACAATAAATTTTGATAATTGGTTATTATTCATTGTTAATTCAAAGTGATAAATAATTAACTTTAAAGACTTTAAACTATGTGCTAAGTAGGCAAAGTGGAAGAGGAGCATATAAGTTTTAGAAGAAATATTTAAGTTTTCATGCACATAATTCCACCTTTTCTTTTTCAGCATGTTATGATTTGATTATTTATTTGTTGTTATTTTAAAGTAACGAGGCTATAATTTTTTATGACAGAATTTTAAAGATTTAAAGCCTTGTATGCTGGTAGTTTAAAAGAATAATTTTTGGTATAGAATTTAGATTAAATTTAGCAGAAATCTCTTGAAATGTTGGAAATTCATATACTTTAATATCTATAGCATTCTGTAGAACAGTCTTTGTGCTATTGCACAGAATTTTTCTCACCTTTCAAAAAAATATATATATATATATATATATAATAATAATAATAATAATAATAATAATAATAATAAAGTTTTCAGGAATCAAGATTTCAGGGAAAAAAATATGGTTATTCTGTGATATATCCTGTTGAATCTGTGACAGAATAAAGACATTGCTTGAAACAATAGTTCATGAAATTGAAAATATAAGTTTTTCTTCTATGTAAATTTCCCTGAAACATTTTGTTGAGAATATTGAATAAAAACTACTGTTGTCTTCCTATAAATTCTGTAATAATACTGGTGACAAAGATGTAAAGTAAAAACATTTGCTTTTGGCTGTAATAGGTATATGTTCACAATTTTATAAGATAATAGTTTAAAAGTTGGTCGTAAAGAATAAAGAAATAAAAATATTAGAACTGTGCATTTACAGGCAATTAGATAGATAAATCTATGGAAAAAAATGCAATAGTGCTATTAGTTGGAGAAAGTAAAGTAAAATCATTATTTATTATCTTCTTATTACTTGTTTCTTGAAGCCACAGTTTCCAACAGAATTTAATGAAACTTTACATAAATACTCTGCATTTATCCTTGTACAATAATATAATTCTGATTTGTTTATCACATTTTACAAGCTTTTCTTGAAAAATTCAAATCATCCAGTCCTACTTCATTGACCCCGTGGGCATGTTAATCTTACAAGAGATGAGATAGTTCAAACTTTCTTGTGATATATATATATATATATATATATATATATATTACAACTTTAACTAATAAACTTAACTAATAATATTTCAATTATATGGCTAATGATTTTATAATATTTAAAAACAAAAGGACAATCTTCTTAATTATTATTTGGAAAATTTTCAGGAAAGAAGTTCACCTCTTTTTAAGCTTTAGAAAAATCACGCTTGTCTATACAGTTTTGATTGTCTTTTCTTCAAGCATTGTTTTGCAGTATACAATGAACCAAAAAAAAAAAAAAGTTGGATAACAGCTTTGATTGATTTTATTGTTTAATTATTTTGCTCTATGTTGTTCTTTAAAAGTAAAAGTTTATTTAAAATAATAACTATTTTTAAGATAATTTACACAGTTTTATTTTACTTTAATAAAACTTATATCTAAATTATAAATTTATAAAATGTGGTGATGATATAACATTCAGCACCAAATAAAAACTTGGACACTTACACAATGTGCCAAAAAAACACTTTTAAATTTAAATCAGAATCATCTAATATTCTGTGTGATGTCCTTTTGCTGCTATTACAGCAAGTAGCCTCTTATTCATTGTAAGGGCCAGTTTTTCAGTTAAATATGATGGTACATTTTGCCATATATTGAGAATAGCAGTTTTAAGTTCATTTTTATTCTTAATCTCCTTTTCTAATTGTTTCTCTATATAAGCCCACAAATGATCTATAAGATTTAGATCGGGACATTGGGGGGGGGGGGGGGATTGGGTAGCACTTTTTCACTTTTGTATAATAACTATTCCTTTACAATCTGTACGTTATGCTTAAGATCATTGTCTTGCACCAAAGAATAATTTCCATTTAAATTTAATTTTTAAGCTGTTTCTGGTAAATTTTCTTTTAAAATGTTCAAATACATCATTTTGTTCATTGTACCTTCAACGAACACTAGATTTCCAACACCACTAGCTCCCATTGAACCCCATACCATAATGCATCTGCCACCATGTTTTACAGTTGCTTTTATATTTGCTGATTTTAGTGCTGTTCCTTCCCTTCACCATACAAAACGCCGACCATCAGATCCAAACAAATTAAATTTCGACTGATCTGTAAAAATAACAGACTTCCAGAATTCTTGTGGCTTTCCCAACATGTTGTGTAGCATATTCAAGACTTTCTTTTACATTTCTAAGAGACAAGTATGGTGTTTATTTTGTGATGTATATGCTTTATAGTCTTTGGAATGTAAAAAATTTCTTATAGACTCTGAATGCATGTTCACTATAGATGCCTCTTTCAACTCTCTGGCTATGTTTACTACAGAAATTTTAGGATTCTCCTTCACAAATCTCACAATCCGTCTTACTGTTTGAGACAACGAAATCTTTTTGGGCCTACCACTTCCACTATGTCTATGCAAAAATCTGTACTTTTTGTATGTATTTATTATGTATTGCACTATTGAACATCACTTTTTCACAGGTTCTGCAATATATTGTGTACTTTTCTGCTCCTTTTATAGTTTAACAATTAAGTTTTTCATATCCACAGAAGTTTTTTTCCATTTTTGGGATTTTTAATGTAGCAAAAAGAAATTTCAACATGTTTCAGTCTCATAGCTTTGACTTGGACTCGTGCCAGAAATCAACACTCTCTTAAAAAGTTTGCATAATGGCAATCCAAAGTAAAAGTGAAATAAATGTCCAAGTTTTATTTTGGCCATGAAAAACACACAGTTTATTTTTTAAATTTAATATAGCATTTTTTTTAAGATAAAACTATTTCAATCTTTGAAGAAATTATCTTTTTAAAAAAATATTGTTAGATTACGATATCACAACTGGTTAAAACAATATTAAGTAGCAAAATCGAATCTGTATGATTTTATTCCCCATAAGGATACCCAGTCTTAATCCAAGAGAATGAAGATCAGATAAAAAGCCATAAAAATATATCTATAAAGGCTGGCAACAGTCTCATTGTGGAAAATAAATTCTCATTAAATGTATTGCACATAGTAATATAAAAAGTTTCAGAAACTTTAACCCTTTTGCTAGAAGTGGAGTATAGGGTAAACAAAATCCATGGATTTGAACACTAATGACTAACAGAAATTTTTGCCTTATCTGATCATATATTTTCTGAGATTAAATAAAATAAAAAGTTCTATATAAAAAACTGGTACTCAAAAATTAGAAGATATAAAGGACTCTCATCACAAAGGGGTTAACTTTGTTCATATTTAAAATTTTAAAAAATTAGCTAATACTAAAGCTAAAAAAAATGATAAAATAAGTTTTCCAACACAGAAACTACACAAACGCCAGTATCGCGATAGCCTAATTGCTACTTTTGCCTTCTACCTAGAGCTAAATATTCAAATCTTCACCTGCTTGAAAGCTGCTCAAATTGAGCCAAAAGTGAGTTATCTGGTTTCACCTGACTATAGAGTTTTAGTTTACTTTCTGATATATTGTGCTGTTCTTTAAAAATATGCAGAGTGAAATGTTTCCTTAAAAAAAAAAAAAAACTAAATATTTTGCTGAATTCAATTTTTTGTTTCATCCTATTCAATTTTTTGTTTCATACATTATTTGCAATTTAAAAGAAATAGGGTAAAATCACCTATCACCTATCAAGGCCCATTTAATATTCTTACGACGCTAGACACAAAACGCCCAACATTTGAACTTAACGCCAATCAGAAGTGATAAAATGGTCTTTCGACTGTCACATTATGCCTTTGTTTTGACAATTCAATACACGTCACATCAACAGGAGCTGCTCCTACCGAAGCTTCTTTTTTTTCCTGTTTGAGCTGTGGTTTCTTAGCAAGATTTTTAGTGAGCAAAGTTGGATTTCGTGCTGTGTACGAAATTTTCAAGAAGGATAAATGAAAAAAAGTAAGTTTCAATAACTTATATAAAGTTTAAGGAATATGTAAACATATTAGTGTTATCAAAATATGCTTATTAAACCAGCTATTGGGGTGGGCCATTGCTGATGCTGTTTTTTCATGATTGCAGTAGTGATGGCCCACACTTACTTTTTATATTTTATAGTTATGTGTTGTCATTAATTAAAGTTTTTGAATACATCTATTTATTTAAAGCAATGCATCTGATAACAAATTTATATTAGCATATTCTTCTTATTTATGCCCACTTTATTCTATACTTTTTGTACTCGTGATATTCCTTTGTAAATGACATAATTGACTACTCTTTTAGGCTAGAATCTACACCCTAACTGCCTAACTTTGGTATCGCAACTGGCATCTATAGCTAGTGATGAATATTTAAAATTTATCTTTACCTTTCTAGAGTGCAAGATAGTTCAGTGGTATGACGTTTGCTCAAGAGGGATTCATATCTAGACCAGGTTTTGTATCTACTGAGAGAAAATCTTGAAAAAGAAAAGAAAATTTTTATTTTTCAGTATGTTTAATAAAATTATAAAAATAATTCAAGCACTGTTAACTTTAAATATTATTTTTATACTAATATTATAATGAAGAATTGTTTGTTTGTAAGGATTAATCTATGGAACTACTAACCCACTTCAAAAGTAATGTTGGAAAATGATGGCGATAGTCTGGTGGTGTCTTAAGTTGAGTTCGATCCAATTTGATATGATGACCAATTTCATAAATAACTATCATATAGAGCTGGTGGTTTTAAGCTGCAGTCGGCCAAAAGAAAAAAATAAACACACCATGCATTTTAATTACAAAAGTTTTCCAGTAAACAATTAAAAATACCATTCAACAGACAATTATGTATTCTTTCATCTTACATAAATGAAAGCTTAGGGCTTATCTTCATACTGAAATTGTATCAAATTCTGAAACTTTCAATACAAACACCTAATTTTTGACATTACATTTGGCTTTGTATCATATTTAAATTTTACTTTAGGACATTAAACATGATTACATTCAATCAACTAGTTTAGAAATTAAGACAATTTAAAATTTGGAACTCCTAATATTTAATTCATTTTTAATAATGCAAAAGAAATTGCAATGTGGGTAATTATTTAATCATAATTCCAGAACTACTTTGCAGAATAAGCTATAATTTATATTTCACATATTTGAATCCTTTAGAAATCTGTTTTTGTAAAAAAAAAAAAAAAAAAAGATTCATAGGTTCAGAACATAAGTTTTCTAAAAAAAATTTAATTAATTTTCTAAAACAAAATGAAGAGTAACTTATGAATTTTTTAAATAAAAATCGATTCTTTAAGCCTTCAATTTTGATAATATAAAATTACAACTCATCCCGTCAACTAGTTCTTGAGTTATGCTTAAAATAATACCTGCGTTGTAATCTGTTTTGGAACAATTACAAATGAATTTAACATTAGAAGTTCCTAAACCTTCATAATTCTTAAGTTATTTGACCAAATGATTTCCCATTTCAAAAGGTTAACTTTACAGAAAAAGTATATTAAAAGTATATTAAGCTTTTTATACTGAAATTATATGTGATTTTGACACCTTATATGTCAAAATCACATATAATTTCAGTATAAAAATGACTATTAAGCTTATTTTATTGTAAACATAAATTGTAAAAATTCATAATTTCCAGTCGAATGGCTATTTCTGCTTTTCTCTGAGTAAATGTTTGTTTTTGGCAACTGTATTTCTTATCTCCTTACTTCACTAGATTTAAAATATCTGTTACAAGATGGAAAGGTATAACGGTTGACTTTTTTAAAAATTTGTTCTGAGTAAGTTTTTTTCCAAAAAAAAATACAGGAAGTTGATATACAGAATTAAGTTTTCCAATACAAAATTAATCTGATGCTCATTTAATTAAAAGGATTCAGTTAGTGCTACAACTGATTTCAAAATGAAGATTTTTTTTTTTTTTTTCTGTATAACTCCAAAGCACATCATCTGAGAGAATATTGTGTTAGCTGGAATGCCATCCAGATAGCTCAATTGGAAGAGTATTGGTAATTAAAGCCAAAAGTAATGGACTCAATTCTCAGACTGGACACATTTTTTCTCTAATGGAAAAATGACTATATCATCTAAAATTTAATCTCTTTAGCTCATATGCTTCTTCCACTAACTGCCATAATCTATACTAATAAAAGAACAAATCGCTCTCTGTGTGTATGTGTGTCTGTCTGTCTGTGATGGCTAGCAAAATCTACGGCACGTACAAGGCTCAAAATTTTTATGAGAATAGCCCAAAGTCTCTCCTGATGTACCTCATTTTTAGAATTTTAAAGTTTTAATTTTTAGTTGAGAAATTAATTAAAAAACCCAAATTAAAAGAATGGAAAAGTATTCATAATTCAACAAAAGCATAAATTTTTATGAAACTGCAGAATAAATTCACTCAGGTGTTCACAGCCAATGAGATGCGTTCTTCGAGCGGTACTCAAAATTATTTCAAAGCAACACGTGACTAAAGAGACTAGGTAATTTTGCAGCTCTATAGAATTTTTTTTTAATTTTGCATTTATTAATTTGAAATTAACACATTTATGCATATTTTTTAACGCTGAATTCAAATATGTAATTTTCTTTGTAATCCGGCTGCAATTAATGAATATATATTAATTAACAGTTTTAAACTATCGTGTGATTTTATCTGAAATCATTTTAGTCTGTGAAATCGATTTTTTAAAGGAAAAATAAAGCAATCACTTTTTCATGCGAGACATGTTTTGTATTTGTTATACAGTAGACTCCCTTAAATCCGCGACCCTAAAATCCGCGAATGCCTAAAATCCGCATATTTTTCAGATGTAAACAATGAAATTTACAGTTAAGTTGCAGGAACAAAATCCAAGATGGCGCTGAAATCGGAGACTACCGCAATGTGTTTTTTACTAAATTTTTTGTTAATCATTCTCTTTTGGCTATTACAGCTGATTTATTACTAAATAAATTTACATTACTTTTGATTTGATATAAATTAGCATATCTATATAAAAAATCCAGGGTTTGCAATGGAAAAATCCACGAACCGGAACGCTATTTTAAAATAATTGTTCGCAAAATTTTATTTTTTAATTATAGACAAATTTATTTCTAAGTATACAAAGCAGTATAAGAAAAGCATTCAAGACTCTAAATAACAATGAAAAAAGTTACAGAGAGTGCAATAAGCTACGTATCGATCTTACGATCGCTTGACCATTAGATGGCAGCATATGATGTTGGAATCGAATTGAATCGATTTCATCAGTAATTGATATTTTTCTAAATTTTTATTTTACATAATTATTTTAATAATTACTTACTTTTAAACTAATAAATTATTTTAATATTTTACTTATTTTAATGTTTGCCTTTATTGTAAGTATTTATTACAATTTCCCTTGCTTAATTGCCAATCAAATTAATGTTTCAAAAATGTAAACAAATCAATGACCAGAAATCCGCAAAATTCTAAAATCCGCACAACCTCTGGTCCCAAGCTGTGTGGATTTGAGGGAGTCTACTGTATTTGCGGAGACAGGGAGAGGAGGGGGAGAAGTACTTTCGATTAAATATAGTAATTAGATCACATGAAAAAGGTTTGTTAAGAACAGAGTGCGGCAACTGATATCGCTACCCCCTCGGGTAATGTATCTATGTAAAATTTGAATAACAGAGTTTCATTTGGGTTTTGGCATGGTTTGTTTAGAAGATAGCTCACCACATGGTAACGGAAATTGGATCTAACAGAGTTTGCTGCGCATGGGCGGCAGATTAAATAGTACAAATTTAAGGTTCATTTAAGAATATTATCATGGGCCGAGGCAATGCCGGGCAGGTCAGCTAGTGTATAATAAAAACTTTATATCTTTTATGCTTTTAACCCTTTATAGTTCTTTGGGATTTTAACTTCTCATTATAAGTTAATTTTCTCATTATTAGTTTCTAAACGGTTAATGCGTTTTATTGGCTTTTTTTGTGTACGTTAATGTATCGCAGAAATCCTACTCATTTCTTATGGCTAGTTACTGGTATAGTCAATATTTTTTGTGCAGTGTTGGAGCATGGACAATACCATTTTTTTTGTTTTTGGAATAAATTGTTGTTCTCCATTTAAAGTGCGGCAATTTATATGATGCACATCCTACTTTTATTAAATCATATCACTACAAGAATGAAAAGAAAACTTTCTTCTGTTCTCGTATTTGTTCATAGGATAGTCTTTTTGTAACTGATTTAAAAAAGATTTTTGAAACGCGTTTTATTATCTTTTTCTTTATTGTATATTTAAGACGTATTTTTTTGCAGTATTATAAGACAAAATTTTAGAAGCCCTTATTTTTTTATGTTCAAAATATCTCTAATAAGACAAACTTTAAAATAACATGAGCGTTAAAGTTTAAGACACCTTTTTTAAATCTTTTTCATCTTGAATTCGACTGAATATCGTATGTAAATAGTTATTTTGTTCAATGGTCTACACTATATCAATTACATTTGTTAACAAAAAAGTTTAATTGGCTATCGTATTAAAATATCAAACATTGCCAATGATAAATAATTCAAGGCCAGTCAATCGGACAACATGCAGGTATATTTCTTAAATTAAAATGAAAGCTGTTATCATACAAATATACCTATGATGTCAACAATATTTTCAAGATTATGATGTTTTACAACAGTGTATGAAAATACCCAATTTTCCAGTATTTGCACAGGTTTGAGCAACCGATATATTTGGATATATACCCGGGTATATATCCAAAAGATAAATACTTACACACCGGATAAATACCACCACCCCTGCTATCCTTCCCACATCACTGATAATAACATTATTTCTATCCCCCTTTTTTTTAGGTTGACAATGGTATCCTTCCTTTTTATGCCGATACTTCAAAATCACGCATCGAGCACTAGAAGGCATTACAAAAGCCAGTGGAAGTGTCAGTGAAAAAGACATTCGTAAATGGCCCAGGACATCACTGAAATGCTGAAATAAGAAAACGTTTTCGAAGCTTTACTGGATCCAAATAGAGCAGGGGCAGATCCAGAGACTCGTTTGGGGGGGTGCGATATTGAATGATATACAAGGTGGCCATAATTAAACTGACTGTACTCAGAGTGTTCTGTAGCGTGATCTAACTGAGGGAATGATTCCAAATTTTGTAAGAAAATTAAACAAAACGGGGGATGAAGGATTCCGTGAAACAAAATTTAGTTCCAAAAGTCATCGCTAGGGGAATATGTGGTGCTGTGATATAGCAAAGGGAGTTTTAATAAAAGAAGAATCATTATTAAAATCATTAAATGTGCAAAATAAAAGGTAATTTTATTTCAGTATTGATTCTGCATTTTTAAAAAATCTCTTTTCTATTACACAGTGCCACGCAATCCCCTAGCAGTGACTTTTTGAACTAATTTTTTTTTCCCGAAATCCTTCGTCTCTCGTCTTGTTTAATCTTCTTACAAAATTTGGCGTCATTCTCTCAATTAGATCACGCTACAGAGCTCTCTGAGTACTGTCAGTTTAATTATGGCCACCTTGTATAATCAACCCAGTCATAGTTTTTATTGGTTAAGGGTGTGTTTCAATCCAAACGGCTTATTTTCTGATTCATTTTTGCTCTCAAATGCATCAAACTGGGAAATTCTCTTATTTAGAAACTACATAATGTGCCGTGCTTCTCGATTTTTTGATAAATCTCAAATTCTAATTAATTGAGCAAAAAAGGAAATCACACAGCCTCTTATACATCTCTTCAAAAATCACCTCAGCAGGTTTCATGTTTTTACTCTTAAAAATGAGTCTGAAAATGTCTCAGATAATTTCGAGTTGTTGAAGGTGGAAAAATATTTTTTCGAGTACACACTTAAACATTCCTTGCAGTTAGTTATTATATGAATGTGAAATAATTAATACTAATGTTTGGAAATTTTTCCAGAGAGAAACATTCGCCTTGTATACAATATTTCAAATGAAAATCAAATTTCAAATTATTTTTGCTTAAAAGGCGCAAAGGCCAACCTAGTGAAAAAGATTCCATGCCGGGAATCGAACCCGGGCCATCAGTATAGCGCACTGACGTTCTACCGACTAAACCACATGGAACGATACCCAGCCTGGAATTTCTCACTATTACAGGTTGGCAAGGCTACAAACGCAGCACAAGATTGAATATTTTCCATGAGCCACCGACATGGGGCAAACACAGACAGACCCTTAACTAAATCCAGCATCGATTGAATCTATATTAATGTTTGGAAATTTTTCCAGAGAGAAACATTCGCCTTGTATACAATATTTCAAATGAAAATCAAATTTCAAATTATTTTTGCTTAAAAGGCTTTTTCACTAGGTTGGCCTTTGCGCCTTTTAAGCAAAAATAATTTGAAATTTGATTTTCATTTGAAATATTGTATACAAAGCGAATGTTTCTCTCTGGAAAAATTTCCAAACATTAATATAGATTCAATCGATGCTGGATTTAGTTAAGGGTCTGTGTTTGCCCCATGTCGGTGGCTCACGGAAAATATTCCATCTTGTGCTGCGTTTGTAGCCTTGCCAACCTGTAATAGTGAGAAATTCCAGGCTGGGTATCGTTCCATGTGGTTTAGTCGGTAGAACGTCAGTGCGCTATACTGATGGCCCGGGTTCGATTCCCGGCATGGAATCTTTTTCACTAGGTTGGCCTTTGCGCCTTTTAAGCAAAAATAATTTGAAATTTGATTTTCATTTGAAATAATTAATACTATTTAAAATTACTATAGGCTCTCAATTATCAGACGTTCGATTAACCGACACACTTGGTTAACCAACCCTCTTATTATATAAGCCTCCTCTCCTCAAAATATGGCTTATTGTTACTTATTGTGTCAAAAAAATAAAAATATTACCATAGAATCTATTTATTAAATGTCTTATTTTTATTCTTTTCATTTTTACTCTTTTAATCTGGTAATTATTTATCTTATCGGTTTATTCAAAAAAGGGGCTGAATAAAAACTCAAGGGGGCTTAACATCCTTTAAAAGTCAAAATGTGTCACCTAAGCGGTGCATATACTTCTTCATAATCTACTCATTATTAGTTCATCAAGGTTAACATTTGTTACTGACAAGGAGAGGGCCAACCTTGTTCATCACAGATTTTGATTATTTTAATATATGTTGTAGGGTAGAGACCCCTTAGTCTCAGGTTCAACGGATTTTATCCAACGCTCCTTAGTTCTTGAGAAACCGGGGGGTCTAATAGTAGTACACAACTTAAATAATTACTTTGTAATGAAAAGGATAGGTTGGTCGTAGCTCAGTTGGTACAGCGTTTGCTTGCTGATCTGCAGGCCCAGGTTCGGAACCCGAGCGTGCAGCATTTGTTTTTCTCATTTATTTGTTTTATAAATATACTTGTAATTATAATTTAATAATTTAAATTAAAAATTTTAATTTCATACATTAATTATAATGTTAACAAACTTAAATTTATCATTTTTTATTTTTAAACTATTATTTCTCTTCCTTTAAAGAGGTTTAAAAAGAAATTGGATCTATTATTGAATGATAAAAATTCCAAAATCGTGACAAAATCTGTTGTGGTGCCATCTAGTTATGATAAAATAAAAGAATATTCAAATAAAATAAAAATAAAAGCAGAAATAAGATAAAGGGGAAAGCAAAATAATTGAAAAAGCAAGCATACGTATTACAAATTTAAAAATGTTTAATATGCAAAAAATTGGTTGTAATTTAATTCTGATGCTAATTTTTAATATAATTATGCTTGTTATTTTAAAAACAGAATAATAGTATTATCGCATTGACTTCCTTTGTTAAAGCAATGCGTAAATGATGTTTCTTTAAAATCACGAATTGTCACATTTGCTCAATATCATTGCATCGATAAAGAATATATGAAATACATTTTAAAAGTGATTTAAAAAAAAATTAACAGTTTTAAGATGTTTTATACAATTATTTAGTTAAAAGTAAAAAATTAAATAGGTTAAAATTATAATTGGTATACAATATTATAAATTTTAATTGCCAAGTATAGCGATAGTTTGGCTTGAAAAAGAACAGCTTCTTTAGTTTAAAAAGCTGTTAACATAAAATTTGTCATTTTTGGACTTACGATAGTTTGGTTCTCAGGTACAGAAATTAATGATTGTAAAACCAATTTACCAAAATAGAAATCGATTGACATGTTTATATTAGATGATTACTTAAAGCAATGAAGTCTAATTAAATTCCTTTAAATGTGACATTCATTACATTTAAGTGGATTATATTTAAGCTATAAATTCTAATCAACCTTCCTCGAATTTGACAATTATTAGATTCAGGATTCTATTTAAGTTATAATTAATGTCAAAATAAGTATTTGATGATTACATTTAAGTCATAAATTATAATTAATATTATAACAAATATTACAGTTAAGTCATAAATCCTAATTAACTTTTCTCTAGCTGACATTTCTTATTAAATCATAAATATCAATTAACATCAAATTTAGAATTGACTGCTGGTGGTGCAATCAGGGCTGAGTCAAGTCTGTTGTAGTCACAAAGCTACACTTATTAAAGCTGCTCCAATAAATTAAAGAACATGCCTATTTTGACTTGTTCGCCCTCTGCTGGGTAAAACAGAAGTTGGAGTATAAAACAAGGTCTCCCAAATGGAACAGATAGATTTTTGGTAGCATTTGAGGTGTTCTACCAATCTTAGGAAAATATAAGCCTTAAAAGTAATATGGTTCTTAGGGCCTCAATCGAACTCCCAATCTATAGCTGTATCTTAGAACTGGGCTGTGAATAAAAGAAGTTCATTTAATTAGAGAGGTTTTGAGTCAAGTTATTTAGCTAACCTACTCACCAGGTCAATTTATGGCAGGGACTCCAGTTCTTCGCATATTTATATTCTCAGTCTCATCTCTGGAAATTGGATGTAGTTATTTAGAACATAAAAATTATAACAAATTACTTGGTAGATTTGCAGATTTATTTCTTCAAAATAAATCTATATTTGAATTTGTTTTTAGAACATTTATCTTTTCCAGACATGCTACACTCTATATTGGTAGCTATTTTTAAATAGCAATTTCATATGCTTTTTTTACATGACATCATCTCTCAGTTTGTATGATATATCTTTTAAAACAGACTGTAAACTCTATGGTTAATCTCTAAAGACACAGGCGGCATATTGAGTTTGCCACACCTACCCTCTTCTCAAAAGTACCCTCTTCTTAAAGTCCCTCTAAAGTTCAACTAATGTTTATTTTAAAATTCGCATATTTTTCTACTCTGTTTCAATATTTTTATACTCAAGTCACCACTGGTGTACGTAATATACCACCCATATATTTGTGTAATATACTCGATTTTCTTTTTTAATTAAACTTTTTTTCACAAATATGATGTCTATTACTTTTATGCTATTTACTAGACATTAAACACTATTCTTCTGTACCATCAAAAGTTGATATTTAGGTTTTGAAAGGCATTGGCTGGCACATGTGGAATACGCTACCCATATATTTATGATTCTACAAATTATCCATGTTATATTAATTCTAATTAACCACTTCACCGGCTGCCCCGAGATAACTCGGGGGTAAAAGCATTGTTTTCCCATACCTGTCGCCGGTGAAGTGGTTAAATTAGTTTTTTTTTTAATTTCATGTTTATAATTTTTATACTATTACTGGACATTGTATGAAACAAGAATATCATTAAAAGTTGTTATTTAGACTTTAAAAACCGGTGGCACATAGAGTATGTCTCTCGGTGTCTTCGTGTTACTACAAACCACCAGAGTTTTTAAAGGTTAATGACTACTATGTACTGTCTAATGTTGTGACATGTCTGTCTGCAGTTCCTTTTCCTTATTTAGCTTTTTATGCAAATTGATATTTTGTATGAAAAAATATATCATAATAATATGCAGTAGACCCCCTCAAATCCGCACAGTTTGAGACCAGAGGTTGTGTGGATTTTAGAATTTTGAAGATTTCCAGTTTGGATTGGATTTCTGGTTTACATTTTTTAAAATAGTAATTTAAATGTAAAATTTTCAATCAAAATTAAAATGATTGTGTCCCATGTAGTAAAATATTAAAATAATTAAGTAAAGTAATAAACTAAAATGATAAAAAGTAAGATAATTTTTTAAATGATTTAATTATTAAAAGTAAATATCAAGTAAATAATTAATGCATAATTAATTATGCATAATAAAGATGAGATAGATTTTCCTTGAATTATTCAATTGAAATTTTCCTCAGCCCTATTATTAATTCACATAAAAATCATAAAGTAAGGAAGTTTTATTTCAGGTTTAGCCAGTCTCAATAACCAAAAAAGCTTGATTAATATGAAAATATATTTGGTAAAAAGATTGTGATTACCAGTGATATCAGCAGTATCTTGATTTTTTTTTTTCAAAAATTAATTTATACTTTCTTCATGAAAAACCACGAATTCAGTCATATTATCGAGAATTGCATATTAAAATATGTAAGGTATGATATAAAACTAAAAAATTCTGAAATTTTGCCCCTACATCTGAACTGAAAATTTCATTGTTTACATCTGCAATGATGTGCGAATTTCAGGCGTTTACGGATTTGAGAGCGTCTACTGTATATATATAATGAACTTTCCTTTAATTTATACAGAATTAACCCTGCATAAATTAATAGAAGATTTGTTCTGTTAATTGGAGAGATCTACAAAAAAAAAAAAAAAAAAAGGCTAAGAGCATATAATTAAATTTTTACTTTGTGAAAAGAATCTTATTTTTGTCTTGATAAAAAATGCAGTTTAAATAGAAAAAGGAAAACATTTTATTTACCAACGTTTAGTGAAATATACTGCTTTATTCACTAAAAGTATATCATATAGATTTTGACAAATATTTTTTTGACAGAACATTGATTTCAGACCTGTGAAGTTATAATATAATTAATATACACACAGACACATACATTTGTTATCCAATTTATATTTAGTTTCAAAACAGTAAAAAAGCTTAATTTACAAATCTGGTCCTTATTATAAGTTTATAAAGTTGTTCAACTAAAAAAGTATTTGTATTACTTATGATGTGTTATAACTATATTGTCAAAGTATTTAATAGAACTGGAACTCCTGCTGAAAAATGTCGATTTTGGGCTTGGGTGAAGTGTTTTATATTATGTTCTATAATATCTGCTCCTGCTTCTTCTTCTTCTGCTTTCATCCTTATTGGGACTGATAAATTTATTACCTAAAAGACGTAATTTCTTTGTTACAAATTTATGTTAAGCATTCCTTCATTTAAAATTGATCAAGTTTTATTTTCATATAGTATGAAATAATGTGCAATGGAAATTGCTAAATTTATGATATTGTTATTCTCATTTAAAAATATTCAAAGACTACTAATAATGAGCTCGAAGCCGCTGTGGTCGTCCGGTAGCTTCAGTGCCCCGAACCCAACCCATCCTGCCAAAGCGATATAAGTAAGCGTACAAACTTAATGCTGGAATCGGGTGTAAATTAATACAGTTGCAACATCTTGTGGACAGGGTGATAATCCACATACTCGGGCTTTTAGTGTGGTGTCATATATGACAGGATATCTACCATCTGCGCATATTTTCTAAATCTTTAGTCACTCATGGAACTGAATTTTGTTTACTACATTTATTGCAAAATAATGGCGTAGCGAGAGGGGCGTCCAGATGCACTTGACACCACGAAGTTTTCTTCGCCTTGTCAGAGATATTTCAGCTATTAATCAAGGTGAAAAAAACTTTACAATTTTAGTGGAGTGAAGTAAGAAAACAGTTAGGCATCTTCCTGTAGTTTAACCCCGTCTGCTACGTGGTGTGCGACCTTGATTGATGTGACCTCACCTTTAATCTTGCGGTTACCTCTCCCATTTAAGATAGGACAGTTACTTATATCGCTTTGCATCCCGCTTTTCGATGTCTTTAATTTAATCAATTTCCATTTTAAATTTGTCCGGTTTCAGTTTTTCACTTTCTCATTTTTTTTTTCCTTTTCCGTCCCTTTGTCAAGTGTTATTGTTATTTACGTGAAAGGAAAAGAATATTTGGGTTATCTATATAAAAGAAAAACGAGTTGAAGGAATGAATGCCATTGTTTTACATCAGCGTGATCGTGCCTGTAACCTGTTTAAAATTTCCTGACCTAAGAAAAAAATGTCCATTTGTATTTTAATTATGCATAAAATACTATTTGTTATTATTATTGAATCAATTTTTTGAAAGAAACTTTGTTCTATTTTAATATCAGAAAATGATTAGTAAATGTTATGGTGAAATAGACAGATTTTTTTTCAGACTTCAAAATATTTTTGAAAAATAAAGGGGGGGGGGGGTGTTGTAGGTTCTACCAAGCTCTACATATATATTTGAAGCCTAATATATAATGGATTTTAAAAAAATAATAAACATTATATAGCTTTTTATTTATTTGCATCTTTAGACCACTTTTATTTTAAATTAATTATATTTATCACACCAGTACTGAAAACACATATATAAATTAGGCCGAATATTTAAATATACTTTAGTTTCACCTTTATTAAAAAAAAAAATCTAGGTTTGCTTATAATTGTTCTTAATCTCAAATCTGCAATAAACTTAAAGAATATATGCATATATAATAAGTATATTAATTTAGCTTTGTACTTAAATGTCTCCTACCTTCCTTTTTAAATTAATTTATAAATTCACCACGATTTAATTATTTTCGTGACAGTAAAAATATTCTAAGGAAAGTCTCTCAAATTTTATTTTCCCTTAATTTTATTTATTAATATTTTAAATACTTACAGAGATCATCAATGAGTTTAATTACTTATTTAAAAAAAAAAGAAAGAAGAAAAAAAAAAAAACTAAATATGCTAATGAAAAATTATTGTTGTATCTTTATCAATTCACTGAAAATCTTGATTCTTTGTGAAAAATATAATTAGAATCAATTAAATCATTAAACGTAAAAACAAATAATAAAATGTTTTTTAAATTATTATTATTATTATTATTATTATTATTATTGTGAAACGGATCTAAAATATGTTTTCTCCGCTCAACAACGCAAAATTTTGGAACACAAACACAAGGGCTGATTAAAAAACCCTTCCAACTGGGCCGTGGCACTGAACCTCTTTGATTTTAGGGGGTGCCAAACTTGGTGAACGAATTTTACAGAGATAATATTTAAAATCTAATTCGATCTTGTACAAATTATACTGCATATTTTTTGCTATTGGAGTAGGGAAAGATTAAACACAAGTAATATATTTATCTAAATATGTATTTATATATCCATATCTCTATTTTAAGACATAGAACACGTTTAATTTTTGTGACAGCATAGGAAGGGGCATTGAATGAATACCAGGCCTTCATCCTCTCCTCTTTTGTTTCACCAGGCCCTGTACATACACAGACTAATTTTAAAACATAAAAGCATGAAATTAGCAGATATGACAATTGAAGTGATTAGGAATTGAAAAGCGCCTTTATGTATTTTTATTTTTGAAGTATATAAGCGTATTATCTTGAGTTATAAGCAAATGTTATCTTTTGACGACCTTTATCGGGAGTCACTTTCATAATTTCGGTTCAAAATGCCTACTTTGACCGCATTTTCTGAAGAATCCTTTACCTTTATCGAAAAATGGTATATGCTATTCGAGTTTGCAGTTTCTGAATAACAACATCAACCAATTTTCTGTGTTTTCGAATAAAAATTATTCCAGGAATGTGTCAGAAAATAGGGAGTTTTAATTTGAGAACAGCTTTAATATTATACAGAAAAAAATGTGAACTGTCTTGGCTTTTTGCCGAAACTTTTGGTTTGTTTAAAAGACCGAAATAAAAGCTTTTATTTCAGAAATTTTTCCATGTTTAAACTTTAAACCTTTCCATGTAAAATGAAAGTATTTTTTTCGGTCTGAATTAAATTTGTAAGTAAATTAGTTGACATTTTTTGCAAGAAAAAAAGAATACACAGATTTCCGAGTCAAAGAACTTTTAAAGAATCTGTAAAAGAGCTTTAAATAAGAAAATAGTATTTTGTAATTAACAGGGCTCGGTGATATATATATATATATATATATATATATATATATATATATCAGTTAGTATATATATTTATATGGGTATATTTAGAAATCGAATAGCTTATCCTTGAGATATACCATGATATATATCTGATATTTCTTTCAAAATGTCAAGACGTTTGATACTTTCGATATTTTATATTTTATTTCAAAATTTTATATTTTCAGTGAAAACAAGTGTAAATGAATTTTTCGACTGTTATTAGCGGTGTCGTTCTGTAGATATAGAACTTTTGCCCCCCCCCCCCCCCCACTCCCACCCCACCCTTTCTCTAAAAAGAAACTTTACGTTTGAAGCTGAATTTTTAGATGACAATAATTACGTCAGACAATATTTCTTACGACACTCATTGAAAGATAAACCATCTAATTTAGATAAGTTATTTACATCTTCATTTAAAATGATCTTTTCTAATTTTGGTTTACCTTAATTTAAAATGCACAACACATTATGAGATTGAAAAAGCAACAAAATTACAATTATGTTCATTATTTTTTTTAATTAAAACAAATTATTTTGTATTTCAAATTGTGTTTTATACAACAAAATTTTCTTAATACTAAATCTTACAGCTTTTTTTTTTTTTTTTTTTTTTTTTTTTTTTTTTTTTTTTTTTTAACAAATTGGGTCTGTTTTCAATTAGCTGATCTACTATTTTGTTACTTAAGAGAAGCAAAAAAGAAAAAAACACACATTTAGAATAATATTTTATTAAGTTATCATGCTAACTGCAATATATTTTAATTTCTTATTTATATTAAGTCTGAAAATATTTATAATTATCAATAAGTTGACTATTTTGAAAATATCTGATAAATATAAAAAGCATTGGATATTTTTGATATGTTGGATATGTTTGAAGAAATCATGATATTTACGACCACTGGTAATTGAAAAACTATGCCCTCTTTCTATTTTTTAATATTAAACAAGTGCCCAAACCCTCCAAACAGAGCAAAAATTCTTTCCGAACCCTACCCACTGCGATCTCGACCACAAGGTAGCAGTCGGAAAAAAAGCAACCCACTCCGACCGGCGAAATTTCGACTCTACTACACCAGAATAGCAAATAATCGCCAAGGCGGCTCTTCCCGACCGGTTTCAGCATTCCTACGACACCAGAATAGATCCCCCTGGCTTCCGCTAGAAAGTCTCGGCAAAAGGACGTGGCATGGTCACGCGGAGCGCGACGCTCCGCGAATTCTGAGCCGATAAAACTAGATATGTGAAAATACTGAGAAAAACTAGATACGTGAAAATAGTTGGTTAAAATTGTAATATATATTTATTTGCTTTCTGCAAAAAATAATTATGAATAAATTATCCATGAAAGGATAACTGGAAAACTATTCCTTTATTGGTATTGAAAAAAATCAATAATAGCAATTCTACAGAATAATATGTGAATCATCCTGAAATATATGAGGAGAGGGAAGGGAGTACACGTTTATCCAAAAATATCTTTATGACTACTGCATGGAAAATGAAGGTAGTCCTATATAATCAAACTGACCACTGATGTTTAAGATGGCACACAACTGTTAAATATTTAAAAAGTTTGATTTTTTCAATAACAAAAATGTATATATACACTATATGGCTATTAATCACCGGACACTTTCAATTTTAGACATTTTGTCAAATATTTAAAGACATATTTGTCGGATTTTTCTGGAACTTCAGGATTATGAAGAATATGTTCGACTTCATATTTATCAATGTCGATTTGATCAGAAGGACATTAGGGAGCCAACAAAAAATCAAAGAAAAATAAACAATGTTTGGGATCACCCTGTAAAATAAAATGCACGAAATGATCTATCGCTATAGCTTACGAATATATGGATATTGTACAATATATGTGTTCATTTGAGGAAGAATAGAACGTATATTCATGGAGATATATCGATTTCTTTTTTTTTTTTTAAGTTCAAAAAATTCTTGCATGTTTTCGTTTTTATGCAGTTACGAAATAAAAATTCGTTTTCGTCATGCAGGGCTTTTTTTTACCAAATTTTAACGCTAGCTTCAGAAAATTTGACAAACTGTAGTAGAAATAATATGGTGTAATTGCAATGTAAATATACTAAATATTTGATGAAATATGGGTAGTTGTATAAAATATTTTTATCTGCGCATGCGCGCACGATAAAAAAAATATTTTTTTCATTATTAGATAGTGAATTCTATGGAGCAACTCATAATAAAAAAGCCAGTCAAATATCGTGAAAATTCAGAAATATATCGGCGGTAGACTGAGCTGATTTCTTGTTATTTTCTAAAATCAGCTAAATGATAAGGGGTTTTCCATAAACTGTCGTTTTTAATTTTTACTTTTTTAAAATTTTAATTTTCTATTGATGCTTTAGTTCTTCTTGGTAACCCCCATAACGAGCCTATTCCAAGAAAAAAGGAAGTATCAAAATCTAAGCATTTCTTCTAAATCTACTCGTTGACATTCATTATGTACATTATGTAAACTCCTTTCCTGAAAGCCAGATAATAAAAAATGACAGTTTGTGGAAAATCTCTTATCATTCAGCAGCTTTTAGAGAGCAACTAAAAATTCGCTCACTATATTGCTAATATCTTTCTGAATTTTCATGATATATGTTTGGCTTTTTTTTTTATAACCCAGATAGCATGAACAATTGCAGCAAGATTAATTTTTTCTTGATATTTTCTTGTCACGACAAATTTGAAGTAATAATATTGCTGCAAGGACACTACTAGGTAGACGGAATATAATCAATCGCTTTCTTGCAACGCAACTTTGCTCTAAACCTGATACAACGCTGTCATAAAATAACGAAGTAAGCGAAAAATTCCTTTTGTTGGGAGGAGAACAGATATAAACGCGCATGCGCTGAAATTTGACAAAGACAAAATTACAACACTTCTTTATTGAATCTTATGAAGCAGCGCCATTGGATTAGCGTTCAAGTAAAGAACCCAGATATAAAGGTATTTATTATTTTAATTATTCAAATGTGATTCAGATATTTTTTGTATTTTCTCTGTACAAACTACAACTTCTTCGTACAGAAATTCTAATAAATTAAAAAGTTATGTTTATTTACTGAGGAATGCTTACATTTTTTTTTTTTTAAATAGTTTGGTTTTGGTCCATGTTAAGGCATTATTGAAAATTTTAATTTTTAAATGAATTTTTCTCAACTTTAAGGGGAATTTCTAAGATATCGTTGCCCCACCAGTGGCTGAGAGGTTTTGCTCTCGAAGCTGGTAGACGGGAGGTGCTGGGTTCGAACCCAATCGCGCCCGTCGGCCTAATCGTTCGGAGTTTTCGTGGTTTTCTTCGAACCGTGGATTTCCATGCGTTAATACGGATTAGGTTCCCTTAGAAAGACCTCCACGGAAGGCACTCCCCCTAGGGCCTATATCCCTCGTGTAGATAATTGGCCGTCAACAATCAACCCAACCCAACCCAACTCTAAGATATCGTTTTAATTAATATTTGCTTTTTTTCTTGCTCACGCGGATCGAGCAGTGTTGAATTCAGATATTTTTCTCCGGAAGCAATTTCTGCGGCTCTGGAGGTGGGGGGGGGGGGGGGGCATTTTAGAGATTCGGTGTGGAAATTGCTTATTAAAAAGCATAAAATCTCAAACCTTCCTTGGGAAATGCGCCTCCTCTTGAATTCAGCAGTGCGTTCGAATGTATTTTTAAATTTAAATTATCTTTTCATGGCCATTAAACCCTTTTCTATATATAAATATTAAGTATTTTAAACAGTTCCTTAGTGTGCTATTCTCCATGCTTCTTATCATGGACTTCTATTGTATCGCTATTTTCTAATTTTTATTAAAGTTATTAACAGTATTTCCTTCCGGCGTCAGTTTTATTTAATTCTTTAAAAATTTCTCTTTTCTTTTGACATAACTGCTTGTTAATCGGATGTGTATAAGTCTTTTTATTTCCTATTTTTCTTAAATTTTAAATACGAATATTTTGAAATTGTTAATTTTTCGCGTCAACAAACCTGGGCTTGAAATGTGCCGGAGCAAATCGGAACAATATTCCGGTTCGTAAAATTATGCCAAATATTGATCTGGTTTGCAGTGTTGTAATCGTAAAAAAATCAGAGGGTGTACGCTAAAGTCATGAACGTTATGTCTAGAGTATATACGATATAGATTTATTCGAGAAACCGGGGGTATACGGAGCTTTTTCAAAAAATCCAGAAGGTATACGGCGTATAGGGGAGACCGGGGGAATGCCGCCAACCCGGGTTATGCCGCCACCCCATCTAGTTTAAAAACTAAGGGCAGTTTGAGATACTGAATGTGCCTGCACTATAGCGGCCAACAATATAAACAGTGCCTAAAGTGAGAGTGACTTTGCTGTACGTCGTTCGTTTGTTCTAGTGAAAAATGTAGTTTTCATCTAGTTTCTTATTATTTTGGAGCTTCAAGTGAGTAGAGATAAGCACCTTTCATTGTAACATTAGGTATTTAAGATAATATGACCCGTAATCTACATGCATTCGCCAACATTTTGATGCAATGTGTTGAACAAGTTTGATTCTTCTTTCGGCTTTGCTTGGGGATTTCCGCCATATTGTCCTCTCGGGGTAATGCCGCCGCTATGCAAATCGGGTGAGAAATGGCCTCATTTTAATGTAGTGGAGCCGATTCAGCTGAGTGACTTTTGCAGTATGAAGTAAATTGTAAGCTTAACCATTATTCTTCTCAATTACATTGCTTTCTAACTATTTTCAGTAGGTTGAGTGTTTCCTAGTATCCATTTGATACATGTACTAGGTCATTAAAGAGTGGTGTCATTACCCCGGTACAATGGCGGAATTACCCCAGTGTCCTGGGTAATCCCGCCACTGTGCAGAGGTTTAAAAAATATTTTTTTATGTATGCTTACTTTACAGTTATGGTTACGGTTAAATTTTTACAGATACTAAGGATAATGATTCAGCTTTAGAATTTTTACTATTCAAAAATAAACATTTTTTCGAGGTGAAAAAATTTAAATTCCCTTAAGGTGTCGCCATTCCCCCGGTCTCCCCTACCTCCGTATACCTTCCAATACACTCCGGCTGGTTTGTGAAATTATGGTAAATATCGTTCCGATTCGGTAACACATATTATTATTATAGTTTTATACATATAGCTTTTATTGTGCTGACTATAACTTTTTGGATTATTTTGAATTTTGAATGCATTTTTTAAAATTGATTTTTATTGTTAGACATAAATTTGCCTAAAACTTAAAAAAAAAAATTGTCAAACTTTGAAAAATAGATTTCCGGCCCGTGAATTTTTTCATTTCCAGTCCTGCCGCAAACAATTGTACTGAAACTTGATTGGTAAGTTTTTTGCAATGAATTAGAACTAAATAACTAAAATGCATTGACTAATCACTTAAACCCTCCCCCCCCGCCCCCCCCCCCCAAAAAATTATAAAATAGCTTTGTGTGATACTTAAAACCTCGGATACCATAGCATCAAAATATTATTTTAATAGTTACAAAATAGTTTTTTGTGATAATTAAAACTCTGGACCTTAAAACCTTAATTCCATTGTTATATTGTTAATGTCAGATTCGAAGACTATTTATTTGTGTTATTATTAAAGATGTTTCGTTTTGAATCCTTTTTCACGTGTAAAATAGTGTTCAACTGCATATTTATTTATTATTTTCTTCTATGATAACAATCTTTAATAAAATGTAATTCTTAAAAACCGACACTAGTCACCCGAAGTAAAATTTAACTTTCAAGCTAATGTTAATTCTATGGACAGTTCTTTGCATATTTCGAGCTCACATTTTAATATTTTTTAATATTATCTTTTGCATAGGATACACCTGGTTGATGTATATAGTTGTGCAATTGTACCTTTTCGAGCTTTTATGCAATTTTTTATATGCAGATACTTTCACTTTTGTAACCTGTTTTGAAAGTGAAACTGTACTCATATTAAAGAAAACTGGAACCAAAATCGAAAAAGTACAAAAGCACAACAATATATGGGGCATTCTCACAATCTTTTGACTTTTATGTCCCTGAATAATAATTTATATTTTAATACATTTTTTTTAATTTCATAATACTGGGGAACATTCCATTGCATGATTGCATAACAATATTAACGAGATAAATAAGTTTTGGACGATGTTGGGGATCCAAATACCAGGAAAACTCCTATACCGTCCCGTCCCTGATGTTGATTTTTAAATTTGGAGCTGTCTGTATAAAATTGTTTCAATAAAAGTAATTCAATGTAATTTTTTTCCGAAACTGGGACAATTGTTTAATATAAATATTGTGCTAAAAATTAACCTGCACACATTTCTCGGTTGATATTATTTTTTGAACTCTGTCCCTGGGTTTTTCATCCTTACCCTCCCTCTTGCTAAACTTATACAGAAAATCACTTCAGACGCAGCCACAGAATTTTTTTCAAGTTTTTTCTCATGCAGAAGTATGCTAGAGAAAGAATGTCTAAAATTCTTTGACAGGAAATTTACTGCAGAATTTAAATCAGCATTTAAATATCAATTTCAAGATCGTGGCTTTATTGGTAGTCTTACCGTCCCCAAGGTTTATTTCTGCACTTTTCGAGGTAAATTAAGAAGGAAAAAATATTTAATCCAATGTTAACAACTGTTTCTAGAAATCAATGAACATTGTGGCTATCACTTAGTCTTAACATTATTTTCCTAAAAATAGGTGATAATTTTCCTTACCGTTCCATCCTTTCAGTCCCTTTTTTTTCCCATTTCGTCTTTTTTTTCCTATACCGCACCCCCCCACCCCTCCTTTTTTTTTTAATCTTACCGTCCCTTCTTTAATACCCCTTTAAGACAATGTTATACAAAAATTCTGTATTAATTGTACTACATTTTTATTATTTCTTATTTGAATGTCCCGTGGGTACTATGCAAATTCATTATAAGTAAAAATGTAGAAGAAAATAAAAAGTTATAGTGGTAAAATGGTAAGCAAAATTAAACTCGCAAGTTTAACTTAAACCGCAGTTAAATAAAAAAAAAAATTTCGCTGTTGACCCTTTTTTCTTTATTTTGAATCATTAAGGCCTATCAGATTAAAATGTGATTTTAGCATGTTTAATTTCACCAGATTTTTATTCCCGAAAGTCAAAAGTTTGTGAGAATGCCCCATCTATACTCGTACCCCTCAGGTATCCTATGCAAACATATATATTATTTAAGCTGTATAGCATTTTAGCTGTAAAGGTTTCTCCCATATACTAACGTTAGCCTTCGAGTTTCTTCGCATTTAGGTTATGTATAATTATTTAGTGGGTTAAGTATATGTACTGTTATGAGACTAATTCAGTTACGCGAAAACACGCCGTTCGCTAATATTAATACAATGGGGGAATTTTTTAAAGGTATTTTTGTTTGCATTTTAATATTTTAATTTTTTTTTTTTGTATTTGAAAGCTGGGGTAGATCTGTACAAAGATCCTTTTGCATTTTTTTTTATTTTGTTTACAAGTATTTTTAATTAGAACACTTTCACTTTCGGAATCGGTTTCGAAAGTGAAAGCATCCTCATAAAAAAATCCTGCAAACAAAATCGAAAAAGTAAAAAAGGTCTTTTTTGAGATCGACCTCAGCTGTCATATGCGAAAAAAAACAAGTTGGAAATTGCTCGTCAAACGTGGCAAATGAGGTGCGTTCTTACTATAACTAGTTTTATAAATATTTTTTGAACCACATATTCTACTGAATGTATATTTTAGTGCACTTCATAAGTGCATATCAGTTTCATTCTCTTCGAAAGACTGTAACATCATTAAAATGCACTTACAATAATTTTTTCCCATTGGCTGTAATGTAACGGAAAAATTTTGACTGTCCGTGTAATTAAGCTATACATCCGATTTTCATAAAATTGGAAATGACTCAACAAAATTTTACAACAATTATATATTTAAAACTTCAGACCGTTCGGAAGGCTGTAACATCATTAAAATGTACTTGCAATAATTTTCCCCATTAGCCGTAATGTAACGGAAAAGTTTTGAATGTCCCTGTAATTAAACTATACATCCGATTTTCACAAAATTTGAAATAACTCGACAAAAGTTTGCAACAATTATATATTTAAAATTTCAGACCATTCGGTTGGGTAGTTTTTTCTCTGTTATATGCGGACGGACAGACAGGCGGACCGAACGACGACTATAGGTGTTACGCATTTATATAATTACGAACGCACCTAAAAATCATTTAAAAATAATCAAATGAAAACGAGATATTTTTAAGACTTTCTCCCACATAATTAACATTGATCGAACAAGTGTTTTCACGTGACTGAAATAATCTCTTATACTAGTCATGTGGAGAAATTCTAACGCTAATGTTAATCCTATGGGAGGAGTCTTTACAGATTTCTCGCTTGCATTTTAATATTTTAGAAGAGATTTTGCATAGGGTACCCCATGTCGATAACTTTTATCGTGAATTCGTTCTTATTCGATTTTGGTTGCAGTTTTTTATATAAGTACAGTTTCATTTTCAGTACCGATTCTAATCGGTTTCAAAAGTGAAACTATCTTGATATGAAAAACTGTAACCAAAATCGAAAAAGTACAAACGCACGATAAAAGTTATCGACCTCACGTACCCTATGCCAAAAATCTTTTAAAAATATTAAAATGCAAGCGAGAAATCTGAAAAGATTTTTCCCACAGGTTTAACATTAGCGTTAAAATTTCTTCGCGTTACTAGTTTTAGCCCTTTACGCGGAAAAACTCGAACTCTAACGTTAAACTTATGAGACAAATCTTTACAGATTTGTCTCGTTCACTTTCGGAAGAGGTTGGAACCTGTTCTGAAAGTGAAACTATTTTCGTATAAAAAAAACTGTAACCAAAATCGAAAAAGTACACAAACGCTAACATTAGACATCGACCTCAGGTATCCTGGAAAAAAAAATCGTGTAAAAATATTAAAACGCAAGCGATAAATTTGAAAAGATTTTAACCATAGGTTGAACATTAGTGATCAAATTTCTTCTCGTGACTAGTGTAGACCCTTTACGCGAAAAAACTCAAGTTATATCTATGAAAAAAATCTTTACAGATTTCTCATTCGCATTTTAATATTTTAAAATAATTTTCGTTAATCAGGATACCTGAGGTCGATATCTGTTGTTGTGAGTTTGTACTTTTCTATTTTGTTTGCATTTGTTTTTTTTATATGAGGATAGTTTCACTTTCACAACGCATTCGAACCAGTTCCAATAGTGAAAATGTCCGCATAAAAAAAAAAAAAAAAAAAAAAAAACCTGAACAAAATCGAAAAATTACAAACGCATAACTATATATATCGACCTCAGATATTCTATGCATATATTTCTCTCTCATTTAAGCTGTATAGCTTTATCACTGTGAAGATTTCTCCTACATACTTAGCATTAGGGTTCGAGTTTCTTCGCATGACTAATGTAGATTCTTAAGAACTTTCTTCAGTCACGGGGAAACGAAAAAACGCTGATGCTAAGTCTATGGCAGCGTTATTTTCAAATATCTCGCTCAAATTTTAATATTTTTGAATGATTTCTTTTCGCATAGGATAGCTGAGAACGATCTACAACCTGGCTAGTTTTTACTTTTTCGATTTCGGTTTCAGATTCTTTTTTAAAAAATACAATTACTTTCGGAACCGGTTCCGAAATTGAAACTACCCTATTATAGAAAAAAAATAATAATCAAAATCGAAAAAGTAAAAACTAGTCCGGTTGTAGATCATCCTCAGCTATTCTATGCAAAAAAAAAAAAAAAAAAAAAAAAAAGAAAAAAAAACATTCAAAAATATTAAAATTTCAGCGAGAAATTTGAAAATAACGCTCCCATAGACTTACCATTAGCGTTCGACTTTTTCCAAGTGACTAGTATGGACACTTAACCCTTTAAGACCGGGAGTTTTTTTGGTAGAAATTGAAAGTTTGGGTTTCCCCTTATCGATAGGATCGTATTTGATTGAAAAAAATATATATAAAAATACCCGATGTCAGGTTATCACAAAGAGAGAACCCGCACAATTTTGTGGGTTCGGCCTTAATGCAGCCGTTTTCGGGCTAAATCTACACAATTGTGTAGTTTGTGATTATGTGTGCAAATATCTAAAAATAAAAGTTTAAGCAAAAAAAAGTTGTTGTTTATTGAGAACTTTCATAAGCTACAATAAAAATATTTGAAACAATTTTTGTTTTTGGACAGACCACTACAATTTCATTTTCTGAGACGTGCTCAATGCTCGCACCCCTCTTAAAGAGCCTTTGACAAATAGCCTTTGACCCTTCACTTCGTTTGGATTGTGCCTGATCCTTCAAATTTTCTCTTTTTTTTAGTTTTTCCAGTAGCGGTATTTTGTTGAAATACCGATCGAAGTACATAAAACTAGGTCTGAACCAGAGTAAGGACTACAGCAGGTCCTAAACCTAGATCCTTGTGGACCAGGTCTGTACTTTCCCACTGGTATAATACAAAATTTAAAACTATCCCAGATGATGCTGTTACAACAGAGTGTGGTTTGTTTTTTATATACTGCTTTACTGAGGCACGTCCTAAAAAAAGGAATCGTCTGCTCATCTATGGAAAATTTCCCCTGATCTCCTGGTAAATTGAAGCAGACACTACGGAATCTGTCGAGCATTTGCTGAACTTTCCATAATTTATTATTTATTCCTGGTGGTTTACTTGCTGTGTCGACAAAATGGAATGAATTTATCAAACTTAAAAATCAATCTCGTGGTATGCATATAACTCATATAAAACTTATAAATCATATATGGTATCTATAACTCAGAGCAGAAACATACAGTTCGTTACATGTGCATATTATATATCTAATACTATCCATTTTAAATAGAAATCATGAATAGTACAAACCTATTAATTTAAAATTGGTCAGCTTTAAAAATCTAATTAATAAAAAATAAATTGCTA
This sequence comes from Maratus speciosus, assembly GCA_963932465.1. NCBI lineage: Eukaryota > Metazoa > Arthropoda > Arachnida > Araneae > Salticidae > Maratus > Maratus speciosus. Next base: position 575,205,523 of record OZ010787.1, read on the forward strand.
AAAACATAAGTTTAAAAAAATCACTTAAAAATAAAAATTTCATATATTAGGAATTGTATCTATTTTGGAAATGGTAAATGCCGGACCCGCACGATTGTGTGGTTCATTTGTTTTTCAACTTTTGTGAAGCCTAATTAAATTTATCAAAGACAAAATCAATTAAAATCATGAATAAACTATATGAAAAGAAATATTAAATCTAAGCAAACACTATAAATCATATTTAAAAGAAATTACGACAGTAGGTACATACTTTTTGTCTATTGCTGTCGGATGATATATAGTCTTTTTAAAAGCAGAAAATCTAACCCTGTATTGTAGTTGGTACCCCCTAATTGTGTTTTATCAGAACATCTAAAGCATATAAATGTACAGATTTGGTTTTAAATCGCACAAAAACAGGAAATAGTCATTCTCTTTTACTTTTTAGCATCGCCGTACAATTGTGTGGGTCAGGGTTTAAAGGGTTAAGAGGCTACTTCAGTCAAGCGGAAACACCCATTCGCCAATGTTAATCCAATAAGAGAATTTTTTTAAGGTAACTCGGTTGCATTTCAATATTTTTAATTGATTTTTTTTATGTACTTTCACTTTTGGAGCCGGTATAAACAGTGAAAAGAGTGAAAGTGTCCGCACAAAAAAAAAAAATAAAAAGAAAGAAAGAAAATAAAATAAAAACTTCAACGAACTTAAAATAAAGTAAAAAACCACAGTTGCAGAAATTTACCTCAGCTATCCAATGCAAAAAAAAAAAAAAAAAAAAAAAAAAAAGTCTTTTTAAAATATAAAAATACAAACGAGATATTTTAAAAAATATATCTCATTGGATTAACATTAGCGATTCGGTCATTTTGCCTGAAGAGTTATAATTTGTGATCACCTTTAGAATTAATTCTAAGGAGAATTCTTGAAAACAGTAAAAATTTAACTTGTAACTTTTAAAATGCACTCTATTGTTTCTCTCTTTTAGGATGCAAAGACACGGAAATAATATAGAGAAGAATGTTAAATAATTGTATGTTAATTTGGTAAATATTATGTTAATACTTTGTGTTAGAATCTATTATTTGTAACTGTGTGAAAATAAACTTTGTAATTTTATAGACTGTATTGTTTTATTATAACTTTGCTCTTTTTAAATTCTTGAAACTTTTCAAATATGTTGTTTTTGTGGAATTATATTTATTCAGATTTAAGAATAGGGAAATTTCAATTTTAAAATGAGTTTTTTTTTCCCCTTCTGGAAATTAATAAGTTTTAGCAATATATTCCACTCTGGCCAAAAAGAAATGAAAATAAATTATATTTTCTTTAATAAAATTATATATGAAATTAAGATTGAGGGTGTGTGTTTATACTCACCGAGGTTTGCTTTGCATTGGTTATGTACATGGACCATTTATTTTTAGATAATGTTTTTAATTACCTTCTAAGAATTAGAAGGGAATAAGCAACTAATTGAGAATTGGCGAGCCTAATAAAACTTCTAAACAAATTAAGGTATTAGATGTAAATTTCCAACTGGGCGAAAAATGTCCGGACCAGGATTCGAACCCGGGACCTCCTGGCTGAAGCCGCCAGTGCTCTGCCATCTGAGCTATCCCGAACGATTCTGGTCGAACTATTTTACCCAGCTAACCTTGATGATTACAGCATCTGGTCAGAAACCTGGTTCAGCTCAACAGAATAAATCTTAGGTAATGGAACTCCAGAAATCGCTGGATACGAAATTACACTAGATTAATATTAACACAATTATTCTAATTGGTAAACAAATCATAAACAATTAGAATAATTGTGTTAATATTAATCTAGTGTAATTTCGTATCCAGCGATTTCTGGAGTTCCATTACCTGAGATTTAATCTGTTGAGCTGAACCAGGTTTCAGACAAGATGCTGTAATCATCAAGGTTAGCTGGGTAAAATAGTTCGACCAGAATCGCTCGGGATAGCTCAGATGGCAGAGCACTGGCGGCTTCAGCCAGGAGGTCCCGGGTTCGAATCCTGGTCCGGACATTTTTCGCCCAGTTGGAAATTTACATCTAATATGATTTGTTTACCAATTAGAATAATTGTGTTAATATTAATCTAGTGAAATTAAGGTATATTATTGGAAGTTATTGGGGCTTACCAGGTAGTTGAATGGTTAGCTCTGTGGCCTCCGATTCAACTATGTCGGGTTTAATTCCTGCGGGTGTGGTAGCGTATTTGTGATGATTTGGAATCTATTTTAAACTAGAAGTCCTTGTTTACTCGGTCTATATAGCATAAAAATGTCAAGCATTTGACAAACCTCCGATTATATGGAATCCTGCACAAAACTCGCACAATCTTCAAAAGTACGACTAGTAAAGGCGTACAGATAAAAAATATACAATCAAAAATTGAGTAGAAATGCGGCAACTAGTGACCATTCACCAAAGTTTGGGAAGAATTTCATTTTGATACTAAAAATGAATATTCGATGAGTCCTTAAAAAATAAAGTTCTTTTATCATGTTTTGGGGGCATTTTTAACTCAGGGAGCGGGAGGGGCAAACTAAAATTTTTTTAAGTATGTTAAGAGACAGCTATCGTTTATTATGTTCTTTTTCTTTTTACTCAAATGATTACCATTTGCAAATTGATACGATCATTTGTTACATAGTTACGACAAGTTTTATGAATACGAAGTCGAAAACTATAATTTGGTGCAAGTACCGTAGGTTTTTACAGCAGCAACTGATAACCATTCAAGAAAATTTATCTGGTAAGATCTGGTAATTTTGGCACTAGAAATGAAGATACGATGAGTCCCCCCAAAATAAAGTTGTTTCATCGTGGGGTTCTTTTTGAGTAGGGGGGGGGGGACTTTAACACGGCATGGGCGAACAGAACTTATTTTTAAAATGTCAAATGGGGTATCGTTTGTTATGAATTTTTTTATTCTGAATCAAATGATATTGCACGCAAGCCGATACGATCATTGTTTACAAAGTTAGGCCAGGTTATAAGTAGTGGATTTTGGTAAATTTAATGACTTTGAAATAAACTCAAAATTATCCTGATTTTGATTATTGCTATTTTGAAGACATTTAATAGTTTTGAGATGACTTAATATGATGTAAAAAACTCTTTTTAAACGTAAAATAAATGTGACAAAACCAGGCTAAAAAATAAAATATAATTTTCCACTTTGCATTGATAAAATCTTTTCTGTAACTTTCTTATAAATGTTCGTGTCGACTTGCCGATAATGTTATTCAAATACATACGAAACGATATCCCACTTGACCTATTTAAAAAAAGTTGAATTTTGCTCCCTCGAGCTAAAATGCCCATCCCCCCCCCCCCCCCCCGAAAAAAAAAACACGGTAAAACAACTTTACATTTTGGAGACTCATCGGATCTTAATTTGTAGTGCCAAAACGAGGTTTGTCTCAAGCTTTCGTGAATAGCAATCACTTGTTACTGTAAAAACCTATTTTACCTGTAAAAGACTTTGTATAAATAAAACCTGCCGTAACTTTGTAAGAAATGATCATATTGACTTGCTGATGATTTCGCCTGATTCGGAATTATAAAAAACATAATAAACAATATCCCATTTCACCTACTTATTTATTTATTTTTAGTTAACCCCCTCCCTGAGCTAACAATGCCCCCTTTTGTGCACAAAACATAAAACAACTTTATTTTTTTAGTACTCATTGGATCTTCATTTTTAGTATCAAAACGAAGTGAATTTGAGTGAATGGCCATCTGTTGTCTCAAAAAATCCTATTTTACCTGTGTCCTACACGCAAAATTCAGAGAATTGACAACATTTCAATTAAATTACTACATATTTGCAGCTATACTTGTCATGACAAGATTCCGATTTTGCAATTCATTTGCAAATGTTCTGACATGACAATATTGCAAATTTACAATGAGTTTGAAAATAGTCTGACATCGCAATATTACTAGTTTGCTATGATTTTGCAGTAAGATTGATGCAACAAGATTGCAACTTGCACGACAACTTGGCTGCAAGTTCAAAGTATGGTGACTTCGGAGTTTGCATAATCTTGTTGCAGTCTTGTTATGAACTTTCAGACTTGTCATGCTGAGCTTGCTGCAACATTGCAAGTCTGCAAAGTAAGATTGCTGAAAATTTTCTGCGAACTAAAATTGCTATCTGGGAAGTTGCTGCATGGAGTTGACTATCAAATCATAAAAAAAAAAAAAAAAAAAAAAAAAAAAAATTATCGTGCGCGCATGTGCAGATAAAAAATATTTCATACAACTGCTCATAGATATTTAATATATATACATTCCAATTGCACTATATTATTTCTACTACATTTTGTCAAATTTTCTGAAACTGCCATTAAATTTGGTAAAAAGCCCTGCTTGATATAAACAAAAAATATGCGAACATTTTTTGAACTTAAAAAAAAAAAAAAAAAAAAAAAAATCAAGTGCGAGTATTACTTGCGCACAGAGGGTTCCGTAGAATAAATATATGAAATTGTAATTGTTGCTAAAAGAATACTAAGACTTTGTAATAAAACTATACAACGTAGTGTTGGGTATAACTGTATATACTAGTACCATGAAAGTTCAAAAAGATATGGAACCTAAATAATATCAAATATATCTATTCTGTACAGCTCATTTCTTAATATTCTCCTAATCTGTTTATGATGAGCTTAATTCGGGACTGAGAATAAAAGCAGTGCATATTTAAACTTCATTTGGCATTTCATAAAACTAAATTCAGCGTAGTAATGACCTTTCTTTCTACAATGTAGCTAAAACAAAACCTTTGTTCAAAGTTTAAATTTGGCATTGTGCTAAGTGCGCTTCAAAAGGAGGCCGCAAAGTTGCAACAACGCCTTGGTCCGTGCCGCGTTTTTCCAGATAAGTTTTTAATTAACTTTTAAAGTCACTCGAGACGTATTGAGAGATCCACTCAATGCATACTAGTCTCGAATCCTATAGTATTTATGTGATTCATTCTAATTAAGTGGTCTCAGGTCTCTTCAAAATATTAGAAATTTTAATTTCATTAGATGTTAAACTCCTATCATTTCTGAACATTTTTATATAATTGTTTCCTTGAAATTCCCATTAGAACAGAAGTTATGGCTTTTAGAATTATACCCGCTCAATAGCTGAAGCGGCGTTTCCGAAACTTTGAAGTCATTTTTCTGCAAAACAAGTTTTTGGGCATAACGCACAGGGTGCCTCAAAAACTTCTGAATATTTTTTCATGAAAATTTCGAAATATGTATTTCATGTTAGTCTGTATAAACTGCACCTAAAATTTCCTTTTTATTGTTCAATTTTTTTTTTTTTTTTGTCGTTATACTGTTAAAATTTTCAAAATTTTGTATTAGCTAAATACAACTTTGCATTAAAAATATCAAAAAGTTTTAAATGCAAATGTATTTAAGTTCAGGGTAATTATTACAATCTGAAGTATAAATAGGCACCAAAATTTGCATTCTAGTTGCAATATTTATTTTGTAATCTTGCGCGTAAGATCTTATGGCAATTTTCTGCTCGACAAATGTCTAACAGTTTCGAGCTCCCTATAAATACCAATTCTGCATCATGTAATTTTTTAAATACATGAAATGAAAGAACATATTTATATCTTTCATCCCAATAAAAATTGTGTTTTTCAATCATATGCATTTTAAGACATTAAATGTTGCAAATGGGCTTTTTCTTTTCTTTTTTTCCAATTTTAAGAGTCCCGAGACCCCTTAAATTAGTCTGTTTTTAACAATTTGACGTTTATTGCTTTTATACTACTACTTGACATTACATTACACTTACATATAATTAAAAGTTGTTAACTAGGCATAGAGTACGCCACCCCTGTCATTATGTATGTCCAAACTGTCCGTATCTTTAAGGACTTTATATCGCGGCTAATTACTGACAATTTTTTTCAAAAATCATGATCAACAGTGCTTTTATACTTCTGCTACGATAGGTACCTCCAGCGAAGCTCAACACTTTTGCTGAATGCCCGTAAATCGAAATTCGTGTGTAACAGAAAAATGCGATTTTCTTAAAAACTATGCGACCTAGGGTAATCGCTATAATTTTCCTTCAAGGTTTAAGTTAGCGTCTACTACCTCTAATTTTTTCATAATTTTAGTTTCAGTAGATTCGGAATTAGATGGGGGGGGGGGCATATTTTTGCGCTACATTTCCCACGATATCTTTGAAAAAATAATACCTAAAATTAAAAGGAATGTATTTTTGAGTTCAGCGTTACGAAAGCTTTCACGCGATACCCCATACGATATAAAAAGAGAAGTTTTTTTTTCAAGTAACTTAATTAACTCCTATACATTTTTACTAAATATATTTATGAATGTTTAATGATCTGAAAATATGTGGGTCAATAGTCTTTATTACTTCCCCGAATTTGAAGTTTCCACGTTCCATAGTTTACGAGTAAAATGTCTGTGACAGACAGACACAGGAGTGATCTCAAAATGGTTCCGTTTTTATTTTTTAAGTACGGAACCCTAAAAATCGATATATCTCCATGAATATACGTTCTATGCTTCCACAAATGAATACACATATTGTGCAATATCCATATATTCGTAACCTGTAGCGACTATTTTATTTTACAGGGTGATCCCAAACATTATTTTTGTTCTTCGATTTTTTGTTGGCCCCTTAATTGTCCTTCGGATCAAATCGCCGTTGATAAATATGTAGTCGAATATATTCTTCATAGTCCTGAAGTTATCGATAAATCCGACAAATATATCTTTAAAAATATTCGGCAAAATATCTAAAATTGAAAGTGTCCAGTGATTAATGTCCATATATAGTGTACATATATGTGAAAGAGTGGCATTATCTGAGCATTTTAAAACAAACTGCACAAAAAATTGCCTATGCCAGTTATGACTAAAGATGTGCCAGATGCCCTCAATGTAAGCAATAGTTAAAAGGATACTTAGAAGTGAGTTATGACTAAAGATGTGCCAGATGTCCTCAATGTAAGCAATGGTTAAAAGGATACTTAGAAGTGGTTTATCTTAAAATGTTAAAATCATGCCCCTTTTTTTTTAATTGAATGCAGAATTTCTCTTGAAGTACTTAATACTTTTTTGTGGAATATATCGGCATCTTAAGACTTAACCTAAATTTGTCATTGTGCAAAAAAAAAAAAAAAAAAAAAAAAAAAACATAAATAAAATCTGGAAAAAAACATGCAGTATTTTCATTATACAGATAAAAATTTTGCTGGTTTATTCTTGAAATATTATGTATAAATCCATGATTATGGTGGTAATGGTTGTTAAAGCCGATTATCTGCGCAAGGGATATACGCTGAGAGGAAGAGATTGTCCTCTGTTGAGGAAATAATGCAAACGTTATTTGCGCATGGTTGAAAGAAAACTCTGAACGATTAGGCCAACGAGCGCGACATGGGTCCGAACCCAACTCCATTTTCTCGTCTTCCTGCTTCAGAATCTCTCAGCCGCTGGTGGGCCGTATATAAATTCGTGAAGATTTCACGCAGAAATATTAAGTCGTTCAAGCGAAATCTTATGTGGAATTTAAAAAAAATCAAACAACAAAACTCACGCTTTTAACATTTTGAGATAAGCAACTTTAAAATATGATTTTGATAATTCCTTACACAGAGAACAGCTGAGACATTTTTAGTCATAACTAACCTAATTATAGCAACTTCTTTGTGTGGTTTGTTGTAAAATGCTCAGATAATATTGCTTTATCCCATACATACTTTAATCGAAAAAATGAATTTTTTGAAGATTTAGTTGTTGCATTGGTCCTTAAAACCCTTTCAAGGGCGGTGGTAATACGGCGTGACCACCTAATTTTAATTCGAAACTGGCAAACGGCTATTTTACTAATTTTTTTCTTTTATAATTAAAGCTGAGAAAAAACATCTTTTTATAGTCTAGGAAATTTGTTTGTAAATTCTGGTGTCAGTCCATCAGTTTACGAACAGAATATTTCAGCCCCTGAAAGGGTTAAGAGGATGTTCTCCCGATACCACTTCATTTTTAAAGCATTTTCGAGATTTTATTTTTTACATAAATAATGCATGTATAAAAACAAATTGTTTTTCCCATTGAATTTATGAACCAGTGGCTGAGAGGTTCTGCTCTCGAAGCTGGTAGACGGGAGGTGCTGGGTTCGATCCCAGTCGTGCCCGTCGGCCTAATCGTTCGGAGTTTTCGTGGTTTTCTTCGAGCCACGGATTTCCATGCGTAAATACGGGTTAGGTTCCCTTAGAAAGACCCCCACGAAGGGCACTCCCCCCTCGGGCCTATATCCCTAGCGTAGATAATCGGCCGTCAAAAACCAACCAACCAACCATTGAATTTATGTACTTTTTCCTAAGTGTAAGAATATATTCATATAAAACTGTTGATATTTTAATAGATCACGAACTCCTCCAATGTTCACTGTGCTCGACCTGTGAGGTAAATCGGTGTCCTTGATTACACTCTTAATAAATATCTGATAAAAAAAATCAAATGACTATAAAAATAATGTTTACTGTGCTCGACCTGTGAGGTAAATCGGTGTCCTTGATTACACTCTTAAAAATTATCTGATAAAAAAAAAAAAAAATTCAAATGACTATAAATATATATTAAATTAGTTGAAAGCCAAACGTAAAATTGATGATATAAATCAAAAAATCACTAAATGGCGTCTGTTTAAGTTTGTGGTAAATTTTTGGAATTAATTTTTCGTTTTCAAAACTGTTTTAAAAAGCCAAATTATTAAATATTTACATTTTTTAAAGGTCATTCAACTAATAAAATCTAGTTTGCTTTGCAAGAAACAAAAGTCGATAGCTTGAATTGTTTTACTATGAAACCATTAAACGAATCAAGAAAATCTTGTTCCGAGAAAAATGCGTTTAAACTTTTTGATCTGTGTATATTGTCGGCAGTGACACTGATCCATTACACTGGTTGTCATGACTTAAATATTGGGTGCAACAAGAAATGGTTTTGAGGGCATAATCTAGGTACTTTAAGGATTAAAAAAATGCTAAGAAAAAAAAAACTGATTTTATAAAAAAAATTTCGGAGGAACCTCCATTTAAAAAAGAGCAAAATTACCATGAGTGTAAAATAGCAAATGCATTGTTACAGCAACAACATCAATACATAAATAATTATAGCAATGAGATTTCCATTGTCTTTTATTAGAAGCAAGTTAAGGAGACCAGAAATGTTTGAAATGACGGGAAAATGTTATTATTATTATTATTTTAAAATGTTTGAATCTTAACAATATCGCGCAGTGTGTCCAATAGGAAAATTCCTAAAATTACACTCTCATGAGCCTGTAAACCGCGCAAACCGGCGATACATACGAAGGCAAAACTTTAAATTCAATTATCTCCCAACACTGTTTTTCAGCAATTTAGCTATGATAACTTTAGAACAAGTTAACGGAAGTACATATTTCCGTTTTTCACTTTCTTCCATCTTTACGATAAGAAAGTATTGGATTCGTGAAAAATTTAGACTTCTGGTTTTCGACGGATTTTAGGAACGTTTTAGAAGGTCCTGAACACGATTTGACTGTTTTTACAAAATGTCTGTCTATCTGTATGAGGCAAAAATTTTGTGGGCGCTCTATCTCAAGAACTAATGCACGGAATTTAATCAAACTTTATATTCAGTTAGACCTTGATATAAATTGGGGCTGATTAGTTTTTGGTGTAAATCGCCTTACAGGTGACACTGCTATGCTGCATTTTTTTACGATTTTTGCAATAGCTCTATCTCAAGAAATGCATGGATTTTCATCAAACTTCAGATTCAGTTAGACATTGATATAAGTTGTTGCTGATTACGTTTTTGTGTAAGTCGCCGTACAGGTGAAGCTGCTTTGCTGCATTTTTCTGGATTTATATGATTTTACCGATAGTCATACCTCAAGAACTAATGCACGGAATTTCATCAAATTTCATATTCTGTTAGGCCTTGGCATAAGATGATTAGGTTTTCGTGCAAATCATATAATAGGTGGCGCTGCTATGCTGCATTTTTCACAATTTTTTTATACATTGTAGGGAAGAAACTGTAGAATAGATGATTAATTAAGAAAGCAATTTCTTGTACTGTTTAAATCATTTAATTGATTCGTATTTTATAGAAGAAATTTTTGTGATGGTCACACCATCTAGTTCAATAAAGGAAATTAAATTTTATACAAACAGGGCTATTACAAATGATGGACCCGATTTAAAAAAATCATATTTTCGAAACTGCTGCACATATTACAATAAGTGATATATGAATTTAAAGAGAAATATACCAAGTTTTTCCAGTTACAAATGTGTGATGAATGTTTGTACCCTCTTGTTACATGGCATACGTCCAATCTGTAATCCAGTTCGTCCCAAACATTTTGTAGCATCACTCTGTCAATGGTTCTGAATTCTGCACAAATGCGTTCTTTAAGTTCTGACAGTGTCAAAGACATTGTTTATGTACCATCAATGCCGAAAACAAAGTGTTCAGAATTTAAAGAATGCATTGTGAAGTTTTCAGAACCATTGACAGAGTGATGCTACAATATGTTTGGAACGAACTCTATTACAGATTGGACGTATGCCGTGTAACAAAAGGGTCACACATCAAACATTTGTAACTGAAAAAAACTTCGTATATTTCTCTTTAAATTCATGCATCACTTATTGTAATATGTGCAGTAGTTTCAAAAATATGATTTTTTTAAATCGGGTCCATCATTTGTAATAGCCTGAGAAATCGACACAAAATTTCGTTTTTCAAGTTAAAAACAAAAAAATTAAAATATTTTTATTTATTTTGAAAATTTTTTATCATAATTTTTAAAATTTTGTACTTTTCTTTTCTTTTTCATATGTAATCGAAAGACAGCTTAATAAGCTGTATAAAAAAAAGAAATGACGACTAAAAAAATATGGAACCCGGATTTCAAAACTGTTAACAGAACTAGTTTTTCAAGATTAATTTTGCCGTACAATATTAAAACTTTTGTTATTGTGTTTTACTAACTTACAAATATTTTTTATTTTTATAAAACATAAATAAATAAGTGTAAACAGAAGTAACAGTCCAAATTATTTACAGGCTTCCTAATCCACGATCAGACTTCAGTCAATTTTCGTCATTTCAAAGCTTTTTGGCCCCCTTAATTCAATTTTTTAACATTTAGTAGTTTCACATTCGGTTATTTATTACATTTTTAAATAATTATTAGGAGAAACTGGGGGTAATAAGAGACAAACAGTGCAATCAGAAACAAAATATATATGTTTTTTTTTTTTTTTTTTTTTTTTTTTTTTTTTGTAATAAAAAATGGTTAATAAGATGATACTTGGCGCGATATAAGTAGAAAAAACAACGTTAATAGCGAAAGAACTTTATATCTTACTAATACTTATAGCTTACTAATTTCGGTAGCATTCAGCTTACCGTCCTCAGTTCGATGATTGATATTCGCTCGAATATATAGAAGAGAAGCTCCCAATTAACAATATACAGTAAATTCTGTCTAAAGCGGACTCTGTGCAAGACGGAAATCTGCCTACCGCGGAAAATGTTCTAAGTCCCGGCGAACCCATGGAAGATTACATTAATTCATGCTGCATAAGGCGGAATTTGTCTAACGCGGAAACGGAAAAGATTTTAAGGTTTCACCGAAACCAAAATTTTGCATAACGCGGAAAAAAGGATATTTTAATAATGAAAGGCATTTTGTTTGTCAAACTTTAAAACTGTCAAATACTCAATGCCAAATAATTTAAAGTCAAATACTCAATGTCGAGCATGTTAGTTAAATTGTGTAACACTTCGAAAAAGTTAATTCAAAAGAACAGAAACTGTTTAATTTTTAAGGAGTTCTTGCTTATGCCGTTTTTTCCTATACAAAATTGCATTTTAAAGTTATTATTTCTAGTAGAATGCACATTTATCAACATATATATTTTCTAAAGTACAATATATTATACTTTAAGGTTGTACTCAAATACAACATGATACCGTTCTGTCTCATTTTCTAAGTTTATTGTTTTTTGTGCGTGTAAAGATCCTATTCACATATATTATAGCAGCACTAAGAAATTGAATAGCGTTTCTCATTTATTTCGCATTATTTATAAAGACAAAGGATCTTTCAGAATTTCAGTTTTCAACCGATTTTCGAATCAGGAAAATCAATGAAAGAACGTCATCAGCAAGGGATTTTTTTTCTTTGGGGGGGGGGGGGGGGTGTTGCATAAGCCGGAATATTGTCTACCACGGAAAATTTTCTCAGTCCCGACCGATTCCGCCTTAGACAGAGTTTACTGTATTCATATTTTTTATAGATATGAAATGCTTCGAAAAAGGTAAGCTCATGCATAGAAGTGAGTTTAGAGATTATTTTAGCCGAATTGAACTCAAAAGCGTAGTTCATCTCCCAACAAGGATTTACAATTGAAAATTTGTTGATTTCTTGTTTTTGAATATATTCTTGCTGTTTTTTAATACGAAATTTTAAGCTACGTTTGATTTGTCCAATATAGGAATTACCGCACTGGCAATTAATACTATAGATATGTACCCTATGAGTTAGATAACTCAATGGAATCTTTGAGTTTGGAGAGGGTTAAGCTTATTGGTTGGGGTGAAAATTATTTTGAAATCATATTGCTTAAGAATTTTAGCAATGTGGGAAAACCGGATTGAGGAAAGAAAGGTAACACAATTCTAATATACTAGAAAGAGAAAAAGACTCGGGGGGGGGGGGGGGGTTGAGGAACGAGGATGCTGTAGTTTAAATAAAGCAGTATCAATAATAGACGGGTTGTAACCTCTGTCAATCGCAATGGCTTTAAAATATTGATAATTATATATAGGCTTTAAGATTTAAGATAAGAGACGTTTAGCTGTTTCTCTACCCTTCCCCCCCCCGTCAACCTCCTAGCCAAAAAATGGATCTTATACATCATGTCATACATGTTTATCTTAAGGCCATTGCGACTGACAGAGATTACAACCCTTCTATTATTGATATTGCTTTTTTTGAATTACAGCATCCTCATTCCTCAAAATCTCCCAAGTCTTCTTCTCTTTCCAATATTAGGTTTGTTTTACCTTTCGTTCCTTAATCCAGCTTTCCCTTTGCTAAAATTCTTAGACAATATGATTTAAAAATAATTTTCACTCCTACCAATAAACTGTGCCCATATCCCTCGTGAAGATAATTGGCCGTCATAAATAGCACCAACACCAACACCTACCAATAAACTTACCTTCTCCAAACTCAAAGATCCTATTGAGTTATCTAACTCATGAGGTATCTATAGTAGTATAGTATTAATTGCCAGTGCAGTCTTTCCTTTCCTATATTGGACGAACCGAACATGGCTTAAAATTTTGTATTAAGAACACCAGCAATATATTCAAAAGCAAGAAACCAATAAATCTTCAATTGCTTAATAAATCTTCACTATTTGCACTGACATAGCTGCCTGCGATCTAGTAGATCGCAGACAGCCATGGCATTCAGGACGGTACGCCGAATGCTACCGAAACTCGTATGATATAAGATATAAAGTTCTGGCGATATTAACGTTGTTTTTCCTATTTATATAATATGAAATGGGTTTTGCAAATAAGAGACAAATAAAAGTTTAGCATATTTATTAGCATGATTTGTTTTTCATTGCTAACTAAGCGTGAAGAAAACAGAGTGAAAAAGTGTCCAAGTCGGGACTGGAACCCGGGTCATTGATATAACGCACCAACGTTCTATCAACCGAACCACTCGGACGATACCCAGCCTGGTACTTCTCACTGTCATATGTTGGCAAGGCTGCATATTTGCAGCGCAAGATGGAATATATTCATAGCTAGTTAGTAGTGTTCATCATATACACGTTCATCTAGTTAGCAATCCAAAAGAAGAAAAGAAAAACATGCAACTAAAATATTCAATATTCCGAGGGTAATTTATAACTACAAGCATTATAAAGGGTGCAGCAGATATTTGAGAACACACATTATAGGTGAGATACCACCCTGAACATCATGGTTACAAATCATTTTATGTTACATGTAAACATGTCAGAACCTAGACTAACTCAGGAAATGAAGAGACATGCTATCATTGTCTCATTGGCTGAAGAACACTCCGATTTACAGACTGCTGCATTCTTAAAACTCGCCCGGTCATCCGTCTTTAAATTAAACAGCGAACTGAAGGTTGCTTTTTGATGTGGCAACCGTTTCATAAGGAAAGGGCAGCTGATGTCACTGTGGGTAAAATCTAAAATTACTGTGGATCCACAGTAATTTCCTATCCGTCTTTATAACTCCTACTATACACAAGAATTCAGGCGATCTGATTGTCTACGATTAATAACTCTGTGATACAATTGGTCAACGTCGCCATGATGATTCCTGCAATGATCACTAAAGAAAATATGTAACTGGTAGATTGATTGACGGAAGTGTTTGTCTGCAAACATGCCCTTTCCTTTTACAGGGAATGATATTGTTGGTCATATCCCAGATAGCTTGAACATTTGCTGCAAGTTTGGTTTTTTTATGACATTATCTTGTCGTGACAAATTTGAATTGAGAAATTCGCAGCGAATTTCCCGCAAGGTATACCACCCCCTACTTGCAGAATAGTTTGTTGTGAAACTGATAGCAAGACTGTTTTTAATTCACGAAAGTGACGAAAGCAAAAAATACCTCTGTTGAGAGATTAGACAATCAGCACATACGCAGAAATTGCAGAAATTTTATTCTGTTGGCACCGCTTTTTCTAAACGCTTCAGACACGTTTCTCCGGGAGGGATTTCTGTGGCCCCGGGGGGGACATTATAGAGTTCCGGGGGGGGAAATTGCATTTTTTGACCATTGAAAACACAAAATCTCAAATCTTCCGGGGGGGGGGACATCTCATTGCTCCGGGGGGGACATTCCCCCCCGGGCCACCCCCTGAAATCAACACTGCGGCTATACTTATCAAATACAAAAAAAGGCTCGTATTGAAAAGTGCAAATATTACCTTAACTTGTTTATGGTGATGAAAACGATGCATGCACCTTCTGATGGTGTGTTCGCATCAATAGACCTGATCAGGTCTATGGGCCCCTCCGAAGGGGTTAAACTTATAGTGTAACAGTTGTAAACATATGGTAGTGCATGGAAATATTGCTACTTTGCAGTAAGTTTGCAGTATTTTTGATTAATTGTTTGCCATTAATTTGCAATAAATTTGATACAGCATGAATTTAATTTGCACGGCAAGTTAGCTGCAAGTTCAAAGTTTGGTGACTTCGACGTTTGCGTTATCTCGCTGTAGTCTTGTTATGAATTTTCAGTCTTGTCATGCTGAGCTTGCTGCAAAGCAAGAAGGCTGCAAATTTTCTGCAAATTAAAAATACTATCTGGGATGACATTATAAGACACCGGAATTCGTCATTCGTGTCGATGAAAATCCTAGGGAGTCGATGAGAACACTCGCTAGGAACTGGAGGTCCATTAGGCCACCATCCGATGTTCGATTCCTGAGGACCTTCGTTAGAGGCCGTACGTGATCAGGAGAGGCCATTTCTTGTTCGAGAGAGGCAGGGATAACCACCTGACGAAAGCCAAACGCCTCCTTAACAAGCTGAAACATGAAGAGATGCCAGGAACGCTGTTGTTTTCCTCAGATGAGAAAAGCTTTGTCCAGGTCCAGGAAGTGAACTGCAAAAAGGTCGGTGGCTGTATAAAATCCCCGAAGAAATTTCGACCGGCATGCACAGAAAATTTCCCGACATAGCAATTTTAGTTTGCAAAAAATTTGCAGCAGTCGTGCTTTGCAAACCTGCAAAGTTGCAGCAAGTTCAGCATGACAAGACTGAAAGTTCATAACAAGGCTGCAGCAAGATACCGCAAATGCCGAAGTCACCACACTTTGAACTTGCAGCTGACTTGTCGAGCAAGTTAAATTCTTGCTATATCAAATTTATTGCAAATTAAAGGCAAACAGGTAGAAAATTGAGTTCTGTCATGACTAAAGTACTGCAAATTCTTTGCAAGCTAGTAGAAAATTTAGCTTTGTCTCGTCAAAAATACTACAAACTTATTGCAAAAAAGTAATCTTGTCATGTCACACTATCTGTTTACAACTGTTGCCCTATAGTGTAACAGACCTGATGGGGTTAAACTTTTATATAAGTTTAACCCCTTCAGGTCTATTGATGCATATGCACCGTCAGTAGGTGCATGCATTGTTTCTATAACCATTAACAATTAAGGTGATATTTGTCCTATAACATTCATGTATATTTTTGTATTTGATAAGTATAGCATTTAAAAAAAGCGGTGGCAACTGAATAAAATGTGTGTTAGGGATGCAGTCTCGAAAGTGTTAAAAATCATAGACTCGAATGAGGTTAATGGCAAAAATAATTAAATATCAATTAAAACGATATTTTAGAAAAATCCACTAATATTGAGAAAAATTCATTTAAAAATTAAAATTTTCAATATAAATTTAAAATGACCGAAGACGCAAACATAACTTTTTAATTTATAAGAATTTTTATATGAAATAACTTGTAGATTATAGAAAAAATGTTACTTTTCAAAAAATAACTGCATTTGAAGAATTAAAATAATAAATACCTCCTTTTTCCGGGTTCCTTAACTTAACCAATCAATTAAAATGAGATTCCATAACAATAACAATGATGTGTGCGTCTTGCCTTTGAGTAGCACCCAATTTCTGCCATTTCTGTGCATGATTGCCTATTGGCTAATTCCATGGGTCTTTGTAGTGTAAGGCGCATCCCACACTGAGACGACAAGCGACATGTAGCCGCAACATGTAGCGCAAAAACCGGTCGAAACAAAGAACGAAGTTGTTTCAAACCTGTTTTAAACCAGTTTTTCCAGCGAATTCAAGTGACATGTCTTATGTGTCGCCTTAGTGTGGGATGCCCCTTAGTCACATAGATGATAACTGCTATGCTTTCTGGCCACCGTTATTTTTAAAAAGTTTTCTTTGCCTTATTCAATTAATGAAATATCTCCGATAAAATAAGTCACATTTTCTGTTCTAAAATACTGGTAGCGAAACATTATAACAATTTGCACCTATGTGACTTAAACTACAAGTACGCATGTAATTAGCCCTATTTTCTGAACAGAGGGATTTTTGGCTTTTGTCACTTTCGTGAATTAAAGACGCAGTCTTGCATCAATTTCACAACAAACTACTCATGCAAGTGGGTGGTGGTATACCTTGCGAGGGATTTGCTGCGAATTTGTCAAGTCAAATTTGTCACGGCAAGATAACATCAGAAAAAAATCAAACTTGCTGCTAATGTGCATGCTATCTGGGTCCAGATCCAGACTCACTGATGATTCCGAGCAGTCGTGATCAGCGAAGACGGCGTGATGCCTTCACATGTCTTTCTTCAAGGTGCCAGAGTCAACGCTGTTTTTTATACCGCGAGGTGTTAAAGCTCTGGATTACTTCTAATTACACGTGGGAGGCCGCACGTTTTTCAACAAGACTCTGAACCATCTCATACAGTCCATAAAAACCAATAATGGATTACCAAAAACTTTCATGATCATGTCATCCTCAATTTGTTTTCCCCCCAGCTCCCGAGATATTAACCCGACGTTCTATTACGCCTGTGTCGTGGTTAAGAGGGACTCCTATAGGCATCCACACAACACTGTTGCGGAGCTCAGGGCAGCCGTTTGTATTCAATGGCAAATGTTTTCAACACACATGTGATTCTTGCCGGCAGTTGTTTTCAACAGCATGTAGAGGCTATTACTGCGGCTGAAGGTGGTTTGAGTGCGTGATATCATCCATTTTGTATGTGGTCCCCTGAACAGAAATGTTAAAAATGCAAAAAATGCTCCATCTCTAGTGCCTAATTAGGTTTGAAAGCAAGGCATTGTTTTGTTTTTAAATACCTGCCGCACCCTGTATACGTATACAATTTCACCGATGCTGCGTTTATTTTCATCTCATATTTGCCATAGAATATTATGGCTCATGAAGATATCTTGCGCTGCGCATATGCAGCCTTGCCAACATGAAAATGAGAAATGCCAGACTGGGTATTGTCCGAGTGGTTTAGTTGGTAGACGTTGGTGCGCTATACCAATGAACCGAGTTCGAGCCCCGGCTTCGGCACTTTTTCACCCTGTTAACTTTACTCTGTTAGCAATGCAAAAAAAATTCCTGCAACTAAAATATTCAATATTCCGGGTGTAATTTATAACTACAAGCATTATATACATATATATATACAGGGTGTCTCAAAAGGTCGTTTACAAACTTAACATGTTGTTCTGTCATATCATGATAAACAAGATTTACATAGGAACTTGTGTTCGATAATGCAAACTGCGATCGTTAGAGGGCGATGAGCGCAGGCTTACGGGAGAGTGGGAAGCGTAATAATTTCAGGCGAAGACGTTGCAGGAGAAGGATGAATTGGTTTAGTAACGCAGAATTGGCCAGTATGCAACATATGAAGTCCATGGTGTACGAGACGCCTGTAACATCGGACATGGATCTCGTCGGCAGGATCGTGGAAGCGGCAGCACGTGTCCGTGACACACCTGCCCATTTTGAACGGGTTCGAGAATCCATGCGTCGACGTTGTGAAGCATTTTTGCGGCGAATGGAAGGAATTCTGAACACCTTCTGTAAATTAAACCATGTTCTTTAATAAAAGTCATATTAATACCTCTTTCGATATCCTTTCTTTCTTCCTCTCCACACCTGCGCTCATCGTCCTCTAGCGGTCGCAGTTTGCATTTTCGCACACAAGTTCCTATGTAAATCTTGTTCCTCATGATATGACAGACCAGCATGTTAAGTTTGTAAACGACCTTTTGAGACACCCTGTATACATATATTGAGAGGTTTTTTAAAAGTTAGTCACATATATTGCATAAAATTATTTTGATACAATTGTAACTTGTTATTAGAAATAGTGTCGTTCTAACTTTTATCTTAATCATTTAGAAATATTTATTATAGTTGTATGTATTAAACTTATTCATTTAAAAGTGTTTATAATTTTTAAAAAATGTGGCAAAAAATAATTCAAAGAAAAATTGAACAATTTTTTTGCTTTTTCCACTGTGACACTGATACAAACCTCATTCCAGTACAACAATCTGTTAATTTTTTATAACATTTTGAGTTGTGAATGAACTTATGAACCCACTTTGCATAAGTGGACTTACCCATAACAATAAGAATGTTGTTAAACTACTCCAGAATCCCACAACTATAACTGCTAGAACTTGAATTCCAAGTAAGTAAAATCCTCCATGTCTAAAAACTCCTGCTTCTCCTTTGCTTAATTTCAGGATACTGTCTTTTTCCACAAAAAGTCCAACTGCGATCATTCCCCAAATAGAACCAGCTAAGTGCACTGGAATAGCCCCAACTGGATCATCTATCTTCAATTCATCTAAGGTAGGCATTGCTATGTTTGTTAACAATGAGCTAATGATACCAATTATGATTGCTTCCCATGGATGATACAGTACACAACCTGCTATCATAAATAAATAAATAAATTAGAAATAATCCATGGAATTAAGGGGAGGGGGGTTCTACTTCTTATTTGGCCTAAAATTTGCGTGATTTTTACTTTTTTCTATTCACTTAGAGATATAGACTGGGAAGCGACAGCACAGACAATCACCTCATCGAATTCACGGCTGAAATTTCAGAATTAGTTAAAACTCGATTCGCATATTAAAACGCAATCGGTCTGCCAAGTCATATCTTGGTGGAAAACAACTGAAAGTCGGATATTTTCGGTTGACTCGCAGGTTTACCATTGTGTTTTCCTACTCCCAAAGGTATGAAACCATGGAGGACTGGATGCAGGAAAACACAATCGTAAGCCTATGGGTCAACCGTTGAAACCGGGTTTTTAGGTGTTTTCCACCAAGATATGACTTGGCAGATGGATTGCGTTTCAATATGCGAATCGAGTTTGAACTAATTCTGGAATTTCAGCCGTAAACTCGATGATGTGATTGTTTGTGCGGCCGCGCCTCCTGGTCTAATATCATCTTCGGACTTGTTACATTGTATTTCTTGACATTTTAGTTATATATTTACTGGGGTTTTTTTGTATTAAAAAAATAATATTATGACTTGTGCGACTACAAATACGCGGCATAGACTTCCAATCGGGCGACCGTTTTTCTCCGATCACAAGCATTTCAAACAAATTTGGCCACCCTATTATGAAAGTGCATTAACACTAGAACCGCCGGAAATTTTACTGAAGTGTTATAAGAATATCTTACACCGGAAATTTTAATTGAAACTACTTAACTTATTTATTTACCTTATTTCTCCGTGGTGCATTTTAAACTCATTTTAGAAAGAAATTTCTGGTGATATCGAAATATTTTTATTTGGTAGCGGTCAAAATGACCACTACAGCGGTTCTAGTGTTAAATTCTTTGGAGCTTATACCAACATTCAGTTTAAAAGTTGATTAATTAATAGTTCACTTTTTCGCCTTTTTTAAAAACCTTTTGCGAGCTCTAAAAAATATTTAATCGATGAAAATTATGAATCCGTGTATGAAAATAAAATTGAATATATTTTTTAACATTACGATCACTTTCTCCTGTTTCAAAATAAAAATGCAGTACGGAAAAACAAAAGATCGTGGGCTATTTTTGCATTTTTAACCAGTCAAGAAGAAAATAAAAGATACTGATTTAAATTAAGGGAGCAGTTACAAGTATACTTTAGTTAATTTTGCTATTTGTATAGTAGTATCTAAATTAAGCTTTTACCAGTTTAACATATTATGAAAGCGCATTAAATTCCTTGGAGCTTATACTAGCATTTAGTTTAAAAGTTGTTGTTTGACAAAATGACGGTCATTTAAGTAGAAAATTTCAATTTTTCGCATTTATTTTTTTTTTCCTTTTGCGATGTCAAAAAAATATTTAATCAATGAAAATGATGCTTTTCGGTAGTAGAAGCTCCCGCAAAAACGATTAGCTTTCTTTTAAATAAAAAAGGAAGGAAATCGGTCAAATAGTTCTCGAGAAAAGGGGTCGCCCAGTTGGAAAAACAGAGTTTCGTGAAAAACAAGTTAAACATTTTACAATAGCTTTGCATTCAACGAGCGGCGTTACATTCAATGAGAAAATTTCAATTTTTCGCATTTATTTTTTTTTCCTTTTGCGAGGTTAAAAAAATATTTAATCAATGAAAATGATGCTTTTCGGTAGTAGAAGCTCCAGCAAAAACGATTAGCTTTCTTTTAAATAAAAAAGGAAGGAAATCGGTCCAATAGTTCTCGAGAAAAAGGGTCGCCCAGTTGGAAAAAGAGGGTTTCGTGAAAAACAAGTTAAACATTTTACAATAGCTTTGCATCCAACGAGCGGCGTTACATTCAATGAGAAAAAAATGCTGTAAGAAATTGAAATATCACGAAACCGTTTTAGGAAAACAATCTACACATTTGAGGGGTGCAACAAATGCAAAAAATGCCAAAAAAAAATTGCAAAAAAAAAAAAAAAACGAAATTTTGACCTAAAGAAGTAGAATTTCCCCTTAATAGCATTAAATTTTGGTTGCATGTTAATATTCCGCTTTAAAGCAATATTATTTTGTTAAATCTATACAGATGTTTACAACATTTTATATACTTATACGAAAGCTTTTAATAAAAAAATAAATAAATAAAAATACGTGTACAGATTTTAGTGCTAAAATAAAATTTCAAACACTTAATTGCATTAAAACAAAATGAGTGAGTATATGATAAAATTTAATAATTTTTAACATTATTATTACATTCTCCTGTTTCAAAATAAAAATGCAGTGCGGGAAAAGAAAAGATCGTGGGCAATTTTTGCATTTTTAACCGGTGCAAGAACAAAATAAAAGATACTGATTTAAATTAAGGAAGCATTAATAAGTATACATGGTTAATTTTATTATCTCTGTAGAATACCTAAATTAAGCTTTTAACAGTTAAAATATAGCGTCTGGAATATATAGTGTGGAAATCGGCTATCCCAGTAATACTTAAAAAAGTGCTAAAATATTGGATCCCGTAAATCCCTACGGTACAATGTTTACAGAGAGTGGTTACAAACGTTAAAATTGAAGTTTGTTATACATTAAAAATGTGTGTCCATGTGGAAACTTTTTGTGCAAAGCACCTTCTCTGTGGTCGTTCGAAAAGAGCAGCCATATAAGTTTTTATTAACATAAAAACAAGTCATATACAAGACAAAAATATAAAACAAAGTGCAAAAAGCTGGAGGAATGGGCCTCAGACCTGGCGACCGTTGGCTAACTGTGGGACCCGGCGAATATGTTCTTGGTAGACGTCATTAGAGAAGGAGATCGTCTCACTTACAATGATCTTTTTCATAGTCCTCAGATATGATTTCGCACAGATTCTTCTTAACGACTTGTCATTAGCCGGATCCCACGAACCAAGTGCCCCAACGACAATGGTCTCAACTACAGCTCTCTTTCCACCTTCAGTAAGTTCTTCCGCTAACCTCTTGTACTTTTCAACTTTAATTCTACGAGCTTCATCGAAGGTTTCAAGGCCATTCTCGAAGGGGACCGTCACGTCGAAAATAATAATGTCATTACCATTACGAATCACCAGGTCAGGACGAAGATTTTCAGTACCCGGCTTACGATCTTCTCCCATGATGACCCACCTATTAGCAGCAGCTTTCTTAATACGACTCACAATGGCATTATGCCGCTTTTTATACAGAGTACTATGGGTCATACAATGGTCCAGGACGTGAGGCAAGGTTTCGATTTGGGTACACCGCCGGCACATCTTATTGACTGGCCCGGGGTAGCGTCTTGATGGCTTGTTATACCCATTCAGATTAAAGAGTTCAAGTCTAGCACGATAGATGAAGCGCCTGTCTCTAAAGTGGGTGTAAGCACCATCGGAGAAGAAATGACTAGATTCTTTTGATGCTGCAACACAAATATTTGTCTTCCTCTGGTGCTTATGATCTCTCAGTGAGGTGGTACGTAACTTCCTCTTCATGTTCCTTAATTTGGCGAAGATTGTACATCTTTCACTGATAGAACGATGCTGAAATCCAAAGAGTTGATCGCAGCGACATCTGCAGGATATTTTCTAAAGCTGCAAAACGATTTGCACTATTAAAAATATGCAACATTTACTGCATAGTCACTCCACCGCTTTTATAGAATATCTCTATTCTGACCAATGAGAATGCTCCATAATATAATCAAGTAATCGTTTTATATAAAAGTTCTGGTGTGACTTTGCAGCAAGATCTGCAGATTTTCAACAGTGTGGTATAGATGCTGTAATAATACGGTGTTTACATTGAAATTTGAAAATATACATCAGATGTCGCTGCGATTGGCTCTTTGAATTTTAGCATCGTTTCACATTTAAGGGATACAAATTTTTAGCATTGTTTGGATAGATGATTTCCGCGCTATATATTCTAGACGCTATAGTTTAACCCTTTGCTCCTAATTTGTTTGTTTAAATGCGCACAATTCAAAAATACCTTGTAAATATTCAGAAAAAATAGAAGTATTCCAGTCGTTATACAAATTGACTATATTTAACATAATCATAATACACCTATTTATTAATACAGATAAATTTAGTTACGCATTTATAGTTTTTTTTTAAATTTTATACACGTTATTAGCTTCCGGTACGGTATGCTATTTCTTTCTCCCAGTTTATTTTGTGTCCAAAAAATAACGTTGCCTTACAGAAGCTAGCCGTAAAGCAAAGCATTACCATTAAATACTCTTTAGCAATTTTTTAAACTTCTAAGCATCATACATTTTCAATTTTTATACCGTCGTATTGTAAAAAAAAGTTCTTTTAAATGCATTTTGTTTGAAAACTGTATCTCCATTTATTTTTGAAATATTAATTTTTTTGTAGTTTTTGGAGCCATTTGCTTAATATTGGCAACGGAAGTAGGGGAGACCGGGGCTAGTAGTGACATTTTCGACATTTTTGATATTAGCCGTAAGATTTGAACTGAATCGAAACATTTAGTGTATCATATCATTAGAGTAAATCTTGCGTAACATATTTATAAAACTACTATTAACATTATTAAAGTTTTTCATAACACAAAATGAATTCTGCGTAACCTCGCAATTTGTCACTACTAACCCCCGCTACGGGGCAAGTTGTGACACGCTTGGGGCACATTGTGACACATAAATGACACATACAAGTACATTGTAACATACACAAATTATGTAAGTAAGGCGATTAAATGGGATATCTTAAATCAAGAAAGAGAAATTTATTCATTTTATAACGTTTTTAACACAATAAAACACTCTCATGTTTTAATACTATTGTAAATAAAACGAAAATAAAATAGTTAAATTGTTAACACTTGTAAACTCTTAGTCCTTTATAAAGAGACACTTAGACCTTTTAGAGACACTTAGCAATAAAAAGAAAAATAAATTGTCTTAATCAGGACAGAAATAAAAAGTAAGTCAACAGTAATCTTTGGCCATATTGACCTTTGACTCGGTAGCCTACTAGAACGTGTAGGCCTATATCCTATATTTTTAATCACTCATTGTCATCGCTTGTTTCAGCGCCTGATTTGTAGTTAATACAAATATAATAAAGTTCATTTTTGGTACATCTGACGTGCGCCCATCTTTTAGATGTCATGCATTGCACTCAGTCTTCTACGGGTGTAGAAATTTTGCATTGTTCCAAGCAAACTAGACATAAGCAATTTTCGTCATTTTCAGAGCTATCCAATACTTGCTTCCTTTTTACAATAACTTAGGTATAATTTTTTTTTATCCACGGCTTGGCCTTTCCATACAGTTTCTTTTTGGCTTTTTCTTTTTCAATTTGTTTTCTGCGTTCTTTTGCTTTTTGTTCTGCTTGAATTTTCTCTTTTACATGTGTGCTTGTTAGAATGGCAGATTTCAAACATTTACGAATAGATCGCTTGTTTTTTCGAGGTCCTGCTTTAGCGAGTGGTCTTATTTCTGTAAGACTTAATCACTGACACATTACTATTAGCAGTTGTCATAGAATCATCTAATTCAATGTGATTTCTTACTTCTGAAGACGGTCCTGCAATCTCACCATCATTGATTAAAATTATTGCTAAAGTGCTTGGTTTATTAACAGTTTCATATTTACTAATTTTTTTCATTGTCATTCTGGTCTTTAACGCTCTCATCTCTGATGGATAACGGTCGATCAGTTACTGAGGAACATAGGAAGTCTTCATCTGTAAAAATGTTCCTATTAAATTTCCAAATTCCACTACAACGAAATCCTGCTGGAATATTTTTTTGGAGTGGTAGCACTAGGAAGGGCTATTTTGACAATACCTGGTATGTCGTATATCGACACAGTGCTTCTAGGATGCTGGGGTATGTAGTGACACTGTCACAACGTGACTCTTAGACTTCGTCACAACTAGCCCCGCGTTACGCCATTTTGAACTTTATTCATTAGTTTCCGAAATGTTGGCATGATTAACAAATGAAATACATGGAATAACAGCTCAAAGCATAAGCATTTAAATAATGTTGGGGAAGTTTACATACCTCAGTATCCCTAGTGGCAATGACGATTCCAACGCAGGTCGCAAAATTTACTTTTACGATAGAAAACAAGATAAATATTTTTATCTCGAAAACAACGCAACGCTATACTTCAAAACATACGGAACACACTGAGACAATCAACCTCTTCACTCACATGGCGCGACAGGTGCTCCAACCTATTGGCTAACCCAGGAAGCTCGATCGCACAACTTGCCCCTGGCACAACTAACCCCGGTCTCCCCTACTCCATTTCTGTAGAAAGTAAAGGAAAAATAGTTTTAAAATAGTAATTATATATTTTTGTTGCTATTTTCTCGTAACAACCGAAAGGAAATGTATTTTTGTTGCCATTTTCTCGTAACAACCGAAAGAAAATGTAATTAAAATACGTGCTATTTTGAAAAAGTCCTTCCGGCCACTGCCGGGAGGAAGAGGTAGCTTTCATATTCCTTATTTTAAAAAAGCCAACTTATATTATTCAAACACACGAAGCTCAATTTAGTGGAAACCGAATGTAGGAGATTCAATACTAATTTTTATCAATACTAAATCATTATGAATGAGAATTTCGCGAAATTAGTCAGCTTTATCCAAGCTGCTTTTATTTAAAGTAACTTATATTTGGCTGCCAAATTCGGCGATTTCTTAAAGTGCCTGCCATTTTAAGACAACATGGTGGATGAGGCAAACCAGTGAACTTGGTCGAGACCTTAGTAATTGCTGTGCACATGCTCACTCACATCGGAATCGGTTGATATATATACAAGTGCTGTCGCAGGCAAAAAATCAGATTTTTCAAAATGTCACCCACGTTAGAAATTGAAACTGCTATATCTGAGCCATTTTTTAAGATAAAGACAAACAAAAAATGCTCCTGAATCCTTATATAAAGGTCAAATACTTAAGAAAGAAACCTTTTTCAATTTCTAATTTTTTTGCACCTCACTTTAAATATATATATTTTTTAATTTAATGGCCGCCATTTTGAAACAAGATGGCTGATGAAACTGGCCAGCGAACTTGGTCGAGATATTGATGTATACTATCCACATGCCTTCTTCCATCGAAATAGGCGAATACGTGTGGTATCGCAAGGTAATCGTTTCAAAGTGTTAGCCATGATAGAAATTCAAAGTGCTATAATTCAACCACTTTTTCAGATATAAACAAAAGAACAAATTTTCAGAAACAAAAACTGCTCCAGAATCATTGTATCAAGGACAAACACATAAAAAAAAATCTTTTTCATATTCCAATTTTTTAATACCTCATTTTAAATTTTAAATTACATTTTTTTTAAATGGCAACCCTTTTGAAACAAGATGGCGAATAAAGCTGGCCAACGAACTCGGTCGAGACATTGGTATGTACTATGTACAGACCAAGTTACATTCAAATCGGTTCATAAATACGCCTGTTATCGCGTGACAAAAATCAGGTCGTTCTAAAATGTCAGTCACAATAGAAATTCAAAATGTTATAACTCGGCCATTTTTTTAGATATAGACGAAACAAAACCTGTTCCGGAATCTTTGTATTAAGGTCAAACACATAAAAAAAAACTCTTTTTTATTTTCCAATTTTTTGGTATCTCATTTTAAATTTAATTTTTTTTAAATTTCTTTAAATGGCCGCCATTTTGAAACAAGATGGCGGATGAAGCTGGCCAACGAACTCGGTTGAGTTATTTGTATGTACTATGTACACACCAAGGTACATCCAAATCGGTTCATAAATACGTGTGTTATCACGTGGAAAAAATCAGGGCGTTTCAAAATGTCAGCCACACTAGAAATTCAAAATGCTATAACTCAGCCATTTTTTAAGATATAGACGAAACAAAAACTGCTCCCGAATATTTTTATCGAGGTCAAACACATAAGAAGAAAATATTTTTTTCAATTTTCAATTTTTTGGTACCACATTTCAAATTTAAATTTTTCTTAAAATTTTAAATGGCCGCCATTTTTAAACAAAATGGCGGATGAAGCTGGCCAACGAACTCGGTCGAGACATTGGTCTGTACTATGTATAAACGAAGTTACATCCAAATCGGTTCATAAATACGCCTTTTATCGCGTGACAAAATTCAGGAAGTTTCAAAATGTCAGCCACACTAGAAATTCAAAATGCTATAACTCAGCCATTTTTTAAGATATAGACGAAACAAAAACTGCTCCCGAATCTTTTTATCGAGGTCAAACACATAAAAAAGAAATATTTTTTCAATTTTCAATTTTTTGGTACCATATTTCAAATTTAAATTTTTCTTAAAATTTTAAATGGCCGCCATTTTTAAACAAAATGGCGGATGAAGCTGGCCAACAAACTCGGTCGAGACATTGGTCTGTACTATGCATAAACGAAGTTACATCCAAATCGGTTCATAAATACGCCTTTTATCGCGTGACAAAATTCAGGACGTTTCAAAATGTCAGCGTCGCTAGAAATTCAAAATGCTATAACTCAGCCATTTTTTAAGATATAGACGAAACAAAAACTGCTACGGAGTCTTTGTATAAAGGTCAAATACATAAGAAAAAAATATTTTTTCAATTTTCAATTTTTTGGTACCACATTTCAAATTTTAAATTTTTAAAAAAAATTTAAATGGCCGCCATTTTGAAACAAAATGGCGGATGAAGCTGGCCAACGAACTCGGTCGAGACATTGGTATGTACTATGTACACACCGATTTACATCCAAATCGGTTCATAAATACGAGAGTTACAGTGTGACATAGGTCAGATATATATATATATATATATATATATATATATATCAATTTTGAACGGAGGGTGGTTTCGGGGTCTGGGGGTCATGATCGATGAAAATATACCAAAATTTTTTGAAATCGCTTTCCTTCGAACGGCTGCAATAGGTAGCTTTTTGTAAAGAAAGCTACCTAAAAAATATAAACGAATGATTTCTTTTAAAATAATGGAGCTATTATATACTATATTTAATTGTAAGTATCTATGAATCTTTAGATAGCCTTTTTTTTTCGATTTTCTTGAATGACGGATTCTTTTTGCTGCATTTGTGCATTTTTTCGCGATAGTGATGTGCTATAAATGCTTTACTGTAGATGTTTAAGAGTAGATCGTAAATGTGGAATTTTTAAGCGGATGCGAATGACACCATTTTACATAAAATAAAACGTGTGCTTTAAGTCTTAAAATTGAAATATGTTTTGTACTGCAGTAGAGTCCCGCTTAACCGAGTTATTTTCTTCTGATGGACTGGTGGCTTCTACTATTATGAAACAGCCATTATAAATGAAGTGTTAGGTCAGGATGAAAGAGCAGCCGTAAAAAAAAAAAAAAAAAAAAAAAAAAAAAAAACAAAGTGGCCATTTTTTCCCCCATTCTGTCCAGAAAATCAGAGTTCTAACTTTTTACGGTTGCTCTTTCATCTTCACCCAACACTTCATTTCTGTTTCATAATAATAGAAGCAATCAGTCCATCAGAAGAAAATGAAGTAATGGAAATGCCGGGGGCGACACTAAATTCTGAAAAAGCAGAATTCCTGTTCTCTAGTTTTACCTTTTCATTGTGATAAAACAAGCTAATTAAAGTTTCCGTTCCTTGCCTTTAAATGCCCACCTGCTTGTTTAACCCTTTACACTCGAGGGCTCCGCTGCGGAGACATAATCTTTCTTTTCAAAATTTGTTTTTGGCACCAGAAATAAAGGAAAATAAAATGTACCTTATTTAATCAGAGCATTTTTGAAATTGTGTACTTGAACGAAACTTCCTTTAAAAAAGTCCTTCCGGCCAGTGCCGGGAGGAAGAGGTAGCTTTCATAATCCTTATTTAAAAAAAGCCAACTTATATCATGCAAACACACGAAGCTCAATTTAGTGGAAACCGAATATAGGAGATTCAATACTAATTTTTATCAATATAATGAATGAGAATTTCGCGAAATTAGTCAGCTTTATCCAAGCTGCTTTTCTTTAAAGTAACTTATATTTGGCTGCCAAATTCGGCAATTTCTTAAAGTGCCTGTCATTTTAAGACAACATGGTGGATGAGGCTAAGCAGTGAACTTGGTCGAGACCTTAGTAATTGCTGTGCACATGCTCACTCACATCGGAATCGGTTAATATATAGGAGTGCTGTCGCATGCAAAAAATCAGATTTTTCAAAATGTCACCCACAATAGAAATTGAAACTGCTATATCTGAGCCATTTTTTAAGGTAAAGACAAACAAAAAATGCTCCTGAATCCTTATATCAAGATCAAATTCTTAAGAAAGAAACCTTTTTCAATTTTTAATTTTTTTGCACCTCACTTTAAATATATATATATTTTTTAATTTAATGGCCGCCATTTTGAAACAACATGGCTGATGAAGCTGGCCAGCGAACTTGGTCGAGGTGTTGATGTATACTATCCACATGCCTTCTTACATCGAAATAGGCGAATACGTGTGTTATCGCGTGACAAATACAAGATCGTTTCAAAATGTTAGCCATGCTAGAAATTCAAAGTGCTATAAATCAACCATTTTTTAAGATATCAACAAAAGAACAAATTTTCAGAAACAAAAACTGCTCCGGAATCTTTGTATCAAGGCCAAACACATAAAAAAAATCTTTTTCATTTTCCAAATTTTTAATACCTCATTTTGAATTTTAAATTTAATTTTATTTAAATGGCAACCCTTTTGAAACAAGATGGCGAATGAAGCTGGCCAACGAACTCGGTCAAGACATTGGTATGTACTATGTACAGACCAAGTTACATCCAAATAGGTTCATAAATACGCCTGTTATCGCGTGACAAAAATCAGGTCGTTTTAAAATGTCAGCCACAAGAGAAATTCAAAATGCTATTACTCAGCCATTTTTTTTAGATATAGACGAAAGAAAAACTGTTCCGGAATCTTTGTATTAAGGTCAAACACATAAAAAAAAAAATCTTTTTCATTTTCCAATTTTTTGGTATTTCATTTAAATTTTTTTATTTTTTTATTCTTTTAAATGGCCGCCATTTTGAAACAAGATGGCGGATGAAGCTGGCCAACGAACTCGGTCGAGATATTTGTATGTACTATGTACACACCAAGGTACATCCAAGTCGGTTCATAAATACGCCTGTTATTACGTGAGAAAAATCAGGACGTTTCAAAATGTCAGCCACGCTAGAAAGTCAAAATGCTATAACTCAGCCATTTCTTAAGATATAGACGAAACAAAAACTGCTCCCGAATCTTTTTATCAAGGTCAAACACATAAGAAGAAAATATTTTTTCAATTTTCAATTTTTGGTACCACATTTCAAATTTAAATTTTTCTTAAAAATTTAAATGGCCGCCATTTTTACACAAGATGGCGGGTGAAGCTGGCCAACGAACCCGGTCGAGACATTGGTATGTACTATGTATAAACGAAGTTACATCCAAATCGGTTCATAAATACGCCTTTTATCGCGTGACAAAATTCAGGACGTTTCAAAATGTCAGCCACGCTAGAAATTCAAAATGCTATAACTCAGCCATTTTTTAAGATATAGACGAAACCAAAACTGCTCCGAAATCTTTGTATAAAGGTCAAATACATAAGAAAAAAATATTTTTCCCTTTTCAATTTTTTGGTACCACATTTCAAATTTTAAATTTTTTTAAAAATTTTAAATGGCCGCCATTTTGAAACAAAATGGCGGATGAAGCTGGCCAACGAACTCGGTCGAGAGATTGGTATGTACTATGTACACACCGAATTACATCCAAATCGGTTCATAAATACGCCTTTTATCGCGTGACAAAGTTCAGGACGTTTCAAAATGTCAGCCACGCTAGAAATTCAAAATGCTATAACTCAGCCATTTTTTAAGATATAGACGAAACAAAAACTGCTCCGGAATCTTTGTACAAAGGTCAAATACATAAGAAAAAAATATTGTTCCATTTTTAATTTTTTGGTACCACATTTCAAGTTTAGAATTTTTTTAAAAATTTTAAATGGCCGCCATTTTGAAACAAAACGGCGGATGAAGCTGGCCAACGAACTCGGTCGAGACATTGGTATGTACTATGTACACACCGAATTACATCGAAATCGGTTCATAATTACGGGAGTTACAGTGTGACATAGGTCAGATATATATATATATATATATATCAATTTTGAACGGAGGGTGGTTTCGGGGTCTGGGTGTCATGATCGATGAAAATATACCAGAATTTTTTGAAATCGCTTTCCTCCGAACGGCTGCAATAGGTAGCTTTTTTGTAAAGAAAGCTACCTAAAAGTGGTGCCGATCGAATAAAATTTGTATAAGTGACGCCGAATGCAAAGGGCTAGTTGTTAAGGCGCTGGCCCTAATACTAGATAAAAGGTATTCTTTTCGAATCCCGACTCAGGCATTTATGATTGTAGCGGGTCGGATTCCATTTTAAACAGGGGTTCAGGTCTGTTTAGCCCTTGTGTGCAAAATTAACCGTAACACACACAGCTAACGAACTTTGCCTTTAACCCGTTCAGGAACGGCATTTTTTACACGAATTTTATTCGTTTGGCACTACATTTTGTTAATTATTTGAATTAACTTTGTAAATCACAAAAATGTTGTAATTAAATAAAATCAATTTTACTTTTCTTTTTTACTGGTTTCAAACTCAAGCGTTTTAAGCATTTTTTGATGGTGCATATATGTATCCATGGTCCCGAACGGGTTAAATTAGCAAAAGTCTATGCATGACAATATCAAATTCAATTTTCATATCATATTCCTGATACATTATTCTTAACACATTACCCACTGGTGCTGCGTTGATGCAACGGTCAAAATAAATGCGCATGCTTAAATTAACTACCTAGTTACCACTATTTTAAAATTAAAAACATTTCCTTCTTTATCTTTAATGAGAGAAACTTTGCGATTAAATAAACCAACGATTACATTTCGGGTGGCAAACAAGTTTCAGCCAAAAAGTTGCATACGCCTATACCTTATAACTTTGTAGGTAACTTATAATTTTATATGGGTTAAATCAGTCATTCTCAAACGGTGTTCCTCGGCACAATGGTGCACCGTGAAAGGGATCTTAGGTGTGCTACGAGAATTTTAAGTCAAACTGTAAGAGAGTGAAAATGCTGAGAATTAACAGAAATATTGATATTTTAACATCCAACATTTTATATTTTGCTATCTACTTTGACATGAGATTTAGTATCACAATGTTTTATTTGGAAATTTATTTCTCTGTTTATATAACCTTTATAAGAATATGCCAAGAAATTATGAAAATTTTCTTGAATCTTCAGTTAAATTTAATTTTTTGAGAAAAAATATGTTTCCTGAAGGAAAATATTATAATATAAAGTGCAGTAGAAATAAATGATCGTCGGTAAATGAAAATGATTTAAGAGTAATGATTATCCAAAACTTTTATCTTACAAAGATAATATTCTCATTTAAAAAACTAGTTGGATGTGCCAATCCCAAAACTTTCTTCTATCTCATACGTCTTAATATTTAAGAAAAAAAAAGTAGTTACATATTAATACTTCATTGTTAGTTCAGTATTATACCAACTTTGATTTTCATCTTTAATTTCTGCTTCAGTCGGGATAAAAACGAGTTAATCTCGATCATGATATTTAATAAAATCAATATATTTCGTTATTCTATTGTACACTGAAAAAAAATTCTGCCACTGGCATCTAGAAAATAAATTGTGGCTCTAGAAAAAATAGTTCCATGTCATCCTTATAAATTCTAGTTCCCTTTGCTAGAGAGTTCTAGTTATCCCTATTAAAATTCAAGGGAATTTTACTATATTATCGTGGTCAAACTTATTTAAAAATTGCCTGCAAACAAATGGGAACACAAGAAGTGAGTTTTAGTAACTATGATTCTAGTTTATGAATTAATTCTAGAAATCAAGAGCTAATTTCTCGCAATTCAAACGATTCATAATATAATGTATCGTTTCATCACCTAGAAAACTATAGACTAGAAATTCTCGATCATTTCGTCTATTCAGTTTATTTTTTTACCTTATTCGCATAGCTCGGAAATCTATATTTCTAGTTTAGGGATTTAGAAAATGAGTACCTATTCGTTCTAGATGAAGGCAGTATATTTTTTCAGCGTACGTCAGCTGATTGCGAATCGCCAGCTTAGCAGGATGCAAAGTTATCGCCGCTGCACGATCCACCGAACGAAAAATCGAGAAAATTTCACAAAAATTGCTATTACAGCCCCCCCCCCCCGCCCTTCCTGCAGAATATTTCAAAATTCGAGTGGGACCGAAAAAATATACAGTGGCGGTCAAAAGTTTCCGGCCAGCATAATTTTTTTGGTTAATTTGTAAGTATACCCGTATGAACAGGAATATGAAAGTGATACTTATCTATTTTATTGACATAATAGTTATGAACTTATTTTGGAATAACAAAAAAATATCAATAAATTTAATTGACAAAATTAATTGAAAAGGAAAATGCATGTTCTCAAAAGTATCCGGCCATCTTGGCAAGTTTGGAAAAACATGGTGTTACAATAGAAAATAACAGTGATCAACAACATATACAATT
Organism: Maratus speciosus; assembly: GCA_963932465.1. NCBI lineage: Eukaryota > Metazoa > Arthropoda > Arachnida > Araneae > Salticidae > Maratus > Maratus speciosus. The sequence goes on from OZ010787.1 coordinate 575,239,702, forward strand.
AGTATTTTGTCGTCATACATTTAGCAATAAGTACTGCGGCGCAGAGACATGGCATCGATTCAGTGAACTGTTGAAGATCGTGTATGGTAAGTTTTTCGACTCTTCTTGGAATTTTTGGGGAAATTCTGCTGAATTGGAATATTTATAATTCCGCACACCCTTGTCAAGTTCACTCCAAAGATTTTCTATTGCATTCAGATCGTGTGATTGGGCTGGCCAGTTCAAAAGCGGAATTTTTTTGTGCAAAAGCCACTACTTAACGAGCTTACAAATATGCTTTGGGTTATTATCATGCTGAAACAAATAGTTGTGGCCACAGGTTTTCCTTCAATAAGGCAGAAAATGATCTTGCAAGACATCCTTATACATTGCATCATTCATCTTGCCGCAGATTTCAATTAACGGACCGACATATTTTCCAGAAAATGCTCCCCTCAGCATAACGTGTCCTCCGCCATGCTTCATTGTAGGAATAACATATCTCGAATCATATCTTTGTTTTTAGGTCATCGGATGTAGTATATGCCATCATTCCCAAAAAGGTTGAACTTCCTTTCATTGGAAAATAGTACTTTTTTCCAGTTTTCACTTGACCAGTCTTTGTGCTTGTTTGAAAACACCAGTCTGGCCCTCTGATTTTTTTTATTTATGAAAAGCTTTTTAACACCGACTCTTCCATAAAGTTCTACATCACCTAAGTGTCTTGACAGGGTAGACAGACTTATTTCAGCAATATTTTCCCTCCGTAAATCGCGGGATATTACAGCGGCATTTTTATGCGGGTCATCAACTGCTTTTCTACTAATAATTCTACACATATGAATAGTCGTTTTCCGGTACTTCCGGACCGTGGCAAATCCTGAAGCCCATGCCCATCTTTATATATATATTTTTTAAATATTGTTCACAGTAGATTTTCCGATCGATAACTTTGCTGCAATCTCACGAGAGGATCGGCCCTTTAGCGACAAATAAATCACTCGTTTACGAACCGTAATTGTTGAAAATTTTATTTTTGAATTTCAACTACGTCAATCACGTTGATTAATTAACAAATGCGGCCAAAAAACACTTTACCGATAGCAAAAACTAATGATTGACGAATGGCCGGAAACTTTTGCACAGGTGAATTTCGAATTCCTCCCCTTTGCATAAAGTGTCTTGGGTATCCAATAAAAATGATCATACGGTAAGAAGTCATTTGCATATACCTAACTTTTGGAGCAAATGCGCGTCTACTTCGCCGAAACGTTCTGGCAAACAAATCAAAGAAACTAACAGGCCGGAAACTTTTGACCGCCACTGTGCATGAAATTTAGTTGAATTCTATGTATAACTTCATACATTTTTCGATGGTGCAATGGCGACACACGGACAGACAAGGAATTTTGTATAAACATGTTTTTAGGTAGATTTCGTATGAAATACTACCTATTGGGATCGTTCCTATGTTGGAATTTCTGAAAAATTTTTGCAGATCTACACCGATCATGACCCCTAGAACCCGAAACCACCATCAGTAAAAAACTTTATCTATCTATCTATCTATCTATCTATGTATCTATCTATCTATCTATATATATCACTTTCTTCTGGACACGATAACTTTCGTAATTCTGCACCAATCTCTTCCAAACTAATACATAAAATCAATGGGCATAAAATCTCGGTCAAGTTCGTTAATGGTCAAAATCGGACCAAGGGGATGGAAATAGGGAGGGGTTTTGTGAAAACCGAAAACCCCCATAACTTCTTAATTTTTATACATATCAAATCAGTTTAAAGTTTTTATTACTTCTAAAAATAGGGCCAAAATTTTATGTATCACAGAGTTTTTGATAAAGTTAAAAATGGGCTCAAGGGGCGCAAAAATAGGGTTTTTGGGAGAAAAAAATTCATAACTTCGTCAATTCTCAAGATATCAATTCCAATTAATTTTATTATAAATCTCCTTAATATTATCTACAACTTTTATATTCACAAGTTTTTGATAGGACCAATTCGTACCGCAAAAAAAATTAAAAACGAAAACAAAAATCCCTGCCGGCCCGGCCTACAGGCGGAGGTAGATTTCGAAGTTAAGTATACTAATTTCACAAACAAAAACCAAATCATGATTAGAGAGAAACCCACTTTAACAATTTTATCTGGCCGCTTTTGACGAGTTATTATTTCATTTTTATATAATAACTGGTTTTATCAGAATCATGTTAGGGCGGTATTCAAAAAACAACTTTTCCATGCTCAACAACTCGAAATTTTCTGGCATAACTCCAGATTCATTTTTAATAGGAAAAACATGAAACTTGTTGACGTGATTTTTGAAGAGATTTATAAGCGACCTGTGTTTTTAATTTCCTTTTAATTAATTAAAACTTGATACATAAACAATTGTTTTCTCAGTAAGACAATATTTTTCTTTTCTAACACAATCGCTTCGGGAAATTCTGTTCAAAATGCCCACTTTGACATCATTTTTTGAAATATATTCTGCCTCTGTCAAAAAATCGATCATTACGGTACATTATATAGTTTCTGAATAAGCGAATCTACCAATTGGATGCGTTTGAGAGCAAAAATGAATTTAAAAATGAGTCAGAAAATAAGCAGTTTGAATTTGAATACTTCATTTTCCAACACAATCCGCTTCGGGAAATTCGGTTCAAAAGGCCCACTTTGACAGCATGTTTTAAAATATATTCTGCCTTTATCAAAAAATTGACCTTTACGGTACATTATATAGTTTCCGTGTAAGAAAAGGTACCAATTGGAAGCCTTTGAGAGTAAAAATGAATTGTAAAATGAGTCAGAAAATAAGCAGTTTGGATTTGACTACACCCTTACTAAGATGATTTTTTTCTTCAACTGCTATGTATTTTTAATTTGTTTTTGCTGTAAGAATTGGTCCTATCCAAAACTTGTCTATATAGATGTTGTAGAATATATTAAGAAGATATATGATAAATTCATGGGGATTTTATATCTTTTGAATTGACGGAGTTATGGATTTTTTTCTTCTTCAAACGCCCTTTTTGTTTTCGTTTTTAATTTTTTTTGCGGTACGAATTGGTCCTATCAAAAACTTGTGAATATAAAAGTTGTAGATAATGTTAAGGAGATTCATGATAAAATTAATCGGATTTGACATCTTGAGAATTGACGACGTTATGAATTTTTTCTCTCAAAAACCCTATTTTTTGCGCCCCTTGAGCTCATTTTTAACTTTATCAAAAATCTGTGATACATAAATTTTTGGCCCTATTTTTAGAAGTAATAAAAACTTTAAACTGATTCGATATGTACAAAATTTAAGAAGTTATAGGGGTTTTTCGGTTTTCACAAAACCCCTCCGTATTTCCATCACCTTGGTCCGATTTTGCCCATTAACAAACTCGACCGAGATTTTATGCCCCTTGATTTTATGTATCAGTTTAGAAGAGATTGGTGCAGAATTGTGGAAGTTATCGTGTCCAGAAGAAAGTGATATATATATATATATATATATATAGATAGATAGATAGATAAAGTTTTTTACTGGGGGTGGTTTTGGGCTCTAGGGGTCATGATCAGTGTAGATCTGCAAAAATTTTTCAGAAATTCCAACACAGGAACGACGCCAATAGGTAGTATCTCATACGAAATCTACCTAAAAGGGAGTTTGAAGAAGTAAAAAATCCATAACTCCGTCAATTCAAAAGATATAAAATCCACATGAATTTATCATATATCTTCTTAATATTGTCTACAACATCTATATAGACAAGTTTTGGATAGGACCAATTCTTACAGCAAAAACAAATTAAAAATACATAGCGGTTGAAGAAAAAAATCATCTTATTAAGGGTGTATTCAAATCCAAACTGCTTATTTTCTGACTCATTTTATAATTCATTTTTGCTCTCAAAGGCTTCCAATTGGTAAGTTTTCTTACTCAGAAACTATATAATGTACCGTAATGGTCGATTTTTTGATAGAGGCAGAATATATTTTTAAAAATGCAGTTAAAGTGGGCGTTTTGAACCGAATTTCCCGAAGCGGATTGTGTTGGAAAGATCATTGCATTAAGGATGCACTCAAATCCAAACTGCTTATTTTCTGACTCATTTTTAAATTCATTTTTGCTCTCAAACGCATTTAATTGGTAGATTCGCTTATTCAGAAACTATATAATGTACCGTAATGGTCGATTTTTTGATAGAGGCAGAATATATTTTAAAAAATGCTGTTAAAGTGGGAATTTTGAACCGAATTTCCCGAAGCTGATTGTGTTGGAAAAATCATTGCATTAAGGATGCACTCAAATCCAAACTGCTTATTTTCTGACTCATTTTTAAATTCATTTTTGCTCTCAAACGCATTTAATTGGTAGATTCGCTTATTCAGAAACTATATAATGTACCGCAATGATCGATTTTTTGATAGAGGCAGAATATATTTGAAAAAATGATGTCAAAGTGGGCATTTTGAACGGAATTTCCCGAAGCAATTGTGTTATCACTTCTTCTGGAAACGATAACTTCCGGAATTCATTAAATCTCTTCCAAACTGATACATAAAATCAAGGGACATAAAATCTCGGTCAAGTTCGTTAATTGATAAAATCGGACCAAGGGGATGCAAATAGGGAGGGGTTTTGTGAAAACAGAAAAAAGCCCATAACTTCTTAATTTTTGTACATATCAAATCAGTTTAAAGTTTTTATTACTTCAAAAAATAGCGCCAAAAATTCATGCATCACAGATTTTTGATAAAATTAAAAATAGGCTCAAGGGGCGCAAAAATAGGGTTTTTGGGAAAAAAAATTTCCTTACTTCGTCAGTTCTCAAGATATCAAATCCAATTAATTTTATTATATATCTCTTTAATATTATCTACAACTTTTATGTTCACAAGTTTTTGATAGGACCAATTCGTACGGCAAAAGGAAAAAAAATTAAAAACGAAAACAAAAAAGGGGTTTGAAGAAGAAAAATTTTCATAACTCCGTCAATTCACAAGATATAAAATGTCTATGAATTTATCATATATCTTCTTAATATTGTCTTCAACATTTATATAGACAAGTCTTTGATAGGGCCAATTCTTACAGCAAAAACAAATTAAAAATACATAGCGGTTGAAGAAAAAAATCATCTTATTAAGGGTGCATTCAAATCCAAGCTGCTTATTTACTTACTCATTTTATAATTCATTTTTGCTCTCAAAGGCTTACAAATGGTAGAGTCTCTTATTCAGAAACTATATAATGTACAGTAATGATCGATTTTTTTGATAGAGGCAGAATATATTTCAAAAAATTATGTCAAAGTGGGAATTTTGAACAGAATTTCTCGAAGCGATTGTGTTAGAAACGAAAAATATTGCCCTACTGAGAAAATAATTGTTTATTAATCAAGTTTAATTAATTGAAGGAAAAATAAAAATACAGGTCGCTTATAAATCTTTTCAAAAATCACGTCAGCATGTTTCATATTTTTTTTTTTTTTTTTTTTTTAATGAATCTGAAAATGTGCCAGAAAATTTGGAGTTGTTGAGCATGGAAAAATATTTTTTTTTAATATCGCCTTAACATGATTCTGATAAAACCAGCTATTTTATAAAAAGGAAATAAAAACTCGTCAAAAGCAGATAGATAAAACTGTTAAAGTGGATTTATATCTAATAATGATTTAGTTTTTGTTGGTGAAATTAGTATACTTAACTTCGAAATCTACCTCTGCCTGTAGGCCGGGCCGGCAGGGATTTTTTTTCTTTTTTTTTAATCTCTGACCTCTAATACGAGTAAATCCGTCGAAAACCGGAAATCGAAAAAAAATTCGATTACAATACTTTCTTCTATTATAGAGATAGAAGAAAGTATAAAAAAGACAATCTCAGATATCTCTTTAAATTAATGCATATAAGTTTATTAGAATTTTAACATTATTTTAAACGTAAACCACTACTAAACGTAATAAGTTAAATGTAGAAGTTAATGTAAAGTAAGTTTATAAGAATTTTATCAATCTTTTGATCACAAATTATAGAAATATTTAGCCTTTTTAGCTCTGATGGAGGCCTTCTGTTTGTGTTAGTAAATAAATTAAAAATGTCATATTAGTCCAGGCAATAGGGAATTTTACCTAGCAAAATTAATGATAGTTCTGGAAATCGGCTTACTTTATGTTTTTTGGGTCGCTGAATCCGAAGTTTTAACTTCCCACCAAAATTTCCAACGGCAACCCCCCCCCCCCCCAAATTTTGGTAAAAAGCCCCCCAAAAAGGTTTTTATTATTTTAGGGGAAAAGTATCTAGAAATTCAGAAAGTAGACAAAATTTGCAACAAATTAGATAGTCTTAGGATGAAGGGGAAGGGGGGATCTGCCTCGGAACATGCGCGCGGTACTGCGTGGACTAAGTTGCGCAATTCCACTTAACCACTCACACGTTTACATTCACCCTCCCATCTCCCCTCCGAACTTTCCTTATAAGGTTTACTTTAAGTTTTTTGGGTCGCTGAATCCGAATTTTTAACTTACACCCAAAATTTTCCCTCCCGAAAACCCCGCAAAATATTTGTTATTAACTTAAATTTCTTATTGTTTTAGGGGAAAAGCATTACAAAATTCAGAAACTAGATAAAATTTGCAACAAATAAGATATATGACATTATGACGTAGGATAAACGGGGAGAGAGGGGGCTGCCTCGGAACATTCCCCGCGCGCTTTTCTCAAAAACCAAATTTTTTCAAAAAATCAATTTTTTGGTGGGTTGCCGGGTGAAATTTTGGTGGGAAGTTACAAATTTGGATTCAGCAACCCAAAAAACATAAAGTGAGTCGAAATCCAGAGCTAGCATTAATTTTTACAGGTAAAATCCCCTATTGCCTGGACTTCATAACTTAGTGCACGTAACGCCGCAGTGCATGTTCAGAGGCAGTCCTCCCCCTCCCCGTTCATCCTACGTCATAATGTCATGTATCCTATTTGTTGAAAATTTTGTCTAGTTTTTGAATTTCGTAATGCTTTTCCCCTAAAACAATAAGAAATTTAAGTTAAAAACAACTATTTGGGGAGGGGGAATTTTGGGGGGAAGTTAAAAATTCCGATTCAGCGACCCAAAAAACTTAAAGTAAACCTTATAGAGAAAGTTCGGAGGGGAGATGGGAGGGCGAATGTAAACGTGTGAGTGGTTAAGTGGAATTGCGCAACTTAGTTCACGCAGTATCGCGCGCATGTTCCGAGGCAGATCCCCCCCTCCCCTTCATCCTAAGTCATGTCATATATCTAATTTGTTGAAAATTTTGTCTACTTTCTGAATTTTTAGATACTTTTCCCTAAAACAATAAAAAAATTGATTTTTTTAATAAAAACCTTTTTTGGGGGGCTTTTTACCAAAATTTGGGGGGTTGCCGGGGGAAATTTTGGTGGGAAGTTACAAATTCGGATTCAGCGACCCAAAAAACATATAGTAAGCCTTTTTCCAGAACTACCATGAATTTTGCTAGGTAGAGCCCCCATACGGTCTCTATTGCCTGGATTATATAGTCTTTTTATAATGTTTTTACAATCGTCATAAGTTAAGCGTGCCGTGGAAGTTTAATAATGAGTTTAACTTTGCCATGATGTAAAAAAACAAAAACAAAATGAGAAACACTGGGTTAAACAAAAAAGTACTGGCTCCAACATAAATTATCGCAATCCGCAGTGCTGTATTTGAAAAAAAAATATTTGTGGGAACTCACCTTTTCATAGAGTAGATGTTTCTGCTATCAGATTTTTGCTAAGCCAAAATCCAACTTAAAAGATTTAGCCAAAAGCCGGCTTTTTAAAATTAACTGTTATAATTATCACATTCTAGTTTTTATAGTATTGTATTTGTACAGCATTAATCTAAAGGCAATATTTAATCAATCTAATAGTAACATTTTCCATCATGAATCAAAATATAATTGAAATAACAGACTATATTATTTCTAATTGCTAAAAACGTGTAAGATTAAAACCTTAAAAACAGTAAAATATTTTATTTGACTGGTGACATGTTTCAACTCTTCCCGAGTCATTTTCAAAACAAACAAAATTATTATTATTATTATTATTATTGCCTTTTTACTTTCCATAAGTATACGCTACAATCTTTTATCAATCCTCTCATCACTTCAGAAAAGAAACACCACTCTATGCTTTAGTACAAAGTAAGGTTTAATGAATCTCTGTACTACAAGACATATTATTATTTACAGGAATACTGTACAATATTTACATCGCCAAAACTCAGAAGAAATCCGTTGATTGCAAAACATTTTAGCATTTCCCGCCCTCTCATAAAAAAGCTCCGGGGAAAAAAATCAAGCAAGCAGCTTGTACTTCGAAAACCTCTACTTTCTGCGTCTCAAAAACAATCTCTCTGCGTAAAAGCTAATCCGCAATGAATTATGGGAAAACCTATTTGGCAGCCCGCTAAACTGTCATGTGCTGCCATCTAGTGTATCGGTATTTAAATATTTGTTACATCTTCCCCCTCTGGTTCCTTAGACGTCTCGGCAAGGGACCAGGAACATTTTTCTTTGGCCTACCGCGTTTCCTGAGTGAAATAACTGGTTGGTCGTTAACATTGTTACAAAGTTTTAGTGCAGATGTATGGTAAGTTCCTAAGGGAACTTCGGGAGCTTGTAAACTGGCAACTTCATAGGAAGTAGGCGAGCACTGTGTGAGCACTACATAGGGTCCGTCACGTCGAGGACTGAATTTGGCGGTTCTTTTCTGACCAGCCTTGCTAACGGGATTGATTTCTACCCATACATGGTCACGAGGAGAATACTGAGGTCCATCTATCCGTCTTCTGTCCACATACTGTTTTCTTTTGCGTTGTTCGACTAAATCTTTCACTTGCTTAGTGAATTTAGCAAATTTGTTTGGTTTCGGGTTTATCTCAATGGAGACTGTACCGATTTCACAGGAGCGCGGGGTGGCTCCTCCCCCTGGCTGAAAGATGGTTTCATAACTTTTCAGCAAGTAATTTAATTCTGACTTCTGGCCAGAACATTCAAGGGGCTTTGGAACAGGATCTGCAAAACCATACTTTATATGTGGCATATCGCCGAAGTACCAACGTTTGTTCTTAACGTCTGGTACAAACCCTGACTTATCAAGAAAGTCTCTTCCTAAAAGGGTTCTGTTCCCTTTAGCTTTAGGTAACACAATAAAATCTGTACGAAATTTTTTCCTTCAATATCTACAGTAACAGTCGTGATCAAACTGTCTTCTTTTGACTGTTGGCCATTTGCTAAGGACATGTTCAGAGAGGTCCTCTGAAAGTTTGCGCCTTTTTCTTTTAACACAGAATACAATTATTCACTTGCCACGCTGTGACTAGATCCGGTATCTACGCAGGCTGTGCCATAGACGCCATTAATTTTCAGGTTTACTGTGGTTAAAGGTGTGGTTGAGCATATGCATATCTGGATTTGCTCAAACTGAGAAGATTCAGTTTTTATCACAGGGTTGCAAGTAGGGCACTTAACACGAATAAATCCGGGAGCACCACAACCATAACATTTCAAGGTTGGGTGATCTTCAATCGGTGGTTTGTCTGACGCGATTGTTTTCTTTGAATAGAAGGATTTATTCGGAACTGTTTTATTAGAAGAGCTCGGTGGTACACTCTCTTTCGGTTTTGACCAGTTTTTATTTTTCGGGTGGATTTCCGCTACTTTGGATTTTACGGGATTTGCCCTTAGAACATCGTAAGCATCTAGCCTTTGTACTAATTTATTTGGATCATTTAAATTAGTCCAAACGTCTAAGAAATGTTCTCTATGCTGTGGGGAGCACCTTCTCTTTAATTTGCCAGATAAAATAAGACTTTTCAAATCTTCGAATGAAGTTATGTTGAGCTCAGATAGCCAACCTTCAAAGTAGGCTCTAAGCTCGAAAAAATAGTCTTTCCAGGTACTTTCTGGAATTTTCTTGTGCTGAACGAACAGGATTCTAAATTTTTCAGCGGTCAATTTGAATCGTTTCAACAACATTGCCTTGATGTGTTGGTAGTCCTGGGCCTTTTCTTCCGGTTCCCTAGCAATGAGTCTAGCTATATCACTAGGTAAAGCGCTTATGAGATACGTAACCCCAATTTTCTTCCGGAACCCCTAGGACCTTTAACTGTCGCTCACACAGCACTAAGAAGATGTTCATATCATCTTCGTTTGGGCGAAAACGGGGAATCAATTTTTGTAGGTCGATTCGCGGTTTTTTGTAAGTGCACCTATTATTTTCTGACTCCGAGTTAGATGCCGAAGTCGGATGGGTAAGGCGTAATTTTTCGAGTTCGAAAGTCCGTTCGCGCTCTAAATTTTCTTGTTCGATTTTACGTTGTTCTTGTTCGAAAACACGTTGATTTTCTAAATCTAAGCGCTCTTGTTCAGTTTTTCTATTCTCGACTATAGTTTTAAGTAAGTTTTTAGTATAATCTTCCTCGTAATCAGCGTGTGCTGTAATTAAATTATGCAAATCGATCATTTTCATTTCTTCGGTGGCAGTTAAGCCTAACTCATCGCAAAGGACGCGTAGATCCTCTTTTTTGCCCTTCCCAAAAAATGCCATTTTGTTTAAATTTAACAAAATTATCAACTAAAATAAAATTTTGATTTAAAAAAATTCACTTCAAGAACTAGAATTTGAATTTAAAATTTCAAGCAAAATTTTCAAGAACAAGAATTTCAATTAAAAAATTTCAATTAAAATTTTTCAATTTCAAGAACAAAATTTTAGATTTTTCTATATAAACCTATCCTTACACTCAGGGATTTCTTCTTTACAGAAATCATAACGCACACAAAAAAATATATATATATTCAAAATATAATATAAAGATAAATGCAAATTATTATAATATCACAAAATATAAAACTTTATTTATTTAACTCTTTCCTTTGGAAGGTAAACCAAAATTGAACTATTTCAATTTATCGTTACGTAATACGATATTACTATACTTTTAAGAAAACACACAAAAAAAAATTACTAAAACTTCAATATTAACTCTCAAAATAAAACAAAACTAAATTATTATTACACAGTTCTTAACTTTCAATTTCTTTTAAGAAAAGAAAAGAAAAGAAAAATAATATTACGTTAAGCAAGAATTTTTAAAAACTTCCTTCTCAAAAGCACCCTTTCTATTTTTGTTCTAAGAACACAATTATTCAAAATTAATTAAAATTACTTTACTAGCAAAATAATTCAAAATTGTTCTCAAAAGAACACAATTTATTTCTGTTCCGGGAAACAATATTCCTTCCCCCCCCCCCCTTTTTTTTTTTTTAACCTTTTAAAACAAATTCAAATTTAAATGTTTAACCTATAAGAAAACTTATTCTTATAAAAGTTCTGGAATTTAATTTCGTCATTTCATAAATCAACGTTATTCAAAACGAAATTCAACTTATTAAGAAAAAAAATATATTTATTCTATCGTGAATATCTGTCAAACGATACCATTTTAATAAAATACAGTTTATTAAATTCAAAACGAAAAAGTTTTCTCAAATTAGAACACAAAATATAATTTTCACATCAGTATGTAAAATATATCTTAACAGAACAAATTTTGTTCTTAAACCACCCTTAATCTAAACTGATCAAAGATTTTTGCTTTCAAAATTTAATTTTTACAGAAAACTTTTACGTTATGTAAGATTTTTAACTTCAGAACATTTTACCTCGTCTGTATGTCATGACAAAACAGACACAAATTATTTTCTTTAAGAGAAAATTATATACTTTCAAACACCATCTTAAACAATTTTAATATCAAAAGTTTAATAACATGAAATAAACAATATGAGAATGCAATAAACAAAAGTTTACTAAAATAAAATGACAAACTTATCTTCTTATTACTGCTGTACGCATCCATATTTTTATCTTGAAGAACTATAATACACTTTCTGCCCCGAGGTCGACGTTCGGTTAGCAGAGTATTAGAACACTTTCACACCACTATTTAACACATACATGAAGCTCATGTAGAACAACGGTCGTTGTTTTCCTTCAAGACTAATGAGAACACACGGCATATTTTAATTTGCCTTGGCTGAAATCAGAAGCGACGTCTGAACAGCAGATACTAAAACACTACTTTTCCTTTCTCAAAGCACCAGCCATTGTAGCACACCATTTGTAGAATACGACATTGTGTACTAAACATCAGCATTTTTAAAGAACACCATAATTCTACGTTAAGCACCAGCACCTCTTTTAAATATGAAGAGCACAAGCATTTTTAAAAACTCGTAGAGAATCAGCATTTTTATTTACTCGGTCGGTCGTAGATTCAGGGCCCAAGGTTGGGAAAGCCATTTATAGCCTTTTTACTTTCCATAAGTAGACGCTACAATCTTTTATCAATCGTCTCATCACTTCAGAAAAGAAACACCACTCTATGCTTTAGTACAAAGTAAGGTTTAATGAATCTCTGTACTACAAGACATATTATTATTTACAGGAATACTGTACAATATTTACATCGCCAAAACTCAGAAGAAATCTGTTGATTGCAAAACATTTTATCATTTCCCGCCCTTTCATAAAAAAGCTCCGGGCAAAAAAATCAAGCAAGCAGCTTGTACTTCGAAAACCTCTACCTTCTGCGTCTCAAAAACAATCTCTCTGCGTAAAAGCTAATCCGCAATGAATTATGGGAAAACCTATTTGGCAGCCCGCTAAACTGTCGTGTGCTGCCATATAGTGTATCGGTATTTAAATATTTGTTGCATTATTATTATTATTATTATTTTTAATGACTCAGGAAGAGTTGAAACATGTCAACAGTCAAATAAAATATTTTACTGTTTTTAAAGTTTTAATCTTACTCCTTTTTAGCAGTTAGAAATAATATATTATTACAAGGTGTTAAATTGTTATATATGAAATAATAGAAATAAATCCATACATTAATTACTGCCACATCTATCATAGAAGTTTCTATAAAGAACGATAATGAGAGGTGTTTTCTGTGCTCTTTGATTTACGACAAGCTGTCTCGTCTGTTAATCTTCTTCCTGATCGCAATTAAGATTTCACATATTGTTCAGGACAAAAGTCTTTTAATTGAGGTCCTATACGGCTTATGAATACAGTAATCTCTTAACATTTGCGAGGTTTAGGTTCGCGGAAACCTCCGCAAATGTCAAAATAGCGAATGTTGAGATTGAGACTATCTTCTCGTGCATAAAAGGGGGTTAGGTTTTAGGATTATTTTAAAGGAAAAATTGCAATTAAAATGTAAAAATATATTGATTAAGTATCAGCGGCGTAGCTACATTTTTTTGGCACCCGGGGCAGGAGGAAAATTTGCCCCCCCCCCTCTCCTAAATAAAAAAAATAACCACATTATTTTTCCTCAAGACAAAAAAAAAAAGTATTTTTGGCTTGTACGGAGAGGAAAAGGCAGTTTCACTCTTCGTTGTTTTTAAGGATTCAGCTAATTTTATTAAAACACACGAAACTAAAATGCGTGGAACCCGATTATAGAAGATTTCTAGTTTTTGTCAATACTGAATTTGTATGGGAATTTCAAAAACTTAGCGGAACATTCAGGGATATAACTGTTGTTTTAAGCGTATTGGAGTAGCAACATTGAAATTAAATTTTCAAAAAACTACAGTTCCTAAAACGCCTAAAATTCGCCCGATTATGAAAAAAAATCTCATGTTTTAAAACGGTAGCCACCCAAGAATTTCAAATTGTCATACCATTTTTTAAGATAGATTAAAAACCAAAAAATGTTCTTTTATCCTTCTATCAAGACTTAACGATTATGCAAGAAATAAATTATAATTTTTTGAATATTTTTATTTTAGTTTGAAATTTTTAAGGAGTTGCCATTTTTAAACAGGATGGTGGATCAAGATGTTCAACGAATATGGTCGAGATCTTAATAAACCCTTAACATATGCTCAATCACATTCAAATCGGTTTATAAATACCAGCGCATGCGCTCGTATTTATATGCGCATGTCGCATATACGCAGTCGCATGACAATGATCAGATATTTATAGAGAGATATTACGTACTATATAGTATATAGATGAAAAGATAAGAGTTAAAATGCTTTTAAAATGCAAAATTGAAATTAAATTTCAAAAATTTATATTAAAATCCTTAAGTTATTTTTCCTAACTTTAAATCTAATATTCTAAAATCCGTGTTACACCTTGTAACTTTGTTTCTCAGCACAGCATTTACGTTCGCCATTAAATTCAGAGAGTAACTTAAGATAAAAATGCTGACGTTTGGACATTTCTCCTTCGTTTGTGGTTAAATCCTTGTACGTCACAGATCCTGGGAATTTTGCGGATCTTGACCACATGGCAATCAAGAGCTAATTAACCAATTAAATTAAATGTTCCTCGCAATTTGAAACCTTCGCCCCCTGCTGAAAAATGTTGTCAACATATTAGATAGAACGCGCACAAAAAAGATTAGATTTTGCCAATTTGGGATGCATGCACATACACAACCTACTTTTAGGCCCCGAAATTGACGTAAATGGCTCATGAGACATACGATCGAGCTCACGGACATGATTGTAAGATGCAGCGACGAAATAAATGAGTTCAGTCCAGAAAGAGGTTCTCGAGTTAAAGTTATATCTCCCATTAATCTCCCAGTTATTCTTTACATTAGACAGATATAGATATGGTTTTTCTAATGCATATGCGCTGAATTTAAGTATATATCAAATATATTTAACTTTTAAAATGAAGAAAACAGCCATTTGTACTGGCTGTACTAGGAAGACTGGAAGTCCTACTTCGTTTTTTATACGATTTAAGAAGGGGAAATTCGGGGATAGGTGGCCCACATTTTATTATTTGGCTTTTCTCAATGCTAATTCGACGGAAAAATGGAATTTCCAATAAAGAAGAAGTAATATCTTCACTTTTTATTCTCCAGCTAAATCCATATTGCATTTGTTCATAGAAGCCCCTTTATACGAAAATATTCATATGGAATGATGAACGCAAAAATCAGCGTGAAAAATAATCTGTGTGTTTGTCTGACGGAAATGGCTAGAAATATCTACCGCACGTGCAAGTCTGAAAAATTGTGTGAGGGTAGTTCAAGGCAGGTTCTGATGCACATGTGACTCATATTTCTATTTTTTTTTTATAATTAGCCGAGAATATTAATTAAAAACTCATCAAAAACGTGTTTTTTATTTACAAAAGGGTAAAATCGCGCTCACATCTGAACCTGATTCCACAGTCGAAATGGAAGAAATTAACGATTTTCACTAATCAGGAAAAATTAAGATATCGATTTCAAAATTTCAGAGCGCATGTAGAAAAAAAATGTACACCTGCGTATAAAATTTTTGGAAATCGGTCGATAATTTTTCTTAATATTTTCAAAAAACTGACAGCGACAGTACAAAAAGTTCGGAGAAAGAACCATATAGGGCAAACATTCATTAAAAAAGCGAACTAAAAACATATCGTTTTCCAGCCGACCCCCCCATTTAATTTCCGAAAATCGATGGATCAGAGATTATATGATATGTGGAAAATCGACTTAATTATTAAACGTTGCCAAATTCTAAAAACAAAGTTTAAAAGCATTTTATCAATGTAATCGAAGATTATTAGTGTGTTCTGTGGCAAGAGTCCAGTGATATGAGTTAAGAGTTCGCCCACAAGGGTTTCTCCTCTTTATTTACATTTAAAAGTATGTTTTCCAAAACACAGACTTCTTTTACTACAATTATCGAATATTAACGGCGCTTTCTTTTCTCGGATTTTATGGCTAGATTTCAACGATTTTCTTGCAACTTTTAGCTCCACCTTCCAGTGCAGGAGGCGTATTCTTATCTCGGGCTCTATGGACTCAATTTCAACTTGGTTTTGCTCATTGTACTTGGTTTTCGATTGTCTTACAGTTTTTAGTTCTACTTTCCACCTTCAGGGGCATTTTTATCTCTGGTTTCATGGGACCGATACCTGCGGAATTTTTTTCTTTCAACTCATCTTACTATTCTCTTCAGATTTTCCAGCGCGTGCGAATCCCGCCTGCTATACGGGGACGTAGGCAGCAGGGACCCGTGCCGGAGATTCATTTTGAAGGAAATAAATTTGAATGGAGGTTTTTAGTGGTCAGTACTCCTTGTCTACGCTGCCGAAGACAGTGGAGACCCATCCCAGAGGTTCATTTTGAGATGTACATATATATATATATCTTTAATTTTAATATAAATAGAGGTTTTAATCATTCGCGGTTCGTTTGGAAAAATCGACGGGCGGGTTAGCTAGTATACAAATGAAGAAGTTCTTTTGATACCAGAAATGTCACTCCAAGACACAAACAGGCCTTTTGATTTATAAACTGGAGGTTAGACAGTTAGAAACCTCCATCAGCGATTGACAATTATGGATCGCTTCACCCCCCCCCCCCCATCTTCGCCGAATGTCTTCAAAACATTCACACACACAAAGAAAAGGTCAACAATTCTTATTTATTGTCAAAATATGTGAAATAATTCCGGTTTAAACCTGCTCTCAATTCCCCCCCCCCCCCTATTTAATCTTTTTGCGCCTCAATTCAGGTACATAATTATCTTATGCGCCAAATGTGTTGGGCCATCCCCAGAAACATTTACAGAAGCTTTTTCTTTTTTCATTATTTGGATATAACAAATTACTTACTAAAGAAAGTATTCACGCACACACACACAAAAAAAAGTCAAAATTTCTTATTTATTGTGCAAAGATGTGAGGGAGATTCTCAAAAGGTGGGATCATTAAACGTTAACTATATGTAATTTTTAAAATTTTAAAATTTAAGGCCAATTTTTTTTAATTTTGTCTATAAATATAATATATAAATATTTTTAATAGTATGTCTACAAAATTATACACAAACATTAAAAGACAGCAACTATTCTGGAAAATTAATTATTAAAACATGTAATTAGCAGTTGTGTACGTTACAAATTTTGGACTTTTTTTGAACGTACGTTACAGATTTTGGGCGTTGATCTTAGTATTTAAAAAATTCTAAAGACTAAGAATGTAGTAAATGTGTCTGTATATATATATATATGTATAATTAACTTTTTGTTATCCAGTAATAATAATAATAAAATCAAATGCTTTGTTACGTACGTTACTTTCGGACATAACAAAATACAGAAAAATTCTTTATAGAAAAGTCCTTCTATCTTAAAAAAAAGCAATAAATCAGCCTGCCATCTCTTAACAAAATTATCAAAAAATCATCCGTATCCTTTATGCATTCGTTGTTTACCATTAGAACCACCTGGAAAAAAGTTAAAACTCTTTTTCTTGGTGGTACATTGGAGCAGTTAACGTTATGAATGTCCGAAATTTGCCGCTTTAGCATATAATAATAATATTTTAAGATATTTATACAAAGCTTTTACAATAAATTATGTCATTTTCTGTCTCTGAATAGAATTAAAAACTCAATGTAAAAAATAATAATAATAATAAAGTCGATGATAATTAAAGTTATGTTTGAAAGGCTTAAAGTTACGACTTGTGTCCAGTGCCCACCTTTTGAGAATCGCCCGTGAAATAATTTCGGTTTTATATCTCCTCTCAATTCGGCGCCCCCTATTTAATCTTTTTGCGCCACAATTCAGTTACATAATATATCTTGTGTACCAAGTGTGTTGAGCCGTCACTAGAAACATTTACAGAAGCTTATCCTTTCTTCATTATTTGGATATAACAAGGTTTTCTTTAGTAAGATATTTTGTTATTAACAAAATATCTTACTAAAGAAAACCTTCACACACAGCCAAAAAAAAAATCAACTTCTTATTTATTGTCAAAATATGTGAAATAATTTCGGTTTAAACCTCTCTCAATTTGGCGTTCCTTGGCCTCGGCGCCCGGGGCGGCCGCCCCCCTTGCCGCCCCCCCCCCCTTAGCTACGCCACTGAAGAATGTACATGCTGTAAATAAATTTGAATAATTATAAACATAGTGTACAAAGTTTAATTGGTAGTTGATGGCTGAAAAATTTATTGATATCCCATTGTTTGGCAGAACAGATCTTTTGTTTATAAATTTTCATATAAGGAAAAGTTGTGGTCTCGATTTTAGGTAGATTTCGTATGAAATACTACCTATTACATTCTCCCCTATGTTGGAATTTCTGAAACATTTTTGCAGATCTACACCGATCATGACCCCTAGAATCCAAAATCACCTCAGAAAAACTTTATCTATCTATATATATCACTTTTTTATGGACACGATAATTTCTGTAATTCTGCACAAATCTCTTCAAAACTGATACATATACGCATCCAATTGGTCGATTCTCTTATTCAGAAACTATATAATGTACCGCAATGGTCGATTTTTTGATAGAGGCAGAATATATTTCAAAAAATGATGTCAAAGTCGAATTTCATGAAGCGATTGTGTTGGAAACGTAAAATATTGTTCTACTGAGAAAATAATTGTTTATAAATTAAGTTTTAACTAATTGAATGAAAAATAAAAACATAGGTCGCTTATAAATCTCTTCAAAAATCACTTCAGAAAGTTTCATATTTTTTCTTTTAAAAATGAATCTGAAAATATGCCAGAAAATTTCGAGTTGCTGAGCATGGAAAAGTATTTTTTTTAATACCACCTTAACATGTTTGTGATAAAACCAGCTCTTATATAAAAATGAAGTAAAATTCGTCAAAAACGGCCAGATAAAATTGTTAAAGTGGGTTTATCTCTAATCATGATTTAGTTTTTGCTGTTGAAATTAGCACTTAACTTCGAAATCTACCTGCTCCTGTAGGCCGAGCCGGCAGGGATTTTTTTCTTTTAAATTTGTCTCCTCACCAGTGAAGGATCGCATTCTTTTTCCTTCTGAACAAGTTGTTGAATCTTAAAAATTTTCTATACAATGTTTGCAGAAAAATTTTCACCTGCAATAAAAATTTCGAATTTTTTTATTTTTAGCATTAAGTTATGTTTCGTGTTTCTCGGAATTACTGATCTATATTTTGCCTTAATACAAGGCTTGAAAAGCCTCGGAACTTAGGCTATATAGTACAATGTAGCAGTCCAGTGTCAAATAGTTTGTGAAATTGGTAAAACAAAGTGAGTTTACTTTGTAAAACAAAATTCGCGAGTAACCAAGTTAAGTATTCGCGAGTGTTGAAAAGTTCCCCATATTTTATTTCGCGAATAATCAAAACTCGCGAATGTTAAGGGATTATTGTATAAGGGATAAAGTGAACTGGCTTTTTCAATAAGGAGTGAATTTCTCTCATAGGTCATGATGCTATTCATACAGCTGGATACTCTTTCGCATTCAGACGTTGAATTGTGTATAGTTTTCACAGTCTGGAGAAGAGGATTTAGCTCTCTAGGCTCATCTCCAGTATCAATAAACTTGATAATTATCGTTATAATAAATAACAATAATTATCGTTTTGCTTGAAAAAAAAAAAGAAAAGTTTGTGCTCGCGCGCATTTTTTTTTTTTTTTTTTTTTTTTTTTTTTTTTTTTTTTTTTACCGTAACAAACCAAATATTTCTGGGAAAGGCGTTCCCATCTAACTACACTGACAATGCGTTTTTCTTTTATTATTTTTAAGTTTTTGAAAGCAATCGTTCTGCTGCACAGTTCGTAAGCTGTGTCACTAAATATAATTTACATGCAGTGTACGCATTTGGGAAATAGATATTAATTGCTTGTTATTAATACAAGGCTGTCACAGGCGACTATTTTTTAATTCTATTTCTCACCACTTTTTCAAAGCAAAAATAACTTACATACGCTTTGGCAACATTTGCAAGAGAAGTATACTACAATATATATATTTTTTAAATAGTGGTGCGAACAGAATATAAAAATAGCCGCCTATGGCAGCCCTGTTAATATAATTCGCAGCATCGTGACAGTATTTTATGTGTGCATTTCTACTAAATTCAGAGAAGTATTTTATTTCTAGTCTTAAATTTTCATAGAGATCTTTATTATAAAGTTTTAATTAATTTTCTAAACAAACTCCATTTATAGTATTTGAGCTATGTTTTCAATTAAAAAAGTAAAGAAAGAAAGGAAATTTTTGTACACTAGCTTGTGGTCCTTTAAATAAATGCATAGCCTATCAATAATAATATAAAATGTTTCTATTTGAAATTTTCTTTGACCCTTCTGATTTCTGAAACATAATTTGATTTTTGCTTATCATCATCAATATATTTATTTTTTGGAAGTCGAGGATATTTAAAATTTCTCGAAGCTTTCTGGCTTAGGGAATAGGCGTAAATTTTAAAATTTTTCGAAATTATCACTTTGGCTCTATTATATATTTTAAGCACGATGCCAAATTATTATAATCAGTAAGGAGATCAAGGGTTGTTTTCTGAAGGAAGGAAAGAACTTTACTGAATCCAGAGCTGTCATCTTCTACGCCTTTTTAAATCCTATAAAGATGTTTTGAACCGAAAAATTGATTTAATAAAATCTATGCTGAATTTATTTAATGATATGTAGAATGTTTCAGAGACACAGACACTTCAAAGATAGAAGAACAATCCATCTTGTGGATATCACGTTACATCTTAAAAACATTCCAGCAATGGGCCCATGGGAATAACCATAAATGTCAGGCCAAACTTGGGGCCGATAGACGAAATAGGAATTCAATGTTCACAGTACACGAGTCTTTGTCAAAGATTAATGAAGAATGTTAGCTTAGAGAAACTTGTTAAGACTCCAAAAGAACATACTTTAGACAAGAATGTGGGACTAAAAATTTAATTGCCTGGAAATACAGTGATTTGAAAATTTCACCGAATCTCAAAGATCCATATAATGTTTAGATGAGTTACATCACATTTGTTTAATAGGAGTAAGACAACCATACAAAGTTTAACATATATAAATTAAAAAAAAAATTAAAAATCAAGTTTCTAATTTTCTTTAAAACTTTAAAATAAAAAATATTTTTTATACCTGAGTTTCGAGGCCAATCACCCGTAGAGTTTCGCAGAATTTTTATATTATTGTTCCACTAGCTGATCCTGCCGGCGTTGCCCGAGTCCGTGATAATAACCTTAACACGTTCACGCCGGCGCGGTGGGTCACACTCGGCTGTCTCAGAGTTGTCAAGTCTCCGGCTTTTTGACACAACTGTTATTTTAGAGAAAATGTTGTTCCTTTAAATCGCCCAATTGTTCTAATTAAATAAAATATCATTTTCTGTATTAAAATACTGGTATCGAAAAGGCCGGAGACTTGTCAGCTCTGAAACAGTCGAGTGTGACCCACCGCGCCGACGTGAACATGTTAAATATACCTAAAATCCAAAATCTGTTAACAAACCTCTATCGAAACAAACCCCTATCCGAACGAAACTCTGTTATTCAACATATCTGGAGAAATGTTAGTTGAGGGAGAGGGACTCAAATGAGAGAAAATCCCCTGGAAGACAAATGGAGAGGGGAGGGGGAAGGAGATGCAAGTGATTTTACAAATGATAATTAAGATTACAGAAGTCCTTGGTTAAAAATTTGGACTTGTAACTGAGGCAGGAACTTAATTTAAGAATTTGCTGAAATTACTACTCGGATATCGTGGTAACTACTACTCATAAATTAATTTTAACACTGTGAGAGATGATAATTAAGATATTTATGTAATTTGGAATTAGTTTTGAAGCGATATCCGTAATAGGACAGCCCCACCAGTGGCTGAGAGGTTCTGCTCTCGAAGCTGGTAGACGGGAGGTGCTGGGTTCGAACCCAATCGCGCCCGTCGGCCTAATCGTTCGGAGTTTTCGTGGTTTTCTTCGAACCGTGGATTTCCATGCGTTAATACGGATTAGGTTCCCTTAGAAAGACCTCCACGGAAGGCACTCCCCCTAGGGTCCATATCCCTCGTGTAGATAATTGGCCGTCAAAAATCAACCCAGTAATAGGACTTGAGTTATTAAGATAGTGCTTAGTTAAGAAAAAATCGATGAAGGGGGGGGGGGGGGTTGAGAGAGTAGATGCAAGCGTTCTTCGTCAAATGACTAATTAAGACTTTTGGAGTCCTTGGTCAAAAATGTGGACTGGTACATGAGATAGGAACATAATTTAAGAAATTTGCTGAAATAACTATTCGGAAATATCGGTAACAAGAACTCATAAATTAACTATAAGGCTGTGAGAGGGTATAATTAAGGTACTAACGTAATTTGGAACTAGTTTCGAAGCGATATGAGTAATAGGATTTGAGCTATTAAGATAGTGCTCAGTTAAACAAAAATCGATGAAAGGGGGGGGGGGAGCGGGGAGGGTAAATGCAAGTACCTACTCTTCGACAAATGACTAATTAAGGCTTCTGGACTCCTTGGTCAAAAGTGTGGGCTGATACCTGAGCCAGGAGCCTAATTTAAGTAATTTGCTGAAATTACTAGTCTGAAGTAGTGGTTACCACTACTCATAATTTAACTGCAAGACTGTGAGAGGTGTTAATTAAGATATTAATGTAATTTGGAATTAGTTTCAAAGAGATATTAGTAATATGAGTTGAGTTATTATAATAGGGCTCAGTTAAGAAAAAACTGATAAGGGGGGGGGGTGAGGGGGGAGATGCAAGTGCTCTTCGGCAAATGACTAATTAAGATTATTGGAGTCCTTGATGAGAAATTTGGACTGTCACCTGAACCAGGAACCTAATTTAAGAAATTTGCTGAAATTACTATTCAGAAATAGTGATAAGGGAACGTCCACGGCAGAAAAAAAATTTTGCTGAAATTTTTTTTTAAACGGAAATATAAGTGTGATACATCAATTTAAAGCTAAAGAGTTGAAGTATATGAATTTCTAAGTTTTAATTAGATAAGAGCAAGTGTTTACTGGAAATGAGCTGGATACTAACAGTATAGAACTACATTTACATTTGAGCTCAAAATGTAACTTATTGAAATGTATGATTTTTTTAATTTTTAGAATTCAATAAAATTACTATGCGTTCAAATCAACAAACTATTATCATATTTTTAAGATCCACAAAAATTTGGAAAAATAACCATAACTTTCAAATTTGGTTTAATTTTTTGGCCCTAAATATTTAAAATTAATTTTTTAAATATTTTTTTATTAAAATCTTCGTCTTTTGATGTACTTACGATGATACTTTTAAGATGATTCGCATTTTAGATCCAGAGAAACAATTTTTTGAAAATGGAACTGCAGTCTAAAAATACAGACTCAGAAATGTGCGATTTGAGAAAAATCCAAAAATTGGACCCCCATATCTCACAAACTATGACGTCTAGGAAGGAAAATTTTCTGATGTATTCATATCATGATAGAATTAGTATATACACCGAGTTTCATCCAAATCCCTGGGGGTCGGGTTACAAACCATAAAAAATTTGGTTGAATTGACATGGAATGACCCATGAAATACTACCTATTACATTCTCCTCTATGTTGGAATTTCTGAAAGATTTTTGCAGATTTACACCGATCATGACCCCTAGAATCCAAAACCACCCTCAGAAAAAACTTTATCTATCACTCTCTCTCTCTCTCTCTCTCTCTCTCTATATATATATATATATATATATATATATATATAACTTTTAAAACTGATACATATACGCATCCAATTGGTCGATTCTCTTATTCAGAAACTATATAATGTACCGTAATGGTCGATTTTTTGATAGAGGCAGAATATATTTCAAAAAATGATGTCAAAGTCGAATTTCCCGAAGTGATTGTGTTGGAAACGAAAAATATTGTTCTACTGAGAAAATAATTGTTTATAAATTAAGTTTTAACTAATTGAATGAAAAATAAAAACATAGGTCGCTTATAAATCTCTTCAAAAATCACGTCAGCAAGTTTCACATTTTTTCTTTTAAAAATGAATCTGAAAATATGCCAGAAAATTTCGAGTTGCTGAGCATGGAAAAGTATTTTTTTTAATACCACCTTAACATGTTTGTGATAAAACCAGCTCTTATATAAAAATGAAATAAAATTCGTCAAAAACGGCCAGATAAAATTGTTAAAGTGGGTTTATCTCTAATCATGATTTAGTTTTTGCTGTTGAAATTAGCACTTAACTTCGAAATCTACCTGCTCCTGTAGGCCGAGCCGGCAGGGATTTTTTTCTTTTAAATTTGTCTCCTCACCAGTGAAGGATCGCATTCTTTTTCCTTCTGAACAAGTTGTTGAATCTTAAAAATTTTCTATACAATGTTTGCAGAGAAATTTTCACTTGCAATAAAAATTTCGAATTTTTTTATTTTTAGCATTAAGTTATATTTCGTGTTTCTCGGAATTACTGATCTATATTTTGCCTTAATACAAGGCTTGAAAGGCCTCGGAATTTAGGCTATATAGTACAATGTAGCAGTCCAGTGTCAAATAGTTTGTGAAATTGGTAAAACAAAGTGAGTTTACTTTGTAAAACAAAATTCGCGAATAACGAAGTTAAGTATTCGCGAATGTCGAAAAGTTCCCCATATTTTATTTCGCGAATAATCAAAAATCGCGAATGTTAAGGGATTACTGTACAAGGGATAAAGTGAATTGGCTTTTTCAATAAGGAGTGAATTTCTCTCATAGGTCATGATGCTATTCATACAGCTGGATACTCTTTCGCATTCAGACGTTGAATTGTGTATAGTTTTCACAGTCTGGAGAAGAGGATTTAGCTCTCTAGGCTCATCTCCAGTATCAATAAACTTTATAATTATCGTTATAATAAATAACAATAATTATCGTTTTGCTTGAAAAAAAAAGAAAAGTTTGTTCTCGCGCGCATTTTTTTTTTTTTTTTTTTTTTTTTTTTACCGTAAGAAACCAAATATTTCTGGGAAAGGCGTTCCCATCTAACTACAGCACTGACAATGCGTTTTTCTTTTATTATTTTTCAGTTTTGGAAAGCAATCGTTCTTCTGCACAGTTCGTAAGCTGTGTTACTAAATATAATTTAAATACAGTGTACGCATTTGGGAAATAGATATTAATTACTTGTTATTAATACAAGGCTGTCACAGGCGACTATTTTTTAATTCTATTTCTCACCCCTTTTTCAAAGCAAAAATAATTTACATACGCTTTGGCAACATTTGCAAGAGAAATATACTACAAAATATATATTTTTTTAAAAATAGTGGTGCGAACAGAATATAAAAATAGCCGCCTATGGCAGCCCTGTTAATATAATTCGCAGCATCGTGACAGTATTTTATGTGTACATTTCTACTAAATTCAGAGAAGTATTTTATTTCTAGTCTTAAATTTTCATACAGATCTTTATTATAAAGTTTTAATTTTCTAAACAAACTCCATTTATAGTATTTGAGCTATGTTTTCAATTAAAAAAGTAAAGAAAGAAAGGAAATTTTTGTACACTTGCTTGTGGTCCTTTAAATAAATGCATAGCCTATCAATAATAATATAAAGTGTTTCTATTTGAAATTTTCTTTGACCCTCCTGGTTGGTTGGTTGTATTTATGACGGCCAATTATCTGCACGAGGGATATAGGCCCAAGGGGGGGGGGGGGAGTGCCCTTCGTGGGGATCTTTCTAAGGGAACCTAACCCGTACTAACGCTTGGAAATCCAAGGTTCGAAGAAAACCACGAAAACTCTGGAACGATTAGGCCGACGGGCGCGATTGGGATCGAACCCAGCACCTCCCGTATACCAGCTTCGAGAGCAGAACCTCTCAGCCACTGGTGGGGCTCTTTGACCCTTCTGATTTCTGATACATAATTTGATTTTTGCTTATCATCATCAATATATTTATTTTTTGGAAGTCGAGGATATTTAAAATTTCTCGATGCTTTCTGGCTTAGGGAATAGGCGTAAATTTTAAAAAATTTCGAAATTATCTCTTTGGCTCTATTATATATTTTAAGCACGATGCCAAATTATTATAATCAGTAAGGAGATCAAGGGTTGTTTTCTGAAGGAAAGAAAGAACTTTACCGAATCCAGAGCTGTCATCTTCTACGTCTTTTTAAATCCTATAAAGATGTTTTGAACCGAAAAATTGATTTAATAAAATCTATGCTGAATTTATTTAATGATATGTAGAATGTTTCAGAGACACAGACACTTCAAAGATAGACGAACAATCCATCTTGTGGATATCACGTTACATCTTAAAAACATTCCAGCAATGGGCCCATGGGAATAACCATAAATGTCAGGCCAAACTTGGGGCCGATAGACGAAATAGGAATTCAATGTTCACAGTACACGAGTCTTTGTCAAAGAGTAATGAAGAATGTTAGCTTAGAGAAACTTGTTAAGACTCCAAAAGAACATACTTTAGACAAGAATGGGGGTCTAAAAATTTAATTGCCTGGAAATACAGTGATTTGAAAATTTCACCGAATCTCAAAGATCCATATAATGCTTAGATGAGTTACATCACATTTGTTTAATAGGAGTAAGACAACCATACAAAGTTTAACATATATAAATTAAAAAAAAAAATTAAAAATCAAGTTTCTAATTTTCTTTAAAACTTTAAAATAAAAAATATTTTTTATACCCGAGTTTCGAGGCCAATCACCCGTAGAGTTTCGCAGAATTTTTATATTATTGTTCCACTAGCTGATCCTCCCGGCGTTGCCCGAGTCCGTGATAATAACCTTAACACGTTCACTTCGGCGCGGTGGGTCACACTCGGCTGTCTCAGAGTTGTCAAGTCTCCGGCTTTTTGCACACCACTGTTATTTTAGAGAAAATGTTGTTCCTTTAAATCGCCCAATTGTTCTAATTAAATAAAACAACATTTTCTGTATTAAAATACTGGTATCGAAAAGGCCGGAGACTTGTCAGCTCTGAAACAGTCGAGTGTGACCGACCGCGCCGGCGTGAACATGTTAAATATACCTAAAATCCAAAATCTGTTAACAAACCTCTATCGAAACAAACCCCTATCCGAACGAAACTCTGTTATTCAACCTATCTGGAGAAATGTTAGTTGAGGGAGAGGGACTCAAATGAGAGAAAATCCCCTTGAAGACAAATGGAGAGGGGAGGGGGAAGCAGGCCCGTAGCTAGACGATGCTTCCAGGTCGGGCAAATGTTTTTCCAAGAGGGGCAAAAATTTTTCTTAATTTTTTTTAGTCTTTTACGATCTTTTAAAAATATATATTAAGTATTCAGTATAAGTTTATAGCGCTTCCGAATGTAGTTAAAAAATCTCGCTGTCTATCCATTCCATAAACTATTTTTTGTAAATATGAATTTCCACAAAAAAATTCCGTTTCAAGCAAGTTTCCATCTTAGCAGGCATAACTGGAGTGTTGAATTTAGGCACTTTTATTCGGGAGGGATTACTGATGCTCCCGGAGTGACAGAACAGTATGGAGTGGATGGGAATTGCATTTCTACAACTTTAATAAGAACAAAATTACAAAGCTTCCGGGAGTGACATTTCGATGCTCAGGGAAGAACCCACTTCCCGGGTTACCCCCCTGAATTCGTTACTTATTGTATGATATTCCTCTCAACGAGACCATGAAATGCTCTCATGTTATGTAAGACATGATTTTGTTATAGACAGGTTCCATTTACGCAGGTTTTACAGAATTTATGGAATGTTAGATAATTTAAAATTTAATATAAAGAAGGACCTGTTAATTAAGTTAATAACGTTATTTATTTACAAAACAGGTAACCCTCTCACAACTAAATATCAATATATTTTCACCAATTTTTTACGCATACTTCAAAACTATAATATGTGTTTATAACTGATAACAATTTTAAACAGTTTGGACAATAGAAAAAAAGTCTTCTTACCAGCGTCTTACCAGTAAATATCAATATTTTCCACGAATCTTGTGTACAGATTCGTTTTTGCGTACATACCTTGAAACCATTATACTTATGACTCATAAAAATTTCAAAAAGTTTGGACAAAAGAACTATTTTTTTAAATGTCTAATAAGAACAAAAAAATCCGCCCCCTTTAAAATTCCGAATCATCTATTTTTTGTTGAAATACGAAAAAAAAACACTTTCAAAAATACTTTCTTCAATTCACGGTAGTGTTCCTGGCAACACTGCTGCCGGTATATATCCGAGAATCGAAGAAATTTCAGTTCTTTTGTTTCGTTCTAGGACAGAAAATTTCCGTAATATAAAAAAAGGAGTTTTTTTTTTAAATACGTCTCTCGTTCTTCCGTTGATCCGCTTGGATTTGAACCCGAGTCAGAGCGTCCCGAATCGAGCACCTTATCCACTAGGCCGGCGAGCATTTGGCAGAAGGCGAGTTTAGAATGGAGATATGGGTTTCTTCCAATGGGGCTTGGTAAGGCTTGTTAAATTTCTTGTTCAGAAAGCTTGGAAATTTAAACTTAATTGTAGGAACATTTCGTCGTTATCAAATAATGGCTGGTGTTTTAACACTTATAGAATAATAGAGGATAAAAATTATTACATAGTAGCCATATTTTTAATAAATCATAATTTGATTGTTAGATGTAAAATATGAATATTGTATTTTTAATTAAATTCTAGAAGAAATGGTTGCTTTTTTTAATAAAATCAATATTTTAAGGCTGTTCTCACATCCAAAAGGACAACTTTATGTCATAACTTTTAATTTATTTTCGTTCGGAAATGCATGAAACAGAAGGTGTTGTTGTTCAGAAACTATGTAACCGAGCTGTTTTTTCCGTTTTTTTTTTTGCAAGCGCAATAGATCTTTCAGAAAATAGTGTCAACGTTGACATTTTGAACCGAAGTTCCCGAAAAAAGCAGAAAAACCAGTCAGCAAAGGGAGAAAAACGACTTTGTCACATGATCAAAATCGCTTATAACTCAATAGGTAATTTATTGATTAAAAAAATGGAAAACACAGTTCGATTCCAAATCGCTTCCATAGTCAGGCTTTCCAATTTTACATCTTTCCGTTGAAAAACGAATTTGTAAATGTGTCAAAACGTTTTGCGCTTGTTGTTAAAGAGCAGTTAAGAACAGCCTTAACTTGATTGAACTACTTTATTTATTTTTAACGTGTTCTTTTAGAAAATATTTTACATGCGAATATATTTTTTTATACTCTAAAAAATAAATATCGAATAAGTTTAAATGAATGAGAAAATTGCTGCTTTATTAAATTTAAAAGCATTATTTTTGTTGTTTTTAAATAAATTAAATATTTTAATGTATTGAATTTGCGATTTCTCATTTAAGAAATAAATTTGAATTTTGGTATTAATACAGCCAATACGCATGCATGCAAGGACTAAAAGGAATTTTCCCTCTTCTTCAGACATCTGTGAAGAATTAAAAAGTATGTTTACTTAAAAGTATACATTTTTTTTTTTTTTTTTTTTTTTTTTTTTTTTAAATGACGGATAATTTAGCATATAAAGACGAATTTTTTTGACAGTGCATACTGTTTTCCTGTTTGTTACCTGTTTTCACTGATTTTTGTACAGGCAGGGCTCGGCCCGAACTTTTAATTTTGACACCGGGCCGGGCCAAGATAGCTTTCGTTCGGGCCGTGTCTGGAAATTCCGCCCCATGCAGATCTTTAATCTGTGACACAATCGTTTAAAGCTCAAGATTCGAATCATTTGTCAAAAAATGAAAAATGATATTCGATTCTAAATTACTTCAATATTTTTGTCAGCGAATGTCATGCTTTTACATTTAAAAATAAGTCCGCGAACACGTTATAAAGTTTTGCACATCCGAGCAAACAAAAAAAATAATTTTTACAAACAGCCTTAAATGATTATTGTTTGTAAATTGTAGCTATAAATTAAGGAAATACTAAATAAAAATGAGTATTTCATAGCTTTAAAATATTAATGCTCGTTTAGTATTTTTGTTAATTTTTCAATTTATATTTCCATTTCACAATCTTACATTTATTTCCCCTTTTCATACAGAAACTATGTGACTGATTTGGATATTTGTAGGAAGAATGTAACAAAACAAGTAAAAAGTAGAATAAATAACGTAGGGGCGGGAAGCACCAAGAGAAACAAACACTTTTTGTACTTCTAAAAAGGATAAAATTAATTTCTTTAATATTCTCATTTCTAAATTACATTTATATCATTTAATTAACATAAAAAATTCAAATAATAAAATATTAAATTCAAATAATCATAGATGACATTAACAATGTAATTATAAAACCCCTTTACTCTGAAAAGCACTTTGTAGATATTGCGATTCTGTGTGACACTGATTTTACAAACTTTATAAATCTATATTATAAAGGACAAACATATCTGTGCGTAACGCATACGTCATTCTGCGAATTGCAACATTTTAAATTTGAAATAAAATTTTGGTTTTATAATTTCCTCTACTGCAAATTTTTAAACTTCTAGACATCGCACATTTTAAATTTTTACACCATCGTATAAGGAAAAACATTCTCTTTTAAATGCAATTTGTTTGAAAGCTGTATCTCAATTTATTTTTGAGATATTATTTTTTTTTGTAGTTTTTAATACCATTTTTCTTATTGTGGCAACACAAGTACCCCATTTCTATTGAAAGTAAACGGAAAATAGACGAAAACAGGAGATACTGTATCTTTTACTTGCCATTTTCTCATAAAACCTGAAAAAATTTGAAATTAAAATACGGGCTATGTCAAGAATATTGTCTGTTATTTCGTGATAATGACGTCATATGCATACTTTTCTATAGACGAAGTTTAAGACTATATTGTAAAATTGGATTGCTTTAGTGGATCAAGATGACGTCATTTTATAAAAAAGCGTGTATTTTAATTCTTAAACCTGAATTATGTTTTGTAGAAGTGCGTCATTTTCACAGCCTAGCTGCTTTGAAATTCTTCACAGGTAAAAATGCTTCACTTTTGAGAATAATGTAATCGAAATCACACACTGATAAAACGCAATGTTTTACAAAAATTTAGAGTGTCTTTATAAAAGAGAGGTGACATGCAAATAATAGCGATTTATATTACACATGTTGATGATTCTCGCCTGGATGGATTTGCTTCGCCGAGTTAGACAAGCAAACAAATAATTCGTGGTTTAAAATAATATCATGTTTTGAAGTTTTTGTCCAAAATTCTCTCGAATGATAAAATGCTATTCTTTAGGACATTCTACTATAATTTTATCAAAATAACATAATTTGCTTAATTTAATTCTTCCAAATTTTATATAATCTATATATTAAAAAACAAGTGTGTTTTTTAGTCATCTGCCGTGAACTTTCTGCTGAACCAATTTTACTAATATATTTTTTTAAACTAAAAGCTCTTCATTTGTAGATGTGATCGCACTATCTGTTTTTTTTTTAAATATCTCCACTTTTATAATTTAATTTTAAAAGCATTTTATGAAGTTCCTTCAAAATGGTGAAAAATAGATAGTTTTCATTATTGCAGACAAGAGAGAAATAATGAGGTATTTTTATCTTTATTCATGCTTTTTTCTGATAAAAATTGTTGTATGCGTAATTTTAGTGGCGCAAAATCCCATTAGGAGCAAAATATTATATTAGGAGCATAATAACGAAAAATGATTAAAACTACTTTTGAAAACACGCATTTTTCCTCATAAATTTTCTATATTGTTTTTCCTTCTGCATGTGTACTGATACTAAGTTTCAGACACTAGGAGAAATGCTTATTTAAGTGAAAATGGAGTCATATTTAAAAGAAAACGACCATTTTCTTTGATAAAACTAAACGTTTTAACACAATTGCGTCTAAAAAACATAAATCACGGAAATTTTTATTCTCCGGAATTGAGATTAGAATCTCAAATAAAGAGTGCGTCTGTTCACATAAAAGATGTTGCTGGCAATCGTGGCTTCAAATTTTGAGTTAAAATAATTTTTAAATGATCAAATAAAACACAATTTTTGTAAAAATGATGAATATGGATATAATAAGTGCGTATGCAAATTTTGAAAAGGTGAAAATTGCTGTTTTTCATTACGGAATACCAAGCATAAGAGCCTCAGTTGATAACCACATCCTAATAACTGATCTTTATAATATTTTACTGATTAAGTATCTATATTATAAAGAACAAGCGTATCTGTGCGTAATGCTGACGTCATTTTCCGAATGGCAACAGTTCACGATAAAATTTCGGTCTTGAAATTTTCGCTACTGCAATTTTTTAATCTTCTGACCATCGTACATTTTCAATTTTCGTCGCATAGAGAAAAAATTTACTTTCAAATGCAATTTGTTTAAAAACTGTATCTTAATTGACTGATGTATTATATTTTCTAAAATAATTTTTAAGCATGATTTTTTTAAGTTTATCTTATCACGTGCCGGTTTCAATACATAATAATAATAAACATTTTCCATATAAAACAACAAACATTTTTCAGCATTTGTTTCTGTCTATTTTTGCGTAACGAAATTAATACTACCTTTATAAACAAATAAAAGAATAATATTAATAAAATCACCAATCTAACATATTTATGAAAGACAAATTAACGAAATCAATACTTCTTTTATAAACAAATAAAGGAATAAAAAAAACGCATATCTAACATATTTGTAATCGTACAATTTAAATTTTTAGATCACCAAATAGGATTTTTTTTCAAATGGAATTTGTTTGCAAAGTTCATCTCAGTTTATCATCTCAGTCTATGGTTTAAAAAACAATTTTAAAGCATGAAATATTTTTTAATTTATCTATATCGCGCGGAGCTCGATTACGAAAGATTAATACGTTTGCCCTTAAAACAAAATAAGCAGTTCATAATTTTCTTATGACTAATATCCACTAAAACAAAACTTCCCTATTAATAAATAAATAAAATAATATAGATAAAACACAAATTTAACAGACTATTTATAAGCTCTGAAATTATCAGAATATAAAAGGATGCCGTAAGTAGCAAAATCTTGGTCAAATAACTCTTAGCATGCGGCTAATAAGAAAATATCGCTTTTGATAAATTTCAAAAATTTATTTGATTGTATAATTCGTATTTTCCATATGAAAAATGCTTTTTTAATGTAAGTGGGCAATCTAAAGAATTTATTTTATATAAAAACTTATTAGTTTTCAATTTTAAAAAATGTTTTCACCTATATTCTTTAACCCGGGAAGCCCGGGTATGATCCCCTAGTTACGACAGTGTCAAGAAAGCTTTTAAAGAATATTTTACACTTTTGTTGAAAAGCCCCAAAAGTTAGATAGTGAAGTTAACAATCACAAAACCTCATGAATGTAACACATGATAGGTGCATATTTTGTGGAACCTATCCTGTCAAGCCATAAAATAGGTAGCCAACTGCAACTGAAAATCCATCCCCGTACCTGATTACAATAAATTTCATGTACGACAGTTGTACAAAGAAAACGATTTTCGCAGACATCAGTTAATGAGTTTGAGGAAAGGAGTTACGAGGTTAATCTCTAAACACAATTTTTCTCTAAAATCTGTAGTTTGACACTTTGGGGAAGCGGTAAGGTAAATTTCTACAAAGCAACAAAACGAAAAATGTCCTACAGATCTTGGAATGAAAGAAAGAAAAGAATGTCTTCACAAATGAATTTTTTGTTTAAATTGTTTTGTTTGAATTGAGAAGTTTTAGGGACGGATGTCTGATAGTTAAATTACGGTCTATTCTAAAAAAAAAGTTTTTTGTTTTTTTGATGAGAAGGAAAGTTTGGAAATTTAATGTGTCGAACAGAGTGTCCAGTCAATTATGCTAGGTCGGGCAAATATTTTTCCAGGTCGGGCGTTGCCCGACCTGGCCCCCACCTAGCTACGGGCTTGGGGGGAAGGAGATGCAAGTGATTTTACAAATGATAATTAAGATTACAGAAGTCCTTGGTTAAAAATTTGGACTTGTAACTGAGGCAGGAACTTAATTTAAGAATTTGCTGAAATTACTACTCGGATATCGTGGTAATTACTACTCATAAATTAATTTTAACACTGTGAGAGATGATAATTAAGATATTTATGTAATTTGGAATTAGTTTTGAAGCGATATCAGTAATAGGACTTGAGTTATTAAGATAGTGCTTAGTTAAGAAAAAATCGATGAGGGGGGGGGGGGGGTTGAGAGAGTAGATGCAAGCGTTCTTCGTCAAATGACTAATTAAGACTTTTGGAGTCCTTGGTCAAAAATGTGGACTGGTACATGAGATAGGAACATAATTTAAGAAATTTGCTGAAATAACTATTCGGAAATATCGGTAACAAGAACTCATAAATTAACTATAAGGCTGTGAGAGGGTATAATTAAGGTACTAACGTAATTTGGAACTAGTTTCGAAGCGATATGAGTAATAGGATTTGAGCTATTAAGATAGGGCTCAGTTAAACAAAAATCGATGAAAGGGGGGGGGGAGCGGGGAGGGTAAATGTAAGTACCCACTCTTCGACAAATGACTAATTAAGGCTTCTGGACTCCTTGGTCAAAAATGTGGGCTGGTACCTGAGCCAGGAGCCTAATTTAAGAAATTTGCTGAAATTACTAGTCTGAAGTAGTGGTTACCACTACTCATAATTTAACTGCAAGACTGTGAGAGGTGTTAATTAAGATATTAATGTAATTTGGAATTAGTTTCAAAGAGATATTAGTAATATGAGTTGAGTTATTATAATAGGGCTCAGTTAAGAAAAAACTGATGAGGAGGGGGTGAGAGGGGAGATGCAAGTGCTCTTCGGCAAATGACTAATTAAGATTACTCTAGTCCTTGATGAGAAATTTGGACTGTCACCTGAACCAGGAACCTAATTTAAGAAATTTGCTGAAATTACTATTCAGAAATAGTGATAAGGGAACGTCCACGGCAGAAAAAAATTTTTGCTGAAAAATTTTTTTTAACGGAAATATAAGTGTGATACATCAATTTAAAGCTAAAGAGTTGAAGTATATGAATTTGTAAGTTTTAATTTGATAAGATCAAGTGTTTACTGAAAATGAGCCGGATACTAACAGTATAGAACTACATTTACATTTGAGCTCAAAATGTAACTTATTGAAATGTATGATTTTTTTTACTTTTTAGAATTCAATAAAATTACTATGCGTTCAAATCAACAAACTATTATCATATTTTTAAGATCCACATACATAAAATCTTTTAGATAGTGCCTTTAATATATTTTTGGCTGTATTTAAACGTTAATACTTAAATGTCACAGGAGTAATGGAAAACATACAAAAGTTTTAATTAAAAAAAAACTACTTAAATTTTTTAACCAATTCTTCTAATTCTCTGATTTCAAGGTATAAGACATATTTTACATTAAATATTTTGTTTATCTCATGCATGGAATGGGCTCTGGGGAGTTGTCACAAGAATTTGTCAAGAGAAACGTCTGTGTCACAAGAGTAACACATAATACTTTTGTCGATATTTTGATATAAAACTGCGTTACAACCAAAACAAATGGAATGCTTAAATTTTTGTTGTTTTTTCTCTGTTATCAGAGAAGTTCTTGAAATAGTTTTAGCTATATTTAAGGTTATTTTGTAAATTTTAAGGAAGATAAATTATCTTTATTAGTGTTTTTTTTTAATGGGTCGATTTATTTTTATTCAGGGTGCTGATCACTTACAATCCCGTTTTCCGTTCTCCATGTAAACCTATGGGAATATTTTGTCTCACTTTTCTAAGGATATCTCATGAAAAAATTAAAATTTTTGAATTTTGTTTTCTGTATGCAATTCTTAAAACTTGCCACTTTTCATCCTAGTTTTCATTTTATAATAAAAATAATTTTAAATATTTGATTTTACGTGAAATACTCGGAGCATGACCAAAATAATTTCTACCTCTCATTAAACTGTAAATTCTGGCAGTTCTATTAGGTCGTTTGGAAATTAAAAAAAATACGAAAAAATGTCCAGTTTCTAATTTATCCATTGATATAAAAATATTTCATTTCAATTAATTAGGGAGGGAGCTATAATTAAAACAAAATGCATATATGTATATTCTGATCAGTCTATTGCCTACCCCTCGATACAATCCATCACTCCATGGGGAGGGACACCCCGTAGCGTTTGCTCGCACTCCGGTGTAATAAAAGTTGGGTCGGGGGTATAGAGGGGGTAGAAATAGGTAAGGGATATAGAAGTTTTCAAAGTCAATTTAGCAGGCCTTGATTACCGAACAGGCATGTTTAGCTCCTGCTTCCCTCAGAAAATTTTAAAGGGATTCGAAATTGAAAAAACAGGACTCGAAACTGAGAAAACAGGGGCCCCCAAATGGTATAGTAAATTAATTCCATTCAAAAATTGTATATATATGTGTGTGTTTGTGTGTGTATGTGTGTATTTATAAGTGTTTCATGAAAATATCTTTCATAACACATTAATTTTTCATATACATAATACACCAGTAGTTTAAACTACATGATCACAATTCTTCAGTTTGTCCATTATTTTAGATGTATGTTTATTTTACATATTGAATTTGAACAATATTGAATTTGACTTGTATGCCCAACATAAAATATTAGTAACTACTTAAACTACTG
This sequence comes from Maratus speciosus, assembly GCA_963932465.1. Classification (NCBI taxonomy): domain Eukaryota; kingdom Metazoa; phylum Arthropoda; class Arachnida; order Araneae; family Salticidae; genus Maratus; species Maratus speciosus. The sequence continues at coordinate 575,276,177 of OZ010787.1, forward strand.
CTAAAATTGAAAGAAGTATTTCAAAATATTGATATTTTATATTGAGCATACATGCTGAATTCAACATTTTTATGTCAATACTATGCAAAATCATTTTTCCATATTTTTCTTGATTGCGTCCAATTTTCCTGTTTATAGTATATATAAGAGAACATAAAAAAAGTTGTTTTATTAGCTATATGTGTTTAATTTTAATTAAAACCTTTTATGGCTATATGTGAACTCGAATAAGCTACTCTTTGGAGTAATATTTATAGCATTGGTGAGTTTCAATTTAGAAAACCCTTCTTGGATGAAAGGGGGTACCGAAATGAAGCTGTGCTTCCCATAGCTTCAGAGGTCGGGCCCTGCTTAGAAGTGCATTTCATTTTCAGGAATAATAATTTTATAACCAAAATTTCTTTCCATGCTTTTAAATTGATTATTTTAAATCTTTCTGTAGTTCATTTCAATAATTTTCCAATAAGTTCTATTGTAGTTTTTCATAATTGTTCACGTTTTAAGTTCTTATAATCAATTTTAGATTATTTATATTAGCTATGTAGCTAAGTTATTATAACGGAAAAGTACATCAAATTGCATTTAACAATTTAAAAAAAAATCTTAATTCTCATTACTCTTATTTTTAGAGTAATAATTTTAATTTAAACCGTTTATGTTTTTTTTCACAAAATATTTTTTTAAAAGGTGGAATTAAAGTTTTTCACCTATGTCAAAGTATTCATTTAGGGTTAGTATTCGTTTCTTTAAATATAAATCAAGGAGATTCAAGGATCAAAACAAAATATATATATATACAGTGAAACCCCGATTTAACGTTATTCAAGGGACTATAATGAAAAGACGCTATATGCGGGAAAACGTTAAATCGGGGAAGAACAAAAACAAAACACTGAACATAAAATAAGGTCTAAGTTAGGTAACATACCTTTTATTTCTTTACTTATTATTATTTTTTCTTTTTTAAGCCACTTTTCCCATCTTTTTCAAATTTGATGCAATAAATCTACTTAGTTTAAAGTTGTTTGCTAAGTAAAACATTGAATTCTGTTTAAACTAGCAAAATCAGTTTTACGGACATTGTAATTTTCAGATTTACTGATGGATTCCTTTTTTACAGCAAGGAAAATGGCTTTCTTTTTGAGCCATATGTTAGCGTCTAAAGCTAAAGCTAATGAAAATTCTCTAACGAATGCTCTCAGCTCCATTCTATTGCAGAAAGTATAATCCAAATAGGTAAAAGAGTGCGGTTGGTTGGTTGGTTGTGTTTACGACGGCCAATTATCAACACGAGGGATATTGGCCCTAAGGGGGGGGGTGCCCTTCGTGGGGGTCTTTCTAAGGAAACCTAACCCGTATTAACGCTTGGAAATCCAAGGTTCGAAGAAAAAACACGAAAACTCCGAACGATTCGGCCGACGGGCGCAATTGGGTTCGAACCCAGCACCTTCCGTCTACCAGCTTCGAGAGCAGAACCTCTCGGCCACTGTAAGAGAGTCCGGATGAAAGAGAGGTGGAATTTCGGATATTGTACTCTCAGTGGGCAAGAAAGGACAAAGAGAGGGGGGATTCCGAATTTTACACATAATAATAAAGTTTTTTTATTCTCCATTACAATTTCTGCCTATTTTAGAAAAAAATCATTCAGTTTTTCCTGCATCAAAAACGTTAAATGTGGGAAATATTTCAAAATGATAACCTTAAATCTGGGATTTTTTAACGTTACAAGTCTAGGAAATTAATTGGGACTAATGAAAAATGACGCTATATGCGGGAAATCGCTAAATACGGGTTACGTTAAATCGGGGTTTCACTGTATATATTTAAAGGACCTATAAACTATTGAATTATAATAGGCCTTTTTTTTAACCCTTTTGAGACGGCATCCCTTGCTCAAATTTTATTTGGATGGCACCGCTTTTTTTAAATAGTTCCCTTTACTTGTAAAATATCAAGCAATACTGTAATTAAAAAAGACAAAAATTCATTTAATTATTAATTATGCAAAAAACAGATTCTACATGAACCTTTTGACGATGCATATATGCATCACCCGTCCAGAAAGGGTTAGTATAGGGTAGCAATTTCTTAAATACAGTATTTACACATTCAACTGGCGAGGGATTTCGGCATGTGGCAGTAGATTTTTAGAAGACTATTTACAATTATTTATTTCAAAATAATATAGTATTTCAAACTCAGAGTGCGGGAGGTAGTGGGAGAGTAGAAAAATAAATAAATAAAAATGAGGAATTAAGAGTTTTAAGAGTGTTTTTGCCTGAATTAAATTTCAACTTTATATATTACGTGCATAAAAATGTATATGTAATATGCAGGGCTGTACAAAAGAATTCAAGTACGTTTCTGCCTATTGGTAGTGAATTTTTAACTGTGTTATGAATTTTCTTATTATACTCAATTTTAGCAGACTGTGTAGAATATGTAAAAATATATAGATCATATAAAGAGCTGCAGAGACGAATTAAAGTACCTTTCCGACTGTGGACGGTAATTATTGATATCCGATTTTCAAATGCGCTATTTCTAAAATCTTTTCTTGGGTATCTTATTTACATTATTAAACGGCGAAGTCTTGATAAAGTATTTCGGAAGTGTTGGAAAGTGTTTTATAATCTATGCTTGGTGCATGATTTTTCTTTCGTATTATTTAATTAATTAATTTATTTTTTTACGTATTAAAAGTATACTCTGATATTCATTTTTTAATTTAATATATATATATATATATATATATATATATATATATATATATATATATATATATATATATATATATATATATGTATATATATATATAATGTGTGTGATTTATATAAATAAATTATGATTAATTATTATGTATTCGCTGACCCGGCAGTTGTTGCCTTGGGCCGTGATAATTATTTCAAATATGCCAAAATCAGTGTTGAAGGATTTTATATTTTAAAACGAAAATCTTTACAAACGATCATCAAGCTGGAGGACCCAGTGCCTTCGGCTGCGTTCGGCTACTTTTTTTTTACTCGTAAAAAAATGGGGAAGAATATTGGCCACTTGTTTTGTTGATAAGAACTTACTTCTGCTTACTCTTTTCCCGTACAGGGGGCAAGTGCGGGGGAATGGATTATGTAACAAAAAGCTATTATTAAACACTTTTATCTAATATTTCCTTAAAATGTTTTATGGTATAAAGCTATTTCATGTTTAATAGCATTTTATTGACTTTTCTTCATTCAAGTAAGTAAAATATGTGAATAATAAATGTATAATATCGCTGCAAACGTATGAAAAGAAAAAGAAAGAAAAAATTGTAAAAATAAAAAGAATTTTTAGACATTGATAACGATATCATTGGGGGGAGGGGGTTCGAGGGATAACGTATGATATTGTAAAGGGGGCAAGGGGTCCACATTCCACAATTCCCCTAAATTTGATAACGTTATATATGTACAGCCCTTTACAAACAAATTCTTTACTGCAAAATTTGTTTATGAATTTGTGAAGTATTTTGAATAATACTTTTGCAGTTTGTATGTGGTAATATTACTGTAAATTATTTAGTTTAACTAAACTCGTAATATCTAATTATTATAATATAGTAGATTATTCCTGGTATTTTATGCAGAGCATTGTGAAGAGCATTATATATGGGGCATTATCACAATCTTTTGACTTTCATGTCCCTAAATAATAATTTTTATATTAATACGCTTTTTTGTGGCTTTTTTTTTTTTCATATACTTGGGAACACCCCATTGCATTATTGCACAACAATATTAACGAGATAAATAAGTTTTGGACTAATTTGGGGGTTCAAACACCTGGAAGACTCCTATTCCGTCCCGTGTCCCTGAAACTGATTTTTAAGTTTGGAGCTGTCTGGATAAAATTGTTTCAATAAAAATAATTCGATGTAATTTTTTTCTGAAATTGAAACTATTGTTTTATATAAATAAGTAGCTAAAAATTAGCCTGCACACATTTTTAGGGTTGTTATTATTTTTTAAACTCTGTCCCTAGGTTTTAGATTTTTTACCATTCCTCTTCTAAAATTATATAGAAAATCACTTCAGATGCAGCCACATAATTTTTTTCAAGTTTTTTCTCATGATGCTAGAGAAATAATGTCTAAAATTCTTTGGCAGGAAATTTACTGTAGAATTTAAATCAGCATTTAAATATCAATTTCAAGCATCGTGGCTTTACATTAATAAACATTATGCAATCATTAAATGTATCCAAGTATATTTCAATTGTGATATTCTAGGCAATTTTTGTTCCAAAGCATGGTTTTAACAATAAATGAAATTCTAAAAAAATAGAGAATGAATAAATATAAAAATATAAATAAATGGATTTCGTTATATATTGTTCTCCATACGAATAAATCAGTTTTGCTTTTCATGCAATCTTTCGGGAAAAACTTCTACGAGAAAATTAAAAAAAAAATTGTTATGTGTAAATAAGGCCATGAAATTCTGAGATGATATCTTTTTTTAATCACCCATGTATTTTTCTTGAAATTTTGTATTTTGCGCTAAATTTTTGCAGGTATATATTATGCAGCATGTATATTGATCTATATTGAATATTGTATCTTTTAATTGAATAGATGACAATGCCAGAGTGAACTGAAAATTAATTATTTGTATTGAGCTTAGCAATTTTGAATATTTGTTAATAGTGTAAATTTTATTGAAAGATGATCAAAATTAAAAAAAGAAAAGAAAAGAATTTGATAAAATATGTGGAAGATATCTATGAATTTTCCTAATGGATGAGAAAACTCTACTATGGTATATCTTGAGTAATTAATGTTTTTTAAATAACTTTTAATGCTAAGTTTTAAGCTACATAAAAGATTTGCTTTATTTAAATGATCTGTAAGAAAAAAGACAGTTCGGGTAATATTTACATTCGGATGTATCTATGAAAATACAGAATTAATACAGAAATTATAGTTTTTTGTTCTAATAAAAAAAAAATTATATTCTCAAGGAAAGGTGTAACAATAAGCTTCGTGGGAAAACATATAATAATAATGATAATTTTTTGACAAGCATTCTGCATCTTTTTAATTTGAATTTACAATCACATAATTTAAAAAATGAATATTATTTGAAAATTTAAATATGCAGCGCAAAATTATTATTATTTTCCTTTCAGTTAATAGTGTTATGAATATTTTTAGTGGGAACAAGGTTGAGGGGGGGGGGGGCTATACTTAACATGCAAAATACCAATATTCATTTGATGATATTTTCTCCCTCATTTGTATACATGTATTAATAATATACTTTGATATTTTGTCGTTGTGAATCATATATATATATATCGTATGTATTGCTGCATGTATGTTGTATCTAGTATATTTAATATTATATCCGTTGATTAAATAGAGAAATAATTGAAGAATTACCGTATTTTATGGAAGAAACGCCGCACCCGTCGTAAATGCCGCACCTGTCGTAAACGCCGCACTCCTCAAATTGGCCTGAATAAGCTTAAAAATATCGTAATCGCCGCACCCGTTGTAAACGCCGCATCCATCGAAACTCTACTTTTGTCGACAGCGTCACATTGACCTAACTTTAATCAAAGTTTTCTGAGCAGTGTAGGATGCCTCGTTTTTAATATCTTAAGATGTCTGAAGTTTTATTTAAAATATTTAAATCCTATTTTAAATATTTTTAGGAATTTTTAAATTAAGGAAACTCAGCTGGTATTTAAAACGAATCGTAAACGCCGCACTTGGAAAAAAATTAACTTTTAAACTCGTAAATGTCGCGGCGTTTCTTCCATAAAATACGGTACTTTATTTATCCATTTCAAAGTTCTTGCCTCTAAAATGTACAGCCGGCAAAAAAAAAAAAAAAAAAAAAAAAAAAAGAGGGAGAGAGTGAGCGAGATAAACACCTTATACATTTTAATCATCAAATCGTCCCAGAAATAAAGGAAAATAGCCATTATCTGGAAATTATATCTTAAAAATAAGTTTTGGAGTCGTCTTAGTGGTGAAATTGGACTAAACTCCGAAATTTTCAATTCGAACATATAATTTTGTCAGCATATTTTTTTTCGGTAATATTTACATTAGAAATCAAAAGAGAAGTAATTCAGCAAAGTAGTTTTGGAGTTAGGCAGGTTTCAAGTTTAGAATTCCTAATGTTAAATCCATCTGTAACGGTTGCAAACCAGACTGAAAGTGGTTAGTTTTTTAAACATATCTCAAAACTACTTAGATGAGTTAACTGTAATTTTGGTTTCCTATATCTAAAACTTTTAAAATTCGATTTTTTACCTGCATTGTCATCAATTTCTTTACAATGAAGATATGGTCAGTAGTTATTACAATACATTTTCTAAGTTGCTAAATTTATAATGCATTGAATAGATTGGGAGGGGGGAGGGGATAATTTGATTGAAGGTATTCAATAACTTCTGCACTTGGTTTAAAATAGTTCAGAACACAATAGATTCATTTTATATGAATAAAAGAATTTTGTGGACAATGTCCCCTCATGCCCTCTTAGATATATTGAACAAAATTTTGCATATTTATATTTAAATAAAAAGTAATTAACATGTTTTAAATATGTGTAAATAAAATAATTTAAAAGAACAATTAGCACATTAAAAATGTACACAATTAGGCTTAGCTATAAATGTCTTAAGTCTTATAACATTATATATATATAACTTTAAAAATTTCTCGGTGTAATATAAATTGGTTGTCACATTCTTAAAAATATTAAAATTGCGCAGAAATAATTTAACTATTTTACATTTTTAAATCTAAAAAAAATAACAAAATGTACTAGAACATATTGATAAATTTAAATTTTAAAAAAGGAAATGATGACCTGTTAGTCTTTCTAGAGAAAATTTCGCTATTAAATCGGTATAAAAGAGTTGTGTATTGTAATACATTTTGGGATAACCAACTGTGCACCATGTACACATGGAATAAGAAGATATTCTATAACATCTTATTTTACATAAAAATGCATATTTCGAATAAAATTAGCAATAAATGAGTGCCTTACACGTCAACAATTTCTCATCTCTAATTCTTTGCATTATTAACAAAATATCTAAAAAAAAAAATACTTTTGGTTGTTAAACACAACACAATGAATAAATTTTGATTTGACAACATGATTTATGGTTGAAAGTATTCTTTACAATACTGCTATTAATGAGTACAAATATGAAATTAAAACACGTGAAATAAATACATTTTGAAGGGATGTTCCAATGTGTGACATATTCCCCTGTCATTAAAAATATTTTACAGGATTGTGTTTTTTTTTACAATGGACTATGAAAATACCCAATTTTTGGGTATTTACCTAAGGCTCGGATAAATACCCAGGTGATACTCCAGGTAATACCTGTGTATTTAATCATCCCACATCACTGTGTGTAACTCATAGACTGAAATCGTCACTCTTTGTCCATATTTTCTTTACATAATGACCTATAATAATATTTTTATCTATAAACAGTCTTTTATTTAAATACATATTGTAGTAATTAATTATAATAGATTGTGTTTTGACTTTTCAGCAGTAAATTAATGTTACTTTGCTTAAACAAAAGAAAAAAATCACAAAATTTGAATATTACGTAATGCAAAACGAGTCATAAACAATATGATTTATTATTTAATTGTTTAAAATTTACAATGGTTAAATTTGACGGCAAAGATGATAATATAATAAACAAGATATAAATGAGTAAGATGAAACATATAAATCACTTTAGCCACTACATTAAATCACTTTTTATTGTCATATTTCATTTTTATGAAACATTTGCTAAAATTTATGCATTTATAAAAGTCGTAATTATTCTACTGAAACTTATTTCTTGATGAAACTGCCGGTTGCGTCGCTGTAATAATAATAATAATAATAATAATAAGAGTAAAATTGTTCAAAGTGATCTCAACTATTTTAAAAACTGCCAAAGCATTCTGTAAATTGAAATAATATGTCCCTTCTAACGAAAAGACTGCTAGAACAGGACTGGTAGAACAACCCCTTCCCCCACTGGGTCATAAATTTTGTCAACAGACAGCTGATAAGATGCTGGACTTCACGGCAATTAACGATAAACGTCTCTTGACAGCTTGTAGGGGGGGGGGGGGGTAAGAACAAACTACTCTCTCAGCCGAATGTGATATTTTCTGTAAGTGACCAACAGCCTTAAGATTATACAATAATCATGTCAAGTAATTAAAGATATAATAAATCAACTCAACTCGTGTCAATTTTGTGTGTTTTCTTTTGGTTTGAAGCACATGGTCTTTGATTAGTTTTTTTTAGGCTTTGTAAAGCTTCGTTTACTAAATTCGGCTGTATAACCTTCAGAGGTTCTTATAGTAACTCTTATGGAAAGGATTCTGGTAGTACATTTTAAAGGAAAGATTTTAATATTACTTCTTATACACGACATTGTTTTAAAGAGCAGGAAAAATTCTGCATAGCGCCAAAAATTGTAGAGAAAAAATAAGAATGAGATTGAATATGTTGTGAGAAAGAAACAAAACAAAATATATTACGAAAAGGTGAAGAAAAGTCTTAGAACCAGCAAAAGCTTCAGCAAGAAAACAAAAATTATTAAGAAAAGGAAAAAGTAGAGAACTAGCTAACCTCAGATACTGTAACGGAAAAAAAAATCTAACTCCACAGCTTTGGAGTATTTTATGTCGATGAAGATTTAAGAAGATGTCATTCTTCAGCTAAATTTACGTTAGTTAAGCGTGAAAAAGGTCACATAATTTCATCAATTCTAGAGGACATTTAATACGTTGATAAACGTTTTGAAAAGTAACAGTTAAAGAAACCATTTCTGATTGTTTAAAAATTTTCGAAAGCAACTAAATCCATTTCTGTGTCACACATTCATTGAAACTTGTACAAGGGATTATTTTCGTAATGCTAAAAAAATAACCATTTCTCAAAGAATAGTCCTGCCAGTGGATTTTCTGGAAACTGTTTTATTTTCATGCTGTTCCGTTCCGGAAGTATAACGAGCTCCCCCTAGCGAGCAGTCTGTAAAAAAGGTAATTAAGCTGTTGATCGTCAAAGCATCAATACGTATGTCAAAACACTCCATCCAAACTACGCGATGGATATTAATTATGATTTGCAATCTATTCAAATTTGTGAAATTTATGTTTGTGTAAGTGTCTTGTGCAGTTTTTACGTGTGAAATAAAATCAATTAAAAAGAAAATTAAACGTCTACAGTCCACCATCATATCGATCATTGTGGTCCTAGAGAGCCTGAGAGCTACTATGGATAAGCTTAATCGATTAAAAGGCACCGTAAAGGCTGCTATCACAGAATTAGAGCAGTTCTTAACCGATACTACTGATGTAAAAACAACGAATGTGAGTACATTAGAAGTAAAATCTAAAAAGACAGAAGCTCTTCAAAATAAATTGGAGGAAATAAGGGAGAAATATTTTGACGTTCAAGAATTATCTTCTCAACAAGTGCAAGAAATAGAGGAGGATATTGACACTGCTATTGAGAGGCTCGAACAAGTGGAGGTAAGCTTAAAAGTTTTATTAGCATCTTTTGAAAATAAATGTAATATTGTCAGTGTTAATGATAATTCAAATGAAAACAAAACAAAGGTGCGCCTCCCAGAAATCCCATTGCCTTCATTCGGAGGTGATTACTGTGATTTTGCTAATTTTAAAACGCAATTCACTAACTTGATTGTTAACAATAATCAATTAGATAATAGTCAGAAGTTATTTTATTTAAAAGCTTCTTTAAAAAACGAAGCTAAACATTTAGAATCACCTGATGATGATTTCAATTCATTGTTTCAAGCTCTGATACACAGATACGAAAATAAAAGATTGTTAATTGATTCACATATTTCTGCAATTTTAAATTATGAAAAAATGCAATATGAATCCCCTAAAGAATTGCGTAATTTTATTGATTGTATTAACAAAAACATTCGTGCACTCAAAATTATGGAATATACACAAAATAATTTATCAGAAAGTGTGTTCATAAATATAATTCTGAAAAAATTGCATAACGAAACTCAAAAGCAATTTGAATTATCTCTCGAAAGCTCAAATATTCGGACTTTTGAATATTTAATTTCTTTTTTGGAAAAAAGATGCCTAGTATTAGAATCAATAAATATCTCGACTGACGCCAGACAGTCGCAATCAAGGTTTCCGAAAACTAAGAATAATTACGCAGTAAATAAACCCAGATCATTTTTTATCAACGATAATAAAAATAAAAATAATGTAAAGCCATGTGTGTTATGCAATTCGCCTCACCCCCATTTCAAATGTTCTGCTTTTTTAAACATGAATATTCGAGAAAGGCAAATGATTGTAAATAAAAATAAATTATGTTCAAATTGTTTACGATTACATCAAGGCCAATGCAATTCTAAATTCACTTGCAAGCGTTGCTCCGCAGCACATAATAGTTTACTACATGAAGTAAATGATATGTCAGAAACGGCAATAATAAATAAAAACAACGAGTCTGTTAAAAACAAACAAATAAGCAATTCTGAACCTGAGAATAAAGAAACGCCATTAATTGGTTCTAATTTGTTACTAGAAGATAAAAATTGGCAATATTAAACACAGCTATAATTTTAGTAACAGATGTGTATGGAAATAAAATTAGATTAAGAACAATCCTAGATAATGGGTCTTCGATCAACGTTTTAAGTAAGAGCGCATGCAAGAAATTAAATCTAAAACCAAAACCATTCAAGGGTATTGTTTCTGGCATTAACGAGTCATCACAGGAAATAAAGCAAATTATCAATGCAAAAATATCAAATGAAAAAGGAACATTTTCTAAAACATTAGAGTTTGCAGTTCTACCAAAAATAACAAACAATATTCCGGTTGAAAGATTAGACATTTCAAACTTATGCATCCCTAACTACATAGAATTAGCGGACAATAATTTTCATATACCTGGTCAGATTGATGCATTTAGCGAGGTATTTTTTGACATTTTAAAGAGTGAGCAAATTCGTTAACAAATGCTGATTGTATGTTACAGAATACAGTATTTGGATATATAATCGCAGGTTCACTTCCACAAGTTGAAAATAAGTCATATTGTTGCCTCTTAACTGAAAATAGCTTAGACAATACTTTACAGAAATTTTTTGAAATAGAATCTTTACCTGGGGATAATAAAAAAACTGTCAAAGGAGATGAAGAAATGTTTTGTGAGGAACATTTTAGAAGCACCTATAAACGCGATCCCACCGGTAGATTTACAGTACAGCTACCATTGAAAGAAAAGGCAGAATCAGTGTTAGAAAGTTCTAGAGAAATTGCAGCTAGGCGATTAAATACTTTATGGGCTAAATTAGATAAAAAATAAAACAATGGCTAACTTATATGCAGCTTTTATGGAAGAATACGAAACTTTGGGGCATATGGCACAAATTAAAAGTGAAAACAAAAATAAGCTGTCTTATTACATTCCACATCATGCTGTGTATAAACCGGAAAAAATATCCATTCCCCTGAGAGTTGTCTTCAATGCAAGTTCAAATACATCTAGTGGTTATTCACTTAATTCTATTTTATTAAATGGGGGAACGGTTCAGCAAGATTTATTTCGATTATAACTAGATTCCGTACCCACAAATATGCATTCTGTGCAGACATTAAGAAAATGTACAGGCAGATACTGATTGACCCACAACAGAGAAATTTGCAAAAAATTCTTTGGAAGTCCAGTAAGGACGCCCCCATAAAAATATATAAACTCAACACGGTTACATGTGGCACTGTTAGTGCTCCCTTTCTTGCCACGCGAACGTTGAAAGCTCTTGCTGCTGAAGAAAGAAAAGATTTTCCAAAAGCTGCAGAAGTGATTCATAACGACATGTATGTTGATGATTGTTTATCTGGTGCAGGTTCCTTACAAGACGCACAGGACTTGCAATCTCAACTAATTCTGATCTTAAAAAGGGGAGGGATGGAGCTACACAAGTGGATCTCTAATCATCCTGAATTATTACAAGACGCAGCCATATCAGAATATGCATTTGACGAACACTCGCAGCAAATTTCTGTAAAAACTTTAGGGATGCTTTGGAAATCTCAATCAGATCATTTTACTTTTAAAATTAGTATCGAACACAAAGATGTTTATACTAAGAGAGAAGTTTTGGCACAAATTGCTAAAATTTACGATCCCTTAGGCCTAATTGGCCCTATTCTAACCAAAGCAAAAATTTTCATGCAACATTTATGGGAATTAACGATAAATTGGAATCAACATCTGCCTGCCAGTTCTCTTCGTGAATGACAAAGTTTTCTGAATAAATTGACAGAAATAAATCATCTTACGATTCCGCGATATGTTTTGTCTGACAACATTGCAGGTCTAGATTTACACTGATTTTCAGACGCTTCTGGAAAGGCCTATGGAGCAGCCATCTACATAAGATCTCTCTCCACAACTGGACAGTTCAAGTCTAATCTTCTGTGCAGCAAGTCCCGTGTGACCCCCCCCCCCCCTAAAGTCAATGACCATCCCGCGACTAGAGTTGTGTGCAGCTCTACTTTTGGCAAAACTGGTTCAAAAATAATTCCCATCCTACAGCTATGCTTTGAAAAGGAGTGGCTATGGACAGACTCATCGATTGTTCTATTTTGGCTTAACACACCACCCCACAAACTTAAAACTTTCGTTGCCAATAGAGTCACCACGATCCAGTCTATTTCTGAGAATTATCATTGGAACCATGTATCCTCAAAATCCAATCCAGCAGATATCATCTCCAGAGGTGCAACAGCCAAGGATCTGATAAATAATGATTTGTGGTGGTTTGGACCAGAATTTCTTCAAAGGGAAATTATAGTTCCCAACCAATTTCCTACCCTCAAAGACATTGACTGTGACCATGAACTCAAAACTGATTTTAATTTATTAACTATTAATAAGGACTCTAACGACTTTTCTACTGTATTATATAATTCTTCTAATAATTTTGTTAAACTAATACGAATATGCAGTTTTATTTTTAGGTTCACCAATAACAGCCGTCATAGAAATATAAAACGGAAGCAGCTTACCGGAATTGGGTTACAAAATAGTTTACAATTTTTAGTAAAAAAGGCCCAAGAAGGTAAGTTCGCTCCTGAATTAGCAGCACTCAGAAAGGGACAAACTGTTCCTTCTTCCAGTAAATTAAAGGGATTAGATCCCTTCATTGACAACTGTGGATTACTTCGTGTAGGGGGCAGATTAATCAACTCTGACTTGCCTTTTAATGCTAAGCACCAATTAATTCTGCCCAGTGATCATAAGCTCACTAAATTAATTTTTGAGTACTTTCATAAAAGGTACTTTCATATAGGTGCTCAGGGATTAGTTCATCAAGTGCGGATGAAACATTGGCCTATAAAGGCTAAAAGCATTGCCCGAAAAGCAGTGCACACTTGTGTCACATGTTTCAGGCATAACCCCAAAACACTAGATCAGTTAATGGGAGACTTCCCATCGCAACGCGTAACACCTAACCACGCGTTTCTCAATTCAGGTGTCGATTTTTGTGGCCCCTTCCACATTAAGTACAAAAATCAGAGAAAGGGCACTTATTCCAAAAGTTATGTGGCCATATTTATATGGCCCCAACAGTGGCTGAGACGTTCTGCTCTCGAAGCTGGTAGACGGGAGGTGCTGGGTTCGAACCCAATCGCGCCCGTCGGCCTAATCGTTCGGAGTTTTCGTGGTTTTCTTCGAACCTTGAAATTCCAAGCGTTAATACGGGTTAGGTTCCCTTAGAAAGACCCCCACGAAGGGCACTCCCCCCTGGGCCTATATCCCTCGTGCAGATAATTGGCCGTCATAAATACAGCCAACCATATTTATATGCATGGCTATCAAGGCTATTCATCTAGAGATAATAAGCGAGTTATCCGCTGCTGCATTCATCGCTGTGCTTAAAAGATTTTGTGCCAGGAGAGGCAAAGTAAATAAGCTAACTTCTGACAATGCCACTAATTTTAAAGGTGCGTCAACAGAATTAAAAAACTTTAAGAAATTATTGGCCACTCCCAACGAGGAATTATCAAATTTCTTTGCCGATGAATTCATAACTTGGAAATTTATCCCACCGCGATCTCTTAATTTTGACGGTCTATGGGAAGCTGGCGTTAAGTCCTTCAAACATCATTTGCCTATTGACATCATTGCCATTTGGTCTATTGACTACCTAAATCACTTGCAGCAGCGCGGTAAATGGCAATTTACAAAAGAAAACATAAAGTTAGGATCTCTAGTGTTATTAAAAGAAGAAAATCTCCTACCATGTAAGTGGGCTCTTGCCCGAATTATGGAGATAATTCCTGGCAGGGACAATAGGGTTCGTGCAGTCAAAGTCAAAACTGCATGTGGAATATTTTTAAGAGGCATTTCAAATGTATGCCTGTTACCCATTCAGGACTCTTAAATAATGTTTATGCATCATTGTATTTCTTATATATTATTTTTAAGTAATTTTCCAGATTGTTTTGTATATTAAGTATTTTGTATTTTAGTATCATTTGTAGTGTTAATTAGTTATCTATTGTATTGTGTTTATATTAATTGCTGAAATATGTCATATTTCATCCCCGGGCGGCATTTTCCGTTCCGGAAGTATAACGAGCTCCCCCTAGCGAGCAGTCTGTAAAAAAGGTAATCAAGCTGTTGATCGTCAAAGCATCAATACTTATGTCAAAACACTCCATCCAAACTACGCGATGGATATTAATTATGATTTGCAATCTATTCAAATTTGTGAAATTTATGTTTGTGTAAGTGTCTTGTGCAGTTTTTACGTGTGAAATAAAATCAATTAAAAAGAAAATTAAACGTCTACTGTCCACAAACATATCGATCACATGCCAAGACGAAATTTTGCTATGAAATACTACATTACTGGTCAAATCCACAAGCGACTGTGTTTTCAGCTTTTTATTTAGTATGGTCCCAATAAAGTCAAATCTTAAGCTATTATTTTAGACAATGTAACTCATAATCAATTTTTTGTAAATGCTTTCGTAATTAAAATTTCAACATTGCATCTTTAAGGGAATTTGTATTTTCCTAAAATGTACCTGTTTTACTTTTTTATATGATGGCTGTCCTTTCCAATTTAAACAAAAATATAACTATGCAAATATGCCTGCAATGAATCAGACTCCTTTCTCAATTAACTTAATTGGGCATATTTTTTTTTCAAATACTCCTGGTATAGATCTAGATTTATTTTGTGTTGTTGTATAATGACATATATGGAATGAAGTGCGTACTAAAAAAGCAATTCTAAGATATACTGCTTATTTTGTCAAAAGAAATAAAACAATAAAGTTTCATTACTTTGTGAGAAAATACCAACTGCGAAGGGCATTCAACAAATACAATTTGATAAAACCATGAAAAATGACACTATCTACTACAAACCGTACACTAACATGATTCGTACAAAGAATTTGTGTTTCATTAAGTAAATTATGATACAGGAGAAGTTGCAAGTAATATTATTGATAATGAAGAAAATGACTTATTCTGTTAAGTAGCAGAAACTGAGAGGTTGCTATGTGGTTATAGTGTTTGTTAATTTTAGAATTTTTTACATTATTTTTTATGTTATTTTAAAATTAAACCATTATTAAAAGTTGTTCTGTATGGAAAATAATTTTTTTAACTTATTTTAATTATTTTTTTTAATATTTAAGCTGAATTTCTGCTAAAATTACATTATGGGCAAAATGTCACAAGAGTAACACTTAGCATTTTGCAAAATCAAATGTAAATAATTCATGTGTTATCAGATGAGTTCAATGATTAACGCTTTTTAAAAAGATGTAATTACTCTGCTATATTCTGTAAATTTTATTTCTATAGGCTCATATAATTCACAGAATTTCTGCGTCAAACACAATTTTTGAAAATTGCATTTTTTTGTGGTCACAAGAGTAACAAAATTTTGATTTATTATCTAGGCAAGTAAAATGCTTTTTGTTACAAATTGTATATGGTTTATGAAAGTAGAGTACATGCATTTTTAAGTAGTTGCATCAACTTTATACTAAATATATTTTGTAAGAAAAGAATTGGAAATATATATGGAAATTTGCTCTGACGGTCACAAGCATAACAGTGGACGTTCCCATAACCACTGTTTCTAAATTAACTTTAAGACTGTGAGAGGTGATAATTAAGATATTAATGTAATTTGGAATTATATTCGAAGACGTATGAGTAATAGGCATTGAGTTTTTAAGATTAGCGATAGAAAAGTCGAAAGAAATGTCGATCGAAAACCAAGTTGTATGAGCTAAACCTTGTGAAATCGGGCCCATAGAAACCGAGATAAGAATGCGCCCCTGGCGCTTATGTAATATCCTTCCGTATCCAAATCAGAGAGGGAGATCGGCTTATCCGCTGAAACCGATCTCTTTTTAGTTCAGTTTTTAATGAATGCTTGTGTCCCTGTATGGTTCTTTCTCGGAATTTTTATACCGTCGCCATCAGTTTTGTGCAAAAATTAAGAAATCTCACAGACAGATTTAAAAAAATTGGACATTTGAATGTAAAAAAATATTCTCCATTTCCTCTCAAAATTTCACATCGATATCTTGATTAGTTTTCTTAATTTTAGCCAATTAGTGAAAATTGTCATTAACTTTAATTTTCACTTGGAGGTCAAGTCCAGCAGATGCGCCATATTTTGCCGTTTCGGAAAAAAGGCTCTTTTTATGAGTCTTTTAAATGAATTTTTACGAGTAATTAGCACCTGGATTAATTACGGACTGATTTTCATGAAATAAACATTATTGAAAAGAGGACAAAATTTACTATATTGGGCTGAAAAATTGAAACCGGATTATTTTTATTAGTGTCATAAAATTGCCTCGAAACGTGAAAAAGCGCATAAAATCGTATAAAAATTAAACTTGAAAAAATCTAAAATCGGGCTTCGAGGTACAAAACTACATAAATAGCAGTACCTTCCTCTCAAATTTTGTAGCTCTACGTACTGCGGTCTCTTCAGAACACCTTTGACACACACACATACAAACTTCTTTCTTTATTATTATAGAGTCAAAGAAAATTCTATAGTTTTCCAAATACTCTGGTCATCAAAATTAAAGGATAATGAGAAAAAATATGTTCACTAAGTTCATGTTGCAACCAATGCCCAATGCTGCAATTATTTATGTTAATTAAATACTGTTGAATACAAAATTGCACTTCCACTCATACGTTAGCGTCGGAAATAAGCAAATTAGGTGATTGACAATGTGGTGCGCAATGGACGTATGTTGGAATTTTGGTCTGTAGTGGTGTTTAAAGTGAATGCGGTGTCTGATAGTGATCAGTATTCATTAGGTATGGTTCAAAGGCATCATTTAAGTGAAGGTCAAAAGTGGCGAATAATTGGTAGGATCGAGGGAGGCCAAACACAAAGGGAAGTCACCCAAGATTTCAATATCCCTCAAAGTGTCATATCAAGAGCTTCGAGCCGCTTTTTAAGCACTGGATCTGTTGATAGACAGCCTGATCAAGGAAGTAGAAGAGCAGCAACTGCATCCGAAGACCGCTTTCTGTTATTGTTGGCTCGCAGAAAACCGCGAAGCGACTACAAGAGATTTAGTTTCGGACCTTCAGGCTGACACAGGAACTCGAATTAGCCGTTTACTGCTGCACGAAGGCTTGACGAGGGCGGACTGTATGCGAGAAACCAATAGTTTGTGACCCACTCACTCCAGCTTCCAAAGGGGCCCGTTTAAACTTTTGCTGTCGTCATTTTCAAGGAAGCCAAGAACACTAGGCTCGAGATTTGTTTACTAACGAGTCCAGATATAGTCTGAACACTGATTCTAGACGTGTTTAGATCTGGAGCGAGCAAGGAACACGCAACTTGCCTTCCCTTGTCCGTGAAATATCCCGTTCGAGCCCAGTCTTCTTGGCTCTATTGAACATGACGACGGCAAGAGTTTAAACGGGCTCCTTTGGAAGCTGCTGTTGAGTGAGTGGGACACAAACTATTGGTTTTTTAGCATACAGTTCACCCTCGTTAAGCCTTCGTGCAGCAGTAGAACGGCTAATTCGAGTTCCTGTGGCAACCTGAAGGTCTGAAACTAAATCTCTTGTAGTCGCTTCGCGGTTTCTGCGAGCCGACAATGACAGAAAACGGTCTTCGGATACAGTAGTTGCTCTTCTACGTCCTTGACCAGGCTGTCTATCAACAGATCCAGTGCTTAAAAAGCGGCTCGAAGCTCTTGATATGACATTTTGAGGGATATTGAAATCTTGGGCGACTTCCATTTGTGTTTGGCCTCCCTCGATTCTACCAATTATTCGCCACTTTTGACTTTCACTTAAATGATGCCTTTGAGCCATAGCTAATGAATACTGATCACTAACAGACACCGCATTCAATTTAAACAACACTACAGACCAGAATTCGAACATACGTCCATTGCGTACCACATTGTAAATCACCTAATTTGCTTATTTCCGACGCTAACGTATGCGCGGAAGTGCAATTTTGTATTCAATAGTATTTAATTAACATAAATAATTGCAGCATTGGGCACTGGTTGCAACATTAACTTAGTGAGAATAATTCCTTTAATTTTGATGACTAGTGTAATCAACCTACGTTAGCCGCATGTGTATATATGTAATACAAGCTACCATTTTCTTCTTTTAAGCTTTGAACCAAGTAGATTGGGAACCTTTGGCTCTCTCTACCGTCTTTCACCGGTATAAATTTTTTACCTACGGCAGTTGCTCTCAAACTGGCTAATGCATTCAAAACTTACACAAGGAAAATGGCGGTTTGCATCACAGAGATACACACGCAACTAACGCAGGGTTAATAGCAAATGTCACAAGTTTACTGTACCTCACAGACATTTCACTTTTCGTACATTAAAATATTAGAAACTGATAACATCAATGAGATAACTTACCAGTTATTGCAACAAGAGAGGATAATATTCCATTGATGAGATTAGATATACGGAATTTCTTCTTATAGAAAAAAGAGCTGAAAAATTGTACAAATAATGAAAAAAATTACAATATTTTAATATCATCTTAATAAGAAATTTGATCACCTGTATGCTAGTGAAACAAGGCCTCCTCCAATCGATGCATTAATTGTTGTAATAGCAGATCTAGAATAAGATTATTCAGAATTATTTATTAAACAATAATTTAGCATGACATGTCTCACATGCGCACAGGCATACATACGAATAAAATTATAAATATACGATTATTAAATGATTCATCTAGATATTTGATTAGATTTATCAAGAAATCCCCATAGTTTCAACAAGAAATTTGTTTATATCCATCAACGCAGTTTCTGTTAGATTCTGCAAGAAATGGGATAAAAAATTTGAAGTTGTGGCATCAAAGAATGTACAGTTGAAGATTTTTATAACGCAAACATAAAAATACGAGGTAAGTGCGTTATATAGATTACATTTCACACGTTATTAAACGTATCTTATAAATATGGCCAAATATGTCTGAAACATTTCAAAATGCAGTAAAGTATTTTTATGTTGCATACCTTGTTACCAGAAATTGTGAAGATTTAAAATTTTTGCATAATCATTCTACACATTGCTGAATTTACTTTATAAACGTGGTCCAAATATGCTTGAATCAATTAATTCATTATATGACTCATTAAAAAAAAAAATTGTAATAACAGCAATTTTTTTCATTAAAAAGTTCTGAATTAAGGAGATAAAGTTGAATTAACCCATTAACCGCTGACGTTGCGTTCACGCAACAGTCAAAATAATTGCTCATGCAATGAATTAATTACATTGGCACCACTATTTTAGAATTTAAAAAAATGTCTTATTTATTGGCAGGAATTTTGCTATTTTAGTAAAGCGAAATTTACCTTAATGAATTTGTGGTGGGAAACTACTTTCAACAAGAAATTTGAAAATTTCTATCGTAATAGTTTTGGCGGTTAATGGGTTAATGTATCAAATTTAAACAGCTAGAGAGTAGCAATTGTTTTTAATGTGGAATGCAGGTGTATTCTTAACCCCTTAACGTACGATTTACGTCTCAACAGCTCCACGGTTTGGCAAATCCATAGCTACCACTAAAATTTAATAGAGATTTTCGCCTTGTTTAATCATGGAATTTCGACGATTAAATAAAACAATATTTACTGTGAAATTTTAGTGGTAAAAGAATTTACATTTAGCCCGATCATCGTACTCGTACACGGCCTATGCCAGTAGTTGTAAGTTAAGGGGTTAACTATCAGGTAACCAAAAAAGTGCTGTCGTTTTTATGAAACGACAAACGTTAAAGAATGTTACACGCAATGGATAATAGATGGCGCTACAATTGCCAAAATATGTCAATCAAGATGTAATGCAGAGTCATCGTATATAAACAGAATTCGAAAGGTTATCTCGTAACAGTAGAAAAATGGACGTGAACAGGAATACTCCAAACTGTATAATTCGTGCTTGTATGTTGTATGAGTTTAAACTTGGAACAAATACTGTGCACATGGTTCAAAAAATATGCCAAGCTTTCGGAGAAGGTTGTGTCAGCACTCGCACCACCCAAAGGTGGTTTAGAAAATTTGCTACTGACGATGAGTTGCTGAAAGATGCCCCACAAGCAGGGCGGCCCTATGTCATTAATGATGAGGAATTAAAGGCTGCAATCGATGAAGATTCCACTCAAACGTGTGAGATGTTAGCAGAAAGGTTCGCCGTCAGTGATGAAATTATCAGTTTACATTTGCATCGTCGGGAAAAAGTGTACAAGCTAAGCAAATGTATACCGCATCAATTGACACCTGCCCAGAAGATCAAGCGACTAAGATTTTGTTTGGGGTTGCTGTATGGCCCTCAAACGGAGCCATTTCTTGCCCGTGAATTAATCTATGATGAGAAGTGGCTGTGGTACAGCAATCCCAAAAGATGGCATTATTGATTGTCAGCCACAGACCACCAAACCCAAGATCCATCAGCAGAAGGTATCATTGTGCATATGGTGGGCAGCAAATGGAATTGTTCACTATGAACTGTTATCATCTGGTCAGACGATTACTGCGAATGCCTATAGTGATCAACTCCGTCGAGTTCACCAATCATTTTTTAAAAAAAGCCAGCTTTAGTGAACCGTAAAGGCGCTCTTTTCTGACAGAATAATGTTAGGCCGCATGTCGTGCGTGTGACCTCTGACACAATTCAGACCCTTGGATGGGAAACGCTTTTGCAGCCTCCTTATTCCCCTGACATTACCCCTTCTGACTATTACCTATTTTTAAGCCTCGATAATCATCTGCGCAATCAACAGTTCAGCAGTCGAGAGGCTATGGCAACGGAGTTATAGAAATCTTTCAACTCTAAAGATCGTGACTTTTATAAAAATTGAATTTATAAGCTTGTTTCCCGTTGGGAAAGGTTATTGCATGTGAGGGTGGTTATTTTGATGAATAAATTGTATTCTTTCGTATACTTTTGCTGTTTGTTTTCTTTCACCTAAAAACGACAGAACGTTTTTGGTTACCTGATACAAAATCCATTGTTTACGTCTGAGAAGTTGCGCATTATAGAGAATCGCATGATATAGAATTGCGTTATAAAGATCTTCTACTATGTTTAGACTTAGGTTAGATTCATTAAACTTTCGGTTTTAGTCGCCAATAAATTTGGTTGGATTTTCCATGAAGTTTTATTAAATTTACCAAAACTTTCGATTAAGTTCAATAATAAATTTGGTTAGGTTAATCAAGCTGTTTATTTAAATTCATCAGACTATTCGGTTAGTTTAATGGAAATATTCGTTCCTATTCACAATAAAATCAAATAGACTTATTAACAACTCAAGAAAGCTTCATCAAAAGTTCTTTTAGTTTCAGGATAAGTTGATGAGAACTTTCAGAGTAATTGATCGATAAATTCACAGAATTCTGTTAGATTTATCAAGGCATTCAGTAAAAATCATGAAATTTGTTAGAATTCATCAATACGTTCCGATAGATTCATACAGATATTAGGTTACAGCTGGGTGCAAAATGATAGGAACGACACAAAAACAAAGAAATCAGCGTTTTGCTATGCAAATACGCGATCTTTGTGTTAAAATTAAATTCACGGTATTCTAATTAACAGTAATGCAATCGTTTATAAAATGTATATATATTTTTAAAAATCTTTTTTAAAATACAGTAAACTAAGGCGGAATCCATCGGGACCGAGAAAATTTTCCGTAGTAGAGAATATTCCGCCTTAGACAAATTTTACTCTATGTCTATGGATTCGCAGGGACTGGAAAATCTTTCCGAGTTAGACAGATTTCCGTCTTACACAGAGTCCGCCTTACAGAGAGTTTACTGTATATATTTTGCCAAATTTAGAAAAATATAACGCCCTAAATGTTTCGGAACCGTGGCTCGGGATTGGTGGATATTTTCAAATATCATTTAACAAAGCGTTTAAAAGTTTTCTGAGCGCATTTGTTTAGCGCACAGAACATCTTGACCATGAGGAGAGGATAAATTCTTTCTGTCTTCGAAAGAGGCCAAATTCTAGCTTATAACACCATAAAGCATCCGTCACTTCCACGGAGTGTCACTTCAAAGAATTGTTTGTAAAATGAAACGTTCAAAGACTGTCTTTTTTAATTTCTTGCAGAATTCAACTACTTATGTTACTGCAAAATATGCAGGAAGGACGAGAATTATTTCGAAACGATCCGAAAGTTTGATAGTTCGCACGTTCGTAAGAAAAGAATGACAAAAAAAAATTGAAGCCGGATAAAGACGCCAGCAGAAGTATGGACTATAAGAAGATCTATAAAAAGATTAGAAATCTTTAAATATGTAAAACCACGTCAGTGTCCGCGTTTAACATCTAGACATAAAATAAAAAAACCTGCATTCAGTTTGCAGAGAAACATCAGAAACAACTAACAAATTGACCTAAATGTATTTTCAGTGATGAAAAGAAGTACAGGATTATTCAAAATGAACGGAACAAAAAGGCAAGCAACGTTAAATGGCTGTAATGGATTTAATTAGCAAATAAAAATATAGCGTGAAAGTACAACTATGCAAGTTTTATCTGGCAACAGCGAAAAGTCTGCTGCTATCGAAATCGCCTCTAGAGGCGCTGTTATTGAAAATGACGACATCCCCGCAAGAGAAAGCTTACTGTGTGTTAGAATACGCAAAACCTTCATCGGTTGTCGTTAAGAGACAATTTCGGACAAAGTTTTTAAAAAACAACCTCATCGTCACAACATCATAAGGTGGATGAAGCAGTTTGAAAAGACGGGCTACTTATTCAAGGGAAAAAGCAAGGAACGACCACCTATAATAAACGAAGTGGTGGAAAACATTCGTAAAATGTTTGTACGAAGTCCTACAAAATCAACGATTTTTTTGCCTTTGTGGGTACGTGAAAGACAAAGTTTTCGTGGCCTCACTTCCTCAGGACTTGCAGCAATTAAAGCAGCAGATAAGTGATGTATTGGATTCAATAACACTGGATATGCTAGCAAAAGTGTGGCAGAAATTGGATCATCTCAAAGGCGTTTGTCGTGTCACGGGAGGGGCCCACATCGAACATCTTTAGAAACTTCTATAGTTATAGTTTCACATTAAATTTATGTTTCACAAATAAACCCATTATAGCAGTCACAAGCATGTTGTCTTTTTGTCCCATTCAGTTTGAATCACCTGCATAATTTTGATAATTCGGATGGTACTCCTTCCTACTCGCATGGCTTTCGATTGGAAAGGGACGAATTTTTCCACGTGTCAATTGGGTGAATGCTCCCTAATTGTTTGGACTACCTTTTTCATTACAAGGTAAGAATAGAATTGCTTATTAGATTTGCTTTTCTAGAAATATGACAAAATAGGCATAGGGTAGGTAGGGGCAAAAACACGCACCGGTTGATTTAATATGAACGCAACGTTTTTCAATGTTAACCAGTAGACGGCAATCCATCAATAGTCCTCATCTACTTAAAGAGGAGAGCTTTTTTGTTGTCAAGGTACAAAGCAAGTTTCAAGACTGCTTTTGGCTCTACGTAGTCAAAATTATTTCATTTTGCGATAATAGTTACCATGGTAGATTTAATAGATCGTATCCAATAGTTACAGATTCGGTGAAATGACTGACGAAGTCTTCATACAAATAGAATAATGCTCAATTTCTTTTATCTATAACGATCCCCCCAAAAAATTCTGCTAAATACCAAACTAGAGTAAGTTTTGGAAATAACTTGACAAATTTGAATACTGAGTAACCTTTGAAAAGTGTTTGTTTGTGAATACATTTTGTTATAACTTTATATTAATTTATATCCATGTATACTGTGGACCTTGATCTTCTGCATAAAATAATAAAACATTTACTTCTCTTTTGAAGTAAAAGTTTTCACTTAGCACATTCTTTTTAGTGGAAGTAAGGAAAAAATACGCAGTGCGGAACTTTGCCCCATTACTGCTGGTTTTTACCCCAATCAAATGGGCAAAGACACGCAGAGCATTGTTTTAAAAAATTTGCAATTCCTTGCAAATTATAACTTGACAAAATCTAGGCTGATGGTGGTACTGGCTGAGGTTCTAATATAACATTTTATTCAGGTGTCAAACAAATTTAGACCAATGTGTTCATTCAAAATCAAAATTTATGGAAAGTGTGGGTATTTAACCGCATCTACCTACCTACATTTAATTTTTAGAGCGCCATTTTTGAAACAGGGTGAAAAAATTGACGGCTTTAACTATATTTGTTTAACCTCAATATCCCCCATTCACTCTGTAAAAGGCACAAAGAAGTGGTTTGAAGATAATAAGAGTCCCATACTTGACTGGCCGGCCAATAGTACGGACGTAAATCCTATAGTGAAAAATTGGGATATTACAGTGTGTAGTCTACCGAGTCATGTCTACCGAAAAAAAAAAAAAAAGATCAAGTGTTTCAGTCTAACTCAAAAGCAGAATTAAAATCACACTGTAAAAAAAACGGACTAAAATACGGAAATACTACTGGCAATCGAGACGCCAGTACTATTTCCGTATTCTAACGGAAGTTTTCCCCCGTAAATGCCAAAAAAACGGAAATTTTCCTGTAATTTACCGGGTAAAAGTTCCGTTAAAATACGGAAATCGTACTGGTGTCTCGATTGCCAGTAGTATTTCCGTATTTTAATCCGTTTTTTTTTTTTTTTTTTTTTTTTTTTTTTTTTTTTTTTAATACAGTGCAGCCATTTGTGAGACATGGCGCGTTTTGTCACTTCGACAAGTTCGAAAACTTGTAAACTCTATGACACAACGTTGCATTAAAATTATTAAACACAAAGGAAGCATAAATGACTAATATTTCTATAAGTTAGAAAAATCTGTTTCATTCTTATCATTTTGCTCCTATTGCATAGCCATAGGTGCTAAGCTTTAACACTAGAACGCCCGGAAATTTTGTTCAAGTTTCATAAAAATATTTGACACCAGAATTTTTATTTAAAATTATTTAATTGATTTATTTAACGTAGATTTACGTGATTTAAATTTAACTTATTTTACGTGAAAAATTCTGGTTCCAATTGACATTTAATCACAAGGTCAGAATCGAATCGACTCCTTCCGGGCGTTCTAGTGTTATCTAATCTTCCGTAATATGTATGTTAATTTGACCCAGGTTTAATACGTTTCGAACCGGTTTTTTTTTAAAGGAATGGAATTAAATAAATTCCACGTAGAGCTCTGAAATTAAATAAAGATTCATCAAATAAATTTTCTGGTTCGAAACGTGGTTAACCCTTAACTGGTGTGACAAAAAATGTCGCATAACTACTGTGAGCGGTCTCTGATACCGCTTGATCGAAGCACGCATAGAAGATTCGATTCAGTCTTAGGATACTGTTTCTGTACTAAACTTTATGTACAGGATTATTATGATTAAATTCACATATTCAGAAGTCTCTATCGATAGTACTAGAACTCCAAATGAAACAAAATTTCACTAGTATTTAGAGTTAAATTGAAAATTATAAGTTAACACTAGAACGCTCGGAAGAAGTCGATCCGACTCCGACCATATGATTAAATGTCAACTGGGACCAGAAATTCTTTCATAAAATAAGTTAAATTTATACAACGCAGATTTACGTCAAATAAATCAGTCAAATAATTTTAAATAAAAATTCTGGTGTCAAATATTTTTATGAAACTGGAGTAAAATTTCCGGGCGTTCTAGTGTTAAACTACGAAAGCTGAATAAAGCTGCGATCTGTACAGAGGATTAGTGAGAGGTTGGTAGCTGTGCATATCTAATGAAATGCTATTTATTATATTGTAATAAAAACAATTTTTTTACAACGTTTCATTATTTTAATATTGCCTATTTAGTTTAATAAAATCAATTTATATGGTTTATATGGAATTAATGTAAAGCTATATTTATTATTTAGTCAAATAAAAGATCGTTCTTATCATTTTACATCCCGGTGTATACTTATTAAGAAATTCGATTGGATTTTACAAGAAATACACTGGTGTCCAAAATTAAGGACCAGTCACAAAATGCTAATATTTAAATAAGCGAATACTCAAAAGGAAATAATATAATTCAAATAATTACTATCCCTACAGCACAGCTAGTCCATATAACATCTCATTCATGTCACACATGGTCACAAGTGTCACAGTCACTACGGTGAAACGAAAAGTAGGAAATTCCACACGTCTCATTATGAGTCTCAAATGATCACTATATGTGACTCCAATGAGACGTCAATGTAACTGCTGCTTTGTGACGAATCACCAGGTGACTTTACAATGTAGTTTCATTGTGACTCTTTTGTGACTGTCATTTTTAGACTCAATTTCAAAGTTATCATGAACGTTGCATTATGATAAGTCACCAAATAATATCACATCATAGTCACATGGTGACTTTTCACAAACGAGCACAATAGTGACATCACAGTAGTCTTTCTGTCACCTGAAAGTCATCGTGTGACTTTAATGTGACATTATTTGGTAACTTATCACAATGCAGCGTTCACGATGACTTTGAAATTGAGTCTACAGATGAAAGTCACATGAGAGTCACAATGTAACTACATTGTAAAATCACATAGTGACTTGTCACAAAGCAGAAGTCACAGTGACGACTCAGTGGAGTCACATATAGTGATCATTTGAGACTCATAATGAGATGTATGGAATTTTCTTTTTTTTTTGCTTCACCGTAGTGACTGTGACACTTGTGACCATGTGTGACATGAATGAGATTTTATATGGACTAGCTGTGCTGTAGAGACAGTAATTATTCGAATTATATTATTTCCTTTTGAGTATTTGCGTACTTGAAAATTAGCATTTGGTGATTGGCCCTTAATTTTGGACACCAGTGTAGTTATAAATTCCTTAAAATATGCAGTAGCTTGATCAAAAAGTTCCTTTCTATTAATGAAAAATTCGGTCACGTCATCAAGTCGTTTAGTCAGATTCAAGAAATTCTTTTAAATACAGGTTCAATTAAATAAGAAATTTGGATAGATTTATGAAAAATTTCGACAAGATTGACGAAATGTTTCATAAAACTTCAACCAGAAATTTGTTTAACCCTTTACGCCCCGATGGTACTTAGTACCACAGTTTTCTGTCCCAATTAAAACACACTCATTGAATGCATTCGCAATGATACTTTTTGGAAAGAATGGTAAATACTTCCCTTGAACAACACTAGATAGCAATAGCAGTTCCATTTAGCTGAAAATCGTTCATTAAGCTATTTTGGCGCGTGTAAGTGTCAATTTTTCTTCCATTTTCTCGTCTGACATGGTTTCCCTAACTTTTGCTTGGAAACATCTTAAATTTTAAAGGTAAAGCTATCATATTATATTCTTGTTTTAAATAGATCATTTGACAATATCTTATGCCAAAAAATTATTTTTCAGTTCATTTACTTTACGAAGCCCTTTTCAAAGTAGTACTTTTGAGTGCCGTCGAAACTACGTTGAACAAGATTTTTACTTAGCTTTTTATTGTTTGAATACATATGGTGCATAAAAACGTACATATTTACTAGATATGCGTCAGTGCTAGACAGGTGGATTTTGATACAATGTCGTGGAAGATATTGCATGATTTATGTATCACATTAATGAATAATATAGCAAAAAATATTGTATTTTTATGCAACAAAATGGAAAAAAATTACAAATTAGAAAAAAGAAATCTAAAAATATTTTTTAGCATTTTATGAATCCTTTTGGAGTTTCCGATAACTAAAAGTTTGGACATTTCTTTCAGATATGCTTTCCATCGGGCGATAGTGTTACAACTGTAGAATATTCTCCTGATGGTGAAATGCTCGCTGATGATACATAAACAGCATCATAATGTAGTCATATATAGAGTAGGTGGGGGGCGAAGATATGCACTTTCCATACATTTTCATTTTTAACACACACATTGGTCTAAACTTATGTAATGAGTGATTAAAACGTTAGATTAGAACCTAAGGCAAGTGCCACCATCACCCGACATTCTGTCAAATTATAATTCTGTGAGAAATTGCAATTTTTAAAAAACATTGCTCTGCGTATCTTTGTGCTATCGGTTAGGGTAAAAGTACGCACTGGTGGGGCAAAGATACGCAGTGCGAATTTTTGCCGCATTACTGTGGGTTTTTACCCCATTTCCAATAAAACGAATGAGTTATGCAAAAGCGTTAGTAAATTTCACTAGTATTTATAGTTAAACTGAAAATTGTAAGTTAAACCATGAAAAAAAAAAAGAAAAAAACAGGGGGTCTGTGAGATCGCAAATAGCAGTTAACCTCAAACTACTGTGACAAAAAAAGTTGCATAAATAATGTGAGCGGTCTTAAAGACCCCTTGATCGTAGAATGAATAAAAGGGTTGACTAACTCATAAGATACTGTTTTTGCGCTAAACTTTATGTAAAGGTCCATTATAATAAAAGTTCTTCTCATTTAGAAGTCTTTAGTGACACTATTAAGTTTCCAAACGAATCAAAATTAAACTAACATCAATAGTTAAATGGAAAATTACAAGTTAAGCTATGAAAAATGAATATAGCAGCAGTCTGTGAGACCGTTAACAGGAGTAAAGGGTTAAGACTTTAAAACAAAATCGTTTTATAAAACAAGAATATTGATTTTTAAAAGTAGGTAAGTAGATACCTACGTTATATATTTAAAAAAAAACTTAACTAGAAAAAGGAAAATGTAGTTAACTAGCTATTATATTTCATGCAATATAAAAAATAAAACTTACCACAACGTAATTGTGGAAAGCTTTGCATCTAGCTAAAACGATAAGGCAAGCCTCGAATCTTAAACTTGTGCGTATCTTTGCCCCAAAACGGATGCGTACTTTTACCACATTCTGCAGTATTTTACTTAACCGGCTACCTACAAGTTTAAACAAATGCGATCGAGATAAACTATATGGCATTTAGAAGCTATAGAGCTTCCGTTCTCCACTGAACTTTTGGATTTGTAAAAATTCGAAGTATTGTTAGCTAAACAATAAAGTGAAATTTTAAAAATATTAGATCAAAATTCGAAAATTTAAACTTACCTTATTTTCTTGGCACGGAGTGCTACTTTTTTCATAAGGTTTGAACACACAGTTACTACACATGAGACCAAACTACTGCCTAGCGGTCATGATTGTAGAAATTTTTCTTCATATTTAATCAGGCAGTGCGTATCTTTGCCCCCACCTACTCTACATCATAGACATATATACATCAGATATATGCAGGATAAGCCACATTAAAATATTATAAAAAAATTAAATACAGTTTTTTTTTCTGTTTCGATTTTTCTTCAAGCGTTACGACCCAACGATAACTTTGGAGTACCACATCAAGTAATTAGCCGTAATTAACAAAAAAATTGAACATTTTATTTTTAGTACGAATATCTTCTAATGTATCATAGTAATGCAAGGGTAAAAAGTTTCGAGGAGACAGTTTTTTAAATTCTTGATTTGGGATATAAAGGGTTAAATTCCGGTTATAACTCTAAAATACTCTCATGTTCAAAATTGAGAGAATTGGCTTATTTTGTCGAATTTCATGAAAAGTACCGAACGAAAAGTAAAACTAATGCTTCGAAACAAAGATGCAACTCTTTAATGTCGAATACGTAAGAGTACACGTGTGTATGGGTGGAGTGGGTAGAAGATCAGGCAAAGTGGAAAATTTCGTGTTTTGTTCGTTCGCACGCCTTTCTGAATATCTTCGTATTTTTTTCCAACATTCGATTAAATTCAAAAGAAAACAGTAAAAATGAGTAACCACCAATGTTTGGATGATGGAATGAGGTGTCAAATCGCGTGGAGACTGGAAACAGGGCAGTCTTAAATGCAGATTCCTAGAGACTTCAATATAACTCCCAGCGTCGTGTCATTACCGTCTCAATACTCAAGGCCCCCGGACTGATTTCGTGACGTACCAAATGAAGATTAACCCGTCGAAGGGCAAGCAATTGCGTTCGTATAATGCTTAATTCCCACTGGAAATTTAGAAAAAATTTATGTCAAAATAAGGAAAAGCAATTTTACGACTTTTCTCCACTAAAGTCAGAAAACTAAAATTTCCTAAAATTTTTCTGGTGCAAATCCTGATTAATCGTAGGTGGTATATAATATATACCGCCGCCCCTTAACCCCTTGAGGGGCGGTGGGATATATTTTATCGCACTTATGATTAATCAGGATTTGCACCAGAAAAATTTTAGGAAATGTTAATTTTCTGACTTTAGTGGAGAAAAGTCGTAAAATTGCTTTTCCTTATTTTGAAATAAAATTGTTCTAAATTTCCGGTGGGAATTAAGCATTACACAAACGCAATTGCTTGCCCTTCAAGGGGTTAATCTTCATTTGGTACGTCACGAAATCAGTCCGGAGGCCTTGAGTATTGAGACGGTAATGGTCGTGCCCAACTTATGGAAACAGTTTAAGAATACTGGATCCATAGAGAGAAAGCATGGGCACGGTCGTCCAAGAGCCATGACGGCCAACGAGGATCGCTATTTGTCCATTACAGCGAGGGTAACAAGAGTGCAACAGTTTCTCAGATCTCTCGAGACCTTTATGCGGCCACAGGCAGTCGAGTTTCAAGGGTACTGTTTTCAGAAGATTACATGACACAGGGTTGTTGGCAAAAAGATCTGCTTCTTGCGTCTCGCTCATTTCTGCACACAGGATAACCCGGTTAGCATGGTGCAGAGATCACCGTCTTTGGGCAAGGGATCAATGGGGGACCATCCTATTCACTGATGAGTCTCTGTTCAGTCTAAATACAAATTCTCGACGTACTTTCATCTAGAGAAAAGCAGGGACCCGCTACCTGCCTTCCAACTTCCGAGAAAATGACTACTATGGCAGCGGAGGTTTGATGATCTGGGCAGGCGTAATGTAATATTGGATGAGCGCACACCCGTACCTGTGTTTGGCAAAGGCTCTATGACTGGTGTGAGGTGTACGGGTAATATCTTGGTACCCTGTGTTCGCCTTTTGAGAGATGCAGTAGCAGTTGGCCCTGATTTAATTTTAATGGACTACAACGCGCGCCCGGATAGAGCTAATCCGGACGACGAATTTCTGGAAAGTGAGGGTATTAGCTTGATAGATTGGCAAGCCAGAGAGCATGTCTGGGACGCTCTGGGGAGGAAAACTGGAACTCGCTTTCCAACTGCCAGAACCACCCAGTCCCTGAAAACAGCGTTGCTGGAGGTGTGAGACTAACTGCCACTGGGACCCATAAACTGCCTGATTTCCAGTCTGAATTCACGTTGTGAGAGTTGTATAACTGTAAGAGGGGAACATATCCCCTATTAACCTATTTTTTGGTTCAACATTGTAAGCTCTGTTTTACACCTTCCGACGCTGGTGATTCTTAAGCACGATCATGCGTGCGCATTATAACTGCTGAATGTTATTTTTGTTGCATTATGTCAAACTATATAATACCTAATTTCATTAAAATCTGTCTAGTAGTTCTGGAGATAGTCGATCAAATCTGAAAATTCTCTTAATTTTGAACATGAGCGTATTTCGGTTAGTATAATTCAGAAATTCGGTTAATTTGATCAAGTTTGATTTTACAATTGAAGAAAATTGTTTAGGATCTAAAAGAGTTTAGGTTCAATAAAAATTTCAGTTAATATGATTAAGACGTTCGGTGAGATTAACTAAATGTTTGATTATGTTAAAAATAATAAAAATAAATAATAAAAAATACGGATGGTTTCAGAATAGATTCATCTAGAAATTTTATTAACCTCAAAACAAATCAAGTCTCGTAGCTCCATCAAATTGTTTGTGTATATTCATTAAAATATCAGTGAGATTTATCTAAAAATTCATATAGATTAATCTAGCCATTTTGTCAGATTTTTCAATATATTAGATCAATAAAAAAAACATTGGATAAACTCATGATATATTTCAGGTAAATTTTTAAAAGGTCTATTTAGATAAAAATTTCCATTATATTCATCAGTTCGTTTTTCATCATAAATTGCGGTTAAATTCACACGAGTTTCATGAAGAAATCCGAATAGATTCAATTGGCATAGACTTGTAAAGTTCTAGGTAGATCAATCAAAAAGTTTGTTTCGATTCAGGTTAGATTTATCCTTAGTGGTTAAATTTTGTTAGATTTTTTAGAATAAAATGATTTTTGAAGAGGCGGAGAGCAAACCTCATATTTCATAACCTCATACACTGAAATCCACAAGTGAAAGCACCGACCGTGAATAATAGGCTTGATCACTGATACAGAAATGAAGGCTGTCGCAGGCGGATTTCTTTTAGCGTTTGTGCGGTCCCTAGCATTTGAAAACCAATAATTTTTAAAAGTTTTTTAAGCTTTATTTTTCTGAGATTAAATAAGTCAAAGAAAACTTTTGAAAAAATCTGGTGTCCAATTTCAGGGGACATTACAAACGCTTAAAAAAATCCGCCTATGACAGCCGCCATTTTTGTGTCAGCGTTCACGCCTAGTATTCAGAGGGGTAATGGTGAAAGGACTTGTGATCGTGATGGCTGTGGAGTAACAACTGCACGACCAATCTAAACTGTGATTGTAGCACTGGGGGTAAGAAATATATCCGCAAATTTATGAAACATACTGTAAATTACCTTATAATTATTATTTCGCAAAATATATAGATACAAAGTTGCC
Organism: Maratus speciosus; assembly: GCA_963932465.1. Lineage (NCBI taxonomy): Eukaryota > Metazoa > Arthropoda > Arachnida > Araneae > Salticidae > Maratus > Maratus speciosus. The sequence goes on from OZ010787.1 coordinate 575,309,444, forward strand.
CAACTAATTTGTGTCCACCCTGTGGACGATTTTCTTTTCTTTTTTTCTTTTCTTTTCTTTTCTTCTTTTTTTTTGTGTTTGAAAAAAAAATCAGTGTTTTTCTGTATGCTTTGAAAAGACATCAGAGATCATGAAAACTGTTGTTAAAAGGAATTATTAAGTAATAGCTACACTCAAACTTTTATTTAAAATAAATCTTATGAGTTTGGGTTGTTAGTATTATTATAATTATTATTGCTGTTATTTACCTTGATGCATATTTCCATTTATCTCCTGTAACGCCAAATGTACTTCCACAGTTAAATCCTAACCAACCCCACCTGAAAAAGGTTTACAATATTATCGCAAAACTGATCATAATTAATCTAAATATGCACTATATGGCAATTAATCGCCGGACACTTTCAATTTTAGACATTTTGTCGAATATTTAAAAATATATTTGTAAGATTTTTCTGGAACTTCAGGATTATCATATGTTCGACTTCATATTTATCAACGGCGATTTGATCAGAAGGACAAATGGGGTCCAACAAAAAAATCAAAGAGAAATAATAATGTTTGGGATCCCCCTGTAAAATAAAATGCACGAAATGATCTGTCGCTATAGCTTACGAATATATGGATATTGTACAATATATGTATTCATTTGTAAAAGAATGTAACGTATATTCATGAAAATATATGGATTTTCTTTAAAAAATTCAGAAAATTTTTGCACATTTTTTGTTTATATCAGGCAGGGCTTTTTACCAAATTTAATGCCAGTTTCAGAATTCTTTTCAAAATGTAGTAGAAATAATATAGTGCAATTGTAATGTAAATATATTAATTATTTGATGAAATATAAACAGTTCTGTGAAATATTTTTTTTTATCTGTGCATGCGCGCACGATAAAAAATATATTTTTTCATGATTTGATAGTCAACTCTATGGAGCAACTCATAAAAAAGGCAGCCAAATATCGTGAAATTTCAGAAAGATATCGGCAATATAAGTGAGCGAATTTTTAGTTGCTCTCTAACAGTTGCTGAATGATAAGGGATTTTCCACAAATTGTCATTTTTTATTATCTAGCTCTCAGCAAAGGAGCTTAATGAATGTCAACGAGTAGGTTTAGAAGAAATGCCTAAATTTTGATACTTGTTTTTTCTTGGAATAGGCTCGTTCTGGTGGTTTTCCAAGAAGAACTAAAGCATCAATAAAAAATGAAAAGTAAAAAAAGTAAAAATTTAAAACGACAGTTTATGGAAAACCCCTTGTCATTTAGCTGTTTTTAAAGAACAACTAAAACTCTGCTCAGTCTATCGGCGATATTGGTCTGAATTTTTACGATATTTGACTGGCTTTTTTTGATGAGTTGCTCCATAGAGTTGACTATCAAATCAAGGAAAAAAGAAATATCGTGCGCGCATGCACAGATAAAAAATATTTTATTCAACTTCTCATATTTCATCAAATATTTAATATATTTACATTCCAATTACACCATATTATTTCTGCTACATTTTGTCAAATTTTCTGAACCTGGCGTTAAATTTGGTAAAAAAAAAAATTCTGCATGATATAAACAAAAGACATGCAAGAATTTTTTCAACTTTAAAAATAAATCGATATATCTCCATGAATATACGTTCTATTCTTCCACAAATGAATGCATATATTGTATAATATCCATATATTCGTAACCTATAGCGATAGATCATTTCGTGCATTTTATTTTACAGAGTGATCCCAAACATTTTTTTTGTTTGATTTTTTGTTGGCCCTCTAATTATCCTTCTGCTCAAATCGTCGTTGATAAATATGAAGTCAAACATATTCTTCATGATCCTGAAGTTCCAGGAAAATCCGACAAATATATCTTTAAATATTCGACAAAATGTCTAAAATTGAAAGTGCCTGGTGATTAATGGTCATATAGTGTACATTACATAAACAACATTTTGCATATGAAAGAAATTTAAAGTTCAGTACTTCAAATAAAATGGGATCTTTAAGTAGAATGAAATAAAATACTTTTGAGATAAAATTAAACTACAAAATTTAATAGAACTTTGAAAACAGTACAACAGGGCAGAATAGGAAAAATAATAGGTATCTAATATTTTATTTGTAAGAAATTTTGGTAAATCCCGCAAATTCATTTCATTTTCAGGAAATTCATAGCTTACAAAGTGATTTATGATTATGCTTGTTAAGTTTCTATCACACGTATGGTATTGTACGAACTGAATTATATGCGATTACATCTCTTTTAATTCGAGTGGCTCTTTTGCGCTGCAAATAGGGTTACTATCAATATCGCTCATGCTAGCAAGAAGAGGAACATTTAGCGAAAAACCGCTGCTAAGTGTTTAAAAAAATAGTGTAAAGCCTTAGAACTGACAACAATTATTTTTGGAGCGTTCTGATTGATGAAATTTGACCTGTATCTATCGTAGGAGAAGAAGGTACAATAGCGATAAGCCAACATTGACAAAGTTAACAGAAGTAAATTCAGTGTGTTTTCGACCATTTTCTTCCTGAAAAACCTGTTTATGATAAGTGAATATCTGATATTTTGTCTATCATAGGACAGTACGTGTGATCGCAGCTTAATTCTTGGAGAAACCGAGACGTCTAGTAGTTAAAAAAAATATTCTTTTGTGATTTGAAATCATTTCCAAGATTAATATCAAACTGCGTCAGTTCTTTTAAAATGGAAAATGTATAACAGTAGTTAATTTCCAAGTGGGGGAAAATATATGTCATTATTTCTGTGCACTTTCTATTCATTAATATAAATTTTAACTCATACTCAAAAGTATAAATCTACTTTTAAAATGCCTGTCTCAAATTCCCACTTCACTTGGTTGACATTCTTAAGACTGTTCTTAAATCCAAAGGATCAACTTTCTGACATAAGTATTAATTCACTTTCGTTCGGAAACGCATGAAACTACTAGAAGGTGTTGTTATTCAGAAACTATGTCATCGAACTGTTTTTTCCATTTTCTTGTAAACGCAGTAGATCTTTCAGAAAATTCTGCCAAAGTTGGCATTTTGAACTGAACTTCCGAACGAAAGAAGAAAATCCAGTCAGTAAGGGGAGAAAAATACCGTGTCACGTGATCAAAATCGCTTATAACTCAATAGGTAATCTATTGATCAAAAAATGGAAAACACAGTTCGATTCCAAATCGCTTCCATGGTCAGGCTTTCCAATTTTATATCTTTCCGTTAAAAAATGAATTTGTAAATGCGTCAAAACGTTTTGCGCTTGTTGAGCAAAGCAGTTGAGAACAGCCTTAACACCCCTGAGTAATTCTCCTAGATGCTCACAGTGGGGTGTTTGAAGCAAAATCCTGGCCAAAATTATTTTTCATGTGTTTTACAGTTAAAATCATTTCTGTTGATTTACATTAGTAAATACATTAATTAATGTTATATACTCATAAAAGTATGCATTTAATTAAAAAAATAAATATTTAATACAAATTTTACTTAATTTTTTACTGGTTATAAGAGGAAAGCAATTGTTGATAGAGTTGTTTTACTTACAAGTAATGTTAATTAAATATGGTTAATTTTACTATATGTAAACATTTAATTATTTATATAAATAAATGTATTAATATATATATTATTTGCATTTAGTATTTAGAAAAGTTGGGTCTCCAAAGTTGAGTTCTGGTGTAGAGATTCTGGTTTTTGAGTGTTATTAAGAGATTACCAAAACAATTTATATTTTAAAATGGCAACTATATGCGGAAGATTTTTTTTTTTTAATTACGAATTACGCAATACGACTATACTCCAAAAATGGCCCGGCAAAGCACGGCACACCTTTAAAAAGCTATATATCTAAATCACTATATCTAAATTAGAGCTAAAAAGACTTAAAAGGGGGCAGATCACGTTGAGCAGCCAGAAAATGACCGCATTTAAAGCGGTACGAAAAACTATGTAGTTTCTTAACCAATGAATAAAACGCAACAATATTTTTTCTTTACTTTCGCACATTCTTATGGTTTGATAAAATATTCAAAGACCCATATATTTAGTAATATTAATTAATTAAATCATAACGACAAAAGTGGCTTTTGAAAAGTATGAATATTGAAATATGCATTTTGTGCGCACGATTTTACTAATTCTACTGCAGATATATGTTTAATGTTTCATATTTTGCTACTTATAATACTATATTTCACACTGAACCTAAATTTGAAAGTATATTCAAATTCTTCAGCATAATTAATGGCTTTTCTAATCATATTCACTAAATTTCACCAAAAAATGTTTACTTATTTTTTCAAACCACAATTTTCTGTGACAAAAATCAGACTAAATTGAGGTTCAGCATAAACTAACAGATGCAAACTAAGAATATACATAATTTCAAGATTCTATGATAATTATTTTTTCAATGAGAGTGCACGCAATACCATAAAATCAATTTTTAGAAAAACGGCTTCAAAGTTGGCTTATAACATTACAGCAAATGCTTTTATGCAAGTTATTTTTAGACATAACTTCTGTTCTAATTGGTATTTTTGTAAAATTGTTTTTGCGGTGGATTTGTAACTTTTGAAGGTATCTACTCTGAAATTTGTGAAAAATCATTTTTTTAAAACCGTCAACGTGATCTGCTCCCTTAAAAAGAACACATTTTTTATTTTATTTTTATTATATTAAAAATAGAGCTATTGAGTTCAAAAATTCATGAAGCCACAAAAAACACAATTTAAACATAATTAAACATAATAACAAAGTTGAACCGCAGCAATAAATTACGAGTTCTCGCAAAGAAATCTCCTGTTCAACTATGCCTAGTAGCCGCCGGATATGACTCATGCTTCTGAAATAGACATAGATCGATGCACCAGTTAATCAGCTATTAAAAAATATGCTTTTTACAATTGTTGGGCGAATTTAAATTTTTGAATTATTGGCCAGGTTTTTGGGTCAAATACTGTGTGTTTAAAACGCTGTCAAAAGCTAATTATATTTGGAAACATTTTGTAATAGAAATGTAATTTAGTATAACCGTGCAATATATGTAAATTAGTAAATAATAGAAATATTAATTTTAAAAATATATATAATCTACAGAGTATGAAAAATGAGTTTCATGGACTGTATAGTTTTATGTTAAAGTGTAAAATAGTGCCGTGAATAGACGAAGGGAGGAAGCCTCCATAACATTTTTGTAGCCTCAATTTGTACTCATTTTAAGTAAAAATGCCACATTTTTAGCTTTTGAGGGCCCTTTCAATAGTGGGGGCCTAGACAGATACCCCGTTTGCCTTTACTGTGTTCATGCTTTGATAACAAAGATTTTAGTTGTAGATTTTTTTCGAAAATTTGAATATCTCCTGTAGGGATAGTTTGGGTATAATAGGGTAATTTAAGTATAAATCGCATTTATATGTTATACAACATAATATTATATTTTTAGGATTTTTTTTATTTGTAACATATTCCATGTTTCTTATTGTTTTAATGTAAAAAGGTTTTAGATAGCCAGGGTTACTCGCTGTAAAAAAAAAAAAAAAAAAAAAAAAAAAAAAAAAAAAAAAAAAGTTTAACTGGTATTTTTAACTGATACTTCTGTGAGCAGAAATGTCAAATTCAAAACATATTGTTACAAAACTATCTGATCTACACCTTTCTAATTCAGGTATGTTTAAATTACACTTATTTACAATAATTTCCCATAAAAGTTTAATGTTTGATGGCAGTGCTTAGTGTGTAATTGTAATCTTTAGTATCTTGGATAATTTATGCATACGGTCAAATTCCAAAGCCAAACCTATAAACTAATATACTTGTTCTTTTTCAGACATGCATAGCGCTTATGCAAGAAAAAGACCCGTGAGATATGATAGAAATTATCTCAAAATGGCAGTAGTAGATATTAAGAAGGGCTATGCTGCAGTAATCAATGTATGTTGCTTATCGTAGATTTAGGCCTAATAGATTTTCATTAATAAACTTTTCAAATGTCTTCTTTATTTCTTAGCATACCTAAAAATACCAATAGGGGAGATACTTAAGTACACTTAGAACATAAAAAACCCCTATCTTTTGTTAACCACTTCCCTCACCAATTAAAAAAAACTGGAAAAAATCATCACATTTTTTGCAAACATATCATTACATTTCATCATTTGAATTTGATATCACAAAACTTGGAAAATTTGGAAAACTGCCAACCAAATATTATTATGTAATTAAATAATATATAATTTATTATATTACTATATAAGAATATTTTCTTTCGTTTTAAGCTTCAGGCCGAATAAAAACGCGATAAAACAAATCGTAGTGACAAATTATGCCATGCCCGAGTTTTCTTGGGATAATAATTGTCATATATACGAACCCGAGATAACACGGGATAATCACGGAAGCGATTAATAACACATTATACCTAAATTCCCCAGCTCACGCAGTAATTTGAGTGTAGTTAATTTTTTTATTTACTTTGAAGCAACAAAAGAGGCAATAATTAAAACAAGTACACAGTTTTCTTCTAGGCGAACACATTACTAAAAATGAAACTGAAAAAATAAGAAATCCTGTCATTTGTAGTAACTCAAAGATTTTAAATTTACGAACATGCGATTCCTGTATTCAAATTACCCCGGCCGGGAAGCCATTGGACAAAAGGCAATGCAGTCAAATAATTTGCCGAGAAGAGATTACTGCGCGCTGCTTGGTGGAATGGCACAACTGTTTGCTTTTAGGTGAGAGCAAAAGGGCTGAAATGTTGAGGGTTTGTATGTGTAAATTTATTTTTATTGTAAATTCAGATGCGCTTGAAGTCTACTTGTTTCTTCATCATTGCTCTGGGATAAGCTAAGACCAACCAACACTGGCTACCTACCACCGGGCTAAATGCTACACGCATGCATGCAGTAATCTCTTCCCGCTAATTTATTTGGCTGCATTGCCTTTTCTCCAAGGGTGTCCAAAGGTTGAGGGTTTGTAAATTAGCGGCAGGGAATACTGAATTTTTTGAAACTTGCATAGCTAACTCGCTTTACACAAAAGCCCTTCAAATATAATACGTGAATTTAAGATTGAGAGGTTTGCTATACTTACCACAGCATGAACATTCCCAGCATAGCATTCGTTGGGGATCCAATAATAGGAGATTCTTTTTCATTGTACCTATTCAGTCGTGGGCCAACCATAAGTACAGCCACAAGCGCCGATGTTCCTCCTACGAGATGTACTGGGCAGCAGCCAGCTATATCTACAACGCCTAAATTATTGAGAAAACCATATTCTCCCCATATCCATTCTGCTGGTAAGCAGTATACGAAAGTGTTCATAAAAGAATATATGCAATATGCAACGAAGCTGAACCTTTCAGCAACAGCACCTGAAACAATAGTTGTTGCAGTTGATGCAAATGATAATTGGAAAATATATGTTGCATATAAATAGCCCATATTAATATCTTGCGTATCGACAAAATAACTCCCGACAGCAAAAAATGCATTTGTTCCTTTCGCAGTTCCATAACTCATGCCGTAACCAAACATCCAGTAACTTAGGCCACCGAAAAGTATATCCACTATGTTCTTCATCATGACATTAACTTCATTTTTTCGCTGCACTGATCCTGATTCTAAAAGGGCGAATCCTACATTGACAATTAAAGAAAAAAAAGTGAGTATACAGAAGATTTTTGATGAATAATAATTTCTCAAATTTGTATGTATGATATTAAAAATGCATAAAATATTTGAAGTATAAGATTTTATTTTTCGTTTTAAAGAATAAAAAAAGCTATCAATGTTGTAATTAGTTAGAATAAAGTTTGTTTAAATATTTTTAAAAAATCTGTAAGTTTGAAGAAATGGAAATTTCTAGATACATAGCAACAATTATATTTAAATAATATTTAACCCATTAAGGACCGCACCTTCTTATACTTGACATAAATGAAATACAATTTTATTTTATACATGTTAATGACTAATTAAGAGAAAAAAAAAGCGATATTACAATTTTTTTTATCTGAAAATGATAATGTTACAAAAATGCAATGTCACTACAAATCAACTACATTTTTGCCACATGAAAAGTTTTAAAGCATTTGCTATGTAGCGGTACATTACATTTACTATAAATAGTTAGGTGTAATATCCGTATCTGGAATTGCTGAATTTTATTTCATTCTTTAAGCGTAGGGGGAGACCGGGGTTAGTTGGCTACAGGGGTAAGTAGGCGCAGTCCTCATAATTCACCTGTTTGTGGATAGATAGTGCAACCAGTCATAGAGTACCTTTCTTCTTCCTTTCTGCAATCGCCATTGTAGTTTTGAAGCGTTACCCACGTGCAGTGGACGTTTACTACGATTTTTCTCTTTTTTGCATTGATAAGTAATTTTTTGTTGCTTCATTCTTTTTCTAATTTCCAATACTCATCTTAATAATTGCGATTTAACTTGTGTAGTTTTTCATAGTGTATGATCAACTCTATCTACTCCATATGCGATTTACTCGGATTGTTTATGTTTAGAAGGTTAATTTCCCCATTTTGTGAAGAAATTTGTTATGGGACTAGTAGGCGCATTGAACGCGAGGGAAGTTGGCTCGGTGTGCCAACTAACCCCGTTACATTGTTTCGTAATATTTTCTGCTATTGTATGCCGTTTGATGAATTAATTACTTTTTTCTTTTACAGAAAACATGCGTAATTTCTACAAAAAAAAAAAAAACTGAACAGCCTAAAACATCGAAGAATATTATAAGAAATGCTGTGGATGCCTTATTAATTAACGGATGATCTATTTGGCAACCTGCTAGAGCTTTTAATATTCCTTTGAGAAGTCTGACCCGATATTGCCAAATTATGAAGAATAATGTTCAACCGAGTGACGGTGTCCATAATTCACCTTTGGCAGTCAAGAAGAAAAGATTCGGCTTAGGATGTTGGATCATTAATTCCTGAGGATGTTAGACCATTTAAAAAACACAGAATTACGAAAGAAAACAGGGAAAAATAGCCATAGGAAAACGGGAACCATAAGAATATTGACAGATTCGCCAAATCTAAAGGCATTGAAAGAGGAAAAGGAAGAGAGGAAAACGATAGAGGGGACTTTAGAGAGAAAAAACGATGAAGTGCAAAAAAGAAGAAAATAAAGGAAACAGAAAAAGTTGGCCAAAGGTAAAGAAATAATAAAGAAAACTTTGCTTCCACCTACAAAAAAAGAAAACTTGTAATTTTGAAAAGCACGAATCTTGACAATTGATCAGATGATGAGAAATGTTATTGTCTGGTGTGTGTTGGTACTTTTAAAACAGAAAGCATAGAAAAAGTGGGTGCAATGCAAGCTTTGGGCACATGAGGCCTGCACAAACGGAGACACTCGATTTTACATTTGTGATAACTGTAACTCTGATGATGATATCGACTAGGATTAAAGTTACTCAATGCTAATGTTTTATTTCTTATTTTTATGTCTGCAACTGCATAATTTAGAATTTACATTGTACGAGGATAATTCCTTTGTTTAAAGTTGCTGGTAATAATAAAATTTATTTCTCCTAACTACATGTCTTATTTGAGTTTCATTTAACTTTTTATGAAGCGTGTGCTAACTTACCCCATAGGTATAGTCAACTTGCCCCGCAACAAGGTAGGTTGGCGCAATTTGTTCCTATTACTTCAGGCTTCCTCTAAACATAAACTACAAAAGCTGCAAACTTAGAACTCCTGGTATTTATAGCCAAATGTCATTGCTTTAAAAGCACAGTGAAATTTCGTTGAAAAACTTAAACAAAAATTTGATAAAAATCAATAAGTAAAAACTGCGTCTATTAGCCCCGGTCTCCCCTATCTATGAACACAATCCGAAATTTATCAATAAAAATTTTCAAAACATTCCGTACTGTTTCATTCATATTTCTATTTTTTACAACGCGAATCAATTAACAATTTTTTTTTCTTGAAAATAAATGTCATGTATATAATATGTGATAATACATTTGCTGAAAAAATATATTCACAATAAAATAAAAAAAATCACAAACATAGTGTTGCGAAAACGCAACATCAATCTTTAAAGAGCTAAATGTATTAGACAAAATCGTAATTTTAAAAGGTCAACTTAAAAAATATGTGTTTTTTCTTGGAAGGGTTCTACAGTTGCTCTTTCTTTGCACTCAGATTTAAAATAAAAGTATTTTTGTAAACTTTATTAACTAATGGTCTTCACAAAATAGGATTATACGAAAGATTAGAATAATTGCAAATTATTCGGTAATTTTTCAGGGCGAGTGAGAATTTTTTTTACAACTCTGATACTCAATAAAATCTGAAATAAATAAGGTAGCCAAGTTATATTGCTCGCACTGTAAGACCAACACAATATATATATTAACAACACGAGTGATTTTTTTTAAAGTAAAGACCTAGCATCCTTTTCCGAGATTTCTGTAATATATTAAAACCTACCCCGAGAATAAGTTCATCTCACTTTCTTTAACACAGTACTCTAACTTCAAAAATACACCCAGTCATTTTCAGAAATGTATATTCCTCTTAAAGTAATGGTTTTGAAATCTTTTTTTCTTTGAAGATTTGAGATCCTAATTTCAGACTAACAAACGCGTTAACCCTCTCGCTGCGCAACCCGAGATTTCCTCGGGGATGCATTTTTTCCCGTCTAATTAACCATCCTTGATTATTCCCAACAGTTATTTTTTTTATTGTAAATTTTGCCTTATTTAATCGGAGCATTTTCCCGATTAAACTAGACAAAAACTTTTGTTTTGAAAAAGCGGTGACAAAAGAATAAAAAATCTTAAAAGATACTGGTTGCGAAGGGGTTAAATACGCAATTTTTGAAACTATTTTTATAAAACAATTACGCAGCGAGAGGGTTAACCATTGAAAAGTAACATCGTAAACTTACATTTTATCACAATACTGAGAAATATTTTATAACTACGTCATATGGGGGTTCAGAAAAATAGGGAGTCTCATTCTAATTAGTACCCTAATTTTTATTCATAACTTTAACACAAATAAAGATAATTTAACGAAATTTCCAAGAGATTTACTTTGCTTTATATGAAATGCAATGACATCACGAAAAGTGTTGGTAGTGTACAGTATTGTCGTCAGCGACGCCGTATGTCATGTCAACTGCATTCGAAAATCTGAAACGTCTAGTTAAGCGCTGCTTAGATAGAGATGGGAGACCATTTCTACTACTTTACATGATATGGTCACATTTCACATAAAAAAAAAACGTAAGTCTGATGTAAATTTCGTTAAAATATTTAAAACGTGAATTCATCTCTTTCAAATTACTGAACGAAAGTCCATATTCACAGTAAAAAAAAATCCGTTAAAATACGGAAATTGTACTGGGAATCGAGACGACAGTACTATTTCCGTATTTTAACGGATTTTTTTCCGTAAATTGTGTGAAAAAACGGATCTTTTTCTGGAATTTACGGAAAAAATCCGTTAAAATACGGAAATAGTACTGGCGTCTCGATTGCCAGTACAATTTCCGTATTTTAACGAAATGTTTTTTTACAGTGTTCGTATTGTCCTGAGACGTCATGTATTTTTGACTGAATTAGGAGCTACGGACAAAAATTTGTAAAAAATAGTAAAAATAAATACGCAATTTCAGGCTGCTCTTCTCTCTATGAGCTATTGGCAAAGGTAGCTAATATCTTTTCCGCAGTGTCACAACTGGACATGTGTTCTGTGCCATTACCATCTCAATACTCAAGGCCTCCGGACTGATTTCGTGACGTACAAAATGAAGATTAAGCCCTTGAAGGGCAAGCAATTGCGTTTGTGTAATGTTTAATTCGAACCGGAAATTTAGAAAAAAATTATTTCAAAATAAGGAAAAGCAATTTTACGACTTTTCTCCACTAAAGTCAGAAAACTAAAATTTACTAAAATTTTTCTGGTGCAAACCCTGATTAATCGTAGGTGGGATAAAATATATCCCACCGCCCCACAAGGGGTTAAGGGGCAGTTTTTGTTTCGTGTATATGTTAAAAAATGGTTGAGTTATAGCACTTTGAATTTCTAGCATGGCTGACATTTTGAAACGATCTGATATTTGACACCCGATAACACACGTATTTATTAACCTATTAGGATGTAAGAAGGCATGTGGATAGTATATAGCAATGTCTCGACCAAGTTCACTGGCCAGCTTCATTCGCCATCTTGTTTCAAAATGGCGGCCATTAAATAAAAAAAATTATACTTAAAGTGAGGTGCAAAAAAATTAGAAATTGAAAAAGGTTTATTTCTTAAGTTTTTGACCTTGATATAAGGATTCCGTAGCATTTTTGATTTGTCTTTATCTTAAAAAATGGCTCAGATATAGCAGTTTGAATTTCTTTATGTGGGTGACATTTTGTAAAATCTGATTTTTTGCCTGCGACAGCACTCATATATATCAACCGATTCCGATGTGAATGAGCATGTGCATAGGAATTACTAAGGTCTCGACCAAATTCACTGGTTAGCCTCATCCACCATGTTGTCTTAAAAGGGCAGGCACTTCAAGATATCGCCGAATTTGGAAACCATATATAAGTTACTTTAAATAAAATCAGCTTGGATAAAGCTGACTAATTTCGTGAAATTTTCATTCATAATGATTTAGTATTCATAAAAATTAGTATTAAATCTTCTATAATCGGTTTCCACTAAATTGAGCTTCGTGTGTTTGAATAATATAAGCTAGCTTTTTAAAAATAAGGACTATGAAAGCTACCTCTTCCTCCCGGCACTGGTCGGAAGGACTTTTTAAATATATTTTCAGAAATTATCCTTTATAGGTACAGTCGTGAAAAAATAGTATATCCTCCATACTATCTGCTGCAAATCATCATATAAAAGTTATACTCTTACTAAACAAATGGTAATAACGTCTGCTATTGCATGTTATACATCGATTACGCTCGGTGGCCATCTGCATATTAAAAATTGTATCAGTTTTGTTTTTTCCAATGGTAACACTCGCGGTGGAGAATATATTTGAGTTCCTCGGATTAGATCAGGCCCGAAAAGTATATTTTATTAAGTTTTCTTCATTCTTAATACAGCTCACATAGGTAAATATTTGAGGATGCTAATGTTAAATCCACGTGGTAAACATTAATTTACATCTTCCCAAAAAATCACCTATTTAAATGCTTCTGTTTAATAGGATGCAATGAATGAAGCTTAAAATAATCTCGGCATTTTTAAAATTTAAAAACGTGTTTTAATCATTAAAATGATTAATAAATTTATATTAAAATGAATCATGTATCACATTAGTTTTTACATTTAAAAAATTCGTCAAAATTTATATCAATTAACAGCTTATTCTTATCATTAGTTATTCAAGATATAAACGAAATTTTATTTTTCGACTACCTCAGGGGACCATCTCCTGCTATCGTTTGCATCTAAAAAAAATGTTTTTTAAACTTAAAAACTAACCGGAAATATTGTACGAAATTTTATTTAATATAAAATTGAACATATTTAGATTTTTATAAAATTTTTCGGGTGATTAATTAAAGGTCTCTTGTAATTTTAAGATCTTAATTAAGATCTATGCAATTAAGATCTTAATTTTATTTTCTAAACGTATTAATAAACCTCTAACATATTTTTTATAGCTCTGTAAAGATTTAAGATGTCTCAGAACTCTTAAAGCTTTAAAATTTTCAAAATTTTATTATTTTTTTTATATGTTATACACCTACCTTTTCTGAATATTTTGATATAAATGTTTGCTTGAAATTCCCATTAGAAGTTATGGCTTTTAGAATTATACCCGCACAATAGCTGAAGCGGCGTTTCCGAAACTTTGAAGTCATTTTTCTCCAAATGACGTTTTTGGGCATAACGCGCAGGATATCTCAAAACTTCTGAATATTTTTCATGAAATTTTCAAAACATATGTTCCACGTTAGTTTGTATAAACTGAACCTAAAATTTCATTTTTATTGTTCAAAAAAATATTTTTTAGGTGATTATACTGTTGGGGTCAATCCATTTCAAGTGGTCCAGAAAATCATTTATTCGTTGCTTGACCATTTTTAAAAACAGCTGAAATTTTTTGTACAACAACCCTAACATGATGGAAATTCAAAATGACTGTTATTTTAATTTTATTAATTTTTGTTTGTGCATGGCGGCCATCTTTGTTTCATCGTCTGCAGCAATTTTCTCATAAGAAGGGTTTACGGATTGTAAATACTTCATCGTTTATTTCTCCAATTCAAGTGCGGATTAAAGCAATTTGTACAGAATACATTGGGCTAAAAATCTGGTAATAGAGTAGTTTTCGAAAATAAATCCTTATTGGTGAAATTTAAGCATAAACTTTCAGTTTTTTTCCAAAATTTGTCCGTTTACAAGAGGAAATTTTTCTAGCAAGGAAAACTGTGAACATGATGTAATCATGGAAGACGGTAGTATTCCGAGTGACGCAGCCTTAAGCCTAAAATCGTATTGTAGAACTCGTAGATGGCGGAATTCACATATACAGCTAACTCGACATCAAAGAAAACGCGAAAAGCCGCCTTTTAATAACTCAGCAGATATAGGTCCTATTGTTCTGATTTTTCTAGAACAGTCTTACATCTGCAGTCTAATCGTATACTGAAATTTTTATATTTCTACGTGCTGTATATTTTGAGATCTAAATAGCCATTTTTAAAGCGAAAGCGTTGGTACGGTATGTAAGAAGTTCCTAATTTCAAAATCTCGAAAATGGTACTAACGATTTTCTTTAAATTGATACATAATATAAATGTGATTAAGACGAGGTGAATAACACTTTTCTTTTTTTCTGGGAAAACTCTCGTTCGTTAAATAATTCGATTTTTTTTCTCTCGAAAATGACACGGGCGATTTTTTAAAAATCAAATAAATATGTTTCAGATGAACCAAATAACAATTTACTTGTTTCCAGCAAGACTCTTGTTCGTTTTATAATGCGCATGAAAAATCGGACTATATTTCTTCGCCATTCTATGGAAATTTCACCGAAAATGCATGACACTGTATTCATACACATGCTTTCTTTTTAATCACTTTTCGGGAGAAAAATTTGTCCTCCCACTGGCTGAGTGGATAAGGGCTATCGTCTACTAATCTTATGATAGGCAGTTCGATACTCGCTGGTACTTGTTTTCACATGTGAATGTTTTTTTTTCTTTTAAAGTCTGTTAGTTGACCATTATTCTCAGTTCCTTTGTAATTTTTTAATTGTTATTAAGTTAAATAAAATTACAATTATAATGACGCCAATTTGATGATGATTATTTCTTGGCAATTTTTCAACAATAAAAATATTACCATAAATTTTATAAATATATTTAATTTCAATCACTTTACAAAAAATATACATTAATAATTATTATTTGAATATAAATTACACGATCAGAAACGTAAAAAAAATAATTCATTTCAGCTCTTCTTTTTATAATATCATTTTTTATTATTATGACGGTCAATCAATATATAATCACTGACATCCATAATATTATTATTATTATTATAATTATTATTTCCCTTGCATAAAAACTATTGTGATGTAATAATTCTTTTATAATAAATAATTTAGTTGAAATGTTTTATTTATAAATAACAATGAAGTTTGATAACCCCGAGACAATTGTTTTTATTTAACTTTGCAATATTTACAGTTTACATAATAACCATATCAGAATTCTGGTGTCGCCATCTTTTGACGCAATTGCGTACTACATTTTGTCTCTTATTCGAAAAAAAAAAAAAAAAAAAAAAAAAAAAAAAAAAACTAACGCTCTCACTGCCGTTTTGAAAGAATCTTTGTGACTGGAGGTCTATCTCGCAAATATTAAGAAAATTACTGCATACAAAAATATTAAAATGGGTAGTATTATAGAGAAATGTTTGATAAAAACGTTGAAGTAGACATTTTTTAAATCGCAGAATTATTTTAAGAGATATTTAATGTTAAATCTGGATAAAATTGTCTCATTAAAAAAGTCTTATAGGAAAAAAAAACTATACAAACTATACATGGGAATTTAATCATTTTCATTCAATTTAATCATTCCATAGAAACTCGAAGTTTGCAGCGTGCATTTATTATTTTTAACTTGCCTAATTTTTTGACGGTTTATTTCAATTTTAAATTAAAATTTTCGGAATTTCCGGAGATATTTTTTATATATTTTAGAAAAGGTTATTTTAAATTGTTGCCAATTGTTAAAACAGCGCAAAGAATAATATATCCTTTCAGTTAAAAATTTATTTACACGTGACTATTATAAACAGAAAAAAATCCTTTTAAATTAGAATTAAATGATAACGTGTTAAAAGCAGGAAAATATTAAACATCACGTCATAAAAATTGTTTTTACACATGCTTATTTAAAATGAAAGAAAATTATAAAATAATCAATTATTTTCAAATTAGAATTAAATGATTACGCATTAAAAGCAGGAAAACATTGAAAATTACGTCATAAAAATTATATTTATACGTGAATATTAAAAGAAAAAGAAAATTTTTAAATAATAAATTCATTGATATGTGTTAAAAGTCGTAAATGGAGGAAATTACGTCATATTGGCCAAAGTGGCCAAATAATAATATTGCAAAACAGTTTAAATTAAAAAATATATTTATATGAGAGATTTATTTCAAATTTTGAGATGATATTTTTAACTATAGTTGCCAATTTTAAGGTAGCGCAAATAATAATATTATCTTTCTAATAATAAAAATATTTTCAGTTGAATGTTACAAAGAGAAAGGAAAGTTTGGTGAAAATTATGTCAGATTTAAAACGTTACATTTAAAATCTCTTATTTAAAATCATTTTCTTATAGCGTTGTTAAAAAATACCATAAAGCAAAGACTCTGTTGACTTAGTTCCTTTTATATTTGGTAATTTTCAAATGTTTAACTAATCTTATTTAATCAAGCACGGAAACAGCAACTAACAGCAGCTGATTCAGCCTTGAAATCCCTCAGTAAAAGGGAAACCCGTTTACAGTAAGATCGCCATTGATTTTTTAATTATGCAGTGCAGCCTCGATTATCCGAGCTAATTGGGACTGTTAGTACATCGGATATCGGAAATCTCGGTTAATAGAAACTGTGTGTAAAAACTCGCCGTGCTTGCGAATTTAACATCTCTTTAAAAAAATATATAGAACGTTTTTTAAATAATAAAAATAAATATATGTAAAGTTCTGTTTCACAGCTTAACAAATTTAAAAAGAAAATCAACTACCAGTGGTAAATTTTAAAATGCAAATTGAAAAATTTACGAAAGTTCACACAGCCACTGGAAACAAAGCATTGTTCGCTGTTGACTTCTCAGGGTCCAATGTTTCTTTGGAGTTGAGTGCTTTTGGGGGCAGAAGTGCCTGTATAGCACGGACAGTGAGCTAAAGAGTGTGGTTATTTTTAAGGCTCATTCAAAAGGGAAAAAAATCAGACTTTGTTATCGGCTCGGTTAACAGAAACCTCGATTAATCGAAGCTCGGTTAATCTAGGTTCTACTATAATTCAATCTTCCGTAATCTTTTTAAAGCAGATCAAATTAATGGACTTTAGCATAAAGTCACATAGCTGATAACTACTATGCTTGTTGGTCACCTTTTTTTCAAAAAGTTTGCTTCGCCTTATTCAATTAATGAGATATCTCCGATAAAATAAGTCACATTTTCCCGTTCTAAAATACTGGTATCCAAAAATCGTAGCATGTAACTGACACTACAAGTACTCATGGAACTAGACCATTTTAAGTCTGATTTTTATTATAGACTATATAAAATTATTAAAAATATATATTATGATAGGAACTAGCGGGCTTCGTCCGCTATTTACGTTACGGATATAAAAATCATGTTTTTTTTTTAGGGAAAAAGAAATAAAAACCTATTTGACGATAGGTTTATAAAAACACATTTTGTATTTGTTATATTTCCGGGGATGAGGAGGGGGGGACTATTTTCATTAAATATCGCAATTAGTCCACATGGCAGATATAATTATGATAGACACTAGCGGGCTTCGCCCCTCTATGGCGCCTTATGGGTCCAGCTTCCATAACTCAGAAACTACCTTTCGGACATCAATGCAACAGATTCCAAACGTTATAATTAACTTAATAATCACCCTATATAGCATTAAAGTAAATTTATGAGTACTGCATACTATTTTTTTTACCGTAATTTCTGAAGAGAAAAAATTATTTCGGTTCCATTCTTAGGTACTGGTCTAAAAAAATTTGAAAAAGGGGGTAAGGAGGGGACATGAGACTGCTGTTTGTCAAACAACACAACGGGGTTTGGCTTATTCAACTTGGTTTTTAATGACTTCAATCGGAAGGTGGTTTGTTTAAAAGAGTGCGTTCCCTGCCCCATGAAAATTGGAACTATTGGTGCACCATCTATGTAAGGATTTAATAATTATAAATTAACATTTTTGATTTATTAATTTAAGGATAAAGTGTTTTGAAAGGAATATCAAATGAAACCCTCTGTGCGATCTGCGATCATACTTACCCACTTGTTTTTATATACAAACTGCAATAAGGAAAATTGTAATAAAATAGTAAAAATTAAATCTGCATTAAATCCCATAAGTATCTTTTTTTAAATCATTTTATCACTAACCTCAAAAAATTATTGATATCAATGCAAAAACCCTTGACGGGTTAAAAGTTTTTGGCGCAGCACTTTATCTTATGCTCTAAGAATTTTAAATATGGAACTTAAAAATACTGATATCAAATTTTGAGTGACGTTATGCTATTTCTTAAAAAATATATTTGTATTTATTTCATCATTTTATTTTTGTTTTATTTATAATCGCATGTGCAAAAGTTATGTTCAACATGAAAAGCTGCATAAAATTTTATTCGCTGTTGCTTTATCATTTACATCTCTCATAAATTCAAAATATGAGTTTTAAAATGTATGATATAAAATTTAAGTGACGCCTTGATGTGACTTTAAGAGGTTTGTTTTAAAATTCAATTTAAATTATTTTTGACTTGGTTAAAATATATTTTTACATCTACACAATACTTTTAATTTTCCAATTCACTGTTAAATATATCACTTTCATTGAATCTATACTATGCATTGAAATGTATTTATTTCAATAAATTGATTTATCTTTTGTGTCATGCTATTCAAAATTGTGAGTAAGATTTATGTAAATGGTTTCTTTGCGTCATTGTGTCCAAACTACATGAAATGTATGAAAAAGGATAGTTTGACGCAAATAAACCCTTTACATAAATCTTACTCACAATTTTGAATAGCGTGACACAAAAGATAAATCAATTTATTGAAATAAATACATTTCAATGCATAGTATAGATTCAATGAAAGTGATATATTTAACAGTGAATTGGAAAATTAAAAGTATTGTGTAGATGTAAAAATATATTTTAACCAAGTCAAAAATAATTTAAATTGAATTTTAAAACAAACATTTTAAAGTCACATCAAGGCGTCACTTAAATTTTATATCATATCTTTTAAAACTCATATTTTGAATTTATGAGAGATGTAAATGATAAAGCAACAGCGAATAAAATTTTATGCAGCTTTTCATGTTGAACATAACTTTTGCACATGCGATTATAAATAAAACAAAAATAAAATGATGAAATAAATACAAATATATTTTTTAAGAAATAGCATAACGTCACTCAAAATTTGATATCAGTATTTTTAAGTTCCATATTTAAAATTCTTAGAGCATAAGATAAAGTGCTGCGTCAGAAACTTTTAACCCGTCAAGGGTTTTTGTATTGATTGTTTTTACAAATAGGCCGAAAGTAATTGTACTCACACGCCAAGTTCCAGATCTGAGACTTGCTTTCTCTTCGATAAAAAAAATCACAAATTTTTCAAAAATGTTAAAAATCGCACTTTTGAGGCTTTGATATCTCTGGTGGGGCACGAGATAAAAATCTGAAGTTCTGGTTTCTGAGAGTATTGTATGGCAGTGTTAAGCACAATGAATTTCAGGATGGAGATTTGACTACAAGCTGATATATGGCAAGGGTAATATGTCAAAACAATACTGCCAAACTATTGTTTTGTTGAAGTCACAGCTAAGTATTATCTCAGAGTGTCACTTAAATTTATGTTTTTGATTATCTTTAAATATTAGTAACAGAAAATAAAGCCCTTTGCAAAGCTTAGGAATCAATTAAAAAAATAATTATGCCTAAGGCAATACATTTTGTATGGTTTGAGTAATTTTTGTTGTAAGTAATTTTAGTAACTAAAAGAAACCTCAGCACTTTTACATAAAGAAAAAAAATATTTTTATACAAGATCTGAGACAAAAACAGAATGGGGAAAGAGAAAAGCTCTTAATGTTGTCACACTTGTTGAGACATGATCAAACGTGTCAAAACACATTCTTGCTTGTTGGTTTAAAAACCACAATTTTGATCTTTCTGAAAATTGCATTTGTACGAACCAAGTCTTGTCATCTCTTGATAACTTGATTGAAAATATTGGCCTTTCTGGCTCATAGAAATAAACTTTGAAATCACTATGTGCAAATATCACTTCATTAATAATTCCTAGCTTACTTCTTATGCAAAAATGTCATTTTTCTGCAGTATAAATTTTGAAAGGGCTTTGCTTATCTTTACTTTCTGAAAATTACTTGAGGCTGATGCCAGGCCCGTAACCAGATGGGGGAAGAGGGGGCTGAGCCCCCCCTAGCTTCCTCTTGAGCCTCCGCTAGACTTTTCACTTTTTTCAATAAAATGTATATTTTAACTAATACTAATCTGAAGGGGAAAAAACTATATTTGCAAGAAAACCATTTAGATCTTTCAGCAACGGAAAATGCTAAAGATTTTACAGTCAGAAGGATATTAATTGCGATGTATTATTTTGCGGTACAATTCTCAACATGCAAGCGAAATACGATAAGAGTACGATAGAGACATTTCCTCTTTCTGAAAAAAGTTTACCCCAGATGTACAAATCTGTCACCATATGTTTTGGTACATAGTAAATGGCCGAGGACAATTTATACTCGATAATCTGCGCAGGGTGAAACGGAAATTGACATATGTTATTCATCCTGATAGGTAATTAGTGAAGTAATGCCTGAACGTCTTCAAGCTAATCAATGAAAGCATGTTTCTAAATTTCAACGGTGAACCAGGCTGACATATGTGTTTAGCTGAGAAAGAAAAAAAGCTAAAAGGGATTGTCAATTTATACAAATCAAATGAGAAAAATCTTTGTTTGAACGATATTGTTTTATGCCATGGGTGTCGGCAGAGGTAAATATGAAAACATGGTCGGAGCATGTTTTTTGAACTTTTATCTGTTTTTTCTGCTTGTGTTTCATGACTTTGAAAAACAGCTTTCGACAGTTTGTCTTTTAAGTACAAACCATTAAATGAAAAAATATGATTAAGGTTAAGTGTGTTCGCTATTTTTTGACATGTTTGCATTTTTTTTTTTTTTTTTTGACAATGGAATAAAATTTGCAGCTATGGTTATTCAGACTCTAAGAATTTAACAGCGTTTTACAATTTACCAGCCTGTTTTCATATCTAAGCCAGCTACTTTCTGACATATTCCAGAATTTTTTTTATATAAAGGCATAAAATTTGCAGGTAATAGGGATGTAAGGAATCGAACAGAGTTTTACGTTTTCGTATAACAGTAAACAATCTATCTGAAAATGACGGTAAATTCGACGCTTTAGACTGATTTTTATGACTTGACAACGACGGAATGTTGGTCAGTCTGGTAGCAATTGGCTATAACTCTTGCAAGTATCTCGGATGAGTTCTTTAATCAAGTATGTAGATGTTATAGTTTGTTTACAGAAACACAAAAAGGCAAACATGCAAAACTTGTCTATACGATAATGTCCGAAATATCGTACAAAATTCAAACCTAATTGGGACAGTGTATTGATCTTGCTAGCATCTTGGATGAATTGGTTAATTAAGTATTATTCTGTCACCCTTAAGTCTCCCCCAGTTCTGTCATCTAATGAAAAATCTGGCCGTGTTTAACCCTTTAAGACCCGATGTATTTGTAAACAAAGCTAGTCATGCCTGTAGAAAGTAAAACATGGACTGCAATCGCTACCTGTTAATAAAAAATGATACTTTAGTCTATCAACAAACCTGAACTATCGTTCGATTCGAGTTTTTATTACATACGATTCAGAAACAAAAATTTAAATGAATGTCTAACCCGCACGATCGTGCGGGTTGGGTCTTAAAGGGTTAAAACAAAGAGTAGGCTGTTCTCAAATCCAAAGGCGCAACTTTATGACATAAGTTTTAATTCGTTTTTGTTCAGAAACGCATGAAACTGTTAGGTGTTGTTATTCATACTCTATGTCATCGAATGGAGTTTTCCATTTTTTGGTAAAGACAGAAGATCTTTCAGAAAATACTGTCAAAGTGGGCATTTTGAACCGAATACCGAAGGTGACAACGGAGAAAACTTATCACGTGACAAGAATCATTTATGTAACTTGATATTTATTTATCAAAAAATGGAAAACGCTATTCGATTCCACACCGTTTCAATAGCCAAACATTTACGTTTAAAAATGAATCAGAAAATGTGTCGGAAAGTTTCGCATTCTTGAATAGGGAATTTGAAAACCGCCTAAATGAATATATCTTCACTTTCGGTTGTCCGATTCCATGACATTTTTAACTTGATTTCGTTACTTGTTTTCGAACCGGAAGACGAACCAAATTTTATGGCTAATTTTGTGTCAAAAGTATAAGTGTCCGATATGTGTCCTATGGATTCTGAAATCTTTTTCGCAATTTTTTAAAATGTATCTTTAATGTATAGTGGGGAGGGAGGATGTCACGCTAGGGGATTGAAAGTTTCTTGTGTTATTTCGATGTGTTGGCGTCTTGATGAATAAGGAGCGAAATTAGACAGAATAGTAGCTTAAAATATCACATGATTTTATCTGACAGCATTCAGTTATAACTCGAAATTTAATTTATTTGAAGAAAATGAAAAACGGTGTTCTATTCCGAACCCTTCAAGTAGTAACTTCTTTAAATTCAAATCTTTTGAATCGATAAAAATGGATCTAGTTAGAGTGCAGAAAGATTCGCTATGTGAAAGTGGGAGGAGAAAAGTTTCAGAACAAGTATGAATAAGTACATAGATCCTACAGAGATTTTTCTGCTATCAGTATATACTAACAACTTACGGCTGCCATTAGACATCTGGTTTGGAATTTTAGTTACCTATCACCTGTGCCATGGTTGTTAACACCGTACATCTTGAATGATCGTTTTGTTAATGACCGCTTGCGAGAAACAAGTAGGGTAAGAATAAGAATGAATAGGAAAAAGGAATAACGACTGATCAAGAGGGCGCTTTTTGCCATAAAAAATAGCATTATCAGTTAAAAGTAAAGTATTTTGAACTTTAATTTTGAACTTATATCGAACTTATATTGAATAACAAATGTCAACGGATATTTTAAGCATTATTGTACATATCCCTACATTTTGATATGTATATATTTAAATATTATTTCAATCAGTGAAACAAAAGAACGGGAAGTAGGTAAGTTTAATTTTAAATTTATAAATTTACCCTGGAGTATTTTGCATTCTTATTTTAGGTAGCTTTCTTTACAAAAAAGCTACCTATTGCAGCCGTTCGGAGGAAAGCTATTTCAAAAAATTTTGGTATATTTTCATCGATCATGACCCCCAGACCCCGAAACCACCCTCCGTTCAAAATTGATATATATATATATATATATATATATATATATATATCTGACCTATGTCACACTGTAACTCCCGTAATTACGAACCGATTTCGATGTAATTCCGTGTGTACATAGTACATACCAATGTCTCGACCGAGTTTGTTGGCCAGCTTCATCCGCGGTTTTGTTTCAAAATGGCGGCCATTTAAAATTTTTAAAAAAATTTAAAACTTGAAATGTGGTACCAAAAAATTAAAAATGGAAAAATATTTTTTTCTTATGTATTTGACCTTTGTACAAAGATTCCGGAGCAGTTTTTGTTTCGTCTATATCTTAAAAAATGGCTGAGTTATAGCATTTTGAATTTCTAGCGTGGCTGACATTTTGAAACGTCCTGAATTTTGTCACGCGATAAAAGGCGTATTTATGAACCGATTTGGATGTAATTCGGTGTGTACGTAGTACATACAAATCTCTCGACCGAGTACGTTGGCCAGCTTCATCCGCCATTTTGTTTCAAAATGGCGGCCATTTAAAATTTTTTTAAAAATTTAAAATTTGAAATCTGGTACCAAAAAATTGAAAATGGAAAAATATTTTTTTCTTATGTATTTGACCTTTATACAAAGATTTCGGAGCAGTTTTTGTTTCGTCTATATCTTAAAAAATGGCTGAGTTATAGCATTTTGAATTTCTAGCGTGGCTGACATTTTGAAACGTCCTGAATTTTGTCACGCGATAAAAGGCGTATTTATGAACCGATTTGGATGTAACTTCGTTTATGCATAGTACATACGAATGTCTCGACTGGGTTCGTTGGCCAGCTTCACCCGTCATCTTGTTTAAAAATGGCGGCCATTTAAATTTTTAAGAAAAATTTAAATTTGAAATGTGGTACCAAAAATTGAAAATTGAAAAAATATTTTCTTCTTATGTGTTTGACCTTGATAAAAAGATTCGGGAGCAGTTTTTGTTTCGTCTATATCTTAAGAAATGGCTGAGTTATAGCATTTTGAATTTCTAGAGAGGCTGACATTTTGAAACGTCCTGATTTTTCTCACGTAATAACAGGCGTATTTATGAACCGACTTGGATGTACCTTGGTGTGTACATAGTACATACAAATATCTCGACCGAGTTCGTTGGCCAGCTTCATCCGCCATATTGTTTCAAAATGGCGGCCATTTAAAAAAATTAAAAAATAAAAAAATTTAAATGAGATACCAAAAAATTGGAAAATGAAAAAGATTTTTTTTGTATGTGTTTGACCTTAATACAAAGATTCCGGAACAGTTTTTCTTTCGTCTATATCTAAAAAAAAATGGCTGAGTAATAGCATTTTGAATTTCTCTTGTGGCTGGCATTTTAAGCTGATTTTTGTCACGCGATAACAGGCGTATTTATGAACCTATTTGGATGTAACTTGGTCTGTACATAGTACATACCAATGTCTCGACCGAGTTCGTTTTCCATCTTCATTCGCCATCTTGTTTCAAAAGGGTTGCCATTTAAAAAAAATTAAATTTAAATTCAAAATGAGGTATTAAAAAATTGGAAAATGAAAAAGATTTTTTTTATGTGTTTGGCCCTGATACAAAGATTCCGGAGCAGTTTTTGTTTCTGAAAATTTGTTCTTTTGTTGATATCTTAAAAAATGGTTGATTTATAGCACTTTGAATTTCTAGCATGGCTAACATTTTGAAATGATCTTGTATTTGTCACGCGATAACACACGTATTCGCCTATTTCGATGTAAGAAGGCATGTGGATAGTATACATCAACACCTCGACCAAGTTCGCTGGCCAGATTCATCAGCCATCTTGTTTCAAAATGGCGGCCATTAAATTAAAAAATATATATATATTTAAAGTGAGGTGCAAAAAAATTAGAATTTGAAAAAGGTTTCTTTCTTAAGTATTTGATCTTGATATAAGGATTCAGGAGCATTTTTTGTATGTCTTTACCCTAAAAAATGGCTCAGATATAGCAGTTTCAATTTCTATTGTGGGTGACATTTTGAAAAATCTGATTTTTTGCATGCGACAGCACTCCTATATATTAACCGATTCCGATGTGAGTGAGCATGTGCACAGCAATTACTAAGGTCTCGACCAAGTTCACTGCTTAGCCTCATCCACCATGTTGTCTTAAAATGACAGGCACTTTAAGAAATTGCCGAATTTGGCAGCCAAATATAAGTTACTTTAAAGAAAAGCAGCTTGGATAAAGCTGACTAATTTCGCGAAATTCTCATTCATTATATTGATAAAAATTAGTATTGAATCTCCTATATTCGGTTTCCACTAAATTGAGCTTCGTGTGTTTGCATGATATAAGTTGGCTTTTTTTAAATAAGGATTATGAAAGCTACCTCTTCCTCCCGGCACTGGCCGGAAGGACTTTTTTATTATGTGAACTAATAATATTTTCATTGATCTTGCTGCGCTCCTAAAATATCAACCATAACATAAAATATTCATAGTTAAAACATTATTTAACTTATCTTCATGATTATTTTATTAAATTATTTATTTTCAAAATTAGCAAATCTATATTTTTTCACTCTTTTCTTCCTAAAAGCATTTTTAACATTTCATAACATAGCTTCAAAAGGTGTAATTAACTTCGATTTATCTATCTGACTGTATGTATTCTAACTTGAATAAAAATAAAAATGGCTTTATGATAATTCAATGAGATGCACGCTAGATCTTTTATTTTCAAACTTTATTCCTACTTAATGTATATTTTAATTAGAACAAGATACTAAAGTACATTATCCTATTACATTCTATTGTAGATACATATTCTACTTTAGATGGGTATTCTTCTTAGTAGGCACACAACCCTAATTGTTTTGTATTTCTTTTTCCAGATTACGAATTATTTTGTCAGTTTAAGAATTTCGTTATACTAAGTAACTAAGTTCCGTTATAAACAGATTACGTTACAGATAAGTTCTTTTAAGGCAAAATGAAAAAAGTTCCCCCTCTGCAACATAAGCAATAAAAATGTCAACTGGCCTTTCTTTATCAACTGTTCTGTGATTATCAAGAAAAACAGATCTCAGCAATGGAAAGAGGCAGAAACGGATTTGTCAGAAAGATTTTGGATCCGATTCAGATCTTACGAAGGTAATAAAACAGGAAAAGCACTGCTTAACAAAGACAGCGCCATTTGTAAGATGCGTTTATTGGGACATTTAAGATCCAAACAGACAGCGTCCGTTGACAGTGGAAGCTTTTAAGTGGTCAGGCAGTGCTTTTCATGTGTTAAATTATTAAATTAGATTTTCCTAAGATGTAGTAGGATCCGGAAATCGGTCCGACAAAATCCCTCTCCATCTCTTTCCATTATTGAGACTCCCCTTTATTTTGTTGACTGCAGAACAGTTGGAAAAGAAAGGTCAGTTGATATTTTTATGACTTTCGTAAGAGGGGCTAGAAAAAAAGCAAATAAAAACTGCTTATAAAGAGATTTGTTTTAACAGGCTTCGTTGTATTTAGGTTGCATAAGACATGTGGATTGTTAAAAGATGTTAACCCAACCCCGCAAAAAATTTTCAGAGCCCCCCCCCCCCCCCTGGCATTACTAGCTGGTTACGGCCCTGGCTGATTCATGGTAACATCGGATAATGTTTCATTTACAGTAACATACTATGGTAGGAACACGTTTCAGGGGCTGGAAAGCAGCATCAAAATTGTGGTTTTTAAAACAAGTAGGAATGTGTTTTGACACATTTGATCATGTCTCAACAAGTATGTTAACATTAACAGCTTTTCCCTTTCCCTATTCTGTTTTTGTCTCAGGTCTTGTATAAAAATATTTTTTTTTCTTTATGTAAAAGTGATGAGATTTCTTTTAGTTCCTAAAATTACAAAAAAAAAATTACTGAAACCATACAAAATGTATTTTTTTAATTGATTCCTAAGCTTTGCAAAGGGCTTTATTTTCTGTTACTATTATTTAAAGATAATCAAAAAAATAAATTTAAATGACACTCTGAGATAAATACTTAGCTGTGACTACAACAAAACAATAGTTTGGCAGTATTGTTTTGACATGTTGCCCTTGCCATATATCAGGTTGTAGTCAAATCTCCAGCCTGAAATTTCTTGTGCTTAACACTACTATACAATACTTTCAGAAACCAGAACTTCAGATTTTTATCTCGTGAACCCACCAGACATATCAAAGCCTCAAAAGTTCGATTTTTGACATTTTTGAAAAATTTGCGATTTTTTTTTATCGAAGAGAAAGCAAGTCTCAGATCTGAAACTTGGCGTGTGAGTACAAGTACTTTCGGCCTATTTGTAAAAAAAATATGTCATGTTCACAGTTTTCCTTGCTAGAAAAATTTCCACTTGTAAACGGACAAATTTTGGAGAAAAACTGAAATTTTATGCTTAAATTTCACCAATAAGGATTTATTTTCGGAAACTACTCTATTACCAGATTTTTAGCCCAATCTATTCTGTACAAATTGCTTTAATCCGCACTTGAATTGGAGAAATAAACGATGAATTATTTACAATTCCGTAAACCCTTCTTGTGGGAAAATTGCTGCAGACGATGAAACAAAGATGTCCGCCAGGCACAAACAAAAATTAATAAAATTAAAATAATAGTCATTCTGAACTTCCATCATGTTAGGGTTGTTGTACAAAAAATTTCAGCTGTTTTTAAAAACGGTCGAGCAACAAGTGCTGGACCACTTGAAATGTATTGACCCGTTGAAAATTTCAAAATTTTGTATTAGATAAATATAACTTTGTATTAAAAATATAAAAATGCTTTAAATACAAATTTATTTAGGTTCAGGGTAATTATTATAATCTGAAGTATAATAAGACACAAAAAATTCATTCTAGTTGCAAAATTTATTTATAATCCTGCGCGTAAGCTGTTATGCCAATTTTCTGCTCGACAAATGTCTGATAGTTTGGAGCCCCCTGTAAATACTAATCCTGCATCATGCAATTTTTTAAATGAATGAAATGAAAGAACATACTTATATCTTTCATCCCAATAAAAATTCTGATTTTAAATCATATATATTTTAAGATATTAAATATAGAAAATGGTCTTTTTTTTTTCTTTTTTTTTTTTTTAATTTTAAGAGTCCTGAGACCCCATTAAGAAATAATGCATGAAGGCTTTACCGAACTGATTTGATCCAAGGAACTGAAATGTATTGTCGAAAGTAGTGTTACCATTTGAAAAAACAGCAGTCGTATACAACTTTTAATATGTAGAATGGTCTCCAAAATTCATAATATTTAATTGAACATTGAAAAATTCCTCTCCCAGAGCGTCATGTTTGATATCTCCGACATGCTGTTTTTTATACATTTCAACAAACTAAGATTTTTAATTATAGCTTAAGCACAAAAATTTAAAACAAGAACTATATGTGATATTTGAAGAATAAAAAAAGTAGTTACATTTCTTTTGTAGTGGTTTTCATAGACAAAAAAAAAAAAAAAAAAAAAAAAAAAAATTCAGAAACGTTTTGCAGTTTTCGATATTAAAAACGAAAAGAACTTCAATAGAAATTGAAATTATTTTGATGTAGAATTGTAATAAGGATATTCAGATTACCTGTCGGAATTTAAATATTTTCTACAATTCGTTGATTTTGTAACAGGAAAAAGTATCTTCACAGTTTGCCTATATTCTTTCTCTTCCCTTGATGAATTAATAGTTTGTTTGATAACGTATCTGAAATTTTAATGATTACCTATACAAAGCGTTGATTTTGTAAAAGAAAAAGATCTGACTACATAGTTTTCGTAAATTCTTAATCTTCCTTTGATTAATTAGCAATTGATAAATTTGCTAATTAAAATTTTGGAGAATAAAAAAAATAATTACATTTATTCTCCAGTGGTTTTCATAGAAAACAAATTCAGAAACTTTTTGCAGTTTTCGATATTAAAAACGAAAAGAACTTCAATAGAAATTGAAATTATTTTGATGTAGAATTGTAATAAGGATTAAAATTCAGACAACCTGTCGGAATTTAAAGATTACCCACAAGGCGTTGATTTTGCAAAAGAAAAAGATCTTACTACATAGCTTTCCTACATTCTTTTTCTTCCGTTGATTAATTAGCAATTCTTCCATTCTTTACATAAAAGCAAGTTTGTAAAATAGTGTGTAGTTTTTAATACTTTAAATGAAATATCCGTGACATGTTTTATAGGGAACAATGTAAGTGCAGGTGTAACTTGGAGACTTGTGTATCTTGGAGTGATGAATCACTATATTTATGCTTTTGTTCATGACTGCAAATTTATTGTCAAGCGTTCGCCTTTTTCTATCAACATATGTTAGATTTTAAACATATTAAGGCATAATTGCTAAATTTCTGGATAACGTACAGTAAATTAATATAATATTTTAAGTTAACCAGTTAAATTAATAAATAACACAATACGTTTGCAATGTCTGCTATAATATATATATGTTATTTGTGTTCCTTCACTCTCCTTTAATTAAATCTTTCATGAAAAATTAAAAGACGTGTGGAATAAATAAACAATTTAAAAAGATAAATGAGCTCCGTTAAAATAAGCAATTGCGATACTTTAAAAAGTAATAAAAAATGTAACAAATTGAAAATGTATTTTTGAAGTCGAAGAAATTAAAATATATCAAAACTGATAATAACAACCAAATAGTTTTGGTTGTCTGCTGCTGGCCAACAAGAAAAGCTTACCTGACTGCATGGTAAATATAATGAACGAGCTTGTCATAATCCATGTCGCATCATCGTATGTAATTTTTCGAATGGTTTCATTTGTGGTTGATGAACATATTCCGGAGGTTGAATTACATGATGTTAAATCCTTTCCTATTGCCATTTGTAAAAGGAATTCACAAAAGATTAATGAAAATATCAGTTACTCAATGAGAGTTTGTCATTTCCTCACTGAATTTATGTCTTAAACGAGAAAATTGCCAAGAAATGATGCCATATACAATATAAATATTGGTATTTTAACTGCTAAGGTCATAATAAAAACAAAGATATAGGCCATAGCAATGCTAAAAGAGTTGTCGAATGCTGACCATGACCTATATCCTTATAAATGGAAGATCGAACGGTTAAAGATAATCTATTTGACGATACCTTTAACTAGGGTTTTCTTATTTTTAATTAGGTAAGAGTATTTCTAGAGTATTGACGTAGTTTCGTAATAGTATAGGGCAGATGTTTTACTCACGCAACAGCCAAATAAACGTTTACCTACTGTAAGGAATTAAAGATCATTGAAAAGGTTTTAATTTTCCTTCAGAACCTAAAAATCTATTTATATACATATGTAAACACACACAGTCTAAGGCTTGTAGGTTAATATTTTGATTTATTTACTTAATTAATTATAATACAATTTAATTAGTTATCGGTTTTATATTACGATTCCATCTCATATTTTATCTTCATTCACAAAATACATATCGTTTGAAAAATGATTATTTGTATACCTCGTTTATTTTATTTTATTTATTTATTTTTTTTTTTTTACATTTTTAACAAAATAAAGTAACATAGTTAAATTTAAGAAATTGTATTAAATAATTTCAATGTATTTTTGTATATGAATACCAAAGCAAAAGTCAAAATAGGATTTTTAACATTTTAAAAGACAAAATTCAAAAAAGTAATTCAAAAAGAGTATTTATACACTTTTTTAATATGCAATTATTTACACAAACTTAATTATAATAAAACAAGTTAATATTTTGTTTGCTATGAACTTCGCTGTTTATAATTATTAGTTATTACTGGCTCAAACTGTGAGTGAAAATTATAAGCAATGCATATACAACTAAACTTTGAAAACGCTTTCCACGGGCTCATTAAAATATATAGACTTAATAGTTTATATATACTTTGAATTGCCTCAGCTGATGCTCATTTACAAAAGTCATTATAAAAGTTAAAACGAGGTACGCATATGTAAAACATGTTTTAATTAGATGAAATTAGTATAATTAGGAAATCATTCTGTGTTAATGAGGAATTACTTACATTTTATTTCATATGAAAATTTTGGTCAGAGGCACAGAGGGCCAATTTGGGGACAAAGTTTTCCAACAGGGGCGCCATTTCAAAACTTTCTTGTGGGGGGTGAACTGAGAAGACATTTATTTTCATGTTGTTCTGCACATGTGAGAAGAAATTGAAATTGGTGCAATTTTATTCTTACCTACATTTTAAAAAACAGTTAAAGTTTTTAATAATTTTAAAAGTTTCTTACTTTGAGAATATTGAAATGGCCAATAAAATTGATAATTGTTACTAATTTTTGGGCTTAAAGTGTTGTTTTAATTCTAATGTTCCCATTTTAGCCAAAGTTGACATTAAACTTTTGCGTTTGTGCAGTTCTCGCAGTTTTTTTTTAGTCTGACCTAGGATGACTGATACATTCTTAAATATCGCATTCCTTGAGGGAGCATTCATTCCCACCCCCTAGCCTCTCCCAAGTGGCATTTCACTCCTGTTTCCAAAGAACCGCACATACGTATTCATATAATAGGGAGGTAAATCTAAAATGTAATAATCTCTTGCGCTCTAGCGGTGTTAGTGGATGTATGTCACTAGCGACAAGGCTTCGTAATAATTTGAACTTTTGGACAAAAACTGCGTCGACTATTACAGATGATTAAAGCAAGATAGCTATATGTCGTGCGTGTTGATGTGCTTGTAAAAAATAAATAAATAAATAAATAAATAAATAAAATAAAATAAAAATAATAATCAAGTTCAATTAATTAGGCAGATTTAATTAAACTATTGTAATTAACGTTTGTAAATTAACATAACAATGATGACATAAAGCAAATACGAATACTACATCAAATGCATACAAACAAAACTTATCATAGATATATAATTTCATAATCTACTCTCAGTGATAGGCATCAAAATGGTTTTAACCCTTTGTGATTCAACAACTCCGATTTGAAAAATATTTACTTAGATGATAGAATACATCATTTTAAGCATGTAAAAAATAATCAAAAATTTAGACCATAAAACTGAAAAAACTGTTGACTAAAAGGTACTTTTTTTCACACCTACAATAAACAGAAATTTACACACTGCTCATAAATATTGTTCATTTTCTAAAACAAAACTGTAAAGTATATCAAATTACCTTTTAATAAAATCTTTTTTCGGACGTCTCCAGCTTTTTTAATTTGACAAAATTTACGAAGTTAATTTTAATAACATCGACATTAAACTGCTCAAATGATAAATAAAACTTTGGCATGGAAAATTAACTCAATATCGCCGTCTGATGAGAATTCTATGATCAATTTATATTAACTGCTGTGTTAGGAAATAGGAGTAATATTTAAAATATGTGTTTTGAAGCTTACTGTGTGCGTAACATTGACTTTTGGGCATATTGCAGATCTGCAACACGGTGATACAAAGGGTTAATTACAAAGCCATGGAAAATCTACGCAACCAGAACACATAAGTAGTGTATCTCTACACGGCTCCTCACCGATTAGTTTTCATTTACGTCTTTTCAAGAAAGCGACAACACGACTGTAAGGGAACACATTTTCACACCTATTGCATGATGTATGGGTCATACGCCATTGTTGGAAGTGACCCGAATAGCATATAACGTGCACTGCGTACGTCATAGAGCGCAAGTGGTTAATAATAAATAGAATAGATTAAATTCATTATTTTTAAATTAAATTATTTTTCAACCATTTTATATTTTTACAACAACTTTTTAAATTATATAATTTCAATTAATATTTTTTATTAATTTCATTTTTTTTATTAATTATTACGTAGTGTCGTTTCCATGCAAAATAGTATTCTGATAACATGAATATATAACTGCATGTTTGCCTTTTGAGCTATAGAAGCAAAGTAGATGCAATTTTTCACACTAATTCAGAGAGAAAAAAACTTAACTTCTGAGTAATTTCAATTAATTTACATGCAAAATATTTAAAAAACTGAGAAGCTTTATATAGTTAAAAATTAAACATTATTTATTCAATTTTTTCTTCATTTTAACTACATTGTTAATTAATTATTAATAAATAATTACGATTTTTGTTTTTTTAAAAATAATAAAATATAACAGCTGTGATATTATTTGTGTTTTTCTTAAACCTACACACGTACACGCATATATATATATATATAGGCGCATTTATTAGAAGTGTGTATCTATATACGTATAATTAATTAATAACTTTATATACACATACAGTGCTGGAAAAAGTTTAGGACCATCAACAAAAACAGTAAATCTCTTATTAAAAAAAAAAACCAAAAAAAAAAAAAAAAAAAAACAATATCAGTGTGCAATTCTACCCTATATATATAAAATCCTAATGAAACGAATTTATGAAACGAATATATGAAACGGCTGAAATGTGTATAGATTCTTTGAATCGACTGATTAAACAACTGATTATGTTTCACGGCGATTTCTCCTAAAATATGGAATACTTTGCGATGAAATTAACACTAAAAATCCGTATTGATCCACAGATCTCAAAACTGGTATTAGAATTTTTAAATTCGAATTAGTTTTCGAAATATTAATTTTTTTCTAATTTTAAATACATTTTTCTAATGATGGCAACTCAAATTTTAATCATAACAGATATTTTTTACTTCATAATTCTGAAAAGTTTACCATTTTAAATTAATTTGGCGACCAGTTTGGCCTCCTTTTAATCTATGCTAAGAACAATGCTTTTTTTTTTGTATTTCGTTATAATTTTATTTAATACAAAACTTTCATTTAAAAATGAAACATTTAAATTGATGGCTTTCACTTCTTTCTTTTTTTAAAAAAAACAAAACGAAAAGAAAAATATTAGGCACAGATGTCATATACGCACTGGGGTACCTAATTGGCGCAAAAATGGCATTATTTTGATTGACATGGCTATTGTCGTTTATTTAATAATAAATGTTTATTTACTTTTATTTTTTTTAATTTATATAAATTATTTTGTTCTATAGTTATTAATTATTTTTTTGCTATTTCCTTTTGAAAATAATAGAAAATAATTAAAAAATACGGTACAACGTAGTTATTCCGTCAACCAATTTCGCAAATTATATAAATCGCCAAACCACTCGCCAAATTGTACAGATTGACAAAATTTTTATTTTAAATAACGAAAGAACAAATAAATTAGTATAATATTAATAAATATAAAAATAAAACGTCGAAATCAAAATCACTTGATGACGTAAACATGTGTAACTTGCTAAAAGTCAAGTGAATGTGACATTTTCGATCAACCGTTATTGGCATTTAATCTTATAGTTCGCGATAGATTTTTGGTCGACGGGATAACTAGGTAGTACCAAAAATACATATGTAACTGGTATTCGAAAACGAGGTTTTCGCCAAATTTTCGTAAAAAAAAAAAAAAAAAATCATGCGAAACATGCGGTGCGTATATGACATCTGGCGAAATATTAAATTATGTAACAAACCATGACATTTAATTTCAACTTCAAATCAATGTTTTAATTTACCACTCGAAGAATAAAAAAATTCTAACTGGCGAGTTGCAAAAAAGATATTGGCGAGATTTGCACCCTGCTTCTTTTTCTTTCGGCACAGATGTCATATACGGCCCCATATTGGCGCGATTTTTTCTGACACCAATATCATATACGCAACGGGTACTTAACTGGCGCCAAAGTATCGTTATTTTGCTTGATATGGTAAGCCGGATGTTGTTGTTTATGCTGTTGATGCGTTCCCCAAATTGGCGTTGGAAAAAAAATCTCGCCAATACAGGGCGTATATGACATTTGTTCCAAACCTTCATATGAAAGGCGAAGGGATCAGACCGTATTTGTTTATGGCATTTGATGACTTGAACTATTATAATATAGATGAAATGATGGGGATAGAATAATATTTGGCGACTTATCACCTGTGCCTGGATAACATTAAAGTATCAAAATAGCACCTAGAGTATAAAAAACGAAGTGTTCCGCCGGGAACTGTTGATGATAGATACATGATTTAGGCTATTGTTATAGAGATTGTTTTAAAATATTGGGAGACAAAGACTCTGAATACTTAATTCATTTTATTTTAGCTTCTTTTCAAATGTTTAACTGATCCTCTTTAATCAAAAACGAAAGCAACCATTGGATGTCTTAACAGCAACTGATTCGCCCTTAAATTTTTGCAATCAAAGGGAATTGAATGGAAACCCGTTTACAGGGAGATCTGCACAGTTTTTTTCAGTATAATTTAATCTTCTCTAATATTTTAAAACCCATCAGATTAGCATGTTTTTTGATTTTTAGATTCTGCGGTGTCTGAACGGGGGTTGGTGAGCGTAGCTTGCAGGGAGCAGAGTCCCCTGGTATACATATAAAGTTATGTAAGTTTTGTACGAGGGGGAGTCGGAAAATAAGTTTCCCCTGTCGACTGTCGTCAGAGTTGTGTATGAAAGTCAAAAAATAGAATGAGACATTAAAGATAAGACATATCTTTATTTTTCTACATAATTACCAAGTACATTGATACATTTGTCATACCGCTTGATAAGCTTCAAAAAGCCCTCCAGGAAAAAAATCAGGGCTTTTCATATGGAAGAAGCGTTGAACGGCTTGTTTGACTTCAGCATTGCTTTCAAAGCGCTTTCCGCCGAGATTCTTCTTCAAAGCTGGAAACAGATGGAAGTCACTTGTGCGAGATCAGGACTGCATGACGGATGGTGTAGGCGCTTCGAACCAAGAGTTGCAATATGGTTTTGCGTTGCCGTTGCCGAGTGTGGTCTCGCATTGTCATCCAACAGCAGAATGCCAGATCTGAGAAAGCCAAGCCGCTTTTTTCGAATCACCTCTTTCAACTTCAACAGAGTGTCCAGTACCGCGCAGTTTTGATGGTTCCATCCTCCAAAAAGTCCAGCAATAAAACTCCTTGAGCGTCCCAGAAAACGGTGAGGAGCACTTTACCTGCAGACGGAGTTCTTTTGAAC
Organism: Maratus speciosus; assembly: GCA_963932465.1. Taxonomy (NCBI): domain Eukaryota; kingdom Metazoa; phylum Arthropoda; class Arachnida; order Araneae; family Salticidae; genus Maratus; species Maratus speciosus. Next base: position 575,346,209 of record OZ010787.1, read on the forward strand.
TTCTTTCGGACAGGTGATGACAGATGTTTCTACTCCATGGATGCGGCCTTCGATTCGGACATTAAATGGTGGACCCACGTTTCATCCCCCGTCACAATCCGGTCGACCTCTACCCAATGGTGTATCGGTGTCTTGCACATTCGCGTTCTGTTCCTGTATCGTCTGTCGCCCATAGCCGTTCAATGCTTCATCCGTATGCAAAGCCCTGATTTTTTCCTCGAGGGCTTTTTGAATCTGATAAAGTGGTATGACAAATGCCTCAATGTACTTGGTACTTATGTGGAAAAATAAAGTTATGTTTTATCTTTAATGTCTCATTACATTTTTTGTCTTTCATATACACCTCTGCCCACAGTCGCCAGGCGAAACTTATTTTCCGATTTACCCTCGTAATTTGTTTTAAATTAGAATTACATGTTAAAAAAATAAGCAAAAAAATATTTCTACATAACATAACTGGGTGGAAAAAAATTTAGAACCAGTATATTTAAAATTTAAATTACGCATGTAAAGGATTTGTACATTAATTTTTAGCACTTTTTTGTTTCCCTTTAACACAGATGACTTCCGAAAAATGCTTTGGGAAGGATTTGGTCAGGTTTTTAAGTGTGAAATGAGTATTTGTTTTTATGTTTACAAAATGGTTGCTTTCAGTTCAACAATCGGATCAAACTGCTTTCTGTTGGCATAAACTTTACGAACCATGCTTCTCCAAAAGTTCTCTATGGAATTTATGTCAGGACTTTTAACTGGAATGTCCAAAGTTGTAATGTTGTTTCCAGATAATCAATTTGACGTTGACACAGACTTGCGAATAGAAGCGTTATCTTGAAGCAATGCCAAATTCTGATCCGTAAGTTCGTTTTTAAGTGGAACAAAATTATTACCACGAACATCTTAACAGTCAAAGAATTTCATCTTTGTCTTGGTGAAAACCAAACTTGTTTTTTCTTTTGCATTAAAGTCTGCCCAAATCAGGACTGAGCCACCACCTTGTACACGTTTTGAAAGCAGATAAGATTCACTTGGTAAATCATGCCAGTAACCCACCATTAAACCACCTGTTCTATCAAGGGTGAATATTTTTTCATTAGTAAAAAACAATTTGCCCCATAGGTTGAATTTTAAGACATTGGAAGATGCGGATTTTAGTCTTGCATCCACATGATGCTTTTGTAGTTTTGGCTAGGCTTTGAATTTAGAATAATTCAAGCATTCGGTACTTTTTAACACATTTCTAACAGTTCTGGACGTTACTGAGAGTTCTAGAGCAGATTTTATAGTAGAAAAATAAGCATAATCTTAAACCGCCATTCTATTAACGTTCCGTTTAAACCGGGCTGAGAGTTTTTATAGCCGCCCGCTTCTTTTATTTCTAACATAGTTCATTGGATCACAAAGAAAATTGTGCACAACAGTTTTAAATTTATTTATTTTTAGGGCAATTTGCCTTTCAGTCAATCCGCAATCCGTAAAATCCCTTATTTTACCCTTTTCTTTTTCATTCTATCATTTCCCGCGACCCACGTTCAAAGCAGCAATCGCCCCAAAATATCAAACATAGCGACTACCAACCTATAAACATCATCGCAGATGAGACCCGCATAAAATATTAACGTCAGGACGTTATCTCATTATGCTAGATTTAAAAGAGGCTGCTGGTCCTAAACTTATTTCCATTTGTTAATATTACAAGATTTTAATACTTGTAGATAAAAATACTTTTTAATTTTTACAATTGAAATAAATTTACATATTATATTATATATACTTGCCTAAATTCAAGATATATAACTCTTTTCGGAATTTCATTCTAAACAACAAAATTAGCATGTGGTCTTAAACTTTTCTCCAGCACTGGTATATGAATGTATTAATTACTTTAAATTTATTTTTAAGACAGTTTCGTTTCCGTTTTCGGCCGAAACTGGAAAGATAACTGAAATTCGGTTTCGGTCGAACACTAACAGAAACTACTTGCAAACGTTTCCGAAAATCAGTGACAGCAAAAGAAACTTTGTTTTTATAAAGGTTTTTTCAGAAATCGAAAATAAATTGGTTTCGGAGTTTTCTAAAGATAAGGAACGGTTTTCGGAATCCTGGATATCTCAGAAGAGGTTATTGTTTATTTTCGCAAATTAAGAAACATTTTTCTTTTTTTTACAGTGTTGATTCCATAATTTTTTTCTTTGTGATTCCATGTCTGTTATGTCTCATGCTTTCATGAGAGATTCTTTTAAATTATTTTGACTAGTGATTTTTTTATTCGAAGTTCAGTGTCCAATAGCATTCACGGCGGTTTTTTCAGGTACATTTCACTGCCCCCCCCCCCCCCCGGACCTGGAAATTTCGCATGCGCCAATCGTTTGTGCTTCGTTTGTACCGGCTCCGGTACCGAGATATTTAAAACAATCGTTTGTACTTCGTTAGTACCGGTAAGTACCGAGAGATTTTCGTTTGCACCGGTTCCGGTACCGAGTTATTCAACTTTAAAGTTGTGGGACCATTTCACTGGCCCCTCCACCCACGGGACCTGGAAACTTCGCATACACCAATAGTTTGTACTTCGTTAGTACCGATAACTACCGAGATATTTTCGTTTGTACCGGCTCCGGTACAAAGTTATTCAAAATTCAAGGTGGAGGGGCCAGTGAAAGGAGTATTTCCATAGTAAAAAAAATAAGTTTTTCCGATTTTGACAAAAATTTGTGAATCGTTTGTACTTCGTTAGTACCGGTGAGTACCGAGAGATTTTCGTTTGTACCAGCTCCGGGAGCGAGTTATTCAAGATCAAATTTTTGGATTGAGCTCTGTAGATTAGTTTCAAGTTGTCTTGGAGAATTCAAAAGCAGATGTGTCTTTGTGACCTTATAATTATGTTTAGGATCATTTACTGCTGGAAGCGGAAAGTTTTCACCAGGCCTATTTCTTAGCATTGCTTAATAATTTAACATTTTTCCAATTTCCCAATAGAATTTTTGTGAAGTCCAGTAATGTTATTTCGACGATTCTATGCTTCATTACTTTTAGGTTCCGTCCTCAATGACACAGCAAATAATGTTATGATTTTTCATATTTTTAAAAAATATATGGCACCAAAAATTATTTACAACCACTCTAAAAAATCCTTTGAATCATTACACTATACCATATCATGAGTACGCTAAGGCTACAAATATTTTTTTTGGTTAGAATTTTCAACTTTTTGCAGTTAAACATTATTATTTGACTGATTCAAGATGTTTTTGTATTTGACAGAAAATATACAAAAAGTAATTTCGATCATAATGGGGCACAAGAATGTCCTGGTCTATGATCCGTTAGGTTGTACTAACTCAACATGATCACGTCCTGTGACAATGTAAACACTAAATTGGTGGTTTATTTCTTTCCAGACACGAATTAAGCACTCCCTAGTTACTAAACTTCACAATTCTATTTTATAAATTTTGATGATTATCAGGCATAGGTGTAACAATCACTATTTCTTTACTTTACCACCATAAATGAAATTTGCAGGGGTTTAAGTCTGGATACCGTTTTGATGTTTCCCAAGCAACAACGGTTGCTCATGTGGTGTTCATGAAACTAATTAATCATAGACCAAACTTTGAACTTTCCTGTATCCAGAGATGTGTGGTATGCATGTTTTTATGTCTTATGGGTCATTCTCCCAAAAGTGTACTTTTTTAATAAAAAATTTTTCAGTAAAAAAATTTTGTTTTCCAAGACAAATGTTATCATTTTTAGACACTTATCAATTACTGCAAATAAAAATCAGCAATGGCCTAGCTACATTATATTTATTTTTTTCAGAAACACAATTTTTTTGATTAACCCTTTATAGGGCAAGTCAATTCTGTGGCTGAAATGTTGAAGAGATTCACTGCCACCAGAATCTACATACAGATTTATTTGGAAATAAAATGCGGCTTTTTTATCAGTGGAATTATAAAAACGAAATATTTTACTAAAACTTCCGGTCCGAATCGACCAGTTTTCAATAAAAATTAAGTGGTAAGTATATTACCATTGCCCAATAAAGAGTTAACATCATTCACGGAGGTGAGCTTTATGCTACAGTTAATGTTTGTGTAGTGCGACAAAGCATAAAAAACAATTTATTCTATTAGATAAATAACTAAGGAGCAATTCTATATAAGAATGCATAATGAATTTATTTAGAATGAATATAAAAAAACACAAAAAATTCATCTCCGATTTGGAGCTTCTTTTCATCACCCACCTTTTATATGTTATTCAATTCTGCTCTTTTAAAGTTTTAAAACAATCTTTTTTGATTTACAGTCATTGTAAATTCTTGTTGAGCATTTTTCTCTGAAATATGCATTTTCAAAATTAAGAGATTCACGGAAGTGATAATCACGGAGGTGAGGAACATGCTCTAAATATTACCCTACATATTTATTTATTTTGAGAATTTTTTTTTTGATCTGTTGATATAATTACTTAAGCAATATATAAGTAAATATCTTAGTGTTGATTTAGTCTTCTTGCATTACAGTTCACGGAGGTGAGAATCTCCAATAACCATCGTTGCTTTTTTATAACAAATTCTAATACCTGAGTATAAAAACAAATTTCTGACTTATAATTTAACAGCAAACCATACTGGCTAACTTTAGCATCATGAGAAACAAAATCTGATAATAATTTTGCCATTTTTAGGGTTCCGAACTTAAAAAGTAAAAACGGAACCATTATAAGATCACTCCTGTGTCTGTCTGTAAGTCTGTCACAGACATTTTACTCGTAAACTATGGAATGTGGAAAGTTCAAATTGGGGGAAGTAATAAAGACTATTGACCCACATATTTACAGATTATTAAACATTCACAAATATATTTAGGAAAAATGTAGAGTGCTAATTAAGCTACTTGAAAAAAAAAAGTCCTTCCGGCCAGTGCCGGGAGAAAGAGGTAGGTTTCATATTCCTTATTTTAAAAAAGCCAACTTATATTATTCAAACACACGAAGCTCAATTAAGTGAAAACCGAATGTAGGAGATTCAATACTAATTATTATCAATACTAAATCATTATGAATGAGAATTTCGCGAAATTAGTCAGCTTTATCCAAGCTGCTTTTAATTAAAGTAACTTATATTTGGCTGCCAAATTCGGCGATTTCTTAAAGTGCCTGCCATTTTAAGACAACATGGTGGATGAGGCTAACCAGTGAACTTGGTCGAGACCTTAGTAATTGCTGTGCACATGCTCACTCACATCGGAATCGGTTGATATATACAAGTGCTGTCGCAGGCAAAAAAACAGATTTTTCAAAATGTCGCCCACGTTAGGAATTGAAACTACTATATCTGAGCCATTTTTTAAGATAAAGGCAAACAAAAAATGCTCCTGAATCCTTATATCAAGGTCAAATACTTAAGAAAGAAACCTTTTTCAATTTCTAATTTTTTTGCACCTCACTTTAAATATAATTTTTTTTTTAATTTAATGGCCGCCATTTTGAAACAAGATGGCTGATGAAGCTGGCCAGCGAACTTGGTCGCGATATTGATGTATACTATCCACATGCCTTCTTCCATCGAAATAGGCGAATTCGTGTGGTATCGCGTGACAAATACAAGATCGTTTCAAAGTGTTAGCTATGATAGAAATTCAAAGTGCAAAATTCAAAGTGGCAAATTCAACCACTTTTTAAGATATAAACAAAAGAACAAATTTTCAGAAACAAAAACTGCTCCGAATCTTTGTATCAAGGCCAAACACATAAAAAAAAATCTTTTTCATTTTCTAATTTTTTAATACCTCATTTTAAATTTTGAAATACATTTTTTTTTTTAAAAATCGCAACCCTTTTGAAACAAGATGGCGAATGAAGCTGGCCAACGAACTCGGTCGAGACATTGGTATGCACTATGTACAAACCAAGTAATATCCAAATCGGTTCATAAATACGTCTGTTATCGAAAGACAAAAATCAGGTCGTTTTAAAATGTCAGCCAGAATAGAAATACAAAATGTTATAACTCAGCCATTTTAGGTAGCTTTCTTTACAAAAAGCTACCTATTGCAGCCGTTCGGAGGAAAGCGATTTCAAAAAAATTTGGTATATTTTCATCAATCATGACCCCCAGATCCCGAAACCACCCTCCGTTCAAAATTGATATATATATATATATATATATTACCATTAATTAAACATAACCTACCACCGTCAATTATTATGAATTAAAGCTGTAAGTATTAAAAAAAAAAAAAAAAATTATAAGAATTATTATGGAAGAAAAAAGAAAAAAGTGGACACCGACAAAAATTGAAAAGCTTATACATTGAATTACGTTATCAAGGGCACAGAATTCAATGATATAAGCAAAATGGTGGTTTTCTGTGGGAAAAATAAGCTAAAGCTAAAATTAATTTTTCCCTGTGCCCGAACAACCACTAAAATCAAGTGAATTGATTAAAAATGAAAGCAGAATAGAAACAAATAATATGAAATGGAAGAATCAATAAAACGTATTTAAATATTTATAGGATATAAAATATAAATAATAAACACCATACCGATTAATATTTCAGTATTTTACAAAAATCCATGTGCACATGTCTACCAGTATATCAAAAAGATTAAGGTGAATAAAACAGTTAAGAAATCACAGTAAATGATACCAAAGGATGCAGTTAATACATTTTGAAATAAAATTTGAAATACCTTGTAAAACAAATTTAATCTAATATAAAATAAATAGATATTAATTACATTATTTAAAATGCACTATTAAATTAATAGATAACAGTTTAACAATATCGTCAAAATTTAGCTAAAAATACCCCCTGGTGTATAAATTATAACTGAAATGGAGCTAGAAAAATTAAAAATTAGAGCAATCTGAAAGAGACAAATTTGGTGCTGCCATCTATTATTACTTATATTAAACATCTATCGCAAGATAAATATTTGTAAACATTTGAATGTAAATAACTGTTTAAACAGCAAAACCAAACAAATCCTTATATATAGAGAATTATAAACCTAATATAAATCACACAATGTATTTAAAAACTATTGTTAATAAAATTTAAAAGCATACAATATATTCTATTAGCTAACTTATTTAAACTAAACTAAGAGTTTAAATAAAGCTAGAACATTGATAATATATAGCATATAGCTATATGCTATAAAACAAAATAAATTCAGTAATAATTAATATAAATAATTATTAAAAATAATATAAAAATTATTTTTTAATGAATTATATATAAGATATTTATAAAATGAACAGGAAATAAAAAACATGTGGAAGTATATAGAAGGTTAAATAATACTTAAAATCCCATTACTTAAAAAGCACAAATATAGAATGTGGATTATTTTCAGACATCCTATATATGACATATGTCACACTGTAAGTCTCGTATTTATGAACCGATTTGGATGTAATTCGGCGTGTACATAGTACATACCAATGTCTCGACCGAGTTCGTTGGCCAGCTTCATCCGCCATTTTGTTTCAAAATGGCGGCCATTTAAAAATTTTTAAAAAATTTAAAATTTGAAATGTGGTACCAAAAAAATTAAAATGGAAAAATATTTTTTTCTTATGTATTTGATCTTTATACAAAGACTCCGTAGCAGTTTTTGTTTTGTCTCTATCATAAAAAATGGCTGAGTTATAGCATTTTGAATTTCTAGAGAAGCTGACATTTTGAAACGTCCTGAAATTTGTCACGCGATAAAAGGCGTATTTATGAACCGATTTGGATGTAACTTCGTTTATACATAGTACAGACCAATGTCTCGAACGAGTTCGTTGGCCAGCTTCATCCGCCATCTTGTTTAAAAATGGCGGTCATTTAAAATTTTAAGAAAAATTTAAATTTGAAATGTGGTACCAAAAAATTGAAAATTGAAAAACTATTTTTTTCTTATGTGTTTGACCTTGATAAAAAGATTCGGGAGCAGTTTTTGTTTCGTCTATATCTTAAAAAATGGCTGAGTTATAGCATTTTGAATTTCTAGCGTGGCTGACATTTTGAAACGTCCTGATTTTTGCCACGTGATAACAGACGTATTTATGAACCGATTTGGATGTACCTTGGTGTGTACATAGTACATACAATTAACTCAACCGAGTTCGTTGGCCAGCTTCATTCGCCATCTTGTTTCAAAATGGCGGCCATTTAAAAAAATTAAAAAAAAATTAATTTAAAATGAGATACCAAAAAATTGGAAAATGAAAAAGATTTTTTTTTGTATGTATTTGACCTTAATACAAAGATTCCGGAACAGGTTTTGTTTCGTCTACATCTAAAAGAATGGCTGAGTTATAACATTTTGGATTTCTATAGTGGCTGACATTTTAAAACGACCTGATTTTTGTCACGCGATAACAGGCGTATTTATGAACCGATTTGAATGTAACTTCGTCTGTACATAGTACATACCAATGTCTCGACCGAGTTCGTTGGCCAGCTTTATTCGCCATCTTGTTTCAAAAGGGTTGCCATTTTTAAAAAAAATGTAATTTAAAATTTAAAATGAGGTATTAAAAAATTGGAAAATGAAAAAGATTTTTTTTATGTGTTTGGCCTTGATACAAAGATTCTGGAGCAGTTTTTGTTTCTGAAAATTTGTTCTTTTGTTTATATCTTAAAAAGTGGATGAATTATAGCACTTTGAATTTCTATCATGACTAACACTTTGAAACGATCTTGTATTTGTCACGCGATACCACACGTATTCGCCTATTTCGATGGAAGAAGGCATGTGGATAGTATACATCAATATCGCGACCACGTTCGCTGGCCAGCTTCATCAACCATCTTGTTTCAAAATGGCGGCCATTAAATTAAAAAAAAAATATATTTAAAGTGAGGTGCAAAAAAATTAGAAATTGAAAAAGGTATCTTTCTTAAGTATTTGACCTTGATATAAGGATTCAGGAGCATTTTTTGTTTGTCTTTATCTTAAAAAATGGCACAAATATAGCAGCTTCAATTTCTAAAGTGGGTGACATTTTGAAAAATCTGATTTTTGCCTGCGACAGCACTCGTATACATCAACCGATTCCGATATGAGTGAGCATGTGCGCAGCAATTACTAAGGTCTCGACCAAGTTCACTGGTTAGCCTCATCTACCATGTTGTCTTAAAATGGCAGGCACTTTAAGAAATCGCCGAATTTGTCAGCCAGATATAAGTGACTTTAAATAAAAGCAGCTTGGATAAAGCTGACTAATTTCGCAAAATTCTCATTCATAATGATTTAGTATTGATAAAAATTAGTATTGAATCTCCTACATTCGGTTTCCACTTAATTGAGCTTCGTGTGTTTGAATAATATAAGTTGGCTTTTTTAAAATAAGGAATATGAAAGCTACCTATTCCTCCCGGCACTGGCCGGAAGGACTTTTTTTAGATATAGACGAAACAAAACCTGTTCCGGAATCTTTGTATTAAGGTCAAACACATACGAAAAAATCTTTTTCATTTTCCAATTTTTTGGTATCTCATTTTAAATTTAATTTTTTAAAAATTTTTTTAAATGGCCGCCATTTTGAAACAAGATGGCGGATGAAGCTGGCTAACGAACTCGGTTGAGTCATTTGTATGTACTATGTACACACCTAGGTACATCCAAATCGGTTCATAAATACGTCTGTTATCACGTGGCAAAAACCAGGGCGTTTCAAAATGTCAGCCACGCTAGAAATTCAAAATGCTATAACTCAGCCATTTTTTAAGATATAAACGAAACAAAAACTGCTCCCGAATCTTTTTATCAAGGTCAAACACATAAGAAAAAAATAGTTTTTCAATTTTCAATTTTTCGGTACCACATTTCAAATTTAAATTTTTCTTAAAATTTTAAATGGCCGCCATTTTTAAACAAAATGGCGGTTGAAGCTAGCCAACGAACTCGGTCGAGACATTGGTCTGTACTATGTATAAACGAAGTTACATCCAAATCGGTTCATAAATACGCCTTTTATCGCGTGACAAAATTCAGGACGTTTCAAAATGTCAGCTTCGCTAGAAATTCAAAATGCTATAACTCAGCCATTTTTTAAGATATAGACGAAACAAAAACTGCTACGGAGTCTTTGTATAAAGGTCAAATACATAAGAAAAAAATATTTTTCCATTTGCAATTTTTTGGTACCATATTTCAAATTTTAAATTTTTAAAAAAAATTTAAATGGCCGCCATTTTGAAACAAAATGGCGGATGAAGCTGGCCAACGAACTCGGTCGAGACATTGGTATGTACTATGTACACACCGAATTACATCCAAATCGGTTCATAAATACGAGAGTTACAGTATGACATAGGTCAGATATATATATATATATGTATATATATATATATATATATTGATATATATATATATATATATATATATATATCAATTTTGAACGGAGGGTGGTTTCGGGGTCTGGGGGTCATGATCGATGAAAATATACCAAAATTTTTTGAAATCGCTTTCCTCCGAACGGCTGCAATAGGTAGCTTTTTGTAAAGAAAGCTACCTAATATTTTCTTTGTATATCATGTGGGTATCGTGTGAAGGCTTTCGTAACACTGAACTCAAAAATACATTTCTTTTAATTTTAGGAACTATAGTTGCAGAAAAATGTAGTGCAAAAATATGTTCCCCACCCTCTATTTCCGAACTTACTCAAACTAAAATTATGAAAAAATTAGAGGTAGTAGACGTTAACTTAAACCTTGCAAGAAAATTATAGCGATTACCCTAGGTCGTATAGTTTTTGAGAAAAGCGCATTTTCCCGTTAAACACGAATTTCGATTTGCGGACATTCAGCAGAAGTGTTGAGGGGTGCTGATGGTACCTTTCGTAGCAGAAGTATAAAAACATTGTTGATAATGATTTTCGGGAAAAATCGTCGGTAATTAGCCGAAATATTAACCCTTAAAGACACGGACGGTTTGGACAATGACAGGGGCGGCGTACTCTATGTACCATCGGTTTTTAAAGCCCGGATAACAACTTTTAATTATGTATTTGTGTAATGTAATGCCCAGTGGCAGTATAAAAACAATAAACGTCAAATTGTTAAAAATAGACTAATTTACGTAGAAATAATCACATAAATACTATGGGATTCGCGACTAGTTTGCATTGGGTGGATCTCTCGTTACGCCTCCCGTGTCTTTAAAAGTTAATTAAAATCTATTTGGAAAAACGCGGCACAGACCAAGGCGGTGTTGCAACTTTGCGCCCTCTTTTCGAAGCGCGCTTAGCACAATGCCAAGGTTAAACTTTGAACAAGGGTTTTGTTTGATATACTGTAAAAAGAAAAGATTATTACTACGCTGAATTTAGTTTTATGAAATGCCAAATGAAGTTTAAATATGCACTACTTTTATTGTCAGTACCGAATTGGGTTCATCATAAACAGATTAGTATAAGATTAAAAAAAGAGTTATACATAATATCAATACTTTATATTATTTAGGCTTCATATCTCTTTGAACTTCTCTTGAACTTTTATGGTATATACCCATTCATACTTTTCTAGTATATACAGCTGTACCCAACCCTACGTTGTATAGTTTTTTACAAAATCTTATTATTCTTTTAGCTACGATTTTTTTAATAATACAGTTAATAATTCACATATTTATTGCACGGAACCCTCAGAGCGTGAGTAATACTCGCACTTGACCGTTTATTTAACATGAAAATGCAACTTAATGTTTGGTTCATTTAGGTGATAATTTATTGTGTGACACTCCTTTTCGTACTCAGAAAACAAACAAAAATACAAAGAAAGTAATTAACTATGCTAAGTTACTTTGCTCTTGAGATAGTAGTATCTAGAATAATAATTATTTAACTATTTTATTTTCAATTAAATAAGTCATTTTCCTTAATAACATTGGGTGTGTGACATGACACGGACGTGACATCTCACATACCGTGTACTAAGAAATAAAAAATATAAAGTAATTATAAAAAAAGTATGCACACAACACATTTAGTCTTTTTTCACTTTCAATAGAAAACATAAATTAATTCAAAAATGTTCATGTCAAATACTGAAAAAGGCTTTGTGACTGGAATAGTACACTTTTCGGAGAATGGCCCTTATATAATTTGTATGAAATCAGTTCTTGAAAACTGCTTTTCCTTTTTGAAACCCCCTGTATAAGCCCAAAGTGAAATAGCAGTGTCTCAAAATGAAGGGTTCTTTAGAGAACTGATGTGGTCCTTAAATATTCAATTACCATGATACTGAAAGAAGGTTATTAATCATTTTAATGGAAGTGAAATCTGTGATGATTCGTATTTGCTAAAGGGCCTTAGACTGCTTCGCTATGCACACAACACATTTAGTCTTTTTTCACTTTCAATAGAAAACATAAATTAATTCAAAAATGTTCATGTCAAATACTGAAAAAGGCTTTGTGACTGGAATAGTACACTTTTCGGAGAATGGCCCTTATATAATTTGTATGAAATCAGTTCTTGAAAACTGCTTTTCCTTTTTGAAACCCCCTGTATAAGCCCAAAGTGAAATAGCAGTGTCTCAAAATGAAGGGTTCTTTAGAGAACTGATGTGGTCCTTAAATATTCAATTACCATGATACTGAAAGAAGGTTATTAATCATTTTAATGGAAGTGAAATCTGTGATGATTCGTATTTGCTAAAGGGCCTTAGACTGCTTCGCTTCTGCCATTAAAGCATTTCGATTACATAGCACTATGAAAAGCTTATAGTGTTTGATTTCAGGGTTTATTCTATGAAGCTTATTATTTTTTTTCTCTGTGAAGCCTTTAAATATGTAAAGCTTTATAGGGAAGCTGTACAAAGACAAATAAAGTGCAGCTTTTTGACGATTTTCTGGAGGCAGCGATGACAGCGATGACCACCTCGGGAACTCAGCTTTCGCTTTAGAGTGTTAGTGCAATCCCGAGGGGTAGACCACATCCACTCCTCCCGACTCTCAACCAGAGTCTGAGAGGGAGCGTCGGGTCCCTGATCAAGCTGCTGAGATTTATTTCGGTTACTGTGAGATTTACAATTACAATCACAATTGGTTACCCAATTTTTCTGGGCGAACCGAAGATTTCACATCGAGATATATGACTGTATGTAGTGATTACATGAGGATAATTTCACCTAATGTGATTGCATAATTGTTTACAATTTTCTTGGATATATATATGTCACAGTACATTTAACACACAATATTTAACATGACAATTAGAAACACATTACAACACAATATCAAACACCTACTATTTACATGACTGTATGTAATGAAACTGATCAGGGAAATTAATATGAAATGAAATCTGTGATGACTGGTATATGAAGACAGTAAAATGCTTCACTCCTTCCATCTCCATCTGGGCATACGTAGCACTGTAAAGAGGTTATAGCATTTCATTTTATGGTTCAATACATGAATCTTATTACTAATGTTTTACTCTATACAGGATCTAAACTTGTGAGGCTTTATAGGCAAGCTATACGAAGGAGCACGCAGTCAAGACTTTGCACACAGTGCAGCTCGTCGACGCTTTTCCGTAAGGAATGAAACTTTGTTGTGTTCAGCCAAATCTACAGCCAGATCTCTAGCCAAACCCTACAGAACACATCGGTTGGTCGAAAAAGAGCCAATTCACTACGCAAACTGTCTAGATTAGTGATTTTGTGAAAAATGGTACTTTTATATTATTTTTTTTTAAATCAACAATCTCATATGCAAATTATAAGAATTTGTTGTGTGATCCGTGAAGATGCGGCGGATGATCAAAATTCCTACCAAATAAATTTTTTAGAGATTGAAGCATATTTTGATAGTTTTAGGTCTAACTTGCATATCTCAAACAATTTAACGCTTGTTCGTCTTGTTAATCTTTAAATTCTGTTAGTGGTCTCACAGACTGCAGCTTTTTTAAATTTTCACAGTTTTGCTAGTAACTTTCAGATTAACTACAGATACTAGTGAAATTTTGTTTCATTTGAGCACTAGTACTATTGCTAGAGATTTCTGAAAAGGTGAATTTTAATTATAATAGTCCTGTACATAAATATTCATACAGAAATAGTATTCAGTTAATAAATCATCATAATTCATCGTTAAATCAAGTGCTCGCAGAGACCAGTCACCGTAGCTATCACAATTTTTCTTACAGTAGTTAAGAGTTTATGCTTCGTTGAATGTCTGATAATTTTTTGCATTTCCATACTAAATACAACAGATTCCATATCAGTGAAATTGTGTTTTGAGATTTTAATTTTGGCATTAGCATATATTACGTTTTATACCAATGTTTATTAGTTTACCTATTAGAATTAGTAAATTAGCGTACGGCGCACAGTGGTCCCAAATCGCGATCAAGTGGCCAAAAATCATTTCTAGCTTTCCTTAGTATATGATTCATTTTTAATTTTATGACATTCTAAATGACATTACATTATGAATTTAAACTAAATGTAATTGGGGTTCCGGGGGAGGAGATTGGGGGGGGGGGCGAAATAGAGGGACAGGTTTTTATTAAATTTAAATTTTCTTTTTTTACAGGAATGAGAATTTTCCACTTTTGGTTATGGTAAATATTTTCACTTTTTTAAGACAAATCATCTAATTCAGTCTCCCCTGAAATTTTAACCCCCCCCCCTCTCTCTCCCTCACTGAAAATATACAGGTTAAAATCTTATTTTTTTCTCTTTTTAATGTTATTGAAAAGTAACAATAACGATTATAAGCAATGAATAAAATACATAAATAATATGATATATGAATAAAATATGATATTATATGATATGATATGAATGTGATATGATATGATATGAATATGATATGATATGAATAAATATGATTGCCATTAATAAGAAGCCTGAATCTAAATTTAATTCACAAAAATACAAACTTTATACTATTCAATATACACCAAGATTTTTTGAGAAATTAAAATATGGCCTTAAACGTTTCAATATCTGCTTAGTAGCAAAACCACCTCCGAAACTGAAGAATGTCATTTGCGCTAAAATCGACCCAATTAGTTTTAGGAATTACTCTGGGGTGTATGAAATATCATTTATTAGAGCAGACGGATCAAAGAATTACTATATTGCTATGACTAGCAGGAAATTTAAGTATATAAAGAAGGAGCATACAGCTGATATTAAATATAATGGAAAAACCACAGACCTAGAAGATTTTATCAAGAAAAATAAACCATATAAAATAAAATAATATAAAATAAAAATGTAACGTGCATAATATGAAAGAATACGTGGAAAACTGAATGATGGCGTGTCATAGACCGTGCAAATTTAGAATAGCTTTATTTATTTGTTTTCGAAAATGTATCGGGGTGAGTCGAAACATGTCAACAGTCGAAATAAACGTATTTTTACTGGTTTTAAAGATTTAATTTACACCTTTTAGCATTTGAAATTAATACATAAATAATCAATCAGCTAAATTTTGCAACCCCCTCTATACACGTGAAATCTCCCCTTTTTCCATTTGCCCCTATAGAAAGGAAAATCTAAAAATATTATTACTATTTTTTTAAGTTTTCGATATATATTTACTATGAATTAATAATAAAATTATTTAATTCATTAATTAGATTACTTTCAAAATTTTCGGAAAAATGCAAGGAAAAATTTGTACAAAAAAAAAAAAAAAAAAAAAAAAATTATATAAAAAAAAAATCCCCAAATATTAAGCCTTCACCTCACCCCTTCCTCGAATTAAAAAAAATGAAATTTACAGTGTTATGTTAAATAGAATGTTTCATTATATAAACACTGACAATTTTGGGTCAGTGCGAAAATTAGATTGACTTTAAACCCGATTACTGATTTGTACTAATACTAGCATTATCCAATGTCCAACTTCAAACTACTGATTTTCTCAAAGTCGCAAAAAGTCGCAATAAATCTCTTAGGATATGATTTTAGAAGGTTCATTCTACATTTTGTACTATAAAAGTCCGAGGAACTCGGAAGGACTTTTTTATATATCACTTTTTATATATAAAAATTCCTTAAAACTGTGTATTTTTTAAAAAATTCTTCTTTTTTTAATTTTTGAGATTTTTGCAATCAAAAAATCAAATTACATATGTAATTTAATGTTGTTTCAGAGAAGTGCAAAGAAAAAAAACGACAAACTATCTGAAAAGGTCTTAGTTAGGATGTGAATGCAGCGAATTTGCCTGAAATTCACGCACTAGCAGAAAACGCTTAAAACTCCTAACTTCACATAAGCAATGCGAATTCATGTGAGCTTATAAAACCAAAATATTAAGGAAGATAAATCTTCAGATATTTATAAATATTGTGGAATTTATTTCATTTCGAAATACAAAACTTCGATTTTTTTTTTTTTTTTTTTTTTTTTTTGGTCACATAATCGCGATTTGGGACCACTGTGCGGCGTACGAAAAATTCTTAAAATATAGTAAAGAATTATATAAATGTAGAGTTATTTTTGTGGGGGTATTTTAATAGAATTTAAAGCACATTACAACAATTAAAAAGTATTTCCAAAGTATTTTATAAATTTTTATTCAGCTTTTGTTTAAAAGAAATTATCCATTAAAAATATTTCTTTCTATTCAATTAATTATGAACGAAAAGGCTGGCTATATAATGTTCAAAGTTTTGGATTTGTACTTTATAATCGTACAGAATTCAATAGCGAGGTTAGGGATCGAGTGCAAATGCATTATTGGGTGCATCTACTTTATACGCAAAAAACTCTTGTACATTTTGGTATCAAAATGAGAAAAAAATACAAGAATATTATAATTTTAAAATATGAAGGATGGTTCAGAAATTTAAGAGATGGTAGGGAAAGTTACAATAAACATTTTTTTTTTCTTTGTAGGAAACAAAGATAACAATTTACTTATTCAGTTGAATTTGCGGAGTGTGTCAGTTCTTGTCGAACCTTGTTTTTTGTTCGCAACTTTATAATAAGGAAGGAAATTCCAACAGAGTAACTTTACTTTGCATGAAATGTGATGATATCATGGAAATTCCGAAGGACCACTGCAGTATCGTATGTACTATCAGCTACTTTCCAAATTATAGAGCATCTAGCTCACAGTTATTCAGACGCGATTAGTGCAGTGGTGTAGTCGTAAAAAAACAGAGGGTATACGTTCTAAGCAGAGTGTATACGCTCAAGGCAGAGGGTATACCGTAGTGCATATATACTGTAACTTTCTTGAGAAACAGAGGGTATACGGTGTTCCTTAAAAAAATCCAGAGGGTATAAGGCGTATACCCTCGTATACCCTCCACTACATCCCTGGATTAGTGGCACTTTAAAACAGGTCTCATGATGTTATCATATTTTAAAGAAAGTAAATAAAAACTGTTGAAAATATTTTAATATTTTAATTATTGTTTTACTTATGTTCAGAAATCCTGGTTCATCTTGGAGTGAGACACCCTATATAAGATAAATATGACCTAAACTGCCAAACGAAAAGGGTAACAGAATATCTCATATGGAGCATGAAACACCATAGCAACTCTGTCCTATCTCTAATCTTTTCCGAAGTATGACAGATAGAAGGAAACTGTGCCAAGTCTGCGTGAAGTCTGAAAAAACACAACTTATCAGCTTTCTAAAAACCTACATGCAAAAAAGCACACATATCAAAAGAGCAGCAAAAATCCTATAAGGTGGTGTTATTTTTGGCAGGATATCTGGATTTAACATCGAGCTACAATCATTGAAACGTTGATGAAGTACGAAATCCGATTGTGACTAAAATCTTTAACCAGCAATAACGGAAACATCCTTCTAGCTACAATCAGCCAAAAGTTACTAAAAAATTTGCCCATTATACCAAATTACGTATGCACCTACCATAAACAATATCACTCTGTTCTTGTTCTTGCTCAGGAGAAATTTAGCCTTTTATTTGCAATACATCATTGAAATTACTCTGGATGTTAAATTTACACAATTAACATAATTACGTTCAAGACGATCCATTTGTGGGTAAAAACTCATCATTAAATATGCGATTCAGCTTAAATATTTAAGTTGGCGTGGTTGGCGATCGCCTTATAGATGCACGTGTGAAGTTGTGCACATGTTGTCCATATATTTGAAGTTTCTGGAAGGTTCTGTGAAGTTTCTGCCATTATTACATGTCATTCCTCCAACCCATCGAGCAGAAATAATTTTCAACACCATGGTGCCCCTGATCATTCTTCAAATGCCGTTTAGGTCTTCCGAACGGAACAGTTTTCACAATCGCGTTTTATTGGTAATGCGCGGACAATTCCTTTGCCACCTAAATTACCACATCTATTAGACTATATGTGGATCGGATCGATCAATCGTCTGGAACAATGTATTTCGCACTACACATGGATTCTGTTGAGCGTAATGATGCCAATTATGTAAATTTAACATGCCATCTTGAGTGATTTCAGTGATGCATTTCAAAAGGAAGGCTAAATTTCTCCTGGAAAAGAACACTGATATCATTTATTTTAAATTCATACAAAAGCTGGTACAATGGAGAAATTTTTGATAAATTTGACCGACTGTATTTAGAAGGGGTGTTTGCGATATTACCGGTTAAAGATTTTGATGACAATTCGATTTTGTACTTCGCCAATGTTTCAGCGCTTGTAACTCGCTGATAAATCCAGATACCCTGATGGAAATGATGTCACTTTATGTGATTTTTTCTGACTTTTTCAAACACGTGCTTATTTTGCGTGTAAGTTTTCAGAAACCTCGCAAATTTGGGATTTTCAGACTTGGCGCATTTTCATCCTATCTGCCATAACTTGAAAACGGTTACAGGGAAGGATAAGGTTGCTGTAGGGTGTTATGTTTCAAATAAGTTCTTCTATCACCTCCTTTCGTTTGGCAGATTAGGCCAGATACACCCTGTATTTTTGGCTGAGTAAGTGGACCGTGACCCCAGTGTACTCTACGGAAATTGATATTTATATTGTGCTTTACCCTTCTTCAACTTTGTGCCTTGACTTCTGAATCACCCTATACATTACCATATTTAAGAAACTGTAAATAATTATCAAGACCATACTGTTTTTCAAAAGCTCATTATGGAGGAAATCAAGAAATCATGTAACATGCAGCTAAAAATTATCTTTATATATTTTACTACACATATGAAATCATTAGTTATATTGTGCTTTACCCTTCTTCAACTTTGTGCCTTGACTTCTGAATCACCCTATACATTACTATATTTAACAAACTGGAAATAATTATGAAGACTATACCATTTTTCAAAAGTTCATTACGGAGGAAATCAAGAAATCATGTGACATGCAGCTAGAAATTACCTTTATTTATTTTACTACAAATATGAAGTCATTAACTAATAATACACTGTTTGAGAAATCGCTTAATTTGTTTTTCAACTCTGGTTGTAACTGTTGCCACAGCTTTTCTGTTTTGATTGCTTTGTGTCCAGGGATTTCTGTATGAATCTCGAGTATGCCTTCTATCTAATAGATAAGTTTCCATCAGATAATCATCCCATTCACTTCTTGGGGGATAATAGGGTCTCTTGATAGAGTGCAGTTTGAATCCCTGGCTCAGTAAAGCGTTTGTCATACCATTGTAATCATATCCATCATGTCGAATATCATGTTCATTGAAATCAGCTCCAAATATCTCTTCTGCTTTTGTCATTCGAATGGGAATAATCCAATTAATGCCCTGAAAAAGTACGCCATAAGCATGATTTTTAGATATAAGTTATTGCAAAATATTTTCTACAGGTCTACAAACTTCAGTACTAAAACATTAAAATCTGCAGATTAACCCGGAATTCAATTCCCGAATGGTCTTTTCTGGATTTTTTAAAAAACAGTATATATTCATATTTTCATACTAAAATCTAGTTTATTTCTTCTTAGGTGCGTTCGTAATTATATAAATACGTAGCACCAATAGTCTCCGTCGGTCTGTCTGTCGGCATATAACAGCGCAAAAACTAGCCAACCGAATGGTTTGAAATTTAATATAGATAATCTTTACAGAATTTTGTCGAGTCTTTTCAACTTTTATGAAAATTGAATCAAAACTTAAAAAGATACTGATAAAAGTTTTCTTCATTCTATTAAATCCTATCCTACGCAATTAATTCAATGATATCCCATTATAGGTAATGATTCCAGATTGCCATGGTGATAATGTCCTGTTTAAAATAGAGTCATATTTCTGTATTACTGAATTTAATATATATAATCGTAATAAATTTTGTATTCATGCATTTTTGAATAAGAATGCAACTGCTATTGCACCAAGATCTGAATATTTATAAAACTAGTTATAGTACGAACGCACCTTATTTGCCACGTTTGAAGTACAATTTCCGACTTGTTCTATGTTTTACTGAAACTGTTCTGAAACTGTCGTGAAAGAATTATTCTTTACTATAACAGTTGTATATTTACCTTTAATATTCAATACAAGTTTGTTTTTTTTAAACAACTATGTTATTTTATTTTATTTTATCCTAAGCTATTGTCCTTCATTTGATTTTAAATGCCTTTTCACATTATTCATATGTATACAAGCATTAATAAAGAGGAAAACACAGAAATAAACTGGTAATTTAGTTTTTCGTTTATTCC
Source organism: Maratus speciosus (assembly GCA_963932465.1). NCBI lineage: Eukaryota > Metazoa > Arthropoda > Arachnida > Araneae > Salticidae > Maratus > Maratus speciosus. The sequence continues at coordinate 575,366,833 of OZ010787.1, forward strand.
GAAAGAATTTTATAGTTAGACGTTCCTGAAATTATTTAACTCCTTACATGTGTCGCCCAAATACAGCCCGGGCAACCACAAACGTGTACAAGAACTCATTGAAGGGAAGGCGTATACTATTTATGTCACTGCATTTTAATCAACATTTGTACCAGAATTTTCGAATAATATATGGCTTTTATAATTTAAATGAAAAAAGAAATAGAATTGAGTTTATTTGTTTTAAAGGCATAGTCACAAAAATCTGGTTAATTTTCAACATTATTGCGACAGAAATAATAAAATAAAATTAAATAGATAAGTAGGAAAATATAATTTTCCACTTTTGATGCATTTTCTGAAAAGCATGTGATAGTGGCATATATTTTAGAAAAATGAAGAAAAAAAGGAAATGTGTTTTTCCGTTTAATTTTGCTCACGTTTGTAGAAGCCTGAACTGGGTTCGGGTGACACAAGACAGGTAAGGGGTTAATTTTCAGTGTTTCATGTTATCAAAACTTCGCAATTTTAGAAATAATTTACTTACCTTTAAAAGTATAAACGTTGTTGCCATGCTCCATAATGCTGTGCAAAGGCATGAAAGTAGTTGAATCAATAGAAAATAGAAGCCCCCACCTTTAAATAATCCATTAAGACCTTTGGTCATGTTAAGAAGTGAATCATTTTCAACAAATAGCCCAACTGCTATCATTCCTAGAATTCCTCCAACTCCGTGTACAGCTACTGCACCAACAGGATCGTCAATATGAAGCATATCCAGCAACGGTGCTGACTCATTTACAATTACAGAACAAATAGCCCCTACGACAATTGACTCCCATGGGCGAAGAAATGCCGAACCAGCTGAAACAAAAAAAAGAAGATTATATTATTACACATAATTTTCTGTATAATTTTTTCGTTAAATAACTCTAATATCAACGTGACTAAAATACAGCTCTTATATCGTCATAGTGTCACGTGGCGTGTGTGATGAATCGTATTCATGTCACTTGGAAGTTTAAATGTCCCATAAATGTTTAAAAAATCGGTCACAGTGATTTCAAAGTGGAGTCACTAAATGGAAGTTACCAAGTAGGAGTCACCTAAGAGTCAATGTGACAAGTTGAAGTAATCACTTTTATGCCACTATAGTGACTAGAACTCCAATAATACTTAATAGGAGACCAAACCAAAAAGACAAATTACAGAACAAATAGCCCCTACGACAACTGACTCCCATGGGCGAAGAAATGCCAAACCAGCTGAAACAAAAAAAAAGAAGATTATATTATTACACATAATTTTCTGTATATTTTTTTTGTTAAATAACTCTAATATCAACGTGACTAAAATACAACTCTTATATCGTCATAGTGTCACGTGACATGTGTGATGAATCGTATTCATGTCATTTGGAAGTTTAAATGTCCCATAAATGTTTAAAAAATCGGTCACAGTGGAGTCACTAAATGGAAGTTACCAAGTGGGAGTCACCTAAGAGTCAATGTGACAAGTTGAAGTAATCACTTTTATGCCACTATAGTGACTATAGATCTCCAGTAATACTTAAGGGGTCTTGTACCTTTTAAACGCGACGGAAATCAGCAAAAACTTCCAAAGTTTGAATTGGTGTATCTTCAAAATCTTTTTACGTATAAACATGAGATTTTGACTACCGATTAAACAGATTAGATTTTTTAATATACTACCATTAGAAACTGACTAGCCGTTTACAGAATTTATGGATTATTGAAGATAAAATAACTCTATAAGAAAAACTTGGACTTACACTGTCAAAATTTAATAATTAAAAATCTTACGATACTCATCAGCGTACATGTAAATAAAAACTATATTAAAAACACATTACAAATAATTTCCCAACGTTTCGTGCTCTTTCTAACGAGCCATCATCAGGGGAGAGAGTCCTTGACCTCCTCGAAGCGAAGTTTCAAACAGTACAGTCACTTTCACGACATCACAACTAAAAACATTTCGGTAACTGATCATTAAAACAACCAAAGTCAGTACTGCATCGGATATGGCGCCATCTGTTGGTAGGTTAACACACTATAATAAGAAAACTAGGAAAATCCGAAATAAACATTACGAATGTACTTCTTTTAAGATATTCAACCAAACATTAGAAATCTGAAATGAAATATTGTCATTGCATATTCCGTTTTTTCTCAGACTTATTTCTATGGATTCACGTATAAGAGCTTTAAGTGGGTTAGAATATTTAGAGATAATTTTTACATTGTCAGAATGAACTGCCTTGACACTGCCTTTAAATGCTAATCTAGATAAGGCTGTAGATTGTCTATTGAATTTAAATCTCTTTTATGTTCTTTAATTCTTTCAAACAGGCATCGTTTTGTCATTCCAATATATGAAGTTAATAGACCAGTATTGAGTTGAATAGGGATTTCGTAAATACCAGGATGGAATAAAATTGGTAGAGGATCTTGCTTTCTGGTAATAGCTGCAAACAGATTTTTTGAGGGGGGGGGGGGGCAACAAGAAGAATTCTGAATCTATTGAAAATTCTCTTTAATCTTTCAAACATTGCTGTAATATAAGAAATTTTTCTATAAGTAGGACGAGTTAACTGAGCGCTTTGGGAATAACTATTGATTTTTTCGATTAATTTATGGATAACCTGTGGGTTATATCCATGATCTATACCAATCTTGACAATATGGTTCCAAATATAATCTTCCAAATGTATAATTTTCCAAATGTAAAAAATATTCTTCTTCTTGACAATATTCTTCCAAAAATTCATCCGAACAAACAATATGTGCCCTCTTAATAAAAGAATTAAACGCAGACATTTTATAACCCCTTGGGGTTGAAGCAGTAACAGGAATAATGCAATCTATTTTCATTGATTTTCTGAAAACTTTTCTTTTAAGCGTATTACCAGATTTTATAACTAAGAGATCTAAAAATAGAAGGGTGTTATTGACTTCATTTTCTATGGTGAATTTGATATTGTCGTCGAGATGATTCAAGTCCTCAAAAAATTCCCCTAAAGCTGTCTTTCCCTCTTCCCAAACTACAAAAACATCGTCCACGTTTCTTAACTATAATTTGGGTTTATGTTTGAAAGTGTTGAAAATAAAATCTTCCAAGCGTCTACATCTGCAATCCTGTCTATAAATTCTTCAGTAGAAGAAATAGAATATTTTGAAGACGGGATAATCGTTTTTAGGAAACTAGCATAAGCTTTTTCAACTTAATAAATCATTTCTTCTACTGAAGAATTTATAGACAGGATTGCAGATGTAGAGATTAACGATAATACTATTTTAGCTAATTCTGATATTGTCTCGCTTTTCCCCTCCATAAATATTTCCGAAGTTATGAAACCAGTCTATAGATAAATTAAATAATCTGAGTCAAGAAATTAAAACCTCATTAGAAGCAGGTTTAAATTTAATTAACCAGAGTAATGTATTCTATTTTAACGGTAATTATTATAAGCAAGATAAGAGTGCACCGATGGGGTCACCTGTTTCAAGTATTTTTGCTGAATTTAAGCTTAGACCCTTGGAAGATTTTATTTTCAACACTTTCAAACATAAACCCAAATTATGGTTAAGGTACGTGGATGATGTTTTTGTAATTTGGGAAGAGGGAAAGCCAGCTTTAGTGGAATTTTTTGAGGACTGGAATCATCTCGACGACAATATCAAATTCACCATAGAAAATGAATTCAATAAGACCCTTCCATTTTTAGATGTCTTAGTTATAAAATCTGGTAATACGCTTAAAAGAAAAGTTTTCAGAAAATCAATGAAAATAGATTGCATTATTCCTGTTACTGCTTCAACCCCAAGGGGTTATAAAATGTCTGCGTTTAATTCTTTTATTAAGAGGGCACATATTGTTTGTTCGGATGAATTTTTGGAAGATGAACGGAACCATATTGTCAAGATTGGTATAGATCATGGATATAACCCACAGGTTATCGATAAATGAATCGAGAAATTCAATAGTTATCCCCAAAGCGCTCAGTTAACTCGTCCTACTTATAGAAAAATTTCTTATATTCCAGCAGAGTTTGAAAGATTAAAGAGAATTTTCAATAGATTCAGAATTTTTCTTGTTGCCTCCCCCTCAAAAAATCTGTTTGCAGCTATTACCAGAAAGCAAGATCCTCTACCAATTTTATTCCATCCTGGTGTTTTCGAAATCCCTATTCAACTCACTACTGGTCTATTAACTTCATATATTGGAATGACAAAACGATGCCTGTTTGAAAGAATTAAAGAACATAAAAGAGATTTAAAATTCAATAGACAATCTACAGCTTTATCTAGATTAGCATTTAAAGGCAGTGTCAAGGCAGTTCATTTTGACAAAGTAAAAATTATCTCTAAATATTCCAACCCACTTAAAGCTCTTATACGTGAATCCATAGAAATAAGTCTGAGAAAAAACGGAATATGCAATGACAATATTTCATTTCAGATTTCTAATGTTTGGTTGAATATCTTAAAAGAAGTACATTCGTAATGTTTATTTCGGATTTTCCTAGTTTTCTTATTGTAGTGTGTTAACCTACCAACAGATGGCGCCATATCTGATGCAGTACTTTGGTTGTTTTAATGATCAGTTACCGAAATGTTTTCAGTTGTGATGTCGTGAAAGTGACTGTACTGTTTGAAACTTCGCTTTGAGGAGGTCAAGGACTCTCTCCCCTGATGACGGCTCGTTAGAAAGAGCACAAAACGTTGGGAAATAATTTGTAATGTGTTTTTAATATAGTTTTTATTTACATGTACGCTGATGAGTATCGTAAGATTTTTAATTATTAAAATAACTCTTTTTATTACTCTGTAAGTTATTGCGCGCATGATATCTTGAAAACGTATGTATGGATTGTTATAAAATTTGAAATAGATGATAAGTACATTTGTTCGTTTAAAATAACCTACTTTTAAGTATTTACAATGATAAGAATTTTAATTATGACTATTTTTATTCATTAAAAATAAAAAAGTTTAGATTTTTTTCACAAAAATATTTTTTTACATGGTTAATAAAATAATTTTAACCTAAGAGTAGATCATTTTAAAAATACATATGTTTTCATTAATTTTATCAAATTTCATAACAATCCATACACACGTTCTGAAGATATCATGCGCGCAATGACTTACGGAGTAAAAAAAGAGGTATTTTAATTTCAAAAATACATAAATTCAGTGAAAGACTGATCAGTTTCTAATGGTAGTATATAAAAAAGCAAAATTGCTTAATATATAGTCAAAATTTCATGTTTACTAATAGCAAGGCTTTGAAGATACACTAATTCAAACTTTGAATGTTTTTGTTGATTTTCAGCGAGTTTAAAAGGTACAAGACCCCTTAAGAGGCTATTTCAGTCAAGCAAAAAGACCCGTTCGCTAATGCTAATCCTATGGAAGAAATTTATAACGATATCTCGGTTGCATTTTAATATTTTTAAATGATTTTTTTTTTGCATTGGATAGCTGAGATCGATCTGTACAAAGGGCGTTTTTTACTTTTTCTATTTTGTTTACAGATATTTTTAATGAGGACACTTTCATTTTGGGAACCGGTTTCGAAACTGAAAGCATCCTCATTAAAACATTCTGCAATCGAAATCGAAAAAGTAAAAAACGGCCTGCATACAGACCGATCTCAGCTATCCAATGCAAAAAAAAAAAAATATTTAAAAATATTAAAATGCAACCGCGATATCTTTATAAATTTCTTCCATAGGATTAGCATTAGCGAATGGGTCTTTTCACTTGACTGAAGTAGCCTCTTAATAGGAGACCAAACCAAAAAGAAAAAAATTGAGGCCTACGCGGAAAATGAAAAGCAAAAATGAGTTAAAATGTCTGAATATATATGTTTGGAAATAAAGCTATTTGTTTGGATATAAAGAAATATAAGTGATTTTTTAATTATGTGCTACGTTCTAGAAGTCAGCTACTTAAGCTCTTTAAACTACTTAACACCTTAACCTCTTTTATCTCTACTTAATTTTTTTTAAATATTGCACTCCCCTTTTCTTTCACAGTTATTGAAATAAGAGTTCAAAGACCGCTATAAAATAAGCAACACTTTCATATTATAATTCAGTCAATTACTATTGATGTTCAACTTTGAATTCAATCTACTCCAAATCTAAATTTTGTCACTTGTATCTATACTTCTGGGGTCCTCAGTTATAATTAAACTAGGCAATTTTTATACAGCATCTAATTATCCTAAGTTTTAATAGAAGGAAAATTGATATTACTTAAGTTTTAAATATTATTATATGAATCTCATTTTAGTATAAATGATAACTCATAACAACAATAAATTTCATAACATTAAATATAAATATATTTATATTTATAATAACTGTGTTTTCACATTGTGGTCATAGTAATGACGGCAGTGTTTTTTTTTTATTTTACTTTTTTATTCTTTTATTTATTTTTGTTTTTTCATAATACATATATATATAAGTCAACATCCACGAACCCAACCTCCACATCTTTATATTTTTTATATCCATATAGTTTAGTTTGATTACTGATAAATTTAATATTTTTATTTTTATTCTTATCCGAGCACAAATATTTCATGCTGTGTAGATAATTAAGTAAAATTTTTTATAAAAAGATTTATGTAACATAATTATAATACGTAAAAATATTTACAATAATAGAAAAATCAGATCTTTTATCATAATGCCAAATGTTAGTTTATTTTTATAATTGAGGGGCTCACAACCATAGTAGACCAAGTCCATTTTGAAAAAAAAAAAAAAAAAAAAAAAAAGATATAGGGCAATCCATGTGACTCACGTTACCATTTGACAAATTTTTCCAAAAGTAAATTCTATATACATCGAAGAAATATCACATTTGCTTTTAAAAACGTTCTTCATAGATATCGGGGGCACAATAAGAAACTAAGAATAACCATGTAATAAATTTTTAAATGAACAGGTGGTATGCAGACCCTAATTTGGTACTGTGACTCACATTATAAAAAAAAAAGAAGTCAAGTTTTATGGGTTAATGAAGACCTAGAATTTCTGCTCATTTATCACAACACAGTAAAAAAGAAGTATTTCATAGAGTACAACACACTTTCAACTTATGATATACACAAAAATAATATTGTTTTAATAGTAATTAATTATATCAATCAATATTTTGAGTGTGACTGACGTTACATGGTATTGTGACTCACATTACATTTCCCTCTTTAGCCATTAACACTAGAAAGACGGGGAATTTTTCTCAAATTTTATAAAAATATTTTGCACCAGAATTTTTATTTTAAATTATTAACTTATTTATTTAACTAGTTTTCTTCCTTATTACCTTTTAAACTAGTTTTATAAAGAAATTTCTGGTTCGAACCGAAATATATTCATTTGGTAGCGGTAAAAATGACCGCTCACCGTCTTTCTAGTGTTAATCCTTTCAGGCGCAAGCAATTGCGTTTCTGTAATGTTGAACTCACACCGGAATATTCGAAAAATTTTGTTTCAAAATATGGAAAAGCAATTTTCTTATTTTTTTTTCCACCAAAGTTAGAAAGATAAATTTTAATTAAATGTTTCTGGTGCAAATCTTGATTAAAATTAGGTGGGATAAAGTATATCCCCCCCGCCCCTCAAGGGTCTACACTATAGTTCCAAAGTTATGTGGAATTGCCCTATAGTCCATTTAGAAGGTGCATAAAATCTGTTTTATCCACTCCCACAGAGAACGAATTCTGGAAACAGATGCCATATAAGAGAAAGTATGTGAAAACAGGCTTGGTTCTCTGTGGGAGTAGATAAAACAGACTTTATGCACTTTCTAAATAAACTATCTCATTTTTTCAAAATGGACTTGGTCTACTGTGGTTGTTTATCCCGCATTTAGTCCTTTCAGTGGCAATAAGTACTTCTAATCATAAAATACTGAAATGATTGAATGACACCAGAATTTACAAACAAATTTATTTGAAAATGTATAAAAGCTTCTCTTTACATATTTAACAAAAGGAAAATTTTCAATCAAAAATTCTGGTGCCATTGTGGTATTTAGGGATTAAAATTAAGTGATCCAAATATGAACCACCGCTGTTCAAGGGGTTAAAAAGTTTATTGCATTACTGATCATATCATTTTGAAGCAATGTAAACTAAAGGGGCATTCCATGTCATGTGTTGGACAGTTTTTCTAAATATTACTGATATTTAACAATGCTATTTAATGCTATTGTATCCTCAAATTAAAACAACTATGCTAAACTGAAAATCTAGGGTTTTTTGATAGTTTACATTTTAACAACTTATAAGTTAATAGATATAGGGATTTATGTAAGTGTCACGTGCAGGACATTTTGTGCGTTTTTCATGGAAAGTCCCTAAATGGGGTATTTTAACAACTTATAAGTTAATAGATATAGGGATTTATGTAAGTGTCACGTGCAGGACATTTTGTGCGTTTTTCATGGAAAGTCCCAAAATGGGGTATTTTAACAACTTATAAGTTAATAGATATAGGGATTTATGTAAGTGTCACGTGCAGGACATTTTGTGCGTTTTTCATGGAAAGTCCCTAAATGGGATATTGACTAAGTAACGATGTGATATTAGAGTCATTGAAATAAAAAAAATAACAGTATTATACAGGGTGATTTAAAAAAAAAGTTGACAAAATGACATGGCAAATCAGGCATACAGCAAGAATAAAAAATCACATAGGGACATAGGGTCGCAAACCACTTATTGTCACAGATACAAGGTGTTTCCATCCTAACTGAACTCGGGTCGACGCGACAGTCATAATTTCGAGAAAAATTAAAACATTGCAATGAAAATACAACGATATGGATCTTGTTTTGTGTGAAATGTAATAACATCATGAAAGTTCTGGAAAAATACGTTTCTCAAGCAAATCGATGATACCGTATGAATTGATCATCACAGTCCAAAATGTGGGGCGTCCAGTGCATACTGATGGCGCGTATATTGCAAACTTCTACCACTTTTGTTTGGTGTTATCACATTTACAATAAAGGTGAGAATGTCTGTTAAATGTTTTATTATATTGTGAATGTTATACTCCAGTGTTCTGAAAGTTATGACCGTCAACCCAAACTGAGTTAGGATGAAACACCCTGTATTTGTGACACAATAAGTGATTTCCGACCCTATGTTCTTATGTGATTTTTTATCCTTGTTGTATGCCTGATTTGCCATGCCATTTTGTCAACTTTTTTTGAATCACCCTGTATATATATATCAATGGTAAGCATAAACATTGTTATTACAAACTGAATTCCTTTCATAGTAAAGGTAAATAAAATAAAAATATAATAAATAAAAATAAGGAAGAATAATAAGAAAATAAGGAAGAATAATAAAAATAAAGAAGAATACTAGAAGCCTTTCCTCCTTGAGAAATTCCCTGACATTGTTTATTAATTGCATTATTATACATGGATATTATAATAATGATGCAAGGTAAAGTTCAATTACGTTCTAAAAATGTTAACAGAAATGTAATATTTTAAATATAATTGATATTTGTATTCTTTAAAAATGTATACACATAGTTTTATGTAAATCTTTGATGTCTATATTATTAAGTAAATCATTAAAATCAAATGTTTTTCTGCATTTTACAGAATTATGTAGATCTTAAAGATATGATAATAGTTTGTTGATTTGAAGGCATAGTAATTTTATTGAATTCTAAAAAGTAAAAAAATCATACATTTCAAAAAGTTGTATTTTAAGCTCAAATGTAAATGTAGTTTTATATTGCTAGTATCCAGCTCATTTTCAGTAAACACTTGCTCTTATGAAATTAAAACTTACAAATTCATATACTTCAACTCTTTAGCTTTAAATTGATGTATCACATTTATATTTCCTGGTTAAAAAAAAATTTCAGCAAAAACTTTTTTCTGCCGTGGACGTTCCCGTATTCGATGCACGGGGTCGCAGTTTGAGGTTTTTCGCGATTTCCCAAAATTTCAGCTTTTGGATAAGGCCAGTTTTGAAACTCACCTCCTCAAATATTGTCAATAAAGTATTTTAGTCCAATCTTTACCACGCTTGTATTTATTTTCATTGCACGCTCTAAAAGATGCGATTCTTTTAAAATTCCCATAAAAAAAGCACAAAAAAGAATTAACTGCATAAAAATTGAACACCCACTCCTATGAAAGAGTGACTATTCAGTCCTACCAAGAGTGAAAAAACGCACTCTTTTAGCAAGAGTGAATAGTCACTCCTCCGAAAGAGCGATTATTCACCCTGTTTCGAGTGACTATTCACTTCCCAGGGGTGGGTATTCACTCTTTCAGAGAGTCAAAAATTCCACTTTTACTCAGAGTAAATAGTCACTCTAAAGAGGTTAGGCATATTTTGACTCTGCAATAGAGTGAATATTCACTCCTCTGGACTCTGGAGTGAATAGTCAATCCTTTTTATTTTGAGTGTTCTTAATGATGTTTTGTTCAAAATATTATTTGTATTAATGACATAGTGCAGTAATTGTTTATAGTATTCTTTACAAATAATAGCATAATTGTTTGGTGATTTATTTAAATAACTGACAATGAATTTATTATTATTTTTTTTAAAGATGCTTGAGGAATATTATGTATATGTATATAGATATACATACACTGCAGGATGCAAAATGATAGGAACGACATAAAAACAAAGAAACCCGTTTGCGTACACACGAGCATAAAAATCCGTTTGCGTTTGCAATGCAAATTCTTAAATATTTGTGTTAAAATTAAATACATGCTATTCCAAATAACATTAAAGCAATCATTTATATATTATATATATATATATATTAATCAGTTATGAAATTTGTATTATGCTAAATTTGCGCTAAATTAGCAAAAACTTCGCAAATATTTTTAAAGCGCAGCTCGTGGTTGGTGGATAATTTTGGGTATCATTTGGGTATCATCACAAAGCATCTAAAAGAGATTCTGAGTGCATTCGTTTAGATTGCAAAACTTTTTGACGATGGGAAGAGGGAAAAATTTTTATGACTTCAAAAAAGTTCAAATTCTGCTTTATAATAATATTGGATGACCTTTTCAAAGAATTTTGATAAAATTAAACGTTGAAAGACGGCCATTTTTAATTCCTTACAAAATCCAACAGCTTATGGTATTGCAAAATCTACAAGGAAAGCCGAAAATTCTTTCGAAACGATCCGAAAGTTAGATTGTTCGCACGGTGGCAAACAAAAGAATGGCAGTAAAGAAAAACGGTCGGGAAGCCTTAAATATGTAAAACTTAGCAGGTGTCCAAGTTTAACATCTGGCCATTAAAAAGCTAGCATTCAGTTTGCTATTCAGTTTCCCGGGATAATATGAAACAATAAATGCGTTTCCAGAGTTTCAATCAAGATTTTTATCAGCTGTTATGCCTACATTTACCAATTTTTGTTACATTCAAGAAAACGTACATAAGATATTTTTGAATAAAAAAGTGTTATTTGTTCTTTGCACTTTTAACTGCCTCAACTTGCAAAAAAAAAAGAAAAAAAATGTAGAACAAAGAAGGCCTCAAAGAATTAAGGGGAACAAAATGAACGAACTTCAAACTTTCCGATAGAAAATCAGATCTTTACTTTCTGATTATTAGCTAACGTAGGAATGCCAAATAGCCGTCGGGAGCGGGTCGCGCAGTAATTAAAGCTGTAAATCATGTGTCAAAACAAGGGTACAGTTTCATCAATTAGAAGTGCCCCTAAATAATTTTATTAGTACGCGTTTGAAAATTGTCTTAAGTCGTAGAACAAAATGCATGTATGTGTTTTATGTATCCATTTAAAGTTATTAATACTACACTTACATTCTATATACTCAATGCACTTTTATTGGTTTACGTTAAATTAAAAAATCCAGTAATTCTGTTATATATATACAAACGAATAAAAAGAACACGGCCATAGTTTCGAGAGTAATTAATTATTAGCTGTCTACATCAGGTGATTAATACAAGAGATAAGTTAGCTCGAATAACATATAACTCCTTCTGAAAGTAGAATTTTAATTCTTTGATGTAAATTTGAAAATAAAAGGGAAGACGGTCACCATCTCAAGCAATAAAATTGTCAATACGAAAGGGGATTATAAAGGAATAGGTAAAAGAGAAAATCTTTAATCTCCTCCACACACATACACAAGGAGGGGAGGGGTAGAAGAGATGCCGAAAACTTTTAGAACATTGACCTAGATTGAAAATTTGAAGAGTGAATATTAAAAGACAAATGGACTAAAAGACTGGTAACAAATTATTAAACTAATAAGGATCACGATAAAAATAATTATTGAAAGAAAAGAAACGAAAATAATTTCTAATAGATGAAGAAACTAGTAGTAAAAAGACACAAACGTTTTGTTTAACGATATTTTCAGAGTATAAATAAATAGATCGATTATTCAGAAATACCAGAGAAACAAAAGTATTTAAAAATTTAAAATAATGAGAATAAAATAAAAATTGATAGGAAGGATAATTTATTAATAACTGAGAGAAAAAAAAATGGGATATTGAAAGAAAGAAGCAAAAAATTGACAGCAATACAAAAATTCTAACGAATAAAGGGGGGAGTAATTAAAAAAAAAAAAAATTCCAAGCAGTTGAAAGAGAATTTGTTTCAAGATTTTTTTCTCAGATGTCTGATATTTTTTGTGTGTTCACTGGAGAATATTTGACCATTTTTTTCCAACACTGTTAAAAATTTGCAGCATTCTGTCCAGTCATTCGACCGTTTTTTGAAAAAACGGTTTCATAACCGTAATTTAAATATATTCTGACAGTAAAATGGACAATAATATGGTCAGAATAATATTAAATTACGGTTGTGTAACCGTTTTCGAAAAAAACGGTCAAATGACTGGACAGAATGCTGCAAATTTTTAAGTGAGTTGATAGAGAATTTGTTTCAAATTTTAAGTTCTTATGTGTCCTACATTTTTTGTCTGTTCATTGGAGAATATCTGAATTTTTTTTCCAAACAGTTGAGAGATAATTTGTTTCAAGTTCTTTGTTCTAAATTTTCTGATGTGTTTTGTTAATTTGCTTGGAGTAAAATTGTAAATATAACTGTTTTTTGGCAATTAATTTCTCGACTAATGTTGCATTTTTCTTTTTTTTTTTATTATATTGATAGTGAAAACTAATTTAAAGAATTTTTCTAAGAGATTCAAGTAAAATTCAATTATTCAAAAAATTTTCAAAGGAAACTTTTTATGGTCAAAGAAAAAATTATTTTGTCCATTCTTCAAACGTATCAAATTCAGATATTCTGTACGCATTTTTGATAGCAATCATGCATCAAAAATGAGAAGTGACAGTTGTGACAAAACCGTAAATTGTAATTTGTTTTCATTATTAATCAAATACCTTTATTGTATATCATTAAATAATTGAAAAATAACAATGTTACTTGAATTTCTATCTTTTGAATCATTTAACTTTTTATTGTATTTGTACACTGTTAAAAATTTTGCAGCATTCTGGCAGGCCATTCGACCGTTTTTTGAAAAAACGGTTTCATAACCATAATTTAACTATATTCTGACCATAAAATGGCCAATAATATGGTCAGAATAGTGTTAAATTACGGTTGTTTTTACCGTTTTCGGAAGAAACGGTCAAATGACCTGCCAGAATGCTGCAAATTTTTAACAGTGTACACTGTTAAAAATTTGCAGCATTTCGGCAGGTCATTGTTGACCGTGTTGTTGACCGTTTTCTTCCGAAAACGGTTACACAACCGTAATTTTAGCACTATTCTGACCATATTATTGGGCATTTTATAGTCAGAATATAGTTAAATTATGGTTATGAAACCGTTTTTTCAAAAAAACGGTCGAATGATCTGCCTGTATGCTGCAAAATTTTTAACAGTGTATAATCAGCTCAGTTTTAAGGTTTCTTCATCAATACATTAGTGCGTTCAAAAATGTCTGAAATGTAATTTTTTATTTCATAACTATTACAAGAAATTCCGAAAAAATTACGAAATGATGTGACTTGTGCAATTATTATAATTGGGTTGGCTTATTAACCCCTTAAGGGGACCAAGTAAGTGAAATTCAAGCAAAAAAATCGATTTTCACTTTTTTATATCATTAAATACTTTAAACTTTTATCTTTTCAACGATGTATTACACATGTTTTTATATTAAAAAAAAAGTGTTGGATTTTTTCATTCTTTCTAAGAGCACTTCACAGCAGTGGGCTACTTATTTTTAAATTCAGATTTTTTGATTGGCACCACTTTTCTGAAGTGGTAAAATTCCCATTCAGACATTTCGCCTTAATTAATATATTATTAAATAAGGCGAATTTTATTATTTCAAAAAAGTGGTGCCAATCAAGAAATCAGAAATTAAAAAAAGTAGTCCACTGGCAACATTGCTTCACAGCTTTAATTGACTTTTTCGCCGATTTTTCAGGTTTGTGTTCCTTTTTTTCACTATCTATTAAACTTAAGAACTCAGATTTTTCTAAATACTTATGCTATAGTGCATACTTTAACACGGGGATTTAAGGATTTGTTGAGAATTATTTATTTTAGGCAGTGAAATCTTGCCGAAAAAGCTAATTTAAAAATTTCTTTCAATAAATAATTAATAATTAATTTTCAGTTTTACTTAGAAAGAAAATGGTCTGTTAAAATACGTAAAGCGTGTTATCCAAACTACTCTAAAAAATCTAGACCTCTATCTTTCACCATTTCTGAGAAAAAGGTACATAAAGTTAGTGTATTTTAACATGGCCGAAATAGAGCTTACCCGGCCCCCTTAATTCTTGCTCCCGTGATATTCACGGGCTGTGTCTTTTATTCAGATTCTTTGATTCCCATCAATTTTATAAAATAGTGTAATTGGCTTTATTATAGTATCATTTTACCTGTCATTGAATAAGGTGTCTATTTCTTTTTCAAAAAAGTGGTGCCAATAAGAAATTTGAATTTTTAAATCGTAATTTAATGCAACCGTTAAGGGGTTAACCCTCTCGCTGCGCAACGCGGGATTTCCTTGGGCAACGTAAAAGTAGCAAAATTTGTGCAACCCGAAATTTCCTCGGGGATTCATTTTTTCCACTGGCGACTATTTTTTAATTCACTTTTTAAATACAAAAAATTCCATATAGACTTTAACAACATCTACAAGAGAAATATACTGCAAAATTGATTTCTTAAAATAGTGGTGCGATAAAATAATAGTCTCCAGTGACAGCCCTGATTTAACCTGATTTAAATGTAATGTGCGCAAATTTTGAACATATTTTGATAAAAAAAAATTACGCAGCGAGAGGCTTAATGTGTTTGTTACATAGATTGAATTTATCGTTGTTTTGAAAGTACAGGGTGGGCCAAAAGTCTTTTTGACGCATTTTGAAATTCAATTTAAAATATGTCAAGTAATTGGCGAACTAGTGTGTGGTTTGGGCGAAAATGCTTCTCATAATCGAAGGTTTTACTTAAACAAAACTTTTGTTCAAACAATTGCCCATAGACTGCACTTTACCTTCAAAACTGAGAAAAATCATAAAAAATCAAGCAGTCATAGACCATTTATTTGTACAATCTACTACAATACTTTAACGTGTGCGCTCTTTGTAGCTTGAATCATATCAAAATGATACTCTCTTTCACTCTATCAGTTGAAATAAATATAGTAGTGCATTGCGCAAACTTAAAAAAAAAAAAAAAAAATACATCATACATTTTAACCGCCAAACTATTTAAGGGTAAAACGTATAAGTATTTATTAGATTGGGAAATATATAGTCTTTCTATTTACCATACAAAAATGATAGTTTTCATAATAGCTTATTTTAAAATTTTGAAGTTTTTTTTTTTTTTTTTTTTTTTTTAAATTTGAAGGTTTAGAATACATGAAAATTTTTAGAATCTTTTTTTTTTTCTCTTTTTTTCAATTACGTAAAAAAAAAAAGCTTGGTCACGAGAAATATTTCCGTTCAGACCGCATTCATGCTCGTAAATTATTTTTCATTGAATTTTAAAATGTGTGAAGGACTTTTGCCCCAACCATCAATAACTTAGAGCTTAAAAAATGATATATTTTACAAACCTGTAACACCCACTAATGCTCCTAATATTCCATTTACGGTGTAACTTACTCCGAAAGTCTTGTATTTTGCATATCTGAGAAGAGAGACTAAACATAAATTTACATTTTATGTTTCACATTCTCTATATTATAAAAACAGCAAAAAAGTTTATAAAGGTCAAGTACTTGACTTACTTTGAATGAAAATGATTAATTGTAAAATTACTAAGCTGAGTATATGTAGTTGTTAAAGGGTATACATAATACACATAAACTTACTATTTAAAACAAGAGAAAATACTGTGACATTGCCATGTACAGCGCCTGATTACAGGCGGGGAAAATTTCCACCAGTAAAATTAAATGGAAAATTTCGACTTCTTTAATCCCTTGAGGGCTTCATTTTATTGGGATATATTATATCCCACCTAATTTTAATCAAGATTAGCGCCAGAAACTTTTAATTAAATTTTACTTTTAAAACTTTGATGGAAAATATTTGTAAAATTGTTTTTCTTTATTTTGAGATAAATTTCGAAAATTCAGGTGTGAATTCAACATTACAGAAGCACAATTACTTGCCCCTGAAAGGTTTAAACGGCTTATTCGTGCAGAATTTCTGTCAACAATAAGGCAAAAATTTCAGTTCAATTTTACTGGTGGAAGGTTGCCCCGCCATGTAATAGGTATATTTTACTGAAGTTTACCATGGCATGTTCGGCATAAAAAAAGAATTTATAAGGTGTTTTTAAAGGTGTAGCATTTGTAGCTAATTTACAGGGACATTCAAAAGAATTTCGTCACATTATGGTTTATAAGCAAAAATCGTTTAGAGTGCATTTTAATAAGGTTGCACTTTTCAAACATATTGAAATCATAACATGATTGATGCGCATTAAAAGATGCTTACTATAGAATGTGGTGTGAATAGCATTTATTGTTCATTTACAGGGACACACAAAATAATTCGGTTACAGCACTGTCTATGAGCAATAATTGCTGGAAGTGCGTTTTCCCTTGTGGTATGTGTTTTAAATTTTAATTATTTTTTTGTATTTTGAAAGTATAGGCTCTTAACAGCCTACACTAGTCACGCGGAGAAACTCGCAAGCTGATGTTAAGCCTATGGAAGCGTTCTTTTCAAATTTCTCGCTTGCATTTTAATATTTTTATTTTTTATTATTTGCATAGGATAGCTTATGACTAACATAAATGTTAGTCTCTATCCGGGTTAGTTTTTATTTTTCCTACTTAGGTTGCAGATATTTTTTATAAATTTACGTAGCCTCATTAAAAAGTATAGCGACCAAAATCGAAAATGTACAAACGCACAACGTAAGATATAAACTCTTTTATTCTATGGGGGGAAATTAGAAATATTAAAAGGTAAGCGAGAAATTTGAAAAGAACGCTCCCATAGGTTTAATATTAGCTTGCGAGCGTCTTCACGTGATTAATTTAGGTTCTTAACAATATCATTTTGGGCTGTTTTAGTGACTAATAAAGTCATTTTTTATATAGGAGTTTCAATTTTATGATTCTTCTTGAACTTGGATAACAATAACAATATTTAATTGTTAAACAATATTTTGTATACACTGTAAAAAAAATACTGCCAATTTTCCGGTAGGAATCGGAAAAATAGTTGCCCTTATCGTACCGGAATAATTTCCGACACAGCTCGGAATAAAATCCGTAAAAATAAGGAAATAGTCAGTAAAACGGTATTTTACGGATTTTATTCCGAGCTGGGTTGGAAATTATTCCGGTACGATAAGGGCAACTATTTTTCCGATTCCTACCGGAAAACTGGCATTATTTTTTTTTACAGTGTACTTCAGGAGGTATGTAATTTTTTTTACTTAAAATCTTACCCATGCATAAAAGAGAAAAATATAGGGTTGAAGCCAAATTGATAAATAAATAATAATAAATAGCCAAATAAAAATACTTCGTCATATGTCGGACGACATAGACTGGTAAGTAGTTAAACCGTAATTATATTGAAATTAAGATTTGCAAAGTGTGTCAACTTTATTTGACGTTTACATACTTTGCTAGTTTTAAAAACAATTTAAAAAATCGGCTGCTTACAGCACTCTTCACATCATTACGATTACGAGAATGTCCAGATAGCTTATTATTATTATTATTAAAATATAAGTATACTTACGTCACAAGAATAGCAGTCACACCTCCTCCGAGAGACGCATTGATGGTATTAATAGCAGCTCTGAAATTAATTTTAGATTATTTGAAAAGAAATATTGAAATACAATCAATTGTTTCTTTTTCAAAAAGTAAAGCAATTATTACTTTCTTGTATCCATAATTAGAAGAAAGAATTGCAATCGAAGTTATTTTCGACTTCCTGTTTTAGATGGATTTACAAGTTTTAGGGGCCAGTGATTCCTAAAACACGTTTTAAAAAATGTCCGTCTGTCCATGTGTCATTTTTGTACCATCGAAAAGTATATGAAGTTATGCATAGAATTAAACCAAACTTCGTATCCTCACCCGCAAAAAAAGTGACACATCTCGCAAAATTCATTTTGCGTTTTATTCCGCTAATAGCTCTGTCATAGGTGTGTCTTGCTACACTGTAGAAAAAAAAATCCGACCAGTTTTCCTGTAGGAATCGGAAAAATAGTTGCCCTTATCGTACCGGAAAAATTTCCGACCCAGCTCGGAATAAAATCCGTAAAATACCGTTTTATTGACTATTTCCTTTTTTTACGGATTTTATTCTGAGCTGGGTCGACAAATTTTACGTTACGATAAGGACAATTATTTTTCCGATTCCTACAGGAAAACTGGTCGGATTTTTTTTACAGTGTACACAAAAAGAAGTTATACGGAAAATCACTTTATTACGCTATTTGTCCATTCGTGACCACAGAAGAGGGGTGGACTATGTGGGGAGGTAAATTCATCCAATGCTCCAAACCTCATCCTATGTCTTCATTCTTAAGGGTTTTACACTTTTATGCTCGTTTTCACTCCTGCATGCAGAGCTAAGTGCTATAATTTCCTGTCACAGAAAAATCATGCAAATTTTCTTTTGTCTCTCCTGTGAAATTTATTTTTGTCGAGATGTGTCATTTTTTTTGCGGGTAAGCGGTATGTTTTTGGTTGCGGCCAGAAGATCCCAATTGAAATAGAGGATATTCCGCCGGAAGGGGTCGCTGTGATAGAGATTTTTTGTGGGATTTATTTTGTATCATCGTAAATTGTATGAAGTTATGGATAGAATTGAACGAAACTTCATGTATACGTTTTTAACTACGGACCCCAGTAGAAAATGGGGATATTTCTCCGGCATGGGACGCTGTGATAGCGATTATCTCGATTTCTTGCAGTTTAATAGTAAAAAGTTTATGAACATTTTTCAACAAAATTTTATATTTAGGTGTAATGTAATAGGCCGAGTTTTGCATACAAGTTTGGAGAAAATCGGCCTGTAGGTGGCGCTGTGATAGCGAATTTTCTTCGATTTTTGGGACGGCCGTGGTACTTGTTGAAAACAAAATCGTATTAAATCACCCAATTGCCTATTGTAGATTTAGTTTGTATATTTGTAATAAGCAAAATTTTCACGTTTTTTGACGTATTACCCGTTAATTAAACTCCCCTCCCCCTCCCTACGGTTAAAAAAAATATTGACAAAACACTTGAAATGTAATTTAAAAAAAAAAAGAAAGAAAAGAAAAAGAAAAAAAAAAGAAAGAAAATAATAACAGATATCTTATCTACTCATTTTTTATTTCTAAAATGCATAATTAACTTTTTGAAGTATTAACATGCATGAGATAGAAGAAAGTTTTTTATAATTGGCACGTCCGACTAGTTTTATTGTATAGTTTAACCCCTTTAATGCTATTGATGAGATGGTCGTTTGGCTTCAGCTATCTTAAATTTTTTCAAGTACGAGGTATTACGTTTCCTGTTTGGATTTTTCTTTAAAAATTCACTATTCTTCATTTTTTATCATTATCATTATTCATCATTCGATATATCTCGTCAAGGACTTATTAAAGTTTTTAATAGAATTCCTGTTTGTACAGAATTTTAGTTATCAAAGTTAAACAGGAATTAAAAGAATATATAACGTTTCATGAAAAAGTATTTATTCGCGTTCTCAAATGCAAAAATAATAATAATAAATAAATAAAATATTGAATTCATCCATTTTTCACAAAAATTATCATATGCAATTATTATTTGGCACTCTCTAAAACCTTCTACATTTTATAAATTGCAAATTCTTAGTTATATTCTAAATTTATCTCTGAAAAGTGTTTCAATTATGAGAATTCGTTGAACAGCTTCACCGTGTTGTCTTTAGATTTAATAAATATATTACTATAAATTGAGATGTATATGGTTTTCTACATGCCTTTCAAATCAGTTATCACCAAAATTAAGGCGACGTGCCTGTGAGTTTATGATGACTGATTACATCATGAATACCTGACTTGACAATAGATTATTCTCCAAAACCTTTGAGCCCGCATTCTTTAAGCTACAAATTTTTGTGACAGTGAATGAATTCAACATTTTTTTTTTTAATTTTGCATTTGAGAACGTGAATAAATACTTTCTCATGAAATATTATATCTTCTAATAACTCCTATTTAACTTTCATAACAAACATTCTGTGCAAGCGGAAATTCTATTAAAACTTTCAATGAGCCATATCGAATGATGAATAATGATAATGCTAAAAAATGAAGAATAAGGAAATTTAAAAAAAATCTAATCAGGAAACGATATACCTCGTACTTGAAAATTTTAAGATAGCTGAAGCCAAACGACCATCTCATCAATAGCATTATAGGGGTTAAACTGTATAATTAAAACTAGTTGAATGCGCCAGTTCAAAAACTTTCTTCTATCTCATGCATGTTAATGCTTCAAAAAGTTAATTCACTTCTCAAATGAAAAATTAAAAAAAAAAAATTGTTAAATTCATTCACTGCCACAAAAATTTGTAGCTTAAAGAACGCGGGCTCCAAGGTTTTGGAGAAAAATCTATTCTCAAGTCAGGTATTCATGATGTAATCTGTCATCATACACTCACATGCACGTCGCCCTAATTTTGGTGATAACTCATTTAAAGGCATGTAGAAAATCATATACATCTCAATCTATCGTAATATATTAAAAAGCAGAAAAAACAACGCTTAAAAATGCACAAATGATAGAATGCGCAAATGAAAAGCAGCAAATCATGCTGCTTTCCATGTATCATTTGTGCATTTTTAAACGTTGGTTTTTCTGCTTTTTAATATTGTTGCACAAAGGCATTATTTGCTACTTTTATATCGTAATATACTTAGTAAATCTTAAGACAACCCAGTGAAGCTGTTCAACGAATTATCATAATCGAAAAGCTCTTCAGAGATAAATGTAAAATTATAACTAAGAATTTGCAATTTATCAAAACATAGAAGGTTTTAAAGAGTGACAAATAATAATTTCATTTGCTAATTTTTGTGAAAAAATAATACCAGATTTTAAAATTTAACAGTACCAGGGTATTCAACGCGAGCTTTCCATAGTTACAGAATACACCTGGCCTCCAAAAGTTAAGGAACAGGGACTGGGTGCTTTCGATTGTACATGGTTTGTCGGGAGAACAATTAGGGAGCTAATAATAAATTTAATAATAAAATAATATTTGCGATCACTGTACGTTTGTGTAAGCATAGCACTCATATTCGTGAAGATGTTATTGTGTCTGTGAAAAACTCAAAAGTTTTTTGTTTATAGCAGACAGAGTTTTCAACCAAATTTAACACAACTTTCCGAAAACTTCACAAAGAACGATAGCAACAGTATACCTCAATTAAAACATGAATATATTGAATATTTGATGAGATATGGGCATTTGTATGAAATAATTTTTAACTGCGCATGAGTGGAAGATTCCAAACTTTTTATTTTATAATTTGGTAGTCAACTATTTAGGGCGACTTATATAATAAAAAGTCCAGTCAAATATCGCGAAAATTCGCAAAGATACAGGCGATACAGTGAGTTGCATTCTAAAGATAGTTTTATTATAAGGGATTTTCCACAACTTTTCAATCAGCACGCTATATCTTTCTGAGTTTTCATAATATTTGACTGGACTTTTTATAGAAGTTGCCCAAAATAGCTGACTACCAAATTATGAAACAAAGATTTTGAAATCTTCCACGCATGCGCAGTTAAACATTATTTCATACAAATGGCCATATCTCATCAAATTTTCAATATATTCATGTTTTAATTGCAATATACTGTTGCTACTGTTCTTTGTCAGGTTTTCGGAAAGTTGTGTTAAATTTGGTTGAAAACTCTGTGTGCTATAAACAAAAAACTTTTGAATTTTTTACAGACACAATACCATCTTTACGAATACGAGCTCTATGCTTACGCAAATGCTCAAAAACGTTGAACAGGACCCAAATAGTCATTTAACTCGGTTACAAACCATTTTCAGCCTTTTCTGTTACATAGTTGATAGAAAATATTATTTTATTATTAAATTTATTATTAGCCTCTAATTGTCCTCCCGACTAAATCTTTACCGAGAAATATGAAATCAAACATGCTCTTTACATCCCAGAAATTCAAGAACAATTCGCCAATAACTTTGGTAGATATTCGACAAACCGTGTACAATCGAAAGCATCCAGTCCCTTTTCCTTAACTTTTGGGTATCAGTGTAGATGAAAAACATTTATTTTTGTATTGGAAACTCTAACAAATATTGCACATTTATCATAATTTTTAGATTGCAGGCTAACAACACTAAAAATCATTTTTATATGAAAAATATCAATTATGTATTTTTAAAAAAGTTTGAAATTTATCAAAAGCGATACTTTAGTATTAGCCACATGTCAGTAGTTAATAAAAGATGAAATAGCTAAAGATTTTGCTAATTACAGCAGCTTTTTAGATTCTATTAATTTCAGTTCGATTACATGCCTGTTAAATTTGTGTTTTATTTATGTCATTTTATTATTTCATTTATTTATTTATGAAGTTTTAATTTTATTGTGGAATATTATCCGGAAACGAACGCTGAACCATTTATATCGTTTTAAGTGCAAACGGGTTAATCTCTAGCAATCGGGCTGCAGGCAATAGAGATAGATTTTTAAAAATTATGCTCGAAAATTATTTTAAAAAATATAAAAAATTAGTGAATTGAGATACAGTTTTCAAACAAATTGCATTTTCCCTTCTATTCGACGGTGTAAAAATTAAAATTGGGAGACATTTAGAAGGTAAAAAAATAGGGTTGAAGCCAAATTCATAAATAAATAAAAATACTTCGTCATATGCCGGAAGACGGAGACTTATAAGTAGTTAAACCGTAATTATATTGATATTAAGATTTACAAAATGTGTTAACTTTATTTGACGTTTATATACTTTGAAGTAAACATTTGACATTTTATTTACACACATCTGACCTGTGTGCTTGGCGTCAAGCGTCCGCTTATAAGTCATCGTCAATATATACAGGGACGAGATAGCACACGCAAGGAAATTTAGAAATTTACAACACAGAGAAAAACAGCCGGGAGCTCCACAAAGAGTGTGCAACGGAGCCAGCGGGATTCGAACCCGCTCCTACCTACACTCACAAGCGATTAACGGTGTGATGCCTTGACAACTCAGCCACGGTGGCCCTTGAAGTAAAAGCTTTGTTTTTATTTGCAGTAAAAGAAAAATTTATGTGTTGCCACGGTCAGTATAACGTCAACGTTTTCCACGGCTATGCTTTTGCTTTATAATAAAGATGGAAAACAGTTTTAATTTACAGATCAATATATAAAATTGATTTATTTGGAGGAAAGGTTTTGGAATTCTATTTAAAATCTTAACGCCTATGATGTTAAAACATGAAAGTTTGTCCACTCGCAATTAAGGTTATTTAAATAATTATAAAACTGTCTTACCTTCCAGAATACTGCCATTTATTTCCCGTGATTCCAAAACTACTTCCGGTATTAAAAACCAACCAGCCCCACCTATAATTCAAAAATGAAACATTTGACTTTTAAAATAATTTTTAAGCAGTTACGCTTTGAAGCGATAGACAAAAATATATTCATATTTTTATTTCATTAAGCACTTAATTTTTTTCTTTGACCTTTATTTTATAATAGAATATCGAAAGATAATTTTGATAGGTTTTATTAAAAAGAAATTAAATACTTTTGAAGTTATTGTCGTATATATGATGGAGATGGGTTTTTTTTCTTTTGAGGGAGGCGGGTGACTTGCAGTGACCGTTGTAGTTATAATATTGCTTTTCTAAAATTAAAATAATTAAAGGTTTTTAATTAATTAAGGTTTATTTAATTACAGCTCGAAGAAATTCATGAAGAACTAATAATTTTTTTTTCAAAATGGCGGCTGTCTAATGCAAGAATTAATTTGTATCTTTAAAACAACGACCTTTTTCATGATTAAAAGAAAAAAAGAAAAGAAAAAATCCCCTTTTCAAGCACTGAATAATTATATAAGAATTACATGAATTGATACAGTAGTTTTTGAGTAATCGTGGCCACCGATTTGAGAAATGCACTTTTGAGGAAAACGAGTTTAAAGTTTAGGGTTATAATTACAGTACGACACTTACTGTATTTTTTTTACTTACATAAAATGATGTATTCCACCACCATAAAGAAGTCGCTCTTCAGCTGATAAACCTCTAACACAAAAAATAGATTTTTTTTTTTTTAATAACTAGGAGTAACCCCTTAATCAAAAGCATGTTCTTTTTTTTTTGTCGGATAACCTATAAAATCATATTCGATCTAACAAGAAATTTAATAGTGGATTATGAAATATAATCCACTGAAACGATATGAAAGATAATAAAAATTTTAATCCTTTCTTGATTTTTTATTTTATTTTTCAAAATATCCGATCCCAACAAAGCATTTTTTTAATTGCTGAAAATTAATATATGCTCTATCCTGAATTCGAAAATTGAAAATATTTTTGTTTGTTGCCGTCAATGAAGAAGCCGTCAATGCTCTACCAACTGAGCCATCCCGGACGAATCTGGAGAACCTAATTCACTAAGCTAACCTTATTGATCATGGCATTTGGTTCATATGTTGAGCTGATTCATATATCAGACCAGATGCCATGATCAATAAGGCTAGCTGGGTGAATTAGATCCTCCAGATCCGTCCGGGATGTTTCAGTTAATAGAGCATTGGCGGCTTCAGCCCCTTGATTCGAATCCTGGCCAGGAAATTTTTCTCCTAGTTGGAAATTAAAAACTCATATGATTTATTTACCAGTTAGAATAATTGTGTTAAAATTAATGCAGTGTAATTACGTATTCAGCGTTTTCTGGAGTTTCAATACCTGAGATTTATTCTGTTGAGCTTATTCATATATCAGACCAGATGCCATGATCAATAAGGTTTATGGGTGAATTAGGTCCTCCAGATTCCTCCGGGATGGTTCAGCTGGTAGAGCTTTGGTGGCTTCAGCCAAGAGATCCCTGGTTCGATTCCTGGTCTGGACATTTTTCGCCCAGTTTGAAATTTACAACTCATATAATAGTGTTATAATTACAGTACGATTCTTACTGTCTATTGATACAATTATAAATGCTATAGCGAAGTATAAAGTGGCCTTTTCTATGATGAATTTTAGTAAAAATAAAACTTACCATAAAGTAAACGTGCCGATAATTGCATTTCCAGGATCTCCCATAGCTAACGAATTTGGTCCTTGATCATAACGATGTAGTCTAGGCTTTAACAAAATTGCAGCCACAAGAGCTGAAGCTCCTCCTGTTAAATGTACCGCGCAAGATCCAGCAAAGTCAATTGCGCCAAGCTTCTTTAGAAAACCATGCTCACCCCACATCCATCCTGCCGGTATACAGTAAGTTATAGTATTAAAAAATGAAAATATTATGTAGGCATTGAAGTTCGCGCGTTCAGCCATCGCTCCAGAGACGATGGTGGTAGCTGTAGTTGCAAAAGATAGCTGAAAAATGAAGGTAGCAAAAACACCGCCATCATCATCATCGGCATCAACCATAAAAGATCCAAAACCAAAAAATGCATTTGTTCCAGGGCCGTTTCCGTACTGCAAACCGTAGCCAAATAGCCAGTAGGAAAGTCCCCCTAAAACAACATCTACGGCATTTTTCATCAATATGTTAACTTCATTCTTCTTTGAAACAGCTCCTGATTCCAAAAGACCAAATCCTGCAAGAATAATTTATTAGTATAGATATTAAACGCTTAAAACCCTGAACGATATACTGTTGATTTTAAAAGTGAAAGTTATTTTAAAATTATCAATGGAAAAAGCGGCACAATTTTGTAAGTAACAATATATTAAAGCCTGGTACAATAAGCAAATAAATAAATAAACAAATATAAAGAATCCAGTTATAAGTCCTAACTCCTGTTCTAAAAGTTAAAGGATAAAGCTGCTTACACCAAAGTTCGTTGTTTATGCTTTTCTCCTCTACTGCAACAGCTGTATTTAAGGTCTGAATATTTATAAAACTAGTAATAGTACGAACGCACTTCATTTGCCACGTTTCACGTACAATTTTCGACTTGTTAGTTAGTAGAAAAGACATTATTCAAATGAAATGTCATTTTATTTAGAAATAATGAAAAAAATTGTGCAATTTTATAAATAAAAAATAAATGTATATTAATTTCAGAGGATTTAATTAATTATAAATTAAAATGTACTATTAAAAATGACTGAGTTATGTTCTTGTTTTTATAGAGAAATCAAGAAAGTCCACGATTCTTGCAAAATCTTGGACACATACACAAATTTAGAAATACTATAGTAGGGAGAAGATTTTTATAATCAATCTCTGGATACATCTTGGAAAGTGTTTCACTATTTTCAAAAATAAAAAGATTATTTTCATGTATTTTTAGCGGGAACACGAGATAAAACTAAATCACCCTCAAGATCCTGTTAAAGTTTGCCTGAGATATTGCGAGACAGTGGGATCATGGTAGATTACGCAGGGGAAAAATCAATCAAAATATTCATCGACAAAATTATAGACACTGATGATAAAAATTTCACTGTGAAATTCGTTAGCAAATCACTATTTTGTAATTTTCATATATTTTCAGAAAATGGTGGCCCTTGTGCCATTTCGAAATCTCAAATTTTTAAAATCTTAAAGGAACTTTAACATATCAAACATTAATTTTTTTAATGTAAATTACAGTTAATATAACTGAAATTCTTTCTGCTAACAAAGTAAATAAATTTCCATAAAATTTGGAGTAGTTATAATGTCTTTATACCACTACCCACTTCACCCCACCTACTATTCATTTTACCCCATGCCTGCGGTAAAATGGATATGAAAAACAAGCAAAGGTTTAGAAGTTTTAACATTAAAAAATATGCATGAAAATACTTGAATTATGATGATAAAGATCTCATTGCATAAACACATTAAAATTATTTCGATGTTTTTAATCTTTTTAAATTAAAAATGAGTGCAGAAATGAAAATTTTCCTATCCATTTTACCCCACCTTACACTAAAAATTATTTTTTAATGAGGATATGTATACTCTTATGATCATCTGGAAATATACAAGACTTGCAAACATATAACACGCATTAAATGGCAGGAAGTTATTTTTAACTTTAATCCAAAGTATGATACTGAAAGTTGCCAATTTTACATATTTTCTCATAACTGCACAACACACAAATGAGCAAAATGTGAAAAAAAAAATTATTTCGGGAAGTTTTCGAATATGCATTTTCTAATAATTACCAATAAAAAGTATATATTTCTATTTATGAATTTTAATAATCGCATTCTTAGCTAATAATTGGTATTTCAAAAACAGTTTAATGCAAAGTATACATGCGTGTTGTGTGCTTGGGCTTTTAAAAATTACCATATATCAAAAAATACTGTTTCAATTATGTCGATATAATCGACGTTTTTCTTTACCATTGATTGGTTCAGTTTTCGATAATTTATAGCGCACTTACTAATCATTCAAAATTAATAAAAATTTTGTACTTTCACAACTTTTGGTAATACTGAACTTAAATACGTAATACAGTTGTGGTATTAAAATCGAACTTTTAAAAATCAGATTCAGTTTTACTATGTAGATACTCTCTCTGTCAAAATTAACTGCATACAATTATAAAAGAACTTTTTTCAAGTTAAAACTATACGCTTCTTTTTCTTTTCTAGGATTAAATTTGTAATTATATTTTTCTCTTTTTCCTGCTGTAAGAAAAAATGGGGTAAAATCGCATACCTTGTTATTAATTATTTCTTGAAGCTATAATTTCCAGCAGAATTTAATGTAACTTTGCGAACATACTCTGCATTTATCACTGTACCATAATATCATTTTAAATATATCACATTTTTATTAGTAAATGAACTATTTATAAACAGCGAAATTACCCGGTGCTACCTGTAAAACTGATTGGATATGTTAAACTCACAAAGAATAATAATTTAAAAAAAAAAGACTTTATTTGAAAAAGGAACAATATATTTTATTTTGCAATTTTAACTAAGGAACTAAACTAATAACATTTAAATTATAAGTTAAATGGTTTGATATTTAAAAACAAAAGTATATATTCATTAATTTCAGAAAAATAAGTTCACCTCTTCCTCACCTTTATAAAAAATCATAATCACTCTTATATATCTAGTTTTGACTGCCTTTTCTTAAAAAAATGCTTATGGGATTTTAAATTATTGTTTTCCAGTATCCCTTTTTATCCCACATAAGATATCCGATTTTACCCCAAGAGAATGTGTGTCGCAAAACAAGTTATAAAGTTTCACTTATGGGTACTAGCAACAATTTCCCTGTTGGACATAAATATGAAATATACAGCACAGCATAACATAAAAATGTTCATTGACTTCAAATGTATTTATATTTAAGAATAGAAAAAAATTAAGACAAAAAATGACAAAATAAACTTTGAAACACAGAAACTACATAAATGACAGTATTAAAATATCACAATGGCAGTTTCACCTTCTTGTCTACAGCTAAATATTTCAAACATTAACCGCTAGAGGGCTGCTAAAATCGAGTCAAAACTGGGATATCCACTTTTACCTGATTATACTGTTTTACCCTACTTTCCCTTACATTTGATTTCTATTTTGTGATTGTATATGATCTCATAAGTAAGGTGTTTATACAAATTATAGTAGAAATTCTTATAATTTAAAATAATAATAAGGAAATATATTTTGTCAACAGACAAGAAAAAAATAACATTTATAAATAATAATAAATGAAAAATAACGCCAGTGTGCAATCTTACAACCATCAAAAAGAATTTTGCTCTACTTTGGTCTAATTTGAAATCTTTCGATGCGCGAATCATTAACTATTTTCTTTTTTGGACACTACTTTTGTTTAAAAAAATTATTAGTTCATCGATTAGTTTTTACATAAAATTTTCTCCGAAAGTTATCATTTAATGGAAGTTTAGCTTTATTTGAAAAAAAAAAAGCATCTGCATTTATTTTCAATACTTTGATGGATTTTTAATTTACTTCTTCATCTTTCATTAACCCCTTCAGGACTCGCTTCATTGAACGACATTTTAATTTTTAATACCAGTAATTCCGTATAGTATTTTTCGCCTTATTTAATCGAAGAATTATACAATTAAACAAAGCAAAGATTACGACTATAGTGTTCTGGTACTGAATAATTAAAATCATTATTCACATTTTGGGAAATGTATAACTGACACTCATCCTAAAAGGGATAAATGATAATTAATGCAGATTTAACCCATTTTATGCCTAATGTCCCATTTTTGGGACGTTTCAAATTTTAATAATTTTTTAATTTTCTTCATCTTTACAACATGAAAATTGTATGAAGTAATTGTCTATAAATGTCTTTATCTCTTACCGAGGGATCACAGCGTAAGATTGATATTTATTTGCTTAAATGAAGGCCTTTTTTCCGTGTTTATAGATTTTTTATTTTTCAAGATAGCGAAATGTAAAAGGTAAGTTTATTTGTATTTTTGTATCAAGTAACCAAATAAATAAGTCATAATCTTACCTTGTAGACTTCTTTGAAATACGTATTTTTTTTAATTGCGAAATTATATGTTCAAGCCTGTTTTTTATGCATGTTTGTAAAGTACAACATATAGGGCGCAAGGCGCAAATGGGTACATATTTCTATTAGATATTTAGGGGGCAGTTAAATATGTAAGGTCCTCTTCAAGATGATTTTGAAATAAATTGTTTTTTAACCTCAAATACTATTATTCTTAATTTATTATTAATATTACTTATAATGTTATTAGTCTCTGTAAAGAAATAAATATATTTTTAATAGTTCATAAAAATACTAATCATAGTATATAATATACAATTTAAAAGCTTAAGTTATATAAATTCAGACAAAAGCTATTATTATGCATATTATATTATTACAAATATTATGCATATTCCCATATTTAGTACGTTTACATTTTACCAAATAAATACAAAAGTATTTTAGCGTATTTTTTTTTAGTATTTTTCCAGTTCAATTTCTAACATTTTAAAGTGATTTTACCAACAGATTTGAGAAAACAAAAATTCAGGCATAAATGGGTTAAGCATATGAAAAAAGAAAAGAGATAGTATTTGAGTGTGTATGAAGAGTACGTTTTTTTACATAATTTTAATCAGTGATGTTGTGATGAAGGTTTATTTCTGTTAATTTGTCTAATCACGGGATTAAATTAATTGGTCCTCCGAAAGTTTACTTTTTATCAAAAATTTAATTATGATTAAAGCTGCGCGAAAAGCAAATAAGTTAAATCGCTTGTGTATTTAATTCCAGGAAGCTGTATGAAAATATGTATGTATATATTTCAAAATCGTTTTATGGCCGTACAAAATGCATAGACGGCATTAGTAATTTATCATTGTAAATGAAATAATAAAGAGTGGAAGATATCTTTCCGTGTTACCATCATAAACATTCTGTTTCCCTATCAATTGTATTCAGGTTAAATATGTTATTTTGTTTAAATGATAAATAGTTTTCCGTTCATATTTTTTACTTTGTATTACTTCAGAAGATTTTAGACATCAAACAAGTTTGAATGATATGCACAAAGTAATGGTTATAATTGTATTCTTTTATATTGTCATATATTAATCATAATATTCATGTGTTCTACCAATTTATTTACAGACATTAAAACACACTAAGACATCGCAATTTAACATACACCAAAACATAGTGTAGATGTCAAAAATTAAAAAATATATATACAGGGTATTTCACTACCAGACCGACAAACGTTGAGGGGTGATAGTAGACATGAAGACAAACATTATTAAATAGGAAACCATGGGGCGCAAACGTCTTCTGTAGGAGCTAGGGGCCATTAAAGTTTAAGGTCCAAAACTTCAAACGATGATAAAAAACGGAAAAAAGGGTCGATTCGTTTGCGGTTTTCGCTAAAATCATTCTTTATATCACGATTTTCTTAATTTTTTTTTAAAGGTTACGTTCAAAAATTGTCGATAGACGGCGCTTTAGACTTTAGAGTAACGATCAACTACTTTTTACCGCTATTTTTTGTATAGGGTTAAAAATTTTCTAAAGTTTAGACTTTAACTTAAATTTTAAGCCCAAAATCGAAAACATTGCGATCGGGGAACTAGCGAAAATTGAACTGTGAACAGAGGGGGGATTTTAAACGCTCATAAACATTGAACAAACTAATCGATTTTGTTGCGATTTGCATGTAGGTCATTCCCTTGGTAATTATTTTGTTCAAAATGACGTACAGCTTTGGTGTCCTCATTTTTTGATAGAGGGCGCTTCCGACACATTTCAATGACATTACTCCTGGGTGTTTTACTACCGGACGCTTTTTCAGGAAGGCTCACGTTTTCAGCACCAGTCTTGGCGAGTTGGCGAAAGCGAGAACATACAGCCAGCTCTAACGCCAATCGTCGTCTTGTGTTTTGTTTTGAACCGAAATGGCGTTAGAAGAACTAGCATATTTTAGAATAACAGCCCTTCCAAAATTAAAGAAATATTTTCAATTATGTGTTCTAGATGAAAAGAAATCTTCGAAAGAAATTGTATTACGAACTCTTATACTCTGTTTTATCAAAGGCCTTTATTACTTTTGATGATATAGACTACAGTTTTGATTATTTGATCCCCTCAAAAATCTACATTTTCATTCAATTGAGTATTAATAATTTCATACCTTTATTAAAAAGCCTTTATTATTTTTATATAATTCCATACCTGTTAAACAAAAACTCATTACCTTCATAAATCTAGATATTTGATTACATATAAAGATGGATTTATGGGATGATGAATTAATGCAGTTTCAGTGCATTTTGATGTATATAAACACAGATTTAAAAAAATACGGGACAGAAAATTACTAAATTTTCTGCGATGAACTTATATAATTAATTTAATACCAAATCATTCTGCAGAAACAGTACCCAAAGTCAAATGAAAATAGGCTAAACCAGGGAAAAAAAAACCCTATCACACCCCCAACCAGGATGTTTAGAAATTGCTTTTTTAATGTGAGATGAAATTCTTAGGGCTATTCTCAACTGCTCTGCTCAACAAGCGCGAAACGTTTTCACACATTTACAAATTCATTTTTTAACGGAAAGATATAAAATTGGAAAGCCTGACCATGGAAGCGATTTGGAATCGAACTGTGTTTTCCATTCTTGGATCCATCCATTACCTATTGAGTTAGAAGCGATTTGGATCACGTGACACGGCATTTTTCTCCCATTACTGACTGGATTTTCTTCTTTCGTTCGAAAGTTTGGTTCAAAATGCCCACTTTGACAGTATTTTCTGAAAGATCTATTTATTGCGTTTACAAGAAAACGGAAAAAGCAGTTTGATAACATAAGTTTCTGAATAACAACACCTTCTAGTTTCACGAGTTTCCGAACAAAAATGAATTAAAACTTAAGTCAGAAAGTTGACCCTTTGGATTTGAGAACAGCCTTAAGGGGAGGTGGGGGAGAAGGAATATTGAATGACTATCTCTTGCTACTTCAAAGTAACAAATAAAATCACTAGAGAAATTTTTTTAACTATGTATGATAGTGAGGGGCTGTAGATTTAAATAGTTAAATTTATCAATTAACAAATGGAAAAATAAACCAAAAAATTAAAAACTTGGAATATTTAATTTTTTTGAGGGGGGGGGGGTGTGAAAGAAAAACAAGCTTTTTTTCGGGGGGGGGGTGGCAGAATTTGAATAATGGGTCCTTTACTTATAGTTACTTCAAATTAATAAATAGGGCGAAAAATTTAAAAAAATGTAGAGAATTAAAAAAAAATGAAAGCGTGTGCACAAAAGGTTAATCCTGTTTTTTTTTTTTTTTTTTTTTTTTTTTTTTTTAATCTTTCATTCTATTTCTTTCCTTTTCTTTTTTTATGGTAAATTATTTATTTGTTATTTAAAAATTAACAGATAGAGCAAAACACAATTTTAACTAATCTTTGCTGCAAGGCAACAATGAATTTTAAATGGTCAAAAAATAGTGTGCTGGAGGAGAGGTGGGGGGGGGGGGAAGAGAAAATTCGAAATGGGAGGTTGCCTCAGACGATTGATCATTATTTTATTGCCATTTCAACTTAATAAATAGTGCAATATATGTGCAGAATGACGAAAAATGGAGTGTGTGTGTAAGGGGGGGGGGGGGATTTCATCCGAGAGAATTTAGATGATTTATTCAAATATGACGAATGACTATTTTAAAATAACAAATAAAATAAAACAACTAGGACGAAATAATATTTAAAAATATGGCAAAAATTTTAAAATAAAAAACTGAAGAATTTTAAAGATTTTTAATTTTGTGCACTAGGGGCAGACCAATGTTTTTTTCATAAGACTCAAATAATGATAAAGATTTAATAGCATTAAAATGTAATAGTAATTGATTTAATTGGCATGCATCAACTTGCAATTATTTTAACTGATTGATTTAATTGCAGGATACAGCTAAATAATTTATGATTTATCGTTCAATCTAATTATAATCGAATTGATTTTAGTTTCAACTTCCTATTAACGTCTAATCGCAATTAAATTAAGAACAATTAAATTTTAATGAATTATTTCTGTGAAAATATGTTTTATTAATGCAATCACACAATTATGCCGTTTAATAATGATTAAAAAAAAAAAAAACTAAATTAATTCAATAGTAATGCTAATAAAACTACGTTCAAATGTGTCATAAAAAATGATCAATAGAATTATATATATTACAAAATAATCTTTACACCTGTTTTTATTTTCCCTAAAAAATAAAATACGTTCTTAATTTCTTCGAATATAGCGAATTAATGAAATAAATGAATACTATTGATCTGAAAAACGTAACTTATGTTTGAATTATATATATTGTGCAATTAAAAGCATTTTAATGCGAAAAAGCTGTTTGTTTTAAAAGCAAAAAGCTCTCAGCAAAGGAATGGGGTTGCTGTTCGCTACACGTAAGACGTCAGGAACAAGAAAGGGTGCGTAGCATTGAATTCATCCCCACGCCAACCGTTACTCTGGCGATAAAGTGCTCAAAACGTGAGACTTCTTGAAAAAGCCTACCGGACCAACATACTTCTAGGAAGTGTCAGGGATGCAAAGACGACTCGGAATCACATGGGAATGTAACGTTGGAAACGCCTTTTTTGCGAGTTATGGTTAAAAAAAGCAGAGAAAAAGCAACAGAAAGAAGCAGAGAAACAGCAACACGTTAATGTGACAGAAAATAGTTTATTTAAAGGTTTTACTACAAAAGGTGTTCGAAATTACGACCAGAAGTAGTCCGGCAAGCTTGAAAGCGGCGTCGCATGGAATTCCTCACGCTCTGGAAGATTCCTGGCATCTCTGATATCTTTCTGGCAGCTACAGAAATACGAGCAGCAAGGAAACCGCAGCGCCATCTACCGTCGCTGTGAAGCTTGCATGGCTACTTCTGGTCGTAATTTCGAACACCTTTTGTAGTAAAACCTTTAAATAAACTGTTTTTTGTCACATTAACGTGTTGCTGTTTCTTTGCTTCTTTCTGTTGCTTTTTTCTCAGCTTCTTTTAACCATAACTCGCAAAAAGGCATTTCCAACGTTACATTCCTATGTGATTCCGAGTCGTCTTTGCATCCCTAACACTTCCTGGAAGTATGTTGGTCTGGTAATAAAACACCCAGGAGTAATGTCATTGAAATCTCGGAGATGTGTTGAAGCGCCCTCTATCAAAAAAATGAGGACACCAAAGCTGTACGTCATTTTGAATAAAATAATTACCAAGGGAATGACCTACACGTAAAGCGCAACAAAATCGATTAGTTTGTTCAATGTTTATGAGCGTTTAAAATCCCCCCTCTGTTCACAGTTCAATTTTCGCTAGTTACCCGATCGCAATATTTTCGATTTTGGGCTTAAAATTTAAGTTAAAGTCTAAACTTTAGAAAAATTTTAACCCCATACAAAAAATAACGGTAAAAAGTAGTTGGTCGTCACTCTAAAGTCTACAGCGCCCTCTATCGACAATTTTTGAACGTAACCTTTAAAAAAAAATTAAGAAAATCGTGATATAAAGAATGATTTTAGCGAAAACCGCAAACGAATCGACCCTTTTTTCCATTTTTTGCCATTGTTTGAAGTTTTGGACCTTAAACTTTAATGGCCCCTAGCTCCTACAGAAGACGTTTGCGCCCCATGGTTTCCTATTTAATAATGTTTGTCTTCATGTCTACTATCGCCCCTCAACGTTTGTCGGCCTGGTAGTGAAACACCCTGTATACTCTAAAACATAAATGTAAAATGGTTTAAACATATTCAAGGCTGGAGTAGCACAGTTGAAGTTTATTCCAACAGAGCGAAAAATGTCCAGACCAGGAATCGAACCTGGATACATGTACCTGGATACATGTACCTGGATAACAGTTGGAAAAAATATTCGTTCCCTTCATTATGGTTTAAACATTTTTACCTCTTCTTACCGAGGCATCTTCAATTACTGATGCATACTTGCCAACTTACCCTTAAACTTCCGTAAAATGTGAGTTAAATTGACCCAGGTTAAACATGTTTGGAACCAGAAATTTTTTTAAGAAATGAATTCAAATAGTTTTCACAGAGAAACATGATATTAAATGTATAATGATACATCAAATAAATTTTTTGGTTATTAACGTGTTTAACCTGAGTCAATTTAATTTGCATTTTACGGAAGTTTTGGTGAAAGTTGGCAAGTATGCTGATGTTTCTGCCGAGCAATGACTAGCGAGAGAGAGACGGAAACATCAGTAACGGAAAATGCCTCGGTAAGAAGAGGTGAAAACATTTTTAAACTATTTTACATTTATGCTTCAGAATATATATATATTTTAAACTTTTTGACATCTACACTATTTTTGGTGTATGTTAACCCTCTAATGCCCATAGTAGTATATATGCTACCACCAGTTTTTCCAATTTAATGGATTTTTTAATTCAGATATTCCAAATTCATACCAGAAATTTAAAATAGCAATATTTGCTTTATTGAATAAGACACATTCCGTCATTAAATAAAGCGAAATTTATTATTGAAATTTTCTGGAATGAATTCAGATTCTCCGAGTTACGGAATTTTTAGAACGAATGCTGACATGGGAATTAGAGGGTTAAATTGCAATGTCTTAGTGTGTTTTAATGTCAGTAAATGAATTGGTAGAACAAATTAATATTATGATGAATATTATAATGAACAATAGTTGTATTCTTTGCATCGTTATTTGAATTAGAATCTTAAGGAGGAAAAAATTCACATAACGAGTTCATAAAATTTAATTAATTTTATTTAAATTTGAATTCTTAATACTAAATATCAAGATATTTTTTTTAAAAGAAGTATTAGTGCAAAGTTTAAAAAAAATGAAAAATAGTTTTTCTCTTAAATCGATGGGAATTTTCATAAGCATAAATACTTAAAGCAATTTTCCATTCATTGATTTTCAACCTGTTTGCATAGTAAATATTACAAAAGAAGCTGTTAGAATCCAAGTGGCATCATCGGCATTCACTGGATTTATTCCTGCTTCTGTAGAAACCTCTAGAACAGCTTCTATTTTTTCTTCAGTATCCATCTGCTCGTGTGTATGGTATATGTTCTTCTGCTGAATTCTCTAAAAATGTTCTTAGTGACTTAAATTTTCTAAAATAAAATAAAACAAAACAAAAATCATTTTTAATATAAAACATTTTCACAATTTAGTCTAGTTCAAAAAGAAGCAAGAATAAGTCATTCTGTTTACAGTCACTTTTTAGCACTTTTCACGTGTCCTTTCAGTATTATTAGTTTTTTACGACTTGATTTTTTAAAATAAGATGCTGAAAAAATAAACAAACTAAAAACATCTTTTAACTTTCACGAGCCATTTCACATCCATTTCGGCTAAAGTTTCATTTATGAATACCTAATAAAATCTGATTAATGAAGTCTATACAAAATATTCCGACGAATTCGATTACTAACAAAATAATAAAACTTGGTCACTTTGCGAATTTAATACTTTTTCAACTATTTTTGAAGTTGTATTGCAAAAACTTATGATGCGTAATCAGTGTTGCCAGATTGGGAACCTTTTTAATTCAGATTATTTGAGTGTCACCACTTGTTTTAAATAGTATAATTCGCCTTATTTTTCGAAATTTTTAATCTATTTTTAAATAGGCCGAATATTTCTATTTCAAAAAAAACGGTTACAATCAACAATTCGGGGACAAAAAAATCCCCAATCTGGCAACAGTGTGCGTAATTTAGAAAAACTGACTTCTTTTTCAGATTCAGTGTGGACAAAAACATAAATTTTAATTATTACGGGTTTTGATCCGAAAATTATATTTCAGTTTGTAGGCTAGTGTTATTGACAAGACTTTTTTAATTCACTTTTTTATTTCTCGTTTAATAATCACCATCGTTTTTTATTTTATATATTATTAATATTGTGTATTTCGGACGGATTCCTGAGAAATATGTCTCTGTTTTTTGACTAATTTCCTTATTCATTTGCATTGCATAAGTTCGTTGTTTTAGTTCTGAAATTAAATTTGCTCAATGGACCTATCGCTTACAGTGCCAATCATTTGAACATTCAATATTCAGCATTCTGTAGAAAAAACAGACTTTGCGTCAATTACTTCAGTAATTCAGAAATAAATTTGATGTATTATTCTATTGTAAATTGTAATGATTGAAAATATGTCAAAGACAAGTGAAAGTTAAATTTTAAAAATCAAAACACCCGACTGCGTAAAAAGCGAACTAATTAATTATTTCTCATCAATGTGAAACTATTTTTTTTTTTATATATTACTTACCTATTTTTTTTATTTACTTGTAATGATGACTTTTAAGTTGTGTTTAATTGTTAGTTTCTATCTATAAACACTGTTTTGATGAGGCCTATAGATGTCTATGACGGTTAGAGTTGCTGTAAAGCTAGAGATCCTACCTACACAACTTCCAGGTTGTGTAATATTTAAATGGAGCTTCCGACTGTAAAATAGTCAATAAAACATCGTCTTCATTTTAAAAGACCTATCCAATGATATGCCACTCAATAGGGTGCGTAAAAAATTTTTTTCGTCTCTACCGCCATTTTGTATTTTAAGGCCGCCATTTTAAATTTATAAAAACAAAACCTATCCTATAACCAACGGGCGGTTAAGATAAATTGATAGAGACCTCATTCATTAAAATCCATTCAGCCGTTGGGATGTTTCGAGGGTATAAAGAAATCCACATACCCAGATACGCGTGAAACACATAACCCTTCTTGGCAGTAGGGTAATAACTGAAAATATGTTTCTCGAATCGCGTTTTAAAAAGCGATGCTGTACTCGCAAAGGCACTACTTTTACACTCGCATTTCCATACAGCGACGCTGCTACATCCAGTGATTTTTTTTTTCAGGTGCATGAAGTGCATTTGCCTGCATTGCCGTATATCATGCGTTTTTTAGATTTCTATACAGCGAGTTTACTGCATTCAGTTATTTTCCTTTTGTTTTTTTTTCATGGGCAGGTGGCGCGTTCATACATTCATCATAGTGATCGCGGCATTACCGAATTTCCTGAAATTTTGAGATTGCTATACAACGAGTTTGCTCCAACCAATGACAAAAATATATATATATATTTGGGTAAGACAAATCGCCTTCAGGGAAATTGTTTTTATTTAATTCCGTAAACGTGCAGTTATTTTTTAAATAAAAAGTGTACATTATCGAAACTAAATAGGAGGAAGGTTATATGGCTCCCCCGCAAGAAAAGTGACACATCTCGCAAAAATTCATTTTGCGTTTTATTCCACTAATAGGTCTGTCATAGGTGTGTCTTGTTACACAAAAAGTTTTATAAGTGTAGTTATAAGGAAAATCACTTTATTACGCTATTTGTCCATTCGTGACCACAGAAGAGGGGTGGATTGTGTAGAGAGGTAAATTTATCCAACCCTCCACACCTCATCCGGTGTCTTCATTTTAAAGGGTTTTACGCTTTTGTTCACTTTTTAACTCCTGCATGCAGATATAAGTTCGAATTTCATGTCACAGAAAAATCATGCACATTTTCTTTTTTGCCTCTATTGTTAAATTTACTTTTGTCGAGATGTGTCAGTTTTCTTGCGGGTGAGCGATTTGTTAATTGTTGTCTGATAAATCAACTGTCAATTAAAGTTTTACTAATCATGATGAGCTCAAAATCGGTTGGGTATCTGGCGTTTGGTTTTAGCGGTGATAATGCTCGTTCTTTAATGTCGTACTGTATTTATTTGGAAAAAAGAGTTAGTCTTTAATTATTGTCCGCTAGTAACAAAGGTCCTAGTTATGCAAATATTGAAAAGCCTGTATCCAGAAGATTCAATTCCTAGTGATTCATCGAAATTGACATTAAGAAATTATTATTTTTTTTTTCTAAGTCTACTCTCTGAGAATATTTTAATTGCATCGGAAACTTATATGACATAAAATATACAAAGAATTTTAAAAATTATGGAAAAAAGTTTATTGTTTTAGGGGTAACTGAAGTGCTGAAAAAAAAATAAACATTTCAAATTTAGTTCTCTTGTAAATGGTATTTTTATTTATTAATTAACAATTTATATTTTTAGCAATTGACATTATAATTTGGCCTTGTTAAATTTAAATTAGGCATTTATCCTTTAAAAAATCATGTTTTTTATTCGATGGGTCATTCCATGCAAAATGAGCAAATCAGCTGTGGCAGACATGTCACAGATTTTAATGAAAATTAGTCTATAAGCAGATTATATCTATTTATGAGTAAATGTAAAATATGGAAAGACTATATTAAAAATTATTTATAATTAGGAATAAATAATAATTAACAGATTGGCGTAAGTTAGTAATTGTATTTTTATTCCGTAATGAGAAAAAAATTATTTTTGAAAATTTTTGAGGTAAAAATGCAATATTTCTATTCCTCCTTTACACACGAAGGACAGCACTGACAACTTGAAAATTGCTTGACCTTCCCAGCAAAGAAAGAAACAGCGGGCCATCAGCTGGAAAAAAGATGGCAGCCAGCAGTACCATCAGCGGTAAAGTGCAAGGGTGCCATTACTTAAACCTGTCGAAAAGTGTCCGAGCCGAATGCAGCTGGCCCATCAGTGATGGCCAACAGCAGGCCAGCATTGGTATGCCATCACATTACTTCAATCCGGCACTTTTCCTGCAGTGCTAACACCTATCCCACTGCTATTCCTTTGCTGGCCCCGCACTTTCCCTTACAAAAATTTCTTATAGAATTCTATAAAAAAAACCCCAAAGTATTATATAGTTATGGCTCTTTTAGGTAGCTTTCTTTACAAAAAGCTACCTATTGCAGCCGTTCGGAGGAAAGCGATTTCAAAAAATTTTGGTATATTTTCATCGATCATGACCCCCAGACCCCGAAACCACCCTCCGTTCA
Source organism: Maratus speciosus (assembly GCA_963932465.1). Taxonomy (NCBI): domain Eukaryota; kingdom Metazoa; phylum Arthropoda; class Arachnida; order Araneae; family Salticidae; genus Maratus; species Maratus speciosus. The sequence continues at coordinate 575,407,949 of OZ010787.1, forward strand.
AAATTTATATATATATATATATCAATATACAGGGTGATTCATAAAAGATGGGCAGAACTTTAAGGGGTTATAGTACACTTAAAGACAAATAATATTAAATAGGAGACTAAGGGTCCCAGACGTATTCCCAAGGAGATAGGGGGCATTAAAGTTTAGGGTCCGAAATTTCAAATGATTATAAAACATGGAAAAATTGGTCGATTCGTTTGCGGTTTTTGCAAAAAATTTTCTTTATGCCAGTATTTTCTTGAAATAAAATTTTAAAGTTCAATTTCAAAAAATGCCGATAGGGGGCGCTTTAGACTTTGGAGTAACAAACAACTATTTTTTAACGTTATTTTTTGTATTTCTTTAAATGATTTCGAAAGCTTAGACTTAAACTTAAATTTTCAGCTCAAAATCTGAATCGCTGAGCGTGGTTCAGTAGCGAGGGGAGGGGATTCAAATTTCAACTTCTGAACATAGTTCAGTTTGCACTACTTAACCATGCCCAACGATTCTGTGCTGTGATACGAGGCAAAAATACAACTTTCGCCAAGGACTGCATAGTCGGAATTCACTCATAAAGGCACTGGCACAGTTGGAAACGTCGCTCATGCAAACGTTAAAGCTCCATTCCTGACGCTAGTCACCGGGTGAAGAAGGAAACAGAAAGTATGCAGATGTCAAATGGGGAAGAAGAAGAACACGTATGCAAAATTTCGACACGATTCAGGCATAAAAACCACTGAACGGTGAGTCAAGTGTAAGTCGCTGTAGTAATGAATCGGAAGATGGTGCCCTTCACGAATAAGGAAAAGGCTGAGATGCATTTAATTTACGGAGCGGCAGATGGAAATGGTGCAGAGGCACAACGAATGTACGGAGAGCGATTTCCCAACAGGCGGTTGCCTAACCGCAAAACTTTCGAGCGCTTGCACAGACAGTTGTGTGAGACGGGATCATTTCTCGCTTCCCGGTCGAATGCAGGTCGTGCAAAAAAGGACGAATCAGTAGTTGTTGCAGAAGCCATTCTGGATGTAGTAGCGGCGCAGCCAAGTACAAGTACACGAACAGTGGCTAGGCAGGTGGATACCTCACAGTCCATGACTTGGAGGGTACTGAAGGATGAACATTTGCTCCCGTTTCATGTGCAACGAGTCCAGAAACTGTCTCCAGGGGATTATCCAAATCGTATTGAATTCGCCCGCTGGTTTCTGCAGCAGAACGCGCTAAATCCACATTTTGGACGAACTGTGCTTTTCACCGATGAATGTACCTTCACACGTGAAGGTACATTTAACACACACGATGCACATGTATGGGCGGATGTCAATCCACATGCTACGTATCCACATGCTCATCAGAGACGCTTTTCCATCAATGTTTGGGCAGGAATCCTCGGAGACCACCTAATCGGACCGTACCTTCTTCCTGAACGCCTCAACGGTAAAACATACCTCACATTTCTGCAACATGTGCTGCCAGACCTGTTAAACGTTGTTCCTCCACGCATCCGGCGGGTCATGTGGTTCCAGCACGATGGAGCGCCAGCCCATTACGTACGAGACGTCCGCAACTATCTGGACATCACATTTCCGAACAGATGGATTGGTCGAGGTGGTCCTGTTGCTTGGCCTGCTCGCTCGCCAGATCTTTCACCCCTCGATTTCTTTTTTTGGGGACGATTGAAGGCTCTTATGTATGAGACACCCATTGAATCCCCCGAGGAACTGGTCGCGAGACTTTCCGCCGCTGTAGGGGAAGTGCTCGAAAAGCCTGGTGTTTTCGCGAATGTTCGCCGTTCCATTCTTCGCCGTTGTTCTGCGTGCATAACCTCTGGTGGTCACAATTTTGAACATTTATTGTAATTACATGTTAATAAATATGCTTTGGTAACATAATCCTAATTTGTGTCTTTTTACCTCGTATCACAGCACACAATGTGTGGACATGGTAAACTGAACTGTGCTCAGGAGTAGAAATTTCAAACCCCTCTCCCCAGAAACTTAACCACGTCTAACGATTCAGATTTTGGGCTGAAAATTTAAGTCTAAGCTTTAGAAAGCATTTAATGAGACACAAAAAATAACGGTATAAAATAGTTGTTCGTTACTCCAAAGTCTAAAGCGCCCTCTATCGGAATTTTTTGAAAATTTTCTTTAAAATTTATTTTCAAGAAAATACTGACATAAAGAATAATTTTAGCAAAACGCGGCAGTAGTTAGAGCCTAATCTACGACACAAAGATCGGGAATAACTGATTTTTGTTCTGGGGGGAGAAGGGTTTCAAATTTCAAATTTCAGTTTACGCTACTTAACTACTCGTTAGGACTCAGATTTTTAGATCAAAATTTAAGTTTAAGTCTAAGCTTTTGAAATCATTTAAAGAAATACAAAAAATAACGTTAAAAAATAGTTGTTTGTTACTCCAAAGTCTAAAGCGCCCCCTATCGGCATTTTTTGAAATTGAACTTTAAAATTTTATTTCAAGAAAATACTGGCATAAAGAAAATTTTTTGCAAAAACCGCAAACGAATCGACCAATTTTTCCATGTTTTATAATCATTTGAAATTTCGGACTCTAAACTTTAATGCCCCCTATCTCCTTGGGAATACGTCTGGGACCCTTAGTCTCCTATTTAATATTATTTGTCTTTAAGTGTACTATAACCCCTTAAAGTTCTGCCCATCTTTTATGAATCGCCCTGTATATATATATATATCACCTATGTCACACTCTAACTCTCGTATTTATGAACCGATTTGGATCTAATTCGGTGTGTACAAAATACATACCAATGTCTCGACCGAGTTCGTTGGCCAGCTTCATCCGCCATTTTGTTTCAAAATGGCGGCCATTTAAAAATTTTTCAGAAATTTAAAATTCGAAATGTGGTACCAAAAAAGTGAAAATGGAAAAATATTTTTTCTTATGTATTTGACCTTTATACAAAGACTCCGTAGCAGTTTTTGTTTTGTCTATATCTTAAAAAATGGCTGAGTTATAGCATTTTGAATTTCTAGCGAAGCTGACATTTTGAAACGTCCTGAATTTTGTCACGCGATAAAAGGCGTATTTATGAACCGATTTGGATGTAACTTCGTTTATACATAGTACAGACCATTGTCTCGAACGAGTTCGTTGGCCAGCTTCATCCGCCATCTTGTTTAAAAATGGCGGCCATTTAAAATTTTAAGAAAAATTTAAATTTGAAATGTGGTAGCAAAAAATTGAAAATTGAAAAAATATTTTTTTCTTATGTGTTTGACCTAGATAAAAAGATTCGGGAGCAGTTTTTGTTTCGTCTATATCTTAAAAAATGGCTGAGTTATAGCATTTTGAATTTCTAGCGTGGCTGACATTTTGAAACGTCCTGATATTTGCCACGTGATAACAGACGTATTTATGAACCGATTTGGATGTACCTTGGTGTGTGCATAGTACATACAAATAACTCAACCGAGTTCGTTGACCAGCTTCATTCGCCATCTTGTTTCAAAATGGTGGCCATTTAAAAAAATTTAAAAAAAAATAAATTTAAAATGAGACACCAAAAAATTGGAATATGAAAAAGATTTTTTTTGTATATGTTTGACCTTAATACAAAGATTCCGGAACAGGTTTTGTTTCGTCTACATCTAAAAAAATGGCTGAGTTATAACATTTTGAATTTCTATTGTGGCTGACACTTTAAAACGACCTGATTTTTGTCACGCGATAACAGGCGTATTTATGAACTTGGATGATTTGAATGTAACTTGGTCTGTACATAGTACATACCAATGTCTCGACCGAGTTCGTTGGCCAGCTTCATTCGCCATCTTGTTTCAAAAGGGTTGCCATTTTTAAAAAAAAATGTAATTTAAAATTTAAAATGAGGTATTAAAAAATTGGAAAATGAAAAAGATTTTTTTTTATGTGTTTGGCCTTCATACAAAGATTCTGGAGCAGTTTTTGTTTATGAAAATTTGTTCTTTTGTTTATATCTTAAAAAGTGGTTTAGTTATAGCACTTTGAATTTCTATCATGGCTAACACTTTGAAACGATCTTGTATTTGTCACGCGATACCACACTTATTCGCCTATTTCGATGGAAGAAGGCATGTGGATAGTATACATCAATATCTCGACCAAGTTCGCTGGCCAGCTTCATCAGCCATCTTGTTTCAAAATGGCGGCCATTAAATTAAAAAAAAGTTATATTTAAAGTGAGGTGCAAAAAAATTAGAAATTGAAAAAGGTTTCTTTCTTAAGTATTTGACCTTGATATAAGGATTCAGGAGCATTTTTTGTTTGTCTTTATCTTAAAAAATGGCTCAGATATAGCAATTTCAATTTCTAAAGTGGGTGACATTTTGAAAAATCTGATTTTTTGCCTGCGACAGCACTCGTATATATCAACCGATTCCGATATGAGCGAGCATGTGCACAGCAATTACTAAGGGCTGATACAGTTCACTGGTTAGCCTCATCTACCATGCTGTCTTAAAGTGGCAGGCACTTTAAGAAATCGCCGAATTTGGCAGCCAAATATAAGTGACTTTAAATAAAAGCAGCTTGGATAAAGCTGACTAATTTCGCGAAATTCTCATTCATAATGATTTAGTATTGATAAAAATTAGTATTGAATCTCCTACATTCGGTATCCACTTAATTGAGCTTCGTATGTTTGAATAATATAAGTTGGCTTTTTAAAAATAAGGAATATGAAAGCTACCTCTTCCTCCCGGCACTGGCCGGATGGACTGGCTGGAAGGAAGGAAAATTCAGTTATTTTTTAATTTTGTCATCTATTATTTCTAATTTTAGACTACGACACTCTAGACTACCTTCATTAGAAAAAAAAATGACAGAAAATTTGTTAATAAGAAATCTGAAATTGCCCCCCTGTGGGGCGTACGCCCCACGTTGGGAACCACTGATATAAATAGTAAATACAGTGGAACCCGGTTAAGACGCCCACGGTTAATACGCGATCCCGCTTAATACGCGGATTTTTTCCGATCCCTTGAACATCGCCTATAAGGCTAATGCAAAAATATCACATTTAATATGCGAACGGTTAATACGCTATCCCGCTTAATACGCGAGAGATTTCTGGTCCTTTAAGGCAAAAAATCACGCTTAAGACGCGAATTCATTGATCAAGATGCGAATTCCTTGTCTGCTTTCCAGTATTGACAATTTATCAGATTTTTTATATTAAACTGAAAAACAGCGACTTCAAATAGTAATATTTACTTTATTTAATAACAGATTAACTAAGGCGAACATTACTAATCGGAAATAGCGGTAGATATTTGAATTTTAAAAAACCCACTGAATTAGAAACACTGGAATTCTTTGATCCCGCGTCCTAACTTTCTGTGTTTTTCGCTTCGTGTATGTTTTCACTGTAGAGAAAGACGAATTCAGGGTACTCAGATATGTAATAAAATTAGGATTAAAGATGATTATACCTATTGTTAGTGAGGTTTTAAATGTAAGTTATATACCTAATGTGTTTTATAATGCATATTAAAGGTAAATAAAAATAAATTTAAAAAACCCGACTGCGTAAAAAGCGAACTAATTAATTATTTCTCATCAATCTGAAGCTATTTTTATATCACTTACCTATTTTTTTATTTACTTGTATTGATTACTTTTAAGTTGTGTTTAATTGTTAGTTCCTATCTATAAACACTGTTTTGATGAGGCCTATAGATGTCTATGAAGGTTATAGTTGCAGTAAAGCTAGAGATCCTACCTACACAACTTCAAGGTTGTGTAATATTTAAACGGAGCTTCTGACTGTAAAATAGTCAGTGAAACATCGTCTTCATTTTTAAAGACCTATCCAATGTTATGCCATTAAATATGGAGCGTAAATTTTTTTCGTCTCTACCGCCATTTTGTATTTTATAAAAACAAAACCTAGCCTATAACCATCGGACGGTTAATACAAATCGATAGAGACCTCATTCATTAAAATCCATCCAGCCGTTCGGATGTTTCGAGGGTATAAAGAAATCCACGTACCCAGACATACGCGTGAAACACATAACCTTTCTTGGCAGTCGGGTAAGAAAAAAGAAACTCGTAAAGATTAAATAAATGCGACTGAGGTTGTTTAATTATTTTATGTTTTCTATTCTTTTTGCTATGCTAAATATATATTTTACAAAAAGATTAATAAAGATAATTTTCTTTTATAATGAAAAGGATAGATTATAATGGCACTCATTATCACAAGTACTAAATATGATTTTAACAACTGGGTTGTGCTTTCAAAAGTTTAATATTTTAAATTTTTTACCTCAAAAAATAAATAAATAAATAAATAAATAAAATAAAATCTCTGCCGGCCCGGCCTACAGGCGGAGGTAGATTTCGAAGTTAAGTATACTAATTTCACAAACAAAAAACAAATCATGATTAGAGATAAAACCCACTTTAACAATTTTATCTGGCCGCTTTTGACGAGTTTTTATTTCATTTTTATATAATAACTGGTTTTATCAGAATCATGTTAGGGCGGTATTCAAAAAAATACTTTTCCATGCTCAACAACTTGAAATTTTCTGGCATAACTCCAGATTCATTTTTGATAGGAAAAATATGAAACTTGTTGACGTGATTTTTGAAGAAATTTATAAGCGACCTGTGTTTTTAATTTTCGTTCAATTAATGAAAACTTGATATATAAACAATTATTTTCTCAGTAATACAATATTTTTCGTTTCTAAATACAATCGCTTCGGGAAATTCCGTTCAAAATGCCCACTTTGACATCATTTTTTGAAATATATTCTGTCTCTGTCAAAAAATCGATCATTACGGTACATTATATAGTTTCTGAATAAGCGAATCTACCAATTGGATGCGTTTGAGAGCAAAAATGAATTTAAGAATGAGTCAGAAAATAAGCAGTTTGGATTTGAATACTCCCTTAATACGATGATTTTTCCAACACAATCCGCATCGGGAAATTCGGTTCAAAAGGCCCACTTTGACAGCATGTTTTAAAATATATTCTACCTCTATCAAAAAATTGACCATTACAGTACATTATATAGTTTCCGTGTAAGAAAAGGTACTAATTGGAAGCCTTTGAGAGCAAAAATGAATTGTAAAATGAGTCAGAAAATAAGCAGTTTGGATTTGAATATACCCTTGCTAAGATAATTTTTTTCTTCAACCGCTATGTATTTTTAATTTGTTTTTGCTGTAAGAATTGGTCCTATCCAAAACTTGTCTATATAGATGTTGTAGACAATATTAAGAAGATATATGATAAATTCATGGGGATTTTATATCTTTTGAATTGACGGAGTTATGGATTTTTTTCATCTTCAAACGCCCTTTTTGTTTTCGTTTTTAATTTTTTTTTTTGCGGTACGAATGGGTCCTATCAAAACCTTGCGAATATAAAAGTTGTAGATAATGTTAAGGAAATTCATGATAAAATTAATTGGATTTGATATCTTGAGAATTGACGAAGTTATGAATTTTTTTCTCCCAAAAACCCTATTTTTTGCGCCCCTTGAGCCCATTTTTAACTTTATCAAAAATCTGTGATACATAAATTTTTGGACCTATTTTTAGAAGTAATAAAAACTTTAAACTGATTTGATATGTACAAAAATTAAGAAGTTATGGGGGGGGGGGGTTCACAAAACCCCTCCCTATTTCCATCCCCTTGGTCCGATTTTGCCCATTAACGAACTTGACCGAGATTTTATACCCCTTGATTTTATGTATCAGTTTGGAAGAGATTGGTGCAGAATTATGGAAGTTATCGTGTCCAGAAGAAAGTGATATATATATATATATATAGATAGATAGATAGATAAAGTTTTTTACTAAGGGTGGTTTTGGGCTCTAGGGGTCATGATCGGTGTAGATCTGCGAAAATTTTTCAGAAATTCCAACATAGGAACGACCTCAATAGGTAGTATTTCATACGAAATCTACCTAAAAATAGGCTAGCTTGAAATTAATTTTTTTTATTTTTGGTTGTAAATTAGTCTAGCTTGAAATTATTTTTTTTATCTTTGGTTGTAACGTATTAATATACATTAAAGCCGTTTAAATTCATTTTATTTTTATTTTCAGCAGTTATTCTTAGTCGCTCCTTAAAAAAATAACAATGAGTTAAAGGTTAATACAATTAAATTTCAATCTAAATATACCTAAAAGATAAAATTTTCAACCGTAAACATCTAACCGAAAGCCCTAAAGTTCATTTAGACGATTAGATGTGTAAATAAGCACAATTTCTGCAACATTAAACAAATCACGTTTAATACGTGATCCCGCTTAATACGCGACTTTTGCCCACTCCCTTGAAACGCGTCTTAACCGGGTTCCACTGTATATTTCTATAAAAGCTTTCAAGATCTTTGAAAACTATTTTTTAGTAAAATACAAAATAAACAAACTATTTTCTTTTGAAATCGAATGGAATAAAGTTTGGAATGTTTAAAATGAAATCTTGCTGTATTAAATGGTCCTTTGGTAAAAGTAATCATAAAGTAAATTAATATTTTTACACAATTTAGAAAAATTACTGTGGCTAATTAGGTCGGACATCACAATTTCTACTGAAGTTCAAACTACTCCTCACACATTTCAAAAAGCTATGACATTTGGCTAGGGTTTCCGGAAAGCTCTACTTTCGAAAAAAAAAAACGCCAACTTTTTCCCCGCCAAAAATGTGAATATAATGTTGCAGTTTTTCAAAATCTAATTCGTGAGTTTTTGAAGGAATTTTTAAACTTTTTTTCAATATTTTATGCTTATTATTAACTAATTTTTGTGTTTAAATGCTTTTCTTTAAAAAACTTCAATGTTAATAGTCCGATAAGTGGTCCCAAAAATTGCATTTTCAAAAAGTTACGCTGCTGTAAAATCAAGAAATATTATTTTAACAGAAAAATTTTATCGATTCTCAAACTTCATAATATAGGGCTTTAAAATGCACCAGGTCTCAATGCTAGATGAGATCAGCACCAAAAGTGGTTCCCTTGTCAGTACATTTTATTTTTTTCAAGGAAACAAAAATTTCACGAGTACGCCTTTAGAAAAATCATCTAAAGTCTTAAATTTCAACTTGATGCTAATGTTCTGAAAACACCGCCAATATTCGTCTTGAAAATATTTTATTTGCTCTTCGGTCAATACAGAAGAAGGAAAATGTCACATCCCTACTCATTATCATTTCATTATTAGTTAACTTCGTTCTGATTTATACAATAATTTCTCCTGCAAGTACGTGTCCTTCAAATATCTCTGGAATCTGCTTTTCACTGCGACTGCATTTTGGAAAATACAATAACCGTGTTTTTTGCACTGCCTATTTAAAAGAGAAAATATTTTGCAAAATAAGAGAAAATTTTCGCTTCAATTTTTGATTCATATAAATTATTTTCGAATAATAAAACGACATTTCAAATTAATCTAAAGACATGTGCCTTACTTGTTTTGATTTTAAAACCTATTTTAATGTCATGTTTCAATGTCAGTCTGTAGGTGGAAGAGAACAAAGGACGTATTTCCACACTTTTTATTTTTCTCTCTCTGAGCGTGGAATAAACAGTACGCGAGGGATGTGGTAATCATCTGTATTACATCATCAGAAAGATTATTAAATATTAAAAATAATAATTAAAAAAAATAACCAGGTGCAAATTTTAAATGCTGGCATGCATGTCCCCTCCTTTCCCTACCTCCACGACCGCAGATATTTTCTTTCGCTATTTTCGAATGTTAAAACATATTTGGAATTTGCATTAATAGTTTCTGAAATATTTTCTGAGAATTTGCTGTTTATTCACTTTTAACCCTTAAATGCCTGATTTTTCAAAAATCATTGTAATAATGTTTTTCGGCTTTCATTTTTTTTTTAAATCATGGGAAAAATACTTTAAAAAATCATATTTTGTTTTAAGTATAGTTTACGGCTAAAAAACAGTTTCTTACTAATCGGCAATACTGGTCTTTAATTGAAAAAATAATTTTCCTTAATAAAATTTTATATTAAACAAACAAGAATTTTAGGACCTATAATAAGAAATAAATTTTACTTGCTCACTGAAGAACAAAATAGAGTATTTCGCAAGCTTCCAAACAAAACAAAAAGAACATGTAGCAACAATTGAAAAAATAAATCTATCTTTATTCTTAAATAGCACAAGTGTTGCCATCTACATGTTGAAAATCGATTTAATAATATTTTTATAATGTATTTTATTGGCAGCATTAGGCATTAAAGCTTAAATATTATTGTAATAGTATTTTAGAAGCCTAAATTGGGTATGTTGCCGAAAAGCAACACCCGGCATTTAAGGGTTAAGGTGTCTCAAGACTCTTAAAAGTAGAAAAAAAAGAAAAAAAAAAGGACAATTCTCAGCATTTAATATCTTAAAATGTATATGATTTAAAAACACAATTTTTATTGGGATTAAAAGATATAAGTATGTTCTTTCATTTCATGTATTTAAAAAGTTTCAAGATACAGAATTAGTATTTATAGGGTGCTCCAAACTGTCAGACATTTTTCGAAGAGAAAATTGGCATGACACCTTACAAAATAAACATTACAAAATAAATTTTGCAACTAGAATGAAATTTTTTGTGCCAAATTATACTTCAGATTGTAATAATTACCCTGAATCTAAATAAATTTGTATTTAAACTATTTATATATGTTTAATGCAAAGTTGTATTTAGCTAATACGAAATTTATTATTATTATTAATTATGCAAAATAATAAAAGCTTAACATAAAAAAAATTAAAATTTTGAAAATTTTGAAGCTTTAAGAGTCCTGAGACCTCTTAAGATATATTCAGTTTGCATTGCACACTTTCATTTTTCTACCGAATGTATTTTTCTAATTCAGGTAACTTAAGAACACTTATATCCATTTTAAAAAGACAGTTTGATAATTGAATAAACTACGCTTCATTAAAGTTATTCATTAAAGTAATTTACACAGAGTGGTGCTTCTCAAGAGCTCGTCGGTGTGATAGGGTTTTCTTTAAAAGCCGGAACAGTAAAACTAAAACCGGGACTGTCCAATGCCCATTACCGTCTTTCTATTGTAACAATAGAGAGGATAGTAGCTCGCACAGCGGAAGAGACGAGTAATTTGAATCGAAAGTAAAATACATCACTTGGAGAAGAATGAGAGTTCCCTCGTTTAGTTATGCAAATATGATTTATTTTATTAACCATTTGGAAAAATGGTTATTGTCCTCATCAGGGTAGGAAATCAAAAGCATATCTGAAGCTTTTTATTGGTTTAATCCGCATTTTATTCTTTTTCTAATTGGTCTATACACTAACCTTTACTTTCAACAGAGATGGGTACTTCTGTTGCCACTATGACTAAAAAGTAATAAAAACTACAAAAAAAAATTAATAACTCAGAAACAAATTGAGATACAGCTTTCAAAAAAATTGCATTTAAAAGTATATTTTTTTTTCTCTTTACGACGGTGTAAAAAGTAATAGTGTGGGATGTTTAGAAGTTTAAGAATGAAATTCCATTTAAAATGGGTCGTCAGATTTCTTGGAAATCTGACGATGGAAAAGCCTTTTCCCGAACAGCCAATGAAATGCTTGGATAATACGTAAGTTTCAGGTGGATTAAGGTTAAGGAAATCTGAGTAGTCGCAGGCGATTTTTGTCGCTTGCAATTTTTACGTGTAATAACACTATTAATGTTTAATTCATGGCATACGTAATGTATGATCAACTCGGTGCGATTTTTTATGCCTTAAATTTTAGTCTTTGATAAAATCATTTTCCAAATGGTCGATGTAATTTGTTAAATTGCTTTATTATTATTACTATTATTATTTATTTATTTATTTATTTATTTATTTTGCTAGGTTATTTTCTGTAGACTTAAGATATTTCATATTTAATGTATTTTATAAACAGAAGACTACAACTGATAAGGAATTTGTTTGTAATTTATTACAAACAACAAGATAACATGAAGATGGAAAAGGTGTACAGTTGGTTAAAAAAAGAAGGAACAGCTCTTACATTTTGCCGTCAAATTGTTGCAAAGAAAAACGAAAATAGTCATTCCAATGGAAATTATTTCTTCTTTAATTTTTCTTTAACGACATAAGTTCGGGAACCGTCTCCATATTGAAATAATAACAATTTTTTAAATTGTACGGCTTCCTAAGCGTTTTTTAAAATATAAATTTAAGTGGGGGGGGGGGATCCCCTTCAGCAGCTGGATACTGCGTGATTTTAACACAGTATTAAATAAATTTTTGGAGCTGTAAATTTTCCTTCAAATAAAACAGTTTTTGGAATAAATTTACGTAATCCTTTAAATAATTTTAATAAAACATAATTAGAATTTTGTTTAATTAAGACAGACTAATTACGGATTTTCAATGGCATACGTGTGTTGCGCGCAGGATTATAAAAAATATATTCAATATATCCACTTAATATTACATATATGTATATTCTTACAATATCGTACTTTAACTTCAACATAAAATAATAATCAAGTTTACAGATGAAAATATTTTTTTCTGGTAATTAAACCATAAAACGCAAAATCTATGATAAAATTTCAATAAAAAATAAAAAATAAATAAATATATTACAAGTACTTACTTAAAAATAGATAGAGATATGTAAAGATATGTAAAATACAATATAATCTCAAATTTTAAGTTTCTATGTTACTTAGTTTATGAAATAGGATGCGCGCAATGTCAAAAATATCTGATTTGAGAAAAATGACTTTAAAGTTCAAAAATTTACCTTGAGTTGGATAGGTATGGCTCCACATATTTTATCATAAAACCGGTTTTAATTGGAGTATCGTCAGAATTTTTTTTTTTTTTTTAATTAAGTTTGGTAACATGTTATTCTTTCATAATAGACAAAATAAAAAAATTGACTTTCTAAAAAGTTTTAAGGTGATCTCCCACTTTAAGGGGGTTGGTCACTCAGCTTCCGATTTCCCCTCAATAATGTAAAGTCTATGGGCATCGGATGCATTCGTATATTTAAAATATCTCCTCGGGAAATTAATATGTTTAACTTCTATTTTTTGTGTACACTGCCTAAAAGATGTTTCTTTTTTTCTTAGTTCTCAAAATATTTCTAAAGTATAGACTTAATTTTATATGAAATGTTAAAATCGTACTCACAGTTCGCCCGCTTTTAATACATAAAATATTAAATTCAGCATAGATTTTAGAAATATTTTGAAAACTAAGAAAAAAAAGAGAGATCCTTTAAGAAGAGCACACAGAAAAAAGATGTTAAAAATATGAATTTCCCGAGAAGATATTTTAAATAGACGAATGCATCAAAAGTCCACAGACCTAAAATTACGGAGGAGAATTCCGAAGCTGAGTGACCAGCCTCCTTAACCCTTTCCTGCGCGGAGTGATTATGTTTGTAAAATGACGAAATGATGGACTATTTATTATTTACATATTTCAAATGAAAATCAAATTTCAAAGAAATTGCTTAAGAGGCGCAAAGGCCAACATAGTGAAAAAGATTCCATGCCGGGACTCGAACCCGAGCCATCAGTATAGCGCACTGAAATTTTCCAGGTTGGGTGTCGTTCCATGTGGTTTAGTTGGTAGAACGTCAGTGAGCTATACTGATGGCCCGGGTTCGAGTCCCGGCATGGAATCTTTTTCACTATGTTGGCCTTTGCGCCTCTTAAGCAATTACTTTGAAATTTGATTTTCATTTGAAATATTGTATTCAAGGCGAATGTTTCTCTGTGGAATAATTTCCATGTATTAATATGATGGACTGACACCGGAATTTAGAAACGAATTTATTAGATTAATACATGGAAATTATTCTAGAGAGAAATTTATTAGAAACGAATTTATTAGAAAATAAAAACTTGCTTATTTTTCAGTACTTTCTGAAAGAAAATTTTTAATTGAATATTTTTGGTACCAGTACTCTTAAAATTAGGTGGGTTTTTTTCTTGTTTTTTTTTTTTTTCGTGAGCACTACCCACTAAAGGGTTAAGGAAAATTATAATTCTCAATCGAATGGCTAAATTTGTCCTTCTCTGCCACAATGTGTCGAATAAAGAGTAGAGGGTGTTCTCTCTCGCCTTCCCCCACCTCCTGTTTTTTGGTTTGGCTGACTGCATTTTATGCTGGAAGAACCTACGGAATGGTCAGCAACTGTAGACAGCAAAGAAATCGAGAAGAACCGTAAATATTATAACGTTATAATTTTTTTAATTACCCGGTACAAATGGCTGTGTATTACATCCCTATTAAGTGTCTAAATTCGTCGTAGCAGTTAAAGTTAATATAGCTTTAATTTGAACATCTGAATTTAGACTTTCTTTATTTCCTAACTTTCCCTACAGTTTTAGAGATTCATTTTTGTTCATTAAGAGGAGTTCTTTAGTTTCAGATAAAATCAAATTAAAAACGTGTACATCAAGGAATTAAACAAAGATTTCTTGCAACTCATTATTTTTCTATCCACATAACGTATAACGAAAGCCCATATCATAAAAAAAAAAATTCTAACATTTGCTAAATGTTTGATCTGAAATTAAAATTCCAGGTCCCTGAAATATTTAAATCGGTCCTTTGAATGATGAAAAGGCATTTTAATGTGTTTTAAAAGTTGAGGAGAAAGGACATTAAAAGAAACATGACTTTTAAAACTGTCATAAATGTTATTAACCAAAAATTCATTTCAATTAGGTGGGGAAAAATAACCCAATCACCCCCCACAATCTTTTTCATGTAATATACTGATGATTTTTTTTTTTTTTTTTTTTTTTTTTTTTTTTTGGTGACAGAACCGTATTCTGTAGAAACAGAATGGAAGATTAGATGAAGAAAACGGTTTATTAAGATTATCCGTTGAAAATGACGTTAAATCGGCAATTCAGTTTTATGGAAGGAGTAATTACTCCTATTAGCACTTCCTTGGATACGTCACTGCACGTGGGGATGCTGTTTATTAAAATGATAAATTCCCTGCGCACACACAAACACTGTTCAGGACTGGTTTTCTGAACATCGAGATGAAGTTTCACATCTAACATGGCACCCACAATCTCTCAATCTGAATATTATTGGACGTTTTATAGCTGGTGTTGATGGCAAATATTTGAGTGCGCTCTTTATGTTCATTCTCATTAACATTTAATTGTTGTTAGTGGTCTTACGGGCCGCTGCATTTTAAGTGCTTTCACAATTATATAAATACGTAGCAGCTATAGTCGTCGCACAGTGGAGTATTTGACCCAAAAATGCAAAAATTAAAAATTCATCAACAATTGTAAAAGTCCTATTTTTTAAAGGTGACAAATTAGCGCGTCGATCAATGTCTATTTCAGGAACCTGAGCCATATCCGGTGGCTCCAGGCCTCAGTTGAAGAGAAAACTTCTTTGAAAGAAGACATGATTTTTTATTGCTTTTTGGAATTGTTGTTGCTTTTAAATGTAATTTTTTTGTGGCTGAATGAATTGTTGAACTGAAATTGAATAACGCTTACGTGTTTAAGAAAGGTCAGAGCTATGTGTTAAACTATGTATTAAATTAAATAGTTTAAATTTTAATATAATAAAAAAACCATTAAATTTGTAAAAAGGGTATTTTTAAAGCGTTTTCGGCTCTAGTTTAAACATATTGAAAGCTTTTTAAAAGTGTGCCGGGCTTTGCTGAGCCATTTTTGAACTATAATCGTATTGGTTATAGTTATGAATGCCAGTTTCACAAAAAATTGTTCCTTATATTGTTGCCATTTTTAATATAATTTATTTTCGGGGGGACTACTTAAATCCCATTTTTTGCGGCAACCGAATTGAAGAGATAAAAACCATATTTTTACTTTCGTATTGCAGGTTTTTAGCTTACAGGATATTGCCTGAGAGCTTTTGCCGCTACAGGTTGGTTGGTTGGTTGATTTTGTGACGGCCGATTATTTACACTAGGGATATAGGCCCGGGGTGGAGTGCCCTTCGTGGGGGTCTTTCAAAGGGAACCTAACCCGTATTAACGCATGGAAATCCATGGTTCGAAGAAAACCACGAAAACTCCGAACGATTAGGCCGACGGGCGCGATTGGGATCGAACCCAGCACTTCCCGTCTACCAGTTTCGAGAGCAGAACCTCTCAGCCACTTTGCCGCTACAGATTCTGTATGTATGTATGTACGTACGTACGTATGCAGGTAAGTACATACGTAGGCAACTCGATACGTCTTGATAGAAATATCAGATCGGCTTCAAATTGTAAATACTTATTTACTGAAAAAAGTTTCTCCAATTAGTTTCGGGAGCTCATAGGCTGGAAATAAGAGGAGAAAGGAGGGAATTAAGGACGTTTGGAGTAGACGCGAAATGGTTAAAAGGTTGTAAGTAATATTGGAAGCCATAACAAGTGGGCATCGCATTGACGAAAAAGAGTTCTAAACATCTGCTGATGCAACAGCAAGACTGTATGTGAACCTTTACAATTGGTACCCCATGATTCCAACAATGCACAAGGTTTTGATTCATGGTGGCACTGTAATTAAGAAAGAAGTCGTAGCCATTGGCCAATGGTCAGAAGAAGCTGCCGAGGCCAGTAACAAACACTTTAGACAGTACCGTACAAAGTACTCAAGAAAGTGCAATAGTGAAGTTCGCAATAGAGAAGTTTGCAATAAAGATGCTCCAAATTCGCTTCTTTTAAGCAGTGATCATTTTATAAACTGCTCTAGACAAACACAAAGGGAAAAGAGCAAGCCATACAGTAGCGAGACCCTACAACTTCTTCTGCCAGCTAGGTATGATGGTAGTCCTGATAAAGCCAAGAAGAGTGTGATGAGGAAGAAGAAAAACAGAGTTCTGAAGAATCAGATTGAAATTGGTAACATATTAAACACACTGAAAAACCAGCATCTCTATACTCTAGAGACTCCACTTTATTAAATGTATTATTATATGTAACTTTATCAAATGTAAATAATCTTTATTAAATGTTAATTAAATGTAATAATTATTATTAAAGTAAATTAAATGTAAGTAATAAATTTTATAGATAGTACAATTAAATAATTTAATTAAACGTTACTAGTAAATGAAACAATCTATAAACAATTACTTTTCTCTTATAAACAGTAAACATTTAAGACTGCCAGTCACTCAACTTCCAAACTTCCTTCGGTAATGTCAAGTCCATGGGCATGTGATGATGTATTCGTATTTTTAAAATATCTACTCAGTAAATTAATATTTTAACTTTTTTAGGTAGCTTTCATTACAAAAAGCTACCTATTGCAGCCGTTCGGAGGAAAGCGATTTCAAAAAATTTTGGTATATTTTCATCGATCATGACCCCCAGACCCCGAAACCACCCTCCGTTCAAAAGTTGATATATATATATATATATATATATATATATATATATATATATATATATATATATATATATATATATCCATATATATATATATATATCTGATCTTTGTCATACTGTAACTCTCGTATTTATGAACCGATTTGGATGAAACTCGGTGTGTACATAGTAGACACAAATGTCTCGACCGAGTTCGTTGGCCAGCTTCATCGGCCAACTTGTTTCAAAATGGCGGCCATTTAAAATTTTAAAAAAAAATTAAAATTTGAAATGTGGTACCAAAAAATTAAAAATTGAAAAATATTTTTTTCTTATGTATTTGACCTTGATACAAAGATTACGGAGCAGTTTTTGTTTTGTCTATATCTTAAAAAATGGCTGAGTTATAGCACTTTCAATTTCTAGCGTGGCTGACATTTTGAAACGACCTGATATTTGTCACGTGATATCAGGCGTATTTATGAATCGATTTAGATGAAACTCGGTGTGTACATAGTACATACCAAAGTCTCGACCGAGTTCGTTGGCCAGCTTCATCCGCCATCTTGTTTCAAAATGGCGGCCATTTAAATTTTTTTTTAAAAATTAAAATTTGAAATGTGATACCAAAAAATTGAAAATTGAAAAATATTATTTTCTTATGTGTTTGACCTTGATACAAAGATTCGTGAGCAGTTTTTGTTTTGTGTATATCTTAAAAAAGGGCTGAGTTATAGCATTTTGAATTTCTATTGTGGCTGTCATTTTGAAACGACCTGATATTTGTCACGCGATAACAGGCGTATTTATGAACCGATTTATATGAAACTCGGTGTGTACATAATACATACTAATGTCTCGACCGAGTTTGTTGGCCAGCTTCATCCGCCATCTTGTTTCAAAATGGCGGCCATTTACATTGTAAAAAAAATTTAAAATTTGAAATGTGACACCAAAAAATTGAAGATTGAAAAATATTTTTTTCTTGTGTGTTTGACCTTGATACAAAGATTTCGTAGCAGTTTTTGTTTCGTCTATATCTCATAAAATGGCTGAATTATAGTGCTTTGAATTTCTAGCGTGGATGACATTTTGAAACGTCCTGATTTTTGTCACCCGATAACAGGCCTATTCATGAACCGATATGGATGTACCTTGGTGTGTACAAAGAACATACCAATGTCTCGACCGAGTTCGTTGGCCAGCTTCATCTGCCATCTTGTTTAAAAATGGCGGCCATTTAAAAAATTAAAAAATTTAAAATTTAAAATGAGGTATCAAAAAATTGAAAAAGATTTTTTAATTATGTGTTTGACCTTAATATAAAGATTCCGGATCAGTTTTTGTTTCATCTATATCTAGAAAAATGGCTGAGATATAGCATTTTTAAATTCTATTGTGGCTGACATTTTGAAACGACCTGCTTTTTGTCACGGGATAACAGGCGTATTTATGAACCGATTTGGATGTAACTTGGTGTGTACATAGTGCATACCAATGTCTCGACCGAGTTCGTAGGCAACCTTCATTAGCCATTTTGATTCAAAAGGGAACATTTAAAAAAAATTATTTAAAATTTAAAATAAGGTATGAAAAAATTGGAAAATGAAAAAGGTTTTTTTTATGTGTTTGACCTTGATACAAAGATTTCAGGGCAGTTTTTTTTTGTCGACATCTTAAAAAAAGTTTGAGTTATAGCACTTTGAAATTTCTAGCATGGCTGACATTTTGAAACGATCGGATAGTTGTCACGCGATAACACACGTATTTATTAACCTATTTGGATGTAAGAAGGCATTTGGATAGTATATAGCAATGTCTCGACTAAGTTCACTGGCCAGCTTCATCCGCCATCTTGAATCAAAGTGGCGGCCATTAAATTAAAAAAAATTATATTTAAAGTGAAGTGCAAAAAATTTAGAAATCGAAAAAGGTTTCTTTCTTAAGTATTTGACTTTGATATAAGGATTCCGGAGCATTTTTTGTTTTGTCTTTATCTTAAAAAATGGCTCAGATACAGTAGTTTGAATTTCATTATGTGGGTGACATTTTGAAAAATCTTATTTTTGCCTGCGACAGCACTCATATATGTCAACCGATTCCGATGTGAGCGAGCGTGTGCACAGGAATTACTAAGGTCTCGACCAAGTTCACTGGTTAGCCTCATCCACCATGTTCTCTTAAAATGGCAGGCACTTCACATATCGCCGAATTTGGAAACCAAATATAACTTTAAATAAAATCAGCTTTGATAAAGCTGACTAATTTCGCGAAATTCTCATTCATAAGGATTTAGTATTGATAAAAATTAGTATTGAATCTTCTATAATCGGTTTCCACTAAAATGAGCTTCGTGTGTTTGAATAACATCAGCTAGCTTTTTAAAAATGAGGAATTTGAAAGCTACCTCTTCCTCCCGGCACTGACCGGAAGGACTTTTTTTCTTTGTGCTCTTCTTAAATGATGTCTCTTTTAGGTAGCTTTCTTTACAAAAAGCTACCTATTGCAGCCGTTCGGAGGAAAGCGATTTCAAAACATTTTGGTATATTTTCATCGATCATGACCCCCAGACCCCGAAACCACCCTCCGTTATATATATATATATCTGACCTATGTCACACTGTAACTCCCATAATTATGAACCGATTTCGATGTAATTCGGTGTGTACATAGTACATACCAATGTCTCGACCGAGTTCGTTGGCCAGCTTCATCCGCCGTTTTGTTTCAAAATGGCGGCCATTTAAAAATTTTAAAAAAAAATTAAACTTTAAATGTGGTACCAAAAAATTAAAAATAGAAAAATATTTTTTCTTATGTATTTGACCTTTATATAAAGATTCCGGAGCAGTTTTTGTTTTGTCTATATCTTAAAAAATGGCTGAGTTATAGCATTTTGAATTTCTAGCGTGGCTGACATTTTGAAACGTCCTGAATTTTGTCACGCGATAAAAGGCGTATTTATGAACCGATTTGGATGTAATTCGGTGTGTACATAGTACATACTAATCTCTCGACCGAGTTCGTTTGCCAGCTTCATCCGCCATTTTGTTTCAAAATGGCGGCCATTTAAAATTTTTAAAAAATTTTAAATTTGAAATGTGGTACTAAAAAATTGAAAATGGAAAAATATTTTTTTTATGTATTTGACCTTTATACAAAGATTTCGGAACAGTTTTTGTTTCGTCTATATCTTAAAAAATGGCTGAGTTATAGCATTTTGAATTTCTAGCGTGGCTGACATTTTGAAACGTCCTGAATTTTGTCACGCGATAAAAGGCGTATTTATGAACCGATTTGGATGTAACTTCGTTTATACATAGTACATATCAATGTCTCGACCGGGTTCGTTGGCCAGCTTCATCCGCCATCTTGTTTCAAAATGGCGGCCAATTAAATTATTAAGAAAAATTTAAATTTTAAATGTGGTACCAAAAAATTGAAAATTGAAAAAATATTTTCTTCTTATGTGTTTGACCTTGATAAAAAGATTCGGGAGCAGTTTCTGTTTCGTCTATATCTTAAGAAATGGCTGAGTAATAGCATTTTGAATTTCTCTTGTGGCTGACATTTTAAAACGACCTGATTTTTGTCACGCGATAACAGGCGTATTTATGAACCGATTTGGATGTAACTTGGTCTGTACATAGTACATACCAATGTCTCGACCGAGTTCATTGGCCAGCTTCATTCGCCATCTTGTTTCAAAAGGGTTGCCATTTAAATAAATTAAATTTAAAATTCAAAATGAGGTATTAAAAAACTGGAAAATGAAAAAAAATTTTTTATGTGTTTGGCCTTGATACAAAGATTCCGAAGCAGTTTTTGTTTCTGAAAATTTGTTCTTTTGTTTATATCTTAAAAAATGGTTGATTTATAGCACTTTGAATTTCTAGCATGGCTAACATTTTGAAACGCTATTTGTCACGCGATAACACACGTATTCGCCTATTTCGATGTAAGAAGGCATGTGGATAGTATACATCAACACCTCGACCAAGTTCGCTGGCCAGATTCATCAGCCATCTTGTTTCAAAATGGCGGCCATTAAATTAAAAAATATATATATATTTAAAGTGAGGTGCAAAAAAATTAGAAATTGAAAAAGGTTTCTTTCTTAAGTATTTGACCTTGATATAAGGATTCAGGAGCATTTTTTGTTTGTCTTTACCTTACAAAATGGCTCAGATATAGCAGTTTCAATTTCTATTGTGGGTGACATTTTGAAAAATCTGATTTTTTGCATGTGTCAGCACTCATATATATTAACCGATTCCGATGTGAGTGAGCATGTGCACAGCAATTACTAAGGTCTCGACCAAGTTCACTGCTTAGCCTCATCCACCATGTTGTCTTAAAAGGACAGGCACTTTAAGAAATTGCCGAATTTGGCAGCCAAATATAAGTTACTTTAAACAAAAGCAGCTTGGATAAAGCTGACTAATTTCGCGAAATTCTCATTCATTATATTGATAACAATTAGTATTGATTCTCCTATATTCGGTTTCCACTAAATTGAGCTTCGTGTGTTTGAATGATATAAGTTGGCTTTTTTAAAATAAGGATTATGAAAGCTACCTCTTCCTCCCGGCACTGGCCGGAAGGACTTTTTTCTATAAGCTAGTTTCACCAAGAGCTATAGAAACATCTGTAGAAGTGTCTATAATAGAAATGTCTATAGAAATATTTGAACTGCATGTGGTCACCCTCCCAGGTACTGACCGCGATCGATGCTGCTTGGTTTTCGTGATCGGACATGAATAAGTGCTTTCAGCTTACGCTACGATTGCTCGTAGTTTTCAAGCTCTCATTACACTATTTCAAGTTTGTTTCTTTTGTGATTTACGTTCCCAATCATTAAACTGGTATAGAAATTATTCTATTGTATAGAAATCCTACGTATTTTATAAGCGTTTTTTTTATTATTGATTCTGAACTGCGTAAATTATGAAAACCGAAATCCTTTGTAACTTAGTAAAACCAGATTTAAGGAGAAAAAAAAAGTGCGTTGAAATAAAGAATTTATTTATTTATTCATTTACTTATTTATTTTGTTGGTGGCAGTGGTGCTATATTTTTTACAGTTAAAAAAAAATTAGCTTCACAGCTTAAATTGTGATAAGATATTCATTTCAGATTTGTGTTCAAATTCTCAATTTCTTCGATCTTCGCAACGCCACCTAGCGTAAGGGTTCCGAGCAATAATACTGCAAAAGTTCATACACTTCCATGTAGTGGTGTGCCAGCGCATGTGATAAAATGGATGCCCACCAGAATTTTATCTGATGATTTCCAACAGCAAAGTTGACTGAAGCTGTCCAGCAGTGGTCATGCAGTGGTAGACCATCAGCCAGCACTTCTCCATCATTGCCAGCACCTATCTTGCTGCTGGCCAGCAATTTCTTCTTTGCTGGGTTATAGCTAAAAGTATATATTTTAAATATCGAAAGTTTCATTCTTGCCTTTTTATTCCTTAATGAGAAGAAAATTAATAGTAAAAAATGTTGAGGGTAAAATGCAATATTTCTATCAGTTCTTTTTAAGTGAAGGAAAGCTTTATTAAACTTTTAAATTATTTGTTATTATAGATAAAAGTGTATATTTTCAAGATATAAACTTTTATTCTTGCTTTCAGTTTATTTTTGGCTATTAATATATTTATTTTCAACTACAGTAAAAAAAAAAGAAATAACTACGTTGAACAAAAAATTATATATTTATCCTCTAAATCCATAGATGGCAGCACTACATCCCCCCCCCTTTGAAATCGTGCAATATAGTGAAAAAACGCACGGATTCAAAGAAATTTTTATGTCTGTGCAATAACTGTAATGTCTGGCATTTCCTTCATTATTTTTTTGCCTATCAATAAGAGGAAAACTTACGATTTTGTCATTTTTTTAAAAGTTTCTAAATTTTTTTAAAGGTGAAGGAAATACATGGCAACTTAAAAACTTTAGCAATTCGATCTTAATATGTAACACTACATCAGGCATCAATTTCACAGATGTTTTTGAATTCCTTTAATTTTTATAACGTTTTTAATTTTCTCAAAATTGACAAATTTTCAATTTTTACAACAAATTTAAGATTAATCATGACGTTACCAAATTATTACTACTAAATAAATATGAAGATAATTTTCCAGAGATTACAATATAACAAAACGATTTAATTTATGTTAAATAGTTTTCAAGATACGGCACTTTAAACTTGCAACTTTGAACGATTGTGCACATGCCATTCTATGTCAAAAGTTTTTTAAATGTCCAGAACTTCCAAAAATTTTTATTTTTTTTGTGGAAATATTTTGCAATGCTCTATTTGAATATGAATTGAATCTGTGTATCAAATTTTATTAAAATCGGTTACTATACAGCCACGACTTTTTTTTTTAATTTTTGCTCATTTTGTGTGGAATGACCCCGATACAAATTATTTACGTACCGTTCTGCGGACTACGTACCGTTCTACGGACCTGCTTTAGCGCAAGACGTAGACAACAGGCGTGCCATAGCCGCGATGAATGACTTATTAACGGGAAAATTAATTACAAAATCCTACAGATAAACAAAACTAACCTTGTATAAAATTGTAGTCCATACAATTTTTCCTATTAATTTCTACGATATATTTTTTTCCCTTGAGATGCGAGCGGTAACATGAGATGGTTCCTTTCGACTGCCGAAAAGTAAAATGTCTCTATCTCTTGAAAACTAATGGTATGAATGAGTTGTAAAACCACGTCCCCATGTTTTTGACGGTGCTTATTCTTTTTGTTTAAAAATTAAAATAGGCCATAATTGATAAATCCTTTGAATACGAACTTATTAATAATTTTCTTAAATAAAAGTATATTTTTGAAACGAAAAAAATTCCTATAATATATCTTGAGTTCATTCATGATATTGGGCTAATTATGAATAAATAAATAAATAAATCGGATGATTTTTTGGAAAGATATAATTTAAATTTGTCACTTGAATTTGACGTTATCATACTCACACTTTGATCTCTTTTAACTCTGTGAAGATTTAAGAGGAAGTGCATAAACTATGTACTTTTCCGCAGAACTCAATTTATGCGGTCTTGACAGAACACCTAGTACAGGGACGGCGAACCTATGGCACGCGTGCCAAAGGTGGCACGCAAAAGCATAATTTTGGCAAAGTGTTGCTTGTGGCTCTAAATCAATATACAGTGATATTGCACAAAATACATAAACTTAGATGACCTGATCTTGTCAAAACTGGATAAATAGGAAATTGCAGAATTTTAATTGAGGTTATTTAAAATACTGTAAATTACCGCATTAGTAAAAGTACCAATGGTAAAATTATGGCAACTTATAAATTAATTTCAGAATTATTTAAAGAAACTGGCGTTTACCCTTATAATGATTTTACCATCTACGTATGTCCCGAAGGTAATTGTTTTCGCAAATGAATAATACAATAAATCAAATAAAAAGTAGTTGTCAGATATTCCAATTCAGTTTGCATTCTGTTGAAATTAACTGAGAATGAACCTGATATTAATTATTTTTCTTCTAAAATGCAACAAAACAATTAATCACATTATTTTTTTCAATAATTTCTAAAATATAATTATTTTAAAGATTATTACAGTGTAATACTCATTTTAAAACAAATCTTAATAAGTGACTTTTATTCATGATTTTTCAACCCAATAAATTTGTTTATTAGTTGGCACGTCAAGGTCATGTAAAATATTTTTGGAAAAAATTGGTACGCGGCTGTAAAAAGGTTCGCCAACCGTGCTCTGTTAAAAATTTGCAACATTCTGGCAGGTCATTTGACAGTTTTTTCCGAAAACGGTTACACAACCGTAATTTTAACACTATTCTGACCACATTATTGGCCATTTTATGGTCAGAATATAGTTAAATTATGGTTATGAAACCGTTTTTTCAAAAAACGGTCAAATGACCTGCCAGAATGCTGCAAAATTTTTAACAGTGTGACCTAGTATATAATTTTATTCACGCCACACGAAGGTTAGCTATATATTTACTTACATTGGCAGAACTGTGTCCACTATAGAGTTATACAAAGACGAAAGCATGCTCAATAAGAAGAGGGTTAAACATTTTCATACAAGTTTCATACAGATTAAAATTTTTCCAGATGAGTGAAAAGTGTCTAGGCCATTAATGAAAGACAGAACCTTTGGTTTAAATTGCCAATGCTTTTACATTTGAGTTACCTGGAACGACAACCGGCCGACACAATTAACTCAGGCAATCTTTTGGCAATAGCGTTCGGTCAGCCACGCAGACAGCCAAATACACTTTTATTATTTTAACACAATCATAATGATTGATAAAGGTATAATATAAGTTGAAAATTTTCCATCTAAGTGAAAAAGTAGTTGGGATTTTTTTAGGTTGACTAATGGTGTAAACGTATGAAAATTAGGATACACTGTTTTTAGTTAACATTCGATAGTAAATAGAATTGTCTGAGTCTTCTTTTTTTATTCAAGAGCAAAATTAACAATTCGAAAATTTGAACTATTTTATGTCTTCTGTGTACACTCTATAAAATAAATGTGTAAATTAGTCACTTTTACATACATATATGTGTAAATTTGTAAAATTACACCTTTGTCATAAAATTTAGTCTTGTCTCGCCGTTAAAATTTACCTGTATTTGTGTGTGTTTATTAGCTTAATGGAAGTGTGTAATTTGTTATCCCTTCAAAAACTCAAACAAGTGTGTAAATAGTAGAAAATGTTACCGGAATTGCTGTATTAATGTAATTTAGAAATTTTGAATGCTACACAAATATCTGTTTACACTGTAAAAAAAAACCACTGTAAATTTGCCAGCACAACTCGATCACAGTTGAATGTACTGTATCTTTCTTTTGTTTCTTGACTATTTAAACATGAAAAATACAGTAGTTGCGTAAAATTAACAGTACAGTGTACTGGCAATTTTGGACGCATTTGGATCACAGCACAAACTACTGGCGTCCAAATTGCCAGTACATTGTGCTGTTAATTTTACGCAACTACTGTATTTTCCATGTTTAAATAGTCAGGAAACCAGAGAAAGATACAGTACATTCAACTGTGATCGAGTTTATGCGCGAGATAAACAGTACTTTGTATTTGTACTGTAAAAACGTCGTTTTTTTTTACAGTGTATTTTGCATATTACATCGAAATATGTGTAAGAATATTACACAGATATATGCGTAAGAAGAGAATATTACACTGAAGTATGTGCACGAATTTTACACAGCTATATTTGTAAGAACAGAATATTACACAGGATTCTGTGCAATAATATTACGCAGAAATATGTGTAAGAACGGAATATTACACGGGAAATATGTGTACAGTCCTGAGAAAAAAAGTAAACACCTTTTACTAACTCTGCAAAAAATTATCGCAGAAGAAAGTCACTGGTACCACACGATTGGTAATAAAGTCTACTGTTAAATGATGTATATAAAATTTTCTCAGGGGCCATCTACATATTAAAACTAACCATAACTTTGTTTTTTTCTATAAAAGTACACAATTCTGACAGCATAAATGAACTCTACACCCTTCAATTAGCCTAAAAACAAATTTTCATGCAATTCGTACGATAAGCTTCCGAGAAATTAACTATTTTAAAACGAGCGTATTTTAAAGGCTGTATCCAAATTGAAGTTCGGTACTCGATTGTTAACAGAGAGAGTCCCCTTGATCAAGGTATCTTAAGCGCCACTCAAGCAGTCATTGAAGGCTGCTAGATTACAGGATAGCATAAGAAATTTAAAAATATCTAGTCACTTCTATCATAGACGGCCCCTTAAATCATCATTTTGCCGTTTTTAAAGCATAATTTGAAAACTACTTGGAAGGAAAATGTGACATTTTGGATTTCCATAAAGCAGGACTTACTAAATCTAAATCCCTCAAAAAACATTGTAGGCTGCAATTCATAATTTTTTGGAATATTAATGTCATAATTCATATCATAAAATTATAAAAATTGCGAATTCAACGTATTTATGTTTGGGTATTTTAGCATTATTGCTACACAAAAAATTAGCACATTAAGAGTATCATTTCAGGAGATATTAATAAAAATATGAAAATGCAATTTAACATTAGAAGCACTAAATTTTGAATGTTTATAATTCAAAAACTTATCATTTAAATAACTTGAAATCTAGTGTCTAGGCATAGTTTGAACCGAAGATTTGAAATATCTTATTAAAATTGGGTATTGCCATTGAAAAAAATGAAGTTTGGGTTCGTTTTAATATGTAGATGGCCCCTAAGCAAATTTTATATACATCATTTAACAACTGATTTTATTTCTAATCGTTCGGTATCAGTAACGTTCTTCTACGATAATTTGTTGAGGAGTTAGTAAGGGGGTGTTTA
Organism: Maratus speciosus; assembly: GCA_963932465.1. NCBI lineage: Eukaryota > Metazoa > Arthropoda > Arachnida > Araneae > Salticidae > Maratus > Maratus speciosus. Next base: position 575,435,689 of record OZ010787.1, read on the forward strand.
CATTTTTTTCCACGACTCTACTTATAATAGCGATACTTGAGAACTTGGCATGTGTAATAGTAGCTGAATGGTCAAGTTAATGGCTTAGAAAGTCGCAGGAATCCCGTTTCGGCAAGTATTGCTTGTTTACGGTAGCTTTAATTAAATAATAAAGAACTTCTCCTCTTGATGTAGATTTATCTTTCAAAACTTGTGACTGAAAATGATATTAGACAAAATACGGAAGTAATACCAACGTCACGATTTCCGTATATTTCAGAATTTTATTTCACAGTGTATTTATTCAGATTATACGGATTCTATTCATAAATTATGAGTATACTATTTAATGGCTTCAAAACAGCTTTAAAAGAGAATGGCATGCAGTAAATATAATTTTAGACGATCCTGTTTTTTGTGAATTAAGGTTACACTATTTTGTGGTCTAAAAACAAATCTGCTGCAAAGAGAAGAAACATACCAAGCACAGGTGTTTGTTTTACATACAAATTTGTTTTGCGACCGTAAAAATATTTAGTTCAAAATTTACATCTCAAACTACAAGATTATGTACAGTCGTGGAAAAGGAAACTAATCGATATCATTATTGAGTTAAAATTTGGTGCCAAAACTTGATGACAAGATAAAAGGCGCCGAAAGGACGAATTTGTGCCTCGTCCTACTCATATCGTACAAAGCTATCATGATACAGACTGAAATATTTGTAGTAATAGATATTTTAACGTAATTAAATTTCATGCCGAAACTCGATGGAGAAATAGTACCGGTAAAATGAAGAATTGGTGCCGCCTTCTGCTCATATCGTGCCAAGTTTAAGTTATCACAAGAGAGAGTGAAATATTTGTTTTGTACTATTCGAGATAGGCAACATATTAAAATGTCATTGCGAAACACGATGACCTGACTGTAAAGCCAAAATAACGAATTGGTGCACCCTGCTGCTCATATTGTACAAAGAAATCAAGAGGCAGACTGAAGTATTTAATGATATCAATTAGTATAATGCAATGTGTTAAAATTTTATTCTAAAACTCGATAACAAGATAGTAGCGCCAAAATGACGAATTGGTGCCTCGTTCTGCTCACATCGTACAAAGATATCACGATGAAGACTAAAATACTTGCATTGTAGTAATCTATATTTTAAACGTGTTTAAATTTCATGATACCAGCTCCTCATATCCTACAAAGAAATCACTAGGAAGACTGAAACACTTGTATTATAGTAATCGACATAATCAATGTGTTAAAATTTCATGCCAAAACTAGACGATGTGATAATAACACCAAAATGATGAATTGGCGTCATTTGCGGCTCTTTCGTACCAAGATAGACCGAGGCAGATCTTTCGTTAATGTACTGTTAATAATCATTTCTTACATCATAATTTTATCTTGAAACTCGATGACGTAGTACTTTTTGTCGATGCTGCCATGTCTTCGATGGCTGACAGCAAAATCTGAAAGACCAACTACTCGATAATTTGCTATATTTAACTTTCTATAACAACAACAATAAAAAACATAATTTTTAAAAATAATTGCTGAGACATTATAAGAAAAGTAGTACATTAACCCTCCGACTGTCTTGGAAAAGGGCAAAATTTTAATGTTGTTTTCTCTGCATTTTGTTTTAAATGCTAAAAAAAAATGATTCTTTGAACATTTTATAAAAAAAACTTAATAACGAATATGAATGCAATCCTCGGAAGTATTAATCATTGTTCAATGTATAAAAAAATACATTAAATCGATAGAATTATATTGCTTTAAATATTGCTTGTATTGCAGTGAAACCTGCAGCTTAGTGAACGTATTAACACGGGCTTGTCAGTGAGGGGGTTAATATATGTCACTGCACTGTAAAAAAAATCTGTAAAGTTACTAAAGTTTTTATAGGAAACTGGGATTCCTAGAACCTTTTATGTAATGGCAACAACAAAAATTCATGTAACAGGCACACTTTTGCGCCAAAAATCAAAAAATCTGTAAGGTTACTAAAACATTTTTAGGAAACTGGGATGCCTAGAATTTTCATGTAACTGCAACCAGGCTTACAGATAAAATTTTAGTAAGAATAGTGTAATTTTAGCAGATTCATTTGTAAAGCTACAGATTTCTGTATCTTTACAAAAAATAGTTTTGTAGATCTACATCTTTTTATTTAAAGTGAACAGATAAAGCTTTAGTAAGCATGTAACTTTACATCTGTAAAAAATACAGTTTTTTTTTTTTTTTTTTTTTTTTACAGTGCGTTAAAAGCGTTGTTCTGTTTAAAAAGAAATTCTTCTTTAAGTTCCTTACAATAAAAAAGCAGTTATGTGGCCGACAACTGATTCAGTGATTTCCGTCACTAGATTTGAAAAATCGACTACTAGGGAATTCTCTAATTTTAAATTTAAATTTGCATTTAGAAAATCATTTAAAAAAATATAATACATTAACCTACGTCACTGTTAAAAACGCTGTACGGTTTTTAAAAACTCCGCTTTAAACTATAAACAAAAAAAAAGCGCTTAGCACGTTGAGTGCCATGGTACTGACACTGAAGCTGAAAAATTTATAATGTTTTAAGTAATTTTTAAGAAAGTATAGTCCTGTAATAAATAAAAGGTAAGTAAATTTTAAATAAATTTTCAGTAATTATGTAAAACACTATATATATATATATATATATAGTTTTATATCATATTTTAGACCGCCAGTCATCGATGAATGACGCGTTCTACACTTTAAAAAAAATCTGTAAAGTTACTAAAGTTTTTCTAGGAAACTGGGATTCCAAGAACATTTTATGTAACGGCAACAAGAAAAATTCCTGTAACAGACGCTGTTACAGAAATTTTTGTTGTTGCCGTTACATGAAAAGTTCTAGAATCACAGTTTCCTAGAAAAACTTCAGTAACTTTACAGATTTTTTTTTACAGTGTAAATGAAAAGTTCAGTGTCAGTCACCGGTGACTGATGTGGCACTTAACGCGTTAAGTGGACGACTATTGGTGCTTTTATTCTATAAATAGCTGGAAACATTTTGTTGTACTGTATATAGTTTCAAATTTAAAATAACGCTTTGTATTCTATACATATTGTTTTGTATTCTTCTATAATAAAGAAAATTTTCATTCATTTTAACCCTTTCTAAGATATGCTTCCCACTTATTTTTAATCAACAAATTCCACATTTGTATAAGATTTTTTTAAATAAAATTTTGATTTTATAATGTACGTGGTGAAACCATTTAATTACTTTTAAATCAATATTTTCTTAATTTCTGGAGTAATTCAATCATTTTTACATACTAGCAACAGATTTAATTTGCCTTAAAATGGGTTAATCCAAAAATAAATTAAAAACCCATTTGATGGATACGCAACAATTAAGTTCCCCTAGACTCTTAAATTCTGCACTGTGCGGTGCTTCGAAAGTAAACAGAATCATTAAGAATGTGTTTTTCATTTTGTGGTAGCTATGACAAATATAATACACTGTAAAAAAAAAAAAAAAAATCTGTTAAGTTACTGAATTTTTTCTAGGAAACTGGGATTCCTAGAACTTTTCATGTAACGGCAACAACAAAAATTTCTGTAACAGCGTCTGTTACAGGAATTTTTCTTGTTGCCGTTACATAAAACGTTCTTGGAATCCCAGTTTCCTAGAAAAACTTTAGTAACTGTACAGATTTTTTTTTACAGTGTGCTAGAATAAATATAAGATACAACTTATTTTTAGGTGGTTTGCAAATAAAGTTTTTTGTCTCTACTATATCTTCTATGTGATTTTCCTGGATTTTCACCCACTGTTTCTAGGAAAATACTAAAATTTTATTTTGTACGCTATTATCTTTGTAGAGAAATAGTCGCCTTTGCAAAAGTTTTGCGTTTAAATCAGGCGAATAATACTATACGCCAATAATGGTTTTCAAAATAAAAATTTAGTAATTCTTGACAACCCTATATTCATTTCACATTATTGAAAATCTTTACATGATAGAATCCACAATTTCGGTATATCTGAAATCTGATTATATAACACACCTGAAAGGGTGCAGAAATAAAATAAAGAGTATTATTTCACAGACGTTATGTAATTGAAATGTGATGGCTTACATAATTGTATTATACTGTTCTCGCCTTTGTGTTCCTTTCAGATTAAATGTCAATTTTATGTGTTGATTATTACTTGCACAATGATCTCAAAAAAATTCTTTTGTAAGCTTTATTCAAAAATTGAAATTAGAAACTGACAGAATTTTTTTATTTTCTTGCAGCCGTTATGTAAATTTCAATAAACAATAGTAAATTAATTTAGTCCATAATTCTTCTATTGCAGGATATTAGCTATTATTTCCCAATATTGAATGTACAAAAGGAGTTTCTGTCATCGGATCTGAATTCAAGGTCAAGTGACAAATATATTTTTTCCGGGTTAATCGTATAAAAGGGCTAGACTCGATCACTCGAGTTATACTCAAATCACTCCTGCAGTTTTAGTGAAATCATTTTTGGTCACTCTTGCTACGTCTTGCTGTATACCTTACTATAATGAATTCATTGATGATCCTTTTTTGGGGCCTCGGTGTTTTCGTCGCTGACTGCGAAAATTCGGTCGTAACATATGAGAAAGTCTGCAGTAAATGTAAGTTTGTTCCTTGCTTTCCATCTTTCGTGTAGATAAGATTCGTTTGTCCTGTTACCCCACTTAAATTTTATTAAGATGGCGTCCTACGTTTGGACGACTTTGTTTTGTAAGAAGCTGTTGCTTAGTTTCCTTTTAGGGTTATTAGAAAAAATCACAAAAGTTAAAAAATATATTTATAATCAAGAGCTTACTTTTTAAAAAAATTGAACGATTTCAAAGAAATTTTAGTGAAATTTTGCGCAAAGAGCAAACTTCCTACAAAAAAATTCAAATGCAGCTACCCAGTTTCCTTTACACACAAGGTACAATCCGTTTCATAAAAAAATACGCACCCGTCTTTATTTGTAGATCATTTACAATAATATAAAAACAAAGGCGTCATCGGACTCGAAATAATGGTCTCATTTTAAATGACTGCAATTTCTGAAAATGTAGGCGTCTTCCTGCATATAAAATTTATAAGGAATTTAATTTTTGAGGAGATAAAACTCACTTTTGACAAATTATTTTATCATAGTGGTCGCGCAGAGATGCAGTAGGTATAGTTCGAGTGGAAATTGTGCCTACTTTCTGAATATGAATGCATTTTCTGAAATAGGGGTTGTCTACGAATAAAAATTGCATCAACTTTCATATTTTAAATGGTAACAATTACTTTTGGCACATTATTTATTCCTTTGACTCAATTCAGCCCAGAAAGGTATATGAAATTTTTGCACTTTTTCTGAAACCTTTATAGGATTACAAAAAATATGTTACAGTTCTATCCATAGATTCCGAAAAATAAAATTACGATCTCACAAGGAAAATCGCCGGAGTCATTCAATTATCAACTGAAAAAATGCACAAAAAATCTAAATATAAAATAAACGAACTTTAAACAGATAAAATGTAAATATAAAATTCCCGATTACTTTCGAAGATTTTGTACTACGTTCATGTAAACAATAAGACGACACGGTGTTTTTAAACCGTCGAAAAGTAAATTTCCTCTATATCGCGAAATATAATGATAGGAACGAACTGTAAGTTACCATAGCCATGTTTTTCACGTTTTATGTAAAAATTAATGAAGTCATACTTCACAAAATTTTTAATATGAATTTATTAATAATTTTCTTAATTTAAAATACATTTTTGAGTACATTTTATATTTCGATTATATTTCGGTCCATTCATAGTATCTCTTTAAAAAAATAAACATTCGAAAGTCAAATCTTGTATGAACTTCATAAGAGCAAAACTTAGTTTTTACTTTTTCAAAAAATACTGATCTTTCACAACTAATAAATGAACGAAAAAATCTGTATATAAGGTGTATCTGAACTGACGAACAGAGACTTATTGTGTTATTCCATGTCCAGACAAACAATTTTTGTGTTATAAATCAGCATCGCATATATCGGGGTCATTTTAATCCCCTATTCAAGAAAATATACATTTCGTGCACCAAGCCGAATCCGGATCAGAGGATTGCTCATAACTCTAAAAATAATGACGATATTTTAACGAAATCATTAACAGAATAATTTTACTTTCTGTGAAATGTCATGTCAAGGAAAGTTCTGGAATGGCATAGTGACTGCGTATGCAATGCTAGATATCTTCAAAATTTTGAAACGTCTATTTAATTGCTTTTTAGATGTAGATAATGGTCATTTCTAATATTTTTTCGAAATTCATCCAATCTCTCAGAAAGCGAAAAAAATCCGTTGAAGGTTTTGCTAAAATGTCAAAATTATCTTTTGGGATTTTTTTTTTTTTACTATTAAGATTTATATATTTTAAATATTTGATATGTTATGGTGAAATAGATCTTTTAAAAAAAAGGAAGTTTATCATGATAATGATTGTATTTATTTTATTGTTGTTGTTTTTAGATGTAGGTGAAGCGATTCAGAAGATATACGTTACATGCTTTGAGACTAGCCTTTCTGAAGAGGTAAGATTTTTACTTTTTTAAAAGTTCAGAGATTTTCCTGGCAGTAATACAATTATAATTCTCCTTAATATATCATTAAATAACGTAAATTATTTAAATTAAATAAACTAAAACTTTTACAAAACTAAATCATAATTAATTTCTTTAAAGTAAATTATTACTTTAAAAATATAATTTTCAAACTGATATTTTAAAAACCTTATAGTGTACTGTAATTTGTGATTGTATAAGTGTATTCTATTCCCCCCAAACTTTTGTTCTAATAATTTTGAAACAGGATGTAGAAAAATATCCGCACTCTTTTTCATTTTTTCACCAGTACCAATTAATTTCTCTATGCTATTAAGTTAGTTTTTCATCAAATTGTCAGCACCGTTATTTTGAGCAAATGAAATCCTTTCATTTATTTTTTTATGCATTTTAAAGCTTTCAAAGGTATGGTTTTTATTCAATGTCTTTGAAAGAATGAAATATAAATGAGTTTACCTAGCAGAAACTTACATTTCAGTGGGCTTGCAAGTCATGCGGATAATTAAGATCTTGGCTCATTTTTGTCGAAAAAATACTTTTTTTACGATCTTGGTAAATATAAGCATGATATTAGATTAGTTAAAAGTAATTTAAAACATTTTCATTTTGCTATCTTTAATTTGCAATTTAATTTTCTGTTCGCAGACAAATCTTGCAAGAACATCATTAGTATCATTATGACAATTTATTTCAAGCTGAGAGATTTAAGCCATGGAAATCCTCAAAGACATAAATGCAATATTCGTGCAATGAACGGGCTGTAGGTATTCAGATTTATTAATTTTAAAATTTTGAAGAATGGTAACAGCAACATAGATTATGTAATTTATTAAAATTAGACAATTATTAAAGAAAGTGAATTTAAATTACAACAAAAAAATGTTCATTGAAAGAAAATATTGGAGAAGGCCGCTAGCATGCCCACTGTTTGGTGCCCATGATGTTAATGGAAAGGACTTTAGAAATGTACGTTTCTGTGAAAATTTCCCAACTACGAAAACCCAGTCTGTTTCTGTATTATCCTGAAAAGTAAAATCATTTTCTCATTCCAGGCATTAGACTTATTTAAAGACGCAACTAAAACCACATCGATATCAGAAGCAATCAACTACTTGTGTGGTGATCAGGTAATGACGATCTTTCTTTATTCTGTATATGTAAAATAATTTTTACTTGAATTTTATATCTATAAAAAATAATAAGAAATTTATAATTGCGACTCTCTTTCAAGAGGTAAGATTTTTACTGTTTTAAAAGTTCAGAGATTTTCCTGGCAGTAATACAATTATAATTCTCCTTAATATATCATTAAATAACGTAAATTATTTAAATTAAATAAACTAAAACTTTTACAAAACTAAATCATAATTAATTTCTTTAAAGTAAATTATTACTTTAAAAATATAATTTTCAAACTGATATTTTAAAAACCTTATAGTGTACTGTAATTTGTGATTGTATAAGTGTATTCTATCTCCCCCAAACTTTTGTTCTAATAATTTTGAAACACGGTGTAGAAAAATATCCGCACTCTTTTTCATTTTTTCACCAGTACCAAGTAATTTCTCTATGCTATTAAATTAGTTTTTCATCAAATGGTCAGCAGCGTTATTTTGAGCAAATGCAATCCTTTCATTTATTTTTTTTATGCATTTTAAAGCTTTCAAGGGTATGGTTTTTATTCAATTTCTTTGAAAGAAAGAAATATAAATGAGTTTACATAGCAGAAACCTGCAATTCAGTAGACTTACAAGCCATGCGGATAATCAAGATCTTTGCTCAATTTTGTCGAAAAAATAATTTTTACGATCTTGGTAAATATAAGCATGATATTAGATTAGTTAAAAGCAATTTAAAACATTTTCATTTTGCTATCTTTAATTTGCAATTTAATTTTCTGTTCGCAGACAAATCTTGCACGAACATCATTAGTATAATTTTGACAATTTATTTTAAGGTGAGAGATTTAAGCCATGGAAATCCTCAAAGACATAAATACAATATTCGTGTAATGAACGGGCTGTAGGTATTCAGATTTATTTATTTTAAAATTTTGAAGAATGGTAACAGCAATATAGATTATGCATTTATTAAAATGAGACAATTATTAAAGAAAGTAAATTTAAATTACAATAAAAAAAATGTTCATTGAAAGAAAATATAGGAGAAAGCCGCTAGCATGCCCACTGTTTGGTACCTATGATGTTAATGGAAAGGACTTTAGAAATATACGTTTCTGTAAAAATTTCCCAACTACGAAAACCCAGTCTGCTTCTGTATTATCCTGAAAAGTAAAATCATTTTCTCATTCCAGGCATTAGACTTATTTAAAGACGCAACTAAAACCACATCGATATTAGAAGCAATCAACAATTTGAGTGATCATCAAGTATTGATTGCACAGGTAATGACGATCTTTCTTTTTTCTGTGTATGTAAAATAATTTTTACTTGAATTGTATATCTGTAAAAAATAATAAGAAATTTATAATTTTTATAAACTTTAGTTTAATTATATAATTTTGGGGGTAAATTCAAGCAACTATTTTTTTTTACTCTTAAAATGGTAGTTTTGAGAAATAGTTATATCCTGACAAATAATGGCCTTGGTAATTCAAGCTCAGCCCGGATCAGAGCGATTGATAGAGTTTTTCTTGGATCGTCATCAGGCTATCCATATTCTTGTCCCTTCCTGTGCTCAGATTCAAAAAGTGTTATTCTACTCAAGGCCTAACATGTCTGTTTTCATGCAAGCCACAGTTAAAAATTGTAATAAGCACAATCTGGTACAAAATCGTAAAGCATACAACGTAATTTATGCATTGAAATGCAATTTGTGGAATATTGAATACATAGGAAAAATTTGTAATCATTTACATTTGCGTCTAAACATACATCGATCTCTTATTAATAAATATAAAAATTCTGTATTTCAGACAACTCATAACACTGAATTTTCTGATTTAAAAAAAAGCGCGACTTTAATAATACTACAACATTAAAAAGTACATAAAAAGACGACATTTTTAAGAATCTAATATTACTTATCCTTATGAACTAAATTGAATAGTTTATTAAAGAAAACACATGCCGTTAATTCAGAATTAGCTAATTCTGATAACTTTAAAAAATTTCAAGTTTAAATTTTTCAAATATAAAAAAATTTCAAGAACCATTGAGTAAAAAAAATAGAATATCTAATGGCAATAATGTAATAATGAAAGAAATCAATGAAAATGTAGCATAATATACAGTAAATTATAACTGGTTGATCGTTATTAAAATGTTTTCAGTAATAAAAAGAAATATCTTAATAGTTAAAAATATTTAAAATGAATAAATACTTAGATTTTGTAACCCATATTTTGATGTTCTTCATTATAGAGTTAATATATTTACTGAAAAACTCTTAAAAACAAACTAACAAAACTCAGCTAAAAATTTATTTCTCTAATTGAGCTATGAATAAAATCAATTTATAACATGTTATTAATAATGAAAGTTATACATTTATACTGAGATTTTCTGGAAGGTTCCGAATCTTTTAGTTCATGTATATGTTTATACTATAATAAACGGTCAAGTGCGAGCATTACTCGGGCACAGAGGGTTCCGTAGAGTAAATATATAAATTTGTAATTGTAATATATATATATATATATATATATATATATATATGTATATATATATATATATATATATATATATATATATATATATATATATATATATATATATATATATATATATATATATATATATATAAAGAAAAAAAAAGTTGCTAAAAGAATACTAAGACTTTTTTAAAAACTATATAACGTAGGGTTGGATATAACTGTATATATTAGAAAAGTGTAATCGGGTATATCATGAAAGTTCAAAGAGATATATGGAACAATATCAAATATAGCTATTCGTATAACTCTTTTTTTAATATTATCCTAAGCTGGTTATGATAAACTTAATTCGGCACTGACAATAAAGGCAGTGCATAGTTAAACTTCATTTGGAATTTCATGACACTAAATTCAGCGTAGTAATAACCTTTATTTCTACAGTGTATCTAAAACAAAACCTTTGTTCAAAGTTTAAATTTGGCATTGTGCTAAGCGCGCTTCGAATTGAGGTCTCAACGTTACAACGCTCCCTTGGTCAGTGCCGCGTTTTTCCAGATAGGTGTTTAATTAGCTTTTAAAGTCACTCGAGGCGTATTGAGAGATATAACCAATGCAAACTATCGCGAATCTCACAGTATTTATGCGATTCATTCTAATTAAATATTTAGAGGGCGATGCCCTTAAAAAACGGATACCTAATTTTAATTCCAAAACAGACAAATGGCACCAAGAATATTTAATTAAAATTTTCCTTTTACCATGTACGTGAAAATAAGCAAGTTCGCATTTTCTAATAAATTCGTTTATAAATTCTGGTGTCAGATCATTATTTCATAAGTTTATAAATAGAATTACTCCGTGCCGGAAAGGATTAACTGGTCGCAGGACTCTTAAAGCTTCAAAATTTAAGAAATTTTAATTTTTTTAGATGTAAAACTCCTATCTTTTCTGAATATTTTGATATAATTGTTTCCTTGAAATTCCCATTAGAACAGAGTTTTGGCTTTTAGAATTATACCCGCTCAATAGCTGAAGCGGCGCTTCTGAAACTTTAAAGTCATTATTTTCCTAAAGGCGTTTTTGGGTATAACGCGCAGGATACCTCAAAAACTTCTGAATATTTTTTCATGAAATTTTCAAAACATATATTTCATGTTAGTCTGTATAAACTGAACCTAAAATTTTCTTTTTATTGTTCAAAAAAATATTTTTTTAGGTGATTTTACTGTTGAAATTTTCAAAATTTTGTACTAGCTAAATGCAGCTTTGCATTAAAAATATAAAAATGCTTTAAATACAAATTTATTTAAGTTCAGGGAAATTATTACAATCTGAAGTATAAGTAAGCACCAAAATTTTCATTCTAGTTGCAGTATTTATTTTGTAATCCTGCGCGTAAACTGTTATGCTAATTTTTTGTTCGACAAATGTCTAACAGTTTCGAGCCCCCTATAAATACTAATTCTGTATGTTGCAATTTTTTAAATACTTGAAACAAAAGAACATACTTATATCTTTCATTCCAATTAAAATTGTGTTTTAAAATCATATACATTTTAAGACATTAAATGTTGAAAATGGTCTTTTTTTTCATTTTTTCCACTTTTTAGAGTCCCGAGACCCCTTAAATTAGTATGTTTTTAACAATTTGACGTTTATTGCTTTTATACTGCTACTGGACATTACATTACACATATATATCATTAAAAGTCGTTAACTAGGCATAGAGTACGCCGCCCTGTCCTTGTGCATGTCCAAACTGACCGTACATTTAAGGGTTAATATCTCAGCTAATTACCAATGATTTTTTTCGAAAATCATTATCAACAATGCTTTTATTCTTCTGCAACGATAGGTATATTCAGCGATGCTCAACAATTTTTCTGAATGCCCGTAAATCGAAATTTGTATATAACAGAAAAATGCTAATTACTCAAAAACTATGCGACCTAGGGTCATCGCTATAATTTTCTGGCAAGGTTTATATTAACGTCTACTACCTCTAGTTTTTTCATAATTTTAGTTTCAGTAGATTCGGAATTAGATGGGGGGGGGGACATATTTTTGCGCTACATTTTCAACAATATCTTTGAAAATATAATACCTAAAATTAAAAGGAACGTATTTTTGAGTTCAGCGTTACAAAAGCTTTCACAGGATAACCCACATGATATACAAAGAAAAGATTTTTTTTTCAAGTAGCATAAATAGCCCCTCTACTTTTTTACTAAATATATTTATGAATATTTATTAATCTGAAAATATGTGGGTCAGTGGTCTTTATTACTTCCCCGAATTTGAACTTTCCATGTTCCATAGTTTACGATTAAAATGGCTGTGACAGACAGACACAGGAGTGATCTTATAATGGTTCCGTTTTTACTTTTTAAGTACGGAACCCTAAAAATTAATATAAAATATTATTATATGCCATATTTAAATGAGAGATTTGGTCATTTTCATTATAAGAATTTGTGAGATTTTTTTTTTTTTTTAAGTACACACACATATATAATTTACAGGTTGTTCTAAAAACATAGATATCGGTTTTTATTCCTTAAATATTGATAGTTACGTAAGCAAAGTTACGTAATAAAGGTACAGAATTTTATGAAACAGATTAAAATTTTCAGGGGATTAAATTTGAAGAAATAGAAAATTTAAATCTTTATGCGGCACACATACTAAACATTTCCCAACGAGTAAAATGTGCCCCATACATTAATAAGGTCACGTACAAAATTTCAGCATTTTATCATAAAATGTTACAGAGATATGAAAATACATAAATGCTTATTTAACCCTTTCAAGGGCGTCGGTTCATTTTTGGACCACCTAATTGTATTACCTAAACGCCACATTGATACCAGAATATTGAAATGAAAATTTTCCTTTTATTAAGTATGTGAACAAAAGCTTTTGCTAAGTTTTAAATAAATTTGTTTGTAATTTCCGGTGTCGTTCTCTAATTTCGGCATTTTACGAATAGAAGTGCCTTGCCCCTGAAAGGGTTAAACCAATTTTCGATGCCTGGATAAGAATTCAAAAATGTGAAAAATCATGACGGATGATAGAGTTTCAGCAATTCGTATACAAATTACGTTAGACTGCCCGGCTGCGCGTACATAAGAAATGCTATGGACCAATGACAGAGCACAAACAACTTTCTCATGTAATGATGCATCTGTTGCGATTCTATGACGCACCGATCAGAGGCAGATATTTGCATAAGCAAACATTTCTAAGCTGCATTGACTGTACCATTCCAAGGTTTTATTCATCATGTAAAATTTTAAGGTATTTTTCAGGAAGCATAGTTGTGTAAATTTGTAAATGAATTCAAATGTAATTTGAAACTAAAGATAAGAGCCACATGTTATTCACTTATGATGTATTTCTGCCTCGCGTCATCTGCACTCTAGCTGCAAACATTTACATTTTAATTTGTAATTAACCCCTCGCCAAATTGTTTAAACATACCTCTGCGACTTTTTATGATAAATTGCTGTTATTTTGTACATGACATTATTAGTGTATGGGGCACATTTTCTCATTGGGGAAAGTTTTTGTACGGGGGACCAGGGCCGTAACCAATCAGCAAAGTCAGAGGGGGGGGGGTGAAATTTTTGGTGGAGTAATTCAAGGCTTGTTTTTTTTCATTCTTCTTTAACCGCTTCCCTTATAATACAGAGTTATCTTGGGTTCATATATATGACAATTAATTATTATCCCTAGAAAACTCGGGCGTGGCATAATTTGTCACTGCGGTTTGTTTTATCACGTTTTTACTCGACCTGAAAATTCAAAAGAAAGAAAATATTTTTATACAATATAATAAATTATATATAATTAAATTACATATAATATTTGATTGGCAGTTTCCCAAGCTTTGTGATATGAAGTGCAAATGATGAAATGCAATGATGTGACTGCAAAAAATTGGATGATTTTTTGCAGTTTTTTTTAATTGGTAAGGGAGGCGGTTAATGATATACAGGGCCTGATTATCCAAAAGGCACATGCAGCAAGTGCTTACCCTCTAAAATTTAAGAGGGTAAGCCATTTCCATTTTTTTTATATCGCATTTTTAATTTTTCTGGAATGAAAAGTTTGCTGAATACAAGAGGAAATCAGCACACTACTTAAGAAAACTTATTTAACTGGGGAAATATGAATGTGACCAACAGGATGTTAACTAATCATATAGCATCTTGATGTGCTGGTTAGAAACCATCCGATAACTGAGCATGCAACTAGATGTGCTAAATAAACCTGAAGTATACACAGGAAGTATAGGAAAGCTGTTCAATGAAATATATATGAACCAGGCTAAGTCACTCCCAGGAATAATATTTGTATCATTGATAAGTTTTCATGTAGAAGAATTACCCACTTAGCCATGGCGCCCGATACATTCACGAGCAAATTGCACGTAAAATGAGAACCACGACGATTAACGGGTTACGAAGGGCTCAAGTAGCAGTTAGGAGGGGCTCAGCGTACCCCGCTTCCGTCTGGTTACGGTCTGCGGGGGCCGTATAAAAATTCAAATTTTGTATTTCTTGAAATTTAAGCCCCTGATAATTTTTATCGATTTCATAATATTCTGCACCTTTTTTAAGTAAATTTGCAATTTATAATATATGTCTAGGATCAATATTTAAGAAATAAAAGCCGAGGTGAATGTTTTTGGGACACACTGCATATATATATATATATATATATATATATAAAATTCGTTAAAGAGTTTCTTAGATGCCATCTTTACAAAATGAAACATCATGCTTCGGCACACAAAAAGAGAAAAGCACAGAAATTATGCAAGTCACATATGTAAGACTTCTTAAGGTTGTTCTCAAATTCTAAGGAGCTGCTTTCTGACACATTTTTGAACTAATTTTTCAATTGGCAGGTTTTGTCATTCAGACTATGTAACCAAAAGACATTGTCCATTTTTGAGTAAACTCAAAAGATCTTTGAGAAAATACTATCAAAGTTGGCGTTTTCAACCGAATTGCTGAACGCAACACCACGAGAAAGGAAAGAAACTGGTTGTCACGGGGCAAAAATTGCTTATAACTCAAAAAGTAATTTATTTATCGAAAAATGGAAAACTCATTTTGATTCCAAATAGCTTCAATAGTCAGCTCCGCCAATTTGGTTGTTTTACGTTTAAAAATGAGTCAGAAAATGTGTCAGAAACTTTTGCATTCTAGAGCAGGGGATTTGAGAACCACCTTAAGAGTACAAGAATGTTTCTTGTATTCTTCCAGATCTGAAGCAGATGGGTTATTATTCATGATGAATTTACAGATAATAGTTTGTGCTTAGTTTAGAATCAGTAATATAATCTCTTCAGGTAGAATAGGCAAAAATATTAGGGAATTAATTACAATTCCTTAATATTTTTGAATTACAATTCATTGCTATTTTTGTTTCAAAAGATTTCGCTTCTATATAAAACCAAAGTGTGGTCGTTTTGTAAACGAATAGTTTTTCTCTAAATCAACGAACTATACTTGCCTATTTTTAATCACATTCTGAATACTCCGGAAGAATCATTAAGCTTAAACGCCTGTCCAATGTATACTGTGTCACTGTGTATATATTATATACGTATGTGGAATTTATATAAATATTTAAGGTTTAACAGAAGAATTTTCTGAAGAATACTATAAAACTCTATGATAAATAAAATTTCAAGTTCAATTTTATATTTAAGATGTAAAAATAATTTTATTTATTATGAAAAAAAAAAAAAAAAAAAAGGTGCCTTGAGCGTATAAGAACGTCTCTGTAAGATCATTCTTTTTGTAATTTCAGTAAACTATGGAAAGAAAATTCTTTAAATAAAGTAACCAAATAGAAAGAGAATGAATAAAAATATAATTTTCTATTTATTTTATTAAAATGCTGATATGTGACGGAAGATTTCACAAGGTAAATACATAGTCAATTTAAAAAAAAATTTCATGTGTGTGATCTGATGTCCGAGGAAAACGACCAAATGGGAGTAAGTAAATTTTTTAGTTGAATCAATTTCTAAAAATGAATAATCACTGTCAAATAATAAACTGTGTGAAAATATATAATATCTATACTAATAAAAGAATAAATCGCTCCGTGTGTGTGTGTGTCTGTCTGTCTGTCTGTGTGCGATGGCTAGCAAAAACTACCGCACGTAGAAGTGTGAAAATTTAGATGTGATTAGTCCAAGACAGGTCCTGATATACCTGAGGCTTGGATTTTTAATTTTTTAAGGGTCGGGGCCCCTAGGCCCCTTTCAGTTTTCATGCACTAAAACGTTAATAACATGCCTCTTTTCCATCCGATCTTCTTCGTTTTTGGGGTGAATTCTACTTTTGAGTTTCTGACTCATTTCTACATTTCAGTTAAGACCCTGGCACCCTTGCAAGGGGGCCGGTACAGGGCCCCTTGAAGTTTTAGTGCACTAAATTGTTAATAACATGCCTCTTTTCTATCCGATCTACTTCGTTTTTGGTGCGAATTCTTCTTTCAGTTTCTGCCCCAATTCTACATTTCAGTTAAGTCCCTGGAACCTTCGCAAGGGGCCCAGTGCAGGGCCCCTTGAAGTTTTAGTGAACTAAATTTTTAATAACATGCCTCTTTTCTATCACATCTTCGTCGTTTTTGGTGTGAATTCTCCTTTCAGTTTGTGCCCCATTTCTGCATTTCAGTTAACACCCTAGCACCCTGTCAAGGGGCTCAATACAGTGCCCCTTGAAGTTTTAGTGCACTAAATTTTTAATAACATGCCTCTTTTCTATCCGATCTTCGTCGTTTTTGGTGTGAATTCTCCTTTCAGTTTGTGCCCCATTTCTACTTTTCAGTTGAGACCCTAGCACCCTGTCAAGGGGCCCAATACAGGGCCCCTTGAAGTTTCAGTGCACTAAATTGTTAATAACATGCCTCTTTTCTATCAGATTTTCTTCGTTTTTGGGATGAATGCTACTTTCCGTTTCTGCCCCATTTCTACATTTCAGTTAAGATACTGGCACCCTTGCAAGGGGCCCGGTACAGGACCCCTTGAACTTTTAGTACACTAAATTCTTAATAAATTGCATCCTTTTTATCCGATCCTCATTTTTGGGATACTTTCTCCATTTAGCGATACTTCCGTGTCTACATTCCAGTTAAGACCATGGGCCAGTCCAGGGTCCTGTAGGGCCCGGTCTAGGGCCTCTTAAATTTTTGTGTGCCATGCGTTTTTCACACCCTAATTTTCTGACCTTCGCAATGCATAATTTTAAAATTGAGTCTAAAACTCTTCTCCTTAGACCAGCAATCACATATTTTTATTGGGGCCCTCGGGCCATTTTTTAAGCCTTTCCCCAATTTTTTGCACATTTCTTTTAAATTATATTCTAATGATTAATTCGTACCCTATGCTTAATCTCAACTAATCTAAGATCTAAAACGCTAAGTATTAAAACGTTGTAACATGATTTCATGTTAGGGCCTTTTCTCAACTATCAATTGGCCCCTTTTGGGCCTCCTATTATAACTCCCTTAAAAATAATCCGATTCACTAGCTTTTTCTTCTAACAACATCTTAGATTCTCCAGCTATTACATGAACTGCAAAAAAAAATTATTTCAGGTTTCAACTACCACCAATTTTGAATATAAGTCGTCTTCTTAGGGCCCTTGGTGCATCTTCTTTAAAAATGATCCGAATTCCTTGCAGTTTTCTTTACCATAGTTCTAGCGTCCTCAGATTACATTAAAAACTACTAAAAAGTGTATTTATACCAAACTACATGCCACTTAAGTCTCTTCCCCCTTGGTGCCCGGTACAAGGCCTCTTGAAGCTTTTGAACCATAAATTATTAATAAATTGCCTCTCTTAATCCGATCTTCATTTTTGGAACCATTTTTCCATTTAGTTATTCTCCAGTTTCTATATTCCATTTCCAGTTAAAATCCTGGGGCACCTTAGGGTCCTGTAGGGCCCGATCCGGGACCCCTTGAACTTTTTGTGTGCTATGCATTTTTTACACCCTAATTTTCTCACCTTCTCATTGCATAATTTTAAAATTTAGTCTTGGACTCTTCCCCCTAGATCAACACCCTCATATTTTTATTGGAGCCCTAGGGCCCCTTTTTAAGCATTTACCCGATTTTTGCGCATTTCTTTAAAATATTATTCTAATGATTATTTCATACCCTATGATTAATTTTGGCTAATTGAAGATCTAAAACGCTAAGTACTAAAACATTTAAACATGTTTTCATGTTAGGGCCGTGCTCTCAACTAACAGTTGGGCCTTTTTGGGACCACTGTTTCCCTTAAAAATGGTCCGATTCACGAACTTTTTTTCCTAACAACTTCTTAGGTTCTTCAGCTACTACATGAACGACAAAAAAAAATTGCAGACTTCAGCTACCACCAATTTTGAATATTAATCGTCTTCATGGGGCCTTTGTATTTTTTTCTTTGTATTGCTTCTTTAAAAACTATCCTATTCTGTTGCAATTCTCTTTAACATAGTTTTAGCGTCTTCCAGCAACTTTAAAACCCTTAAACATTTTTCTTATACCCAACTACATTTCAGTTAAGAGCCTGGCCCCCAGGGCCCGGTCTTTCTTTATACCTCAGCTACCACCTTTTTCGAACATTAATCTCCTTTTTCAGCATTAACTTACGTCTACTCACTACAGCCGTAAATTAAAAATCGCGTTACTTTAAAGGTTACTTTAGAGAAGGGATTTCATCCGTTTATTAAATATTGTGTTAATGCTAACAGTGATTCATGAAATTTACAAGGTGAGGAGGCATCTTCCACCGCTTGGTGGCGCGTTATTTCCTCGGGTTTAAGGGCCCAATTTCAACGGGATTTGCTTCCTTAAACATAGAATACAATTCAGCTACTTTCTGTATTATGAAATTTTATCTTAGACTTTAGTTACCAACATTTTCTAACATTAATGGCGCATTCTTTTTTTTTTTTTGTTTTTTTTTGTTTTTTTTTTTTTGTTTTGTTTTGTTTCTGTGAGCCTGATTTCTACGAGGTTTTGGCTCACTCAACTTGGTTTTCGATTGTCTCCGGCACGTGCGGGCACTTCCGGTAAAAGCTGCCATATGTAGTGGGGATCTAGATTACAGGTTCGTTCCGAAAGAAGTTTGATGGGAACACATTAGACGCCGCGGAAAGCAATGGAGCCTCCGAAATTAGGTTCATTTAAAAGAATTTCCAAAGATATAAAATCATACAAACTTAAGTTTTGTTTAAGGTTATTATTTACAAACCCCGGGCAACGCCGGGCGGGTCTGCTAGTATTATAATAAAGCAATATTATCAAGATCTTTATCTGCTGTTTTCAAAATGTATGGTTGTCCTTAGGAGATACCTTCTTTAAATATTCATTGGTTTGGTGAACTTGGAATACCGAGAGATCTTTCACTTTTTCCTATTTACTACACTTATTCTTGACTAAGTTTTCTTGCTTGATTCAATCTCATTGTGGTTTTCTCATCGAAGGGAGGGTTTTACTTTCTATAAACCAACTTTAACATGTCTATATCAACTTATGGAAAATTAAAAACCACCCACGTGTTTTCCGTGCATGGCGACCTGTATCCCTAGATAGATTAATCCTATTAGTTGAGGGAAATCAACAAACTACTTTAACTCTTGCTTCAACTGAAGATTGAAATAGTAGGTAAACCTACGTCATTCATAAACATACGGTTGTATCATTTAGTTGTATTCTATTTTACATTTCTTGAAAACACTTCAACCAGGTTTCTATATCGATTTTTAAGATGCCTTGGTTCTTAAAAGGACATAAACGTTTATTATCAAAATGTATAGTCTATATTGATTTCCACATTGTTGTAGAAAGGCATTATTCTTATGTTAGATGTAGCCACACAATAAATCCATTACCCAGTACGATTTTATACTTTTTATCAGCTGTGGTAACGCAACCCTTGAACGACGTGAAAAAAACAATCACTGGACAGTTGATCCACTCATATGAAATTAATGAGAAAAAAAAAACTGAGCAGTGTGAAAGCTATTAAGAGACATCTGTCATAAACTGCTACGTTTCAAGTAAGACTATAGTTCAATGGCATTCAATATATTTAAACTCATTTTCTTTGAACCATATTTGAATTCATGCCATTCATAGTCCCCTTTGAAAAAAATCCTATCAATGTTCAAAGTCTTTTACCGAATAGTTTTAGAAAGATCTCGTGTTCCACTAATCTGAAACTGATATTCTTGAAAATAGTTTTTATTAAGCGCATAATACAATATTTGAGGACGTGAGTTTCAAAACTCCCCTTATCCAGAAAACCAAATTTTGGGAAATCGCGAAAAACTTTTGACTGCGTCCATTGGTTTTCATTATAAACCAAGATTTTAGAATGCAGAAATAAATGATAAAACAATTTTTTTTAGCAGACTGTAGTGTTTTTTTTTATAAAGGTTCAATAGAATAGATTGATAGAGAAAACTCGATTTCTTTAATTTTGGATAAGGCGAGTTTTGAAACTCACGCCCTCAGTTTTATTTTCTCCGCTGCAACTTTCATCTAATGAAATTAAAACACATTTTTTGTTGATAAAAAATTGCATTTTATGCTTAGCTGCTAATAAACTGAGAATTTCTACTTGATATAGTTTGCAAAAGATGCCTTGTTGAAATTATTATCGAAAGCATTCGGGTGGTTGTAAATTAGGAAGTTGCCCGGAAGAGGACAGTATCTCCAAGAGCATCGCCGTGCCCGCCGTAAGGTTTGGCATTCTACGCAAAAATATGATCTAGAAGTGCAAATTATCCCCTCCGGAATTTCATATTGCCCCTTTTGCAGAAATCCCTCCTGGGAAAAAAATTTCGATATCAACTGAACTATTTCGGAGGCGATTGTAAAATTTTCAGCTTTAATAAGAGGGTTTTTCAGTTTTAATTTCCACTTCATTATAACATATTATTAATAATAGAAATACATTTTTTGTATAAATCACACATGCACACAATTTATGAAAACATAAGATTATGTCCTTTACGTTTTATTAGAAAAAAAAAATATTTATCATGTATCCCTTATGTAGTATGAAGCAAAAGCCTGTATCTTTAATAGTTCATCGCAAGCAGTTTCAGAACGTAACCCCATTTTTTAGTATATACGTGGGAAATTCAAGAGTTAAAAATATTTACACACTAATTATTATTTGGGAAAATAATGTCATTCTATGCCACAATCGTTTCATTAAAAGTGAACATGCTTAAATAAATTATCTTTGGAGTTTATGTTTTGGCGTCCTTCGACTCTTAAAAGATCATATTTTTTTGTAGCAAAACAAATAGACTAATTAATATACACATTTTCGTAGACACAACTTAAAAAAGGAAATTTTTCATCCAAGGTGAAAACCTTTTCAAGCATGATAGTAAATTATATTTTTATAAAACTAGATCAGAAGTTAAATGAAAACTTTTATTTGTAAGGTTAAAATAAATTTATTCACGGTCATAAGAGTCAAATTACAAACGATTATTTGATGATTTATGGGCAGTAGGTTTTTAAATGTAAAAAATTATATTAACTCTCTCAATTTGCTTATTTAAAAAGATGTTTAATTATGCTTTTGATGACAAAAGTTTAGGAGTATTTTTGTAAATTACTCGTATTAAAATATCAAAAATAATTGTTAAGGATAAACCCCTACTTCAAATGATTTGTTCTTAATCTTATTACACACTTTAGTGTCGTATTTTAACGAGAGTGAATTGGCAATAAAGAGTTATTTCGTTGCAATGTCTAATTTTTATCCATGTTTATTTTAAGTCCCAGTGGGAGCAATATTGCTCCTTTTGATGCGTAATGGAAGATACTGTATTTATTTTAGCGGTGCCTGTAAAAAAAGAAAAAAAGAAAAAAAATGTAAACGGCAGGTTGTTTTAATATATATATATAAACTAGTATTGTGTAGTTTAAAAATATATCCAAATTTTATGACGACTGTGAAAATTTCTACGAAAGTTAGAGCCCCAAAAATTTTTTAAATGACAAAAAGAAATAGACAGACAGAAAAAATGTTTTATTTTTGGATTCTAATTACATTTGCGGTGAAATATTATTACAACACCCCAACACCACCACTAGAAAAGAAAACAAAATCTATTATGAAAATCGGAGGCATCCTTTGAAAAGCTACGTCGGCTCATACGTTAAAAAATATATAAATAAAAGTTGTTTAACCTCCGTTGTTGGAAATTAGATTTAAAAAAAAAAAGCACATTTTCTGAGTTTCTATGTTATAAAGAAATCAGCACATGTGCAATTAATTTAAAAAGGACGAGAAAGTTTTCAAATGACGAAAATTGATTAAAGTTTGATGATGAATTACGAAACCTGCAATTTACTTAGACTGTCACTTGCGTTTATTTATTTATATTTTATAAGAAAAAAATATGTATTTGTAAAATTAATAGAAAAACAATAACAAAAGTTTTAATATTGTGCTACAAAATTAATCTTACAAAACTAGTTTTGCCATGATTTTGAAGTTCAGGCTACATATTTTTGAGTGGTTATTTCTTCTTTATATTAATTGTTACTTTGTCTCTCAGTTGTACATAAAACATCAACAACGAAAAATGCCAAAATTAAAAAAGAATATTTTGAAAGTTTCAAAATTCAAAAAATTGATCATATATTGTGTTATAATGTGGAAGAAATTGTTTGTTTGTTTTTATGGGTTACTTTGTAGAGAATTTAATTTCCTTTATTTAAAAAGAAAAAATCCTTGTAAATCCACTAACTTGTTGAAAAGTTATCGTCTCAAAACTGCTGAAGAACAATGTTTCTTGATAATTGAGTTGAAAGTTCCCCTGCTCCCCTGCGCAAGTACCGCCGGTCAGCGCCACTCAAAGTTCACTGGCTTGTAAGACCGTAATTTTAGAAAATTTCCTATTAGAACGTTTCCTATTACGAAATTCTTAAAAGCTGACACACACAAAATAATAATAATAATAAATTTTTCCATCATTTCAAACCTTTCTGTTCCAGTTAAAAGTTGCATAAGGGTCAATATCTGAAAACCGAACAATTTCATTCCAAAATTTTCATTTTTTTAAGTTAATGTACCAACAACCACATACAATTATATACTATGATACATGTTTTGTCATTTAAATGCTGTAAGTGTTTTGAAATCAAGAATGTATATTTTATGCGTATGATACACTTTTATGTAAGAAAGTTACTGTTAATATCATAATCAGTGCCTAAAAATTAGAACTGAGATGATGGGGACTGAGGTGACGTTTTTTTCTTAACAGCTGCACAACCATTTTGTTGAATTATTTTTCACACATGTAAATTATTAAATATGACATGTGATATTTGCATGTTACATAAATAAAGTTAAAATAAGTTTTTTTTAAATAAATAAAAAGTTAAATATCGGGACATGAATGATGCTACAAAGAAATGTTCAATCCTATTCAGAATACAACTAAATATTAACGAAATATGAAACAAACAGAAGAACAACATACCTTCATCCATGGTGACTAGTTGAACTTTAGTTGCTGTTGCAATGGAAATAATTCTGCCAGCGGCACTAAGTATCTGTTAACCTAAATGTGTGTTTAGAAGGACTGGGATGATGGTCAACCTCAGGGACAAATATATTTACTACAATATTTTACTATACAATCTATACTAACAAAGGAGAATTATATCTTCCCATCCTCTGTATATATAGGTATAAATATATTATAGCAAAAGTGAATAATATTTATAGAAATTTTTACAGCATATATTTAATATTGGATATTTGTACCTTGGGACTGGGACTGTAATGATGATTTTGTTTGTTTAAAGCTTAAAATTAATTATTTATACATCATATGTCCATTTATCATTGGTAATTGTTATAAAAAATGTTACAACGTCCATTTTAAAAAGTACAATTGTCCAGTTTTCAGATATTGACCCATAAGCAAATAAAATTTGTTGTTTAAAAGAATTACTTTTTTCATGTAACAGAAATTTAAGAAACATTAATTCATTTTCTGATTCTTTCAGTTGGACGAAAAGGATGGTATGAAACTGTTGGTAAGTAAATTCTTATGCTTTAAATATATAATTGCAAGAAATAAATATGTGCTTGACTTCAAAATATATTCTTTTAAAATGAAAATATAGGATAAGAGTATTTCAACTTTCTGCGTAGAGCTCTCACGATCTTCGCGCAATATTAATTTTGTGCGTCACTACGGCTGACGTGAAAGACACAAAAGAAGAGTCCACAAGAGACTATAGCATAGCTGCCAACTTTTATGCTTTCATCATACCATTAAAATTTTACAGAAAATATTATCTTATTTAATCGTCGAAATATCACGATTAAACAATTCGAAAATGTCTATTAAATTTTAGTGGTAGCAAAAAAGCGTAAAAGTTGGCAGCTATGCTATAGTTGTATTACTTTGTCTATCACTGCTTCAAACAGTAACCACCGTCATTAATTTCGACACACACACACACACATATATATATATATATATATCATAATAACTAACAATGAAAGAAAACTTTCCTGTTCATTCATTCAACAACAGTGCAAATCACAATTTATAAACAAAAATATATTAATTATACATTAAGATATTATTAAAGTTTTAAAATTATATATGTTTTATTTTTCTTTATGCTTACATTGTCAACCTTTTCAAAATGGAATTTTTAATTCTTTCAGATTTACATAAAAAAAAACAATATTTTTGTAACCTTTAGTTACTAAACTGGTCATTCTTGAATCAATAAATGGTGTCCCAAAATGAGCTCATATTTAAAAAAAATTGCCACCATTTTTTTTTTTTTTTTGCGGTTAAACTAAAGAAGAAATTTTTATTTGATGCTTTCTGCAACAGTTGAAATTAAATCATAGACAAGTACACAATCAAACAACCCGTAGACATTGTAAAAAAAAGTAATTTAAAAATAGTCTAAAAGTGTTTAGTGAAAAACTATAATGATATTTCATTTTAAGGCAGATTTTATAATTTCACCTTCAGGAAATCCCGATAAAGGACAATTTCTATTCCGTTGTTCTGAATAAAACATAAAACGATAAGGAAAAAATAAAGAGCATTTTCTTCGAGTTAATTTATTTCAAATGATGCTCTTTAAAATAGCTGTGCATGCATAAATCACAACACCATTAACATATACGTAGAATCTATAAAAAATATCTATTTCTTTCTTTTTCAGGAATGTATTTTGGAGAAAGAGTGATGAAATGATGAGGTGGCTTCAAGCCGACTGCATCTCTCGCTTAAGATGCAAATTTCTTTATGCTACTAAAGCATAAAAGGAAAATTGTTTCAGTAATGTGTTCTGTGAAACCATTAATGAAAACAAATAAATATTAAATTTGAATTTATTGTTGTTTCTTTTATTACAAGCATTCTTTTTTATTATTTGTTGTTTGTATATTAAATATGTTTGAGAAAGTTTCACTTTATTTGAATATTAAGGGTCCTGTCCCTGCCGGCGAAGACACTCACGAGCTAATGCTAATCCTATGGGGAGGGATTTTTCTAATATCTCGTTTGCTTTTCGACATTTTTAAATTTTTTTTTTTTTTTTGCATTGGATAGCCGAGGTCCGTCTCTACGGCGCACTTTGGTTACTTTTTCGATTTTGGTCGCAGATATTTTTTAATAAAGTTACTTTCATTTTCAAAACCGGTTCTGAAAATGAAAGTGTCATTCTAAAAAATATCTGCAACCAAAATCGAAAAAGTAACCAAGGTGCGCTGTAGAGACGGACCTCGGCTATCCAATGCAAAAAAAATATTTAAAAATGTTGAAATGCAAACGAGATATTAGAAAAATCCCTCCCCATAGGATTAGCATTAGCTCGTGAGTGTCTTCGTCGGCAGGGACAGGACCCTTAAGTACCATATGTCATATGCATGTCAGGTTACATTCAGGTCTTTCTTTCGATTAAGGGCGTTCTCATATTTTTTTCTTTTCCGTTCAATAATGCAAAACTTTCCGAAATAGTCATGAATTAACATTACATTTACAGGAATTCTTCATCTTTACGGTCTCTTTATAATGCATATTTTCGTTTTGTTGATTTTATACTGATACATACAATTTGAAGATCACTGGAGAAAATGAGCTAAAGTATATATTTACATCGTAATACTTTCAAATCCTAACGTGTATAAAAAATAATAGCTATATTTTCAAATATTTTTAAGCACAGAGCCCGTTCAAGCCAAAGATGGACACAGTACCTGGCATTCATTTGCTCCTTCCTATCCTATGCTGTAATAAAAAATTAAGAAGTTTCTATGCTTTAGAAAATAATATATCATGTTTTATAACACGCTAGTACACTCTAAAAAATAAATGTGTAAATTAGCCAATTTTACAGACATATATGTGTGAATTTCTAAAATTACATACTTGTCATGAAAATTACACATTTTTTGCAACATTTTACACATTTTTATGTGTATTTAGCTTATGAAACTAAGTGTGTAAATTGTTGTCTCGATGGCACTGCGACAGCAGTTATGTAATATACCACGTGTTCATGTTACATCTGTGACCAACATAAGCATTTAGAAGGAAAGAGAATTAAAAATTATCTTCTGCAAGGAATTCGGGGATGTTAGTTGCGACAAGTGTGAGTTGTTATTACTTTAAAAAAGATTAAAAGGGTACTTTAAGATGGTTTATCCCAAAAACGTGCTTTTTTTTAAATTGTGTGCAAGATTTCTGTTAATGTACTCAAAATTTTTACAAATACATTTTTGGGATTTACAGGTTATATCTTAAAACTGAACCAAATTCGTTTGTAATTCTAGCCGCAAAAATAGTATACAATACTTCCAACAATATTTTTTAAATAGAAATTTTGCTAAAATATACTGCAAATTTAGGTCTAATCTTTAGTTACAGATATAATCTGTAAATTTGTAAAGATCGCATATAAAAATATTAACTAGTTTAAAATAAATCTTTCGCAGAATTTAAAAAAAGAAAGCTTTTATCATTTTGAGAAAAACAGCTTTAAATGTGCCCTTATAAATATTGCTCACAGTAAGAACAACTGACAGACAGATTTTTTTACTCATAACTTGCATAGTAATAGGAATATTTCTATGTATATTGTTTTAAGATGCAATAAAAAATATTGTTCTTTCATATATAATTTTTCGAAAAATCAAATTTTTTATGGTTTAATACTTGTATGCCTCCTTAAAATTTTAAGATAATAAGATTTCAATATTTTTATGGTTAATAAAAAATTGATTTGATTCATTTTATAGTCAGGAATATTTAAATTATATATACAAGTACATTATTAATCTTTTTGAAATATGCATAATACATATTTTAAAATAATATAATCTGTACAATACATTTTTTTTCAGATTGTCTAGGGAATTTTTATGAGAAATAATTATTGTATATGTATTTGCATTCTGTTAATTTGCATGTATGCGCTCAGTTATGGATTTTATTTTGAGTAAAATATTACATTACTTGAAAGATCTAAAGAATTAAAATAATAAAAAGAAGTTTAAGTTACATTTTCCATTCTTAAGGGCTCCCAAATGGTCTGCCACTGAATACCAATATTTTTAACAGAAATTCCATGGTAGGTTTCTGCAACATTTGCGCTAGAATCAGCCTTCGAAGGTGATTTCTGCAAAATTTTCCAAAAATATCTAAGATAGATTTTTTTCAAAGACAATACTGGTATTCAAAAAGCAAACAATCTGGGAGCACCGATTCTGAAAAAATATATCCTACTGAAAAATGTGTTTATGTAATATACCATTATACAGGGTGTTCGGTCTCAACGGTGTCCAATGGCTAATTCCTAAACCGTTAGTCATAGACAATAATTCCAATTGCAAAAATGTTTTAAATGAGGTAAAGAAGTATTTTTAAAGCGATTTGGGTCAAGAAAAACATTTATTAAAAAATTACAAAATTTAAATTTTTATACGGTCCCCAGGTTCTATAAGTGATATTTAGTAAAAATATCCTATTGCACTGGCAAGTAAGACAAAAAAAGTCCCATTCCTCTGCGATTAAAACTGACCGAGTAATAGATGTTTAAAGTTGGAGTATCTTTTTTGCTGCAAAATAGGGGTCAGTCACAAATTTACTAGGAATAAAAATAATCGTCAGATATAAAATTTAACAATAAACATTGAGAGTAAATTAACATTACAATTATATTTTGAGATTTTTGTTCATTCTCACATATTAAAACAAAATATACAACTTGTACTAAAAATATAAGTAAAAAAAAAAATAACAGAAATTTTGCTAAATGATTATAAAAGCAACAGTCACAACTCTTTAGAAAATGATACATAGTTAGATTACCTAATCTAAAACTTAATAAAAATTAAGGTTATCTTAAAACGTACTCGAAGTGACTCCCTTCGGCTGCAATGCAGAAATGTACACGTGAAAGAAATTCTTCTTCTACTTTTTTCAACAGTGTAAGTGTTACATAGCTGCACGCCATAGCAATACGATTCCACAAATCTGCTCGACTAGGGGATTCTCTTTCATATACCTTATTTTTCAGAAAACCCCAAAGAAAAAAATCTAAAGGATTCAAATCTGGCGACCTGGGAAGCCACTCAATACGACCTCCATATCCGATAATAGTAAGTGCGTGGCTTTAGCGATTTATGTGCTGGCGCGCCATCATGCTGAAACCACATTTTAGACAAATCTTGTAATAAAACGTACTCTTCTAAAAATCGGATAGTGGTCCAGATAAAATATCCGCGTATTTTTCTGACGTTAAAGTATTATCGAAGATTAAGGGCCCAATTAAGTACGTCTTCCAGATGCCATACCAAACATTTATGGACCAACGTATTTGATGTTTGTTAGGACGAATAATGTGTGGATTTTCCAGGGACCAATAGTGAAAGTTTTGAGTATTTACGACTCCTTGTCTTGTAAACTGACATTCATCAGTCTAAATAATTTCATTCACAAAAAATGAACTTTCATCTTGTTTGTTTAAAATAAAATTACAAAAATTAAAACGACGCTCTTTGTCTCCTGGTGCTAATTCTTGTCCTAGTATTGATCGATATGGATAAGCACCATACTTGTTTAAAATTGTCCATACTTGACTTTTTGAATATTCACACACCCGGCTAATATCTCGTACATTACATTCAGGATTAGCAAGTGTATACCCTAGAACATCCTTACATAAATGTTACTGATTTTCATTTTAAAATTTCTGTTTGTAGGCAATAATGTATACGAAATTTTTTGAGTGGTCCTGTAAAGTAAATATAAATGGTACGTACCTAAAATAATATTAATATTACATTGTCATTGAATTTACATAATTATGCAAAATTTAATCTTGATCGGATATTTGGAAGTGAGATAAAATTGGAATACAAATTTCGAATTAGGAAGACATACATACGAACGTCGTAAGTTAAAAGCTTATAAAAATAATACAACTTTATAAAATAAAATCATCAAAAGAAACACTCATTTCCTTACAAAAAAAGAAAAAAATGTCAAAATACAATTGAGAACGTCAGTTTCGAAATTCGCCTTATCTGAAATTTAAAAAATTGTGTTTCTCTATCAATCTATTTTATTGCTATAACTGTACCATTCAAAACTACAATCTCCAAATTTTCAGTGAATACCAATGGGTACATTTAAAGGTTTTACGCGATTTCCCAAAATTTGATTTTCTCGTAAAGGTGAGTTTTGAAACTTTCTTCAATTACTTTAACCAATCTGAAAGTTAATTACTAAAAATTAACACTACCGTAATATTTATATGGGGGCAGCACCTTCAGTTAAATCCCTTTAAAAATTCTTCTTTACATTATTTGAAAATTTTTTGTAATTGGAAATATATGTCTTTGACTAACGGTTTAGGAATTAGCCGCTGAACATCGTTTGGCGTGGACGCCCTTTATAATAATTTAAGCACTTCGTGTTAGTGATGGGCGATTCTGGGAAATTTGAGAATCGATTAAAATCGACATCGTATAAAACAAAATCGATTCCCAAATTCTAGAATCGATACTTGAATCGATATTTCGATGTTCACAGATTCACACAGATAAGCTGAAAAATAGTAATTCCAAAACGTAGCGAATCAGCAGGGCCGTACGTAACGACTGTCTCTCACCCCTCACCTCCATTTATGGGGGCCCTAGACAATGTTAGCGGCCCAGAAGTAAGCTACTACAGACCTTTGAGTCAAATAATAAGGTTTTTTAGCTTTTAAAATTATTATTTTTAAGATATAATATAAATCATTATCAAAATTACATTTAAATTTATCTTTAAGAAAGATCTCGGTCAGATAAAAAAAAAAAAAAGAAAGAAATGATTTTTTGTTTCATCCTGAAAAGATGTACTTTCTACTCTAACTCTTATTTCCTTCAACCAAACAGATGGGGAGTTACTTCCTATAAACGTCATTCTTCTTAAAAATGCGCAGATGAGCGAAATTTTGAAGGCTCTAAATTTATTTAAAAAGTTAAATGGTTTTTCAGTCTTTTTAGGGCCCGCTATAAGCGTGGGGGAAATGCAAATATTGCAAATCTTCTTTAAAATAGATGTGATGAATGTAATTAACCAATCATCAGATGCTAATTATCCCCCAATTAATAATCAAAATTCTCCTTTTAATAATATATTTAACTAAAATTTCTTTCCCTTTTTAAAATATATATCTCCTTATCTCATTTACAGTTTAAAAATATCTTTCTTTTTAATGCTTACCAAATTTTCAGCTGTTGAGAAAAAAAAAAATGTTCTCATCCTACAGCCATTAACAATGAAATAACATACTTTTCTCTGGTTAACAAATAAATAAAAGTGTATTCCTTGATTATATGTTTTTTTGTTCTTTCCCAGCAGTAATCTAAAAACTATAAACAGTTATTAACTCATTCGTTGACATGCAGAGTGCACTCACTGAAACAATAATAAATAAAAAAGAAAAGTATCGAGTTAAACTGGTGGCATTGAGCTCACAGTCTATTCATACTAATTGTATTTTATACTCTTACTTCAAAGAATGCCTTTCGAAAAATAAATTAAGGGGGAATCAGCCCCCTTCCCGTCACATCTCTATACTTAAACTAAGCCTCTAAATCTCATCAAGGAAGCGCTTTATCAGAATAAACTGGTTACCAAATTTGAAGCAAATCAGATAGAAAAACCCATCTATCTAAATTAAGGGGGATTAGCCCCTGTTCCTCCCTTCATACTTAAACAATGAACCTCCAAATTTAATCAGGGAAGCGTCTTATCAGAATTAACCGGTATACCAAAATTGAAGCAAATCTGATAATTCTGCATGAAAAACCCATTTATCTAAGTGTGTGTGTGGGAGGGAAGTAATAGCCCCCGTACCTCCGCCCTTTATACTTAACCAATGAACCCCCAAAACTGATCAGGGAAGCGCCTTATGAGAATGAACCTAGATAAAAAATTTGAAGCAAATCGGATATTTCTATCGAGAGCTATCGCCTTACGTATGTACGTACATACATACATACAGAAACTACGGGCATATTAGCTCTCAGGCTTTAATAGCCTGTGAGCTAAAAAGAAAAGTGCCCAGTTAAACTGATGGCATTGAGCTCACAGGCTATTCACACTAACTGTATATTATGCTCTTATTCCAAAGAATAATGCCCCTCGAAAAATAAACTAAGGTGCCGGGGGGAATTGACCCTCCCCGTTTCCCCTCTTTATACTTAACCAATGACCCTCCAAATGTCATCAGGGAAGCGCCTTATCGAAATAAATCGGTATACCAAATTTGAAGCAAATCGGATAGAAAAACCCATTTATCTAAATTAAGGGGGAGTATTAGCCCCCTGTTCCGCACTTTATATTTAAGAAATGAACTTCCAAATCTAATTAGGGAAGCGCCTTATCAGAATAAACTGGTATACCAAATTTGGAGTAAATCGGATAGCAAAACCCATCTATCTAAATTAGGAAGGGTATTATCCCCTCGTCCCAATCTCCCCACCCTTTAGAATATAACAATGAACCTTCAAATATAATCAGAGAAACTCGTTATCAAAATTAACCTGTATACCAAAATTTAAAGAAAATCTGATAATTCTGCATGAAAAACCCATTTATCTAAGCTAAGGGGGGGATTAGCCCTCGTTTCCAATCTATACTTAACCAATGAACCCCCAAAACTAATCAGGAAAGCGCCTTAGCAGAATGAACATAGAAAAAAAACTGAAGCAAATCGGATATTTCTATCAAGAGTTATCGCGTTACGTACGTACGTACATACATACAAAACCGACGGGCACATTAGATCTCAGGCTTTGATAGCGTGTGAGCTAAAAAGTGCCAAAAGCGTGTAACTAGTGGGGGGGGGGGGCAGAAAATAAAAGAGGACATTAAAAGCTTTCCAACAATATGTTACACGAGATGGTTTGGAAGAAACATTAAATATGCCCCCCGGGGGACAGGTAAGTCTCAAACGGTGGGAGGGGTGGCCTCAAATGTATCTTTGGTCAAGGTTTCAAAATGTGGATTTATAATAAAATAGAACGAGAATTGGGCATTTTTAAAATAGCATGCATATTTTGAACGGCCCTGTAAATTAAGATTGGCGAGGAAGGGGAGTTGGGGGGGGGGGGGGGGGGGAGCGGAAAGGATTAGAAGGGACGAGCTTGAAAAATACAACATAATAAACTAGTAACCCAAATAACTAGGCCTCTAAACAAAAGTATAACGATTTAACCTAGTACTGAATTCAGGGGGTGACCCGGGGGAACATTGGAATGTCCCTCCCGAAAGTTTTGAGATTTTATGCTTTTTAATGGACAAATGTGCATCTCCCCCCCTTACGGAACTCTAAAATCTCCCCCCCCCCCATCCCGACCGGAGCAGTCAAGAAATCAACCCGCCATTCAACACTGATTTAACATAGAAAGAAAAAAAAAGCCTCTTATACAAAATTTTACAGCAATTCTGCCTCTAAAACAGTAAAATTGGAAGAATCTATTCAACCCGAATCGTGGATCATGCGCGATACGATTTGAATTGAAGTAAATCAAAAAATAACAATTTCACCCGCATCTAAAAATCGGCATCGAATCTGAAATGAATCGATTCGCCCGAATCTAAAGAATTGAAGTAAATCAAAAAATAGCGATTCCCGCCGCGACATCGAATCTAAACTAAATCGATTCGCCATTTCTTATCTTAATTTACGGGCAGAATCGATGCGTTAATTTTTTCTTGCTTTCTTTTGTCTTTAGAAAAAGAAAGCGTTGGATTCGTGAAAAATTTCGACTTCCGGTTTTCGAAGGATTTATAGTTTTAGAAGATCTTGTCTGGAATACGATTTGACTATTTTTATATTTTGTCTGTCTGCGGTTCCCCAGTCCCTATAGTTATATTTAGTAAAAGTTTACACATATCATAACAGATATAACACAAAAAGTTTGACATCTGTACTACAAAAATTGACACAGTTATTAAATTTCAAAGTTAAAGATTTTTGCACATGTTTGTCTTAATTTGAAGGATCAGTTAAAAGAGGAATTAAAAGTAATTCGAGATCAAAATCGGGGTGCAATGTCCTTTTTACGGCAAAACCACCTTTAGCTGGTATCGCCAAATCGGGGAATCACGAAAAAGGGTTATTTTATCTAAAAGGGCAATCTTATTTTAGGGGTCGTATACAAAGCGAAGAATAAAATATTGAAATTAACCCTCTGGCTACCAGAAGGGTCCAATGGACCCGACATGTATATTCAAAATATCTACTCAAACCAGAAATTTCTTCAAAACAAACTAAATGTATAAATCAGACAATAATAAGTTAAATAAACAAATTAAATAGTTTTAAGTAAAAATTCTGGTGTAGAATGTTTTTATAAAACTTGAGTAAAATTTCCGGTAGTTCTAGGGTTAAACAGAAAAATAAATATCAATTTATTATTATATTAGAAAACTGTCTACTATAAAAAATGAATACATCAAAAGCCGAAATCTACTAGAGATACTGCTCAAAGTGTTCTCCATTGGTGGCAATGCACAATTAAATGCGTGACAGTACCGAGTCCTAGACACGTCAGAGAATAGAAGGTGTGCAAAATGTGCGATAATCAAGGATGATGCGCTGATTCAGATAAACCATAGAAGTAGTCTTGCCACAGAACCTTGATACAATCCCAGAAATAGAAGTCCATGGGAGTCAAGTCCGGTGAACACGGTGCCCAGATACGCCCGGACGTTTGATGTTTTATGCGGAGAGGTCCCCATCATGTTGAAACCACACCCGGCATGCATGTTGGACAGGCAGCTCTTTATACCAGTCACGTACCGTGTTTTGTAGCAGATGCAGGTAATGATGGCCCGTTAAGGTCCCATCGTAGAAGATGGGTCCAACAATCTAGGTTCCCCATATACCGCACCACACGTGTCGTATTGCCAGGGCGATGTGGGGGTTTCCAGGTCGCATCATCCTTTTGATTGTCACACAGTTTGACACCTGCTATGCTCTAACGTGCCCAGGACTCAGTACTGTCATACATTCAGTTGTGCATTGCCACCAATGGAGAACACTTTGAGCAGTATCTCTAGTAGATTGCGGTGTTTTATGGTTGGTTGTGTTTATGATGGCCAATTATCAACACGAGGAATAGAGGCCCTAAGGGGGGGGGGGGAGTGCCCTTCGTGGGTGGTCTTTCTAAGGGAACCTAACCCGTATGAACGCTTGAAAGTCCAAGGTTCGAAGAAAACCACGAAAACCCCGAACGATTAGGCCGACGGGGGCGATTGGGTTCGAACCCAGCACCTCCCGTCCACCAGCTTCGAGAGCATAACCTCTCGGCCACTGGTGGGGCCCCCGGCGTTTTATGCATTCATTTTTATACTAGGCCGTTTTCTGATATTATAGTAAATTGATATTTATTTTTCTGTTTAATTTCAATATTTCATTCTTCGCTTTCTATACGACCCCTAAAAGTCAGCTCAAATTCTTCGA
This sequence comes from Maratus speciosus, assembly GCA_963932465.1. Lineage (NCBI taxonomy): Eukaryota > Metazoa > Arthropoda > Arachnida > Araneae > Salticidae > Maratus > Maratus speciosus. The sequence goes on from OZ010787.1 coordinate 575,470,974, forward strand.
TGAAATAACCCTCTTTGGTGATACTATGATTTGGCGATACCTACTAAAGGTGGTTTTGCCGGAAAAAGGACATAGCACCCTGATTTTGATCTCGAATTACTTTAATTCGTCTTTTAACTGATCCCTCAATAAAAAACAAAATCATGTGCAAAAAATGCAAACTTTTAAATTTAATATCTATGTCAATTTTTGTAGTACAGATGTCAAACTTTTTGTATTATATATATTATGATATGTGTAAACTTTTACTAAGTATAACTATAGGGACTGGGGGACCGTATAAAAAGTTAGATTTCGTAATTTTTATAAAATTGATTTTTTACTTTAAATAAGGCCACAACATGAATATTTACCTCATTTGAAACGTTTTTGTAATTGTAACTATATGTCTAAGGCGAACGATTGAGAAATTAAAGGTCGGCGATAGATAACACCCTGTATATGAAATAGAGGTAACACAATTTTAATGGATTTTATATTTGGATATTTAATTGACATTTTCAGCTCAAATTTAATTTACAATTTATATGACAATAAGCTAATACAATATTCGTATCAGAAGTAATTTTTAAAATATTATAAATTCTATCATCTATTTTTTTAGCGACTAAACTGATAAAAGTGTTTCCTCCCGTTAGAGATAGAAGTTCCTGACGCCGCGACTTTTACTGTACTAATAAAAGCTTATATCAAACGGCGTGTACTTATTATTATTATTATTATTATTATTTTAGCACAAGTTGGAACTTAAGAACATATTGGGGATTGGCGAAACGTTTGATGAATTAATGGTCATTATTTAACCACTTTTTCATATTTTAATTCAAGATTTTATCGAAATGAGGACACCGAAAAATTCGGGTGAAGTCTATGAACTTTATTAAAATATGAAATTCATCATAACTCAGATCGTAAGGAAAATTTTGAAAACTCATAACAGAGAAGTTCTCATGTTAATCAGTTTAGAAATAAGGGGGAGGGGGTAGTTGTGATTTACGAGGGGGAGTTCACATAAGCGCTGCCTTAATGGAGGCAAACAGATAAAACTGTCACCAATAATTTTAAAATGTTGTTTTTGTTTTAATAAACTTTTTTAAATTATTGGTAGAAGTATGCCTGATTGCCTATTAAGCCGGCGCTTATGGTATATCAAGAGTTTAGAAATAATTATAGAAATGAAGGTAGGACTTATGGTAAAAATTACAGAAGTGATGTTGGAAATTATAGAAATACGGGATAATGCTAATGCTCACAAAAGTAATGATGGAAATTTCATGCGTAATTGTAGTAAAAGGGAAAGTTTTGGCAAGGGTCGAAGAGATGAGGTTCGTGATAGGAATTTCCTTAACCCTCCTTCTCGTTTAACCCTCTCGCTGCGCATCGCCCGATTTCCACGGGCAACGTAAAAGTAGCAAAATTTGCTTAACCCAAGATTTCTGCGACCTTATTTTTATGATCTAATTCTATATTAAAAAAAGAACTCTTTTACAAAACAGTTTTACATAGTTTAACTCCAAAATATATGTACGTAGATTTGAAATATGTAATAGAATAAATACACAATTTTTTAACCTATTTTGATCTTTTTTTTTAATTATGCAGTGAAAGGGTTCAGGGGCTTCTTCACTCACGCGAAAACACGCGTTCGTTAATGTTAATGGAACGAACATTATGGAAGAAAATTTTCAAGATAGCTTGCTTGAATTTCAATATTTTAGACTGATTTTTTGCATTGAGTAGCTGAGGTCGATCTGTACAAAGGCTATGTTTTTTACATTTTCTAATTTCTTTGTAGGTTTTTTTAATGAGAATTCTTTTGCTTTTGAAACCAGTTCCGAAAGTAAAAGTATCCTAATAAAAACAAAAAAAACACTGCAAACAAAATCGAAAAAGTGAAAAAACGGCCTTTGTACAAATCGGCCTCAGCTAACCAATGCAAAAAAAAAAAAAAAAAAAAAAAAAAAAAAAAAAAATAGGTTTAAAATTATTGAAATGCAAACGAGCTATCTTGAGAAGTTTTTTCTATAGGATTAACATTGGGGAATGGGTGTTTTCGCGTGAGGGAAATAGTCGCTTAAGGCAGTTAAAAGTGATTGAAAATATTGGTTATAGAGGTAATGTGGAAAGACGATACAGTAGAAGATCGGATCAGTTAAGCTGGTGAGTGGCTGTATGTCATGAGGTGTACAGTCACGGTTATGGACACAGAATTAATGATGTAGGACAAGTTTATGAACAGTACTTTAAAGAATTACTGGTCTACCTAGACATATCTTATTACGATATGAGTAGAAGCGACCGTCATTTCTTCATTTTTACGTTACTATAGCATCATCGAGTTTTTCCATAAAATTTTATTGCATTAAAGTTATATATTATAATACCGGGAACACAGACACATGGTTCGTACGGATACCGTTATTTCTCCAGGAAAACTACCAGTATCTTTTTATAGAAAAAAAATCTAGGTTAAACGCGCAAAATTTCGCCTTCTTTTAAGAAGAGATTTTCTATAAGATAATACTGGTGCCAAAAAATTTTCTGGTTTGCAAAATTCAAGAAGACGTACGAACCATGAGACAACCACTTCATCGAGTTTGAGGCTGAAGATATGAAAACCTGAAACCTAAAGGTAAAACATGGCGGATTGGAAGCAAGAAAACACAATGGTAAACCTACGAGTCAACCGGTAAAATCGGGTTTTTTAGGTGTTTTCCACCAAATATGACTAGGCAGACCGATTGCGTTTTAATATGGAAATCGAGTTTTAGCTAATTCTGGAATTTCAGCCTTCAACTCGATGATGTGGTTGTCTGTGCTGCCGGCTCCCGGTCTATTAGTATAGCACAATAGTTGATATTTATAAGGTGTTAAAATCTTATCCCAAAACTCGATGACATGTTAGTATCATCAGAATGACGAATTGGTGCCCAGTTCTATTCGCATTGTACCACGATATAACGAGGTAGAATAAAATATTTTTATTGTACCGATCAAAATATGCAACATATTAAAAATTCATTCTAAATTTCGATCACGAGATAGTATCGCCAAAATGAATAACTGTGCACCGTTTTGCTCATATCGTACCACGATATCCCCCAGGCAGGATAAAATATTGGTACTGCACTAGTTGAGAAAATGTATTAAAATTTCATTTCGAATCACGATGACTAGATGTTACTGCCAAAATGAAGAATTGGCCGAAAAGACTCCTGCTCATATCGTACAAAGATATCACGATGCAGACAAATATTTGTATTATACTAATCAATATCTTTAATAGTTAAATTTTTATGTCGAAACTCGATGACAAGATAGTATCGCCAAAATCACGATATGGTGTCCCGTTCTGCTGATATCGTACCATGACATCATGATACAGACTGAAATATTTGTATATACAATAGTAGTAATCGGTATATTTTAACGTAATTAAATTTCCTGCTAAAACTCGATGGCGAGATAGAACCGTTAAAATGAAGAGTTGGTCCTACATTCAGCTCATATCGTCCGAAGATATCCCGAGGAAGAGTGAAATATTTGTTTTGTACTAGTTGAGATATGCAACATATTAAAATTTCATTGTGAAGCACGATGACATGAGTGTAAGGCCAAAATAACGAATTGGCGCACCCTGATGCTCGTATCATACAAAGAAATCAGGTGGCAGATTGAAGTATTTGTATGATACTAATCAGGGCCGGCCCAAGACAATTTTGGGGCTCGTGCGAGCATTCTCTTGGGCGCCCCCCCCCCCACACACACACACATCATACCTGTTTAAAATATTTGGCTTTTTTTCACACAATCTGTAAAATATTCGTAAATTTTTCGTTCATAAACTTTTACACATGCTATTCTTAATTATTTAAGATATTATTTAAAAAGATTCCGATTGATATGGGTATGCTTTCCACAAAACTGTGTTTTTGCTACTTATATACATTGAAAATAATAATGATAGTTTTCTTTGCAGATAGGTAATTTCTTTTGAATATAGGTGTTTACAAAATGACTATACCTACATACTCTAACAATGTTTGTGTCAGTTAAATGACTCGGTTTTTTTTTGAGGGGGGGGGGGGGGATAGAATGTGCTTTTTAAATGTGTACCACATACAGAAAACACGTTCTAATTGCAACAAATACATTTTACGCCTTTTAAGTAGACAAAAAAGTGGAAAGAAATTTTACTATAATCATTTTATTCATATATGTTGAAAATAAATTATTTATCTTTCAAAATTTTTTTTTACAATGTGTACAAGAAGTAAAAACCCATGGGTTTTCACGCAAAGTTGAAATTCAATTTGAATCTGTGTTAAATTATGCGTTATCAATTAATTTCAAATTGGCTTGGTTCTAATTTGAATATTTTCACGCAATCTCTTTTTATAAGATCAAAAATTAAAAAATATATCGAAAATAAGAAAATCGATTTTTTTAAGGTTTAAAACTGATCGCGATCACTACACTAAAATGTTGATTTCTGAAAAGGATTCCCTTATCATAATAAGAATTTTTGATAAATTAGAAAAGTCATTAATCTCTCGAAAAATTCATTTGAAAAAAAGAAAACAAGTCTTGTCTTTAAAATAAATAAGATATGAACACGGATTCTGAAGCACAGTATATAGCACACATTCCGGTCAAATATTGATTACACACACACACACACAAAAAAAAAGGGAAAAAAGTCTATACAATTGTTGTTTATCTTCAAAATATGCGAGATAATTAGGTAGCTTTCTTTACAAAAAAGCTACCCATTGCAGCCGTTCGGAGGAAAGCGATTTCAAAAAATTTTGGTATATTTTCATCGATCATGACCCCCAGACCCCGAAACCACCCTCCGTTCAAAATTGATATATATATATATATATATATATATATATCTGACCTATGTCACACTGTAACTCCCGTAATTATGAACCGATTTCGATGTAATTCGGTGTGTACATAGTACATACCAATGTCTCGACCGAGTTCGTTGGCCAGCTTCATCCGCCGTTTTGTTTCAAAATGGCGGCCATTTAAAATTTTTAAAAAAATTTAAAACTTGAAATGTGGTACCAAAAATTGAAAATTGAAAAAATATTTTCTTCTTATGTGTTTGACCTTGATAAAAAGATTCGGGAGCAGTTTTTGTTTCGTCTATATCTTAAGAAATGGCTCAGTTATAGCATTTTGAATTTCTAGCGTGGCTGACATTTTGAAACGTCCTGATTTTTCTCACGTAATAACAGGCGTATTTATGAACCGACTTGGATGTACCTTGGTGTGTACATAGTACATACAAATATCTCGACCGAGTTCGTTGGCCAGCTTCATCCGCCATCTTGTTTCAAAATGGCGGCCATTTAAAAAATTAAAAAATAAAAAAAATTAAATGAGATACCAAAAAATTGGAAAATGAAAAAGATTTTTTTTTGTATGTGTTTGACCTTAATACAAAGATTCCGGAACAGTTTTTCTTTCGTCTATATCTAAAAAAAAATGGCTGAGTAATAGCATTTTAAATTTCTCTTGTGGCTGACATTTTAAAACGACCTGATTTTTGTCACGCGATAACAGGCGTATTTATGAACCTATTTGAATGTAACTTGGTCTGTACATAGTACATACCAATGTCTCGATCGAGTTCGTTGGCCAGCTTCATTCGCCATCTTATTTCAAAAGGGTTGCCATTTAAAAAAAATTAAATTTAAAATTCAAAATGAGGTATTAAAAAATTGGAAAATGAAAAAGATTTTTTTTATGTGTTTGGCCTTGATACAAAGATTCCGGAGCAGTTTTTGTTTCTGAAAATTTGTTCTTTTGTTGATATCTTAAAAAATGGTTGATTTATAGCACTTTGAATTTCTAGCATGGCTAACATTTTGAAACGATCTTGTATTTATCACGCGATAACACACGTATTCGCCTATTTCGATGTAAGAAGGCATGTGGATAGTATACATCAACACCTCGACCAAGTTCGCTGGCCAGATTCATCAGCCATCTTGTTTCAAAATGGCGGCCATTAAATTAAAAAATATATACAGGGTGATTCATAAAAGATGGGCAGAACTTTAAGGGGTTATAGTACACTTAAAGACAAATAATATTAAATAGGAGACTAAGGGTCCCAGGCGTATTCCCAAGGAGATAGGGGGCATTAAAGTTTAGGGTCCGAAATTTCAAATGATTATAAAACATGGAAAAATTGGTCGATTCGTTTGCGGTTTTTGCAAAAAATTTTCTTTATGCCAGTATTTTCTTGAAATAAAATTTTAAAGTTCAATTTCAAAAAATGCCGATAGGGGGCGCTTTAGACTTTGGAGTAACAGACAACTATTTTTTAACGTTATTTTTTGTATTTCTTTAAATGGTTTCGAAAGCTTAGACTTAAACTTAAATTTTGATCTAAAAATCTGAGTCCTAACGAGTAGTTAAGTAGCATAAACTGAAATTTGAAATTTGAAACCCTTCTACCCCCCAGAACAAAAATCAGTTATTCCCGATCTTTGTGTCGTAGATTAGGCTCTAACTACTGCCGCGTTTTGCTAAAATTATTCTTTATGTCAATATTTTCTTGAAAATCAATTTTAAAGAAAATTTTCAAAAAATTCCGATAGAGGGCGCTTTAGACTTTGGAGTAACGAACAACTATTTTATACCGTTATTTTTTGTGTCTCATTAAATGCTTTCTAAAGCTTAGACTTAAACTTAAATTTTCAGCTCAAAATCTGAATCGCTGAGCGTGGTTCAGTAGCGAGGGGAGGGGGTTCAAATTTCAACTTCTAAACATAGTTCAGTTTGCACTACTTAACCATGCCCAACGATTCTGTGCTGTGATACGAGGCAAAAATACAACTTTCGTCAAGGACTGCATAGTCGGAATTCACTCATAAAGGCACTGGCACAGTTGGAAACGTCGCTCATGCAAACGTTAAAGCTCCATTCCTGACGCTAGTCACCGGGTGAAGAAGGAAACAGAATGTATGCAAATGTCAAATGGGGAAGAAGAAGAACACGTATGCAAAATTTCGACACGATTCAGGCATAAAAACCACTGAACGGTGAGTCAAGTGTAAGTCGCTGTAGTAATGAATCGGAAGATGGTGCCCTTCACGAATAAGGAAAAGGCTGAGATGCATTTAATTTACGGAGCGGCAGATGGAAATGGTGCAGAGGCACAACGAATGTACGGAGAGCGATTTCCCAACAGGCGGTTGCCTAACCGCAAAACTTTCGAGCGCTTGCACAGACAGTTGTGTGAGACGGGATCATTTCTCGCTTCCCGGTCGAATGCAGGTCGTGCAAAAAAGGACGAATCAGTAGTTGTTGCAGAAGCCATTCTGGATGTAGTAGCGGCGCAGCCAAGTACAAGTACACGAACAGTGGCTAGGCAGGTGGATACCTCACAGTCCATGACTTGGAGGGTACTGAAGGATGAACATTTGCTCCCGTTTCATGTGCAACGAGTCCAGAAACTGTCTCCAGGGGATTATCCAAATCGTATTGAATTCGCCCGCTGGTTTCTGCAGCAGAACGCGCTAAATCCACATTTTGGACGAACTGTGCTTTTCACCGATGAATGTACCTTCACACGTGAAGGTACATTTAACACACACAATGCACATGTATGGGCGGATGTCAATCCACATGCTACGTATCCACATGCTCATCAGAGACGCTTTTCCATCAATGTTTGGGCAGGAATCCTCGGAGACCACCTAATCGGACCGTACCTTCTTCCTGAACGCCTCAACGGTAAAACATACCTCACATTTCTGCAACATGTGCTGCCAGACCTGTTAAACGTTGTTCCTCCACGCATCCGGCGGGTCATGTGGTTCCAGCACGATGGAGCGCCAGCCCATTACGTACGAGACGTCCGCAACTATCTGGACATCACATTTCCGAACAGATGGATTGGTCGAGGTGGTCCTGTTGCTTGGCCTGCTCGCTCGCCAGATCTTTCACCCCTCGATTTCTTTTTTGGGGGACGATTGAAGGCTCTTATGTATGAGACACCCATTGAATCCCCCGAGGAACTGGTCTCCAGACTTTCCGCCGCTGTAGGGGAAGTGCTCGAAAAGCCTGATGTTTTCGCGAATGTTCGCCGTTCCATTCTTCGCCGTTGTTCTGCGTGCATAACCTCTGGTGGTCACAATTTTGAACATTTATTGTAATTACATGTTAATAAATATGCTTTGGTAACATAATCCTAATTTGTGTCTTTTTACCTCGTATCACAGCACACAATGTGTGGACATGGTAAACTGAACTGTGCTCAGGAGTAGAAATTTCAAACCCCTCTCCCCAGAAACTTAACCACGTCTAACGATTCAGATTTTGGTCTGAAAATTTAAGTCTAAGCTTTAGAAAGCATTTAATGAGACACAAAAAATAACGGTATAAAATAGTTGTTCGTTACTCCAAAGTCTAAAGCGCCCTCTATCGGAATTTTTTGAAAATTTTCTTTAAAATTTATTTTCAAGAAAATACTGACATAAAGAATAATTTTAGCAAAACGCGGCAGTAGTTAGAGCCTAATCTACGACACAAAGATCGGGAATAACTGATTTTTGTTCTGGGGGGAGAAGGGTTTCAAATTTCAAATTTCAGTTTACGCTACTTAACTACTCGTTAGGACTCAGATTTTTAGATCAAAATTTAAGTTTAAGTCTCAGCTTTCGAAATCATTTAAAGAAATACAAAAAATAACGTTAAAAAATAGTTGTTTGTTACTCCAAAGTCTAAAGCGCCCCCTATCGGCATTTTTTGAAATTGAACTTTAAAATTTTATTTCAAGAAAATACTGGCATAAAGAAAATTTTTTGCAAAAACCGCAAACGAATCGACCAATTTTTCCATGTTTTATAATCATTTGAAATTTCGAACCCTAAACTTTAATGCCCCCTATCTCCTTGGGAATACGTCTGGGACCCTTAGTCTCCTATTTAATATTATTTGTCTTTAAGTGTACTATAACCCCTTAAAGTTCTGCCCATCTTTTATGAATCACCCTGTATATATTTAAAGTGAGGTGCAAAAAAATTAGAAATTGAAAAAGGTTTCTTTCTTAAGCATTTGATCTTGATATAAGGATTCAGGAGCATTTTTTGTTTGTCTTTACCTTAAAAAATGGCTCAGATATAGCAGTTTCAATTTCTATTGTGGGCGACATTTTGAAAAATCTGATTTTTTGCATGCGACAGCACTCCTATATATTAACCGATTCCGATGTGAGTGAGCATGTGCACAGCAATTACTAAGGTCTCGACCAAGTTCACTGCTTAGCCTCATCCATCATGTTGTCTTAAAATGACAGGCACTTTAAGAAATTGCCGAATTTGGCAGCCAAATATAAGTTACTTTAAAGAAAAGCAGCTTGGATAAAGCTGACTAATTTCGCGAAATTCTCATTCATTATATTGATAAAAATTAGTATTGAATCTCCTATATTCGGTTTCCACTAAATTGAGCTTCGTGTGTTTGCATGATATAAGTTGGCTTTTTTTAAATAAGGATTATGAAAGCTACCTCTTCCTCCCGGCACTGGCCGGAAGGACTTTTTCGATTTAAAGCTTCCCAAAACATGGCGTAATCATGTAAAGAAAAAAATAGATTTAGAGAAACTTTTCATTTCTTCATTTTTCGGATATAATAAAATATTTTACTAGAGAATGCATTCACACACCACACACAAGGGAAAAAAAGTCTACAATTCTTGTTTATCTTCAAAATATGTGAGATAATTCCGATTTAAAGCATCCTTAAATATGTGCCCCCCTCACCTACATTTAATCATTTGAATTCTCCTTTCAGGTACGTAATCACGTAAAGAAGAAAATGGGTTTAGAGAAACTTTTTCTTTCTTCATTTTTCGGATATAATAAAATATTTTACTAAAGAATGCATTCACATACCACACAAGTTCAAGTTCAAGTTCTGACCCGGCAGGGAGGCCTACCAAATGGTTTGAGTACAACAAGCCCTGCCTGGCTATGTTTACTAAGACTTCCGTTTATTGAAAGATTTGAAAAAGATATCACAATATTAATTTCAGATTGCAATCCAGTTGTCTGAGCGCGCTACTATACGATACGAGGTATGAATTATATAAGAACTAAGAAAAAAATAAAAAATGGAACGCTAGTTATTAGAAAATTGCACATTCCACAGTTCCATATAAATTTTTACAACATTACCTCTAACAAAAAATATTTACATCTTTAATTTTTGTTTATAGTCAAAAAATTTGAGGTAATTTCGGTTTAAAGCTTTCCTAAATTTCGCGCCCCTCAGCAACGGCGCAATTAATTAGTGAAAAGAATTTAGCACTCCATAAGGAAGCGGAAGAGTTGAATAGGTGGCGGTCTTTTTCCAGTTTCAAGGAAGGTAATCTAAGCCTTTAGCTTAAAAGGATTTCTTTAAAGAGCGCATCCTAACATCCTACGTTCCTCTGATATGTTCATCACAAGTTCTTTGTATTTTACTCAAATAACGAATACAGAAGTCGCTGCATGTGAAAGTTTATCGCCTTAAAGCACGAAGAAGGTCCCCTGCTCAGCAGATCTACCTAGACAGAACAAATGATTCACACCTGGTTATCAAAAATGTTAAAAAAAAAAAAAACAAAAAAAAAACGTAGAATTAAAAAAAAAAATTATCGCCGCTCTTTACTCCTACCGCCGGTTGGCGCCCCCCGCGACTAGGCGCCCCGTGCGGTGGCACACTTCGCACACCCCTTGGGCCGGCCCTGAGGAAAAGTAATCACCCCCTACTAACTCCTCAACAAATTATCGTAGACAAACGTTACTGGTACCGAACGATTGTAAATAATGTCTACTTTTAAATGATGTATATAAAATTTGCTTAGGGGGCCATCTACATATTAAAACGAATCCAAACTTCGTTTTTTTGAATAGCAATACCCAATTTTAACGAGATATTTCAAATCTTCGGTTCAAACTATGCTTAGACCCCCAAATTTCAAGTCATTTGAATGATAAATTTTTGAATTATACACATTCAAAATTTAGTGCTTCTAATGCTAAATTACATTTTCATATTTTTATTCATATCTCCTGAAATTATGCTTCTAATGAGCTATTTTTTTGTGTAGCAATAATACTAATATACCCAAACATAAATGCGTTGAATTTGCAATTTTTATAATTTTATCAAATGAATTATGAATTATGAAATTAATACTCGAAAAAATTATGAATTGCAACCTACAGTTTTTTTGATGGATTTAGATTTATTAAGTCCTGCTTTATAGAAATCCAAAATTTCACATTTTTCTTCCAAGTAGTTTTCAAATTATGCTTAAAAAAACGGCAAAATGATGGTTTAAGGGGCTTATGTTTATGATAGAAGTGACTAAATATTTTGAAATTTCTTCTGCTGTCCTGTAATCTAGCAGGCTTCATTGACTGCTTAAGGTTCCTTGATCAAGAAGGGGGCTCTCTCGGTCAACAATCGAGTACCGAACTTTAATTTGGATACAGCCCTTAAAATACGCTGGTTTTAAAATAATTAATTTCTCGGAAACTTATCGTACGAATTGCATAAAAATTTGTTTTTAAGGTAATTGAAGGGTGTAGAGTTCATTTATGCTGTCAGAATTGTGTATTGCTATTGAAAAAAACAAAGGTATGGCTCGTTTTAATATGTAGATGGCCCTCTAAGCAAATTTTATATACATCATTTAAAAGTAGACTTTATTTCTAATCGTTCGGTACCAATCACTTTCTTTTACGATAATTTGTCGAGGAGTTAGTAGGGGGTGATTACCTTTTTTGCCACGACTGTACTATGTACACAAAATCCATCGTTTTCGTATATTACTTAGATATACGTGTACTCATGTGTAATTTACATGTTAAAATGTGTATTTCTGAGTTATCTGATAACATTTTACACACTTAAGCAGCTTAATGTGCTATTAAAATACACAAGAATGTTTATTTTGAAATTGACACACCAAGGCGTGTATTTGGCAATTTACAGACCACTTTACACATATAGACAAATCGTTTTTCTATCATCAGCATACCTGCCTGTTTTAATGTATAAATTTACGCATTTATTTTTTAGAGCGTACTTGATCATAGTCTTTTTTAATGTTTGTTATTAATATGTTATTAATCTTCTAAATGTTCATGCTGAAGCTCATTATCCTGAATTCATTTCTTTTCCCAACTGCACTCTATCCGAAAAGACAGCAACTTATAGAAAATTTCAATAAGAAACTTAAAAAAAACTAAGATAAAAAAAAAAAATCAGTAACATGTATGGGGCATTCTCACAATCTTTTGACTTTCATGTCCCTGAACAATAATTTTTATTTTAATACACCTTTTTGTATTTTTTTAATTTCATATACTGGGGAACATCCCATTGCATGATTGCATAACAATATTAACGAGATAAATAAGTTTTGGACGATGTTGGCGGTCCAAATACCAGGAAAACTCCTATACCGTCCCTTGTCCCTGATGCTGATTTTTAAGTTTGGAGCTGTCTGTATAAAATTGTTTCAATAAAAGTAATTCGATGTAATATTTTTTTCGTAAACTGGGACAATTGTTTTATCTAAATATGTAGCAAAAAATTAACCTGCACACATTTTTACGGTTGATATTATTTTATGAACTCTGCCCCTGAGTTTTTCCTCCTTACCGTCCCTCTTGCTAAACTTATGCAGAAAATCACTTCAGATGCAGCCACAGAATTTTTTTCAAAATTTTTCCCATGCAGAAGTAAGCTAGAGAAAGAATGTCTAAAATTCTTTGACAGGAAATTTACTGCAGAATTTAAATCAGCATTTAAATATCAATTTCAAGATCGTGGCTTTATTGATAGTCTTGCTGTCCCAAAGGTTTATTCCTGCACTTTTCGAGGTAAATAAATAAAAAAAATTAATTTAATCCAATGTTAGCAACTGTTTCTAAAAATCAATGAACATTGTGACTATCACTTAGTCTTAACATGATTTGCCTAAAATAGGTGGTAATTTTCCTTACCATTCCATCCTTACCGTCCCTTTTTTCCTATACCGTCCCCCTTTTTTTATCTTACACGTCCCTTTTTTAATAACAATTTAAGACAATGTTATACCAAAATTTTGTACTAAAAATACTACATTGTTATTATTTATTATTTGAAAGTCCAGTGGGTTACTATGCAAATTCATTATAAGTAAAAATTTCGAAGAAAATAAAAAGTTTTAGTGGTAAAATGGTAAGGAAAATTAAACTCGCAAAGTTTAATTTTCCGTAACATAAGTTTCACATAAACCTCAGTTAAATAAAAAAAATTGCGCTGCTGACCATTTTTTCGTTATTTTGAATCATTAAGGCATTCGTTTATCAGATTAAAATGTTATTTTAGCAAGTTTAATTTCGCCAGATTTTTTTCCCCAAAAGTCAAAGGATTGTGAGAATGCCCCTTTTATACATTTCTAGAAGGACACAGCTTAACCCATCATTAGCGTACATTTCAGGAATTTCTTTTTTATTCACAAATTCCGTATTCATACCAGAAATTTTGAATAGTAACTTTTGCTTTTTTTAATAACAGACGTTTCGTCATTACATAAAGTAAAAATTCTTCTTTCGGGATTTCTTAATAAAAAATAAATCTCTGAAATGCACGCATATATGCGCTACAGGTGCAAATAAGTTAATAACTTTTTATAAAATATATCAGAATTGTTTCGAAAAAATTGTATAAATATATTTTTTCTTACCCTTTTCTCAATTGGAATTGTCGTTTAAGAATTTTCTCTTTGAACTCTATGGTACAAAACAAATAACTAATTTATTCGTCTTGTATTTATTCCGAAGTATATAAATGAGTGGACGTCCCTGTCAGTTGCTGTGGTAACAACAGTAAAGAAAATGGTAGTTTTATCTTTTTTTTCTTTTGTGCCCTATACCTTTTTTTCTTCAATATTTTATCTCTTTCGCTGAGAAAGGTAAGTGATTTAAGGTTGTTTTTTTTTTTCCAGAGTTTGTCCAGAAAACAAAATTTTACTGGATTTCGGTATTAAAGTAAAATCGAGAATTCAGAAAAACACCATGAAGTTTTTTTCCTGACTAGCTGACCCACCCGGCGTTGCCGGTTCCATAATAATAACCCTAAGGACTCTCAGGACTCTTAAAATTGGAAAAAATGAAAAAAAAAGACCATTTTCAACATTTAATATATTAAAATGAATTTAATTTTAAGACACAGTTTTAATTGGGAGGAAAGATATAAGTATGTTATTTCATTTCAAATATTTAAAAAATTGCAAGATACAGAAGGGCATTTACAGGGTCTCCAAGCTGTCAGACATTAGACGAGGAGAAAATCGGCATAATAGATTACGCGCAGGATTCCAAAATAAATTTTGCAACTAGAATGAAAATGCTGATGCTTACTTATACTTCAGATTGTAATAATTAACACGAACCTAAATAAATTTGTATTTAAAGCATTTTTATATTTGTAATACAAAGGTGTATTTAGCAAATGCAAAATTTAGAAAAATTCAACAATATAATCACCTAAAAATTTATATATATATATATTTGAACAATAAAAATGAAATTTTAGGTTCAGTGTATACAGACAAGCATGAAGCATATGTTTTGAAAATTTCATGAAAATATATTCAGAAGTTTTTGAGATATCGTGCGCGTTATACCTAAAAAACGTCATTTGGATGAAAATGACTTCAAAGTTTCGGAAACGCCGCTTCAACAATTGAGCAGGTATAACTCTAAAAGCCGTAACTTCTGTTCTAATGGGAATTTCAAGGCAACAATTATACCAAAATTTTATCAAATCACATGAGTTTAACATCTAAAAAAAATTAAAATTTCGAAAATTTTAAAGCTTTAAGAGTCCTGAGACCCCTTAAATGAACCTCAAATTTGTATTATTTTATATCTTTAACCCCATTTTGTCTGAATTTATATATTTAAATTATAAGATATTGATTTTTAAAAGTGCTCGTTAGAAGATATTATCTTGTTTTTTTTTTCCCGTTTGGTAGTTTCATAATTAAAAATAAGAATAAAGACTTCTTGTTGTCCAAACTGTTTGAAATTTTTATCGGTTATAAATATAACGTTTTTGCATCCCGTGAAAACATTTCGTGAGAAAAGTTTGAAAATTTTAGCAAAAGGCTTTAAGGAAGGTTATTTTTAATAAATGTTTGGTTCGGATGTCAGTTACCACCATCTTTTTTTTTTTTTTTTTTTTTTTTACAAAAATATAAGAATTTTTCACAACCTATAATTGTCCAAATGTTTAAAAATTTAGATGTGTCCGCTCTCAACGGTGTCCAATGGCTAATTCCTAAGCCGTTAGTCATAGACATATAGTTCCAAGTACTAAAATGTTTTAAATCAGGTAAAGAAATATTTTAAAATCTATTTGGGTCAATAAAAACATTTCTTAAAAAATTACGAAATTTAAATTTTTATACGGTCCCGTCCTATAAGTTATATTTAGTAAAATTTTTCCTATTATACTGACAAGTAAGACAAAAAAAGTCCCATTCATATAACGCTAAAATTGAGCGAGTTATGAAATTTTAAAAATGCATGACTTATGCCACTTTTCTGCTTTGAAAACAAATGGGTCCGGCTTGGCTTTCAGGGCTCACATACCAAGTGCTTAAAGTATTCGAAGATCTTATTTCATGTATATTTGCGCTTTGAAAGAAAATCGTACAAGTATTAAGATTAAGTTAACATTTACTAAGTTTCAGATTGGCTAAAATAACATATGTTTTATTTTGTCAGGATTTGAGACAATTTCTTTTAAGATTTCTTTTAACAAAAATTATGCTATTTTTCTAAATTTTTATGTTACTTCAACGATCGTATGTATGTTTTTCCAGTTCAAAATTTGTACTCGAACTTCAACTCACCTTCAAATATCCGATCGAGATTACATTTTACATACTAGTGCAAATTCGATAACGATCTAATATTATTATGATTTTCGGTGGTTACCATTTATACCTATTTTACAGGGCAACACAAAACATTTCGGATAGATTACCGCCAAGAAGTTTAAGAAAAAGTTTTAGATTAGATAATACAAGACTGCGATTGTTGGGTTTTTTAACTTTTATGTATTTTTTAGCACTGAATCCGAAAATTACCTTAATTTTTAACCATCATGTCAGGATATTTCGCAAATCATAAATTATCAAAGTTAAAGAATAACAAAAATCGGATACTATAAAGTAGAGGAGATGTCTGTGTTTTTTAACTTTTGATAATTGATTTTTACGTGCTTTTTAGGACTGAATCTGAAAATGACCTTCATTTTTATAATTTTTTTGCAAATCGTAAATGTGTAAGTTAAAATATAGCGAAAATCTTATACTATAAAACATATGTAAAACTTTATTTTATTTTATTTTATTTTATTTTATTCAATATTTTTGCTTATCCTGGGATTCTTACAGCTAAACAGCTGAGTGGTCCGATGAGATGGGGGAAGGAGTTTCAATTTTAACTTTGAACTTTTTAACTTTGAAATTTGCATTTTACGAACATTCCTGATGTGATGGTTAAAAATGAAGATCAATTTCGGATTCAGCGGTACAGAATACATAAGAATCAATTATCAAAAGCTAAAAAACATGACATAACCCAACTTTTGCAGGCTAGTGAAATCTAATATTATTTTAAAATACGTATCATTTTGTAAAGAATTGAGGCTGTTAATTTAGCATTATTTTATTTAACAAAAATTCTGTTTTTCTTTCTTCTTAAATGTTTATTACAAATTGTATATTTTGCATTACTTTGTCAGAATGATTAAAGATTTATATTGCAATGCTAATTTTGCTTTCAACCACTTTTTTAATACACCTGACGAAATTATATTTCGACTAAATTTGTGAATGACCCCCAAATGTGCCTCAAAAAATATGCTCAAACTTTAAACAGCTATTATTCGGTCAGTTTTAATCGTAGAATAACGGGACTTTTTTTGTATTACTTGTCAGTGTAAAAGGAAAATTTTACTAAATATAACTTATAGGACCAGGGGACCGTATAAAAATTTAAATTTCGTAATTGTTTAAAAAATGTTTTTATTGAACCAAATCGCTTTAAAAATATTTCTTTACCTTATTTAAAACATTTTTGTGATTGGAACTATATGTCTATGACTATAACGGTTTAGGAATTAGCAATTGGACACCGTTGAGAGCGGACACCCTGTATAAAATTCGTGTCCACTGGCTGTGTGAAAAATCGATTAAAAAAAAAAACAAACTTGTATTAAAAATTAAAGTTCTTATTGTTCAAATTCTTTGAGATTTTTAGAGGTTATACAAATGACGGTTGTACACATCATGATAAAAATTCCTAAAAAAATACTGATATCCAGTTGAAAAAGAAATGTATTTTCTTCTCGTTGTTTTTCTTGTTTTCTCATCTGTCTCATTAGCATAAGTAAGCAAATAGTTATTATCGTCCGGATTCTCTGAAATTTTAATAGATTATAAATATAACTGTGTGCCCAAGCCTTTTTTTAGTTCATGAAAATAAATATGCATTTTTAATATTGAAAACTTTTACCGAAGTCGAGAGAAACCGCGCCGAAACCCCTCGTTTTTTTTTTTTTTTTTTTTTTTTTTTTTTTTTTTGTTGTTGTTTGTTTTTGTCGAAGTTTTCACACATTTTATTTTGTAAAAATTATTTCTACCCGTCGGAACGTTTCGAAATTTTCGTAGGTGGTGTAAATCTGGACTATTGGGGTGCTCTAAAAAGATTGTGTTAAAATACAGCCGTTTAGTTACTGTTAGCGTAGAAAAAATGTATTCTCCGTGAGGCGCGAAGTGACCCGCGTTCGCAGGTGTATTTAAATGGGTAATATTTTTTTTAAACCAATTGCAACATGGATTAGAATAAAGTTTCAGCTTTAAGGGCATATTTTTGGCTTGGTAGTACCTCTAAAATTGCGTCGCGTCGTGGGGGGAGGGGGAAAACGTTTTTCGGAAAAACGACACTTTTTGAATTTTTTTTCAAAGGGTTAACTGCAATACGAGGGTGTATCAATAAGTTTTTGCCCTCACATAGAAATAATTGAGTGAAATTTATGAAATTGATACACTGTATTAGACCTTTTCTAAATAGTCACCGTGCACAGTAACACATTTCTGCAAACGGTATTTAAAAGAGAGGGGGAAAGATGTATTCCAATAGGCGCGATAGTAAACTCAAAGGAGCCATTTTTCTAACTTTGGCTGACCCCCACATGTGACATATTGTTGGAAAAGCCTGTGGCCACTTATTCATGTTATGCACTCCCGAGCCACCCCCGGGGGGGGCTTGAATGATGTCTGTAAAATTTATAAAAGTGCTCCTCGGAAGGCAAATTTGGGGTGAGGGACTCCGGAGGTGCATAGCATGAATAAGTGGTCACAGGCCTTTCCAACAATATGTCACTTATGGGGGTAGGTAAAAGTTAGAAAAATGCCCCTCTTTGGGTCTACTATCGTCCTGGAACACATCACCCCCCTCTCTTTCAAATACCGGTTGCACAATGTGTTACTGTGCACACTGACAATATAGAAAAGGACTCATAAAATGTAGCAATTTCATAAATTTCACTCAATTATTTCTATGTTATGGCAAAAATTTGCTGATACTCCCTCGTATTTGTTCGGACTGACTGCGCCATTTGAGACGTAAGAGTCCGATCTTTCGGAATATGGCTTTCAATTTTTACTGTGCCGAGCAGTTTGGTCGATTTTGTTTAAAACAAAAGTATTAAAAAGGACAAATAAAATTGAAAACCCGGTTCTTCACTTGACGCCCGCCGATGTGTAAAGGGGTTTATAGGTATGAGCGAGAGAGATTTCCCGAGATCGCGATGAAAAAAGTAAACTTTTGATGAGAGTTCGTTGTCTTTTAAAATTAATGTCTCTATTAATTAACAAAATATTAAAATTCTGATTCTCAGGTGTATCAGAAGTGGCTTTGAACTACCCTCACAAAACTTTTGAGCCTCGTACGTGCCGTAGATTTTGTTAGTCATCACACACACACAGAGCGAAACCTTCTTTTCTTAGTATGGATTGGGTGTGAATGAAATATAGGGTGAACTAAACGTAATAGAATGAGTAAAAATTCAATACTTCTAAAAGTATAGCCAGTGGTACGATGTAGTTTTCACAGAAATATACAAAAAGGGATGGATTTTTTTTTTACTAACAAAAATTTTACAACCAGAATAGTTACATTTACCATGTGCAAGTGGCACTTCAATCGTATCGTGGTTTGTAGAGAGGCGTAACGCAGTTCACAAGGGAGGGTAAGAATACAAATGTTCAATGGGACAGATGTCATTAATACGAAAGGACTTAAGATGTGACATGTACTCGTGGCAAATACACAGCATCTAAACAGATCTTTATTATATTTCCTATCAAATGATGATTTAAATAGCTTCAAGCAGCAGCTACGGAACCACTACGGGGTTAACTGTGTGACAAACGTATTTATTCAGCAGTAAAATGTTTCGTTATTTAAAAAAAAATCAATAGCTGTCTCGGTATCTCTGTAAAAAACCATATCCCACATTAATGGTTATACTTTTCGAATTATAGAATTTTTACTTTTCTAGTTACATTTAGATCACCGGTATAAAGCGTGTTATGAAAAAATACCTAATTTATATAAATTCAATTTCACGTATATCAAATTAAAAAATGGATTGTATTTACAAGTTATTGATAAAGCACCTTAGATCTAGTGTATAACATCTGACACAATGTTTTAATTTAACAATGATTTTAGCACTGTAAAAAAAGAAAATCATGTGAATTACTTTTATGTTGTTTGCTGTTGAGACCAAGGCTTATCTTTTAAATAGCAAAACCATGACATTTTTAAGAGTATTATTAAATATTTAATTAATTATTGTTGGAATTAGCATTACCTATTTATTATAGGGTAACTTGAGGGGAGATGCCGTGTTGTACAAGATGCCGTATCACGTAGTTTTCATGTGCGCAGGCCGCTGTAGGGAAACGCCGCTCAGTTGTAAGGAAGAGGGTTCCCTACTGATACTTTAATTTCCATTTGCATTCTATTAAAAAAAAATTAAGTGGTGCTTTTTTATTGCTATTTCGTCTTAACACTTCTGGAAAGTGTCCAAAATCTTTTACGTGACTTCTTTATTCGCCTTTATAAGTCTTAGTTTAAACACCAGAGAAATAAATCTGATGTTTTTAGAGAGTACTGGTACCTCTCCTTTCTGCAAAGCATAGATGGCGGCCGGTTCCCTCTTCTTCACGTCAGTGGGAGTACCGGCGTCTTGCCCAATACTTTAGGGTGAGTCGACGAAAATTATTTGTTCGTAAGATGCCGGTTGTTTTCCCTTGGGGTAAGATGTCGGTTATTTTCCGTTGCGGTCAAATGCCTGGTCGTTTATTCATTGTTTAAATTAATCTTGTCTATTAACTAACTTGTCAACGATTTTGATTAGATAATTTAACTCAGTGATTAAATCGTGATTTTAATCAGTTGATTAAAAAAAATTCATTGATTAAAATCATAAATTTTCTAAACGTTTAAAATGACATAAAGAAATATTAAAGTCAAAGGGGAACATAATTTGAAAGGTTTCTATATGTATTCTGCTATATAAATAAACTTTATTGGCCTTATAAACAATTGTTTAATAATTATTAATTGTAATCATTGTTCAAAATTTGATGTTAAATGCAGTCATAAATAATTTTAATAAATGTAAATATTGGTAGTATATAATATAGTTTTTGATAACTAGGGGTTTCTACGCCCTACGAGCTACGCTCGCCAACCTCCGTCCAGACACCACAGATTCTAAAAACACGCTAATTTGATCTGCTTTGAAAATATTACGGAAGACTGAATCGTAATTAATCGACTAGTGATGTTATCCTGCAATCAGGTGGCATTCATGTACAATTCTTTAGAGTCCAGCTTTTTTGTTGATGTTTTACAGATGTCCCTTTCTTCTTTTCAGCAATATCTCAGATCTGGCAGAAACTGCACACCTGTTTAGGAACTTAGAGCAACTTTTATGTAACCAACAGTTTCACTGAATGCATTTTTATGTAACGATTTAATTTGGACTATTTATTAAAGTGTTATTTAATCGTAATCGAATATACATATGTTATGATATTCACGATTTAATCACTGAGTTAAATTATCTAATCAAAATCGTTGACAAGTTAGTTAATAGACAAGATTAATTTAAACAATGAATAATGTTTGAATGACAATCTCAATATTTTGATATGTTAATAAATCCCATCTTCTGAATCTTAGTAGGGAATTTAATCGTTATAATATTTTATATATTTTTCATAACATATCAAAATATCAAAAACAATTAATAATTATTAAACAATTGTTTATAAGGCCAATAAAGTTTATTTATATAGCAGAATACATATAGAAACCTTTCAAATTATGTTCCCCTTTGACTTTAATATTTCTTTATTTCTCATTTCCCTTTGACTCAGGGATTTTAAGGCCGAATCATTTGCTGTCGAGACAGCTGACGGATACTTTCGTGATTGATTAAATAAGATCAACCCAACAATTTAACATTAGCTTGAATAAAATGGCTAAGCAAACAATTTTATAAAGACTCTGTAAAAAATTTATTTTAAATTATACATTTTAAACGTACCGTTTTAAATATGACGTAATTTTCAGCAAAGTTTTGATTCTCATTTTAATATTCACATAAAAATATTTTTAAAGGCCTATAAAAGCCAAACTAAATCGGTGTGACAATAGCAACTGCTAATTTCCCCGTTTCTCAAGCCTTTCTAAAAAGGAATTAGATAAGAATAAGTCAAAGGCTAGAAAGCGAGCATCTTCAACAGATGATGATATGGATGACGATTAAATTCCCTACTAAGATTCAGAAGATGGGATTTATTAAAAGTGAATGAGAATGAGTGTTCAGGGGGTCTAGCAGAGTGCAATAAAACCTCGGAAAAATGTGATTGGATGAAATGCATTCAGTGAAACTGTTGGTTACATAAAAGTTGCTCTAAGTTCCTAAACAGGTGTGCAGTTTCTGCCAGATCTGAGATACACTATGACGCAAAAGTTTAGACAATGACGTCATTCAGCTTTAAAATGTAGAATTATGACGTCAGAATTATAAAAACCTGTAAATATATTCAAAAACTGATTTAAAATGCTATGTACAAAAGACAGTCGTTTTATTTGCTATAATACTAATTTTTTTCATAAAAATTCAAATGTGCTTGTCGCAAAAGTTTAGACACTATTCTAAATTTCTTTGAATATTCGCTGGCATATGCAAATTTAGAATCGATGATGTCACAAATTTGGAGTACTTAAGTTCTGCAAACGATTGCGCTTCATAGTCGACATGCCGAGAGCTAAAGAAATTCAAGTGAATGAGGTTTCAAGGATTTGGCAGTTGAAAGGTGAAGGGAAGAGCGTTTCTGAAATTTCTGCCATTATTAATAGGTCAAAAAAATCTATTTATCGAGTGGTTCCGAATATAAAGCAAAATGTCGGTCTGGGAGGCCACGTGTGACAAATGTACGAGAGGATCGCCTGATACAAAGACTAGCGAGTACTCAACAAATGAGCGTACGTGGAGTTCAAAGCTCATCGGGACTCTCTGTATCAAAGGATACGATTCGTAGACGAATTTTGGAAAAAGGAACAATCGTTTATAGCAAAATGCAGAAGAAACCAGCTCTGAAACCACATCATAAGTTACAAAGACTTATGTGGGCTCGAAAGCATATGTCATATAGAGAGAAATGGCAGTCAGTCATATTTAGCGATGAAAAAAAGTGGAATCTGGATGGTCCAGATGGTTGTTTATCGTATTGGCATGACTTGCGGAAGGAACCTCGACGTTTTTTTAGTCGCAGACAAGGAGGGGGCTCGGTGATGGTTTGGGCAGCCTTTTGCTATAATGGACAAGTATCTCTGACCTTCACCAGTGGTCGTCAAACTTCACAGCATTATACACAGACATTAGAAGAAAACCTACTGCCATTTGCTGAGCTTCTAGGGGGTCCTCAGTGGGAATTTCAGCAAGACAATGCTTCAATTCACACTGCAAAACATTCAAAATCTTGGTTTAATTCCCATAATATAAGAGTTCTCGACTGGCCAGCATGTAGCCCAGATCTTAACCCTATAGAAAACCTTTGGAGCATCATGTGTCGCAAAATTTATAGCAACGCTAGACAATACTCTTCTGAAAAGGAACTTAAGACATCTATTGAGAATGCATGGTACGATATCGATCCACAAACTATGCAAGATTTAGTTTCTTCCATGCAATCTCGTGTATATGACGTAATACATAAGCATGGATGCGCAACCAGGTTTTAAAAATTGTTTATTTCGATTTTATTTAATTTGTGTCTAAACTTTTGAGACAGCAGTTTATTTTTGTTACCATTTAATTTATTGCAATATGCACAATTCCACTTTTCTTTGTTATAAATATTGTTTATATGTACAGCACATTAATTTCAAGCAGTGATTTGAAAATTGAATAAATATTTTTCAAAGTATGTAAGAATTTCTTCATTGTCTAAACTTTTGCGTCATAGTGTATTGCTGAAAAGAAGAAAGGGACATCTGTAAAACATCAACAAAAAAGCTGGACTCTAAAGAACATTATCACAGTGGCTTTACCGTATTTAAACTTGATATAATGTTTAAAAAGTCCTTCCGGCCAGTGCCGGGTGGAAGAGGTAGCTTTCATATTCCTTATTTTAAAAATGCCAACTTATATTATTCAAACACACGAAGCTCAACTTAGTGAAAACCGAATATAGGAGATTCAATACTAATTTTTAACAATACTAAATCATTATGAATGAGAATTTCGCGAAATTAGTCAGCTTTATCCAAGCTGATTTTATTTAAAGTAACTTATATTTGGCTGCCAAATTCCGCGATTTCTTAAAGTGCCTGCCATTTTAAGACAACATGGTGGATGAGTCTAACCAGAGAACTTGGTCGAGACCTTAATAATTGCTGTGCACATGCTCACTCACATCGGAATCGATTGATGTATACGAGTGCTGTCGCAGGCAAAAGATCAGATTTTTCAAAATGTCACCCACATTAGATATTGAAATTGGTATATCTGAGCCATTTTTTAAGATAAAGACAAACAAAAAATGCTCCACAATCCCTATATCAAGGTCAAATACTTAAGAAAGAAACCTTTTTCAATTTCTAATTTTTTTGCACCTCACTTTAAGTATATATATTTTTTTAATTTAATGGCCGCCATTTTGAAACAAGATGGCTGATGAAGCTGGCCAGCGAACTTGGTCGAGATATTGATGTATACTATTCACATGCCTTCTTTCATCGAAATAGGCGAATACGTGTGTTATCGCGTGACAAATACAAGATCGTTTCAAAATGTTAGCCATGCTAGAAATTCAAAGAGCTATAATTCAACCATTTTTTAAGATATAAACAAAAGAACAAATTTTCAGAAACAAAAACTGCTCCGGAATCTTTGTATCAAGGCGAAACACATAAAAAAAATCTTTTTCATTTTCCGATTTTTTAATACCTCATTTTAAATTTAATTTTTTTTTTAAATGGCAACCCTTTTGAAACAAGATGGCAAATGAGGCTGGCCAACGAACTCGGTCGAGACGTTGGTATTTACTATGTACAGACCAAGTTACATCCAAATCGGTTCATAAATATGCCTGTTATCGCGTGACAAAAATCAGGTCGTTTTAAAATGTCAGCCACAATAGAAATTCAAAATGCTATAACTCAACCATTTTTTTTTAGATATAGACGAAACAAAAAATGTTCCAGAATCTTTGTATTAAGGTCAAACATATACAAAAAAAATCTTTTTCATTTTCCAGTTTTTTGGTATCTCATTTTAAATTTTAAATTTTTCTTAAAAATTTAAATGGCCGCCATTTTTAAACAAGATTGCGGATTAAGCAGGCCAACGAACTCGGTCGAGATATTTGTATGTACTATGTACACACCAAGGTACATCCAAATCGGTTCATAAATACACCTGTTATCACGTGACAAAACTCAGGAAGTTTCAAAATGTCAGCCACGCTAGAAATTCAAAATGCTATAACTCAGCCATTTTTTAAGATATAGACGAAACAAAAACTGCTCCCGAATCTTTTTATCAAGGTCAAACACATACGAAAAAAATATTTTTTCACTTTTCAATTTTTTGGTACCACATTTCAAATTTAAATTTTTCTTAAAAATTTAAATGGCCGCCATTTTTAAACAAGACTGCGGATGAAGCTGGCCAACGAACTCGGTCGAGACATTGGTATGTACTATGTGTAAACGAAGTTACATCCAAATCGGTTCATAAATACGCCTTTTATCGCGTGACAAAATTCAGGACGTTTCAAAATGTCAGCCACGCTAGAAATTCAAACAAAATGCTATAACTCAGCCATTTTTTAAGATATAGACGAAACAAAAACTGCTCCGGAATCTTTGTATAAATGTCAAATACATAAGAAAAAAATATTTTTTAATTTTCAATTTTTTGGTACAACATTTCAAATTTTAAATTAAAAAAAATTTAAATGGCCGCCATTTCGAAACAAAATGGGGGATGAAGCTGGCCAACGAACTCGGTCGAGACATTGGTAGGTACTATGTACACACCGAATTACATCTAAATCGGTTCATAAATACGCGAGTTACAGGGTGACAAATGTCAGATATATATATATATATATAGATATATATATATATATATATATGTTATATAAAAAATTTTACTTTTACTATTCATTATTTCCTTTTTTTCTAAATATTATAATCCCATTTTCATTTTGATAGTTTGGGGCACATACATTATCTTTCTCCTGCATCTCTATAAGTTCTTTTACGTCTAAAAGAAAAGTTAAGGGTTGAAAAAAATGTAAAAAATACTAATTTTTATCAATATAATGAATGAGAATTTCGCGAAATTAGTCAGCTTTTTCCAAGCTGCTTTTCTTTAAAGTAACTTATATTTGGCTGCCAAATTCGGCGATTTCTTAAAGTGCCTGCCACTTTAAGACAACATGGAGGATGAGGCTAACCAGTGAACTTGGTCGAGATCTTAGTAATTGCTGTGCACATGCTCACTCACATCGGAATCGGTTGATATATACGAGTGCTGTCGCATGCAAAAAATCAGATTTTTCAAAATGTCACCCACATTAGAAATTGAAACTGCTATATCTGAGCCATTTTTTAAGATAAAGACAAAACAAAAAATGCTCCGAAATCCTTATATCAAGGTCAAATACTTAAGAAAGAAACCTTTTTCAATTTCTAATTTTTTTGCCCCTCACTTTAAGTATATATATTTTTTTAATTTAATGGCCGCCATTTTGAAACAAGATGGCTGATGAAGCTGGCCAGCGAACTTGGTCGAGATATTGATGTATACTATTCACATGCCTTCTTTCATCGAAATAGGCGAATACGTGTGTTATCTCGTGACAAATACAAGATCGTTTCAAAATGTTAGCCATGCTAGAAATTCAAAGAGCTATAATTCAACCATTTTTTAAGATATAAACAAAAGAACAAATTTTCAGAAACAAAAACTGCTCCGGAATCTTTGTATCAAGGCGAAACACATAAAAAAAATCTTTTTCATTTTCCAATTTTTTAATACCTCATTTTAAATTTAATTTTTTTTTTAAATGGCAACCCTTTTGAAACAAGATGGCAAATGAGGCTGGCCAACGAACTCGGTCGAGACGTTGGTATTTACTATGTACAGACCAAGTTACTTCCAAATCGGTTCATAAATATGCCTGTTATCGCGTGACAAAAATCAGGTCGTTTTAAAATGTCAGCCACAATAGAAATTCAAAATGCTATAACTCAACCATTTTTTTTTTTAGATATAGACGAAACAAAAAATGTTCCAGAATCTTTGTATTAAGGTCAAACATATACAAAAAAAATCTTTTTCATTTTCCAGTTTTTTGGTATCTCATTTTAAATTTTAAATTTTTCTTAAAAATTTAAATGGCCGCCATTTTTAAACAAGATTGCGGATTAAGCAGGCCAACGAACTCGGTCGAGATATTTGTATGTACTATGTACACACCAAGGTACATCCAAATCGGTTCATAAATACACCTGTTATCACGTGACAAAACTCAGGAAGTTTCAAAATGTCAGCCACGCTAGAAATTCAAAATGCTATAACTCAGCCATTTTTTAAGATATAGACGAAACAAAAACTGCTCCCGAATCTTTTTATCAAGGTCAAACACATACGAAAAAAATATTTTTTCAATTATCAATTTTTTGGTACCACATTTCAAATTTAAATTTTTCTTAAAAATTTAAATGGCCGCCATTTTTAAACAAGACTGCGGATGAAGCTGGCCAACGAACTCGGTCGAGACATTGGTATGTACTATGTGTAAACGAAGTTACATCCAAATCGGTTCATAAATACGCCTTTTATCGCGTGACAAAATTCAGGACGTTTCAAAATGTCAGCCACGCTAGAAATTCAAACAAAATGCTATAACTCAGCCATTTTTTAAGATATAGACGAAACAAAAACTGCTCCGGAATCTTTGTATAAATGTCAAATACATAAGAAAAAATATTTTTTAATTTTCAATTTTTTGGTACAACATTTCAAATTTTAAATTAAAAAAAAATTAAATGGCCGCCATTTCGAAACAAAATGGGGGATGAAGCTGGCCAACGAACTCGGTCGAGACATTGGTAGGTACTATGTACACACCGAATTACATCTAAATCGGTTCATAAATACGCGAGTTACAGGGTGACAAATGTCAGATATATATATATATATATATATATATATATATATGTTATATAAAAAATTTTACTTTTACTATTCATTATTTCCTTTTTTTCTAATTATTATAATCCCATTTTCATTTGGATAGTTTGGGGCACATATATTATCTTTCTCCTGCATCTCTATAAGTTCTTTTACGTCTAAAAGAAAAGTTAAGGGTTGAAAAGAATGTAAAAAATACTAATTTTTATCAATATAATGAATGAGAATTTCGCGAAATTAGTCAGCTTTTTCCAAGCTGCTTTTCTTTAAAGTAACTTATATTTGGCTGCCAAATTCGGCGATTTCTTAAAGTGCCTGCCACTTTAAGACAACATGGAGGATGAGGCTAACCAGTGAACTTGGTCGAGATCTTAGTAATTGCTGTGCACATGCTCACTCACATCGGAATCGGTTGATATATACGAGTGCTGTCGCATGCAAAAAATCAGATTTTTCAAAATGTCACCCACATTAGAAATTGAAACTGCTATATCTGAGCCATTTTTTAAGATAAAGACAAAACAAAAAATGCCGAAATCCTTATATCAAGGTCAAATACTTAAGAAAGAAACCTTTTTTAATTTCTAATTTTTTTGCACCTCACTTAAAATATAATTTTTTTTAATTTAATGGCCGCCATTTTGAAACAAGACGGCGGATGAAGCTGGCCAGCGTACTTGGGCGAGATATTGATGTATACTATCCACATGCCTTCTTACATGGAAATAGGTGAATACGTGTGTTATCGCGTGGCAAATACAAGATCGTTCCAAAACGTTAGCCATGCTAGAAATTCTAAGTGCTATAATTCAACCATTTTTAGGTAGCTTTCATTACAAAAAGCTACCTATTGCAGCCGTTCGGAGGAAAGCGATTTCAAAAAATTTTGGTATATTTTCATCGATCATGACCCCCAGACCCCGAAACCACCCTCCGTTCAAAATTGACATATATATATATATATATATATATATATATATATATATATATATATATATATATATATATATATATATTTATATATATATATATATATATATTATATATATGACCTTTGTCACACTGTAACTCTCGTATTTATGAACTGATTTGGATGTAATTCGGTGTGTACATAGAACGTACCAATGTCTCGACCGAGTTCGTTGGCCAGCTTAATCCGCCATTTTGTTTCAAAATGGCGGCCATTTAAAATTTTTTAAAAAATTTTTAATTTGAAATGTGGTACCAAAAAATTGAAAATGGAAAAATATTTTTTTCTTATGTATTTGACCTTTATACAAAGATTCTGGAGCAGTTTTTGTTTCGTCTATATCTTAAAAATGGCTGAGTTATAGCATTTTGAATTTCTAGCATGGCTGAGATTTTGAAACGTCCTGAAATTTGTCACGCGGTAAAAGGCGTATTTATAAACCGATTTGGATGGAACTTCGTTTATACATAGTACATACCAATGTCTCGACCGAGTTCGTTGGCCAGCTTCATCCGCCATCTTGTTTAAAAATGGCAGCCATTTAAAATTTTAAGAAAGATTTAAATTTGAAATGTGGTACCAAAAAATTGAAAATATATTTTTTTTATGTGTTTGACCTTGATAAAAAGATTCGGGAGCAGTTTTTGTTTCGTCTATATCTTAAAAAATGGCTGAGTTATAGCATTTTGAATTTCTAGCGTGGCTGACATTTTGAAACGTCCTTATTTTTGTCACGTAAAAACGGACGTATTTATGAACGGATTTGGATGTACCTTGGTGTGTACATAGTACATACAAATATCTGTACCGAGTTCGTAGTCCAGCTTCATCCGCCATCTTGTTTCAAAATGGCGGCCATTTAAAAAATTTAAAATTTAAAATGAGATACCAAAAAATTGGAAAATGAAAAAGATTTTTTCGTATGCGTTTGACCTTAATACAAAGATTCCGGAACAGTGTTTGTTTCGTCTATATCTAAAAAAAATGGCTGAGTTATAGCATTTTGAATTTCTATTGTGGCTGACATTTTAAAACAACCTGATTTTTGTCTCGCGATATCAGGCGTATTTATGAACCGATTTGGATGTAACTTGGTCTGTACATAGTACATACCAAGGTCTCGACCGAGTTCGTTGGCCAGCTTCATTCGCATCTTGCTTCAAAAGGATTGCCATTTAAAAAAAAATTAAATTTAAAATTTAAAATGAGGTATTAAAAAATTAGAAAATGAAAAAGATTTTTTTTATGTTTTTGGCCTTGATACAAAGATTCCAGAGCAGTTTTTGTTTCTGAAAATTTGTTCTTTTGTTTATATCTTAAAAAATGGTTGAATTATAGCACTTTGAATTTCTAGCATGGCTAACATTTTGAAACGATCTTGTATTTGCCACGCGATAACACACGTATTCGCCTATTTCGATGTAAGAAGGCATGTGAATAGTATACATCAATATCTCGACCAAGTTCACTGGCCAGCTTCATCAGCCATCTTGTTTGAAAATGGCGGCCATTAAACTAAAAAACATTATATTTAAAGTGAGGTGCAAAAAAATTAGAAATTGAAAAAGGTTTCTCTCTTAAGTGTTTGACCTTGATATAAGGATTCGGGAGCATTTTTTGTTTGTCTTTATCTTAAAAAATGGCTCAGATATAGCAATTTCAATATCTAATGTGGGTGACATTTTGAAAAATCTGATTTTTTGCCTACGAAAGCACTCGTATCTATCAATCAATTCCGATGTGAGTGAGCATGTGCACAGCAATTACTAAGTTCTCGACCAAGTTCACTGGTTAGCCTCATCCACCATGTTGTCTTAAAATGGCACGCACTTTAAGAAATTGCCGAATTTGGCAACCAAATATAAGTTACTTTAAATAAAAGCAGCTTGGATAAAGCTGACTAATTTCGCGAAATTCTCATTCATAATGATTTAGTATTGATAAAAATTAGTACTGAATCTCCTATATTCGGTTTCCACTAAATTGAGCTTCGTGTATTTGAATAATATAAGTTGGATTTTTTAAAATAAGGAATATGAAAGCTACCTCTTCCTCCCGGCACTGGCCGGAAGGACTTTTTAAGATATAAACAAAAGAACAAATTTTCAGAAACAAAAACTGCTCTGGAATCTTTGTATCAAGGCCAAACACATAAAAAAATCTTTTTCATTTTCCAATTTTTTAATACCTCATTTTAAATTTTAAATTTATTTTTTTTTTAAATGGCAACCCTTTTGAAACAAGATGGCGAATGAAGCTGGCCAACGAACTCGGTCGAGACATTTGTATGTACTATGTACAGACCTAGTTACATCAAATCGGTTCATAAATACGCCTGTTATCGCGTGACAAACGTCAGGTTGTTTTAAAATATCAGCCATAATAGAAATTCAAAATGCTATAACTCAGCCATTTTTTTTAAATATTGACGAAACAAAACTGTTCCGGAATCTTTGTATTAAGCTCAAACACTTGCAAAAAAAATTTTTTTCATTTTCTAATTTTTTGGTATCTCATTTTAAATTTAAAATTTTTTTAAATGGCCGCCATTTTGAAACAAGATGGCGGAAGAAGATGGCCAACGAACTCGGTCGAGACATTGGTATGTACTATGTACAAACCGAGGTACAAACGAAGTTACATCCAAATCGGTTCCTAAATACGCCTTTTATCGCGTGACAAATTTCAGGACGTTTCAAAATGTCAGCCGTGCTAGAAATTCAAAATGCTATAACTCAGCTATTTTTTAAGATATAGACGAAACAAAAACTGCTCTGGAATCTTTGTATAAAGGTCAAATACATAAGAAAAAAAAATATTTTTTCATTTTCAATTTTTTGGTACCACATTTCAAATAAATTTTTTTTTTTTTAATTTTTAAATGGTTGCCATTTTGAAACAAAATGGCGGATAAAGCTGGCCAACGAACTCGGTCGAGACATTAGTATGTACTACGTACATACCGAATTACATCCAAATCGATTCATAAATTCGAGAGTTACAGTGTGACAAAGGTCATATATATATATATATATATATATATATATATATGGATATATATATATATCAATTTTGAACGGAGGGTGGTTTCGGGGTCTGGGGGTCATGATCGATGAAAATATACCAAAATTTTTTGAAATCGCTTTCCTCCGAACGGCTGCAATAGGTAGCTTTTTGTAATGAAAGCTACCTAATAGGCATACTTAGAGCCATAATTATTTTGAATGTTAAGTAGAGCACAATCTTTTTTTTTTAAATATTAGTTTGTTCTTTAATTAAATTGCCAACGTTTGTTACATTCATATTTTTGTAATTGCCTAATATTAAGTAAGTTAACAACTTTAGTATGTCCAAAATAATAAAGTTACTTTTATTCGTCCCATTATGTTTTATACTGCTTCATAAAAATTATTGTTTGCATTGAAAATCCAGAAGGCATCTTACCCCTAGATAGTTGGTCATCTTATACATACCTTGGGGCAAGATGCCGAAATGCAAGCGTTTACAAAAACAGAATTTTCGATGATTTCTATAATGTTTGTAAAATGAAATATGTTTTTAAATCATACATAAGAGTGCAAACTTTAACAAAAAATCAATGAATAACAAATAAAACAACAGGCGATTTATAAAACAATTAAGTCAAAAACTGCGGCATCTTCACCCAATCTACCCTAAATAATCTTTATTTCTTAAAAATGGGAAAATATGTGAATTATATAAATAATGTGTAAATAATAATAAATATTCAGTCAGAAATAACATTGTTAATTTACTTGCACTTGTAATAATGCTACTAAGAATATCTATATTAATACAGCTGCTTCGTAATTTTTCTATATTTCTCTAATATTCAGTTCTAAGATGTATCCAGTAATAAATTAAAGCTATAATAAGCAAATCTTTAATTCCAGAAATGAATTAAAGCTTTAATAATACTCTTAAAATCTTATTTCACTTATATTTATATTCATGTTCACTTATTTTCATGACTTATTGAATTTTAAATTTAGAGAAACAATGAATATTTTATACTTGTGCTGTAGCGTATTATTTACTTTTGCACATTTAATACCACACTAGAAAATAATTATTAAAAAAAAAAGACTTAACTAGTAATCAAAGTAAATAACCTTTTATTTTACGATTGTTTTTACAAATTTTCTGCTTTATAGAAGTTAAATACACATCGTATCTGACAGTAGACATTATTTTCGTAATAAAAAAGATTTTTTACTGAAATCTTAAGCTGGCAGTATTTATCCGTAAAATCAACAGAATATTTTGAACGTGCGTTTTCAAACAAGGAAAAAAATCAAACAAATTTGTCAACTGCAGTTAAAATCTTGTTATTTTAAATTTATTTTTTCCTTTATATCACAGTTGAAACGAAAACAAAGTATGACCTTAAACATCCATTCGATGTGGAAGAACATAATTACCTGCATTGTATTTTCCGTTAAGTGGATTTTTTTTTCTTCTGGAAATTGATTTCTTTATAAAAATCTACATACAGACGTAGTGATGCGAATCCGAAATATGCTGGTACCTTTACCTAAAGAGGGTATGCAATGCGGTGTAATCTCCTTTTTCTTTTTTTGTTATTAAATATAATTATATTATTATTATATTATATATAATAATTAAGTTTTTGTTGTAATTTAAGCATCGGCGAAATTTATACCAGTTTTCACTGTATTACCAAATAAATATCTAAACTTATTATTTTTCTTATTTTGTACGAGATATTCAATGAAGTAAAGTGCGTGCAATGTCTTAACATTTCCCTATGCACATTTAAGTTTAGTTTAAACTGGTGGATTTGAATAAAGTCGATTTTTATTTGAAGGGAGCTTTAGAGTAAATCCACTCCCACCACAAGAAGTATTTAGAAGTATTGTATCATTTTGTTATATTTATGAAACTTTACTTTTTGTTTAAGGCATAACATATATGTGAATAATGCGCACCAGTGTTGAATTCAGTGGCGT
This sequence comes from Maratus speciosus, assembly GCA_963932465.1. Taxonomy (NCBI): domain Eukaryota; kingdom Metazoa; phylum Arthropoda; class Arachnida; order Araneae; family Salticidae; genus Maratus; species Maratus speciosus. The sequence continues at coordinate 575,504,808 of OZ010787.1, forward strand.
GCCAAACGGAGGGGGTTGCTAGGGGTCAGTAAAATCTTCCTTAATGTTTCACTGTAGCAAAAAGTTTTTATCACATTAGAGAAAATGTTTTTCAAGTTTAGAAATACAGTAACACTGCGAAAACATGCATTATAACGAAACTACGAAACGTTGTATTTAACCCCTTATCTATTTTGCCCGAGTGCCGCTCGAGCGAAAAGAGTTTGCTATCTTCGATACTAAAAGCTTTTGGATACCACTTAATTTTAACTATAATCTTTGGTTTGTTAAAGGGCATACCTTTTTCGATTGCACAAAGTCAAATATTTTAGTTTTAAAAAAAGTGGTGCCGGGTCCTTTTTTTTAAATTTATTGTGTCAAAAAAAGGAAACAGTTAAGGGGTTAATGAAAAAAATGTGATTGTTCCCGTCGAAAAGAATACCAAACAATTATATTTGCTGAGACAAAAACCTCTATAAAATGGGGAAAATTTTTCGGCCCCAAGTGATTTCGTTTCTACGGGTTTTTCAGCATTTCGATGTTTTGTATATTTGTTTTTATTAATTTATATTTTTTCGTCTCAAAAATTTTATTTAGATTTTACTTGAAAAAGTAATAAGCTTCACAAAATTGGCCCATGAGGCTTAAAATTATCAAAATCCAGAAACTCGAAAAATAAAAGAAATTGATGGCCCGGTATCTAATACAAAAAAATGGTTTTACACGCTCCCTTTTGCTTCGGTCCCACACCCACCCCCACCCCCCGCCCCTGTCGAAAAAGATAAATTTAAAATAAATTTTAAAAATGCTGCGATTCAATTAGGTACACATTTCTATTTTCAAAAACTAGTGATAAATAATCAGAAATTATCTAAATGACGCTCGTCTCGAAGGTGTTAAAGTCAACGTTAAAACTCAACATTTTCAGACATTTAAACATTCTTACATTTAAAATAGCAATTAAAGCCTTTGTGCAGGAATATTAAAAAGCAGAAATCCAACGTTTAAAAATGCACAAATAATACGTGAAAAGCAGCAAACAGCTGTTTCGAATTCACTAGCGAGATTTTTCTTCAGTGCACGATAGAGCAAGACACAGCGTGCTAGAAAAAGCAAAGCTGAGCAAAATGAGAGACAGAGACTTATATACCCGACGGGTAGCTAATGCGCCAAAAACAACCAATGAGACAGAAGCAGATGAAACAACCGAGTGGAAAGGTAGCGACATCTACCGGAGAACGAGAGAAAAAGAAACCAAAAAAGAGGAAATTAAATTAATGCTTTCCAAATACTTGGAAAATCAGGAGTACTAGATAAGTCATTGACTAAAGAGTGAGAATTTTTAATGATGTGGTAAGCTTCCCAAAAATCAAGGTCAAGGTTAGAAGAACATTTCTGTATAATGATGGCTGAAGAAAAATTGAACCTATGTTGAAAAGACCAACAATGTTGAGCAATAGAAGAACGTTTAAGCTCCTGATTTTTAACATAACATTCATGTTCTTTTAAACGAAATCTAAGAGCACGTTTAGTCTGCCCAATATAAGATATACCACACTGGCAAGAGATTTGGTAAATACCCCAGTTATCTAGGCGATCAATGGGGTGTTTAAAATTTGAAAAAGAGATTTTATTAACAGGAGAAAAAATAACATTAAAATCAAGCCTTCTTAAGATTTTAGCAACTTGCTGACTGATTTTAGGAAAAAAATGGCAACACAACTAAAATATTCAAGTTGGAATTAGAATGTTTTTCAGAATGGACGGGTTTCGTCAATTTCTTATAAATAGAATCTATAATATTAAAGCAATAACCACGATCAACAGCAATAGCTTTGAGATAATTAAGTTCCGCACTGAGTAACTGAGGAGTGTAGGGCTGGGCGATATATCAATAAAACCGATAAAATCGATATAAAATGCAAATCGTGATAACGATATAAAAAAAACCTGCAAAACGGTATATCATACATATCATAATCGTGATATAAACCGCGATTATTATGGTTCTTCATTAAACCGCAACATTAAGCATAAGCAGCGCTTCTTCGGCTTCGAGTTCTCTAGATTCCCCCAGTCTAAACCGTGGTATTAAATACCGAATCGTCTGTTCCGATTATTATGATACAAACGGAGTGACTTCTCTCAAGTCTAAACCCTGGTATTAAAAATACCGATTCCTGGGTTTCGGTATTCTTGATATTAATGGTGCGACTCCTCCCAGCCTAAATCGTGATATTAAATACCGACTCCTCGGGTTCGGTGTTCATGATACTAATGATATGTGATTTCGTTTCGGTGGGTGATATATATCTTACATGCAGTTTTCGATGCGATCGCTGATGCGCGCGATATATAGATATATATTTACGGTATTGACGGTGTAAGCTGAATCTTTGAGCATATGCATTGTATGTTACAGACACCATGGCTTTCATTTCATTATGGTATTTAGATTTCAGCGGTGTTGATGAATATTTGCTCTTTGTTATTGAACAATGTGTGAATCAGGGCGATAAAGAAATGAAATATACCATTTTATTTGCAACAGTGGAGCCACGACCCCTCATGTGGTATATCGTTGGAAAGGCCTGTGACCACTTATTCATTTTATGCACCTCCGGTGACCCTCCTCCCGCTTCCACATCTGGGGGGGGCACTTTTCTAAATTTTGCCGACATCCGTCATGTGACATATCGGTGGAAAGGCCTTTGGCCGTTTATTCATGTTATGCATCTTCGGTGTCCCTCTCCCCACTTCCCACCCCCGCGGGAGGGACTTTTTCTAAATTTTGCCGCCACCCCTCATGTGACGTATCGTTGGAAAAGCCTGTGACCGCTTAATCATTTTATGTACTTCCGGTGCTTCGCCCACCACTTTGCCCCCCACTGGGGCACTTTCCTAAATTTTGTCGATACCCGTCATGTGACATATCGTTGGAAAGGCCTGTGATCGCTTATTCATGTTATGCACCGTCGGCGTCCCTCTCCCCACTTGCCCCCCCCCCACGCGGGAGAGCCATTTTCTAAATTTTGCCGTTACCCCTAATGTGACATATCGTTGCAAAGGCCTGTGACCGCTTAATCACTTTATGGCCTTCCAGTATTCCGCCCACCACTTTGCCCCCCCTGGGGGGCTCTTTCTCAAATTTTGCCGACACCCGTCATGTGACATATCGTTGGAAAGGCCTGTGGCCACTTATTCATGTTATGCACCTTCGGTGTCCCTCTCCCCACTAGACCCAACCCCGCAGGAGGTCCTTTTCTAAATTTTTCGTCACCCCTCATGTGACATATCGTTGCAAAGGCCTGTGACCGCTTAATCATTTTATGCACTTCCGGTGCTCCGCCCACCACTTTGCCCCCCCCCCACCCGGGGGAAATTTCCTAAATCGATATATCGGAATATCATGATATAAAAATGCCGATTTATCATGATATTTAATTCTAGACATCGCCCAGCGCTAGGAGTGGAACAAATATTGATACCCCGAAAAACAAAAGTATTAAAAGCAGCGAACTTCTGGTTAGGAGGATGAGAAGAATATCTGTGAGCTGGGAGACTGACAGCAAAAGGTTTACAAAAGACGGTAGTCTGAAAACCATTATCACAACGAATAACAAGGACATCCAGGAAAGAATTTCTTACATTTGCTTATTTTTTATAGTCTAACTTTGATCAGCTTTTAACAGAAAAAAAATCACAGTCGATCCCATTAACATAATCTATTACACCAGAAGGGACCAACCTTTTGGTTTCCTTACATTGCATCTGTGGAAAAAAAGTTTGTCTTGGCCCGCGCATATACTATAATATTATTAACGTTATGCTCAGAAAACATGTACTTAGAGTGCATTGTAATCAGCTGAACTTAAGTTATAGATTATCACCTATTTTATTATTATCATTATTATTATTATTATTAAACTGGAAATTTGCAGCTTCTCATACATTTCATGTATTGTGGTTTTCGAGCGTTGCATGTTTATTACTGAATGTGCGGTAAATCTTCAAATTTTTAATAAGACTGCAATTTGCACTTTCAAACGCAGTTAAATAGCAGTAAATTAACCTTTGCTGAAGAAAAAATAATAAGCCTTAGCCATTAGCTCTACTCTGATTCTTGAAATTGATAGCATTATTATCACCATCATTTTTTTACCTACCTTTCTGAACTTGTCCAGCGTTATTATGTATCAGTCTGGAATATGTCATTTGCATACACGAGTTTTGTCATAACGTTTTATTTGATTAGTGTAACACAGGAAATGTAATGAATGCATTTCTTTTATTCATAAATTTTTACTCCTATCATCTTGCAACAATATTTTCAATATATATATTGCGGAACCAACAAATTTTAAAATCAATTTAAAAAAGTAAAGTTTTATAATATACTAAATTTGGCCTTATTTAATCTTTGAACGGTATATACGATCAGTGTTGCCAGTTAGCTACATTCTTAAAATTCAGATTCCTTGATTGGCACCACTTTTTTAAAATAGTAAAATTCGACTTATTTAATGGCATATAAATTAAGGCGAAAACAAGGGAAATTTTGCCATTTCACAAAAGTGGTGCCAGTCAAGAATTCTGAATTTTAAAAAAGTAGCCCACTGGCAACACTGTATACGATTAAAGAAAGCCAAATTTAGCATTTAGTAATACTGGTAGTAAAATGATCCAGCGTCCTCGTAACGCCACTGTTTAAAAGACTACATTAAAATTTTAATATTTAAAAGAAATTTTCGATTATCTGCCTTGCTGGATAATTTTTGGTGTCTTTGGGCTTCTGTGTTTGTTTGTGTGTATGTATGTATGTCTCGCGATATCTGCCATAAAAAGTATCCGATTAGCTTGCAATTAAGTAGGTATGTTGGTGAGGTAACCCGGGATTAGCTGTATTAGTTTTGGTGCGATTTAGTTGATTCGTCAGAAAAATATAGAGCCTTTTCTTTTAAGTCACAAGTCATCTGTGGGAATTCAGACGATTTTCATATTTATCATTCATTGAAATAAAAATGGCACACTTGAATAGTTGATTTAAACGTTAAATTATGGATGGTAAATTTTCGCTATGCGATGTCTTAAATTAATCAAATAGGTTTGAAATACCGTCAATAATTTTCCCGGTCATTCGCAATTCTCTGTATAATGTTTTATGGAATTTTGCGCATATGTTCAAAAAATATAAAAAAAATTTCCTTGCCATTTTTAAAAAATTTGAAGATAATAATTTTAACTTCTTTTTCTTTTACTTATGTCTTTTCCCTTTTTTTTCTGTTTTCATTTAATGGTTGCCTAGCATCGGAATTTCATAGCATATTAAAAAAAGAAATAAATAAAATCATGATAATTTCACATTTTTAAAAATTAGATTTTCTGAATATTCGGGAAATTCTATACGCTTAGAAATATACAAATAATGTAACATTATTAATTGCGGTGTTCAGGATAATATATATTGTGTGAAGCAAGATGGACATTAAAATGTCTTGCAAAATTGACGTTTAGGCCCCGATCTGAATATTTACTAGTCTATATCAGTAGATAGATACGAGGGCAAATCAAAAAATAAGTTACACTTCCATATTATGGCTATTTATTAAACCACATATACATAGACAACACTGCTATGACAACATACAATGTAAGTTCAGTTTTTCACATGGTACCCAAGAGATTGTAAACATTTCTCGGAACGGTTAATCAATTTTTCGTTTGCGGATGCGCAGAAATCTCTTCCAGCGTTATATAACCACCCGGAGACAGTGAAATCCAAGGTGCTCGTTAACAATGGAGAACACACTGCCGTACGAAATGTTCAGCATGCTGGCAATTTCCTGGAGTGTTATGCTCCGATTCTCTCTAATGATCGCATCCACACGGTCAACATTTTCAACGGTACTGGACGTTGCGAGCCTGCCTTCGCGATATTCGTCCGTGATATCCGTGCGTCCGGCATCAAATTGCTGACACCACTTTACAATACTTGGCCGAAAAATTGCACGCTCACCATATACAGCAATGATCTGACGATGAATGTTCGTGCAATTACACCGTTTAACCCATAGAAATCTGGTCGTTGCACGCATCTCCAATTTGGAGTGAACATCCAGTTCACGCACCATTGATCCTAGCCCGCTCTGCACACACGACACGACGGGAAACCACACCAACCTTCCTATCGGACGTATCAGCAGTTACTGTCCCTTTTTCCGCATTGTCCAAGGTCACGACACACAGCGTGCTCTCGCAGTGGGTTAGTGTAACTTATTTTTTGATTTGCCCTCGTATATCAGTAGATAGATATCTCAGTAGATAGACACACACATAACATCCATTTAAATGTATGTGTGGGCAATTCTACAAAAAGTGGCGATTTCACGTACTGGCCTCTACCAGGACTGTCTTAATATACTGGACTATGACAGCTGATGACTCCGGGGAGAGTCGAATAATCAAAGGAAGGAAAGACTTGAAATCATTCGATTTCTTTCCTGGGTTAAATTTGGCTTGTGTTGTGTATTGTTATGGTGCGAGCTCGTGCTTGGATATTACATGCGTTTTTTCGTTAGATGCAAATTATTGCAGAAACTGGATTTAAAAATTCTTTAAAAGATTTAAAAGATTAAATGATTTTTGTTGATAAAGTTACATCAAAAGAGGAACAGTTACGAAATATCGAAGGAAGTATTTGAAATTATCAGATGAATCTTACCAACTATCTTTCCAAACTGTCCCAGTTTTTTGAATAAAAATGTTTCAGAGAGGCATGCAGCAATTGAAAGAAAGAAATAGATGGAAAAAGTCCTTCCGGCCAGTGCCGGGAGGAAGAGGTAGCTTTCATATTCCTTATTTTAAAAAAGCCAACTTATATTATTCAAACACACGAAGCTGAATTAAGTGGAAACCGAATGTAGGAGACTCAGTACTAATTTTTATCAATACTAAATCATTATGAATGAGAATTTCGCAAAATTAGTCAGCTTTATCGAAGCTGCTTTTATTTAAAGTAACTTATATTTCGCTGCCAAATTCGGCGATTTCTTAAAGTGCCCGCCATTTTAGGACAACATGGTGGATGAGGCAAACCAGTGAACTTGGTCGAGACATTAGTAATTGCTGTGCACATGCTCACTCACATCGGAATCGGTTGATACATACGAGTACTGTCGCTGGCAAAAAATCAGATTTTTCAAAATGTCACCCACTTTAGAAATTTAAACTGCTATATCTGAGCCATTTTTTAAGATAAAGACAAACAAAAAATGCTCCTGAATCCTTATATCAAGGTCAAATACTTAAGAAAGAAACCTTTTTCAATTTCTAATTTTTTTGCACCTCACTTTAAATATATATTTTTTTAATTTAATGGCCGCCATTTTGAAACAAGATGGCTGATGAAGCTGGCCAGCAAACTTGGTAGAGATATTGATGTATACTATCCACATGCCTTCTTCCATCGAAATAGGCGAATACGTGTGGTATAGCGAGACAAATACAAGATCGTTTCAAAGTGTTAGCCATGATAGAAATTTAAAGTGCTATAATTCAACCACTTTTTAAGATATAAACAAAATAACAAATTTTCAGAAACAAAAACTGCTCCAGAATCTTTGTCTCAAGGCCAAACACATAAAAAAACTCTTTTTCATTTTCCAATTTTTTAATACCTCATTTTAAATTTTAAATTACATTTTTTTTAAAAATGGCAACCCTTTTGAAACAAGATGGCGAATGAAGCTGGCCAACAAACTCTGTCGAAACATTGGTATGTACTATGTACAGACCAAGTTACATTCAAATCGGTTCATAAATACGCCTGTTATCGCGTACAAAAATCAGGGCGTTTCAAAATGTCAGTCACGCTAGAAATTCAAAATGCTATAACTCAGCCATTTTTTAAGATATAGACGAAACAAAAATTGCTCCCGAATCTTTTTATCGGGGTCAAACACATAAGAAAAAAATATTTTTTCAATTTTCAATTTTTTGGTACCACATTTCAAATTTAAATTTTTCTTAAAATTTTAAATGGCCGCCATTTTTAAACAAAATGGCTGATGAAGCTGGCCAACAAACTCGGTCGAGACATTGCTCTGTACTATGTATAAACGAAGTTACATCCAAATCGGTTCATAAATACGCCTTTTATCGCGTGACAAAATTCAGGACGTTTCAAAATGTCAGCTTCGCTAGAAATTCAAAATGCTATAACTGAGCCATTTTTTAAGATATAGACAAAACAAAATCTGCTACGGAGTCTTTGTATAAAGGTCAAATACATAAGAAAAAAATATTTTTCCATTTTCTATTTTTTGTTACCACATTTTAAATTTTAAATTTTTTTTAAATTTTTAAATGGCCGCCATTTTGAAACAAAATGGCGGATGAAGCTGGCCAACGAACTCGGTCGAGACATTGGTATGTACTATGTAGACACCGAATTACAACTAAATCGGTTCATAAATACGAGAGTTACAGTGTGACATAGATCAGATATATATATAACCATTAATTAAACATAACCTTCCACCGTCAAATATTATGAATTAAAGCTGTAAGTATTAAAAAAAAAAAAAAAAAAAAAAAATTTAATATAAGAATTATTATGGAAGAAAAAGAAAAAAGTGGACACCGACAAAAATTGAAAAGCTTATACATTGAATTACGTTATCAAGGGCACAGAATTCAATGATATAAGCAAAATGGTTGTTTTCTGTGGGAAAAATAAGCTAAAGCTAAAAGTTATTTTCCCCTGTGCCCAAACAACCATAAAATCAAGTGAATTGATTAAAAATGAAAGCAGAATAGAAACAAATAATATGAAATTGAAGAATCAATAAAACGTATTTAAATATTTATAGGATATAAAATATAAATAATAAACACCATACCGATTAATATTTCAGTATTTTACAAAAATCCACGCGCACATGGCTGCCAGTATATCAAAAAGATTAAGGTGAATAAAACAGTTAAGAAATCACAGTAAATGATACCAAAGGATACAGTTAATACATTTTGAAATAAAATTTGAAATACCTTGTTAAACACATTTAATCTAATATAAAATAAATAGATATTAATTACATTATTTAAAATGCACTATTAAATTAATTAATAACAGTTTAACAATATCGTCAAAATTTAGCTAAAAATACCCCCTGGTGTATTAAATTATAACTGAAATGGAGCTAGAAAAATTAACAATTAGAGCTATCTTAAAGAGACAGATTTAGTGCTGCCATATATATATCAATTTTGAACGGAGGGTGGTTTCGGGGTCTGGGGGTCATGATCGATGAAAATATACCAAAATTTTTTGAAATCGCTTCCCTCCGAACGGCTGCAATAGGTAGCTTTTTGTAAAGAAAGCTACCTAAAAAACAGACGAAGATTTACCGGATAACTTTCTCGTGAAGAAAAAAATAAATTCTATTTCGAATATTAAAGAAGAATTGAAAAGAAAAAGTAATAGGAATGAAACCTTTCTTCAAGATAATAATATCAAGATAGCCTTGCATCTACAGGCATTGCAAATAAAGAAACCTACAAGTTTTTCTCACTAAAATATTCCACGTAGTAGCTATTTTTTTGCGCAGTAAATATATTTAGGTTTTCTCCATAGTTTTTGATAAAAATTTACTAAAATAGTATGAAAATGTAAAGACCGTCACGTATGCTTGGCGTATTGTGCTAGCTTTACAAGGCAATAACTCTGAAATTTGACGATATTTTGTTACAACTGTTCGTAGAAAATGACGTAAATAATCCCCTTCCTCATTCATAAAAAAAAAATCGCTTTCATCGACTTCTCCCTCAAATAAGTCATAAATATTGAAATACTTTTTATGCAAACCGTCACGCCTGTAAGTTTAATATAAACTATTCAAACTGATCTGTTCAAGTTATACTAACTTTATACTTAGGTGATTGAAATAGCATTAGGACATGTAGACGTGGTGAGGTCTGAAGTGGATGCCATATCCTTTGGTTGCCATATTTAGTTACTTTTGTAAAGACCATTACGTCAAATCAGCCACTTTTTGTAGAATTGCCCGTATATACAGGCAGATAAATAACCATATAATCTAACCCTTCCCTAATAAATTTTCTTAAATCGTGTACTACTGGTTGAATTCAGTTGAAAAAAATAATGTACAGCACTGTTGATTTCAACACTTTTCTCCAAGAGGGATTTGTTTACTTCCAGGAGGAAAGGTACTGTTATTGGTTACTAATACAATAGAAGATTAGAAATATTCCGGTGAGTGTATTTTGTTAACCCAGATCATTCCCGGAATCCATCACTGATATGACGTACCATCATAAAAGGCAGTCACAAGCCGCTATGTAATCATGTGTGAAAATATGAGCAAAATAAAGCACTTACTGTCATGACAGGATAAAACATTTTTCTATTCATTACAATATCCAAGCAATGTATAATCCTTAAGTAAAAAACTAATACCTGTAAGAATTAAAAATTAAAATAAATAGATATTTCTCATATTTTATTTTCATGCGTTATTTCAAAATTACAGATGTTAAGAACATAAATTATAAAAGTACATATTTATGTGCGCTTCATTCGGAATGAATTAAGAACTGCACTGGAACTATCCCTTTAGGTTGGAACTATCACTTATCTCTTTGAACTTTTATGGTATACCCATTCATACTTTTCTAGTATATGCAGCTACAACCAACCTTATGTTGTATAGTTTTTTACAAAGTCTTATTATTCTTTTAGCAACGATTTTTTTAATAATACAGTTAATAATTCACATATTTATTATACGGCACACTCAGAGCGCGAGTAATACTCGCGCTTGACCGTTTATTCATATAAATATGATTTTTTAGTATTGTTAGTGGGCACTCTAAAAAAATATATTAAATATAAAAAATCTATTAGAGTTATAAAAAAAAAGAAAGAAAAGAAAAAGGTAGAGCCGTGTGAGGCATTGTCGCCGCAATCTTTGAGATTATTTGCTGATGAAATTTTTTCATTAATTTTTAGTTAATTGCATTATTATTTTTTTTTAATCAAACAACGTGTTTTAACGAAATATAAGTATACTACGTCAAAAATAGCTTGCAGAACTTTTCTAAAAAATACCCCATTCATAACTGTCTTTATAGTCCAAGAGCCGACAGCACAAAAACCTATGTTATCAAGCACAAGAAAAAAACCTTTATTTTATGCGAGAATAGAAGTAGGGGAATCTAATGATCCATGTCTGCCAGATGTGAAGTGGTGCATAAGCCAAAAATTAATACCACCAGTGGTTGACTCGTAGGTTTATCATTGTGTTTGTCCTACAACTATCCTCCATGTTTTCATACCTTTGTTTGTAGGACAAACACCATGATAAACTTACGAGTCAACCACTGGTGGTATTAATTTTTAGCTTATGCACCACTTCACTTCCGGAAGACATGGATCATTAGAGTCCCCTACTTCTACTCTTCCATAAAATAAAGGTTCTTTCTTGTGCTTGATAACATAGGTTTTTGTGCTTTCAGCTCTTGGACTAATTTCTTTTCGTATTTAGAAAGTTCTATGATCTTGTAAATAAAAAAGAATTAAAATTAAAAAAATAGTAAAAGACAAATATTTTTCTTAAAAATTAAGTTTTAATGGTATTTCAAAATTACAGATGACATGCATTATGAAAGCACACATCCATCCGAACTTCGTTCGGAACGAATTAAGAACTGTTCTGGAATTGCCACATTGGGTTGAAGATTTCCTTTATCTTCTAGTTGATCTGACGAAGAATTTGTGCTATCACATTTTTCGAGAACTTTTTCTATGTATTGTCTTAAAAGGTTCTCATCCCATTGACTTCTAGCTGGCCCGTGCATTCTAGGATGGCGTAACTTAAACCCGAGACGCTCTAATTCAATCATTATGTCGTCATAGTCGTATCCTTCATGTCGAATGTCATGCTCTACAAAATCAGCTCCGAGGATTTCTTCTGGTGGTGCCAGACGAATTGGAATGAAAAAGTTTATACTCTGAAAAGTTACAAGGTATTAAAAAAAATTTTGTAACAAAGAAAATATCAACAAAATTGTTATAAACAAATGAATATGCACAGTTATATTTATATATAAAAAAAACAATAGATGATGTGCATGTGATGTCACACGCCCTATAGTAAAGACCTCAACTCGGTGAAGCCAGAAATTAACAATTATCGCAAAGCTAGAACTTCATAATGTATTTTTCTTTCTACATAATATGATGTATTATAACTATGTGAAAATTATGAGGAATTTAGTGAAACCACAAGCAATTTAGCTATAAAGTTTTGCTTACGTTGAAGAAGACAATTTGTTGACAAACATGTACATTGTCTATTGAGATGTTGTGGATATTCAAAGCAAACTTTACAAAGGGCTATTTTTAAAAAACATAACTTGGAAGACTTTAGTAACTTGTGCAATCTCGTAGAACGTCCAGTTCACCTCTAATACTTTGAAATTTGCTTTATAAAATAAACTGACAGACTGAAGATAACAACAGATGTGCTTCTTTAAACGGATTATTCTCTAAACTTGTGTTTTGCTAGTTCGCCCGTAATATTCGCAAAGTTTTAATTGTTCAATTCCATGAAGTGGTGAAAATAACACGTCACGTAAAAAATATCAATCATATGTATCACCCATAAATGTGCTAACATTTTTTTTTTAAATCATAAGAGTGGAAAAGGAATCGAAATAATTAAATAAGCTTTGCGGTAAACTTACTCCAGCACAGAGGATTTTTTTAGAATGATAAAAATGTTATTTGAAATATTTACAAATATATGATGTTGCAGGAAGTAAATTCCTATCATTCTGTGGTAAATAACGTGTGTTTGAGTTCAGAGAAAACTTTGCAAGCATTTTACACCACAAAATGCCATCACAAAGCCTTACGGTTTTCTGGCGAGTAAGAATATCTTTACATGAAACATGCACATGCATCACATCTATCTCAATGCAGAAGATTTCATGAGGAACGCCGTTCTTCAACGATGCTAAAAAGAAGGGATTAGTGCCCGATCGAAACAGGCTTTTCTAGCCTAAACCGAATCTTGGACCTCTTTAGAGTGTCAGTCGAAAACGAAAACGAACCTCTTAAATGAGATTTTAATCTGTAAATTTATATATGCATGCAAAAATATAAATTTTCAGAAATACACATACCTCTATATAGAAACACTTTTACTAAAACATATCCGTGTACGATGAAGTTGATGTGCAATAGTCCTGTTGGAGACACTGTGTCTGCTAACATAAAGAAGCTTCAAAAATATGGAACAATGCTAGCCGGCACGCACGGATGAATTCAGGTTTCATGGTCTTTCTTGATCCTCGCCGTCTTTCTCACTGGCTAGTGTTATAGAATCGCACCGGTATTTGGCAATGTCTATCCAATGCAATGCCCTGCGAGAGTCAGGAGAGTGCAAGACCATCACAATATGAAATAGAGAGTCACCGGAAGTAAAAGGGGACGCCCCCGTTACGGAAGACGGCTACGAGAAGAAATACAGAAAGACAGATCTTGGTCAGTGTTAGGGACAGAAGCTGAACTTGGAGCCCATGTAGAACATAGGGCTAGAATGTTTGTTCATATTTTAAACGTATATCAGAGGCCCGAGAAATGGGTCTAGTTGAAAAGGAGGTATAAAACTGTTCAATTGATTTTTTGTGTGTGTTCAGAATAAAGAACTTATAATTAAAAAATCTTTTGTCTAATCTTAAATGTATTCGTTTCATTGACTAAGAATACTAAGCCACGTCACCACACATGGATATAAGTGAATGTGTTTGTTTTCAAGAAAAGATATTCCGTCATTAATTTTTAATATTTTATACCAAAAGACTCAGGCATTTATTCATAATTAACTTTATAGTTATTCATACAGTAAAAAGTTTGCACAAAGAGTTTCAAAAGGCTTAATAGTTAGCTTTTAACAGGATCAACAAGGACTATTTACCAAAAGATTATAATGCCAAAGATTTCAAATAAATTAATATATGTTTCATTATATATATATTAATAATAAATAGTAAATTATATATTCTTATATTCATAATAAATTAATATATATTTCAGGCTATTTCATTTATTAAATAAATTATTTTGATACAATTTCCCTATAATTTTTAAAAGTTTAGAGGAAAATATCCAGTAACTGACACTTACCAAAAATAACCTCATGTCAAAAATAATGACTTTTTTTTCAATAAATGTACTATTTGGTATACTAAGAATGTAAGGAACTACAATCTAAGCCAGTGGTTTCAAACGTGAGGCATACGCTACACAAAGGTAATCGGAGATAGCCATTAACCCATATTTACCTAACGTTTTTGCCTGTTTTTTGGAAAAAGTTTCTTGCTGTAACCGAAAATAAAACTAAACTAAAAACATGCAAAAGTTAAATAAAATTATCACAACGACTTCAAACAAAGGTGCTTGAAACGATTAATAAGTGAAGAACACATAACAAAAGGAAGGAAAACAAAGCACGGACAACAAATGTACGTGCGTTCAAGGTACGTGCTTTGTTTGTTACATTATATTTCTAAAGTTTATTTTTACTTTTATTTGTTAGTTTTATTTATTTCTTTCCTTTACATTCTTTCATTTTATCTAATTGTAACGACTTGATGGTGGAGGTCCTGGTTAATTCTTTTCAGCATGTCGATCGAGGGAGTCCTCCTCTACCACCTGCCTAGTCCATGCAAAGGGATATTTTAGCCGCCTTGCACATATCACAAACGGTGTCAAAATTCTACACAAGCGTCTCAAAGGCACGCTCTTGACTACTGGACAGGTCACCACTGCGGAACTTCCAAGCGTCTACGTTCCTCCGTCTTCGCGCATACCAAGAGTTGTGATATGCTGCCTCAAATATGGCTCGACGACACTTTGGAACCACACAACGAATATCACCCGCATTTACTGCCTCTGCGCTTGAAGAACGTTTTCCACGAACATGTGTGGAAACGATCATAACGTTGGCCAAAATAAGAAAATTAAAGCTCGTTTATTAGAGTTCGGTGAAGGGTTTAAATTATTATCTCGTATATTTATCAAACATGGAAAATCTGTGTCTCATGGACCGAAGCTGAACTTGGAGCCCATGTAAAACACTGGGCGAGAATGTTTGTTTATATTTTTAATTTATATCATTCAATTTATATCTGTGGCTCGAGCAATGTATCTAGTTTTCGGACCTGCCTTCGTCTATCTGGAACCAAATTTGTAGACCTCAATGTGAGATAGATTTTCCTATCCATCCCACAGGCACGGTTAAACAGACAGACACACAAATATCTTTCTTTTATTAATATAGATTTAAATTCAACATTCCAAAAACAATGGGAATAGAATTTTTTATGAATTTTGAATGATTAGTTAGTCAGACATAGCTTATTGATAAATGAACCAATAACTATTTAAGAGAAAATTTGGTTATTGATTTAACTCGAACAATATTTATATAGACTTCACTTAGCCAAGCACAAATCAACACTGTCATAACTTAAGCCGCGAAGCGCTAGAAGGAGCTTTATGGTTGTAGCTAGAAACCTGGTTACTAAAGAATATAGAGAAAATGATTGACTTTGGTTATGCATATTTTTGCCAACCAGAATGCTAATAGGGAGGACAGTTACAACAAGAAATGAAGAAATTAATAATGTACCCTTTATTTCACGACAATCTGTTCTCAAGTTGGTGATATTAAATTAGCCTTTGACCTTTTGGACCATATTGCTTTAAAAGGAATTGCCCTAAAAGTAGTATATCAAACCTTCAGAGAGCCTTTTTAAAAAGAAAGTAACGCAAACTCTTCATTGTGCGTAAGATTTGTTGAAGAATTACAGTACTGTACTCAATTGACACATTTAAACACTAAACAAACTTTTTATATTCTCATTTGTGTTTTCTTGTGTTTTATTTTTCGATTGAAGTTTTCTTTGCTAACAGTTTTACACAAAATAAATTTCAGTAATCATTTTCTACAATTTATGCGTAAACAATTCCTATATCACAGCCAGAAAGCGTCTGCTAACACTTCACCATTTGAGTCATTACCCTGCATTATTTTGTTATTTATGCTTGTCTAGGTGTTTTCTATCTCCCCTGAATATATGTAGTAATAACTTTAAGACGCAAGAGTCTAATACTATAAAGGAAATCAGGGCATTCTTTTTTTAACTTTATATTATTACTAGAAATTATTCAACAAAATGATTTTCACATGACACCAAAGTCACAGTGTCATTTTTCATCGCCTTTGTCTCTAAATCTGACACTTTTTCGAATTTATTTGCACGTTTCAATAATCATCGTAAGCTAAGAAAGTCACATCCATAAACAGAAATGTTTACTAAAATATTTTCTGATATTTTCAGTAAATAAAAAGAATGCATAAGAAAAGCTACATACTTTCAAGATCAAATATGTTGTAAGCATGCTCCATGCGCTAACAACAATGCAGGCCAACAGTTGGACTCCTAAAAGGTATAGTCCACCACCTTTGAACAATCCACTTCTTTCATGTGTTAAATTCAACAATTTATCATTGTCTATGAACAGGCCGACAGCAACCATTCCCCATAATCCTCCCATAGCATGGACAGCTACAGCTCCAACTGGGTCGTCAATATGATACTTATCCATTAGTGGCGGGATTAGGTTAACTAATAGAGCTCCAATTGCGCCAACAAGAACAGACTCCCAAGACCGCAAAAAACCTGAACCAGCTGAAAAAAAATAATAATACAAATTAATTTGATGTAAAAAAGTAAATCAGGAATCTTACTGAAAATCCCTCTTATTGCAAAATAAATTCGAAAATTTGAAAAGCGAATTTAAAAATAATATTATAACATTAAAGCAGCTTTTTTAAAGATTAGCATCATACCCACAAAGCACACGCTTAGCTTCCCAGTTTTGTTTTGTTTTCAAATTATGACAACCCATTTTACAGAACTTGGCAATATTCGCTTCGAAGAGTCAGACGCAGGACTACGTAAATTATTGTTTAAAAATAATGGTAGAGAAAAGAAAGACATCGGGATCTCTTGTTGGCAAATACACAAAAACTAGCTCAACAAAAATGGCAGATTCGCCAGTTCTGTTTTTGTCTGTTTCTGTTACCAAAATTCTCTCCACCAATCAAATTTTACTGCCCACAAGTCCCTAGTCTGTTACATAAAAGTGCTCTGCTTAACATGCAGTTCTTGAAGTTTTTCATTTTACTCTATCATTGCAAAACAAACCCATTAAAAAGTTTATTTTGAGTAATAATCATATAATGATAATGATATTTTGTTTAATTTATACAAGATGGACATAAATTAGTTGGGCTAGAAGAGTTTTTTTATGCGTAGTTATACAGTCAAACTTAACAGTACACATGATTATATGATAGTGAAATAAATAAACGTTGCCCTATTTAGAATAAATCGGCTGCCCTTGTTACTCTGCAAATGTCCCATCGGCAAATCTGTTCTTGTCTTATAGACCGGTAGCCGGCAGCACAGGCAACCACCTCATCGAGTTGGAGGCTGAAATTCCAGAATTAGCTAAAACTCGATTCCCATATTAAAAAGCAATCGGTCTGCCAAGTCATATCTTGGTGGAAAACACCTAAAAACCCGATTTTAGCGGTCGACTCGTAGGTTTACCATTGCGTTTTCCTGCACCCAAAGGTATGAAAACATGGCGGACTGGGAGCAGGAAAACACAATGCTAAACCTACGAGTCAACCGGTAAATTCGGGTTTTTAGGTGTTTTCCACCAAGATAGGACTTGGCAGACCGATTGCGTTTTAATATGGAAATCGAGTTTTAGCTAATTCTGGAATTTCAGACTCGAACTTGATGAGGTGGTTGTCTCATGTTTCGTGCGCCTCCTTGAATTTTGCAGACCAGAAAATTTTCTCCACCAGTATTATCTTATAGAAAATCTCTTCTTAAAAGAAGGCGAACTTTTGCGCGTTTAACCTAGATTTATTTTTCTATAAAAAGATACTGGTAGTTTTCCTGGAGAAATAACGGTATCTGTATACGAACCATGTGTCTGTGTTGCCGGCTTCCGGTCTATTATGTTTGTGAGCATGTTCAAGTCGAACAATCCAAGTGAGTGCTTGTTTGGGATTTCACAATCACTTTTGGGCTATTTTCTTGTATTCCCGATAGAAATTCATTTGTATTTGCACAACAGCATGACTTTCATGAAACCCCACACAGCATTTTGCTCCTTCTGTGCTGTTTAAAATCTCCATATTTACGATAACACAGAAAGAATAGTGAACAACCGGGAACTATATCTCACTCAACATAGTCTTGAAAGAACTATTGCCATATATTCACAAACTTAAGATACAGTAATATTAGTCTGCCACTGAACTGGTACCTTGCAATTGATATTTAGCAAAATATTCAGTTACGAAATTGCCCACCTGATTTGTGTCCACCTTGTATGTATTGACTTACGAGTGATTTAATTAAATAATTTCTTTACCCATGATCCCCTAGCTGTATCACTGCTACTTGAATTCTTTTTCGACTAAAAGTATGAATAAGCGTTGCACCATCAGTTATTCTGAATAACTGATGGCGCAATGCTTCTACTTGGCATCTTCCTGTAAAATTCTAAATATGAAACTCTCTCCAAAGTACATGAATCTGGGAACATTCTCTTGCTTGATAAGTTTTGATAAAACGTTTAAATTACAATTTTTTCGTTGTGCATCGATGCCAGAGGCATCTTTCAAGAAAATTATACAGAGAAAAGATGAAAACTTTTTCATTTTCTTATGAAAATTTGGAAAAAGACGAATGCATTCCATACCCATAGGTTTAACATTAGAGAGGTCAATTTGAAATGTGAGTCATCATCGCACAAATCTTAAGCTTAAATGCAAGGCTCTGAAATGGTCCGTTTCTTTAATACCAGTATTTCTTAAGAAAGATTTTAGAGGTAGGTTTCTGCAGCATTTGCAATAAAAAAAAATCGTCTAGGAAGGTTTCGAAAAAATTCTCAATAAAAATGATGATTTTTGTATGAAAAAAGTGGTATTCAAAAATCGGGTCATTTAGGAGCCGTGTAAATACAAAAGCACATAGTTTGCTGTAGTCGTTAAGAAATCAATAAAAATCCTTTAAATAGCCTTCTCTTTTCACTATTTTATTGAGACAAATGGAATTTACTGCACCATTCATTTCAGTGGTTATGGAAAATCATGTTGGAATATTCCATTCTTATTCTAAAAATAATATTTTTCATTTCAGTTTTAACATTTTCCCTTGCACATTTTTTTAAAACTAATTTGTGCTGTGATATGATTTAAAATAGCCTCTCATAATCACACATACTTATGCAGATATTTTAGTGCATTTTTTTAAGTATCGTCAACTATTAAAGTAAGTTTGAAAAAACAACAGTAATCACTCCTTCTTTAAAAAAATCCAGTCCGCTACTTTAAAAGAAAATTAGATTGCTTGATTGATACCACTTTTTTGAAATAGTAACATTCGCATTATTTAATTACAGATTAAACAAGGCTAACTATACTGTTTCAAAAAATGGCGCCAATGAAGTAACCTGAATTTTTTTTTAAAGTAGCGGGCTGGTAACACTGACACTAACCATGCGTTTTTGAATTACTATATATTTAGTTGAATTTGAACCCTTTATCACCTGACGGTACTTATAAGTACCAATAAAATAACTTGTTATGAAATTCATTTTATACATCGATTAATAGTAATACAGTTTAGGATGAGTTATAGATGCAATACTTTATCTTGTTCCAAAAGCATTATGGGTCAGACAAAACAAAAATATTTTTAAAGGGATGATTTCTTTTGCCTTTGCATTTTTTCAGCTTTCTAGGCGTTGGAGAGGGGGGGGGGGTTAAATTAGGAAATATTTCTATATTTCTATTGTAAGAACATTATATTTGTACATTTCCTAATTATAAAAAATACTAAAAAAAAGTATTTAAAATAAAAGATTTGAGTGGGGTTATAAATATTGCACAAAATCCCTATAAATTTAAATTTAATTAATCCTTCGAAATCCTTCTAAAATCCTTCTAAAATTTATTAAATGATTATGTAAATCATCTAATGTAGTTTCAAAAATTCACGAAAATGCTTTAAAAGATAAGAATTTCATTAATTCATAATTCAGTACATAAAGGGGAAAATAGTATCTGAGTCTAAAATTTATTCTGATTTTGCATTATAGCCAAAAAAAAAAAATTCATTTCTTTGGTTATGGCCAAGACAAATAATGATATATAATAAATATGTAGTATTATAAATGGTTCTAAGTTCACACATGTGTATTATAGTCATTAAGTATAATTTACAAAAAAAAGGATATATATGAAAATCAATGATTATATTACCAGTAACGGCAACAAGGGCTCCCAAGATAGAATTTATTAGGTCACCTACTAAGAAATATTTGTTTCTGACGTACCTGCAATAAGAAATAACAAAAAATATCATACATCAAGCACAGATTATGAAACACTTTCCAACACATTCAAAATACTGTAACAAATCTTTACAGTTTAACATGGAAAACGCTTAACACATGTGAAAATCCACTTTCTGCAATTACCACAAATAATCGGAAAAATATCCGAAATTTTTTGTGGAGCCCTATATATGATCTATAGATTTATATATATGTCGTAGGCTAATTGAGAAATCCGGCTCTTTGCAAACAGCCTAGGCTCTTTGCAAAGAGCCGGGCTAATTGGAGAATCCATCTCTCTTTTTCCAATTAGCCTGATATTTTTCAGGCTTATTGCAAAAAGCCTAGAGAGCGTTAGGCTAATTGAAAAATGACCACTTATTATCCGATCAGGGTGATATTTTTAGCTCACAGGCTATCAAAGCCTGAGAGCTTATGTGCCCGCCGATTCTGTATGTACGTGTGTACGTACGTACGTACGTATAACGTAACACGATAACTCTTGATAGAAATATCCGATTTGCTTCAAATTTTTTTTTCTAGGTTCATTCTGATAAGGTGCTTCCCTGATTAGTTTTTGGGATTCATTGGTTAAGGATAAAGGGGGAAAGGGGGGCTAGTCCCCCTCCTTAATTTATATAAATGGGTTTTTCATGCAGAAATATGCGATTTGCTATAAATTTGGTATACCGGTTGATTATGTTAAGCAGCTTCCCTGATTACATTTGGAAGATCATTATTAAGTATAAAGGGGGTGGAAAGGGGGGCAATTGCCTCTCCCCTTAATTTAGATAAATGCGTTTTTCATGTAGAATTATTCGATTAGCTCAAATTTGGTATACTGGTTTATTATGTTAAGGAGGTGGCTTGATTAGATTTGGAGGTTCATTAGTTAAGTATAAAGGGAGGAAAGGGGGGGCTAGCCCCCCTTAATTTAGGGAAATGGGTTTTTAATGCAAAATTATTCGATTTGCTCCAAATTTGATATACCAGTTTATTACGATATGGCTTCCTTCATTTGATTTGGAGGTTCATTGGTTAAGTATAAAAGGGGGGAAAGGGGGACAATTGCCCCTCCCCTTAATTTAGATAAATGGGTTTTCATGCAGAATTATCTAATTTAGTTTAATTTTTTTTCTAGGTTCATTCTAATAAGGAGCTTTTCTGATTAGATTTGAAAGTTCATTGGTTCAGCATAAAGGGAGAAATGGGGGAGCTAATACTCCCCCCCCTTAATTTAGTGAAATGGTTTTTTTATGCAGAATTATCTGATTTGCTTCAAATTTGGTATACCAGTTTGTTATGTTAAGTAGCTTCCCTGATTAGATTTGGAGGTTCTTTGGTTAAATAGAAAGGGGGGCAACGGGGACTAATCCCTTCATTTATTTTTCGAGGGGCATTATTCTTTGAAATAAGATTATAATATACAATTAGTGTGAATAGCCTGTGAACTCAATGCCATCAATTTAACTGTGCAATTTTCTTTTTATTAGGTTTATTAACGCATAACCCTACCCGAACCCGAAAAATAAATCACAACAGACCGTACCCCGATCCGAGCAAGACAAAATAATTTCAGTCTACATGCAATCCGACCCGAGCCTGAGAGTTCCATTTGGAAAAACCCGAAATCCCGAACCAAATCTGATAACCGACAAAAATATTCCAAAGATCCATAACAGGATCCGAATAAGACAAATTAGTTTCCGTGGACACGCAACGCTACCAGAACCTAAAAATTCCATTCAAAGTCAACCTGAAACCCGTCCCGAACCAAATCTTAACCGACAAAAATATTCCAATGAACAATAACGCGATGCAAGCCAGACAAAATAATCTCCGTCCACCGGCAGCATTATCCGAACTTGAAAGTTCTAATTGAACTCAATCCGAAACCTGGTTGTGGTCGGTTTTCGGGTTGACTTCAAATGGAACCTTCAAGTTCGGATCCGGTTGAAAAAAAATTAAACTAAATTAGATAATTCTGCATGAAAACCCATTTATCTAAATTAAGGGGAGGAGCAATTGCCCCCCCCCCTTTTATACTTAACCAATGAACCTCCAAATCAAATGAAGGAAGCCCTATCGTAATAAACTGGTATATCAAATTTGAAGCAAATCGAATAATTCTGTATGAAAAACCCATTTATCTAAATTAAGGGGACACTAGCCCCTATCCCTCCTTTATACTTAGCCAATAAATCTCGAAATCTAATCAAGGCAGCTCCTTAACATAATAAACCGGTATACGAAATTTGGAGCAAATCGAATAACTCTGCATGAAAACCCCATTTATCTAAATTAAGGGGGGGGAGTCTAGCCCTCCTTTCCTCCCTTTATACTTAACTAATGAACCTCCAAATCTAATCAGGGAAGCTCCTTAACATAATAAACCGGTATACGAAATTTGGAGCAGATCGAATAAATCTGCATGAAAAACCCATTGATCTAAATTAAGGGGGGTGGTCTAGCCCCCCTTTCCTCCCTTTATACTTAACTAATGAACCTCCAAATCTAATCAGGGAAGCTCCTTGACATAATAAACTGGTATATGAAATTTGGAGCAAATCGAATAATTTTGCATTAAAAACCCATTTACCTAAATTAAAGGGGGGGTAGACCCCCTTTCCTCCCTTTATACTTAACTAATGAACTTCCAAATCTAGCCAGGGAAGCTCCTTAACATAATATACCGGTATACCAAATTTGGAGCAAATCGAATAATTTTGCATTAAAAACGCATTTACCTAAATTAAGGGGGGGGGGGTAGCCCCCCCTTTCCTCCCTTTATACTTAACTAATGAACCTCCAAATCTAATCAAGCCATCTTCTTAACATAATAAACCAGTATACCAAATTTGAGCTAATCGAATAATTCTATATGAAAAACGCATGTATCTAAATTAAGGGGAGAGGCAATTGCCCCCCTTTCCCCTCTTTATGCATAATAATGATCTTCCAAATGTAATCAGGGAAGCTGCTTAACATAATTATCCGGTATACCAAATTTATTGCAAATCGCATATTTCTGCAGGAAAAACCCATTTATCTAAATTACGGGGGGGGATAGCCCCCTTTCCTACCTTTATATGTATCTAATCAACCTCCAAATCTAATCAAGGCAGCTCCTTAACTTAATAAACCGCTATACCAAATTTGGAGCAAATCGAATAATTCATCATGAAAAACCGATTTATCTAAATTAAGGGGGGTAGCCCCCCTTTCCCCCTTTATACTTAAATAATGAGCTTCCAAATCTAATCAAGGAAGCTCCTTAACACAATAAACCGGTATACCAAATTTGGAGCAAATCGAATATTTCTGCATGAAAAACCCATTTATATAAATTAAGGGGGGGAGGGCTACCCCCCCTTTTCCCCCTTTATCCTTAATCAATGAAAACCAAAAACTAATCAGGGAAGCACCTTATCAGAATGAAACAGGAAAAAAAATTGAAGCAAATCGGTTATTTCTATCAAGAGTTATCGCGTTACGTACATACAGAATCTTCGGGAACTTAAGCTGTCTGGCTTTGATAGCCTGTGAGCTAAAATCGGATAATAAGTGTTCATTTTTCAATTAGCCTAACGCTTTCTAGGCTCTTTGCAATAAGCCTGAAAAATATCAGGCTAATTGGAAAAAGGGAGTTGTATTCTCCAATTAGCCCGGCTCTTTGCAAAGAGCCTAGGCTGTTTACAAAGAGCCTAGGCTGTTTGCAAAGAGCCGGATTTCTCAATTAGCCTACGACATATATACTACATAATAAGCTAAAATGTTACTTCAGTTAGGAAACTCATAGTACAAATGAAAATTCCGTCAATAAACGGAAATGTACACGAGTTCTTTTGTGAAGCCTTATATATAATCCATAGGATGTATGTACATCAAGCAATATGTAAAAAATAAGTTAAATTTAAAAATGCGTACAACAACTGAAAACGCAATTCCAGAAATTATTGTTCATAGACATTTTTGTAACCGAATTATTATGTGTTTACCTTTAAATGAACGATGGATGCTATGCACACCATATTCTATAATAATCATCTTGTAATGCACCTTAGTGATTATATCAATTTCAATATGTGTGAAATAGTGTAACATCATTAAAATACACGGCAAACGATTTTTCCCCGTAGATCTTAATGCAACGAAATTCTTTTGACTGTCTCTGTAAACGAACTATAAATACTACATACAGTGAAACTCTTTTAAAGGGCACCTCTATTAAGGTCCAATATCTTTAGGAACGAAAATTTCCCTCATAGACATAATGTTAAATTTACTCCCATTAGGGGCCGGACCTGCCCCTCATAAAGGCCATTTTTTCACATGTGCCTTAAATTCTAAACAGGTGTATTGAATTCCTGAACCAAAAGGTAAGAGTTTAAAACAGCTGCACTTGCAACAAAGAATGTAGGGGGAGATGGGGAGGATTTAGTAAAATAACGAAGGACCAGAAACTTTCCCACAAGTGAGACAAACAGGTGTTCCTCACACTTTGTATGACCTTTCAACCTGTAGGGCTTGGGTTTGAGGGAAAACTTGACCCTTTGTTGTAGGTATACAAAGAATAACAGGTTATCTAGAAAAACCGATTCCACATTTAATAAAATTGTGAATGCATATTGAAGCACAATTTTTATACTAGAAATTTTATGCTCTGGCTTATGTAAATTTAAAATTATGGCACCTAAATCAAGCCAAAGAGTACATTTCGATTTGAATGACAAAATCAAAGTTCTTAACTGTCATGATCAAGGAACATCTACAAGAAAATTGGCTTCATAGTTTAATTGCAGCAAGAATCAAATAAACAATATTGTTAAAAACAAAGAGAACTTACTGAAAGAATATGCAGATTTTAAAAATCGCGGGATATAAAGAAAGAGAAATGAAAAATTTGGTCACCCCTATTCAAAGGCCACCCCTCATAAGGGCCATTTTTCAATGGAACGGCAGGTGGCCCTTTCAGAGAGGTTTCACTGTACAGTCGTGGAAAAAAAAAGTAAACACCCCCTACTAACTCCTCAGCAAATCATCGTAGAAGAATGTTACTGGTACCGAACGATTGGAAATAAAGTCTACTTTTAAATGATGTATATCAATTTTTCTTAGGGGGTCATCTACATATTAAAACGAATCCAAACTTCATTTTTTTCAATGGCAATGCACAATTTTAACAAGATATTTCAAATCTTCCGTTCAAACTATGCCTAGACACCAAATTTCAAGTCATTTGAATGATAAGTTTTTGAATTATAACCATTCAAAATTTAGTGCTTCTAATGTTAAATTACATTTTCATATTTTTATTTATATCTCCCGAAATTATGCTCCTAATGTGCTAATTTTTTTTGTAGTAATAATACTAATATACCCAAACATAAATAAGCTGAATTTGCAATTTTTATAATTTTATGATATGAATTATGAATTATGAAATTAATATTCGAAAAAATTATGAATTGCAACCTACAATTTTTTTGATGGATTTAGATTTATTAAGTCCTGCTTTATGGAAATTCAAAAATTTCACATTTTTATTCCAAGTAGTTTTCAAATTATGCTTAAAAAACGGCAAAATGATGGTTTAAGGGGCCGTCTATGATGGAAGTGAGTAGACATTTTGAAATTTATTCTGCTGTACTGTAATCTAACACGCTTCATTGACCCCTTGAGTGGCGCTTAAGGTGCCTTGATCAAGGAAGGGGCTCTCTCGGTGAACAATCCAGTACGGAACTTCAATTTGGATACGGCCCTTAAAATAAGCTCGTTTTAAAATAATTAATTTCTCGGAAACTTATGGTACGAATTGCATAAAAATTCGTTTTTAGGCTAATTGAAGGGCGTAGAGTTCATTTATGCTGTCAGAATTGGGTACTGCTATTAAAGAAAACAAAGTTATGGTTCGTTTTAATATGTAGAGGGCCCCCTAAGCAAATTTTATATACATCGTTTAAAAGTAGACTTTATTTCCAATCGTTCGGTACCAGTAACTTTCTTTTACGATAATTTGTTGAGGAGTTAGTAGGGGGTGTTTACTTTTTTTTTTCCACGACTGTACTTCATTTTCAATACCTAGCATACCTTGCACTGTTAAAAATTTGCAGCAAACTGTCCAGTCATTCGACCGTTTTTAAAGAAAACGATTACCTAACCATAATTTAACTCTATTCTGACCATAAAATGGGCAATAATAGGGTCAGAATGGAGTTAAATTACGGATATGAAACCCTTTTCTATAAGAAAGATCGAATGACTGGACAGTTTGCTGCAAATTTTTAACAGTGTGGTAAACCTCAATAACATATATCTATTGAATGACAATCCTAGTATATTTACGCGACTTAGAGCACGGAGAGACGACAGACAGACAAGCCAAATTCATAAACACTTTTCAAGCAAGTTGGAAAATTTTAAAAATGAACTAGCAATTACATTATTCAGCAAGAACTAGAGAATTACATACATTATTTTAAAAATAATTTATTAAACTTCAATTAAATGAACAGTAATGAAATCAGGCGTAACATTTTCTAATATAGTTTCTTAGTTAATGCGTTGTACATATTTATTAAAAATTGAATATTGCATCTTGAAATCTTTGTGATATGTTTCAAAGCGGCCAGCGTATTTTTAACCCACTTCAAAAAAAGGAGGTTATGCAATTTATTTGTATCCCTTTTTTTTTTTCGGTGTATAACTGCACAAATATTTTTGATTAGGATTGTCCAATTTTCGTACTTTTATTTATCGGAAAGGTCTCTTACTGGTCTCGTTTCAATATCATTAGGATCTAAAAATGATATATTTGTCTGTCTGTCTATTTTCATGGCTTTTTTTATTTATTTATAGGCTATAACTTTATTAAAATTTAGCCGCTTGTCATGAAGTTTGAGTATGGTATTAATGTATATAACATTTTAAAAATCATCATCGTATCTTGTATGGTTTTTTACAGGGACAATCTTAAAATTTTTTAATATATCGTTGTCCACTGTGCGTAAAAATAAGCGATATTGTCCAAAATGAGATTTATACTGAATATGTATTAGAGTCCTGCATCATGTTGGGTAACGCAGGACTGCTTGTCCGTAACTTGATGCAGGACATCAGAACGCCCGTTGCTTAATCAACCTGACACACAGTGGAGTATATGACACAAAAACCTGGCCAAAAAGGCAAAAATTAAAATTTCTTAACAACTATAAAATGCATATTTTATAATGGCTGACTGACTAGTGCGTCGTTCTATGTCTATTTCAGAGGCATCAGTAATTTGCGGCCGCTCCTAGACTCAGTTGAAGAGGAGTTTTCTTTGTGGAAGACGTGCTTTATTGTTACATTTCAACTTTGCTATCTTTAATTATGTTTAAATGCATATTTTTGTGACTTTGTGAATTGTCGTCCTTTTTAAATATTTTTACCTCTAATTTAGGCATACTGTTTTAGATATATAACTTTTTAAAGGTGTGCTAGTGTTTGCCGAACCATTTTTGAAGTATAGTCGTATTACTTATAGTTTTGAAAGCCAATTAAAACATATATATTTTCTGCATATAGTTGCCATTTTTAAATATAAATTGTTTTGGTAATCTATTAATAACACTCAAAAACCAGAATCTCTATACTACAACTCAACTTTAGAGGCTCAACCTTGCTAAATACTAAATGCAAATAACATATCTATTCATTCGTTTATATAAATAATTAAAAGTTTACATATAGTATAACTAACCACATTTAATTAAACATTACTTGCAACTAAAACAACTCCATCAAATATTACTTTCCTCTTATAAACAGTTAAAAGTTAAGTAAACTTTTTATTTATATTTATTTTTCTAAGTAAATACATACTTTTATGTGTATATAACAATAATTAAGAATATTTACTAATAGTAGGTCAACAGCAATTTTAACTGTAAATAAACAATTAAATTAAAAAAATCAAAAAACCCGACTGCGTAAAAAGCGGCCCAATTCCTACTACTAGCTCACACTCTCGCTATATATATCTTGTTCAAATTTTCAATCGTTAATAAAATACTTATTATTCATCCAATCAAGCTCAAATAATTTTTTTAAACTTGTAGTGGATGACACTTGATGTCAATTCAGTTTTTTTTTTCAAATATTAATTAATTAATTAAATTAATTAATTTTCAATAATCGAGAGAGCCCTCTTCTTGATCAAGGTATTTTAAGAAAGAGAGAGCCCTCTTCTTGATCAAGGCATTTTAAGCGTCACTCAATAGGAAAGAAGAATGGGAGAAAAAAATTCTCTTACTGATCTAAGTAGGAATTGACTTAAAATATTTTTTTTATATTACTTACCTATTTTTTGTATTTACTTGTATTGATGACTTTTAAGTTGTGTTTAATTGTTAGTTCCTATCTGTAAACACTGTTTTGATGAGGTCAATAGATGTCTATGATGGTTAGAATTGCAGTAAAGCTAGAGATCCACAATATATACACAACTTCCAGGTTTTATAATATTTTAACGGAGCTTCTGACTGTAAAATAGTCCATGAAACATCATCTTCATTTTGAGAGATCTATCCAATGATAAGCCACTCAATAGGGTGCGTAATTTTTTTTCGTCTCTACCGCCATTTTGTATTTTTCGGCCGCCATTTTGAATTTATAAAAATAAAACCTAGCCTATAACCATCGGGCTGTTAAGGCAAATTGATAGAGACCTCATTCATTAAAATCCATCCAGCCGTTGGGATGTTTCGAGGGTTTAAAGAAATCCACATACACAGATACGCGTGAAACACATAACCCTTCTTTTCAGTCGGGTAAAAACATGAAAAATAATTTTAGCCATAATTTTGCTTCAAATACTCCATTATGCGACGCACGGTCGACAGTAATTTGTTTTGTTGCGAGTCAAGTTGAAATTGATTCTGTTTGTTTCGAGTCATAAAAAATTATTATGAAATAACGAACTTATATGTGGTTATATTATCATTTTTGTAAGCCATGTAAATAATCTGCTTACCACCACCGTATGTTAACCCTTTGCACTCCGTTATCGCCGCTGCGGCGACATTGAAAGGTAAGTGAAAAACTCCGTTGTCACCGCTGCGGCGACATCATCTTGCCTTGAAAATTTTGTTTTTGGCACTAGTAATAAAAGAAAAGCAAATTTGCCTTATTTAATCAGAATTTTTTTTTAAATTGTGTACTTTTTCTTCTTTTAAATAAAACTTCTTTTAAATAAGTGGTGTGGATCGAATAAAATATTTGTGCAACGACGCGGAATTGCTGGTAGTCCACAGTCAAAGTGACGCGGAGTTGCTGGTAGTCCACAGTCAAAATAACGCGGAGTTGCTGGTAGCCAATACTCAAAATAACGTGGAGTGCAAAGAGTTAATATTATTTTAAATCGGATAATATGGAAAAATGTAACACATGTTTAAAGGAACCGTTATTTTGGTGGACTCGGATTCCACTCTCGACTTTTGGCCAGCTTTTCCGGATTTTACACCATTGTGCGACGGGTTGACAATAATTTATTTCGTTGCGAGTCGGGTTGAGGTTGATTCTATTTGTTTCGAGCCCGGGTCAGATTCGGGTAGCGCTTTGACTCTTGTGGGTCGGGTTTCGTAACTCGTTTTTTCAAAAGGAAGTCCACGATATTGTTTAAAGCGAAAATAAATTCCATTAAAATATGGATTAATTTTCTTTCATTTCGGGTTTCGAGTTTAAATGCATCGGATTCGAATTGGGGTTCGGATCGACTTCAACTAGAATTTTCGAGTTTAAGTTAGGTATAATACGACCCATGAACGACTACAATGTGTATAAGATAAGAGTGTGGCCACGAAATCAAAAAAGTAAATACAATCACTTGAAGTCGGTTTTATTTATTTATTTATTGTTAAAAAAAAAACACTTTGTTTACTCACATAAATTAATCTTCATTGAAAATTATTCTTATTTAAAATAAAATTTTATCATTTCAGCTTAAAAGTATGTAACGGAAAATGCGAGTTTCGGCTCGAAATATTGTCAGATAAATTATTCCAATGCCAGTTTCAACAGATTTAATATTATACGACCTCGTTTATGTAACTTAATTAATTCCTTGTTCTTCGGTTGAAAATATGTTGTGTAACTATTACTCAATTAATCGATGCATTTTCAGCGTGTAACAGTATAAAATTTCAATTTATTATGTTGAATTTTGCAGATTATCAGACCTACTTTGTGCCTTCTAGATGACTTCTCGTTTTATTTTCGAGATGTAGCGAGCGTTAAATTTATTAATATTAATGCTATTTATAATTTCAATCCTCTCTGAAGTTTAAAGTTATTTTTTATAATTTTACAAATTTCATTTCAAGATATTCCAGATTTTTTTAATAATATTTATTCATAAAGTAAGAAATGCCTGAAAGAATAAATTTGAAATCTTTAAAAATCAGTTGTACATGCCTTGCGGTTTTCATTTTGAATAGTTTTGTAATTTTATAGGCTCATTTTTATTGCGTTAGTACTTCTATAATTATCTATCAAAATGATTTTTTTCGCATTTATTGATCTAGAGTCACTAGAGTCAAGAGATCACTTTTTAAAGCACGAGAAAAATCTCTGCCAAACAAACTGGGTATGATTTATCTAAATTAATTTCCTTTTTTTTTTTTTCGTGTACATTTTTAAAAATCTTTTTGAAAGAAAATGTATACTTACGAATATATTAGTCCAGTCAATCCTCCACCCAAAGAAGCATTAATGGTATTTACAGCTGACCTAAAAAAAATAGCGATAGAGAGAATTGTAATTGTTATTAAAATAGAAGTTTGAATTGAAAGAATTATATATTTGTACACAATATGCTCCGATATTTATATATATTATCCGATATATTATCCGATCTATTTTAAACAATTATTTAAAAGCTATCAATCACATATAAATGAATTGGTCGGAAGCAACGAAAAGAATTAACCATCAACTGATGTTACCGGTCTCTCAGACCGCGACTTTTTTCAATTTTTATAGTTTAACTTGCAATTTTCAGTTTAACTACAAACACTACCCAAATTTTGTTCCATTTGGAACTTTAGTATTATCACCAGAGACTTTTGAATAGGTCAATTTTAATTATAACAGTCCTGTACAAAAAGTTTAGTACAAAAACACCATCCAATTAGTTAATCGCGCCTTTTATTCAGCTTTCAATAGAGCGGTCTCACAGACCGCTTCACACTAGTTATGTGAAAATTTCTGTGACATCAGTTAAAGGTTAAGATTCCTCACCAGTCAGATCTCTAATTCAATGTCTTCATTGTTAAACCTATTGGGTTTGGAATGTATTTTGAGTTTTTTTTTTTTTTTTTTCTCACAAGAAAATTAATTTTTTTAACTTTTTTCTACATACTCTTCTTAAAAACGCTTATTTATATATATATCCTTTTTTAAACCTCTTTTTTTCTGCATACTCTTCTTAAAAACGCTTATTTTTCTGTATACTCTTTTTTAAATCTCTTTTTTTTTTCTGTATACTCTTTTTTCTTTGCTGTCTAACTGACAAAATGCGCCTAAAAATATGTTTTATTTCATTTGATCTATTAAAAGCTTATTCAGATCTCGTCAGCTTCGCTAAACTTTTTAACACTTAAAATTAAACATAGGGAAGAGCAGGTCAGCTTAGAAGTTGAGACATCTTATATTTCGAGTGTTGTAGAGCAAACAAACTGTAGTATTCATAGGTTGTGAGAGCTGACAGGGAAATCTACTTCTGAGAGTAAAATAAAACTCATGCAATGTACAGTTTAGAAATTACATAACTTCTTTTTTTTTTTTTTTTTTTTGACAACGTTGTAATATTCCTCTGTCTACCCCTCGGGATTGCACAAACACTCTAAAGCGAAAGTTGAGTTACCGAGGCGGTCATCGCTGTAATATTCCTCTATTATTTATAAATATTTTTCCGTATGCAGAGTAATTTCTTTTTTAAAGAAGTAAGAAATATTAAAAATATACACATTTTTATGTTAATAAGTGCTAAAAATCTCATGGTAGTCTGGAGTTTATTCAAGAAAAAAGTGCAGCACGGAAGAGAAGAAAAAAGTATCATGAGACATAAAAAAAAGGCATTGAAGAGAAAACAGCATAAATAACTCTAAAAAATAAGTTTAGTAAAAAAATTCATCTGACCAATATTGCAAGTGCTCTTACAATATTGCAAAAACGTACATAACTCCACCCCCTAAAAAAGGGGGCCAACGGTAAAATCTAGTTACTCGACCCGTTACAGAAGTCTAATTTTAAGTATTTTTATTCAATTGAAGTATACGTTAAAATTAAGATTATCACAAAGATACTTATGAAAAAAAAGAAAAAAAAAACCCGCGGAAAAATCGGCTTATCTGACGCGATGCGATTCGTTTTACGAAATTTACGATTTTTCCTCTACGATCGCTTGACGAAATTCGTGTTTCTTTTTCGGCGCTCTTTAACGAAAATCGTAATTTTTTTTTTCCGATTGATTGAGGGAATTGATTTTTCCGCAACCGATTGACAAAATTCTCAATATTTCCCGCGATCATTTGAAGAAAATCGCTATTTTATCTGAGATCTTTGAAGAAATTCACGTTATTTTTCCACCATCGTTTCAAGAAATTCCCGATATTTTTCAACCATCGATTGATGATTTTATGATGTTTGATCAATTGGTTTTTCGAAATTCCGCAAAGGAAAACAAATCGCAGGCTTCCTCGAAAATAAAAAAGTCCTTCCGGCCAGTGCCGAGAGGAAGAGGTAGCTTTCATATTCCTTATTTTTTTTTAAGCCAGCTTATATTATTCAAACACACGGAGCTCAAATTAGTGGAACCCGATTATAGAAGATTAAATACTAATTTTTGTCAATATTGAATATGAATGAGAATT
This sequence comes from Maratus speciosus, assembly GCA_963932465.1. Classification (NCBI taxonomy): domain Eukaryota; kingdom Metazoa; phylum Arthropoda; class Arachnida; order Araneae; family Salticidae; genus Maratus; species Maratus speciosus. Next base: position 575,538,210 of record OZ010787.1, read on the forward strand.
TCGCGAAATTAGTCAGCGTTATCAAAGCTGGTTTTATTAAAGTGGTTTATATTGTGTCGCCAAATTCGGAGATATCCCGAATTATATTAATAATTATACTAACCCGAATTATCGGTGATAGCCCGCCATTTTAAAACAATATAATGGCTGCAACAAAGCTCACCAATGAACTTGGTAGAGACCTTAGTAATTCCTGTGCACATGCTCACTCATATCTAAAGCGGTTGATATATAGCCATGTACGCTAATGGCGCCTGTTGCATGTAAAATCCGTCGTGGGTGCAAAGTCCTCCAAGTTACCTGTGAATTATACCTCTGGAGGTGCCTGGCCAGGTGAAGGTCTCGTCATCTGATCAAGGTTCTAAATTACGAGACCAACATCAGTAGCAATGTGCAGGTGCCGAACAACAGGTTATAACGTTAAGTAACCGGCAAAACATAGTATACACAAACGAGCAGTAGGCACTGCAAATAGGATGACGACCGAGGCAATGATGTCAGGTTTATTGCCGCTTCGCGGCGGTTAGGCGGTCTTTCGCCCCGATGCCAGGTACTAAACCCGTTAAGCTGGGGCATCCCGGCAGGTAGGGGCCTGGTCATCGGTTAGAAAGAAAGAAAGCGGTTGATATATACGAGTGCTGTTGCAGGCAAAAAATCAGATTTTTTAAAATGTCACACACATTCGAAATTCAAACTGCTATAATCTCGGCTTTTTAGGTAGCTTTCATTACAAAAAGCTACCTATTGCAGCCATTCGGAGGAAAGCGATTTCAAAAAATTTTAGTATATTTTCATCGATCATGACCCCCAGACCCCGAAACCACCCTCCGTTCAAAATTGATATATATATATATATATATATATATATATATCTGACATATGTCACACTGTAACTCTCGTATTTATGAACCAATTTGGATGTAATTCACTGTGTACATAGTACATACCAATGTCTCGACCAAGTTCGTTGACCAGCTTCATCCGCCATTTTGTTTCAAAATGGCGGCCATTTAAAATTTTTAAAAAAATTTAAAATTTGAAATGTGGTACCAAAAAATTGAAAATGGAAAAATATTTTTTTCTTATGTATTTGACCTTTATACAAAGACTCCGAAGCAGTTTTTGTTTCGTCTATATCTTAAAAAATGGCTGAGTTATAGCATTTTGAATTTCTAGCGTGGCTGACATTTTGAAACGTCCTGAATTTTGTCACGGGATAAAAGGCGCATTTATGAACCGATTTGGATGTAACTTCGTTTATACATAGTACATACCAATGTCTCGGCCGAGTTCGTTGGCCAGCTTCATCCACCATCTTGTTTAAAAATGGCCGCCATTTACATTTTTAAGAAAAATTTAAATTTAAAATGCAGTACCACAAAATTGAAAATTGAAAAAATATTTTTTTCTTATGTGTTTGACCTTGATAAAAAGATTCGGGAGCAGTTTTTGTTTCGTCTATATCTTAAAAAATGGCTGAGTAATAGCATTTTGAATTTCTAGCGTGGCTGACATTTTGAAACGTCCTGATTTTTGTAACGTGATAACAGGCGTATTTATGAACCGATTTGGATGTACCTTAGTGTGTACATAGTACATACAAATATCTCGACCGAGTTCGTTGGCCAGCTTCATCCGCCATTTTGTTTCAAAATGGCGGCCATTTAAAAAAATTTTAAAAATTTAAAGTTTAAAATGAGATACCAAAAAATTGAAAAATGAAAAAGTTTTTTTCGTATGTGTTTGACCTTAATACAAAGATTCCGGAACAGGTTTATTTTTGTCTATATCTAAAAAAATGCCTGAGTTATAGCATTTTGAATTTCTATTGTGGCTGACATTTTAAAACGACCTGATTTTTGTCACGCGATAACAGGCGTATTTATGAACCGATTTGGATTTAACTTGGTCTGTACATAGTACATACCAATGTCTCGACCGAGTTCGTTGGCCAGCTTCATTCGCCATCTTGTTTCAAAAGGGTTGCCATTTACAAAAAAAATTGAAAATTGAAAATGAGGTATTAAAAAATTGGAAAAAAGATTTTTTTTATGTGTAAAAAAAAAGATTCCTTGATACAAAGATTCTGGAACAGTTTTTGTTTCTGAAAATTTGTTCTTTTGTTTACATCTTAAGAAATGGTTGAATTATAGCACTTTGAATTTCTAGCATAAATAACACTTTGAAACGATCTTGTATTTGTCACGCGATAACACACGTGTTCGCCTATTTCGATGTAAGAAGGCATGTGGATAGTATACATCTATATTTCGATCAAGTTCGCTGGCCAGCTTCATAAGCCATCTTGTTTCAAAATGGCGGCCATTAAATTAATAAAAATTATATTTAAAGTGAGGTGCAAAAAAATTAGAAATTGAAAAATGTTTCTTTCTTAAGTATTTGACCTTGATATAAGCATTCAGGAGCATTTTTTGTTTGTCTTTATCTTAAAAAATGGCTCAGATATAGCAGTTTCAATTTCTAATGTGGGTGACATTTTGAAAAATCTGATTTTTTGCCTGCGACAGCACTCGTATATATCAACCGATTCCGATGTGAGTGAGCATGTGCACAGCTATTGCTAATGTCTCGACCAAGTTCACTGGTTAGCCTCATCCACCATGTTGTCTTAAAATGGCAGGCACTTTAAGAAATCGCCGAATTTGGCAGCCAAATATAAGTTACTTTAAATAAAAGCAGCTTGGATAAAGCTGACTAATTTCGCGAAATTCTCATTCATAATGATTTAGTATTTATAAAAATTAGTATTGAATCTCCTATATTCGGTTTCCACTAAATTGAGCTTCGTGTGTTTGAATAATATAAGTAGGCTTTTTTATAATAAGGAATCTGAAAGCTACCTCTTCCTCCCGGCACTGGCCGGAAGGACTTTTTTTAGATAAAGGCAAAACAAAAAATAAACCGGAATCTTTGAAAAAGGCTGAAACAGATAAGAAAAAAATCTTTTTCAATTTTTAATTTTTTTTGTACCTCATTTAAATTTTTTTTTAAATTTTTAAATGGCCGCCATTTTGAAAAGAGATGGCGGATGAAGTTAGCAAACGAACTCGGCCGATAGATTGCTATGTACTATGCACATGCCTTGTCATATCCTAATCGGTTCATAAATACGCGTATTATCGCGTGACAAATATCAGATCGTTTCAAAATTTCAAAATGTCAGCCATGCTAGAAATTCAAAGTGCTATAACTCAGCCATTTTAGGTAGCTTTCATTAGAAAAAGCTACCAATTGCAGCCGTTCGGAGGAAAGCGATTTCAAAAGATTTTGGTATATTTTCATCGATCATGACCCCCAGACCCCGAAACCACCCTCCGTTCAAAAGTTGATATATATATATATATATATATATATATATATATATATATATCCGTATATATATATATATATATCTGAATTTGTCACACTGTAACTCTCGAATTTATGAACCGATTTGGATGTAATTCGGTATGCTCGACCGAGTTCGTTGGCCAGCTTCATCCGACATTTTGTTTCAAAATGGCGGCCATTTAAAAATTTTTAAAAAATTTTAAATTTTAAATGTGGTACCAAAAAATTGAAAATGGAAAAATATTTTTTTCTTATGTATTTGACCTTTATACAAAGATTCCGGAGCAGTTTTTGTTTCGTCTATGTCTTAAAAAACGGCTGAGTTATAGTATTTTGAATTTCTAGCGTGGCTGACATTTTGAAACGTCCTGAATTTTGTCACGCGATAAAAAGCGTATTTATGAACCGATTTGGATGTAACTTCCTTTGTACATAGTACATACCAATGTCTCAACCGAGTTCGTTGGCGAGCTTCATCCGCCATCTTGTTTAAAAATGGCAGCCTTTTAAATTTTTAAGAAAAATTTAAATTTGAAATGTGGTACCAAAAAATTGAAAATTGAAAAAATATTTTTTTCTTATGTGTTTGACCTTGATACAAAGATTCGAGAGCAGTTTTTGTTTCGTCTATATCTTAAACAATGGCTGAGTTATAGCATTTTGAATTTAAAGCGTGGCTGACATTTTGAAACGTCCTGATATTTGTCACGTGATAACAGGCGTATTTGTGAACCGATTTAGATGTACCTTGGTGTGTACATAGTACATAAAAATATCTCGACCGAGTTAGTTGGCCAGCTTCATCCGCCATCTTGTTTCAAAATAGTGGCCATTTAAAAAAATTTTAAAAAATTTAATTTAAAATGATATACCAAAAAATTGGAAAATGAAAAAGATTTTTTTCGTATGTGTTTGACCTTAATACAAAGATTCAGGAACAGTTTTTGTTTCGTCTGTATATAAAAAAATGGCTGAGTTATAGCATTATGAATTTCTATTTTGGCTGACATTTTAAAACGACCTGATTTTTGTCATGCGATAACAGGCGTATTTATGAACCGATTTTGATGTTACTTGCTCTGTACATAGTACATACCAATGTCTCAACCGAGTTCGTTGGCGAGCTTCATTCGCCATCTTGTTTCAAAAGGGTTGTTATTTTTTTAAAAAAAATTAATTTAAATTTAAAATGAGGTATTAAAAAATTGGAAAATGAAAAAGATTTTTTATGTGTTTGGCCTTGATACAAAGATTCTGGAGCAGATTTTGTTTCTGAAAATTTGCTCTTTTGTTTATATCTTAAAAAATGGTTGAGTTAGTGCACTTTGAATTTCTAGTATGGCTAACATTTTGAAAAAATCTTGTATTTGTCACGCGATAACACACGTATTCGCCTATTTCCATGTAAGAAGGCATGTGGATAGTATACATCTCGACCAAGTACGCTGGCCAGCTTCATCCGCCATCTTGATTCAAAATGGCGGCCATTAAATTAAAAAAAATTATATTTAAAGTGAGGTGCAAAAAAATTAGAAATTGAAAAAGGTTTCTTTCTTAAATATTTTACCTTGATATAAGGATTCAGGAGCATTTTTTGTTTGTCTTTATCTTAAAAAATGGCTCAGATATAGCAGTTTCAATTTCTAATGTGGGTGACATTTTGAAAAATCTGATTTTTTGCCTGCGATAGCAATCATATAAATCAACCGATTCCGATGTGAGTGAGCATGAGCTCAGCAGTCACTAAGGTCTCGACCAAGTTCACTGGTTAGCCTCATCCACCATGTTGTCTTAAAATGGCAGGCACTTTAAGAAATCGCCGAATTTGGCAGCCAAATATAAGTTACTTTAAATAAAAGCAGCTTGGATAAAGATGACTAATTTCGCGAAATTCTCATCCATAATGATTTAGTATTGATAAAAATTATTATTGAATCTCCTATATTCGGTTTCTACTAAATTGAGCTTCGTGTGTTTGAATAATATAAGTTGCCTTTTTTAAAATAAAGAATTTAAAAGTTACCTCTTCCTCCCGGCACTGGCGGAAGGACTTTTTTAAGATATAGACGAAACGAAAAATGCTCCGAAATTTTAGGTAGCTTTCATTACAGAAAGCTACCTATTGCAGCCGTTCGGAGGAAAGCGATTTCAAAAAAATTTAGTATATTTTCATCGATCATGACAACCAGACCCAGAAACCACCCTCCGTTCAAAAGTTGATATGTATATATATACATATATATATATATATATATATATATATATATATATATATATGATCTTTGTCACACTGTAACTCTCGTATATATGAACCGATTTGGATGAAATTTCGTGTATACATAGTACATACCAATGTCTAGACCGAGTTCGTTGGCCAGCTTCATCCGCCATCTTGTTTCAAAATGGCGCCCATTTAAACATTTTTAAAAATTTTAAAATTCGAAATGTGGTACCAAAAAATTGAAATTTAAAACATATTTTTTTCTTATGTGTTGAACCACGATACAAAGATTCCGGAGCAGTTTTTTTTTCGTTTATATCTTAAAAAATTGCTGAGTTATAGTACTTTGAATTTCTAGCGTGGCTGACATTTTGAAACGACCTGGTTTTTGTCACGCGATAACAGGCGTATTTATGAACCGATTTGGATGTAACTTGGTGTATACATAGTGCATACCTATGTCTCTACCTCATTCGTTGGCCAGCTTCATCCGCTATCGTGTTTCGAAATGGCGGCCATTTAAAAAAAATTAATATAAATTTTAAATGAGGTACCAAGAAATTGGAAAATGAAAAAGATTTTTATTTGTATGTGTTTGGCCTTAATACAAAGATTCCGGAACAGATTTTGTTTCGTCCATATCTAGAAAAATGGCTGAGTTATAGCATTTTGAATTTCTATTGTGGCTGACATTTTGAAACGACCTGATTTTTGTCACGCAGTAACAGGCGTATTTATGAACCGATTTGGATGCAACTTGGTGTGTAAATAGTACATACGAAAGTCTAGATCGAGTTCGTTGGCCAGCTTCATTCGCCATCTTGTTTGAAAAGGGCTGCCATTAAAAAACAATTTTAAATTTAAAATTTAAAATGAAGTATCAAAAAATTGGAAAATGAAAAAGATTTTTTTTATGTGTGACCTTGATACAAAGATTCCGCTGCAGTTTTTGTTTCGTCTATATCTTAAAAAATGGTTGAATTATAGCACTTTGAATTTCTAGCATGGCTGACATTTTGAAACGATCTGATATTTGTCTCGCGATAACACGTGTATTTATTAACCTATTTCGATGTAAGAAGGCATGTGGATAATATATAGCAATGTCTTGCTCAAGTTCGCTGGCCAGCTTTATCAGACATCTTGTTTCAAAATGGCGGCCAGTAAATAAAAAAAATTTAAAGTAAGGTGCAAAAGAAATTAGAAATTGAAAAAGGTTTCTTTCTTAAGTATTTGACCTTGATATAAGGATTCCGGCGCATTTTTTGTTTTGAATTTATCTTAAAAAGGGGCTCAGATGTAGCAGTTTGAATTTCTAATGCGGGTGACATTTTTAAAAATTTGATTTTTTGCCTGCGACAGCACTCATATATATCAACCGATTCTGATGTGACCTAGCATGTGCACAGGAATTACTAAGGTCTCGACCAAGTTCACTGGTTAGCCTCATCCACCTTGTTGTCTTAAAATGGCAGGCACTTCAATGTATCGCCGAATTTGCCAACCAAATATAAGTTATTTTAAATAAAAGCAGCTTGGATAAAGCTGACTAATTTCGCTAAATTCTCATTCATAATGATTTAGTATTAATAAAAATTAGTATTGAATCTCCTATAATCGGTTTCCACTAAATTGAGCTTTTTGCGTTTGAATAATATAAGCTGGCTTTTTAAAAATAAGGAATATGAAAGCTACCTCTTCCTCCCGGCACTGGCCGGAATGACTTTTTGTATCAAGATCAAACACATAAGAAAAAAATCTTTTCAATTTCTAATTTTTTTGTACCTCATTTTAAATTAAAATAATAAAAAAATAATGGCCGCCATTTTGAAACAAGATGGCGGATGATGTTGGCCAACGTACTCGGTCGAGACATTGGTATCTACTATGTACACACCAAGTTATATTCAAACCCGTTCATAAATACGCGTGTTATCGCATGACAAAAATCAGATAATTTCAAAATGTCAGGGAATCTTCGTATCAAGCTCAAACACATAAGAAAAAAAAACTTTTTCTATTTATAATTTTTTTGTACTTCATTTTAAATTAAAAATTTTTTTTAAATTTTAAATGGTCGACATTTTGAAACAGGATGGCTTATGAAGCTGGCCAACGAACTCGGTCGAGACATCGCTATGTACTATGCACATGCTTTGTCACATCGAAATCGGTTCATAAAAACGCATATTATCGCGTGACAAAAATCAGATCGTTTCAAAATGTCAGCCTTGCTAGAAATTCAAAGTGCTATAACTGTGCCGTTTTTTAAGATATAGACGAAACTAAAAATGCTCCAGAATCTTTGTATCAAGCCCAAACACATAAGAAAAAAATATTTTTCAATGTCTAATTTTTTGTGCCTCATTTTAAATTTAATTTTTTTTTTAATTTTAAATGGCCGCCATTTTGAAACAAGATGACGGATGAGGCTGGCCAACGAACTCGGTCGAGACATTGCTATGTACTATGCACATTCCTTGTCACATCCAAATCGGTTCATGAATATGTGTATTATCGCGTGAAAAAAATCAGATCGTTTCAAAATGTCAGCCATGCTAGAAATTCAAAGTGCTATAACTCAGCCATTTTTTAAGATATCGACAAAACTAAAAATGATCCAGAATCTTTGTATCAAGCCCAAACACATCAGAAAAAAATCTTTTTCACTGTCTAATTTTTTTGTGCCTAATTTTAAATTTTAAATTTTTTTGAAAAATTTAAATGGCCGCCATTTTGAAACAAAATGGCGGATGAAGCTGGCCAACGAATTCGGTTGAGACATTGGTATGTACTATGTACACACGAAATTTTATCCAAATCGGTTCATAAATACGAGAGTTACAGTATGACAAAAATCATATATATATATATATATCAACTTTGAACGGAGGGTGGTTTCGGGGTCTAGGGGTCAAGATCGGTGAAAATATACCAAAATTTTTCGGAATCGTTTTCCTCCGAACGGCTGCAATAGGTAGCTTTTTGTAATGAAAGCTACCTAAAAAAGTACATGCCTGTGAAAGAATTAAAGAGGGGGATGCCACTCAGTGTTTTTATTAGATGTAATTTTTCTATTTTGTGCGCGATTCATGCAATCCCGCATGCTATTGTAAAACCTGTCCCTCAATGAAAAGTTTGATCCCCTCCGCCCCCTAAAAAAACCGTTTTAAACTTCGACCTTGCATTTCAGGATGGGAATTTGTGATGTAAATATTGGCAGAAATACGATTTTCTGGTTGTTAATATCCATTATGGGAGTTTTATTTTAAAAAAGGAGGATTTTTTTATGTCCGAATTTTGAATTAGTGGTCGATTTTTTTAAATTTTCGGAGCTGAATACTTTAAATTTGCGGAAATTTCGGAACAGAATAATCCCTCAATCTTGGAAAATTGCGCGGCGGTCTTAGAAAATCGTTAATGAATTTTTAAAAAATAGCACATCGCACTTAAAAAAAAGTCCTTCCGGCCAGTGCCGGGAGGAAGAGGTAGCTTTCATATTCCTTATTTTTAAAAAGCCAACTTATATTATTCAAACACACGAAGCTCAATTAAGTGGAAACCGAATGTAGGAGATTCAATACTAATTTTTATCAATGCTAAATCATTATGAATGAGAATTTCGCGAAATTATTCAGCTTTATCCAAGCTGCTTTTATTTAAAATCACTTATATTTGGCTGCAAAATTCGGCGATTTCTTAAAGTGCCTGCCATTTTAAGAGAACATGGTAGATGAGGCTAACCAGTGAACTTGGTCGAGACCTTAGTAATTGCTGTGCACATGCTCACTCATATCGGAATCGGTTGATATATACGAGTGCTGTCGCAGGCAAAAAATCAGATTTTTCAAAATGTCACCCACTTTAGAAATTGAAACTGAGCAATTTTTTAAGATAAAGACAAACAAAAAATGCTCCTGAATCCTTATATCAAGGTCAAATACTTAAGAAAGAAACCTTTTTCAATTTCTAATTTTTTTGCACCTCACTTTAAATGTAATTTTTTTTTAATTTAATGGCCGCCATTTTGAAACAAGATGGCTGATGAAGCTGGCCAGCGAACTTGGTCGAGATATTGATGTATACTATCCACATGCCTTCTTCCATCGAAATAGGCGAATAAGTGTGGTATCGCGTGACAAATACAAGATCGTTTCAAAGTGTTAGCAATGATTGAAATTCAAAGTGCTATAATTCAACCGCTTTTTAAGATATAAACAAAAGAACAAATTTTCAGAAACAAAAACTGCTCCAGAATCTTTGTATCAAGTCCAAACACATAAAAAAAATCTTTTTCCTTTTTCAATTTTTTAATACCTCATTTTAAATTTTAAATTACATTTTTTTTTTAAATGGCAACACTTTTGAAACAAGATGGCGAATGAAGCTGGCCAACGAACTCGGTCGAGACATTGGTATGTACTATGTACAGACCAAGTTACATTCAAATCGGTTCATAAATACGCCTGTTATCGCGTGACAAAAATCAGGTCGTTTTAAAATGTCAGCCACAATAGAAATTCAAAATGTTATAACTCAGCCATTTTTTTAGATGTAGACGAAACAAAACCTGTTCCGGAATCTTTGTATTAAGGTCAAACACATACAAAAAAAATCTTTTTCATTTTCCAATTTTTTGGTATCTCATTTTAAATTTATTTTTTTTTAATTTTTTTAAATGGCCACAATTTTGAAACAAGATGGCGAATGAAGCTGGTCAACGAACTCGGTTGAGTTATTTGTATGTACTATGTACACACCAAGGTAGGTACATCCAAATCGGTTCATAAATACGTCTGTTATCACGTGGCAAAAATCAGGACGTTTCAAAATGTCAGCCACGCTAGAAATTCAAAATGCTATAACTCAGCCATTTTTTAAGATATAGATGAAACAAAAACTGCTCCCGAATCTTTTTATCAAGGTCAAACACATAAGTAAAAAATATTTTATCAATTTTCAATTTTTTGCTACCACATTTCAAATTTAAATTTTTCTTAAAATTTTAAATGGCCGCCATTTTTAAACAAGATGGCGGATGAAGCTGGCCAACAAACTCGTTCGAGACGTTGGTCTGTACTATGTATAAACGAAGTTACATCCAAATCGGTTCATAAATACGCCTTTTATCGCGTGACAAATTTCAGGACGTTTTAAAATGTCAGCTTCGCTAGAAATTCAAAAGTCTTTCCGGCCAGTGCCGGGAGGAGGAGGTAGCTTTCAAATTCCTTATTTTTAAAAAGCTAGCTGATGTTATTCAAACACACGAAGCTCAATTTAGTGGAAACCGATTATAGAAGATTCAATACTAATTTTTATCAATACTAAATCCTTATGAATGAGAATTTCGCGATATTAGTCAGCTTTATCCAAGCTGATTTTATTTAAAGTTATATTTGGTTTCCAAATTCGGCGATATGTGAAGTGCCTGCCATTTTAAGAGAACATGGTGGATGAGGCTAACCAGTGAACTTGGTCGAGACCTTAGTAATTCCTGTGCACACGCTCGCTCACATCGGAATCGGTTGATATATATGAGTGCTGTCGCAGGCAAAATTCAGATTTTTCAAAATGTCACCCACATAATGAAATTCAAACTACTGTATCTGAGCCATTTTTTAAGATAAAGACAAAACAAAAAATGCTCCGGAATCCTTATATCAAAGTCAAATACTTAAGAAAGAAACCTTTTTCGATTTCTAAATTTTTTGCACTTCACTTTAAATATAATTTTTTTTAATTTAATGGCCACCATTTTGTTTCAAGATGGCGGATGAAGCTGGCCAGTGAACTTAGTCGAGACATTGCTATATACTATCCAAATGCCTTCTTACATCCAAATAGGTTAATAAATACGTGTGTTATCGCGTGACAACTATCAGATCGTTTCAAAATGTCAGCCATGCTAGAAATTTCAAAGTGCTATAACTCAAACTTTTTTAAAGATGTAGACGAAAAAAAACTGCCCTGAAATCTTTGTATCAAGGTTAAACACATAAAAAAAAAATCTTTTTCATTTTCCAATTTTTTTCATACCTCATTTTAAATTTTAAATAATTTTTTTTTAAATGTTCCCTTTTGAATCAAAATGGCTAATGAAGGTTGCCTACGAACTCGGTCGAGACATTGGTATGCACTATGTACACACCAAGTTACATCCAAATCGGTTCATAAATACGCCTGTTATCGCGTGACAAAAAGCAGGTCGTTTCAAAATGTCAGCCTCAATAGAAATTAAAAATGCTATAACTCAGCCATTTTTCTAGATATAGATGAAACAAAAACTGCCCGGAATCTTTATATTAAGGTCAAAGACATAATTAAAAAATCTTTTTAAATATTTTGATACCTCATTTTAAATTTTAAATTTTAAATTTTTTTTTAAATGGCCGCCATTTTGAAACAAGATGGCAGATGTAGCTGGCCAACGAACTCGGTCGAGACATTGGTATGTTCTTTGTACACACCAAGGTACATCCATATCGGTTCATGAATAGGCCTGTTATCGGGTGACAAAAATCAGGACGTTTCAAAATGTCAGTCACGCTAGAAATTCAAGGTGCTATAATTCAGCCATTTTATAAGATATAGACGAAACAAAAACTGCTCCGAAATCTTTGTATCAAGGTCAAACACATAAGAAAAAAATATTTTTCAATCTTCAATTTTTTGGTATCACATTTCAAATTTTAATTTTTTTTTTAAATGTAAATGGCCGCCATTTTGAAACAAAATGGCAGATGAAGCTGGCCAACAAACTCGGTCGAGACATTAGTATGTATTATGTACACACCGAGTTTCATATAAATCGGTTCATAAATACATCTGTTATCAGGTGACAAATATCAGGTAGTTTCAAAATGACAGCCACAATAGAAATTCAAAATGCTATAACTCAGCCCTTTTTTAAGATATACACAAAACAAAAACTGCTCCGGAATCTTTGTATCAAGGTCAAACACATAAGAAAATAATATTTTTCAATTTTCAATTTTTTGGTATCACATTTCAAATTTTAATTTTTTTTTAAAATTTAAATGGCCGCCATTTTGAAACAAGATGGCGGATGAAACTGGCCAACGAACTCGGTCGAGACTTTGGTATGTACTATGTACACACCGAATTTCATCTATATCGATTCATAAATACGCCTGTTATCGCGTGACAAATATCAGGTCGTTTCAAAATGTCAGCCATGCTAGAAATTGAAAGTGCTATCACTCAGCCATTTTTTAAGATATAGACAAAACAAAAACTGCTCCGTAATCTTTGTATCAAGGTCAAATACATAAGAAAAAAATATTTTTCAATTTTTAATTTTTTGGTACCACATTTCAAATTTTAAATTTTTTTAAAAATTTTAAATGGCCGCCATTTTGAAACAAGACGGCCGATGAAGCTGGCCAACGAATTCGGTCGTGACATTGGTGTCTACTATTTACACACCGAGTTTCATCCAAATCGGTTCAAAATACGAGAGTTACAGTATGACAAAGATCAGATATATATATACACTGTAAAAAAATGTCCTGAAATTAACAGGTGTCATTCTGTGAATTTTTCCTTTTTTAACTGAAAAGTTCCGTTTTAGATAAAACTCTTACTTTTCCTGGAATTCCAGGAAATGTTCCGTTTTCTGTTGGCCTTGAACTCTCAGAGTTTCCATATCTGGCAGTAGACGCACTAAAAACGGTATATCTCCGTCTCCGTATCTAAACAAGTACTCCGGCGACAGCCATGTTGATTTTAAATTATCATCGGTTATCAATGTTCGGGCTACGTTTAGAAGGAATTTCTGCGATCACCTGATGTCATTCTGACATTTAGTTGCAGCAAAAAGAAGCTGATTCATCTTGAAATCATTGAAAAAGGAGTTTGTCTTGCCTTTACGCGCTCGCTAACCACGTTGTTTTGTTTACATTTATTTCCTGATCTGCTCCATGTTTCTGTTATTTTTGTGAAAAAGAGGTAAGTTATTCAGCTTTATTTTGTAATTATTTTTTATAATGAACGTTGTATTTATTTTAAATAAGTGTTTTACATAAAACTTTGTTTATTTCTGTGATTGCACGTTTGGCCTATAGAGCATACATTTTAAGACACCGATACATGGTATCCAAGATCGGCGGGTATAATGTTCTCGTTCTTGGGAGGGACAAATATTTTTTTTTCTCTACACGTATAAAAAAAAAGGTTAACGCTAGTATAAAAGATTCTCTGGGATGTTTACTAATTTGGGTTATCATTAGCAATCTTTACCAGCCAGGAAGCAGAAAATGTATAATCTTCTTTCGATGAAAATTTTATTGAGAATTAGTTTTACTTAACCATTTTATACCTTTATTTATTTGCAATATTTTTGTTTTTATAGTAGTAGACTATGAATTTTGTTAGCCGATAGCATGTTTAATGTAAAGTGGGACACGTGTTTTCATTTTTATAAGAGAAGCTTTTTTTTGTTCTTTTTCTTTTTTCCCCCTCCCCGAAAAAGCTTTTTTTCCCTACTTTTTACTGAAATATAAATTAAAACTTTTTTCTTTAATCGCTTAAGTTTATTGAATTTTTAAGAACTATTTTTTAATTACTGTTATAATTATCATATTCCAGTTTTTTCTATATTATATTAATCTATCAATATTTAGCCATTCTCATAGTTAATTTTCAATTAATATATCAAATACATACATTTCCAGAAATACATCAAAATTACAGTAATGGAACATCCAATGAAAAGTACTACCGAATTGTTTTTATGATTGTATTAGCAGAATTTAATAAAAGTACACTAGTAAAATTATTTTCAAATCTAATATATTTAACAATTAGAATATCAATAATTAAAATTATATTTTTGCGAATGATTCACTGTTTAATTATTCAGATTGTCTCGAGATCAATAAATTATTTTAGATCGAGGTTTAAAATACTATATGATAGGAAGTTATGAAACTGAGACTGTGTTTGGGTGGAAGGGGGCGGAAAAGTATTTGCAGGTTGAATTTTTTTGTGTACTAACTTTCATAACATTCCAGAACTGATGTTTAGGACCACTGATTTGCAGATTTACTAGTTTTGTTACTATTCCTCAAGCAGAATATTTTGCAATGTTCTGCAATAAACGTTTTTGTTCCAAAAATGTTTTCTCGGAATAAAAAATAAAAACACGGGGAAATATTAGTGCAATTTCATTTTTTAAAGAAGTGCAAAATATATTTTTTAAAACATACTTGGGATGCACCGAATATTCGATATTCGGCCATGTTGCCAAATACTTAAAAAAGAAAAAAAAAACTTTTAAATCATATTTTTAAAAATCTTATACAACTTCTACGTTTAACAGTTAACTTATAAAGATATTCAGAATAATTAGAAACAGAATCATATTTAAATAAAAGATAATGTTTTTACATTATTTATTTATTGTTTGTAAAGTATTATTTAAGAAAATTAACCAATCACGAGAATTTTCATCGGAATTAATTATGCACAACCTTTCAAGGGAAGGGCCACTTGCAAATATGTCTGGGTTCTCGAGAGCCACATCAATTTATATTTCGGGTAGATGGGTGCAGGGCCGAAAATAACCTTTTTAGCACCCGGGGCAAACATGGATTTTGCCCCCCCCCCCCCTTTCTTCCGCAAAGTATATTTACAAAGAGAAATTTACTCATTTTTTAATAGCCGATATTTTAAAATTTTAAATATGTAAAACTGAATAGGGATTGACCGAATACCGAATAGTCGATTTGATATTCGGTGATTCGGCATTGTAAACCGAATAATTGCGGATAAGTATTTTCTTAGAAGTAGAAGAATTCTCTTTTACTTAGAAGTAGAATAGGCTAAATGATGAGTTTTAATATTATGTGCATGAGTTCAGAGTTCAGCTGCACTGCAAAAAAAAAAAAAAAAAAAAAAAAAAAAAAAAAAGACAAAGCCATTTTTAATTAAAAAAAAAAAAAAAACTTCCTAAAATAGTCTACATAAGCGTGAAATCGGAACAACTGTCTACGATAGATAAAAAAAAATAAGGAAGATGGGTATATTTCCTTTATCATTTAATTTTAATTATTTCTACATTAGTTTTCTTAATTTAAATTTATTTAATGTGTATTTTCTTTATAGTCCAGGCAATAGGGAATTTTACCTAGCAAAATTAATAGTAGTACTGGAAATTTGCTTTCTAAATGTTTTTTGGGTCGCTGAATCCGAATTTGTAACTTCCCACCAAAATTCCCCACGGCAACCTCCACAAATTTTGGTAAAAATCCCCCCCCCCAAAAAAAAAGGTTTTTATTAAAAAAATCAATTTTTTATTGTTTTAGGGGAAAAGTATCTAGAAATTCAGAAAGTAGACAAAATTTGCAACAAATTAGATATATGACATTATGACTTAGGATGAAGGGGTAGGGGGGATCTGCCTCGGAACATGCGCGCGGTGCTGCGTAAACTAAATTGCACAATTCCACTTAACCACTCACACGTTTACATTCGCCCTCCCAACTCCCCTCCGAACTTTCTCTATAACGCTTGCTTTAAGATTTTTTTGGTCGCTGAATCCGAATTTTTAACTTTTCCCCAAAAATGTCCCCCCCGAACCCCCCCCCCCAAAAAAAAATAGTTGTTTTTAACCTAAATTTCTTATTATTTTAGGGGGAAAGCATTACAAAATTCAGAAACTAGACAAAATTTGCAACAAATAGGATATATGACATTATGAATTAGGATGAACGGGGAGGGTGAGGGCTGCCTCTGAACATGCACTGTGGCGCTACGTGCACTATATTATGAAGTCCAGGCAATAGGGGATTTTATCTGGCAAAATTAATACTAGTTCTGGATTTCGACTCACTTTATGTTTTTTGGGTCGCTGAATCCGAATTTGTAACTTCCCACCAAAATTTCACCCGGCAACCCCACCCAAAAATTGATTTTTTGAAAGAAATTGATTTTTGAGAAAAGTGCGCGGGGAATGTTCCGAGGCAGCGCCCTCTCTCCCCGTTCATTCTACGTCATAATGTCATGTATCCTATTTGTTGCAAATTTTGTCTAGTTTCTAAATTTTGTAATGCTTTTCCCCTAAAACAATAAGAAATTTAAGTTAAAAACAACTATTTGGGGGGCTTTTCGGGGGGGGATTTTGGGAGTAAGTTAAAAATTCAAATTCAGCGCCCAAAAAACTTAAAGTAAACCTTATAGAGAAAGTTCGGAGGGAAGATGGGAGGGCTAATGTAAACGTGTGAGTGGTTAAGTGGAATTGCGCAACTTAGTCCACGCAGCACTGCGGCGCATGTTCCGAGGCAGAACACCCCTTCCCCTTCATCCTAAGTCATAATGTCATATATCTCATTTGTTGCAAATTTTGTCTACTTTCTGAATTTCTAGATACTTTTCCCCTAAAACAATAAAAAAATTTATTTTTTTAATAAAAACCTTTTTTGGGGGCTTTTTACCAAAATTTGGGGGTGTTGCCGGGGGAAATTTTGGTGGGAAGTTACAAATTCGGATTCAGGGACCCCAAAAACATCTAGAAAGCCGATTTCCAGTACTACCATTAATTTTTCTAGGTAGAGTCCCTATACGGTCTCCATTGCCTGGACTATTAATATATATTTCAAATAAGTATATCAAAGTTCATCTCTGTATATCTAAGGTGTATATTAAAAAAATACACAAGTAAAAGTATACTCCTATGCCTATCCTATTAGCTTTTATAACCATTAAGTTAAAATCACTCAGATTTGTTATCTTCATCACCACAATGTTAAAATATTAACCTTTAACTGATGTCACAGAAATTCCCACATAACTAATGTGAAGCGGTCTGTGAGACCGCTCCGTCGAAAGATGAATAAATGGCACGATTAACTCATAGGATTGTGTTTTTGTACTAAACTTTTTGAACAGGACTTTTATAATTACAATTCACCCATTCAAAAGTGTCTGGTGATAGTACTTAATTTCCAAACGGAACAAAATTTCGGTAGTGTTTGTAGTTAAACTTAAAATTGCAAGATAAACTATAAAAATTGAAAAAAGCCGCGGTCTGAGAGACCGGTAACATTAGTTAGAGGTTAATCAAAATATAAATATGTATCAATAATTTAAGAGAAAATAGTTAAATGTACAAATTGATATACCTTTTGTATTTGAGAACATTCCTATTCAATTCAATATGTTTATAATTAGACAATCAGTAAATCAGCTTAATGACAACATTTTTCTTTTTATTTGAACGAACTTTTGTTTTTCTGACAGTCCTTATCCTTATTAATACACTGTACAGTTTAATAGTTTCATAGGTTAATTTGGGTAATGACTAGTGATAAAATAACAAAAAATAGGTGATGAGTTAATGAATTGGTTAGTGGAAAGAAGTCATTAAATTTTTGTGTAATTACACTTAACAATACAAATGTAACTGAATTAAATTATTAAGATTTTAATTAAGTTTATAAAATAAGTTAATATATGCAAAAATATGTATTGAAAATTTATTCGGTATACACTTTGACCGAAACTTCGGTATTCGGCAAAATTGCTGCTTCGGTCAATCCCTAATAATGAACTACGTAATCTGCTTTGTCAAATATTGATCCATCAAAATCTTGCAAACGAAATCAAAAAGAATTGAAAAACAACTCCGCATTATACAGTATCCTTATGCCATATTATCCTTAGATTTTTTCTATGCTTTGGCATACCTCAGACAGGACGATTTTAACAATACTGCGCTAAATATAGATATGGAAATATCGCCACCCAAAATCTTCATTTGGCGCTCCTTGGTTCTGGCGCCTTGGGTGCAAGACCTTGTCCTGAAGAGATTTTTGTCTGATAGGAAATTCTACATTATATACTTAAATAATAGCAATTTTATTATCAAGTGTTTTTAATCACTTTCTTTTATTGTAAGAGATCAATTGTTAGCCATAATGCAAGGCATAGAAATTTTCTAGCCCATTTTCATTTGGTTATTTCTAATACCCAGAAAAGTTTTCAGCCTTGACTGATCTATACTTCTTGCATCCATGTACTGGTGCCCGGGATGCCATGCCTCCTCTGTCCCCTCCTTAGTTTCGGCCCTCTGGGATTGGAGGGGGAATCTGTGGTGTAATAAGACTAAAAATATGATTTCAGAGGTGGGACAGTTTTACCCTCTAAATTCTAGCCAGTCAGCTTACCCGATTCAGTAGACAAGGATACATGATTATACAAAATTCAAGGTAATTTTTTTTACTAATGACTGATTGACAAATTTCACTGTAATTTTCAACTGCCGATTGGCAAAATTTTCACCAACCTGTGCTTTCTCTAAGCTCGATTGACGAACCTCTTGATTTTTTAGAACCAGAACAACTAACTTCGCGTTTTTTTCGCACCTGATCAACAACCTCACAATTTTTCCGAGCCCCATCGCCAAAACTCAGAAATTTTCGGAGCTCGATTGATGTACTTTGAGATTTTTTGGTGCATGAACAACGTACCTTGCACTTTTTCCCTGCAACCTATTGCCAAAAATTGATTATTTTCAGTTATTAATTGGCAAAAGTTAATTGTGTCATAAGTTAAACCCATCGCGGGCCACAGGTTGTGCATGTCCCATTTGACGAAATTCACTGCGCTTATGAAAATCGCATTTTCTCGCGACCATTTGCTGTTCACATTTTCTTGTGGCAGTTTGTTTTTGTTTTTTCCACAACCCTTTGAAAAAGGTTTTTTCTAGGACTGTACTGAGTACTCGGTACTTACTCGGTACTCTGCATACTAAACCAATTTACCGAGTACAATACCGAGTAGTTGTAAGAATTTTATTTTTTAAGCTTTATTATCATTATTGAAGACAAAAGGAATTGATAACTGATCTGTAAAGGTTATTTGAATATAAATGTATAAGATATGTATTTATTCATAAAACTATTTACTTAGCATATAAAAATGTCAACAAAATATAGAAAAGTTAAGAAAACCAATGGAGTTCAAAATTTAGTTTTAATATACAAATAAAAATGGGTAATTTTTAAAACTTAGAAAAAACTATGATTTTGGATACAGAAACATTTTGTAAAAAAAATTAATAATTAAATTTGTTATATCATAAATTATGATAATATATTTAAATTTATATATGAAATATATTTAAATTTGCAGAGTTTCACCCAGGCAGTTTCAGGAAGGTGCTGCACCCTGCCTGCTCTTTGGTTTACAAAATAGCACCCTTCTTGCCTCTCCATTAAAAAAAGGGCCTTTTTTCTTTTTTGCATTAAAAAATTTACTTACATAGTAAAATCTGACTCAATGTTGTTTTGAAAAGAGATACAGTAGCCTCCCTCTTAACCGCAAATCCGCATTAACCGGACGACTTTTTTCCCGGAATGACGGCCTCGGGAACTCAGCTTACGCTTTCGAGTTGAAGTGGAATCCCGAGTGGAGGGAGGCAAAATTCAGAAAGGAGAACGTTGGTTCTAAATGTATACACGTTGAATTCAGGGTGCGGCCCGGGGAGAGGGCATCCCTCCACCCTACCAGAAACAATGAGATGTCCCCCCGGAAGATTTGAGATTTTGTGTTTTTAATAGTCAAAAGTGCACTCCCCCCCCCTCCCCCCCCTGGAACTCTATAATGTCTGATCTATTTGCAAACTGTTTTGTACGAAAATTTAAAAAGCTTGAGGGATGCGAACAGATCACCGTAGAAAATGTATAAGAGTTGTTTGAGTCTGATAAAGATCTCAAGCATGAAACATTATTTGACGAGGATATAATTAGGACTGTAACTGATGTTGTTCAATACGAAGACGATCATTATGATGATCCAGTTGAAGTTGACACAGCTAAATTTCCACATACGAAAGGGATAAAAGCATTGGAGTTGGCGCTACGCTATGTTAAGCAGCGGCTAACAGCTTCCTCGGTTAAACGTATGATGCTAAAGAAATGGAGAGATTATGCTGCAAATTGTTTGCCATCTTGCCTTCAACAGAAGAAGGTCACTGATTTTTTTTTATGGTTGATTAACTTAAATATACATAATGTAGAATAATTTCAACTTCTTATAAAGGTGTGTGATACGATTTTCAACAATTTAATTTGCGTTAAATATTTTCCATTATTTGTTATCAGTGATAATGTTTCTGTCAATTCAGTTAAGTATAAATAGTATTCATTTCAGAAAATATGTACTTTTTTAAAACTACACAAATTGAAAAAACTTAATGCATCTCACGGGTTTAATGAATTAAATTATGCAGATACTTGTTTACTTCTCCACTTTAACCGGTTTTTCTCTTAACCGGCTAACCCTTGGTCCCGTTTAAGCCGGTTAAGCGGGAGGCTACTGTATCTAAGTTTTAAACATTAAAAGTGACTTTAACCACTTACCACCGACAGGTATGGAGAAACAATGCTTTTACCCCCGACTCAGGGCAGCCAGTGAAGTGGTTAAAAATCAAAAAAGTGGTCTTAAGAATAAGAAATGGTCTTAAGAAAACATGCCCTTAAGAATAAAAAAAGTGCCCTTTTCTCACCGGCAGCATCCTGCCCTTTTTTAAATCAAGGGGAAACTCTGAAATTTGCTTTTATCTTTTCTTCTCTAAAACATTAATTAATTAAATCAAGAATTGATTAATTAAAAATATTCTTTAATCAATTAAAAATCAAATTTCTTTTAATAAGCTCTTGTAAAAATTATATTCAATATTTTACTTAGATTAAATAATGATACAGTTGTGAAAGCACGAGAAAATTTGAAAAACCCACAATGGATTTTTTAGAGTGGGGCCCGCCCGAAAAAACCCGGTAATCTCACTTGGGCAAACCCTGACAATAACATACAAAAATAATTGATTACAGCATTTGCAATTGTTTGTAAATTAGGTAAAGTGGCCCATGAGGGGTTAACTTGTGGCCTCAGAATTTCGTTGATTAATAACTGAAAAAAAATCCCAATTTTTCAATAGATCGCAGAAAAAAATTGTGAGGTTCGTTATTCTGTCGCTTAAAAACCTCGAGTTTTATTGGTCGAACTCAAAAAAAAAAAAAAAAAAAAAAAAATGTAATGCCACCATAGCCTGTCTTTTTCGTTAGCCCCAGCCGCACATATAGTAGATAGATATGAAATGGCTACATTCTATATGCAATTATTTTAAGTGCGAGTAAATAATTCTATTTTTGAGTAAACCCTTTACGCACTCGCAGTTAAATAGTATTTTAAAGTACCATTGAAGTAAATTTAAGCTAAAATGTACTTACTCAGTCTATAAATATTCAGTCTGCTATATTTCTTTACACATAAAATACTCTGTTCAATAAAATTTAGAAAGCGTAGAGAAAACGGTTAAAGCTAAAAATTTTTTTTTAAAGGTGATACATTTTCTAAATCATTTACATAAGTATGTGTTTAAGTATTTATTAAGTTTACATGAAACATTTTCAACTGTAAAAAATTTATTTACAGAGAGGATCATATTACATGTAATTTGATACATTGTTTTTATAAGAATTGTGATATGTGCGTATGGTGTAAGTCCTCATTTTATTGTAGATGATACCAGACGTACAGCATGTTTGTCCTATTTTATTCATATTTGAACTGTTACTTTTCAATTTCTAGTGAGGTTCTACCTTTTGACAGGTGAACAGGTCAGATACAAACAAAACAGGACATACACCCTGTATGCATCATATGTCCTGGATGTTATGGGTTAATCTGATTATAAATTACCAGTATACTTACAGATATTAAAGAACAAAGCATTTTGCGAATTTTTAAATCTTACAAGAAATCATTTACAGTTAATTGAAAATAAGCTAAAACAGTGAAACTGGACACACACACACACACACACACACATATATATATATATATATATATATATATATACACACACAGAGAGAGAGTACCGCTTATAAGGTCACTTTTCGCAAGTCAATTCTTAGCTTTTTTATTTTGTGGTCACGTGACGCTTTTCATCTTTAATAGCTTTTGTAGAAAACGGACAGACATTCTGAAAGAGGAAAATCTTTGCGTCAAGTCGATCTAATCTTCTAATTTTCTTTCCATTGTTGAATCTCCCCATCCTTTTGTGAATAACTGCAAACGATTGGAGAAGAATGGTTGTCAATAGCGTTTCCTGGACAAGTTTTGAAGGAAGGAAAATCAAGCATCTAAACTCAGCCTTAGACATTGTGATAATATTGCATACCACTTGACTTCGCTGAGTGTATACACACTGTGGAAAAGAAGGCACAGCTGATCGAATAATATCTATTCTTGCGGGTTGCAGCCAAGGGGATCCCAAAAGATGAAGCAGTCATAAATGACGTCACTTGATGCCGTTCATACCGCCCTTTTGCGCCCGTCATATTTAACCGAGTCTTGCATTGGAGACTGCTGATTTGACTGCTGACGGTCAGTCAAATATGGCAGACGCGGGAGAGGACGAAAGAACTCATTTTCCGCGTCAAAGCTTTCCATAGTCGAAGATTGATATGGCTACTCCTGTCGCAGGAGATAAGAGAAACTTTTTATGGCATTTCTCCATCATCGCAGACAACTATATTGGCCATTGTATAATTCGCAATTTAAATTAGATTGAATTCGTTTTATTGCTTCCAAACTGCACTAGTGTTGCACAACCCTTACATCAAGGAATTATTCAAAATTTTAAGATAAATATACGAAAGCTGCTTCTAAAATACTTCCTTGCTGCAATTGATCAAAAATATAACTTTTACGTGTCTGTGTTAGATGTCATGCATTAAGTAGCCTAGAGTATGAATATGGTATCAAAGAAAACCATTGAAAATTGCTTTTGACATGATTGGCTGCCAGAATGTGAAGAATTATCGTTCGAAGACGGCAACAATGGAATGATGATGTGCTCCTACTTGCACAAAAGTTACGGAATGCTGGCTGCACAATACAAGACGAACTGACATGTGCAGTTATTGACAATGAGGTCGCTACTACTGGTGAAGCTTCCATACCGTAAATTATTTCGAAAGTTTTAAATAAAACACTGATGGAAGCTATGATAAAGAGAATGAGTCTGAAGCTGAACTGAGAACGCAAGCAGAAGCTCTCAAAACACTAAATATCCTCAGATATTTTCTAACACGTCATTCACCGATGACTGACGGTCTAAAATATGTCATAAAACTAAAAATATATATATTGTTTTAAGTAATTACTTTAAATTTATTTAAAATTTACTTGCCTTTTATTTATTACAGGATTATACTTTTTTTAAAAATTACTTAAAACATTGCAAATTTTTCAGCTTCAGTGTCAGTCACCGTGCACTCAATGTGTTAACCAATCCCGTTGGTACAGAGGAATATTTTAAATACGTTCGTCAATTAGAAAACTAATTTTAACAATCGTGATAATAAACAAATCTGCATAAAAGATTATTTTAAATAAAAAAATAAAGCTTTACTATATATTATGCTCAACAATTCGAAAATTTAAGTGTAAAGAAATTCTTGTTTATACTTCTTCTCTTATAAATTATATTTTCATATTTTTTTTGTACATTATTTTACTATTACAACTAACACAATAATATTTTGTCAAAGTAAAATTCCTGTTTACACCGCATATAAGGTCACCCCGCTTATATGGTCATAATTTTCAGGACCGCATGGGTGACCATATATCCGATACTGATTGTATATATTATGTGTATGTGTGTGTGAAATAACATATGGTGAAATACAGAAAGTAAAAGATAAGAATTTAATTGTAAAAAGAGTGGTTATGCATTGTAATAATCATCAAAGAATCAATTTGAACATCAGAAAATACCCATTCGAAATGGTGAATTAATTTCTTTATAAATGCAGTGCAGCTTCAGGGATCGATCCAGGCAAAATTTGGGGCCTATTTAGGGCCACCTCACAAAAATAAATTTAATAAAATGGACCCTTTCACAAAAATGAGCTTAATAAAACAGGCCCCTTCACAAAATTCCTTTTTATAAAATAAGCTCCCTTCGTAAAATTCTTTTTCATAAAAAGTGTTTTAAAATGCGTAATTTGTAAATAAACGATTTAAAAACAAAAACTTTAGTAAGATGATATAAAGAAGTTTTTGTTAATAAATTTTTGGTTCGAATTTGAGTAATTGGATTTCAAGTAACGTTACAAAATGTTTTATAAAACTCACAAAAAGTAACTTCTACTTTTCGCAAAATGAGTCCCAAGAATAAAAACTGCATCAACTCTTGAGCTTGGTCATTAATTTTAAGTCATCCCCCCCCCCCCCCCAAAAAAAAAAAAATTAATTTATATATAATGGTGTGAACTCTAATCCTTATATGTGACAGTATGAGTTATTGTAAGTCATCTTTTAAGATTTTTTTTGTCTGTTATATTGCATGCAAGATTTCTTATATGACAAAAGGTTACTGTAAAATAAAATTAAAAGTATAACTGTGGTAATTGTGTATCATATATCTTTTTACATCTTTTAACTTTATCAGTGTCTTTTATTACAAACTTTCGTATTTTCATTTTTCAGAATCTTTGCAAATATTAATCCGGATAAAGGTAGCAAAGCACCTAGGATGAAAGGGAAAAGAAATAATATGGTTACCAAGCCAATTATAAATCATGTGAATGGACTTACAGACTTTAAAAGTCATTTTAATTTGTAATGCAACAATAAACAAATATTTGTGTTTTATTTAGTGTTTTCTTTACTGCTAATTTTATATTTATCTCATATTTTCAATGTAGTTTGATCTTAACAGGGTAATTATGATTATGATCTTGTTTCTCACAAATGCCACTGTTGGGAAGTAAAGAAATTACAGTGAATTTATCAGGATATTTGTCATCTTGTACGGTGATACAAGAAGTCTAAATTTTGTTATTTGAAATAGTTGCATTTTCATTTGTATATTAATCTGTACACATTCAGCTGTTATGGTTTTATTATAAGCACTTGTCGTAATGTATAACTAAACAATCTAGAGTTTTCATGAATTTAAGATGTACCAAATGAAAATGTAATATTGCATTTAAGAAACATGGTCTTCAGTAAAAATTCTTTTGTGTGTAGGTGAATATTTAAGATAGAGCAGTTTTAAAATTCTTTGTTTACAGTTTTAAAGATTTAGAAAATTTTCACTACTTGATAATAAAGTCTGCATTTACCAGGGTTCTTCAAGTGTCAAATTGAAAACCGGGCAGTTTTAGCAGCAGAGAAATAGTGTCATACTGATATTTCTTCACATGAATTGGCTGTCTGTATCTGATATTGATTCTAAAGTTGCAAATAGCAGTGATACAAATAATAGTGAAATTTTAAAATAAAATTAAAATGCTTTACTTTATATATATTTACATATTAACTTTCTGATAATGGGAATTTCAACCTGAAGCTTTCAATATTCAAAGATAAAATTAGTTCAGAATGGACTATAATAAAGAAATGCTGCTTTTTAAAATGAAACAAAAAAAAAATAATAAAATTTGCTTTCATTTAATTAAAAGAATTAAATGATTTGGAGCTATTATACTTTTAAGGTAGTTCATATCCATAAATGTCGACGGAATGTTTTGACTCATTTAAAATTAATAGAAATCAAAATGAGTTTATTATTATTATTATTATTAAGTAAATTTTTTGGCATACCTTATATAACGTGAAGTTTTTCAAGGATTAACTAAAAATACACTTGCCGTGTAAGAAAATATACTCTCTTATAGGAAGTAAAATACATTTCTCTACTGAATATGTAACATAAATCTGGATAACTGCATACCTTCTGTAGTTATTGCAGCATATTCTTATTGGTGTATATGTCTGAATCATTCAATTTGCCAAGGTTATATATGGTCAAAATGTTTAATATACTTATTTTGTTTCTGTTAGGGAGAAATTTGCAAAAAAAAAAAAAAAAAAAAGACAGAAACTTATACAATCAGATTTCATATTTAAAAATTAGAAAATGTATTAAATATAAAAGCGATAATTTTTCAAGCTAGGGTTTTTTTTAACACGTTGACGGACACTTGCGAAGTTCACTTGCGAAGTTCACTTAATTCCTAAATTGGCACCAGTATTTTAAAATTAAATTTTGCATTATTTAGTGTACGTGAAGTTAAGCTTTTACTTATTTTCATATTTTTTCATGTAAATCCTGGTGTCAATCAATCATTATTACACATAGTGAACTTCGCTTTGACGGCTATAGATGCAAGTGTCTGTCAACGTGTTAAAGGACAAATGTCCAAACAGCTTATTCATTATTAGAACAATTAGGCTATCACCCCCCCCCCCCCCGCGCCTCTCTTCTTCATAATGAGTTCTGTTTATGTAAGTAAATGCAAAGTGAATTGTAGAAAGTTAATCAAAATACTTTAAATTATTTACACTAAAACTATTTTTATATGCAATTGAAATGTAAAGTTTTAATAATTTTTCAAAATATTTCTCTAAATATGAAAATACATTAAAATCGTTGGTTATTTTATTACATTTGTAGCACATGTGTGAAAACATTTTTATTTTTTAAATATATTTATATACACATAAATAAACAAAGAAAATGGCAACAATTTACATATTTAACCCTTTCGGGACACATAGTTGCATTTCTGCAGTGTTGAATTCACAACAAAATCACCATGGGCAACATAATTTGTGACAATGGAAAACAGTTGATATGGATCTTTTTTCCCAAATCTAAATATTGCAAATTATATTGCCAAAAATAAGTAAAATAATTAGTTCTTGAGTAAATACTATGTACATAAATATCAGCTGCAATGTTGGTGACATCTCTATTTTACCTCTAATGTTAAACCAATGAATGTGTAATGTATACATTCTAATAAAATTAATATTTTCATCTTTTTTTTCTCTGCACTTTTTCTTGAATAGCTTTTTTCTTTTTGTTGTCTAAATATTTCTAATATATAATTTTATTTGAGTATTTCTTTGATTTGATATACATGCAATTATAATTTTAGAAATATTTTAACAAACATTCTTTACACAGAAAAAATTGGTTACAAATAGCTATTTACTGACATAAATGCGAATCTATTATGTGCCAATAGGTTTCGATCAGTAAGAAGAAAATTGAAAATGTCAGTTTGTAAAGGATGAAATAACCATGCTTAAATCTAAAATTTGTTTCAGGAATGGAAAATTTCATTCTGAAAATCAATATTTGTCTCAAAAACGGAGCGTTTCAGTCTCAAAATCGGAGCGTTTAAGTCAGAAACGGAGCATTTCAGTCTGAGAAACGGAGCATTTCAGTCTCAAAAACGGAGCATTTCAGTCTCAAAAACGGAGCATTTCAGTCTACAAAACGGAACTTTGCAGTCAACAAAACGGAACTTTGCAGTCCACAAAACGGAACTTTGCAGTCTACAAAACGGAACTTTGCAGTCTACAAAACGGAACTTTGCAGTTTCCAAAACGGAACTTTGCAGTCTCCAAAACGGAACTTTGCAGTTTCCAAAACGGAACTTTGCAGTCTCCAAAACGGAGCTTTTTCGTCTCTAAAACGGAACTTTTCCGTCTCCAAAACGGAACTTTTCCGTCTCTAAAACGGAACTTTTCCGTCTCCAAAATGGAACTTTTCCGTCTCCAAAACGGAACTTTTCCGTCTCCAAAACGGAACTTTTCAGTCTACAAAACGGAAAAGTCATGTAACTCATTTTCTGTGATTTAACGGAAAAGATACGGCAACTCTGCTGCCAGTACCTTTTCCGTTTTTTTACTGGAGTTTGTTTTTACAGTGTATATATATATATGGATATATATATATATATATATATATATGGATATATATATATATATATATATATATATGTATCAACTTTTGAACGGAGGGTGGTTTCGGGGTCTGGGGGCAATGATCGATGAAAATATACCAAAATTTTTTGAAATCGCTTTCCTCCGAACGGCTGCAATAGGTAGCTTTTTGTAATGAAAGCTACCTAAAATGCTATAACTCAGCCATTTTTTAAGATATAGACGAAACAAAAACTGCTACGGAGTCTTTGTATAAAGATCAAATACATAAGAAAAAAATATTTTTCCATTTTCAATTTTTTGGTACCACATTTCAAATTTTAAATTTTTTAAAAAAATTTAAATGCCCCCCCCCCCCATTTTGAAACAAAATGGAGGATGAAGCTGGCCAACGAACTCGGTCGAGACATTGGTATGTACTACGTACACACCGAATTACATCCAAATCGGTTCATAAATACGAGAGTTACAGTGTGACATAGGTCAGATATATATGTATCAATTTTGAATGGAGGGTGGTTTCGGGGTCTGGGGGTCATGATTGATGAAAATATACCAAAATTTTTTGAAATCGCTTTCCTCCGAACGGCTGCAATAGGTAGCTTTTTGTAAAAAAAGCTACCTAATAGCATGGCGCATCTAAAAAAGTCCTTCCGGCCAGTGCCGGGAAGAAGAGGTAGCTTTCATTTTCCTTATTTTAAAAAAGCCAACTTATATTATTCAAACACGCGAAGCTCAATTTAGTGGAAACCGAATATAGGAGATTCAATACTAATTTTTATCAATACTAAATCATTATGAATGAGAATTTCGCGAAATTAGTCAGCTTTATCGAAGCTGCTTTTATTTAAACTAACTTATATTTGGCTGCCAAATTCGGCGATTTCTTAAAGTTCCTGCCATTTTAAGACAACATGGTGTATGAGGCTAATCAGTGAACTTGGTCGAGACATTAGCAATAGCTGTGCACATGCTCACTCACATCGGAATCGGTTGATATATACGAGTGCTGTCGCAGGCAAAAAATAAGTTTTTC
Organism: Maratus speciosus; assembly: GCA_963932465.1. Lineage (NCBI taxonomy): Eukaryota > Metazoa > Arthropoda > Arachnida > Araneae > Salticidae > Maratus > Maratus speciosus. The sequence continues at coordinate 575,567,591 of OZ010787.1, forward strand.
AAAATGTCACCCGCATTAGAAATTGAAACTGCTATATCTGAGCCATTTTTTAAGATAAAGACAAACAAAAAATTCTCGTGAATGCTTATATCAAGGTCAAATACTTATGAAAGAAACCTTTTTCAATTTCTATTTTTTTTTTTTTTTTTTTTTTTTTTTTTTTTGCACCTCACTTTAAATATAATTTTTTTTAATTTAATGGCCGCCATTTTGAAACAAAATGGCTGATGAAGCTGGCCAGCGAACTTGGTTGAGATATTGATGTATACTATCCACATGCCTTCTTCCATCGAAATAGGCGAATACCTGTGTTATCGCGCGACAAATACAAGATCGTTTCAAAGTTTTAGCCATGCTAGAAATTTAAAGTGCTATAATTCAACTATTTTTTAATATATAAACAAAAGAACAAATTTTCAGAAACAAAAACTGCTCCAGAATATTTGTATCAAGGCCAAACACACAAAAAAATTTTTTTTTCATTTTCCAATTTTTTAATACTTCATTTTAAATTTTAAATTACTTTTTTTTTAAATGGCAACCCTTTTGAAACAAGATGGCGAATGAAGCTGGCCAACGAACTCGGTCGAGACATTGGTATGTACTATGTATAAACGAAATTACATCCAAATCGGTTTATAAATACGCCTGTTATCGCGTGACAAAAATCAGGTCGTTTTAAAATGTCAGCCACAATAGAAATTCAAAATGCTATAACTCAGCCATATTTTTTAGATATAGACGAAACAAAACCTGTTCCGGAATCTCTGTATTAAGGTCAAACACATACGAAGAAAATCTTTTTCTTTTTCCAATTTTTTGGTATCTCATTTTAAATTTTAAATTTTTTAAATTTTTTTAAATGGCCGCCATTTTGAAACAAGATGGCGGATGAAGCTGGCCAACGAACTCTGTCGAGACATTGGTGTGTACTATGTACACACCGAATTACATCCAAATCGGTTCATAAAAACATCTGTTATCACGTGACAAAAATCAGGACTCTTCAAAATGTCAGCCATGCTAGAAATTCAAAATGCTATAACTCAGCCATTTTTTAAGATATAGACGAAACAAAAACTGCTCCCGCATCTTTTTATCAAGGTCAAACACATAAGAAAAAAATATTTTTTCAATTTTCAATTTTTTGGTACCACATTTCAAATTTAAATTTTTCTTAAAAATTTAAATGGCCGCCATTTTTAAACAAGATGGCGGATGATGCTGGCAACGAACTCGGTCGAGACATTGGTATGTACTATGTATAAACGAAGTTACATCCAAATCGGTTCATAAATACGCCTTTTATCGCGTGACAAAATTCAGGACGTTTCAAAATGTCAGCCACGCTAGAAATTCAAAATGCTATAACTCAGCCATTTTTTAAGATATAGACGAAACAAAAACTGCTTCGGAGTCTTTGTATAGAGGTCAAATACATAAGAAAAAAATATTTTTCCATTTTCAATTTTTTGGTACCACATTTCAAATTTTAAATTTTTAAAAAAATTTTAAATGGCCGCCATTTTGAAACAAAATGGCGGATGAAGCTGGCCAACGAACTCGGTCGAGACATTGGTGTGTACTATGTACACACCGAATTACATCCAAATCGGTTCATAAATACGAGAGTTACAGTTATATATATATCAATTTTGAACGGAGGGTGGTTTCGGGGTCTGGGGGTCATGATCGATGAAAATATACCAAAATTTTTTGAAGTCGCTTTCCTCCGAACGGCTGCAATAGGTATCTTTTTTGTAAAGAAAGCTACCTAATTGATATATATATATATATATATATATATATATATATATATATATATATCTGACCTATGTCACACTGTAACTCTCGTATTTATGAACCGATTTGGATGTAATTCGGTATGTACATAGTACATACCAATGTCTCGACCGAGTTCGTTGGCCAGCTTCATCCGCTATTTTGTTTCAAAATGGCGGCCATTTAAAATTTTAAAAAAAATTTAAATTTGAAATGCGGTACCAAAAAATTGAAAATGGAAAAATATTTTTTTCTTATGTATTTGACCTTTATACAAAGATTCCGGAGCAGTTTTTGTTTCGTCTATATCTTAAAAAATGGCTGAGTTATAGCATTTTAAATTTCTAGCGTTGCTGACATTTTGAAACGTCCTGAATTTTGTCACGCGATAAAAGGCGTATTTATGAACCGATTTGGATGTAACTTCGTTTCTACATAGTACATACCAATGTCTCGACCGAGTTCGTTGGCCAGCTTCATCCGCCATCTTGTTTAAAAATGGCAGCCATTTAAATTTTTAAGAAAATTTTAAATTTGAAATGTGGTACCAAAAAATTGAAAATTGAAAAAATATTTTTTATTATGTATTTGACCTTTATACAAAGATTCGGGCGCAGTTTTTGTTTTGTCTATATCTTAAAAAATGGCTGAGTTATAGCACTTTGAATTTCTAGCATGGCTGACATTTTGAAATGTCCTGATATTTGTGACGTGATAACAGGCGTATTTGTGAACCGATTTGGATGTACCTTGGTGTGTACATAGTACATACAAATATCTCGGCCGAGTTCGTTGGCCAGCTTCATCCGCCATCTTGTTTCAAAATGGCGGTCATTTAAACAAATTTTAAAAATTTAAAATTTAAAATGAGATACCAAAAAATTGGAAAATGAAAAAGATTTTCTTTGTATGTGTTTGACCTTAATACAAAGATTCCGGAACAGTTTTTGTTTCGTCTATGTCTAAAAACATGGCTGAGTTATAGCATTTTGAATTTCTATTGTGGCTGATATTTTAAAACGACCTGATTTTTGTCACGCGATAACAAGCGTATTTATGAACCGATTTGGATATTACTTGGTCTGTACATAGTACATACCAATGTCTCGACCGAGTTCGTTGGCCAACTTCATTCGCCATCTTGTTTCAAAATGGTTGCCATTTAAAAAAAATTAAATTTAAAATTTAAAATGAGGTATTAAAAATTGGAAAATGAAAAAGATTTTTTTATGTGTTTGGCCTTGATACAAAGATTCCGGAGCACATTTTGTTTCTGAAAATTTGTTCTTTTGTTTATATCTTAAAAAATGGTCGAATTATAGCACTTTGAATTTCTAATATGGCTAACATTTTGAAACGATCTGGTATTTGTCACGCGATAACACACGTATTCGCCTATTTCTATGTAAGAAGGCATGTGGATAGTATACATCAACATCTCAGCCAAATATAAGTTACTTTAAATCAAAGCAGCTTGGATAAAGCTGACTAATTTCGCGAAATTCTCATTCATAATGATTTAGTATAGATAAAAATTAGTATTGAATCTCCTATATTGGGTTTCCACTAAATTGAGCTTCGTGTGTTTGAATAATATAAGTTGGCTTTTTTTAAATAAGGAATTTGAAAGCTACCTCTTCCTCTCGGCACTGGCCGGAAGGACTTTCTGAATTTCTATTGTGGCTGACATTTTAAAACGACTTGATTTTTGTCACGCGATAACAGGCGTATTTATGAACCAATTTGAATGTAACTTGGTCTGTACATAGTACAAACCAATGTCTCGACCGAGTTCGTTGGCCAGCTTCATTCGCCATCTTGTTTCAAAAGGGTTGCCATTTTTTAAAAAAAAATGTAATTTAAAATTTAAAATGAGGTATTAAAAAATTGGAAAATGAAAAATATTTTTTTTATATGTTTGGCCTTGATACAAAGATTCTGGAGCAGTTTTGGTTTCTGAAAATTTGTTCTTTTGATTATATCTTAAAAAGTGGTTTAATTATAGCACTTTGAATTTCTATCATGGCTAACACTTTGAAACGATCTTGTATTTGTCATGCGATGCCACACGCATTCGCCTATTTCGATGGAAGAAGGCATGTGGATAGTATACATCAATATCTCGACCAAGTTCGCTGGCCAGCTTCATCAGCCATCTTGTTTCAAAATGGCGGCCATTAAATTAAAAAAAATTATATTTAAAGTGAGGTGCAAAAAATTAGAAATCGAAAAAGGTTTCTTTCTTAAGTATTTGACCTTGATATAAGGATTCAGGAGCATTTTTTGTTTGTCTTTATCTTAAAAAATGGCTCAGATATAGCAGTTTCAATTTCTAAAGTGGGTGACATTTTGAAAAATCTGATTTTTTGCCTGTGACAGCACTCGTATATATCAACCGATTCTGATATGAGTGAGCATGTGCACAGCAATTACTAAGGTCTCGACCAAGTTCACTGGTTAGCCTCATCTACCATGTTGTCTTAAAATGACAGGCACTTTAAGAAATCGCCGAATTTGGCAGCCAAATATAAGTGACTTTAAATAAAAGCAGCTTGGATAAAGCTGACTAATTTCGCGAAATTCTCATTCATAATGATTTAGTATTGATAAAAATTAGTATTGAATCTCCTACATTTGGTTTCCACTTAATTGATCTTCGTGTGTTTGAATAATATAAGTTGTCTTTTTAAAAATAAGGAATATGAAAGCTACCTCTTTCTCCCGGCACTGGCCGGAAGGACTTTTTGTAATGAAAGCTACCTAAAATAGCACGGTGCTCTTAAAAAATTAGCACGACGCGCTAAATATGACTAGTTTAATCTCTATTGTAGCCACAGACTTAACAAGCAAAAACTTTAAAACCAGAAAACAGGAAATACAGCAGATTGGGCACAGTAGTAGGCAAGTTATACACAGTGTAACGTATTCAAGATAGGATTGCATTTTTAGTACTTTTTTAGTTACTACTAATAATATGGAATTAATAATATGGAACTAATAATATGGAACTAAACTAATAATGGAACTAATAATATGGAACTAAACTAATAATATTGAACTAAACTAATAATGGAACTAATAATATGGAATTATGAATAAATAATGACAGCAAGTAATAATTTTTTTAAAAAAAATAGCTCAATTATGACAATTTCCAATGCCTTCATAAACATGTTAAGTAAGTAATTTCTTCTTTAAAGACTGTAATTTATTATTTAATGACCGATATTTTTATCATCATATATCATTGAATTAGTGCTATACCCGGGATTTAATTTCGGGAAGGGCTTCGACATTGAACTGAAACTTAAAAAGTATTAGATTTTGTCACAAGAAGGAATTATATTTGACATTAAATTAATATTGAACTGGAACATTCTCAAATAAAAATATTTATTTTATCAAAAAAATTTGTTTCAATAACATTTTTTTATTTGTTGAAGCTCTTTTCATTGCCAACAAAAAGTTAATTCAAATACCTGGAGCAAGCAAGTACTCTCTCTTGATTCCCCGTCTCATACAGTTTATGTGATATTTACCATACATGAATATTACCGTACAAAACGTGTATACTTAAAAAAAAATCAAATTTGTGAGAGAAGTTAATCACTGTGAAAATTATTGATCAGATTTCATTTTTCAAAAACAGCTAAATTTTTGAATTATTTTTTTAATCATGTTTGACAACTTTATCGAATTTTTACGTTTTAAAACCAAAAATAAAACAAAAGCAAAATATTCCAAACATAAAGTTTCATATTTCAGAAAGTACTGGACCAATTGCGTCCAAAAATGAGTAAAACTATTATGCCTCTTTTGACCAAACATGGCTAAAAGCATTGCCGTAAACATATTCAACAAATAAACAGCAGCAAAGACAAATAAAATACAGTGATACCTCGGTTAACAAACATTCCGATTAACGAACGTAATTACGAAATGAAATATATTCGTTAGCCGAGGCATCACTGTGTTAATAATAATAATAATAATAAATAAATAAAATATATCCGTTTCTAAAACAGATATCAAATTTAGAGTCCATAATTTTATTAACTGAGACTGTAATTCTTGTGTAGCTTCTAGACTGTCTTCTCCACTTAGAATTTAATCCATGTATAGGAATCATTCAAAAGAACTTCTGATGCTTCACCATATTTTTCTACTTCTTCTTCCGCCAGTTGCTTCAACGTTCTAATCGCTAAAAATGGGGCACAAGAAGTCCCATACGTTACAGTGTTCAAATTCACAAGTTTCTACTGGAACATTAATATTTTCTTTCCATAATATTCTTAAAAGTTTTCTTTGATCAGGAGTCATCAGAATTTACCGGTACATTTTTTTAATGACTGCGAGAAAGGCAAACCTATGATTTCTAAAACGAATCATGATATCATATAAATCTTCCTTCACTTGTCCTTTAAAGACAATATCATTCAACGATTTACTATTAACTGTAGAACTCGAAGCATTAAATAAGATGCGAACCTTTGTTGTGGAATTTTCTGGCCGGTATACATCACGATGAGGAAGATAGTAACAACCAGCTTCCTCAGCCATTTCAGTAACTTTAGTCATATGACCTAAATTTTCGTATTCCTTCATAAAGTCACAATATAGTTCTCGCATTAACTGAGTTTTTTCAAGTCGATTCCATAACTGTTTCAATCTTTTTTCTGCGATTACTCTCGAATTTTCTAGAACAATCAGATATTCTTTTAAAGGCATGGTTAAAATGAATCTACCGATGCTATTGCGGCTATAGGTTTTTTTTTTTTTTTTAATGAGACTCACAGTATTGATCTTCAAAACTAAGTGGTATCAATTCGTCATCAACAATCTCGATTTCCCAAAATTTTTGAAGATTTTCCTCTCTCTTATCTTCTATTCGCTTAACAATATCGCAAAATTACGATTGATATTTATTTTCTAATATTCCTGACACGATATAATAGAAAGCAGTATTTTAAAATATTAGAGGAGAAATTTTGTATTCTTCTGGTTTTAATATTTCATAGAATAGTTCATCTCCAATCAATATATCTATTTTAGCGGATTTTCCAAAATTAGGATCGGCTAAATCTATGTTTTCCAGAATTTCTAAGTTACTTTCATTTATATTACTTGCTGGTAGTCTATTAGCTATTTTAGAAATAATTAAGAATTGTATTGTTCAACTAAAAGACTTGTTTTTGTTGGAAATAGTAGTTTTAACTTTCGAATTTATTTCTCAAACATTCCCATTAATCCCCGAAATTAAAACTTTCGTTTTATTTTTCTTTAATGATAAAGATTGAGCGATTCTGTTGCTTATCAAATTTATTTCACTTCCGCTATCTAGGATTGCCCTTGTTGGCATTCTAGAACCATGCGAATTTTTAACATAAACAATACAAGTTGTTAATAATACTCTGTTTTCATTTTTATTAGCTAAGCAAACCTCACTGCATAATGATTGAGAAATCTCTGTAGCCTCTTCTATTAATTTATCGCTATTTTCATTCGGCGAAGGAACTATTTCTTTATTTATTTGTTGACAGCTGGAATTTTCAACCCGTCCTAATGGTGCCAATGAAGCGCTTCTGTGTAATAAACTATTATGCTTTCTGTCGCATCTTTCACACACTGCAGATGATCTAAATTGCGCATTTTTGTGAAATGAACTCAGAAAATTTAGGCACAGATTATTTTTCTCTGCAGCTAAATATTTATTATATTCATTTAATTTTAAGAATTTATCACATTTGAATATAGGATGGTTTTGTGAACAAATTACATAATTATTCTTTGCAGTATAAGAATTATTCTTAAGAAAAAAATGTTTACTTTTTGATTTTTATCATATATGACATGCTTTGGTTTAACACAACCATTATTCTGTAAATTTTCCAAAACTAAACATCGCTTTTGTAAAAAGTCAATGAACTCTTGCCAATTTGGTAATTCAGTAGAAGTGAGCGAGAGCTCAAACTGCTTTTTTGTTTCTTTATCTAGTTTTTTGAGAATTATACTTATTAACATAATTTCCGAAAATTGATAAAGCTCTAAACCTATTGATTTAAGAGCACAGATAGGTTTTTGGCATCCATCAACCATCGCTCTTAGGTTTTTAGCAGAGTCTTGCGGTGTCATTTCTATAAACAATATTTCATTAACATGAGTGTTCACAATAAAACGTTTATTTTCAAAACGAGTTTCCAATGCTTGAAAAAGCGATTCATATGAATCATCGGCTGTGACTACATCTAAAGCACTATGGCTAAGAGTTGATTTTAAATAATACAGTTTTTGCGTATTATTTAATTTATCACTAGAATCAATTAATATTTTAAATTGATCGTTAAACATATATCAAACCTGGTAATTGACATTAAATTTAGGTAAAGGTATATTAGGCAGTTTGAAACTACTATTCGAATTATTACATGATTTAGAATTATTTATATCACATTTTTCATCAATAGTATTATTAGAGAGTAAGAATTTTCTTTGTCTTGCCTCCAATTTTTCAGCTTCATCTTCTATTTCTGTGACGGCTTCTATTTGAATTTCTAGCTCTGCCTCATCTTCCATAACTTCAAAAAACTTGATTTTTAAATCATGCAGATATGATAGAATTTTTTTTTTTTTTACGTTATCTAGTTTCACTTGACACTCTAGTGTATCTTTTTTATTTTCATGCTCGAAGAAATTTGCTATTCTTCTCAACTGACTTTTATAGGCCCCACACTGTCTTTTGAAAGTAACTAATTTGCCCATTTCAGTCATAGTGTGACTCATTTAGTCCTAGTTGCTGATAATAACTATTAATAGTTCTAAACTAACTAAACTAGATTTAAAATACTAGTTCTAAAATATTACGGCTGACGCGACCATTTTGTGCGATATTCCAAGTGGACTGTATACTAAATTTAAAACTAAAATTAAAGAAGCTATTTTTAACTATATTAAACTTTATAGAAATATTTACAAGTAATTAAACATTATAAGAAATTAGTTTCATTTGGCTAACCATATAGCCAGAATTGAGATGCGGACGAATGCCACATTTTACGATAAAAATGCGTTCTATACTATTCTAAAAACAAACAACGAAGTAATAGTTTCCTACTATCAAATCAAAGTTCTAATAGATGAGCGCGACAATGCTGGCGTGTTGCCTTGGTTTCAAGGTAAGTCACAACAGCCATCCATTTTATTATTTTTATTATTATTATTTATTTATATTTATTATTATTATTATTTGTATAGTCAGTTGGTTACCTTTTTCTTTTTAGACATAATACGCATGAAAATTGAGTTATACATTTATAGACCTAATTTTTTACTAGAGCAAAACAATCAGTTACATGAAAAACTTTCTTTTTAACTGTTAATCTTCAGGGGACTTATCTGGTGGGGAAGAAAAAAAGTGGAATTCCATGTTATCCCATGGGGAAAAATACGTATCCTTCTTGTTCATTCAAATTTGGAAACTTCAAAAATATTTTTTTTTCAGCACGTAGATAGGAAGTTTCTTTATCCCTCTGTAAGCTTAAAATATTTTAAACATAATTAGGAGCATTATTAAATTTGCGTTAAAGTTTCAAAAAATTCCGAAAAGTATAAAAAGTACTCTTTAATCGTTTGTAACTTTGGACTGGAAAAAGTTTACAGAGGGATAAAAAACTTTCCTATATACGTGCTGAAAGCAAATATTGTTGAAATTTCCAAATATGAAAGAACAAGAAGGATAAGTATTTTTTACATAGGATAACATGGGATTCCAATTTTTTTCTCCCCCCTCCTTCGCTCCTTAAGTAATATACCATCATTTAATTTTCGGAAAGTAATAAATTATTTCAGAACGATGACAGCCGTCAGAATCTGTTTCACAAATTGAATGAAAGGTGAAATGATTGTAACTAGCTTCTGTATATCTTCATCATGTTTTTTTCTTGCCATACATATGCACAACTGTCATCCTTTACGCTTTTTTGTTACCACTAAAATTTAACAGCTATTTTAGACTTACTTAATCTCAGAGTTTGGCGATTAAATAAAGTAAAATTAGTGGTCAGAAAAAAAGCGTAAAAGTTGGCGGCTATGCGTATATGGATCGTCATAAGGGTCAATATCTGAAAACTGGACAATTTCACTCCAGAATTTTTATTTTTTTGAATTAAAGTACCAACTTCTAAATACAATTATATACTATGATACATGCTTTGTCATTTGAATGCTTATAGTCTTTTCAGATCAAGGATGTATATTTTATGCGTAGGATAAACTTTTATGGAAGAAAGTGTCTGTTAACACCATAACCAGTGTCTAGTAATTGGGCTGAGATGATGGGGACTGAGGTGATGTTTTTGTCTTAAAAGCTGCACAGCCATTTTGTTGAATCATTTTGCCCACATGTAAATTATTAAATATGCCATGTGACATTTGTATGTTTCGTAAATAAAGTTGCAATAAACTTTTTGTTTATAAATAAAAAGTTAAATAGATGATGCTATGAATGACATGAATGATGACATGAATGATGCTATAAAAAATACTCATCCCTATTAAGAACAAAAACTAAATATTTCTAAATATGAAACAAAGAGAAAAACAACTTACCTTCATCCATGGTGGCTAGTTGAGCTTTAGTTGCTGTTGCCATGGAAATGATTCTGCCAGCGCCACCTAGTATCTGTTAACCTAAATGTGTGTTTAGAGGGACTGAGATGATGGTCAACCTCAGGAACAAATATATTTACTACAATATATTACTATACAATCTATACTAAGAAATGATAATTATATTTTCCCATGCTTTATATATATGTGTATAAATATATAATAGCAAAAGTTAATAATATTTATAGAAATGTTTACAGCATACATTTAACATTGGATATTTGTACCTGGGGATAGGGACTGAAATGATGATTTCGCTTGTTTAAAGCTTAAAACTAATTATTTATACAACATTATATGTCCATTTATCATTGGTAATTGATATAACAAATGTTACAACGTCCATTTTAAAACGTACAATTGTCCAGTTTTCAGATATTGACCCATAAGCAAATAAAATTTGTTGTTTAAAAGAATTACTTTTTTCATATAACAGAAATTTAAGAAACATTAATTCATTTTCTGATTCTTTCAGCTGGACGGAACGTTTTTCAGTTTTTGGTTTTAGTATAATTAATGAAATATTATTGGCAGTGGACGCAAATTGTCCAATTTTCAGATATTGAACCATAAGTTATTTTTCAATATACATCTCTTCAATATTCAGCGTAATTTATTCTTATTACTTTTTAAATGCAGATGATTTCAGGGATATTTATTTAACTATTTCAGTGAAAATCTGGATTAGGCTTCAACAGCTATAAACTCTGGCAAATATTTTCATGCGAAGGCAATGTAATTATATGCAGTAATTATTTATAAGCAGAGAATCTTACCTCCCGGCGTAATGCCATTTGTCTCCAGAAATTCCAAAGGAACTACCACAATTAAAAACAAGCCAACCCCACCTGCAATAAAAAAACAGCTTTAAACGAATGCAGATGTATCTAAAAACATGTTATTATATAGAAATACACTATTTCTAAAAACAATTATGATCTGAATTCATATCCTGCTGACTTAACATTGTGATTTAACATATTAACATAACATTGTGATTTCCATTTTTTTTTTTTCTTTTTTTTTTCTTTTTTGTCATTTGTTCAATATTATTTCATTACTAAAAAGCCAACGTTTGAACACACAATATATACAAATCAAGCACTGTAAAAAGTTACAGACGTATACGTTTCGTGAGTACTATGGGACTCGCATCATCAATGTATAGAATAAAATCGACATCCCCCAAATGCAGTGAAGCACCGTTTATACGTTTCTCGTTTATAAGTCTTTTACATTTATAGGTCGTTTCAGTGCGGTCCCGATTCATCCCTATGTATTTTAATGTTATAATGTTTCGTTTATACGACGCAAAACTTCGGTTATACGTCGTTTTTACATGCCGTATCCGATTTTCTCAGAATTTTTTTCCCCAGCGTCCTTCTTTTTTGCTTTTCTGCTAGCGATATTTTAGTAAGGTGAAGGAAAAAAGCACGTGTGACTGTTATAGGGGTTATTTCAAGTTCATAGAATCTGTGAAGAAGGGGGCGAAAAGAATGGTCAGTGGGTAGTCAGTTCACAAGACAGGTTTGGGTTTAGTAAATGTCGCTTTATTTCCCTATTTCGTTGAAATTTAGAACACATTTGAGAGCGATTTCTATTTTTTCTTTCGGTCTCTCTTGAATACTGAACATGTTCCTAAAATGTCCCGAAAACGAAAGGCATTTTCATTTAACACGTTCACGCCGGCGCCGATATTCATGTTTTTCGCTGTGAGACGGCGCTCGAATTCATATTTCGCTTCATCTGGCGGCGCGGTACTGGTGCTTATTCAGATATTGTATGTAATGCCCCTCCCCTCTCATATTTATTGAATTGAACTCGAATATAACAAGCAGAGTTGATTGTGAATATCTGAATTTTATTGACTACATATGTATGAATTTAATATAAAATGTCTGTCAATCTAAAGAAATGTGCACAACATGATGTAAATGTATTTCTGTAAGGTAGAAGCCACGCCCTTAGTCAATGATATTTTTGGAATGAAAATGACAGTTCTCGTTTCCCGTCGTGAATGTATTAAATTTATAATGCTGAATTGTTTTTATTACTCAATTTTCGAATATTCAAGTGTGACCCACCTGTAGTACACGCCTTCAATGGAACAATAGAGTGTGACCCACCGGTGATGCACGCCGCCCGATGCGACAGTCAAGCGTGACCCACCGGTGATGCACGCCGCCTGATGGGACAGTCAAGCGTGACCCACCGGTGATGCACGCCGGCGTGAAAGTGTTAAAAAGAAAGTTGAAATTTTGCGATTTTGAACTTTTGAAGGTGTGCAACTGATACAAGGTTTGATAATTCTTACTTTTATTTTTCAATTTTAGAAATGATTTTTTTATTTTTTTTTTTCAATGTTTTAACATTTTTTTCAATATACATTGCATTTTAACAACCGAAAATGGTAGCAAAATTACTTTTTTTATGAATGCAGAATTATATTTTTACAATAACATATTTTACACCTTAGGCGACTGCAATTTCAATTGTACGTCTTTCTCAGTTATACGTCGTTTTAGAACGGTCCTCTGAAAGGCGTATAATCGGTGCTTTACTGTACATGAAAAACGAAAACCCAAATGACCGAAAGACCATCAGAAGATCTTTCGGTGCAATGTTTACTGACCTATGGGTTTTCGTCTTTCATGTATTTGGGAGGACGTTGATTTTATGCTATACACTGATTATGTGTGTCCCAGAACTCACGAAAAGTATACGCCTGTTAATTTTCACAGTGCTTGATTTGTATATATTGTGTGTTCAAACGTTGGTTTTTTAGTGATTTGGTTTTCCGCACAATTTTTTTATAGACAGTAAAACCTCCAAAGTTGACCACCTCTCTATGTTGACCGAAATTTATTAGTTTAAATGGTCACAATGTATTGTCAATGGAGATTTATCTCTGTATGTTCACCACCGCCGTAATTTGTATGTTGACCACTTTTTAGTAGGTTTTACTCTCTGTAATTTGACCACTGATGTTTTCTTGAATTTACTTTTTCCTCCGTTTGTTCTCCACCTGGTTTCCAGGAATTTCTTTATCAGTCATTCGGCTTATCTGAGCAACACTCGCCCCCCTTGTCATGTTCCATTCATTGTTCACTTCCAGTATGATACAATGGGAGGGAAATGCCAGAATTCCTGGAATCTGTCGAAAAATGTCAGGGGAGTAGGGCATGGCCGTAGCGATGTAGCTATACGGAATTGGAAAACAACGTGTGTCGCTCACATGTAAAACACATTCCGTTCTTTTTTTTCTGGATATCGCGTCATGAAGGGACCAGTCGTTTATTTGCGAATTTTCATTAAAAATGGCGCAAAGAAAAGCTCTAAAAGAACTTAAATTAAAGGAGAAAGTGGATCTTCATAATTTTCTGGAAAGCAGCAGCCAAAGAAAGACAGCGAAAAAATTTGGTGTGAGCAAGACAACTGTGAGCAACATTTTAAAATGCAAGAGATATTCTTCCGAAAACGGGGGACTCCAAAGAAAAAGCAGAAAAACGTGTCTCGACGATTTGAACGAAACCACGTTTCATTGGTTTAAAGAGATGAGATCAATCAATGCAAGAATATCAGGACCTATGCTTCAGGAAGTAGCAAAAAAATTTGCAAAAGAATTCGAAATAGAGGACTTCCAAGCATCAGCAGGTTGGCTTGAAAAATTCAAACTACGATGCGAGATTTCTCAAAAAGTTTTGTGTGGGGAATCGAATGAAGTTTCAGCTGAAGTGGTGGAGAAGTTTATTGAAAAATTCCCAGAGTTTGTTAAAGGTTTTAAAGATGAGGACATCTTTAATGCTGATGAGTGCGGTCCCTTCTTTAAAGCAATGCCTGATAGAAGTCTAGTAATGAAAGGTGACACTTGCAAAAGAGGAAAACTTTCAAAACAGCGTTTTACTGTTCTTCTATGTGCTAGTATGACTGGGGAAAAATTGAAGCCTACGGTGATGGGCAAATCCGCAAAACCTCGTGCATTTAAAAATGTAAAATCTGAAGACCTTCCTGTTTTTTGGAGAGCGAATAGATCCGCCTGGATGACCAGTGCCTTGTTCGAAGAGTGGGTTAGAGGAATTGACGCAGAAATGAGAAAAAAGAAGCGGGCTATTCTACTTATCGTGGACAACTGTCGCTGCCACCCGAAATTGAATAATCTCACAAATGTAAAGTTAAAATTTTTGCCTCCAAACACAACTTCGAAAACACAACCTTTAGATCAAGGCATTATTCAATCTTTCAAAGTGCACTACAAAGCTCAACTTCTGAAATGGGTGATCATGAATGCATAAACCTGTGGTCCTTCTGCATTGACCACGTCAACAGCTGCGTCAGTAAATGCTTTGAATGCTGTTCATTGGATTAATTCTGCCTGGAATAATGTTACGCAAACCACGATTAAGAACTGCTTCAAGAAAGCTGGATTTGTTACAGCTACAACATCGGTGCAAGATGATGAGCTTCCTTAATCTCCCTTGCCAGTTTTTGATGGAGTTAATTTTGAAGATTATGTTACCATCGACGATGAGTTAGTAACTTCTGTTGAACTAGACCCAGAGGCAATCTTCAATGAGATACTCTCTGCAACTAAGCACAGCGAGGACGCTAAGGTACAAGAAATGGACGGCGAAGAGAATGATGATCCAAGTGACGACGAAACTGAAAAGTACCCAACTCCGAAGGAAGACGATGTAAAGCGCATGATGGAGCAACTTAAAGATTTCGCTGCAGAAAAATGCCCAAGCATGCTTAATGGACATGTAAACTGTGAAAGTGCTTTTTGCAGTTAATGAACAAAAAGAGGACTCAAACAAAAATTGAATTATTCTTTCAAAAATTGTAAAAATGTGCTGTACCTTCAGTAAAAATAAAAATGAGTAAGTGCTAATTTTTTTCTAAATTTTTCCTTAAAAAATACTAAAAAGTTTACTAATTTTTTTCAATATTGTACTAAATATTTTCTAAAAATTCCCTAAGTTCACCACCTCCGTATGTTGACCACTTAGTTACAGTCCCTTGGGTGGTCAACTTATGGAGGTTCTACTGTATCAATATTGTTTCATTTAGAAATGTTCGTGTAGGGAGAATTTTGGAAAATCTCATTTTGAAAAATTCTTGCAATTCTGAGAGTAGCGTTTTTTTAGGTTCACCACTTTTATTTTTTTCGTTTTTGAAGTACTTAATAACTAAAAATCTAACTGTCGGAAATTTTGAAACTGGATTTTGATGACATGAACCATAAATTAGTTGTAGAATTTATTTATTATCAAGATTCAGTATAAAATAAAAGATTTCTGGTTACCGGCATTTTTCTTTTTCTTTAGCGAATTTTCGATATCTTAGTTTGCCTTGTTGTTACTTTATACCTTTTTATTTATTTATTTTTCAATCAATTTATGGTTACTTACAAAATATAGGGGAGACTAGTGAGGATTGACCCACCCATCACTTTTCATATTTAAAAGAATTTCAGACTTTTATCAATAAGCGTCAACCAAAGCTACCGGAATGCTCAAACAACAGTCTTTTTAAAATAGCAATTAAAGCCTTTGTGCAGGAATATTAATAAAAAAGAAAAGTGCCCAGCTAAACTGATGGCATTGAGCTCACAGACTATTCACACTAATTGTATATTATACTCTTATTTTAAAGGATAATGCCCCTCAAAAAAATAAGTGAAGGGGAATTAGCCACCGTTTCCCCCTTTATACTTAACCAGTGAACCTCCAAATCTAATCAGGGAAGCTCCTTATCATAATAAACCGGTATACCAAACTTGGAGCAAATCGAATAATCTTGCAAAAAAAAAGCATTTATCTAAATTAAGGGGGTGGACGAACCCCCCTTTATCCTTAACCAATTAATCGCCAAAACGAATCAGGGAAGCTCCTTAACATAATAAACAGGTATACCAACTTCGGAGCAAATCGAATCATTCTGCATGAAAAACCCATTTATCTAAATTAAGAGGGTCGGGCTAACCTCCCTTTTCCCCCTTTACCCTTAACCAATGAACCCCAAAACTAATCAGGGAAGTTCCTTAACATAATAAACCGGTATACCAAATTCGGAGCAAATCGAATGATTCTGCATGAAAAACCCATTTATCTGAATTAAGGGGGTGGACTAACCCCCCTTTTCCCCTTTTATCCTTAACCAATGAACCCCCAAAACTAATCAGGGTAGTTCCTTAACATAATAAACCGGTATAATAAATTCGGAGCAAATTGAATGATTCTGCATGAAAAACCCATTTATCTGAATTAAGGGGGATGGGCTAACCCCGTTTTTCCCCCTTTACCCTTAACCAATGAACCCTCAAAACTAATCAGGGAAGTTCCTTAACATAATAAACCGGTATAATAAATTCGGAGCAAATTGAATGATTCTGCATGAAAAACCCATTTATCTGAATTAAGGGGGATGGACTAACCCCGTTTTCCCCCCTTTACCCTTAACCAATGAACCCTCAAAACTAATCAGGGAAGTTCCTTAACATAATAAACCGCTATACCAAATTCGGAGCAAATCGAATCATTCTGCATGAAAAACACATTTATCTGAATTAAGGGGGGTGGACTAACCCGGTTTTTCCCCCTTTATCCTTAACCAATGAACTCCCAAAACTAATCAGGGAAGTTCCTTAACATAATAAACCGGTATACCAAATTGGGAGCAAATTGAATGATTCTGCATGAAAAACCCATTTATCTGAATTAAGGGGGGTGGACTAACCCCGTTTTTCCCCCTTTACCCTTAACCAATGAACCCCCAAAACTAATCAGGGAAGTTCCTTAACATAATAAACCGCTATACCAAATTCGGAGCAAATCGAATCATTCTGCATGAAAAACACATTTATCTGAATTAAGGGGGGTGGACTAACCCCGTTTTTCCCCCTTTATCCTTAACCAATGAACTCCCAAAACTAATCAGGGAAGTTCCTTAACATAATAAACCGGTATACCAAATTCGGAACAAATTGAATGATTCTGCATGAAAAACACATTTATCTGAATTAAGGGGGGTGGACTAACCCCGTTTTTCCCCCTTTATCCTTAACCAATGAACTCCCAAAACTAATCAGGGATGTTCCTTAACATAATAAACCGGTATATCAAATTCGGAGCAAATCGAATCATTCTGCATGAAAAACCCATTTATCTGAATTAAGGGGGTGGGGTGTGGACTAACCCCGTTTTTCCCCCTTTATCCTTAACCAATGAACTCCAAAAACTAATCAGGGAAGCGCCTTATCACGGTGAACCTAGGAAAAAATTTTGAAGCAAATCGGATGTTTCTATCAAGAGTTATCGCGTTACGTACATACGTACGTACGTACATACATACATACATACATACATACAGAACGGGCGGGCACATTAGCTCTCAGGCTTTGATAGCCTGTGAGCTAAAAAGCAGTAAACCAACGTTTAAAATGCACAAATAATGCGTGAAAAGCAGCAAACAGCTGTTTCGAATCTACAGCGAGATTCTTCTTCAGTGCAAGATAGGGAAAAAAGAACAGCGTGCTAGAAAAGGCAAGGCTGAGCAAAATGATAGACAGAAACGCGCTGCCTTATATACCCTATCCGGGTAGCAAAAGCGCCAGAAACAACCAATGAGAGAGAAGCAGTGGAAACGACTGGGTAGACAAGTAGCGACATCTACCGGAGAAGGAGAGAAAAAGAAACCAAAAAAGAGGAAATTAAATTAATGCTTTCCAAATACTTGGAAAATCTGGAGTACTAGATAAGTCATTGACTAAAGAGTGAGAATTTTTAATGATGTGGTAAGCTTCCCAAAAATCAAGATGAAGATCGCCTAGATAACTGGGGTATTTACCAAATCTCTTGCCAGTGTGGCCTTTCTTATATTGGCCAGACTAAACGTGCTCTTAGATTTCGTTTAAAAGAGCATGAAGGTTATGTTAAAAATCAGAGCTCAAACGTTCTTCTATTGCTCAACATTCTTGGTCTGCTCAACATAGGTTCGATTTTTCCTCAGCCACCATTAACCAAAAATGTTCTTCTAACCTTGATCTTGATTTTTGGGAAGCTTACCACATCGTTAAAAATTCTCACTCTTTAGTCAATGACTTATCTAGTACTCCATATTTTCCAAGTATTTGGAAAGCATTAATTTAATTTCCTCTTTTTTGGTTTCTTTTTCTCTCCTTCTCCGGTAGATGTCGCTACTTATCCACCCAGTCGTTTCCACTGCTTCTCTCTCATTGATTGTTTCTGGCGCTTTCGCTACCCGCATAGGGTATATAAGGCAGCACGTCTCTGTCTACCATTTTGCTCAGCCTTGCTTTTTCTAGCACGCTGTTCTTTTTTCCCTATCTTGCACTGAAGAAGAATCTCGCTGTGGATTCGAAACAGCTGTTTGCTGCTTTTCACGCCTTATTTGTGCATTTTAAACGTTGGTTTACTGCTTTTTAACAGTCTTTTTTTCATACAGATAATCGAAATAGGTGTGGAAAAAATAAATTGTGAGGTGTTTTCAACCTAAAAGTTGTGTTTTTTAGAAATATTTTGTAAGCTTTTTTCAAATAAAATATATCACAGAAATTTAAGTAAGTAGGTTTTAAGTAATGCAGGTATATCGAGCTTTCATTCCAGGCATAAAGATTATACAGTAAGTTAGGCTTAATATAACAATCAGGGGCGCGCCGACCCAGTGTGCAAAGTGTGCACCGCACACAGGCGCCAGAATAGTAAAGGCGCCAAATGTTTTAGTCGAAGCTGAAAATTTTGAAATTTTTTTATCCAGTTTAAATTTATTAAAGCGGTATTTAAATCGAAAGTGCGTCATTTCTGATATATTTCTGAGTTCATATTTACTTATAAGATATAGGAAATTCTCAGCGGCGTAGCTTTAGGGGTGGGGGGGGGGGAGAGTCTCAAACCGAAAGGCGCCACGGTATCGAAAGGTCACGGTCGTAAGGTGCCACGAAAGGTTTAAGGGCGCCGTCAAGTGCCTAAAATAAATTTTAAAAAGCTAGAAACATAAAAAAATCGGAAGGGCGACCGCGATTGTCCCTTTTGACATCCTTGCTCTAGATCAGCCTGCAGGGTCGGAATGGGCCAGGGAAAAGGGCGCAGACCTTGAATTTTCAGAGGGCGCAAAAATATTTAACGAACTCACGTCAATCTTACTTGCTTGTGTTGTATCTAGCTTGACAAGGTTTACCACATTCGCATAGCATCGGATATGAAAATGACTTAAAATAACATTTCTGAGTCTAAATAGATAGAAGGTTTCGCTATATTCAACGTGCAATTTTAAAGTTCCCCTAGCGGGCATGACCGAACTAAGCTCGGTCAAAATTAGCCTTGTGTTCAATTCGATATTTCATTCTCACTGTATAATTCTTGCTGTTTAGATAAAATTGGTATGATCCTAAGCCATAGGGACCCATTAACCGAAATTTTTCGAACACAGACCAAACCAATGCACTTCTGGAACCCGAAAACGATAGAATTTAAAAATTCGCTAAAGTTATTTTATAGTAAAATTTGCTTGACCCACGGTAACCCAAAAAGACCTACTAATCTAAATTTATCGAACGGTCTTCTAGTGCTAGGAAACGGCGTAATAAGAAATTTTGTCAAAATCGTTTGAGCCATTTTTAGATAAAATTAGCTACAACTGGACCCATAGTGGCCCAAAATGACTGGTTAATCGAATTTTCTTGAGCATGCGACCTAGACCAATGGTCTTCTCGAACCCGAAAACGATAGAAAACAAAATTAATCAAAATCATTAAAGCTGTTTTCTAGATAAAATTTACTTGACCCACAGTGACCCAAAATGACCCATTAATCGAATTTTCCAGAACATGTCACTTAGCTCAATGGTATTCTCATGCTCAGAAACGATATAATACAAAATTTTGGCATAATGTGCTGAGCTATTATTTTAGATTCACTTAGCTTGACCCACAGTGACCAAAAAATGACCCACTAATAGATTTTTCTCGAACTTGTGACTTAGCCCAATGGTCATCTCATGACCGAAAACGGTATATTACAGTTTGTCAAAAGGTTTTTGTCCTTTTTTAGATTCAATTAGCTTGACCCTGAACCATTGTGACCCAAAATGACCTACTAATCAAATTTTTTTGAACATGCGACCAAGCCCAATGGTATTCTCGCACCCGAAAATGATAAAATACAAATTTCGTCAAAATCTAAGAGCCGTTTTCTAGATAAACTTTGCTTGACCCACAGTGACCCCAAAATTACACACTAATCGAATTTTCTCTAATATGTGACTTCGCCTATTGGTTTCTCGTAATCCAAAACGACAGAATACAAAATGTAGTCAAATCCGCTAGAGCCGTTTTGTAGATAAAATTGGCTTGACCCAAAAATGACCCACAAATAGAAATTCCTCGAACACGTGACCTAGCCCAGTAGTTTTCTCGTGCCGAAAAACGGTCGGATATAAAATTTAGTCAAAATCGATTGAAGCCGTTTTTTAGATATAATTAACTTGACCTTGACCCATTTGACCCAGACCCACTAATCGATTTTTCTCGTACATGTGACTTAGTCCAATGGTCATCTCATGCCCGGAAATGGTATATTACAAAATTTTGCCGAAATGTTTTAGGCCTTTTTTGGATTCAATTAGCTTGACCCTGACCCATTGTGACCCAAAATGACCCACTAATCGAATTTTCCTGATTATGCGATCGAGCCCAATGGTATTCTCATGCCCGAAAACGATAGAATAGAAGATTTCGTCAAAATCGTTAGAGCCGTTTTCTAGATAAACTTTGCTTGACCCACAGTGACCCAAAAATGACCCACTAATCGAATTTTATCTAATATGCGACTTATCACATTGGTCTTCTCGTAATCGAAAACGATAAAATACAAAATTTAATCAAAATCGCTAGAGCCGTTCTTTAGATAAAATCGGCTTGACCGATAGTGACCCAAAAATGACCCACTAATCGATGTTTCTCGAACATGTGAGCTAGACCAATAGTTTTCTCGTGCCGAAAAACGGTTGGATATAGAATTTGGTCAAAGTCGATTGAGCCGTTTTTTAGATATAATTAGCTTGACCTTTACCCATTAGGACCCAAAATGACCCGCTAATCGAATTTTCTCGAACACGTGACCTAGCCCAATGGTAATCTCGTACCCGAAAATGGTAAAATACAAAATTTCGTCAAAATCGTTAGAGCCATTTTCTAGATAAACTTTGCTTGACCCACAGTGACCCCAAAATGACCCACTAATCGAATTTTCTCTAATATTTGACTTAGCCCATTGGTCTTCTCGTAATCCAAAACGACAGAATACAAAATTTAGTCAAAATCGTTAGAGCCGTTTTTTAGATAAAATTGGCTTGACCCATAGTGACCAAAAAATGACCCACTAATCGAAGTTTCTCGAACATGTGTCCTAGCCCAGTAGTTTTCTCGTGCCGAAAAACGGTTGGATATAGAATTTGGTCAAAATCCATTAAGTCGTTTTTTAGATATAATTAGCTTGACCTTGACCCAAAATGACCCACTAATCGAATTTTCTCGACACGTGACCTAGCCCAATGGCCTTATCATGCCCGAAAATGGTAAAATACAAAATTTCGTCAAAATCGTTAGAGCCGTTTTTAAGATAAAATTTACATACACACACATACATACACACACTATTTTTGCTCGCATTAGTATAAGATAAAATCTACAGAATGTTACACAATTTTCTAAAACGAATCATGTAATATCTAAAAGTTCCAGCCAGCTGAACACAGGTTAGCTTGTAGTAGGTGACTGATATCAAGGCTATCGCTTTCTTATTTTATTCTTTTTTCATTAGATATCTTATAAGAATCATGGGGGAAAAAGCGATTACCCCTCCCAATTCTCTTGCAAATGACCGTAAAAAAAAACACAGGTACCAATTTATTGGTAATAATATCGACTATTAAATGCTATTTATAAATGTTGCTTTGGATATCGTCTATATATTAAAAAATGCACGAACGTTGATTTTTCAAATGGTAACATCCATGTTTGACACCCTATTTGAATTCTTTGCCAACCAAGAAAGATATATAGTTTAGATAATTTTCTTAAATCTTAATACAGTTATAAAACAAACAGTGTTAGGAGTTTATCCATAAATTTCGGAAAATAAAACGACGATCTTACAAGAAAAAGAACTGAAAAAAAACTCAATTAGTCACCAGTAAAATTATGCAGTAATTTTAAATTTATAATACACTTATTTTACATTAAAGAAAATCCTACAAAGTGTTTCTGGTAACTTTTTACGACTTTTTTCCTGTGGCTCTTCTGATAAGAGAAGGCGGTCTCCTTGAATTATGGAAAAGTTAAATTTCTCTGTATCTCGAAAAATAATTATTCAAATGAGCTGTAAACGTACACATTGATGTTTTTAACAGTTATGATTTGTTTTATTCCACAACTAACGTTGGTCATAATTCATATTTTTTTTTTTAAATATGAATTTATTAATAGCTATAATAACACTGGTCAACAAATTTGAACTTTTGCTCTGTCCTAAAACAGAAATTAGTTGTTTTTTATGCGTTTTTTTTTTTTTTTTTTTTTTTTTTTTGTGTGTGTGTGTGTGTGTGTGTGTGTGTGTGTGTGTGTTGATTCTGAATCTAGTTTTATATTTACTCCAGCACGTCAAGTTTGAAAGATATTTGCATATTTCAATTTATGCAAATTTAGTAAATTTTATACAATTATTTGCAAATTTAAGGTATAAAGCAATATCAGACAGGATTTTTTGTTTTACGTTATGATTACTACCTAATTTACTTCACAAAAACGCTGTCTCTGAGATTATACTGACATGTGACTGTGAAATATTGTACCTAATTTGCATATTTTTCATGTTTTTCTAATAATGTTTCTTGACGTTCAAATATTTCTGCCGCACGAGTACGCTAATATGTTTCTATGAGCTGATTTCAAATCTTGTATCTGTTTTCTTCTATCACGTCTAGTTTTTGAGAAAAGTGAAATTTTAGTTTTTGGTCAAAAAAGCCAGAAGTAGCTTTTTATGATACTTTGTATGATAAACTTCAACTAGTTGGGATAGATTCTACTACTTATTTTTTTTTCGATTATATAAATTTTTGTTTGTCTCTGATATGAATCTGGCCCTGTTCACCTTCTTGCCAATGAATTACACACCCCTAAAAAGCACCTTATATCAAACCTGTATTAATGCCATGCAAAAGCAGAAATTCATCTTACTCAAAAACTAGACATGACATAAGAAAACAGACTGCAGATTTGAAATCATCGTAAAAATCTAGCCTAGAAAAACGTTACGTCAATTCTGTGGCAACTATTTTAAAGTTGATAGTGATGTAAACATTACACCATTGAAAAATATGCAAATTAGGCTTAATAACTGATAAATAAATGTTAAGAATATGCAAATCGTGACATTTATCTGAAGCAAGTAGTCATTATCTAGGAAACGTAATTAGATGTGACATATATTGTATCTAAAATTTGCATAAAATAGCACAAAAAAGCTTAAATTTGCATAAATTTAAATATGCAAATTTCTCAAAACCTGGACCGCCTAGAGGTAAACGGAAAGCATATTCAGAATCAGCGCCAAAAAATGATCTAGAATCAACCAATTTTAGTTTTAGGACAAAACCACTGTTGTACAGTGTAATTAAAACAAAAAAATTTTGAATAGAGGAAAAAGTCTGTAATAGGTTTGGGCCTATTCCGTGTATTTCTGTAATAAATTAATAAAAAATCAATCAGATGACTTTTATGAAGATATAAATTAATGTTTTTCAAATGGATTTAACTTTATCATCCTCAAATTTACACTCTTGAACTCTATCAAGATTTAAGATGGTAATATGGATAAACACTGTAATTTCCTGACTGATTAGATCCAAGAAACTCAAATATGATGTCAAAAATGGGTTTGGAAATTCAAAGTTGGTACAATTTTTTAAATGTAGACGACTTCGGAAATGTAATTTACACATAACAATAATTAGTAGAAATTATATCCAGTCTATTGGGATCTAGAGATTTTTTATGATTATTTTTAGCGAATTAGTAAGGAGTAACCACTTTTATTCCTTTTATCACTATTAATGCACTGGAAATGGTAGAAAAACTAAGAAAGTTTTTTGCAATAGGCGCCAAATAGAATTGCTGTGGTGCTGCTAAGGGCTTCAACCCTTTTTTAAAGTATATTTCTTTAATGTAATAAGAATTAGTTATCAGTCAGTTAAAAATGAGATAAATTCAATATCTGTTACAATGTGGCAGCAATTATGTTTACGAGACAGGTATCTTGTAGGAAGAGGCATTTTGTATCCTTAAAAAATAACTTTATGTATTCATAAAATGCTGAATTGATGTTCTACTATTAAAAGGTTTTCACAAAAAAGAGACACAAAAAAATTCACTTTATTAGTCAAAAATCTTAAAATAATTTTCTAAATTTATTCTTCTCAGCATTCTTTTTCCATGATTTGCAAAATTTTGATCATAATTAGAGATCAAGGGAAATGTTTAAATTTCGACAATTGAGAGAAATGCTCCAGGGATCGTAATCCTGTAAATTTCAGGATCCTGTGGTCAGCGTTTTTTTATTCAACAAATCTATCATATTTTCTCAATATAATCATCGCTTTATTTAATAATAGATTTTTCCATGATTAAATTAAATATTTTTTTTATTTAAAATGCATACTAGAATTTCTTAATAGTTATTTAACCACGGAAAGTCTGTCGTTAAACAAAGCGAAGATTACTAACCGAAAATTATGTTGCAGATTTTGTGAATAATAATAATAAAAAAAAAAAATGCTGGCCATTGAATTCCACAGCTTGCAGGATTGTAATCCAGAAGTGTCATCAAATTTGCATTCCTCGATTTAAAAGG
Source organism: Maratus speciosus (assembly GCA_963932465.1). Taxonomy (NCBI): domain Eukaryota; kingdom Metazoa; phylum Arthropoda; class Arachnida; order Araneae; family Salticidae; genus Maratus; species Maratus speciosus. Next base: position 575,592,961 of record OZ010787.1, read on the forward strand.
GGAGGAAGGAGCAAGGTACTAAAAGCTAAAGGACTCAAAGTATGCAAAATATTTCGTTAAAATCTAAAAGATATCATTCAAAGAAGAGACGAAAAAAATCCAGCCCAGAGCGCCGTGACTACTAAAGTTTTCCCTGGGTGCATGTTTTCTCTCTCAATTGCATGCAAAGATGACCACTTTGGTTTCCGATCCTGAAATTGTTTCGATGTATCTTTAATTTCTTTGTTATAATAAAAAAATACCTCTCTTGCGCTGTCTCTGTTAACCGAGGATTATTCCCTAAACGAATTCTCAAAAATTAGTACACAGAATGCATGTTACAACGAGGGAAAAATACTGGAGCGGCTTAGCCACTAAGGGCGCAAAGTTTTCCTTGGACGAGAGCGCACCGGCCCTCGGGCCGATGAGCCGCGAGCCAGTCCGAGCCTGCAGGCCTGTCCAGCTTTTCAGAAAGCAGGGGTACACTACATCTGGTGGCAAACATGGAAGGCTCCATTATTCAAATAATTGAAAATGTATAACAATTCTACCTTACTGTAGTATTGGTAGAGACACACATACTGACGATATAAAAACAGGTAGATATTATATTGCAGAATAGTAAAGCAACATAAGCCTCCAGGTTATGTACGGTACCTATGTAAAAGTAAATTGCCGAAAAAAGCACAAATCAATCATAGCAATCGGCTACATTATAACAAAAACAATAAATAAATAAAACAGGATGCAACACAAAATGCAATGCATGTAAAAAAAGAAATGAAAAACTCCATTCGATTCCAAACAAATTTAACACTCACGCATTTTTTATATATGCAACGCATATATATAAAAAAAACGAACGCATGAGCATGTAAGAACGTTTCATGTCATTTGCAGTCGGGAAACATGTTTTTGAGAACAATCTCAAAATGAATTACGTTTTATTGAAATTTTAATTGTATATTTTATAGATTTGCTTCGAACAAAGAATAATCGATCAAGAGCGATTTTCACTCGCATACAGAGAGTTCATACAATAAATTTATTAATTACTAACTACAATCTTACAAAATATACTCGTTAAACGAATAATAAGACTTTGCAAATAACTTGGAATTATTTTATCAAATATTTTTCAATAATTGAATTCAATTGAAATGAAAAACGCTGACTATTTATCATTGTGATTCATCTTACCTAAAACAAAGACCTTGTACAAAGTTTAATCTTGTCATTGTGCCAAGTGCGCTTCGAAAGGAGGTCGCAAAGTTGCATGGCCACTTTGGTCTGTGCCACGTTTTTTAAGGTAGTTTTTTTACTAATATCTGGGCTAATTATCGACAATTCTTTTGGAAAATCATTATCGAGAGATCTTGGATGATTTCGCGTCAATAGGTACATCGAACTCCTCTCAACTCACCCGCTGAACGCCCGCCAAATAAAGTTTATGTATAACGGAAAACTGCGATTTTCTGAAAAACTGCATGACGTAGGATAATTGCTATAGTTTTCCTGCAAGATTAAAATTCCAACTACTACTAATTTTTTCGTAATTTTATTTTCAGTAGTTTCGGAAATAAGAGGGGGGGGGGGACGTAATTTTGCCATACATTTTCGACGAATTTCTGAAAATATAATAGTATCTAAGAATAAAACAAATATATTTTTGAGTTCCGTGTTGGGAGCTTTATCGAACGATACCCCTCCCCTCTTTGGTGATTTTTAAATGAACCTTAAATTTGTATGATTTTATATCTTTAACTCGATTTTGTCTGAAATACGAAAACCCGCTCACTGTGTTAAAATGTGTGTGTGTGTGTGGGGGGGGGGGGGGCTGCTAATTGTTCAGATTTGTTATGTAAATTTTTTTAATGATTTTTGGAAAATTGTATGTGGTAGTAATGAACAAATTAAAATTTTAAAATGACCTCTACTTACTGATGAAAAAATGAGTTAAGAGGAGAGGAGTGAGTGGCGAGTGCTTAGTAAAGTACAGGCCAAAAGCTTTAAAACGATATATTACATGAAAAAGTTCATTTTACCGCCCCCCCCCCTCCCCACGGGAAAATGCTTTCTAATAATCTGGGATCAAACATAGACCTCACGAATCGAAGGCCCGTGAAGAGTTTCACCTTCGGTGAAGCCTTCAAATGAGCTGCCCAAATCTTGCTGCAGCATAATTAGGAACTCAGTTAGAAAATTGACTCCCAGGGGAGGGGGAGGTCTGAGTGAGAGGGCTGGAAAGGTTCATAATATGAAAGAGTGGTTTAAGGGTTTTCCGATGATATATCACATGAGGGTTTAACAGGCGTGCTGCGTACGCACTGTAAAATCTTTCAAAAATACAAATCTCGAATCTTTTAGTTCCACATTAGTTCTCCGTCAAAAATCCGCATCTAAAACGGTCGAAAATGGTTTCGGTTTTAAATATTTGATCCCCCCCCCCCAATTTTTTATCGCCTCCCCCCCCCTCTTAAATTTGATGCCACCTACTTTTTAAAATCTGTATTATGTGTTATAAACTATCTGAAAGTCCCAAATAGATCGGTTTGTCAGGTTTTTTTTTTTTAATTTAACAAATTTCGCGTTTCAACAAAGCATTTCTTTTCCTTTTTAAAAATCGATTTCTTTATAAAGCAAAAACTTGCGGATCGAATTTTATAAAATTTAGATATTATTAAACAGCGTTTAAAGATAGGGCTAGATGCATAACTTTAAAATATCTAAATGGTATATTTTAATAAAATTGACGGCGTTCCAAAGAATCATATTATAAAAATCATTTGTGGTTTCGAAAGACTGGCTTTTAAACTTTGTAAAAATCATTTATGGTTTCGAAAGACTGGCTTTTAAACTGAGAGTTTGAAAGGAATCATACAATTAATGAAATAATAATTAATATATAATATTGTAATTGAGCGACCGTGAAGAAATTTACATATTTGAAAGCAGCGAAAAATTCTGTATCTGGATGAATACAAATTAAATCTATAAATTTATATTTTGAAAATTTTATATTCATTCGAAAATGACTACTATTGTAAGACGTCGATTGCCTGCCTGCAATGAACACCTGGCGTCCATGGAAGAGATTTCGAACCTTTCTTTCGAAGCAAATAAAAAGATTTTTTACAAATCGATTTTTCGTGGATTTTTTGACTTCCTCAAACCGTACCGGAATAATTTTTAGAAGTTCTGAAAGGGGTTTTTTTTTTTTTTTTTTTTTTTTTTGCGTCTGGCTGTGCAATTTTCAAGTTGTCAGGACCAGTAGAATTTAAGATACAGTAATTTTTAAAAAGACCCAGTACATTTATCACCCTAGCAGCTCTGTAATTCTATTAACCCTCCCCCTATCTTCGAGTTTTTGAAGAAGTTCTCTGCGGTTTGAAAAATATCTATGCTCTTTTTGAATTATGAATACTTTTCATTCTTTTAATTTGGACTTTTTAATTAATTTTTCAACTATTAGAGATTTAAAATTCTGAAACTTAGGTGCACGGTGCATCAGGTGAGGTTTTCGACTATCCTCACAAAAAGTTTGAGCCTCGTATGTGCCTTATATTCAGCTAGCCATCGCACACAGACCGGGCGAAACTTTAGCCAGCATAGGGGTTCTATATTTTCTAATATAAAATCAAATGTTCCCGAACTGGAACATTTTCGAATGCACCCCTAATTATGATCTACGAGTGGTAATTGCTTAAGATGCATCTTAATTGATGTTACATTACTTTAAAAGAAATAAAAGTACTATAACGTGCTAATAAAAGTATTATATTTGCTAATATAAAATCAAATGTTCCGGGACTGGAACATTTTCGAATGCACTCCTAATTATGATCTACGTGTGGTAATTGTTTAAGGCGCACCTTAATTGATGTTACATTACTTTAAAGAAATAAAGTACTATAACGCGCGTGCGCGTTCCGGTGCATTACAAACATCATAACTTGAGAAAATGTTTTTCTACTTTTATGTGTATTTAGTATTTACTGTATTACGAGCACCCCATTCTTTGTGTCATAGTCCTACCATTGATTAATTCAACACAGCTATATTTCCAAATTAAAGTTTATTTGAACTGTTTCAAGTATAAATATAAATAAAGATCAGCTCTTAAAAATTCCGGGAGTGATGGAGGTAAAAGAAGCTGATTTACTTCTGAGGTATGCCATTGTGGGGGAGAGAGAGCAAACAGCTGAAGCACACACCTTTTAGGGATGTCCGTTATTTGCATAGCTGACAACATTCCTTAGTTTTTAATTCAAACAACAATATTTTTAATCATAAATTTAATTCAATAAATGAAGTAAAAAAGTCCTTCCGGCCAGTGCCGGGAGGAAGAGGTAGCTTTCATTTTCCTTATTTTAAAAAGCCAACATATATTATTCAAACACACGAAGCTCAATTTAGTGGAAACCGAATATAGGAGATTCAATACTAATTTTTATCAATACTAAATCATTATGAATGAGAATTTCGCGAAATTAGTCAGCTTTAACCAAGCTGCTTTTATTTACAGTAACTTATATTTGGCTGCCAAATTCGGCGATTTCTTAAAGTTCCTGCCATTTTAAGACAACATGGTGGATGAGGCTAACCAGTGAACTTGGTCGAGACCTTAGTAATTGCTGTGCACATTCTCACTCACATCGGAATCGGTTGATATATGCGAGTGCTGTCGCAGGCAAAAAAAGAGATTTTTCAAAATGTCACCCACATTAGAAATTGAAACTGCTATATCTGAGCCATTTTTTAAGATAAAGACAAACAAAAAATGCTCGTGAATGCTTATATCAATTTGAAATACTTAAGAAAGAAACCTTTTTCAATTTCTAATTTTTTTGCACCTCACTTTAAATATATATTTTTTTAATTTAATGGCCGCCATTTTGAAACAAGATGGCTGATGAAGCTGGCCAGCGAACTTGGATGAGATATTGATGTATACTATCCACATACCTTCTTACATCGAAATAGGCGAATACGTGTGTTATCGCGTGACAAATACAAGATCGTTTCAAAGTGTTAGCCATGCTAGAAATTTAAAGTGCTATAATTCAACTATTTTTTTAAGATATAAACAAAAGAACAAATTTTCAGAAACAAAAACTGCTTCAGAATCTTTGTATCAAGGCCAAACACACAAAAAAAATGTTTTTCATTTTCCAATTTTTTAATACTTCATTTTAAATTTTAAATTACTTTTTTTTTTAAATGGCAACCCTTTTGAAACAAGATGGCGAATGAAGCTGGCCAACGCACTCGGTCGAGACATTGGTATGTACTATGTACAGACCAAGTTACATCCAAATCGGTTCATAAATACGCCTGTTATCCCGTGACGAAAATCAGGTCGTTTTAAAATGTCAGCCCCAACAGAAATTCAAAATGCTATAACTCAGCCATTTTTTTAGATATAGACGAAACAAAACCTGTTCCGGAATCTCTGTATTAAGGTCAAACACATACAAAGAAAATCTTTTTCATTTTCCAATTTTTTGGTATCTCATTTTAAATTTTAAATTTTTTAAATTTTTTTAAATGGCCACCATTTTGAAACAAGATGGCGGATGAAGCTGGCCAACGAACTCGGACGAGACATTGGTGTGTACTATGTACACACAGAATTACATCCAAATCGATTCATAAATACATCTGTTATCACGTGACAAAAATCAGGACGCTTCAAAATGTCAGCCACGCTAGAAATTCAAAATGCTATAACTCAGCCATTTTTTAAGATATAGACGAAACAAAAACTGCTCCCGAATCTTTTTATCAAGGTCAAACACATAAGAAAAAAACACTTTTTCAATTTTCAATTTTTTGGTACCACATTTCAAATTAAAATTTTTCTTAAAAATTTAAATGGCCGCCATTTTTAAACAAGATGGCGGATGATGCTGGCCAACGAACTCGATTGAGACATTGGTATGTACTATGTATAATTTAAGTTATATCCAAATCGGTTCATAAATACGCCTTTTATCGCGTGACAAAATTCAGGACGTTTCAAAATGTCAGCCACGCTAGAAATTCAAAATGCTATAACTCAGCCATTTTTTAAGATATAGACGAAACAAAAACTGCTCCGGAGTCTTTGTATAAAGGTCAAATACATAAGAAAAAAATATTTTTCCATTTTCAATTTTTTGGTACCACATTTCAAATTTTAAATTTTTAAAAAAATTTTAAATGGCCGCCATTTTGAAACAAAATGGCGGATGAAGCTGGCCAACGAACTCGGTCGAGACATTGGTGTGTACTATGTACACACCGAATTGCATCCAAATCGGTTCATAAATACGAGAGTTACAGTGTGACATAAGTCATATATATATATATATATATATATATATATATATATATATATATATATATATATATATATATACATATATGGATATATATATATATATATATATATATATATATATATCAATTTTGAACGGAGGGTGGTTTCGGGGTCTGGGGATCATGATCGATGAAAATATACCAAATTTTTTTGAAATCGCTTTCCTCCGAACGGCTGCAATAGGTAGCTTTTTGTAATGAAAGCTACCTAAAAGAACCCTGTCGAAACAAGACACATTTCATTAAATACATTTTCTGGTTCCAAATTAGTTTATTTGATTTGGGGAAAACCCCGGAAGGTTGGCTTGGCAGCTATGCATTTATACTCTTGGAAAAAAAAGTCCTTCCGGCCAGTGCCGGGAGGAAGAGGTAGCTTTCATAATCCTTATTTAAAAAAAGCCAAATTATATCATTCAAATACACGAAGCTCAATTTAGTGGAAACCGAATATAGGAGATTCAATACTAATTTTTATCAATATAATGAATGAGAATTTCGCGAAATTAGTCAGCTTTATCCAAGCTGCTTTTCTTTGAAGTAACATATATTTGGCTGCCAAATTCGGCAATTTCTTAAAGTGCCTGTCATTTTAAGACAACATGGTGGATGAGGCTAAGCAGTGAACTCGGTCGAGACCTTAGTAATTGCTGTGCACATGCTCACTCACATCGGAATCGGTTAATATATAGGAGTGCTGTCGCATGCAAAAAATCAGATTTTTCAAAATGTCACCCACAATAGAAATTGAAACTGCTATATCTGAGCCATTTTTTAAGGTAAAGACAAACAAAAAATGCTCCTGAATCCTTATATCAAGGTCAAATACTTAAGAAAGAAACCCTTTTCAATTTCTAATTTTTTTGCACCTCACTTTAAATATATATATATATTTTTTAATTTAATGGTCGCCATTTTGAAACAAGATGGCTGATGAATCTGGCCAGCGAACTTGGTCGAGGTGTTGATGTATACTATCCACATGCCTTCTTACATCGAAATAGGCGAATACGTGTGTTATCGCGTGACAAATACAAGATCGTTTCAAAATGTTAGCCATGCTAGAAATTCAAAGTGCTATAAATCAACCATTTTTTAAGATATAAACAAAAGAACAAATTTTCAGAAACAAAAACTGCTCCGGAATCTTTGTATCAAGGTCAAACACATAAAAAAATCTTTTTCATTTTCCAATTGTTTAATACCTCATTTTGAATTTTAAATTTAAATTTTTTTAAATGGCAACCCTTTTGAAACAAGATGGCGAATGAAGCTGGCCAACGAACTCGGTCGAGACATTGGTATGTACTATGTACAGACCAAGTTACATCCAAATAGGTTCATAATTACGCCTGTTGTCGCGTGACAAAAATCAGGTCGTTTTAAAATGTCAGCCACAAGATAAATTCAAAATGCTATTACTCAGCCATTTTTATTAGATATAGACGAAAGAAAAACTGTTCCGGAATCTTTGTATTAAGGTAAAACACATACAAAAAAAATCTTTTTCACTTTCCAATTTTTTTGGTATCTCATTTAAATTTTTTAATTTTTTAATTTTTTTAATGGCCGCCATTTTGAAACAAGATGGCGGATGAAGCCGGCCGACGAACTCGGTCGAGATATTTGTATGTACTATGTACACACCAAGGTACATCTGAAAAATTTATTCTTTTCAAAACTGTCGAGAAATCATTCTTAGTAAAAAAAAATCGTTTCGAGAAAATATTTATTTCGTTGTAATCTAATTCTTGAAAGTAATTAAACTTGATGGTCTTTCTATTTTTTATTCGACACCACCACATCACAACGAAGACATATAAGAACATTCAACATTAAAATAAGATATGTGTTCCGAAATGCTATAAACTGCATTTCGGCCAAGCATAAATATATTCTGGATCTTCTAGAAAATATATTCTGGCACTACTTCACTACATTGCATCTCACGTATTAATATATAATTATAATACATTTATTCGGAGGAAACATTTTATTTCCCCCGCTCGAGCATTTTTAGGTTGTTACTTATCAAAACATAACTCTAGTATCAATCAGGTAGTTTTTTCTGCGCTCTTACGCAAACACACCTACCGAGTCATGTGACCGCTGGGCTATTTTTAGATTTCCCCAGCGCAATTTCGTAACACTGCCCACCCATGAACATATGGGTGTTCATCACAAATAATTACAATATATCAAATTAATACAAATACAAAATAATGAAATTAATACAAATACAAATATAAAATAATGAAATGTTATACATACTTCAGGGTATTTAAACATGTTACAATGAAATTCTAACTAAAATAAGAAGAAAAAATAAGATTAATATATGAATTAATTTTTAGAGTCACAATCAGTTCCAAGTTCAAGAGGATAAATCAATTGGATGGGTCTTTTGAGAATACATTTCTCAGTTTTGACTTTACAGGACCTCACCTTGCCGTCTCTTCCAGGAAATAGTTCAATAATTTTTCCTAGACTCCAGAAATTTCTGGGTAATTTATCATCTTTGATTAGTACAATATCATTTAATTTAAATTGAGGAAAATTAGTTTTGTTCGAGCTTAAATGAGCTGACCTTAAATTTAATAAATATTCCACTTTCCATCTAGACCAAAACAAGCGCATTAATTTTTCACGATAGTTGTAAGATCTAATTAACTCTTTCCTGGAAGAGATATTCGGGTCAAGGTGAAGCCGAACTGGTGGCAGAGAAGATATTCTTCTCCCAATTAAGAAGTGAGCAGGGGTTAATGGTAGGGGGCCTGGACCTTCTGGCGAGAAATAGGTTATAGGGCGAGAATTGACCATGCCTTCAATTTCCACTAGTACAGTATTCAGTTCAATCACAGTCAGGGATGACTTGCCAAGAGTTTTCCGCAATGCGGTTTTAATAGTCCTAACCATACGTTCATAAAATCCCCCCCACCATGCTGCTCGTTCGACTATGAACTTCCACTTAATGCAATGGGAAGAAAAAAAATCTTGTACATCTGGATGAGTTATAATGGACCAAAGTTTTTTCAAGTCTTTTTCGGCCCGTTTGAACGTCTGAGCATTATCTGTATATATAACAGCTGGCATTCCTCGTCGTGAGAGGAATCTACGGAATCCTAGTAAAAATGTTGAAGTTGACAAATTGTCTACAAGCTCCAGGTGGACATTTCTGGTTACTGCACACGTAATCAGCAAAATGTATTGCTTATTATCACAGTCTTTTACGTACAAAGGTCCTGCAAAATCACATCCTATCACACTGAATGGATTTGCCTGTTCTACACGATCAGCTGGCAATGGAGCTACCGTTTGGTCTCCTGGAGTTGAAGAAAACCTCTTGCATATAATGCAGTTTTTGAGCACACTTCTCACGGTTTGTCTAGCCTTTAGTAGCCAGAATCTTTCTCGAATTTGTAGAAGTGTATGGGCAACAGCAGAGTGAAAAACTTTATTATGAGCATCCCAAATTATTAGTTCTGCCAATTTAGTTTTTGGCGGAAGAATTATTGGATGCTTTTCATCCACCGATAAATCAGTCTTACTGAGTCTTCCAGAGACTCGCAAAACTCCTTCTGGATCGAGGTAAGGGTTCAAGGAAAGTAATTTAGAATCTCTAGGAAGCGGTTTAGAATTTTTCAGGCATATGATTTCGCTCGAGAAAATTTCATTTTGACAATTTTTAATCCAATAAATTTCTGCTTCTCGGATTTCCTCAGACGTAAGATTACAATTTTTCTCGCGTTTTTTCTTTAGCACTTTGATAAAGAGTATAACATAGCCAGTTACTCGTAATAGTTTTTTAAGGTTACTGTATTTGTTTATTTCAATTAGATTTTCCTTAACAATTGTTGCATTAACAATAATTTTACTTCTGGCTTCAATTTCAATTTCAGGGTTGACTGATTTTGTTTTATACTTATCATCCTTGGGCCAAATTTTTTCAGATTTACTAAGCCATTCAGGGCCATACCACCATTGAATTGAGTTCAATAATTCTTTAGCTGATAGCCCCCTAGTCAGCATATCCGCAGGATTATCCTTGCTAATTACATGCCTCCAAGAACTAGGGTCGCTCATTCCCTGTATTTCCGTTACCCTATTGGCAACGAATGGCTTCCATTTGGATGCCGCTCCTTGAATCCAATGTAATACTATGGTTGAATCAGTCCACAGTACTATTTTTTCTAGATTGGAGAAAATACTTTTTAAGTGATTAGCTATCCTAGCAGCTATTAGAGCACCTAAAAGTTCGAGTCTTGGCAGCGTTATTTTCTTCAGCGGGGCTACTCTAGCCTTAGCCATAACAAAACAAGTCTTAAAGAGCCCTTCGGAAGATTTTAATCGGAAGTAGGCTACCGCTCCATAGGATTTTAAGGAAGCGTCCGAAAAAATGTGAAGTTCTACCCTGTCCTGCACTTCACCCGAGTGATAATAATATCTAGGTATTTTTAATTCTTCAAGCAATTTTATTTCCTGATACCATGTTCTGTATTTAATTTTAAATTCTTCATTAAATTCGTCGTCCCAGTCCAACCCACTCTGCCATAATTCTTGTAGAAAAATCTTAATTCTAATCAAAAATGGTGACATAAATCCAATAGGATCAAATATTTTGGCGGCAGTTTGGAGAACATGCCTTTTGGTAAATTCCAAGCTGTCACCCACTGACACTAAAGATGCCAAATCTATGGCCAGAAAATCCTCTTCAATATTCCAGTTTAACCCCAATACTTTAGATTCTACACAATTTTCATTAATTTCTATAACCGGGTTACCATTCCACGATTCCTTCAATTCTTGTGAATTAGTAACGAACTTTCTCAATTGCATATTAGCATCTTTAAATATAGAAACTGCAGTAGTTGTTAGTTTCATGGCTTCTGCAACCGTGGATGCTCCATAAATTAAGTCATCCACATATAAATATTTATTAATCATTTCATAAGCGGTGGGTTCCGTTTCCTTATAATTACCAATATGTTTTTTAATTGTAGAGGCTAAAACATAAGGGGAGCTGGTTACACCGAAACAGTGACGGTTAAAATGGTATAAAACGGTGCGTTGATCTATGTCGCAGTCATCGAAATACAAAAAACATAAATAATTTCTATCATTTTCTGATACCTGTATTTGTAGAAAGGCTCTAGCAATATCCCCCGTGAAAGCAATTTTAAACTGTCTAAAATTTAATAGCACATCTATGAGATTAGGATTTAAATTTTCCCCCGCAAAAAGACATTGATTTAGACTTTTTTCCCCATTTTTTCGGCTACTCGCGTCAAAAACTATCCTGGTTTTTGTAGTAGAAGAACTCGGTCGGGACACTGATTGATGAGGCATTACATAATCGATAGAGCAATTATCACTACATTTCTCAATAATTCCCTCACTCAATTGCTCTTTCATAATTTCATTATATTTCAAAAACAAAGATTTATCACTCTTTAATCTTTTTTCCAAACCCGCAAAACGCTTTTTTGCAACCTCGTAATTATTAAACAAATTTTGTTTATCTAATTCATTACACCATAACAAGGGAGTCATATATCTATCATTTTTAAAAATGATTTCTTTCTGGAATTGATTAATGACCTCATAAGTCTCTTCGTGCTTTTGATCATTAGAATCGATTAAAAAAGACTCGATGTGCCATAAATTTCTAAGATCGTTTTCTGGAGGTAAACAAATTACATTTAAACAGGGAGTTGTGTTAGAATTATTACTGTCAACTCGACCGACCAAGGTTTTACCAAATATTGTTGGCTGCATAAATAATTGATGATTAATTTTTTCGACTGATCCTATTATAGTTTCAAATAAATAATCTGCCCCAAGCAATATCTGAACAGGTTTCGAATGAATAAATGTGTCAGCCAATACATGTTTATCTAGATATAATTTATCTATCAACTTATAATCAACAGAAGTCATTATCTTAGTACCGCTAATAATTTCAGAAACCAGCGCTCTTACAGTTATTTTTTCATAAGGATGATGACAACTAATAATAGTTAAAATTACGACATTAAACTCCTTTTCTATGGCTTCGCGGTTCGCAAACGTATAAACCAAAAGTGTTTCCTTAGTAACAGGTTTTAATTTTAACGCTGAGGCTAAACTTTTTGTAACGAATGTTCTAGAGGATGCAGAATCATATAAAATTCTCGTGTTTAATTTATTTCCTGTTCCCTGCACTTGTACACAGGCAGTTTGCAACAATGTTGCATACTTTTCGGGTGAATTATTTGTTTTTACTACATATGAAAACACGGCTTGACTTTTGTCATTTTTAGACGTTTCGGCTTTCACTAAGCCATCATCGGGACGCGTTTTTGTCGATTTTTTAGTGGGGCAAAATAAATAATTATGCTGATTACTTTTGCACAATTCACAAGGCGGTATTTTCACCTTACACAAAGATATTAAGTGCGATTTCAAGAAGCATCGGTAACATCTCCCATCTTTTTTCAACTTATATCTTTTCTGTTCATCGGTAATCTCGTTACACTTTAAGCTTGAATGATTCGAATTACAAAAAATACAAACATTTTTTACAACAGTATTAAGCGCGACTGAAGTGGGAACATTAGGTTTTATCCTAGGAGCCCCTTTTTCCCATCGTGTTACTTCGTGATTTTTTAAGGAAAGCCCTGACACTGCATTAGCTGCTTCGCGCGATTCTATTTCAAACTTTATGAAATTCATTAATTCATTCACGTCACCAGCTTTTTCCGCATTTTTCTTCCTCTGAAATTCAACTACTAAGTTATGTGGTAACTGTTTTAAGATAATTGGTATTAATAAATACCCAAAATTATCTGACGCCACCCCAATGGCTTTCAAGTTCCGAATGCTTACCTCGCATTCGTCATATAAATCCCGTAACAATTTTATGTTCGCGGTTGATTTTACCGGTTCTAGTTCTAACAACTTATTTATAAAACCGCTTATCAAAATTTCTGGTTTACCGTATCGATTCTGCAGTAAGTCTAAAGAGTGTTGATAATTAGTTTCGTTTAGCGTCAAACCGGAAATTGATCTAAGCGCTTCACCTGACAAATATGATTTTAAGTAATTGAATTTGTCAATTTTGGTTAAATTCTCATTCGAATCGATTGTACTCTTAAAACTATTCATAAATTCTAAAAAGGTATTTGGTTCCCCTCTAAAGACTGGTATAGTTATTTTTGGCAAATTTATTGTTGCCGGCTTAGCACTAACATAAGGAATTGTACTCCCATTAAATACAGAACTAGTATCAGGCTGATCAGAATCAAATTTAAATTTTTTCAAATTCATTTTAATTTTGAATTTAGCTTCATTAATAACATCATCGTAATCGATGCTCGTTTGAACATCATTTTCGAAAACGGTTCCATCATCTATTAATTCCTGAATTTGATTGTTTACTACTTTTAATTCGTTTTGCTTTTCTATTATATTATTTAAATATTCATTCAACTGATCAAAATTACTTTTATTTTCAAAATCAATACTTTCTATATAAGATTCAATTTTTGTAATGAGCTTGGTTATAGAGGTCTTCATGACCTTTCGTTTACCTTTAGATTTTTCTACATCCATAATTTACAATTATAGAATAACTTTCATGCATAGAACAAAATTGGTTACAGTACCTTTTTTTAATCCGCGACGAGAAGACGAATAAGCCGATGACGGGTAATCCAATATTTGCAATCCAGATTCGGAGACTGTGAAATCCTATGGAGCACACTCACTAATTTAATACTTATATAATCTTGAAATCTACTTCAAATCTAAAGTCCAGGTGTTCGGCACCATGAAAAATTTATTCTTTTCAAAACTGTCGAGAAATCATTCTTAGTAAAAAAAAATCGTTTCGAGAAAATATTTATTTCGTTGTAATCTAATTCTTGAAAGTAATTAAACTTGATGGTCTTTCTATTTTTTATTCGACACCACCACATCACAACGAAGACATATAAGAACATTCAACATTAAAATAAGATATGTGTTCCGAAATGCTATAAACTGCATTTCGGCCAAGCATAAATATATTCTGGATCTTCTAGAAAATATATTCTGGCACTACTTCACTACATTGCATCTCACGTATTAATATATAATTATAATACATTTATTCGGAGGAAACATTTTATTTCCCCCGCTCGAGCATTTTTAGGTTGTTACTTATCAAAACATAACTCTAGTATCAATCAGGTAGTTTTTTCTGCGCTCTTACGCAAACACACCTACCGAGTCATGTGACCGCTGGGCTATTTTTAGATTTCCCCAGCGCAATTTCGTAACAACATCCAAGTCGGTTCATAAATACGCCTGTTATTACGTGAGAAAAATTAGGACGTTTCAAAATGTCAGCCACGCTAGAAATTCAAAATGCTATAACTCAGCCATTTCTTAAGATATAGACGAAACAAAAACTGCTCCCGAATCTTTTTATCAAGGTCAAACACATAAAAAGAAAATATTTTTTCAATTTTTAATTTTTCGGTACCACATTTCAAATTTAAATTTTTCTTAAAAATTTAAATGGCCACCATTGTTAAACAAGATGGCAGATGAAGCTGACCAACGAACCCGGTCGAGACATTGGTATGTACTATGTATAAACGAAGTTACATCCAAATCGGTTCATAAATACGCCTTTTATCGCGTGACAAATTTCAGGACGTTTCAAAATGTCAGCCACGCTAGAAATTCAAAATGCTATAACTCAGCCATTTTTTAAGATATAGACGAAACAAAAACTGCTACGAAATCTTTGTATAAAGGTCAAATACATAAGAAAAAATATTTTTCCATTTTCAATTTTTTGGTAGCACATTTCAATTTTTAAATTTTTAAAAAAATTTTAAATGGCCGCCATTTTGAAACAAAATGGCGGATGAAGCTGGCCAACGAACTCGGTCGAGAGATTGGTATGTACTATGTACACACTGAATTACATCCAAATCGGTTCATAAATACGCCTTTTATCGCGTGACAAACTTCAGGACGTTTCAAAATGTCAGCCACGCTAGAAATTCAAAATGCTATAACTCAGCCATTTTTTAAGATATAGACGAAACAAAAACTGCTTCGGAATCTTTGTATAAAGGTCAAATACATAAGAAAAAAATATTTTTCCATTTTTAATTTTTTGGTACCACATTTCAAGTTTTAAAATTTTTTAAAAATTTTAAATGGCCGCCATTTTGAAACAAAATGGCGGATGAAGCTGGCCAACGAACTCGGTCGAGACATTCGTATGTACTATGTACACACCAAATTTCATCGAAATCGGTTCATAATTACGGGAGTTACAGTGTGACATAGGTCAGATATATATATATATATATATATATATATATATAGATATATATATATATATATATATATATATATATATATATCAATTTTGAACGGAGGGTGGTTTCGGGGTCTGGGGGTCATGATCGATGAAAATATACCAAAATTTTTTGAAATCGCTTTCCTCCGAACGGCTGCAATAGGTAGCTTTTTTGCAAAGAAAGCTACCTAAAATGCTATAACTCAGCCATTTTTTAAGATATAGACGAAACAAAAACTGCTCCGAAATCTTTGTATAAAGGTCAAATACATAAGAAAAAAATATTTTTCCATTTTCAAATTTTTGGTACCACATTTCAAATTTAAATTTTTAAAATTTTTTTAAATGGCCGCCATTTTGAAACAAAATGGCGGATGAAGCTGGCCAACGAACTCGGTCGAGAGATTGGTATGTACTATGTACACACCGAATTACATCCAAATCGGTTCATAAATACGCCTTTTATCGCGTGACAAAATTCAGGACGTTTCAAAATGTCAGCCACGCTAGAAATTCAAAATGCTATAACTCAGCCATTTTTTAAGATATAGACGAAACAAAAACTGCTCCGGAATCTTTGTATAAAGGTCAAATACATAAGAAAAAAATATTTTTCCATTTTTAATTTTTTGGTACCACATTTCAAGTTTTAAATTTTTTTAAAAATTTTAAATGGCCGCCATTTTGAAACAAAACGGCGGATGAAGCTGGCCAACGAACTCGGTCGATACATTGGTATGTACTATGCACACACCGAATTACATCGAAATCGGTTCATAATTATGGGAGTTACAGTGTGACATAGGTCAGATATATATATATATATATATATATATATATATATATATATATATATATATATATATATATATATATATATATATATATCAATTTTGAACGGAGGGTGGTTTCGGGGTCTGGGGGTCATGATCGATGAAAATATACCAAAATTTTTTGAAATCGCTTTCCTCCGAACGGCTGCAATAGGTAGCTTTTTTGTAAAGAAAGCTACCTAAAAATGATTTTTTTTTTTTTTTGGGGGGGGGGGTTAGGAATATGTGGCGCCAATTGAAGTTCTGCACACAGGCGCCGGATACTGCTGGCGCGCCCCTGATAACAATGTGCTATTCATTAGAAAAAGGCTATGTGGGGAGGCTTGGCCCAGTCAATGTGAAGGAAGGTTGACCAGATTTCAAGGCTCCCTGAACACATTCACGACGGGAAACGAGAATTCACGTTTTCATTCAAAAAACATCATTGACTAAGGTCGCGGCTTCTACCTTTCAGAAAAGGCATTTATATCATGTTGACCATATTTTATTAGATTGTAAGACTTCATATATTAAATTCGCTCATTGAAAGTTATTTACCGATGCATAAACTTGGAAAAACTATCTCGAACACCAATTTACCAAAGACTTTCAGAACAAGGAGGAGCTTCTACTGTTTTAAAATTAAGATTTGATGTTAATTAAGGGGTTTTGGAAATCTTTTATTATACACTGTGCATGATGAAAGATTAATGGTTATATATAAAAATGAATGTAAATTTATTCTGCAAAGGTACAGTAACATGGGGTGATGGAAAAGAGAACGTTTAAAATTGATTAAAGAAAAATGCATAAAATTGCTATTTTCACTGCACGAAAAAAATTAATGAAAAATAAATGGGAAAGTTGATAGGAACTTTTTTCCACTTAAATATTACTTACAATAGGTAAATAGAAACAGTGGAAAAGACTAGAAAGTGCGAAAGCAGCAGTCTTATCCGTTTCAGGGGCAGTGGTATGTTTATGAAACCACTTTAATTTAATTCTCAAACTCCACAATGGCACCAGAATTTTGCTAAAATCTTTTCAATTTAATCTGTATGTGAAATATACATTTTTCATATTTCCAAATAAATTTGTTCGTATATTACGGTGCCAGTCACTTATTTCAACATTTTAGTACTGAAAGTACTTGGCCTCTGAAAGGGTTAAAAGATGTTAATGAAAAGTTAAGCAGGGTTGACACGCTACAGGGAATTTCCAGACCAGGAAATTCTTCGGCACCAGTACTTTCTTACAGAGAACTAATCAGGCGAAATTTCGTGCGGTTAATCTAGACATATTTCTCTGTAAAAAAAATACTGATATTTCGACTGGAAAATTCCCTGAAGCGTGGCAACCCTGTTAAGTACTAATGCGGCTGCAAAAGAACATAGCATGGATCGAAAAACTTTAAAAGGTAAAGTTAGTTGGGGCAACTGGGCCATGATTTTACATTGTGACTCTGGAGCTTCAGACAATTCAGCTTCAAAAAGCTAATGTTCATCTGAATTAAAGTCTGAACTTCTGTAAATGCGTTCAGTAAGGTTCCCTCTATAAGACAGAAATGCTCAAAATTACATTTTAATATTTAAAAATAAAAAAATATGCATATTTCATCTTTCTTTCCATATGGGTCCAGTTGCCGCATAAAAATGGGGTAAGTGGACCAGGAAGGTCTATGTTCCACACGCGTTTTTTTTTTTTTTTTTTTTTTTTTTTTTAACATATGGGATATCAGGTCCTGTTTGAAAAAGTGTAAACAACTTTAAAAACTTTAAACCAGACAGATCATGTAAATTATATACCAATTTAAGAGCGTTGTAAGGGAAACCTTTGCTGTCAAGGTGTCTAAGAAAAGCGCTAAAAGTGAAAATATTAGATTTATTTATACCAAAAACATAAAAATTAAGTAAGTACTTATGTACTTTAGTATAGGTAATAAGTATAAAAGTCACATGGGTTTTTGAGGGGAAAAATTGCAAGGTAAATCTATGAACAAACGGCTACGTAAGTACTTAAGTACAGTCGTGGGAAAAAAAAGTAAACACCCCCTACTAATTCCTCAACAAATTATCGTAGAAGAAAGTTACTGGTACCGAACGATTGGAAACAAAGTCTACTTTTAAATGATGTATATAAAATTTGCTTAGGGGGCAATCTACATATTAAAACGAACCATAACTTTTTTTTTTTTTTTTCAATAGCAGTACACAACTCTGACAGCATAAATGAACTCTACACCCTTCAATTAGTCTAAAAACAAATTTTTAGGCAATTCGTACGATAAGTTTTCGAGAAATTAATTATTTTAAAACGAGCGTATTTTAAGGGTTTTATCCAAATTGAAGTTCGGTACTCGAATGTTAACCGAGAGAGCCCCCTTCTTGATCAAGACACCTTAAGCATCACTCAGGCAGTCAATGAAGCCTGCTAGATTACAGGATAGCAGAAATTTCAAAATATCTAGTCACTTCTATCATAGACGGCCCCTTAAACCACCATTTTGCCGTTTTTTAAGCATAATTTGAAAACTACTTGGAAGAAAAATGTGAAATTTTGGATTTCCATAAAGCAGGACTTAATAAATCTAAATCCATAAAAAAAATTGTAGGTTGCAATTTATAATTTTTTTCGAATATTAATTTCATAAATCATAATTCATATCATTAAATTATAAAAATTGCAAGTTCATCGTATTTATGTTTGGGTATATTAGTATTATTGCTACACAAAAAAATTAGCACATTAAGACCATAATTTCAGGAGATATAAATAAAAATATGAAAATGTAATTTAACATTAGAAGCACTAAATTTTGAATGTTTATAATTCAAAAACTTATCATTCAAATAACTTGAAATTTGGTGTCTAGGCATAGTTTGAACCAAAGATTTGAAATATCTCGTTAAAATTGGGTATTGCTGTTGAAAAAAATGAAGTCTGGATTTGTTTTAATATGTTACATCATTTAAAAGTAGACTTTATTTCCAATCGTTCGGTACCAGTAACTTTCGTCTACGATAATTTGTTGAGGAGTTAGTAGGGGGTGTTTACTTTTTTTTCCACGACTGTACATTATTTGTATACAGGGGTGGCATTATATAGGGACAATTTTATTGTTCCTAACAGAACCCTTAATGGGTGACCTTGATCATCATTTTATTTAACATATTCTAAAGAATGATGCGATGAAGATATTATTTTGAAAATAGTGGTAGGAACAATAAAAGTTTCCCTATAGAATGCGACCCCTGTGTATCGTACATTTTCAACCTTTGGCTATCTCGTTTTGAGGGGCAAGGTACTTGCATTCGTAAAATGTTGAAATAATTTAATAACACCAGTATTTACAAGAGAATCTATTTGTAAACAAGTAAAGGTATATTTTCGCTTACTTAATAAAGGTGAAATTTTCATTATAAAATTTCTGTGCCAATGTGGCAATTAGGGATTAAAATTGTGCGATGCCATAACGGCATCAACCGCCTCTCAAGGGGTCAAGAAATTTGGTTTGATACCACCCAATATGCTTTTTTTTAAATTTTATTACGTAATTTTAATAAGGTATTCTATAATTTTCTTTATTGTGAGCAAAAAACAATGGAAAAATTTGTTTTCCTTAGTAAGAGAAACTCAAAAAAATTATTTATAGCTATTGGGGTAACTGGATCCAGCATAGTCCAGTTACCCCGGATACATGTCTCAGTGACCCCAATCTTGAAAAATTTATGGAGTAACTGGGACACCGAGATTACATTTGAAACATGAAGTAAATATGTATAGATACCTAATAATATTAATGTAGTTATATGCCTAATCTTTAAAAAAAAAAAAAAAAAAAAAAAGATTGTTTAATAAAGTACTTACAGTATTTCAATAAAAAGCCGAGGAAGTTCAACCATATTGACGTTGTTTTAAAAGAAAGAAACGTAAATTTTTGGCAGCCTATCACAACAAAGTGAGAATTATAATTGAGTTGACACACGTTGTTTTAGGAAGTAGAGATTAAGGTGCATTGTTCACAAAAGCTAAAACTTAAGAAACATCAACCGTTTTTTATAAAATAGCCTATGGCCCAGTTACGTCGTGGGTCCAGTTACCCCAACTAACCTTATGTAGACAAATTTCAACATAATGAATAGAGTGAGATGAAGTCAAACTATGTGACAACTAGAGTTGTCAGGTCGAATGTGACAAAAAGTAGGACAAGGAGACAAAAAAAAGCGGAACAGTGGCTACTAAATCCGGACATTATAATGCATGAAACCCTATGGAAACGGAACCTGTCTCTAGCAGAATACTGTCTTAAGTGTTAAAATTTCATTTTCCCTGTTATACAATTATACCTGTTCAGACAAAATCCTGTTTAAAACAAAATTTTTCTAATTTGACATGCGATTGCGCCTAAACAGGTTTGTTGAAGCATCATATTAAAATATAAATATATATAATAATTAAAGCATGTAGCATAAAGTTATTTTGCTTTTTTTAAACTGATTTCATTTCTCTTCACAAATATTTCTATATAAAACAATGTGGGTCAAGCCTCCCATATAGTGGGTCAACCCTCCCATATGTGGGGAGCCTTGACCCATTATTTTCTCATGATTAAAATCAATCATTTTTCAAATTTCTTATATATTACACTTATGTAGCAATTTTATTTTGATAACTGATTGTATAACGAATAAAATGATATATAAAACTTTATTCTACGTTCAATATTTAAAAAATGAAAAATCATTTTGTAAAAAGTGGGTCAACACTCCCTAGTCTCCCCTATATATACATATATTGAAGCATATTTTAATCACAGAGGAAATGTATCAATAGAAGTGAAACTATCTTCTCTGCAAAATGTAGCAAAATCGGGATTAGAAAAGGCCTCTGTAAACTAAAGCATACATAAAATTTAAATTTTTAGAAGCAATATACATGTTTTAAATTATAATGCAAATTTACATTAAACATAGTCTTTGTCACTAGGTTAAATCACGCCACTAGGAAAGTTTGTTTAACCCTTTAAGACCTGACCTACACAATTTGGTTCATCGGACCAACGATCTATCTTCAAACTCACTTGGAACGACACACCTATCCATACACCCTTCACTCATAAATGTTGGTAAGGCTGCAACCGCAGTACAAGATGGGATAACTTCAGGAACCACAACCCTACGGCAAACACGAGTCCAAATTAATCGAGCATCTATAATATATATATATAATAATAATTTTTTAAACGATGACTTACGCCCGCGAAATCTTAATAGAGTTGTTTCACTCTGTTGGTTTTACGCCTTGTTAGCAATGTGAATAAAAATTTACGTAATTAAATTTAGATTTCTCGGGCGCAAGTCATCGTTTAAAAAATTATTATTTATATATTATCGATGCTGGATTAATTTGGACTGGACTCATGTTTGCCGCGGGGTTGTGGTTCATGAAGTTATCCCATCTTGTGCTGCGGGTGCAGCCTTACCAACATTTAGGAGTGAAGGGTGCCAGGCTAGGTGTGTCGTTCCAGGTGGCTCAGCTGGAAGAGCGTTGGCGCACTGAACCAAAGACCCAGGTTCGAACCCTGGCCTGGATCCTTTTCACTCTGTTGGTTTTACGCCTTGTTAGCAATGTGAATAAAAATTCACGTAATTAAATTTGGAAATAAAAAAGTTTAGACTTTCCTTTGAAAAGGTACACTATATCTAATTTTAACTAAGTAACTAAGCTGATAGCTTTTCAATTATATGTCTAATGATTTAATATTTAAAGACAAAAGGATAATTTTCTTCATTATAATTTTAGAAAAAATGTTCACCTCTAAAATCACAATCACTCTTATCCACGAGTTTTGACTGCTTTTTCGTGAAAGATTGTTTACGTTCTCTTCAATTATTGCTTTCCCATATTTTTTTTTCTATCCCACGTAGGATATCCGTTTTTACCTCAAGAGAATGGGTATCGAAAAGCAATCAGTGAATATACCCTTTATAAATGCTAGCAACAGTTTCATTGTGGGAAATAAATCCTTATTAAATATTCCACATTTAAGAATAGAAATAGTTTCAGTAACTTCAAATGAGTGAATTTTGAAATTCATGAATTTTGAAAGCTAGAAAACATTAACACAATATATGATAAAGTAAACTTTTAAACGTACAAAGTACTTAAATACCAATATAGCGATATCGTAATGGCCGCTTCACCTTCTGGCCTAAAGCTGTCTTTCAACAACCATATTAAGGGTGCTGGTTACTCAGCTTCGAAATTCTCCTCCGTAGTGTTAAGTCTATGGACTTTTGATGCACTCGTATATTTAAATTATCTTCTCGGGAAATTCATATTTTTAACATATTTTTCTGTGTACTCTTCTTAAAGGATGTCTCTTTTTTTTTTCTTAGTTTTCAAAATATTTCTAAAATAAATGCTGAATTCAATATTTTATGTGTTTAAAACGGGCGAACTGTGAGTAAGACAGTTCATACAAAACTACACTTCATACAAAATTAAGTCAGAAATATTTTGAGAACTAAGAAAAAATAATACGGTCAAGTGCGAGTATTACTTGCGTACAGAGGGTTCCGCACAATAAATATATGAATTAGTAACTGTATTATTAAAAAAAATCGTTACTAAAAGAAAAATAAGACTTTGTAAAAAACTATACAACGTAGGGTTGGGTATAGCTGTATATACTAGAAAAGTATGTATAGGTATACCATAAAAGTTTAAAGAGATATGAAGCCTATATAATAGCAAATATGCTATTCTGCATAACTCCTCTTTTTTTCTTATCCTAATATGCCTATGCTGAACTTAATTCAGTATTGACAATAAAAGTATTTCATATTTAACCCCTTGCGCTCTGGCGCTGTTAGCGGATGCATGTCACTAACCACCAGAGGTTAGAAATTTCGAAATCACACCACAAAAATTTAATTGGCAATTTTCTTTTTCTTTATTTATGGAAAATCAATCATCTTGCAAAGTAAAAATAAGTGTTAAAATTTTCTGGTGAGAAATCGGAATGTCTAATTAAAAAATTAGCCATGTATCATTCTCGGAAATGGCCAAAATAGCATGACGTACTCTGCGTACGTCATAGAGCGCAAGAGGTTAAACATTATTCATAAAACTAAATTCAGCATAGTAATAATTGTTTCTTTTTAAAGTGTAGCTAAACCAAAACACTTGCTCAATGTTTAAGCTTGGCATTGTGCTAAGCGCGCTTCGAAAGGAGGTCGCAAAGTTGCAACGCCGCCTTCGTCCGTGCCGCGTTTTTCGAGATAGGTTTTTACTTAACTTTTAAAGACACAGGGGGGGGGCGTTTTGAGAGATCCACCAATGCAAACTAACCACAAATCCCATAGTATTTATGTGATTAGTTCTAATTAAATTAGTCTGTTTTTAACAATTTGACGTTTATTGCATTTATACTGGTACTGGGCTTTGCATTACACAAATATATCATTAAAAATTGCTATCTGGGCTTTAAAAGCCGATGTTACATAGCGTTCGCCGTCTCTGTCATTATGTACGTCGAAATCGTCCGTCTCTTTAAAGGTTAATATCTCGACTAATTACCAACGATTTTTTTCGAAAATCATTATCAACAATGCATTTATACTTGTGCTACGATGGGTACCTCAAGCGCTCCCCAACACCTTTGCTGAATGCCAGCAAATCGAAATTTGCGTGTATCGGGAAATTGCATTTTTCTCAAAAATTATGTGACCCAGGGTAATCGCCGTAATTTTCCTGCAAGGTTTAACTTAACGTCTACTACCTTTAATTTTTTCATAATTTTAGTTTTAGTAGATTCGGAAATAGGTGGGGGGGGGACATATTTTTTCACTACATTATCGACGATATCTCTGAAAATATAATACCTCAAATTAAAAGAAATGTATTTTTGAGTTCAGCGTTACGAAAGCTTTCATACAATGCCCACACACAATATACAAAGAATTTTTTTTTTTTCAAGTAACGGAATTAGTCTCTCTACATTTGTCCTAAATATATTTGTAAATGCTTAATAATCTGTAAATATGTGGGTCAATAGTCTTTATTACCTCCCCCAATTTGAACTTTCCACGTTCCATAGTTTACGTGTAAAATGGCTGTGACAGACGGACAGACAGAAACAGGAGTGATCTTATAATGGTTCCGTTTTTACTTTTTAAGTACGGAACCCTAAAAAGGCATCTTTTAAGAACTGTACACACACACAAAAAAAAAAAAAGAAGTTAAAAATATTAATTTCCCGAGGAGATATTTTAAATATACGAATGCATCAAATGCCCATAGACTTTACAGTGGGGGGGAAATCGGAAGCTGAGTGACTAGCCCCCTTAAGGTAAACGCACCAGTAGTGGGCCACTTAGGGATATTTATCTAATTATTATTAAAGTGTTTGTGAATTCGAAAATATATATATATATATATTTAGACTAGTCCTAACCTTCATGTAATAGAATAAACATTCAAAGTTTTGAAATATATTCTTCGGAAAAAATGAAAAATAAAAAAATGTTACCTTCCTCTATGCGCTCCAGTAGTGAGCATAGTAAATTTCTGATGCATGAATTTTTGAGTTTTGTGCTTATCCAACAAATTATTTACAATGTAGTAGAGTATATCAACGGTAGTTTAATATAAAAGATAATATTAAAGAAACAATGTTTTAAATAAAAACTTATCTCTTAATGAAATCTCTAAGAATTTGCCAAAATAAATCTGTTTTTGAAGACACCCTAGAAAATAAACAAATGCACCCGACAAAAAAAAAAAAAAAAAAAAAATTAAACAGTTTATAGAAATTTAACATATAAGGATGTTAATCAATCAGATTTCTTTTAGTCGTTTTTCAGAAATGCAGCTGGGATTGTTTTTAAACTTTAAATATTAGTTGCCCACTACTGGTACGTGGCCCACTATAGCCGCATTTACCTTACCTGCTCAAATGAAGTCAAAATTGTCCTGTTTCAACCGGCTGTATAATCGGTAGAGGGTAAGATCCTGTTTTATTCTTTTTTTCCAATATAATAAGTTTTGTCCTTTGTAATTTTTAAAATGTTAGCAATTTTTTATCGATTTTTAGCATTTTTCCACGTTTGTTGCGATTCTTTCACATTAGTAAAAAGGAATTTAGTTTCAATCTTTTAGCCCAATATAGTGGTTTTTGTCCTCTTTTTCAATAAAGTGTAAGGTTAGTTGGGGTAACTGGGGCATGATTTTACAATGTGACTCTGGAGCTTCTGTCAATTCAGCTTCAAAAAGCTAATGTTCATTTAAATTAAAGTCTGAACTTCTGTAAATGTGTTCAGTTAGGTTCCCTCTATCAAACAGAAATGCTGAAACTTACATTTTAATATTTAAAAATATAAAAATATGCATATTTCATCTTTCTTTCCTCATGGGTCCAGTTGCCCCATAGAAATGGGGTAAGTGGACCAGGAGAACCTATGTTCCACACACGTTTTTTTTTTTTTTTTTTTTTCATGTGGGGTATCAGGTCCTGTTTGAAAAAGTGTAAACAACTTAAAAAATTTTAAACCAGGCAGATGATGTAAATTATATGTCAATAAAGAGCGTTGTAAGGGAAACCTTTGCTGTCATTGTGTCTAGAAAAAGCACTAAAAGTGAAAATATTACATTTATTTATACCAAAAACATAAAACTTAAGCAAGTACTTATGTACTTTTAGTATAGATAATAAGTATAAAAGTCATTTGGGTATTTTAAGGGGAAAAATAGCAAGGTAAATCTATGAACAAACGGCTACGTAAGTACTTAAGTACTTTATCTGTATTCAGGGGTCGCATTATATAGGGAAAATTTTATTGTTCCTACCAGAACCGTTAATGAGTTACCTTCGGGATCATTTTATTTAACATATTCTAAAGAAAGGTGCGATGAAGATATTATTTTCAAAATAGTGGTAAGAACAACAAAAGTTTCCCTATAGAATGCGACCCCTGTACCGTACAATTTCAAGGTTTGGCTATCTCGCTTTCAGGGGCAAGGTATTTGCAATCGTAAAATGTTGAAACAATTTAATGACACCAGTATTTACAAGAGAATCTATTTGAAAACAAGTAAAAGTATATTCTCGGGTTCTTAATAAAGGTGAAATTTTCATTATAAAATTCCGGTGCCAATGTGGCAATTAGGAATTAAAATTATGTAATGCCATAACGGCATCACCGCCTCTCAAGGGGTCAAGAAATTTGATTTGATATCACCCAATATGCTTTTTTTTAAAGTTTTATTACGTAATTTTAATAATATATTCTATAATTTTCTTTATTGTGAGCAAAACACAATGGAGAAATTTACTTCCCGTTGTAAGAGAAACTCAAAAAAATTATTTATAACTATTGGGGTAACTGGATCCAGCATGATCCAGTTACCCCGGACACGTGTCCCAGTTACCCCATTCTTGAAAATTTTATGGGGTAACTGGGACACCGGGCTTACATTTAAAACATGAAGTAAATATGTATAGATACCTAATAATATTAACGTAGTTATATGCCTAATCTTTAAAAAAAAAAGATTGTTTAATAAAAGTACTTACAGAATTTTAATAAAAAGCTAAGGAAGTTCAACCAAATTGAAGTTGTTTTTAAAAAAAGAAACGTAAATTTTCGCCAACCTATGGCAGCAAAGAGAGAGAGATGATTGAGTTGACACACGTTGTTTTAGGAAATAGAGGTTAAAGGGCATTGTTCACAAAAGCTAAAACTTAAAATACATCATCTTTTTTTATAAAATAACCTATGGCCCAGTTACCTCGTGGGTCCAGTTACTCCAACTAACCTTATTTGGAATTCGTGCAGCGATTTTTGAATTTTGTGTGATTTTTCTAATGCGATTTTTAATTTTTGCGCGTTTCGGGCGATTATTTTACAGAGTCGGCAACTTCACCTAGTTAAGTATCAGATTTTTGCAAGGACATGAGATATCCCTCATAGCATGCATGGTCACGGTGACGTCGTTGTGACGTCACTGTAAGTCACTGTGGTCACGTCACATCTGTGACCAAAATGCCACCACTCAGTGATGTCACATTGTGACTGAGATGTAAACTTCTTAGAAAACTTTAAAAAATTACAAAAATTCTTCAAAACATGTTATTTACTGTAAAATTATATTTTTCTCTCAATTAAAAAAAATTGAGACGTCATTGTTATGTCATTGCCTGTAACGTACGTCACGTCACATATGTGACAAAAAAAACCCCACCATATTGTAAGTCACAGTGTGAAAAAAATATGAACTTTTAAAATCTTTGAAAATGAAGAGAAATATTTTAAACAGTATTTTAAACAGTCCCGAGTTACAGCGGCATAAGGAATGAAAATATTATATTAATGGATAGCAAATGGTAAATTCCCTCATAGCATGCATGGTCACGGTGACGTCGTTGTGACGTCACTGTGAGTCACTGTGGTCACGTCACATCTGTGACCAAAATGCCACCACTCAGTGATGTCACATTGTGACTGAGATGTGAACTTCTTAGAAAACTTAAAAAAATTACAAAAAATATTCAAAACATGTTATTTATGTAAAATTATATTTTCTGGCAATTAAAAATTTGTGACGTCACTGTTATGACACTGCAAGTAACGTACGTCACGTCACATATGTTACGAAAAAAATCACCATATTGTAAGTCACAGTGTGACAAAAATATGAACATCAAAAATCTATGAAAATGAACAGAAATATTACATGCCCGAGTTACAGCGACATAAGGAATGAAAATATATTAATGGATAGGAAATAGTAAATTCTTACACGAAAAGAGGGGGGGGGGCAGAAAAAGGAAAATGCACGGTAAAAGTATCAACAAACTAGATTTTCATGCTATATTTTATCAATTTGTTATTTAAGACAGTGAAAGTATACTTTTTTATGATTTCAATTTTATCTACCATTGCAATTTAATCCTTCACTGATTGCTATTATTATAAAAGTGTTTCTCGGAAAAATGGTACGTATTGGAGCAATTTGGATAACATATTTAGAATTAGGAATATTAAATCTGTACACTATATATATTTAGTTTGCAGGGAGGAAGTTGTTTTATTTTATTTTATTTATTTATTTTTTTTATTATTATTATTATTTTTTTTTTTTTTTTTTTTGTCGACCAGTGGTATTCGAAACCCTTCTGTGGTTTCAAACTAAAATTTTCTATTACAGTTAAGTCTGTATCTTTTAATGAGCACGTAGAAAGAATACTCAGTGTTTAGTCATATATGCATTTCTTGCTTTAGAATTTGCATTCAAGTCATAAATTCTACTTCTTTCAGACTTTTTAAATAAAATTAGCATTTTCCGAAAATAAAAGAAATATACAAAATTTGTGCAAAACCCATGATATAATTAGTTATTCGTATTTAAAATCTAATCGTATTTAAAATATACGTATTTATTTATTACCTGTTAAACAAACTTTACTTTAAAAAAAAGAAAGAAAAAAGGCAGGTGTTTAATTCAAATAGAAAATTTTCATTACAGATACTCTTAAATAAGATAAAATTATTGCGCATTTAAACTCTCTGTTGTGTACAAAAAAAATATATATATATATATATATATAATAATACAGTAGGAGCACCTGCTTGAAATATCGTCTGCGCTCGATTAAACCGCAGAATAAAATAAGGATCAGAGAACTACTGACGCGGGAAGTTAATTTTTTAAGCTAACAGAAATATGCCTGACAATTTAGGATAAAATACGGATATTATTAAAATATTTATGGAACTTAAAAGGTATGTCTTATTTAATTTAATTTTTTTGTTCCTGTTTGATAGATTATTATCATGAGTTAAATAGTTGTATGTTATATACAATGAGACTGAGCTGGGATTCTTTTCAGAAGCAATATGGCGATGGAAAGATTTTTGAGAAATTGTTAAATGCATTTAATTCATCTATTATAGTTTGTTGTTGTTTAATAGTACAATTCTAAATACTAATTATTTAGTGTTTTTCAAATTGTTATAATTATTTTTTTAATTGTATTTAAGCATTTTTTTTTTGCTGTTTGTCATTTTAATCAAACATTTAATTGTAGACATTCAGAATCAGTTACTAAATTTTCTTTGATTGTAAACTCATTTTGTACGTTTTCGATACATTTATTTTATTGGCATTAAAAAATAAAATATAATATTTAAGCATTGAAATAAAGTGTTTTTCATGCCCGATAAAGTTGAAAAGTGTTTATGACTTCGGTTTGTCTGGCCGTCTGTCCGCGCTCTAACTCGCGTAAATATACTTGAATTGACCTGAAATTTTTGGATGTTATTGACGTTTACCATAGCAAGGTCCCTATTTGTAATGAAGTTTGTAGCATGTTTAGTTCATTTACAGGGACAGTCAATTGTATTCCATTACATTACGGCCTGTGGGAAAAAATCGTTTCAAATGATTTTTAATGATTTTACACGCTTTCAAACAGAATAAAATTGATATGCATTTATGAAGCGCACTAAAATGTGCATTCCGTAGAATATGCGATGCAAAAGAATAGTTATTTTTCATTTACAGGGCTAAGAAAGGAATTCCAATACATAATGATATAGGGGTGGAGGGAATTGTTTGCGGCGTACTTTATTTATGTTAATCTATTTGATATGTAATGAAATTGATATACGTCGTTGAGGTTTACATACTATGAATTATTTCATGTATAATACGAAGTGTATATAGCATTTACAGGGACACACAAAATATTTCAGATACTATATTGTATCCGAAGTACTGTTCATTAGCGATGATTGCTGGAAATGCATTTTTAATTATGATTCACTACATTTATGCATAGCATATGGTGTATATATATATGCTATAATTCATATACAGGACTACACAAAAGTATTCGTAAGGGTTACTGGGTATTGCTTAAAGGTGGTTTTTAAATAAGTTATGCATTTTTACGCTGCACTGTATTTAATTTACTAAGAAATGTTTGTAGTATATAGATAAAATCAAGTCTTCCCGCTAGAGCCAAACATCATTAATCTCAATATAAATCAGACAGTCACGAAACGCCTCTTCTGCAGTTGAGACTGAAAGGAAACTCCTCTTCTTCCGTTTTTCATAAAAGCAAAATCAACGCCATTTTGTTCCGTTTTCTTTTTATCAGCGGAAATGCGTCGTTTCAGGATAACCGATTACTTCTTTGGAAAGCACGCAATACGGCCTTCGTTTTTACTTTATTTATTAAATGACCAACCCCTTAAGAAAGACTGCCTTGGGAACATGTGGTTTCAAGAAACCAGATGCTTTTAATCACCTCTGTACTTTTGAGTACTTACTTGGTTTTAGAATGTTTTGGGAAAAACAAGCGGTTCTGAAACAAATATTTCTACAATAACGCGAAACTTTCTGGTTTTTGAGTTTAAGATTTAACAGCTGTTTGTAATATTTGAAACACTTCGATGCTAATTAATAAAACAAGACTTACAAATAGCATAATTTTATCTTTAAACACACATAATTTATCCATATTTTATCTAAAATAGGAACTCATTATAGTAATATTACATCATTATAAAACCATATAAAAATTCTGTTTTTTATTTAAAAGAAAAATAACTTTTATAGAAAATTTTAAGAATTTACATTGTATAATTTTATATAATGTACTCAGATAGATCAAATCGATTTCCTGTAACTCGGAATGGTATGTTATTTCAATTAAAATGTAAAGAATATTCTTTATTTTTACTATCCAGTCATGTTTTTCCAAGGACTTTGTAAGTAAAAATTTCACTCGCAGTGACATGAAATGCAGCGAACGAAAAAACATGAAATGCAGCATATATATTGCGCATTTTATCAATTAACGTTACAATGTTTCTTTAAATACGTCATACAACAGTACAGAAAGAAAAATACTTTAAATTATATAGCGTAATTATTTGCAGTTATTTCAAACTTAAACTAAAAAGGATTTTTATGTAGAATTTAAAAATGAAACAGTGGTAGGAAACTATTTCATATACTGAATTATTATTCTGCAATATTTTGAATCAAATTTATTTAAGGCTGTTTTTGAAAATAATAATAATAATACTGCAGAATAGTGTGAAACTTCTTCCCACATTAACAAAGCCATTTTTATATGTGCATGAAGTTTGTAGACATTGTTGGTAATAGTATTTGAGCTCTTTAGTATTGAATAGCATTAAAAAAATATATAAAACGTATTTTAATAGCATATTTCGAAAAATGTAAGGAACTACTAGCTCCCACTAGCATGTGAACAAAATCCCATCACTCTGCTGTAGAATTGTTTCATTTTGACCAAATTTCTTTTACAGAAAGGAAGTTCAGACATAAAAAATATAATAATTAATTTTGGCTTCAATTAGTATTAATATTTACAGATAATATAGGTTTCAATACAGGAATTAATAAAGGTTTTTATTTTTAAAAAAATACCTTATAAAAAATCTGTTTTTTATTTAAAAAAAATAACTTTTATAGAAAATTTTAAGAATTTATATTTTATACTTTTATATAATGTACTCAGATAGATCAAATCGATTTCCTGTAACTCGGAATGGTATGTTATTTCAATTAAAACATAAAGAATATTCTTTATTTTTACTATCCAGTCATATTTTTCCAAGGATTTTGTAAGAGAAAATTTCACTCGCAGTTTAAAACAGGAAATGCAGTATTTATATATTGCATTTTATCAGTTAACGTGAATTATGAAATCATGAAAATTTTATCTTCTAAAGCATTTTTCGTGAATTGTTTAAACTGCATTAGAAGATTGATATAATCATTTAGTAAATTTTAGAAGTATTTTAGAAGGATTGAAGGATTTAGAAGAATTAATTAAACTTGAATTTATAAGGATTTTTTGCAATATTTATAACCCCACTCAAATCTGTTATTTTAAATCTTTTTCTTAGTATTTTGTAGAATTAGGAAATGCACAAATATAACGTTCTTACAATAGAAATATATCCGGATTGAAAAATCACGCTCCCCCCCCCCCCCCCCCAACCCCAACGCCAAGAAAGCTGAAAAGATGCAAAGGCAAAACAAATCATACTTTAAAAAATATTTTTCTTTTGTGTAACCCATAATGCTTTTAGAACAAGATAAAATAATGTATCTATAACTTATTCCAAACTGTATTACAACTAATCGATGTATTAAATGAATTTTATAACAAGTTATTTTAATGATACTTATATGCATCGTCAGTAGATAAAGTGTTAAAAACAAAAATGTACTAAAATAACAAAAAATCCCTGCCGGCTCGGCCTACAGGCGCAGGTAGATTTCGAAGTTATGTACTAATTTCACCAACAAAAACTAAATCATGATTAGAGATAAATCCTCTTTAAAAAATTTATCTTGCCGCTTTTGACGAGTTTTTAATTTCATTTTTATATAAGAGCTAGTTTTATCAGAATCTTGTTAAGGCAGTTTTCAAAAAATATTTTTCCATGCTCAACAACTCGAAATTTTCTGACACATTTTCAGATTCATTTTTAAAAGAAAAAATATGACACTTGCTGACGTGATTTTTGAAGAGATTTATAAGCGGCTTGTATTTTTATTTTTCGTTCAATTAATCAGAACTTGATTTATAAAGAATTATTTTCTCAGAAAGACCATATTTTTCGTTTCCAGCCCAATCGCTTCGGGAAATTCGGTTCAAAATGCCCACTTTGACATCATTTTTTTGAAATATATTTTGCCTCTATTAAAAAATCGACCATTATGACACATTATATAGTTTCTGATTAAGAGAACCTACCAACTGGATGCGTTTGGTAGCAAAAATGAATTCAAAAATGAGTTAGAAAATAAGCAGTTTGGATTTGAGTACATCCTTAATACGATATTTTTTTCTTCAACCTGTATGTATTTATAATTTGTTTTTGCTGTAAGGATGGGTCCCCTCAAAAACTTCTCTATATAAAAGTTGTAGATAGTATTAAGAATATATATAATAAATTCCATACGCCATAAATTCCATCCATAAATTCCTTGTGAATTGACGAAGTTATGGATTTTTTTCTTCTTCAACTCCCCCCATTTTTTTTTTCTGTAAGAATTGGTCCTATCAAAAACTTGTCAGTATAAAAGTTGTAGATAATATTAAGAAGATTTATAATTAATTTAATTGGATTTGATATCTTAAGAATTGACGAAGTTATGAATTTTTTTCTTCCCAAAACCCAATTTTTTTCGCCCCTTTAACCCATTTTTAATTTTATCAAAAACTTGTCATCCCTAAATTTTTGACTTTGTTTTTAAAAGTACTAATAACTTTAAACTGACTCAATACGCATTATAATTAAGAAGTTATGGGGTTTTTTCGTTTTTCCCAAAACCACTCCCTATTTCCACCACCTTGGTCCGATTTTGCCCATTAACGAACTTGACCGAGATTTTCTGCCCCTTGATTTTATGTATCAGTTTGGAAGAGGCTTATGCAGAATTATGGAAATTATCGTGTCCATAAGAAAGTTATGCATATACAGGGTGAATCTAAACTCTTGGACAAAACTATAAGAGGTGATAGTACACATTAAGACAAACAATATTAAATAGGAAACTAAGGGTTCCAAACGTCTTCCGAAGGAGATGGGCGCGATTACAGTTTACGGCTCAAAATTTCAAAAGATTAGAAAAAACGGAAAAATTGGTGGATTCGTTTGAGGTTTTTGCTAAAACTATTCTTTATGTCAGTATTTTCTTGAAAATAAATTTTAAAGATAAAGTTCAAAAAATGCCGATAGAAGGCGCTTTAGACTTTGGAGTAACGAACGACTATTTTTAACTGTTATTTTTTGTATCTCATTAAGGCTGTTCTCAACTGCTCTGCTCAAGAAGCGCAAAACGTTTTGACACATTTACACATTCATTTTTTAACGGAAAGATATAAAATTGGAAAGCCTGACCGCCGAAGCGATTTGGAATCGAACTGTTTTTTCCATTTTTTGATCAATAAATTAGCTATCGACTTATAAGCGATTTTGATCACGTGACACGGCATTTTTCTCCCATTACTGACTGGATTTTCTTCTTTCGTTCGGAAGTTCAGTTTAAAATGCCAACTTTGACAGTATTTTCTGAAAGATCTATTGCGTTTAAAAGAAAACGGAAAAAACAGTTCGAAACCTTTTAGTTTCATGCATTTCCGGACAAAAATGAATTAAAACTTATGTCAAAAAGTTGACCCTTTGGATTTGAGAACAGCCTTAAGTGAAAGTTATTCATTTGTAGATGAGCCTGCGCTACATGTTTTTGAAAATATTTCAATTTTTACATTTTACTTTTTTAAGTGTTTTTAAGAAAACATCTTCAAAATGGTGGCAATCCATACTTCTACAGAGAAAAAAGAAATGAGATAGTCAGACAAGTGACTTCTTAAATTTCTGTAAAAATATTTAAAGACGTGTACTTTATAAGCCAATAAAAATTAATTTTCGATTAATGAGATACTCAGACACGTGACTTGTTAAATTTCTGTAAATATATTTAAAGACGTGGATTTTATAAGCCAATAAAAATTAATTTTTTATTTACCGTGACGACACCAGAATGTAATTACAGTCCTCCTCACTTAACCAAGTCACGGATAATCGAATACCCCGCTTATTCGAATAGAATCCTCCGGAACCGAATTTATTCCTATTGGTTCTATGTTATTTTTCACCGCTTAAACCAAATACCTTTTACGAACGTCTCCGCTTAATCGAATAACAACTGTGTGACCGATGTTTGAAAATAGTCGCGGAAAGCACGTTTCAGCTGGAATTTCCTTCCATCTTTTGTCATTTTCGGTTCCTTTACGCTGAAAACAAATTTTCAGTTCTTCCTGCAATAATTTCGGCCGGCTGGTGTATAATGGGCAGGTCAAATGATTTCCCCACCTCGATTCCCCCCCCCCCCACCATCATTTCTTGCTGTTAACTTGGCAATGTACCGTCACTTCGAGACTCGAGATGGTAGTTGTCATATTTTGCATTCATTCGAAAAATAATTCTATATTTACTCCTTTAAAATTCCACTTAAACAAACCCCTTTAAACGATTTTTTAAGACAGTATAAATAACGTAAGTTAGAAGTATCAAAGTTTTTTACCAAATTCAAACGAGCTGCATTAAGTGTGATGTAAGCCATATAATTGTATGTACTTACATATTAAATTAATATGTATATTTACTTTATATTAGCATTTGTATTTATGTTAGTTTATGTTGTGTTATTCTATTAACGATTTATTGTGCTGTTAATTAAGTATACCGTAGAGGGTTATTTTGCCTTTTTACTACGCATTAAATATTACAGTTTTGATTCCCCGTTCAATCAAATACCCCGCTTAATTGAATATTGTTTGTGGAACCGTCAATATTCGTTTAAACGGGGACTTTTATAATTTTGCCACGTTACCACAATTAGAAATTGTAATATAGTTCTTATATGTAAAAAAATTAATAATATTCTCAATTATATTTAAAATTTTTGCCAAGTCTATCGGAAATTGAATGTGTATTATAGCTTTTATTAAAGTTTTAAACAAATTTGCCAATTAAGTTTGTAAATTTTTTAAGTGTAACAGCATTCGGAAACGTTTGGGGGAGGGGGGGGGGGGCGTGAGCGAAGGCCCTGACAATATGTATAGAATTTAGTCATAATTTTTTATATATTTAGTTCTTAAGTTGCCATTTGTTTTTTGAAAATCTATCTAAACTTTAACTTTTGATTTTAAATACAATAAATTATGTCTAAGGCAGATCGATCGAGACCGAAAAATTTTTCCGTAGTAGACAATATTCCGCCTTAGACAATTTTTACTCTATGCCTATGGATTCGCGGGAGCTTGAAAATCTTTTCGAGTTAGACAGATTTCCGTCTTACACAGAATTTCCCTTACATAGATTTTACTGTATTTGCATTTGCAATTTCTAAAAACACAAATGATTTTTTTTCTTTTTAATATAGAATTTTCACTTCAAAAATTTATTAATAATTCCAATTAATTGTAATGTTAAGAAAACCAGGCAATGAATAAAATGATTTTTGAAAAACGGGATTTTGAGGTCAGTAGACAAATCTATAAGTTATACAAACAAACCATTTTCAATTGTCTATTTTTCGTCTAATGCATTATTATTACACCCTTAATTTTTCTCTCCGGATTTATATATCGCCTAACATTTAGAAGATTTCTCCGATTATCATAAAATTCAAATATATTATTTGTGAGATATTGATGTCTGTTGTTGACAAATGAAAATTGCAATCAATATAACTTTTTGCTTTCTGTTGTGAAGTGTAATTGTGTTAGCTCAGCTCATCAAATAGTAAATATTACTACTACTAACCAATAATAATAATAATAATAATATATTTTTTTTAATCTAAAAATGTAATTTTTAGTAGTGTTTTGATTATCGTGTGAGCTGGAAGCACTGTAAATTTAAAGTTCACTAATTAAATGCATTTACATTACATAACACTTGCTCATACTACATAAGAAAATAAATATTTTTACATGTTTCAAAGTTATGCTAGCAAGCGTAGCGACTCATTGTATGGCATGAGATCTTTCTTGTTTTTAAATGTGTAGAAAGTAGTTCAATTCTACATTTAGAAAAGCTATAAAATATTAATTTTATTAAATTCTTATTATGAACATGTAATCATATTAAGAATTTACAATATAAATTAACTGAAAAATACATATTGCAAGTTACGTGATTTTGGAGCAATTATAGTAAAATGAAGACATGCAGGCATCATTGATCTACATGATTTTCGATAAAAATTTCGAGAGCTTGGCATTATTGTCAAACTAATGTTTGTTTATTTGCCTAACTCGTTTAAAGCTTTTCTCAAATGCAAACTGGCGATTTTCTGACAAAGTTTTAAATTCATTTTTGTTCGCAAGCATATCAAATTGGCAGATGACCTTATTCAGAAACGATGCAATCGAACTGTTTTTTTTTCTTTTTTTGGAAACAAACATACAGTCAAATTTGACGTTTTGAACCTAATTTCTAGAGACGAAAGCGCAGGAAAGGAGAAAAAATCATCATCCTGAGAGAATAAGTGCTTATAACCCCAGATGTTAGTCACTTATCGGAAAAAAGATGAAAACTGTTCGATTACAAAAAAGTTCAATAGTTGTGCCTGCAAGTAACATGCTTTTATATATAAAAGTGAACCAGAAGATGTCTTTTATTTTACAATTGCGCATAGTTGAGCGAAGAAAAATATTTTTTGAAATCGATCATATGAGTATCGTCATGTTCTATAGGGGGCTGATCTACTGTTGATTAAAAACTAGGTACAATTGTTCAAAAACTTGTCTGTACGCATGTTCAATCCATACTTAAAATTTCAAGTTATTCACATGTCATGATATTCACAGTTCTACATTTACTTACAATTTAAACAAATTCGGAAAATATTATTTCATACGGATTAATAATATGAAAATATATCCGCTTTTTGATAAAATTTTTTGTAAACGTAGAATTAAATCACATCATGCTGGCATTATATTTTTTTCGGAAAGCGTAAACTAAAAACCGTAAAATCGACATATTTAAACAAAACAAAAAGGATATTTATTCAGAATTTTGGATAGTATTTACATTTCTTTCCTCTTTCCTCCGTAGAATTTAAGGTATTTTAGTTGTATTTTTCAGAATTTCAGTTAAAAATTACAAATGCAAAATAAAATTAATATATCGGACACTAATTAAAAATTTAAAGTTCGGGGACTCATTGAGACATCCCCGGATTCATCTGAATAACAGATGTTAATTTCACCGTGTTACCTTTCATATACTATGTAGGAATTCGTAAACACAGGCAGATTTTTGTATAATAGATATAAAAATTAGTTTTAAAAAGTACTTCTGTAAATGCTGAAACACTAAATTAAATTCATCGCAACTCATAATCACCATTAACAAAAAAAAAAAAAAAAAAAAAAAGCTTTAGTATTGTTGTAATTTTTGTGCTTTTTAAAATTACTTTGATTCAGCTGCCCAATAATAAGAGAAATAATCTTATTTAGAAATTCTCTATCATCTATCTTAAGATGGCTAAAATATTGTTTACTTGTTTTAGTATTGTTTAAATTTTTATGCTTTTAATTATTTTGATTCAGCTCTCCAATGATAAGAGAAATAATACTATTTAGAAATTCTCTTTCATCTATCTTAAAATAGCTAATATATTGTTTACTAAATATTAATTTTACAGAAAAATAATCGTGTTTCATTGCTTACTATTATTCTACGCATCTGTGTATGCAACACGTGTTGCATACACTCTTTCATCTATCTTAAAATAGCTAATATATTGTTTACTAAATATTAATTTTACAGAAAAATAATCGTGTTTCATTGCTTACTATTATTCTACACATCTGTGAATGCAACGCGATGATACACTGAAAAAGACTCATGTATTTATCCCTCCCTAGAACTGACTAAACAATCTTTAAAACAAGATAAGAAAGGTATTCGCTGTGGAATCGTACCATAGTCAGGGAACGTATGTCAATTTATTTTTCATTGCACCGAAGCAGAAATCTTAATGAGTTTTTCAAGATAGAGGATGACTTGTGTTTCGAGGGGGGAAAATCCTCAAATGCCCGCCCGAAAAGGGAGTATTTAATGGTATGGTTTTTCGCGTTTCGCACTTCCGTATTTTTCAGTACATATCATTATTCATTCCTAATTACTCCTAAAAACTCACACTAATGATTGAACGATTTTGGCTCTCATGCCACTGAATCGAATCGCCACTGAAATGAGACTTGGGATACGTTGCCGTCTATAAATTATAATTTCTGGAAATGTGATTTCAGCAGTTTTAAGAGTGTTTTCGTTTGAATTGAATTTTAACTAAGTAGTGGCGTGTAATAAAGGTTCTAGGTAAACTACGGGGTTGTACAAAATTATTTAAGTATGTTTCCATACATTAGTATAAATTGCTGAAAGAGAATTTCAACCTGTTATGCGTTTCCTTGATAAACTAAATTTTCCCATTATATAGTATATATATATATCAATCTACAGATCAAATACAGGACTGTTTAAAAGAATTAGAAAACATATTTGGCTGTGGATGGTAACTGCGTAAATCAGTTTTTCAAATGTTTTACGCGTTTTCATGTTTACTTAGTTATCTTATTTACGTTATTTCCCCCGATGTCTTGTTAAAACATTTAGGAAGAGTTGGAAAGTGTTTTATAATCTATTCTAAACGCATGATATATCTTACTTGTTGTTTCTATTTCCCAGATCAGTCTTTTCCTATTAAACATACCAAATCTAATTAGCTCATATTCACAAAATACAATATATACGGGAATAAAAAATTTAAATAAACAGGGCTTATCCTGTCGTTCTATAAATAACAGTTGTATTAATGTCCGTAAGACTCCATGTTCGTATTTAATAAAGCAATGACAAATCACATCACATTAAAAAGCTTACACATTCTTAATATTAAGCTTGAATTCAAGATCAAGCTTAGAACTTATTAAAAAAAGATGTCAGTTGATAAGCATTGTTCTTTAAATGGAAAATTAAACTTATTTTAGAAGAATAGGACTCCAAAATAGCGATATCTTGCTAAAAAGTACGGTAAAAAGATAAGATTTTATATTTCAAACAAAACTTTACTTTAAAATTATCGTAGTGTTTATGACAAGAATTATCACAGTATTAATACTTGGAAATTTTTCCAGAGAGAAACATTCGCCTTGCATACAATATTTCAAATGAAAATCAAATTTCAAATAAATTGCTTAAAAGGCACAAAGGCCAACATAGTGAAAAATATCCACGCCGGGACTCGATCCCGGGTCATCAGTACAGCGCACTGACATTCTACCGACTAAACCACATGGAACGATACCCAGCCTGGAAAATTTCTCTCTATTACATGTTGGCAAGGCTACAAACGCAGCACAAGATGGAATATTTATCGTGAGCCACCGACATGGGGTAAACACGAAACTTAATTAAATCCAGCATCGATTGAAACTATTTTAATAATTGGAAATTTTTCCAGAGAGAAACATTCGCCTTGCATACAGTATTTCAAATGAAAATCAAATTTCAAATTAATAGCTTAAAAGGCAATTTTAATTTGAAATTTGATTTTCATTTGAAGTACTGTATGCAAGGCGAATGTTTCTCTCTGGAAAAATTTCCAATTATTAATATAGTTTCAATCGATGCTGGATTTAATTAAGTTTCGTGTTTGCCCCATGTCGGTGGCTCACGATAAATATTCCATCTTGTGCTGCGTTTGTAGCCTTTCCAACATGTAATAGTGAGAAATTTTCCAGGCTGGGTATCGTTCCATGTGGTTTAGTCGGTAGAATGTCAGTGCGCTATACTGATGGCCGGGTTCCAGTTCCAGCATGGAATCTTTTTCACTAGCTCGCCTTTGCGCCTTTTAAGCAATTAATTTGAAATTTGATTTTCATTTGAAATCATCAGAGAGTTTATGACAAGTTCGTCACAAATGACACATATTTCACAAATTGGTCAAAGTGTGACTTCAAAGCATTGTCACTTTCGTCACAGGTTCGTTACAAAGTTAATGCCAAAATAGTCACAAATGACACACTTTTCACAAATTTGTCACACCGTGACTTCACAGAGTGGTCACAATGTGACGTCACAAACGACCTCTAAAACGGCCATAACGACCTCGCATTTTAGTCACTATGACGTCACATCCACGTCACGTGACGTCACATCGACGGTCACAAAATCACAGTGTGACTTCACAACGACGTCGCCGTGACGTCACCATGCCTTACGGGTTCTGTCACGAAGGGGGGGGGGGGGGGGGGCGCATAATATATAAAGTGCACGATACAAGCATTAAAGCAATTTGGATAACATATTTAGAATTAGGAGTATTAAATCTGTACACTTTATATTTAGTTTGCAGAGAGGAAAATATTTTTTTTTTTTGCCAACCAGTGGTATTCGAAACACTTCTGTGGTTTCAAACTAAAAATGTTCTATTACATTTAAGTCTGCAGCTTTTAATGAGCACGTAGAAAGAGACTTCAGAGTTTAGTCGGAGTTTTGTTCTTGAGAGAGTTTTTTTCCTGACAACTATTTAACTATTATAAGTAACTATTTTTGAAAAAATTCTACTTCTTTCAGACTTTTTAAATAAATTAACATCTTCCGAAAATTAAAGAAATATACAAAATTTATGCAAAACGCATGATAATAATTAATTATTCGTATTTCAAATTTGTATTTTAGAGATATGACTTTAAAAAAAAGATATTCTACAAATTGTCTTATTTTACAGAAAATTTATATGAAAAGAATGGCAGATTGACAAAGAATTCTTTTATTTTACCCTCGATAATCCTTTTTTGTTTTTTAAGAACATATCGCTCACCCTCAAGAAAAGTGGCACATCTCTCAAAAATTCATTTTGCGTTTTATTCCACTAAAAGGTTTGTCATAGATGCGTCTTGCTACACAAACAGTTTCATAAGTTTAGTTACACGGAAATTCACGTTATTACGCTATATGTCCATTTGTGACCAAAGAAGAGGGGTGGATTATGTAGTGAGGTAAAATTATCCAACCCTCCAAACCACATCCTACGTTTTCATTCTTATGTGTTTTACGCTTTTATGCACTTTTTTATTCTTGCATGCAAAGCTAAGTGCTATAATTTCATGTTACAGTAAAATCATGCACAT
Source organism: Maratus speciosus (assembly GCA_963932465.1). Lineage (NCBI taxonomy): Eukaryota > Metazoa > Arthropoda > Arachnida > Araneae > Salticidae > Maratus > Maratus speciosus. The sequence continues at coordinate 575,635,214 of OZ010787.1, forward strand.
TTTCTTTTGCCTCTCCTGTGAAATTTACTTTTGTCGAGATGTGTCACTTTTCTTGCGGGTGAGCGATATTTTGTATTTATTACGTGTGAAACAAATTTTACTTTAAAAAGGGGGGGGGGGGGTAATTATTACCATTAAATTGATATTTACTCATTTTAAAAATTTAAACAATGTTTTATCTAATAAACTTTAATAATAATAATTATTATTATTATTATTTACAAAAAAGAACCTTTACAATCCATTGTAACTTGAATTGTTTTGAACCGATAAAAAGAAAAGATAAAATAAATTGGAAAATTCTTCAAAAAGAAAATTTTAATTAAATACAGTCTCATAAAATTATTGCGCATTTAAGTTCGAAATCTTTTGTATAGAAAAACAAATAACGGTAAAAAAGAACATGCTGAAAATCAAAATCGTCTGCGCACAGAAGAGAAGACGCCAGAAGTTTACTCTGTTTAGAACATCACCAAGTCTATAACACTTTTTTATAAAATAAGAGAAAGAAGCCCGCCATTTTAAAATATTACAAATACACGGATATTATAAATGGAACGTAAATGTAAGTCTTATTTAATTTAAATGTTTTATCCCTGTTTCGTATATTATGATGATGACTTAAATAGTTTTATGTTATATTAGTAAGGGACTGATCTGTATTTGTTTTCAGAAACATTTTCCTATTCGATGCTGCGTTGAAAAATATCTTAATCTGCGATCGCTTAAAAAGAAAAGAAAAAAAAATACAGCTGCGCAGAGACTGATACATGCCTGCATTCATAGTGGAATTAATTTAAAGATTAATTTGCTGTTACTTGAGATTGAAAATATGTTGAGACAATGATTCGGAATTTTTTTCGGCTTCTTACTGTTTTTTGTGTTTCCTGATTACTAACACTTACAGTAGTTATAGACATTATTATTTTGGAGTTAAATATGATTTTCGATTATTATGATATTACGAAACTATTTCAGATTACAAATTAGCATTATATTGGGAAAATGTGTTTTTACGTATTACAGTAGTGAAACTTTTGAAAGATTTTTCTTTTAGTGCTAATAATATTTTAAATTATTACTTAAAATCTTAAATCTTCATACCAATGGTTTTCAGATTTAGCATTTGCGAAAATTATAAAATAATAGAAATTTCTTATAACATATGCAAAGATTTTTGAGATATTGTTAACTCTAATAATACATTTAATTCACCTATTGTAGTTTATTGTTGTTTAATAGTACAATTATAAATACTAATTATTATTTTTAGTGTTTTTCAAATTAGTATATTTATTTTTTTTAATTGTATGTAAGCATTTTTTTTTGTTTGTGATTTTAATCTAACATTTAATTATAGACATTCTGAAGCGGTTATTAAATTTTCGTCTATTATAAAATAATTTTCTAAGTTTATGATACACGTAATTATTGGCACAAAAAAGTAAAATATGATATTTAAACATTGAAATAAAAAGTTTTTCATGTCTAATAGGAAGTTTATAGATTAAACTACTTTAGTATATATATTTAAGTTCATATTTATTTACATAATAAAGGAGTGAATATTTTTTTTAACAGATTAACAGTGTTTAACTTCGGTTTGCCTGTCCGTTTTTCTGTATAGCCGTCTGTCCGCGCTCTAACTCTCGTAAATAAACTCGGATTGCCCTGAAACATTTAGATATTGACGTTTACCATAGCACGTTCCTTATTTCTAATGAAGTTTGTAGCATGTTTAGTTCATTTACAGGGACGGTCAAAAGTATTCCGTTACATTACGGCCTATGGGAAAAAATCGTTTCAAATTATTTTTAATGATTTTACACGCTTTCAAACAGAATAAAATTGATATGCATTTATGAAGCGCATTAAAATATGCATTCTGCTGAATATGCGATGCATAGAATAGTTATTGTTCATTTACAGGGCTAAAAAAGGAATTCCAATACATAATGGTGGGTGGGGGGAATTGTTTGTGGCGTACTTTAATTATGTTAATCTATTTCATATATAATTAAATTCATATACGTCGCTGAAGTTTACATACTATAAATTATTTCATGTATAATACGAAGTGCATATAGCATTTACAGGGACACACAAAATATTTCAATACTATATTGTATCCGAAGTACTGTTCATTAGCGATTATTGCTGGAAATGCATTTTTAATTATGATATGCGCTTTTATGATTCACTATGTTTATGCACAGTATATGGTATATGTAAATGCTACAATTCATATACATGGCTACACAAAAGTACTCGTAAGGGTTACTGTGTATGGGCGCAAATTGCTTAAAGGTGGTTTTTAAATGAGTTGTTCTTTTTTACGCTGAACTGCATTTAATTTGCTAAGAAATGTTTGTAGAATATAGATAAAATGATATACAGGGTCACGTACAGAATTGGATACATGGCCGTCTGTAAATCATAATTTCTGGAAATGTGATTTCAGCAGTTTTAAAAGTGTCTTAGTTTAATTTAAATTTTAACTAAATAGTGGCGTGTAATAAAGGTTCTAGGTAAACTACAGGGTTGTACAAAAGTATTTAAGTATATTTCCATATATTAGTATAAATTGCTGAAAGAGAATTTCAACCTGTTATGCTTTTTCTTGCTAAATTAAATTTCCCCATTATATAGTATATATATCAACGTACAGATCAAATACAGGACTGTTCAAAAGAATTATAAATCATATTTGGCTATGGACGGTAACTGCTGAAATCAGCTTTTCAAATGTTTTATGCGTTTTCTAAAAAATTTACTTAGTTATCTTATTTACGTTATTTCCCTAAATTACGATGTCTTGTTAAAGCATTCAGGAAGCGTCGGAAAGTGTTTTATAATCTATGCTTAATGCATGATTTTTCTTACTTGTTTTTTTCTTTTTCGCAGATCAGTCTTTTCCTATAAAACATACCAAATCTACTTAGCTCATATTCGCAAAATACAATATACACGGGAATAAAAAATTTAAATAAATATGGCTTATCATGTCGTATTTAATAAAGCAATGACTAATCACAACACATTAAAATCTTACACATTCTTAATATCGAACTTGAACTCAAGACCAAGCTTAGAACTTAATAAAAAAAAAAGATGTCAGTTGATAAACATTGTTTTTTAAGTGGAAAAATTTAAAATATTTTAGAAGAATAGGACTCCAAAATAGCGATATTTTGCTAAAAAGTACGGTAAAAAGATAAGATTTTATATTTCAAACAAAACTTTATTTTAAAATTGAGCATTTTAAAATTCATCACATGTTTATGACAAGAACCATCGCAGTATTAAAACTTGGAAATTTTTCCAGGGAGAAACATTTGGCTTGCATACAATATTTCAAATGAAAATCAAATTTTAAATTAATTGTTTAAAGGTGCAAAGGCCAACATAGGGAAAAAGATTCCGTGCCAGGACTCGAACCCGGGCCATCAGTATAGTGCACTGACATTCTCACGACTAAACCACATGGAACGATACCCAGCCTGGAAAATTTCTCACTATTACATGTTGGCAAGGCTACAAAAGCAGCACAAGAAGGGATATTTATCGTGTGCCACCGACATGGGACGAACACGAAACTTAATTAAATCCAGCTTCGATTGAAACTATATTAATACTTGGAAATTTTTCCAGAGAGAAACCTTCGCCTTGCATACAATATTTCAAATGAAAATCAAATTTCAAATTACATGCTTAAAAGGCAATTTTAATTTGAAATTTGATTTTCATGTGAAATATTGTATGCAAGGCGAATGGTTCTCTCTGGAAAAATTTCCACGTATTAATATAGTTTCAATCGATGCTGGATTTAATTAAGTTTCGTGTTTGCCCCATGTCGGTGGCTCACGATAAATGTCCCATTTTGTGCAGCTTTTGTAGCCTTGCTAACATGTAATTGTGAAAAATTCTCCAGGCTGGGTATCGTTCCATGTGAATTAGTCGGGAGAATGTCAGTGCGCTATACTGATGGCCCGGGTTCGCGTCCCGGCATGGAATCTTTTTCACTATGTTGGCCTTTGCGTCTTTTAAGCAATTAATTTGAAATTTGATTTTCATTTGAAATCATCACAGTGTTCATGACAAGTTCGTCACAAATGACACATATTTCACAAATTGGTCACAATGTAACTTCAAAGCATTGTCGCATTCGTCACAGGTTCGTCACAAAGTTAATGCCAAAATAGTCACAAATGACACACTTTTCACAAATTAGTCACACCGTGACTTCACAGAGTGGTCACAATGTGACGTCACAAACGACCTCTAAAACGGCCATAACGACTTCGCATTCTAGTTACTATGACGTCACATCGACGTCACGTGACGCCACATCGACGGTCACAAAATCACAGCGTGACTTCACAGACGACCTCTAAAACGGCCATAACGACTTCGCATTCTAGTTACTATGACGTCACATCGACGTCACGTGACGCCACATCGACGGTCACAAAATCACAGCGTGACTTCACAACGACGTCGCCGTGACGTCACCACGCCTTACGGGATACATGTGGAAAACATTAGAAATCAATGTTCTTTTGATTAATGGAGGAAATTTAAATGATAGATGCTTTCGATGGCTAAATTACATTTTAATTAGCTTGTATCGTATATATATTTAATCTTGCACAGTATTATATTTTAGATTTCTTGAATCATATAACTTTACTAGTTTTAAGTACAGTTAAAAGACTTTTATAAGTAATAGTTTGTTGACTGCGCTATCTTTTTCTTCATATCTGATAGACATGCTATTAAAAAATTTCAATGTAATACAATATTGATACCATAATGCAGGACTATTGAATATGAAAATATGTTCTCTTTTAGACAAAAAGAACTGTTTCAGAGTGAAATACAAAATTATTTTCTATACTTTGCCGGGGTTTTTAAATATTTTCGATCAAATCTGCATGATTTCCTCACCAACCAAAAGAAATAAAAAACGAGTTTCTTTAGATTCAATAGCTCTTTATTGCATTGATAATTTCTTAATAATAAACAAATTGTAAAAAAAAAAGTGATTTAATTAGAATCATATCAGTCAAATCATAAGAAAATGCTATAAAAAGACGCCATTGACAATTAATTTGCGGCATTAGAAATTTTAAATGAAATAATACAAGAAAGTGAAAATTACAAATCAAATTTCAGTCGAACAAATAATTGGAATTTGTTGAACGATTATTGCAGCCCTCATAGATGTCCTTTGTTATTTTTATGTTTTTCGCATGTAAAATTGAAACATAAGAATGTTTCAATTTCGTACTGTTGCCGTTTTCGTACTGTTTCGTACTGTTCGAACGCGCCAGAAGACTGGCGCGTTTCATATGCCGGTGATTACTTTTCATTAAAAAAAAAATGAAAGAGAACAGAAAAAAATTGCGATATTTAATTTTAAACGTTGATTCAACATTGAATTGTCTTTTGGAAGAGAGCAAATAAGACGCAAGTGGAAATCACGGGGTTATTCTAGAATCTGAAGCTGACTTTTTATCGAGTGTCGAACACAATACACCGTTCGTAGGTTAAATTGGGTAATTTTTAAAAGCATTACATCCTCTTAAAATAAATTGGAAAACTGATGACAAGATATAAATATAACTTACCATAAAGTAAAGGTTCCAACTAAAGCATTTCCAGGATTTCCCATTGGCAATGGATCTGTGCCATTATCGTATCTTCTTAATCTGGGTTTTAGCATGACAGCAGCTACAAAAGCAGAAACACCTCCAGTCAAATGCACTGCACAGGAACCAGCGAAATCCAGTGCTCCTAAATGTTTTAAAAATCCATGATCTGCCCATAACCATCCTGCAGGAATGCAGTACGTTAGAGTGTTCAGAAACGAAAATACGCAATAGGCGTGGAAATCTGTTCTTTCAGCCATAGCTCCAGATACTATAGTAGTTGCTGTTGTGGCAAACGATAACTGGAAGATGAAAGTAGCAAAGACAACTCCCATAGTTTGTGGTTCTGAATCTAAAAAGAAGGATCCCACACCACAGAAAAAATTTGTATACGGTCCCCTTCCGTACTGAAAGCCGTAACCAAACATCCAGTAAGACAAACCTCCTAGAACTACATCGGCAGCATTTTTCATGAGAATATTGACTTCATTTTTCTTCGTTACGGCACCTGATTCCAGAAGACCAAAACCTAGAATAAACAATATTTTGATTAATATGTAATAAAGAAAAGCAATACGACTTTAAATAAGAATTGGCAAATGATCACTGAAAAAAATGGTTTCTCAAAATTCAGTAAAATTTACTCAATTTTAAATACTCACATACTCAAATTCGTTCCGATCCAAATTACTCATTTTTGATTAAATGGACGTGTTTAAATATGAACCTTTATGTACCGCTCCCCTGAACTCCACTTTACTACAGATTAAAGTAAAAATGTACTGTCATTTATTTCCCGCTCAAAATTATTAAGAAGAAACATTTAAACATTAAAAAAAAATTCTACGATTTATTCTGTTGAGCTGATTCAGATATCAGACCAGATGCTGTGATCGTTAAAGGTTAGTTGGGTGAATGTGGGTGAAGGTTAGTGGGTGTAGTCCTCCAGATTCACCTAAGATGGCTCAGTTGGTAGAGCATTGGCGGCTTCAGCCAAGATATTCCTGGTTCGAATCCTGGACCGGACTTTTTTCACCCATTTTAGAAATTTACAACTGATAAAACATTTCATTGATTCTTTATTAATGAAAAATAGCAAAATTATTATCAAGATATCCAAAATCAAATATTTTTATGGCAAAAGCATTGTTTTCAAGCACTTTTAAATTATTTTAAAATGCTATGCATAATTTAATACGTATATTAATGAACATATTTTTTGCCTCCGTGAATGAAATAAACCGTTACAAAATAGAAAATTGTCGTTTCGTTTGGGTTTGATAATAGGTCATGTTTCAAATTTGAGAAAACATAAGTTCATTTTTGATCCAAGCATACTCAATTCGATATGAGTACATCAATTTACTCATTTTTGAGTACTCCATTTTTTTTTTCAGTGATCATTGCTCAAGACTGTTGATTTTATAGATGCATAGAATCTGTGATTTCTTTAATTTGTCACATTATGACTATAAGGTGACCATCCTTTTGTGATTCAAGCGTAAATTCTTCGTGGCCGATTATTTAGTCATTGCAACTCGTCAGGAAATAGGCATATAAGCGTCACCGTCACGGTGACTTGGATACGACTCATCTTGCACGTCATGTAAAAACAATGACGACAATAAGAGTTACAATTTGGTCACGGTACTTTTGGAACTCTTATCTAATAATAAGATTCTAGAGTAATACCAGATATAAAACAATCCATTTAAACAGCTTTTAAGAAAATTATTAAGATTCTTCTGGTTGTCTCAAAAATCCTAACAACGGAATTAATTGGTAAAACTTGGTTGGTAAAACTAAAATTGGTTTTCGAGAAACTTATCCTAACAAAAGTGGAATTTTAAAAAAGAATAAATATTTACTAACAGCGGATGCTTGAAGCAATCAAGCCAAACGAAATATGCAAACCAGAGTCCAATAAAGTGCAGGAAATATAACTGTTAGTCCAGTTACCTTCTTACTGGTAAAAACGTCCCGTGAAACGTCGTTAAAATCTTCTACGCCCGTCACGAAATAACCTACATCATCTACATATGTTGCATGATCTATTTAACCCTTTGATGCATGATAATCTCATTTGAGGTTCTATTGTAAAACAAACCTCAGAGAATTGTATATATTTTATTTTTACTCCTCTTTTACATATAGGTCATTCATATACTCATATGAACTTATTACGTGGGTGGTTCAATAATTATTGTCCCTAATGTATATAAAATATTTGTACTGCAATGGTTGATGTGGAATATCGAAGCCTAATCTCTTAAATACCTATATGCTCAATTTCAGAACCGTAGCTGCTATATTAACATAGTTTTGGAGGGAGGGGTGAAGTTTTAAAGACCTATTTTTGGGGGAGTTTTTAAGAAGGGGGTGCGGGTGAAATGCTGGTTCGGTGCTTATGAGGCTACATTTGTGACAGTGGATGAGATGTGGCTACATCACTATGATCCCGAGTCCAAACGACAGGAGTTACATCTCATCCACTGTCACAAATCTAGCCCCATAAGCTAAAAATCAGCCTTTCAATCCCCACCCCCTTTCACTCTTCCCTCCAAAACTATGTGAATATAGCAGCTACGGTTCTGAAATTGAGCATACAGGCATCTAAGACATTAGGCTTTGATAGTCCACAACAACCACCGCAGCACAAATATTTTATATAAACTAGGGACAATAATTAATTGAACCACCCTCGTATTACATATGCTCATATGAAGTTCAATAATGCTTGTGAAATGCAGCAGCAGAACCATTTTCTTTTCGAGTATTTAGTTGGAAAGATCGCTTTTGAGATAATTGTTTCTGTTCTGTATGAGAGGAGATTTTCTTTAAACAATTCGGCTCTTGGAGATGTAGAAAAAAGAAATACTACAAAAAATACGTTTAAACTACTAGAAAAACTATTTAATAAATATTAATAATATCTTTTATTGTTTGTAAGCCGTATATGAAGTTCATTTTGGCGATTTTAAATAAATGTAAGACTTTAAACACTCAACATTATCATAACTTCCAGTGTGTAAACTCTGAACTAAGAAATATATTTTGTACCAGAAATTTTATTTAATAAAATATAATTTATTTTTATATGGTACCTATTTGATTTCGTTTATTAAATTAAAATTCGTGGTATAAAATATTAAGGTGCTTACGCTCCTTTGAATTTCTCAAGAGTATGGGCGCTATATTTTCACAATAAAAATTTTCTATTTAATATTTAAATCGCAGAAATCTTATAATAAGATCGTCTTCTTTAATCATAGATTTTGTAATTTTTTTCAGCGATTAAATAAGGCAATTATTTTAAATAATGTGGGAGAACTGCAGGCACTGTGAAACATATTTATTTGTTTCGGCGAATTATTCGCCGGAAATGATGGTAATAATCCACATAAAATTTTAATTCATTTAAAAATATTTCATGTTTGAGAGGATTAGAGATAGTGTTACTTGCCTGCAGTTTTTTTTTTTTTTTTTTTTTTTTTTTTTTTTTTTTTTGTAACGGCGGACACATTTAGCATTTGATGGTGTAAAATGCTTGCAAAGTTGTACTGAACTCAAATAACCACCATTTAACACAGAATTACCTGACTGTAGTTCATGCAGCGACCACAATGGGCAAAAATTGCAACAAAAAATGCTTTAAGTATTAAAACAAAATCCTCCTTTATTAGAAAAAGCGTTTCGCAAACGTTGTTCGATCATGCAGATTACCCCCTTTTTTTTTTCATTTTCTTTTGTGAAATGCAAGGGCGGATCTGGAGAGTCGTCAGGGGGGGGGGGGGGCGATTTTGGAAATTTGGAAACTCCAATCTGATGCGCAGGTCGGGGCTAATTTTTTTCACTGCCCGTCTAGTTTGGGTCCGGTTGACTTATATTCTTTGCTGTGGGTCGGGTTTGGGTCCGGTTGACTTCTTTTTTGCTGCTAGTCGGGTTGACTTCTACTTTTTGCTGTGGGTCGGGTTAACTTCTACTTTTTTGCTGCGGGGCCGGGTTAACTTCTACTTTTTCTACTGCGGGTCGAGTGACTTCCACTTTTTAGCTGCGCCTAGCGCGTTGTGTTTGGGGCAGATTGACATACATTATTTTCGGTTTGGATAAGTTTCGGATTGGGTTTTCACTCTTGCGAGAAGGGTTCGGGTTGAGTCGATTTTTGAAAAGAAAGTCTTAAATATTTTTGACGATAAAAACTATATACAGAAAAAGCTCCATAACGGACACGCCCAAATAATTATTTAGGAATACTAATCTTCAGGATTATGTAAAAAATACTAATTTGGTATAAGACTGCTTGTCTCTTTATATCTAAGATCAGTTGTAATTCAGTAAAGAATGCTTTGAAACTTATTGAAAAAAATACTGGGTATCCTAAATTGGAAAAAATCTTGCAGGAGGGTTATGTAAGATGTCAGGAGATATTTTACTGGGATTCTTGATTTTACTTTACAATAGCAGCGATAGATGTCGCTGCAAATATTGGTCATTAAATCGCGGCCCGATTTCTGGCCTACCTCCTCCGGGAACCGATTTAGCACCCATTGCTTCCAGCGCCATCTATCGTCAATATTTTTAACTAAAATCAAGAATCGCAGTAAAAAAACGCCTGATCAGGGATAATTCTGAGTAAAAAAAAAATCTGAAATTCAAAGCAAATCTTCTGAAAGGTTACAGCAGATGAGGGGATTCACTCATGGCAATAATTATTTTTGTTGCAGGTCGGGTTAGCTGTTTTCGATTCGGATCGATTTCAGGCTGAGTACAGATTCCTGCAAGCTGGGGGTTAACCTGTTTTTTTCCTGCTTTGTAAAAGTTAATCCAGTATATTATTTCAGGTTAAAACTGTATCTATAATAATAAACATAGATGTATGCGTGTGTGCTGTTTTCTAAAGAGACTACTGTATTTTTTCCACGACTTTTTGATGAAATTCGCACTTCTTCGACCCTTTGACGAAATTTGCGTTTCTTCCGCAACCCTTTGGCAAAATTAGTGTAATTTTGCAGCCCTTTGATAAAATTCGCGTTTTTTCTCGCGACCCTTTGACGAAATTCGCGTTTTTAAAACGATTATTTGTCTAAATTTGATTTTCTTCCGCAATCCTTTGAAGGAATTCGCCTTTTCTCCACGATCCTTTGACGAAATTCGCGTTTTTAAAGCATAATTTTTTCCACGACTCTTTGATGACATTCTCACTTCTTCGACCATTTGATGAACTTTTCGTTTCTTCCGCAACCCTTTGATGAAATACGTGTAATTTTGCAGCCCTTTGATAAAATTCGTGTTTTTCTCCTTCGACCCTTCGACAAAATTCGCGTTTTTACAGCGATCCTTTGACGAAATTTGCGTTTGTAAAGCGATTCTTTGACTAAATTTGATTTTTTTCCGCGATCCTTTGAAGAAATTTGCGCTTTCTCCACGATCCTTTAACGAAATTCGCGATTCTTTGATAAAATTTGCATTCTTTTCGCGGTCTTTTGACGAAATTCGCGCTTTTTCGCGGCTATTTGACAAAAATGGCGTTTTCTCTGCGATCCTTTGACAAAATTCGCGTTTTCCGCGATCATTTATAAAATTTTGCGTTTTTTCCGCGGCCCTTTGACCAAATTCGCATTTTTTCCGTGCTCCTTTACCTTCTCGCTGCGTAATTTTTTAAAAATCAAAATAGGTTTAAGAAGTGCGCATTTATTTCCTAACACATTTCAAATTGCTGCGGAAATTGCGGATTGTGCAAATTATGCTACTGTTACGTTGGCCGTGGAGATCGCGGGATGCGCAGCGAGAGGTTTAAATTTTCGGAAAATTCGGATCAGAATCACCCCTGTTCCTGACATCTTACATAACTCTCCTGAGAGTATTTTTTTAATAACTGTCATCATTTGCAATTTATTGAATTTTAAAATCTGCCGATCCATTTTAGGACAACCGGTATATCCAGTAAGCTATGGGATGATGGCTGAAAAAAGCATTAAAAAAAATTAAAGCTGGCTTCGATATGTTAGTTAGATGTCTACCCGGGTTGAAGTTTCCAGGACCAATCCCAGGTCCAACCCACACAAAAAAAATTATTGCCTGGTATAAAAGCTAAAGAAATCGACTCCAGCCCTGCCTGCGTTTTACAATTAAAATTATTCATAAAGCACACTTACTCATGCTCATATTTTATTTTCAGATTATATTCGAAATTCATGAATACAGAAAAACAGTAATATTAATAACTATTTAGGTAATTATGTACGTAAACACTAAGTAGTATGACTTAGACAATTTCATTAAAGTGAAAATCCAGTAAGAAAATCAGTTTAGAATGAAAGAAGCGGATGATAAAAGAAAATGATAATTTTAAAGTTCTACAAAGAAAAAAAATAGATTTTAAAAAATGCATCTCTGTAACTTATCAAATCAAATTAAATTTCTAAAGATTTCGCTAAACAAATGTACAATATAAATATAATTTTTACGAATAACAAATAAGTAAGATGACAGACCAACTTGGACTGGGGGGGGGGGGAGAAATTAGAGGAGCTCACGGGTCGCAGTCAAGCCAATAATGCTTATCATACGGGCTCGCACGGACCAAACGTTTAACTTTTATCCCGGGCCGAGACCAGACCAGGAAATTTTGGCCAGTGCAGACCTCTAGGATAAAGACCTCTAGTCCAGGTCAGGCTCGACCTGGAGAAGAAAATGAAGCCTGGCCCGACCCGAATCTGTAAAAAAGTTTAAGATCAGGGCACGGCCCGGCTCTAAAAGGGAGGAGACCTGACCCAGGCCGAGTCTCGTGGATTTAAACTGGCGCGACTCGGGTCGGGTCGCGCCGGGCTCGAGCTTCGCCCCAAGTTATTTCCCGTGAGGATGCATAATGTGGTTTTGCAAACCCTTTATTAGCCCAAGGGGGGTGGCGATCGCCCCTTCGCCCCCCTCTTAGATCCGCCGTGGGTGAAATGTTACCAAATTTACGGTATACGCGATATGTTGTCTTTCATGCGCGGTGACTGAATTTAAATCGATATGCTTTTGTTTGAAATTAGCATTTTTGTAATACTTACTAATATTCTTGAAATGTTCTATTCAAATACCAAATTACAGGTTCGTATTCTGTTTTTCTAACTTTAATTTAGAATCAGCATTCATAAAATACTTGTATTCACTCTTGTTTATGTACATTTAACTGCCTATTTTTTTATATTGTTTACGGGCTCAATTATTATTTTCCAATACCTTTTTTATCCTATCTAGAATAGCCCAACAGAATGAGGATCCCAAGGCAAGTCATAAAACTGCATCTGTAAATGCTAGAATCAGTTTCATTGTAGGAGATAAATCTTTCGTAAATAGGCTGCAACATACAATAATATAAAAAGTTCCAATAACTTTAAATACGTCCGTAATTAAGAATTTTGAAAACTAGCAAACATTAAAACTGAAAAAATTGATAAATAAACTTTCCATTAGAGTTACTACGCAAATGCAGTATGGACATTAGAGGTCTGCACGGGCCGAAATGTCCAGGCCCGGGCCCGGCCCGACTCATAGAAAACAAATCGGCCCGGCCCGTAGAAAAAAATTATTGGCCCCGCCCGGCACGGTAAAAAAGTTAAAAGTTCGGCCTGAGCCCGGCGCGGCCCGGAAAAAAGTTAAAATCAAGGTCCGAGCCCGGCCCGACCCGAGTGAATTTCTACGAAACATTGATTTTTACTTCGATTTGGTTAAAAATTTGATTCGTACGAGGAGTGCTGACCAAAGATATTTATCTTCACTTTTTTCATGTTTCTAAACTTCATTTTTATAGAAGTGCCGCAGGCTGCGATATTTATTTTTTTAATGAATCGCTATTTCATGTATGTAAATGTTTCAGTTATCCTTAATATTGTTAATCGATATTCCATGAAGTGTTAAAAATCTGGAAAATGTTATACAGTAAAAATCTTGTAAGACTCAATTACATAGAAAAGGAAAAAAATGCGTTATAGACAAGTTCCCTTCTTAGCAAGTGTAAATGTATTACATATTCTTTTCTTACGCATTAGTGTATTAATTTTGCATGGATCAACACGTTTTTTACTTTCAAACAGGATTCCGTTATAGGCAGGTTCTTTTTCACACGTTTTACTATATTTTAATTTAGCTATATTATAATTAGCATAGAAATTTACTATTCTTTAAAAAGAATAAATGTTAATGTTTAATTGTAGAATAATGGCGATTTAAAAATGTATGGATTTTTTGCAAAAATCTTTGTGCCAGGCTTAATTTTACTGACCTTTGAACGGACAGGCCACGCCCAGACAATGATTTTCATGCTGGCTGGCTCAAAACTAGGACTAAAAATTTTGGGCTGTGAAGACTAAGAAAGAAACCAGTCCCGGCTCTGTACAGAAAAAATAAGTTTGGCCCGGCCCGACTCTTCCGGCAAAAGTAAGGCCCGAACCCGACCCGGCCCGAGCCTTCAGAAAAAATTATGGTCGGGGCCGGCCCGGCCCGAATGCCATGAATGAAAATAGGCCAGAGCCCGGCCCGCGGGCCGGGCCTCGGTCCACGGGCCGACCCGTGCAGATCTCTAATTCTTGCCTAGAGCTAAAGTATTTCAAGCATTAGCTGCTACAGGACTGCTCAAATTGAGTCAATTTGAGGTAGCTGTTTTTCACCCGACTATATGGTTTTATCCTACTTTCGCCTACATGATGCATAAGCTTAAAATTTTAATACTGTTAATTACGGTTGTATAAATAAAGGCGCGTGAAATAAAAAGAAACAGAGATGATAAGATTAGTTTTTTCTTCTACTTAGTGGTTAAAAATCTCAAAAACAAAAATTTCTTTGAGAAATTTCTCCTCATCTCATGTAATTTGTAAAACAAGCAATAAGCATAAATGATAAATAACCTCTTCATTAAAAAATATATCATTGTTAGAAAATGACACTAACGAAAGTGTATATACCAAAAGTCATGTTATTTTCAAATTAGTTTTCTTCAAATCCCGATTACGTCTAGATATATGCCCCTACAACCCCGCTCCAATATAACTTCATGCACTTTTGATTGCTTAAATCTTATTTTTCGTGCAACATTATGACACGCTATATTTTCTTTCAAAATTTTCTCAAAAACTATGGACCAATGAAATATTGTTATACAGTAAATTTCCATCCATTGCGAGTAATGTTTCTCTCTATATACGGAGTTTACGTAGTCTTAATGGGCCTCCCCCCCCCCTCCCCAATATAACTTCATGCACTTTTGATTGCTTAAATCTTATTTTTCGTGCAACATTATGACACGCTATATTTTCTTTCAAAATTTTCTCAAAAACTATGGACCAATGAAATATTGTTATACAGTAAATTTCCATCCATTGCGAGTAATGTTTCTCTCTATATACGGAGTTTACGTGGTCTTAATGGGCCTCCCCCCCCCCTCCCCTCTCTCTATAAAATTTATTTCAATTACTTGTCGAAATATCGCTCACCTGCAAGAAAAATTACACATGTCGACGAAAATAAATTTCACAGGAGAGGCAAAAGAACATACCCATTTTTTTACTATGCAGCTTGAAATTATAGTATTTAGCTCTGCAGGTAGCAGTAAAAACGTGCATAAAAGCGTAAAACCCTTAAGCATAAAGACGTAGTTGAGGTGTGCAAGGTTGAATAATTTTACCTCCCCACACAATTTGCCCCCTTCTGTGGTCACGAATGGACATATAGCGTAATAAAGCGATTTTCTGGATAACTACACTTATAAAACTTTTCATGTAGCAAGACGCACCTGTGACAGGCCTATTAGTGGAATAAAACACAAAATGAATTTTTGCGAGTTGTGTCACTTTTCTTGCGGATGAACGAATAAATATTATTACTTAATTCGTCTTTGAAGTCATTTATACATCTTCAGGTTTAGGATTATCTCTGTTATATTTCCAATTCTGGGATTACTTCTATTTTTTTCTTATAAAAGATATTCATGTCGAGAAGGATTATACTCATCAGACATTAAATTTAGAATGTAAATGAAGAAATGGTATTCATTTCTTCATCAGAACAAAGCATCAGATTTCACAGTCCCGAATCGATCGTGACTTCAAATAAAAAGGGAAGATTGACAGTTCATTGTCAGAAAGGAAATGAAATTTGTGGGTGTTTCCTTTATGGATTTGTCGATCACCGTTTCTATTAGAAAAAAAATCTGCTAAAGGGGAAAACTGGGATTTGTGTGCAGAGACTAAACGATATAATGAAATCTTTCGATAGTTTTAATCATATAAATTTAAATCCGTGGATTTCCTTTCTCTATACAATGTAAATAACCGTCTGTTCAGTTTCAAAATATCTCGATTTTGGAATATAATACTCGATTACTATCCTCAAGAAACTTACATTATTGTTGTCGTTGTAGCTATTAGATCACATGACGTAATTTTCATGTTTGTGCACTTTATACAGTGATATTTCGGGAAATGCTTGTTATTAACTAGATTTGCCTTTAATCACAAACACTTCAAAAAATGTAGCAAATTGGCGTGTCAAAAGAAGAAAAAAAAGTCAGCGTATCTTTCAGACACAAGGATAGTAATCGAGTGTTAATGAATGAAATCGATATTCGAGGAATAAAATCAATTTTGGAAATTCTTTGATAATTTAGTTTCTTTTCATTTGATTTTAGTTATAAATGACGATAATTTTGCGAGTGATAAATTAAATGTATGAGATATTTCTTTAGATAGATAGCTATAAAAATATTCTATTTAACCCCTTGCCGGCTTTGCTCGGGGAGGTGGAACATAGTAGTTTGGTTCATCCCGATTGTAGCTCGGGCACTATACTCCCTGTAGGAAAAATCGTCTTTTCTAGGACAAACGTCCTCTTTTCATTTTCCCTTCGTTACCATAGTTACTAACCTAAGATAATGGCCGAGGAGTGATCAACGAAGGGAAAATGAAAAGAGGACGTTTGTCCTTGAAAAGCCAATTTTTTCTACAGGGTGTATAGTAAATTTTATATCGTGTAGGATGCCATTTCCCTAATTATATTGTATAAGCTTTTCAGGAGCTTCAAATGCCTTTGTTGACTTTTTTAACCACCAGACGGTAGCAGCCAAGGCCGGCGCAATGGCGCGGGGCCCTGGCATATCACTTAGCGGGGCCCAACGTCTCTGACTGCAATATTCCACTAATAAAAATATTTTTTGAAATTGTATCTATCATAGAATAATTTCTAATACTGAGTATAAAATGTATGAAAAATAACATTTATTTCACATGTAATGTGTATAATTATCTTTAATTTCAAAAAATCTTCTAGCTTTTAGAATACTTTAAATATTTATATTTTGCGTTTACGGTTACTTTCAGGATCTTTTAATATATGGCCAAAGATGACCGGTCACTTGCGATTTTAGACGTTTTCTTAAATATCTAGAAAAATACACGAGGAATTATCCTGAAACTCCAGGTGTGTAAACAGAATGGTACAGGTCATATATTTTCGTGAAGATTTTTTCCATAAACCCCATAAAGGACCACCAACAAGAAAAAGAACGAATATCTTTTGGATAACCCTGTCAAAACTAATGTACAAAAGCGTTCAAACTGTAGATTATGATTAAGTGGCTTATTGTAATAATGTGTTTTCATTTGTATGAGGATAGCATGTATACTCGAAAAAAAATTCAGGTTTTCATAAAAACAGTCTCAAGTTTTGCCAAGTTTTTTGCTTATAATTTGCAGAGTTCTTAATATAAAAAAAAAAAGAGTTCTTTTCAGAAAATATGACAAACAACATTGTATACAATACCCTGCAATTGGAATTAAAATATAGTAAAAATGTATGAAAAATGAGCAGGTTTCCTAAATAATATTTCACTGCGCATGCCCGAACGCAATCAAAATATAATGTGCATAATCTGTTAGATAAATGTATGGCTCAAGTTTTGTAAGTCTCAAAAACATAGCTTGAAAATTCTGAAAATTGTGGTTGATAGAACAAGCTCAAAATCCGTTGTTCCCAAAATGAAGCAAAAAGATGAGGGGCTGTATCCATATATCCATTGATTAGTGCCAATATAGCATACACAATATTGCACGTACTACTATATTTGGATACAGCCCCTCACCTTTTTGCTTCCTTTTGGGAATAACGGATTTTGAGCTTATTCTACCAACGATAATTTTCAGACTTTTCAAGCTATGTTTTTGAGACTTAAACAAAAGTTGCTCTATACATATAACTAATACATAATGCAAATTATATATTGATTACATTCGGGCATGCGCAGTGAATCATTATTTAGTAAACCTGGTCATTTTTCATATAACTTTTATTATTTTTTAATTCTGATTGCAGGGTATTATGTACAATGTTGTTTGTCATATTTTCTGAAAAGACCTTTTTTTTATATGGGACTCTTTTTATAAAAACTCAAATTTCTCTATGAAAATATATGCTAGTCTCATAAAAATGAACACAGTTTATAACAATAAGCCACTTAATCATAATCTACAGTTTGAACGCTTTTGCTACATTAGTTTTTACAGGGTTATCCAAAAGATATTCGTTCTTTTTCAATTTGTTGACGGTCCCCTATGGGGTTTCGTGTAAAAATCTTCACGGAAATATATGACCTGTAGTACTATTTTGAATATTAAAGATGTGAATTATACACTGCTAACAAGGCGTAAACCAACTTAGTGAAAAATGTCCAAACAGGGAATCGAACCCGGGCCCCTGGAATAGATCTCCAGTGCTCTACCACTAAGCCACCAGGACGATGCCCAGCTTGGCATCTCTCACTTATATAAGTCGGTAAGGCTGCTACCGCAGCACTAGATGGAAAAGTCTTCATGAGCACACAATCTAGCGGCGTAACATGAGACGCAAATGAACCCAGCATCGGGGAATATACATTTTTTTTAAAATTAATTTTTCAACTACTTTTCAGCAGTGAAATTACGCTTGAAATTATTGAATATTAAAGATGTGAATTATCACATTGCTAACAAGGCGTAAACCAACTAAGTGAAAAATGTCCAAGCCGGGAATCGAACTCGGGCCCCTGGAATAGATCTCCAGTGCTCTACCACTAAGCCACAAGGACGATGCCCAGCTTGGAATCTCTCACTTATATAAGTCGGTAAGACTGCTACCGCAACACCAGATGGAAAAGTCTTCAAGAGCACTCAATCTAGCGGCATAACATGAGACGCAAATGAACCCAGCATCAGTGAATATACATTTTTTTAAAATTAATTTTTCAACTACTTTTCAGCAGTGAAATTACGCTTGAAATTATTGAATATTAAAGATGTGAATTATCACATTGCTAACAAGGCGTAAACCAACTAAGTGAAAAATGTCCAAGCCGGGAATCGAACTCGGGCCCCTGGAATAGATCTCCAGTGCTCTACCACTAAGCCACAAGGACGATGCCCAGCTTGGAATCTCTCACTTATATAAGTCGGTAAGACTGCTACCGCAACACCAGATGGAAAAGTCTTCAAGAGCACTCAATCTAGCGGCATAACATAAGACGCAAATGAACCCAGCATCAGTGAATATACATTTTTTTAAAATTAATTTTTCAACTACTTTTCAGCAGTGAAATTACGCTTGAAATTATTGAATATTAAAGATGTGAATTATCACATTGCTAACAAGGCGTAAACCAACTAAGTGAAAAATGTCCAAGCCGGGAATCGAACCCGGGCCCCTGGAATAGATCTCCAGTGCTCTACCACTAAGCTAAGTCTGTACTATTTTGTTTACACACCTGGAGTTTCACGATAATGCCTCATGTATTTTTCTAGATATTTAAGAAAACGTCTAAAATTTCAAGTGACCGATCATCTTTGGCAATATAGTGTTATATACATTACCTTACAATTACTCATATATCAACTTTGACTATAAGAAGTAAAGTGAATGCTAACTTTCTTTCGCCAAAAAATATTTAAAGACAAATTTAGAGCAGTAGTATCATTATTTTACACAGAGTAACGTTATTTCGAATTGTATAGAGAAGCTCGGGGCTCTGGGCATTCGCCCCGTTGGCCCGATGTTTGCGCCGACCCTGCACTGTAAAATATTTATGTAGTAATGTTACTCCCATTTTGTGGAGTAATTTAACCGATATAACTGGTGTTACGCTACGCTAATGTGTAATATTACACCAGTTATATTAATTTAAATTACACTATTATGTATGTTAAATTACTCCATAAAATTGGAGGCAGCATGCTGCCACCAATTTTATGGAGTAGCATTACATTTTTTTTTTTTTTTTACAGTGTGGTAGCAGCACTGCATTTTCAGTAACAGATTTTAAAACAGACGAGATCAACGATTATTTTGTTTAGTTTTTTATACAAATTTGTAAATGGCAGTTTTTTATCATTTTTCTTTTGATCGTTTATGTTCATGGCTTGCGAGTAGCCTTATTATTCTGATTTTAATAAATCTGATTTAGGCAATATGTTGAAGATGAATATGACTTAGGTATTTCATAATCATATATTTCTGGTTTTGACTTTCCTTCTTAAACTAAGTTATTCGGGATTCTTATACAAATGTTTTTAGGAAAAACTTGTGCTAGTGGTGCTATCATGTTTAAAAATGTATTACTTTTAAAAATTGGCATTAAAAAAATGGACACCTTTAATTATCATACCTGAAATAAGTTCATCCTGGAAGGAGTTAAGATAAAAGATTATGCAAAACATATATTTATAATTCATTTATTACCATTGTGAGAATTTAGAGTTTATTATACTTCAGTGGAAAAAAATAATACTAATTATTATTATTGCAAAATAATTGGCTTACATTTTATTTTTAATAATCAGTTTTTTCAATGCATTTTGTAATTATTAATTCATTCGTTGAACTACCTCTTAAAGTGCTAAATTCTGGCCATTTTAACATTTAAATCTTAACATATAGATTTCTAAATAAATAGATAACATAGAAATAAAAGAAACGTTATTTTGTTAATATATTGAAGAAATTGCATGTATTGGCTTTAAACATCTATATGTATATAATAACATTGCTACTGTTATAAATACAATTATTATAGCACTCTTAGATAGCTTTTTTTCATAAATAAATAATTTGCAGTTAGTTGTGCATTTTATTTTTATTTTCACATTCAATATAAATTTTAAATAATGCATAATTTTAATATTTCCATTTCTTGATTCTGTTATTTTTTAATTTTATGAAACTTTTAACTATTTAATTTTTGTATATCTTAAATAACCATTTTTAGTATTAAAAATATTTAAAAAAAATTACCAAAGTAAAATTACATTTATTATTTTAGTATGAGTATGAAACATGTCTTATTCAGATCATAAAATATTCATTATTAATAGTTACCATGAAATTGAATTATATTATTTTACTATATTTTATTAAACTCTTAACATCATATATAGTATATATATATAATGTTTTAGTACCACAACATATATTTCATAAATTTATTTTTCGATTATGCATAAAACACGTCTTATTCAAATCATAAAATACTCTTTATTAATAGCTGCCATAAAAGCATTCGTTACAATAAAATCTGGTAGTTTTATTAATGGTTTGAAAATTCCGTGAATGACACTTGTTTAGGACTATTATTCTTGTTATTTTGATTAAATTATAGAATAAATACTAAAAATAGATCTTTAGTCAAATAGGTGAATACAACTGTAATAAAATAAAATAAAAATAGTTAAAAGTCTAAAAAATGTTTAAATAATAATAATAAAATATAAGCAATAATAATACAAAATATTGTACAGTATTTAATGTATTTTAAAGTTTTGTTTGATTGAGAAAAATATATAATGCTTAACAAAATACAGATTATTGAAAAGAATAGTCGCTAGAATTAAGAATAATAACCATAGCAATATTACTATATGTTCTTAGATATTTAACCTTCGCAGTACTAAGGTGGAGTCAATTTGACCCAATCTGGGCATTTTGCAGGTTTTTTTTCATTTAGAATATGTATGCCAAAATTATTTTCTAGGAATTCTCCTATTAAGGTTTCTTTCATAATTTCGTCTACTTAGTAAATTTCGCACGGTTAAATTTTTTTGTTTACTTGTAGAAACTGCGAATGGGGGACATTTCCCATCTTGGGAAATCAGGGAATAAATGAAAGTTTTCTCTCATTTAGTTATCCCGTTTCAAGACAAAATAAGAAAATTTTTGGCTTCCTGCCAAATGTAGTTCCTTAGATGGCGCTGTGGGTACAGTATTTCCATGCAAGCGATTGTAGGTGCCTCCATCATTTCGTTATTTCTTATTCTTGTGTTCGGCTGTGTGTAAATTTCGCTATTCAACGAAATGAATCGTCGCAGTTTGTCTATCGAAGAGGCACATGCTTTGTTATTTGATGAAGATTCTTGTCAAAATACCCCATCTTAGGCATTTACGTAATATTTTGATCTTAATACTGCGATGGTTCAAGCTATATTATTTTCAATATTAGCAAAAACAAGTAAAAATATTTTAAGAAAATGATTTTAATAAATACAAAGAAATACTTAAGAATAATCAAAATAAAACACTAATCTTATAAAAATTTAATTAATTTTTAGAATAATAAATATTCTTCTACACAATTGGAATAAAACTTTGTTAATTGTATAAATAAATGAATAAATAAATAAAAAAAGAATAATAAATGATTAAAAGTTGAAAATATATGCTGTTTTCATTAAAAAAAAAATTAAACAGATTGCAATTTTGAAAAATATGTTTAATTGTTACTTTTCAGAAATGAATAAAGATTTATATGTAAACCTGGGTAAACAATCTCTGAATAGATAACCCAATAAATAAATTAAACTTCTGACAATAAAAAAAAAAAGAATGTTGAAAATAGAAATTATTTTCATTAAATATTATTTTTTAAAGAGATTTTCCGTGAGACAAATAGAATTATCGTACCGCCTCGAAATCGTTCGTGTTTCTGGAGAGGCTCACATTGAACACTTTTAACTGTATTGAATTTAAACTTTGACCTGTTATTTTTGATTTCCGATGAAAAATAACGTTGAACATTTTTTTTGTTTTCTTTTAATAGCTCTGTAAAGCTGTGGGATATTCAGTTATGCACACCCTGTATAATGTAACTAATGAACAAAAGTATACATCAACTTCTTCCAAGTCACCCACGATTCCCAAAAGCGTTCTTTATCTTTAAAAGCATCTAAAACTAAGATATTTTTGTGATTTGAAGAAGCATATACATAAAAGCAAAGTTTCTTTTGGTACCACTGATTTTCGGAAACGTTTCCGAGTAGTTTTTAGAGTGTATTAATTAGTTTTCTAAACCAGGAATATACGTTTTTCGTATACTAATTCTCAAGTAAACATTTTCATATTCAACACTAATGTTTTACAGTATTAATTTTACAGTAAACATGTATTAATTAGTTTTCTAAACCAGGAATATACGTTTTTCGTATACTAATTCTCAAGTAAACATTTTCGTATTCAACACTAATGTTTTACAGTATTAATTTTACAGTAAACATGTATTAATTAGTTTTCTAAACCAGGAATATACGTTTTTCGTATACTAATTCTCAAGTAAACATTTTCATATTCAACACTAATGTTTTACAGTATTAATTTTACAGTAAACATGTATTAATTAGTTTTCTAAACCAGGAATATACGTTTTTCGTATACTAATTCTCAAGTAAACATTTTCATATTCAACACTCATGTTTTACAGTATTAATTTTACAGTATATATGTATTAATTAGTTTTCT
This sequence comes from Maratus speciosus, assembly GCA_963932465.1. Taxonomy (NCBI): domain Eukaryota; kingdom Metazoa; phylum Arthropoda; class Arachnida; order Araneae; family Salticidae; genus Maratus; species Maratus speciosus. Next base: position 575,658,652 of record OZ010787.1, read on the forward strand.
AAACCAGGAATATACGTTTTTCGTATACTAATTCTCAAGTAAGCATTTTCATATTCAACATTCATGTTTTACAGTATTAATTTTACAGTAAACATGTATTAATTAGTTTTCTAAACCAGGAATATACGTTTTTCGTATACTAATTCTCAAGTAAATATTTTCATATTCAACACTCATGTTTTACAGACAAACGTGATAAATTAACATCATTAACATTAACATTAAAATTAATATTATTTTGTTTCTCTTGCACGCATAGATTCCATTACGCTGCTGAAAATGCTTTATTGATAATTAATGGCATTCATAAAACCGATATTCCTGTTTCAGAAAATGTATTAATAACACTATAAAAACTACTCGGAAACGTTCCCGAAAATTACTGGCAGCAAAAGAAACATTGCTTTTGTAAATACTTCTTTAAATGTCGAAAATATATTGTTTTCTGAGGTTTCGACAGATTAAGAAAGCTTTTCGGAATCGTGGGTATGTCAGAAGAGGTTATTGCATATTTTTGCCCTCGTGGTTATACTATATTTTTATAGATTAAGAAGCATGCGTCTTTTTTTCGGTGTATGTTGGAATATCTATATTATAAGGATCCATACGCAACGCTGATATCATTTTGACGGTGGCAACATCAAACGATTAAATTTAACTTCTATTAACTTTTATTGCAATTTTTTAAATCTCTAAATACCGCGCATTTTCTACACCGTCAAATAAGAAAAAATGCACTTTCAAATGCAATTTTTTTGGAAACTTTATCACAATTAGTCTGAAAACTGTATCGCCTATTGTTTTTAAAATAATTTTCGAGCATGAATTTTTGTTAAATCTATCTCTATCGCGTGCAGACGATTACGAAAGAAGAATCCACTTGCACTTAAATTAATATAAATAGCTCATCATTTGTTTCCAGCTTTTAGTCCATAACAAAATTAAAACATTAATCAATTAATAAATAAAACAATAAGATATAAATAAAACTCAAATTTAAGACATGTCATTAAATTTAGCGCTTAAACCACTGAAATGAACGGAATCAAAATGGCTGATTGTTAATAGCGATTTTTTTTTTTTTTTTGTGATTTTTTTCGGCTAACTCCTGACGCGCGGCTAGTATGAAAATATCGCTGCTGTTCTCAACTGCTCTGCTCAACAAGCGCAAAACGTTTTGACACATTTACAAATTCATTTTTTAACGGAAAGATATAAAATTGGAAGGCCTGACTATGGAAGCGATTTGGAATCGGACTGTGTTTTCCTTTTTTTTTTTTTTTTTTATAAATAAATTACCTATTGAGTTATAAGGGATTTTGAGCACGTGACAAGGCGTTTTTCTCCCTTCGTTGACTCTTTTTTTTTCTTTTTTTTGCTTTAGTCGGGATATTCGGTTCAAATCGCCCATTTTGACACTATTTTCTGAAAGATCTATTGCGTTTGCAAAAAAAACGGAAAACACAGTTCGATTATATAGTTTCTGAACAACAACATCTTATAGTTTCATGTATTTCCGAACAAAAATGAATTAAAACTTATGTCATAAAGTTGCCCTTTTGGATTTGAGAACAGCCTTTAAAACTCTATTTGAACAAATTATGGTTATTTTTCATATAAACATGATTTTTTAGTATTATTAGTGGACATTCTAAAAAAATGTATTAAATGTAAAAAATCTATCAGAATTATAAAAAAAAAAAGAAAAAAGTAGACCCTTGCGGGGCATTGTCGACGTAATCTTTGAGATTATTTGCTGATGCATTTTTTCATTCATTTTTAGTTAATTGTATCATTTTTTATATCAAACAACGGGGTTTAACGAAACGTAAGTATATTACGTCAAAAATCGCTTGCAGCAGAACTTTTCGAAAAAATGCCCCATTCATCGCTGTGTCTTTATAGACAGGGAGGCAGTAGCACAGACAATCACTTCATCGAATTCACGGCTGAAATTCCATAATTAGTTCAAATTCGATTCGCATATTAAAACGCAATCGGTCTGCCAAGTCCTATCTTGGTGGAAAACTCCTGAAAACCCGATTTTAACGGTTGACTCGTAGGTTGACTATTGCGTTTTCCTGCACCCAAAGGCATGAAAACATGGAGGACTGGGAGCAGGAAAACACAATGGTAAACCTACGAGACAATTCCTACAAGCGGGTTTTCAGGTGTTTCCCACCAAGATACGACTTGGCAGACCGATTGCGTTTTAATATGCGAATCAAATTTTAACTAATTCTGGAATTTCAACCGTGAACTCGATGAGGTGATTGTCTGTGCTACCGCCTTGTCTATTAGTATGTACAGAGAAAGGAGGATGTTAACATCACAAATTATTTAAATAGTGGTTTTTACCTATATTATGTTACCCGGTACGCCTGGGTTTACCCCCTTGTATCTTGTATGTAATAAAAATTTAACATTTGATTATTTTTACAAGTTTTAGCTTTAAGGGTAGGATAGGTACAATAATCAACTTACCAGTTTGCATCGTAAAGATAACAAAAGAAGAAGTCAAAATCCAAGTAGCATCATCAGGTGTGACAAGATCGAGAGCAGTTGTTGTAGCTTCGGTAGAGTTATTGGCAGCAACATTCATTCTAAAAAAAAAAATTAGAGCATTAAAAAAAACAAGGTATTTTTCAGATTGTATTTTTTATTTTTATGCGTATTTTCTTGTGAAAATCTAGTAACGTTTGATGGAATACCTTTATCATCAAAAAGCAAAAATGAAACTATTTCTTTTGCTGCTGTGTTAAACTTTAAATAAATAATAATAAATAAATTCAAGAATTGATGTATTTCGTGACTTTTCTTCTGTTATAGAAAAAGCGAAAAAAGTTAGCTTTAGTGCATTATTGTTAGCTTTGGTGCATTGTGTCTGTAGTACATTATTGGTCTTATATCTTTAATATTAGGTTAATATCATAAGCTTGGGTTAGTTATAATTCGTTTATGTACAGATTACCTCAGTTATCGCTGTGACCGGTTTTGATGTCAGTTGCAGATTGTCACAAAATGAGGCATATCGACTTCATACTGACATGGATATGACTCATTTTGGACAGCACGTGACGAGAATACTCATGGTAGGAATTGCATTTGGGTCACAGTGCTTTCAAATTTTGATCACATTTGAATCACAATGCTATTAAAGTTCTTACAATGACCTGTTACAATGGCGTAGCTTCAGGGAATGGGCTGGATCATTTTATTACCAGTATTATTGTATGCTAAATTTTGATTTGTTTAATCGTATAGCGTTCAATGATTAAATAAAGCCAAATTTTCGGTATAACAGTGCTGGTAGTAAAATGATCCAGGGCCTCCCTGTCGCTACGCCACTGATTTGTTACTAGGGTGCATCCTATTTTACCTCATTACAAGATGTTATTCTCACTGTTTAGACTGTGTATAATTGTTCAGTGAGCTGGATTTTTCACTCCAATACATGTATTATTTAAATTCATATTATTCTACAGTTTAAGTGCATTTTTTAAAACACTAATTAATGGTTAATACTGTCAAGATTTAGCTTTACACGTATAATTCAATTTTACATCATGTAAGATTTATTTATTTATTGGCATTGCAATTTTACCATTTTGCTATGGATTGAGAGGTTGGTTGGTTGATTAGTTTCGAGCGCTATTGTCATCTCTTGCACACGTGGCCTAAACAGACCGGGGCCAAGGTTTAAAATGGAATCCGATCCACTACAAACATTCATGCCTATGTCGGGATTCAAATCCGACACTTTTGCCTAGTAGCCAATGCCCTAACCGCTAGACAGTGACAGAGTTAATGACAAGTTTTTACTTGGCTTTCCTACCATGGCCTGTCTTCCAGGAATTCAAAAACGCATTTAAAGGGGGGGGGGGGGTATTTTTTAAGTACGCACAAACACACACAGAAAAATTAAACACATAATTTTTTGCGAAGGATTTTTCACTGAGTACGAAAATGATCATTGTCTTCAATTTCGCTCTTTCGACTAAATAATTAGATTTCCCCTGGAGGAAGAATTATATGAAATCTATAATAATAATAATTAAGAAAAAAACCTTAACTATTAAATGATCTCAAAACTATTAATTTTCTGTTAGAAACAGCTTTATTAAACATTTTTGGTTAGTATGATACTGCCTTTAAATTTGAAAAAAAAATTAAAAATTAAAAATATCTAACGCATTATATTGCTGCATGGTTAAATATAATTATTTACCATTAAACATACTCTGCATAAATTTGCGTAACTATGAAATCTAATAGAATAAAAATTACATTAAATATTAATTGATCCCAAAATGACTCATTTTCTGCCAGGAATCATTTTATTTAAAAATTCGGATAATATGGTAATGTCTTTATATTAGTAAACCAAATTAGTAAACGAAATATGAACTATAATGTAATAAAAAGAAAAGTGCCCAGTTAAACTGGTGGGATTGAGCTCACAGACTATTCACACTAATTGTATATTATATATACTCTTATTTCAAAGAAAAATGCCCCTCGAAAATTAAATTAAAGGAGGATTAGCTCCCACCCCTTGTTTCCGATCTGTATACTTAGCCAATGAGCCTCTAAATCTCATCAGGGAAGTGCCTTATTAGAATAAACCGGTATACCAAATTTGAAGCAAATCTAGAAAAACCCATTTATCTAAATTAAGGGGTATTAGCACACCGTTCCCCCCTTTATACTTAACCAATGAACCTCCAAATCTAACCAGGGAAGCGCCTTATCAGAATAAATCGGTATACGAAATTTGAAGCAAATCGGATAATTCTGCATAAAAAACCCATTTATCTAAGTTAAGGGGGTGTTAGTCCCCCCCCCCCGTTCCTCCCTTTATACTTAACCAATGAACTCCCAAAACTAATCAAGGAAGCGCCTTATCAGAATGAACCTAGAAAAAAATTTTGAAGCAAATCGGATATTTCTATCAAGAGTTATCGCGTTCCGTACATACATACGTATACACGTACATACGTACATACACAATCTGCGGCACATTAGCTCTCCGGCTTTCATACCCAGTGAGCTAATAAAAATTGCTTTAAATAGTAAAATACACCGAAATTACTCATTTTCTGTCACGAATAAATTTGTTTAGAATAATCTGTTATTATGTTACAGTTATTGATAAATTTAATTTTTCCTCTGAATATTTTTTAAAACCAAAACTCCCGCGTTTATGAACTTATTGAAAGCAAAGTCGGGCATTTTAGTCCCTTTTCATTTAAAAATAAACGGTCAAGTGCGAGTATTACTCGCGCACAGGGGGTTCCGTAGAATAAATATATGAATTTGTCATTGTATTATAAAAGAAACCGTTGTTAAAAGAATACTAAGACTTTGTAAAATAAAACTATACAACGTAGGGTTGGGTATAACAGTATATATTAGAAAAGTGTAAATGGATATATCATGAAAGTTCAAAGAGATATGGAACCTAAATAATATCAAATATAGCTATTCTGTATAACTCATTATTTTAATATTATCGTAATCTGTTTATGATGAACTTAATTCGGTACTGACAATAAAAGCAGTACGTATTTAAACTTCATTTGGCATTTCATAAAACTAAATTCAGCCACGAAATAACCTTTATTTCAACAGTGTAGCTAAAACAAAACCTTTGTTCAAAGTTTAAATTTGGCATTGTGCTAAGTGCGCTTCGAAAGGAGGTCGCAAAATTGCAACGCCGCCTTGGTCAGTGCCGCGTTTTTCCAGATAGGTTTTTAATTAACTTTTAAAGTCACTCGAGGCGTACTGAGAGATACACTCAATGCAAACTAGACGCGAACCCCACAGTATTTATGTGATTCATTCTAATTAAACCTTTCGAGGGCGGTGTCCTTAAAAAAAGGGGGACACCTAATTTTAATTCCAAAACAGACAAACGGCACCAAGAATATTTAATTAAAATTTTCCTTTTATCATCTACGTGAAAATACGAAAGTTCGTATTTTCTAATAAATTCGTTTATAAATTCTGGTGTCACTCCATTATTTCATAAGTTTATAAACAGAATTACTCCGCGCTGGAAAGGGTTAAGTGGTCGCAGGTCTCTTAAAGCTTCAAAATTTTAGAAATTTTAATTTTTGTAGATGTTAAACTCCTATCTTTTCTGAACATAATTATATAATTATTTCCTTGAAATTCTCATTCGAACAGAAGTTATGGCTTTTAGAATTATACTCGCTCAATAGCTGAAGCGGCGTTTTCGAAACTTTGAAGTCATTTTTCTCCAAATTTCGTTTTTGGGGCATAACGCGCAGGATACCTCAAAAACTTCTGAATATTTTTTCATGAAATTTTCAAAACATATATTTCATGTTAGTCTGTATAAACTGAACCGAAAATTTTCTTTTTATTTTCAAAAAAATATTTTTTTAGGAGATTATACTGTTGAAATTTTCAAATTTTTGTATTAGCTAAATGTAACATTGCATTAAAAATATAAAAATGCTTTAAATACAAATTTATTTAAGTTCAGGGTAATTATTACAATCTGAAGTATAAGTAAGCGCTAAAATTTCCATTCCAGTTGTAATACTTATTTTGTAATCTTGCAAACTGTTATGCCAATTTTCTGTTCGACAAATGTCTAACAGTTTCGAGCCCCCTATAAATACTAATTCTGCATCTTGCAATTTTTAAAATGCATGAAATGAAAGAACATACTTATATCTTTCATCCCAATTAAAATTGTGTTTTAAAATCATATACATTTTAAGAGATTAAATGTTGAAAATGGTCTTTTTTTTTATCTTTTCCAATTTTTAGAGTCCTGAGACCCCTGAAATTAGTATGTTTTTAACAATTTGACATTTATTGCTTTTATGCTGTTACTGGACATTACATTACACATATATATCATTAAAAGTTGTTAACTAGGCATAGAGTACGCCACCCCTGTCATTGTGTATGTCCAAACTGGCCGTATCTTTAAGGGTTAATATCTCGGCTAATTACCGATAATTTTTTTTTTCGAAATTCATTATCAACAATGCTTTTATACTTCTGCTACGATAGGTACATCCAGCGATGCTCAACAATTTTTCTGAATGCCTGTAAATCGAAATTGGTGTGTAACAGGAAAATGCGATTTTCTCAAAAACTATGTGACCTATGGTGATCGCTACAATTTTCCTACAAGGTTTAAATTAACGTCTACTACCTCTAATTTTTCATAATTTTAGTTTCAGTAGATTCAGAATTAGATGGGGGGGAACATATTTTTGCGCTACATTTTCGACAATATCTTTGAAAATATAATACCTAAAATTAAAAGTAATGTATTTTTGAGTTCAGCGTTACGATAGCTTTCACACGATACCCCACACGATATACAAAGAAAAGAGTTTCTTTTTTCAAGTACCATAATTAGCCCTTCTACATTTTTACTAAATATATTTATGAATGTTTATTAATCTGAAAATATGTGGGTTAATGGTCTTTATTACTTCCCCAAATTTGAACTTTCCACGTTTCATAGTTTACGAGTAAATTGGCTGTGACAGACAGACAGACAGACACAAGAGTGATTTTATAACGGTTCCGTTTTTACTTTTTAAGTACGGAACCCTAAAAAAGTATCTTTGTTTAGTAAATATTACAAAATATAATAAAATATTAATCATTACCTTAAATATTAATCATATCTTGCCATAAATAATATTATACTCATTTTCTGCGAAGAACCTTTGCATTTTAAAATTTTCTGTTAATAGTATACTGTCTAAAATTAATAAAGTGAAATTTTTCTCTGAACGTTTAAAAAGAAATATATTCTGCATAAATACACGTAAATCTGAAATTTAACAGCATAACAATTGCCTTAAGTAATAATACATTAAACATTATCTTACCTTACCTTAAATATTATTACTACTTATTATAACAAAAACTGCCTTAGCCCCTTAACTATCCCGGACGTATATATACGTCTTTAGAAAATGTATGCATCTATTAAAGGGATGGCAAATTCCAATTATAGCGAGGCAATTTTCACCACCTGAGCCATTATATATAACAGTAGAACATGTGCATTTTCTTACTGTTATTTCAGAAAACTGATATACACCTTCTATAATTTCAGAAATATGTGATTTAAGTAAGGCACTGGAGATCGCGCAATATTTCGTCAGCAGTTAAGGGGTTAAATATTAATTATACCCCACCTTAATTTTATTCAGACACATTTTCTGTCATGATCAATTTCATTTTAAAATTTCTGGTTAATTTGAAACTGTCTCAAAATTAGAAATTTAAATTTCCCACTGAATATTATAAAACCTAACACATTCTCCATAAATACATGTGAATTTGAAATATATTAACTATACCTTACCCTAAATGAATTTATTACTCATTTTCTCTCGGGAACTATTTCATTTTAAAATTTCCGTTTCATATAATACTGTCTTTAAATTAACAAACTTAAATTCACCTATGAATTTCATAAAACCAAAACATCTGATCTGCGTTTACAAACTTGTTCAGCGTAGTGTGGGGCATTTTACTCACTTTTCGTTTTGTAAACAAATTTGCTTGAAAATCGTAAACCCTACTTAAACTTTCAATAAATTTAATTCATAATAACTAATCATTTATAAGTTACTAATTAACAGTAAATAATGCAAAATATTGATGCGCCCATACAGGGGCGCGCCGACCCAGTGTGCAAAGTGTGCACCGCACACAGGCGCCAAAATAGTAAAGGCGCCAAATATTTTAGGCGAAGCTAAAAATTTGGAAAACTATTATCCAATTTAAATTTATTAAAGGGGTATTTAAAACGAAAGTGTGTCATTTCTGACACATTTATGAGTTCATTTTTACTTATAAGATATATGAAATTTGCAAATGCTTATCATTTATCAGATTTAATATCAGCGGGGTAGCTTCAGGGATGGGGGACGGGGAGAGTCTCAAATCGAAAGGCGCCTCGTTGTCGCCTGTTGTCCATGTGAGAGATTTCGAACCTTTCTTTCGAAGGAAATAAAGTTTTTTTATAAATCGATTTTTCGTGGATTTTTGACTACCTTAAACCGTACCGGAATAATTTATAGAATATCTGAAAGGCGGGATTTTTTTGCGTCTGGCTGTGCGATTTTCGAGTTGTTAGGCCCAGTAGAATTTAAGATACAGTCCTTTTTTAAAAGGCAGAGTACATTTATCACCCTAGCAGCGCTGTATTTCTATAAACCCCTCGCCCTCTCTTCGAGTTTTCGAAGAAATTGTCGACGATTGAAAAAAATTTCATGCTCCTGTTGAATTATGAATACTTTTCCATTCTTTTAATTTGGGCTGTTTAATTAATTTCTCAACTAATTATTAAAGATTTAAAATTCTGAAACTAAGGTGCACGGTGCACCAGGAGAGGCTTTCGACTATTCTAACAAAAAGTTTGAGCCTTGTATGTGCCGTAGATTCTGCTAGCCATCGCACACAGACAGAGCGAAACTTTGTTTTATTAGTATAGATATTTTAAATTTAGGGAAAATTCGAAAAATAAAAAAAACTGACAGAGAAGAAAGTGATAACAGAGTGACTAGGTGAAGATACGCTTAGCTTCTTAGCAATGTAAACGTCGAAATGAATGTGCATTTTTCATAACAATTGTTATATAGGCATAGGGGTTCTATATTTGCTAATATAAAATCAAATGTTCCGGGACTGGTACATTTTCGAATGCACCCCTAATATGATCTACATGTGGTAATTGTTTAAGGGCGCATCTTAATTGATGTTATATTATTTTAAAAGAAATAAAAGTACTATAATGCGCTCCGGTGTATTACAGACACCATAATTTGAGAAAATATTTTTCCACTTTTATGTGTATTTACCCTATTACGAGAACCTAGAGGTCTGCACGGGCCGGAATTTCCAGGCCCGGGCCCGGCCCGGCCCGGTGCAAAAATTGGAAGTTCGGCCCGAGCCCGGCCCGGCCCGTTTGCATTTTTACAGTTCTCGGCCCGGCCCGTACAAAAATCAGTGAAAACGGGCCCGGCCCGTTACAATTTCTACACTAAAAAATCCGTTTTTTCTCAACATACAATTAAGATTCTTTTAATGAATACTACATACATATTTATGGGAACATTTTACAGTATATTTTACATTACTATGATGTTCGCAAAACAGAAAACACACAATAGTAAACATTAACGATTACTTACAGTGTTTTAGTCATCGTGTCTACAGACATTTCAAAATGGAAATAAGGATTCATTAAAAGATTAATGTAGTTCAGAATAAAGGATTGAAAACATGATAGCATTTGAAGCTGTATAATAAAAAGTAGACTTGTGAAAATATTTCTCTCATTTTTAAGGTTTTTCTCAAATCCAAAGGAACTACATTTCGACACATTTATGAATTCTTTTCTTTTCGGAAACGCGTAAGATTGGCAGGTATTCTTATTCAAAAGCTATGAAAATGTCGTTTTTTTTTCATATATAAAAGCAATATATCTTTCTGAAAATACTGTCAAAGTTAGCGTTTTGAATCGAACTTCCGGAAGCGATAGCACAGGAAAGGAGAAAAACGTACAGTCACGTGACAGGAATCTCTGTTATATCTGTAAGTAATTTATTAAATATGGAAAAAGCTATTCGTTTCCAAATGCCTTCAATACGCAGGCCTGTCAATTTTATGCCTTTATAATTAAAATTTTTGCCAGAAACATCTGTCTGAAAGCTTTGCATTGTTGAGCAGTGAATATGAGAACCACCTTAAGGTATATTTCCAAAGATACTGTTAAGAGAAGTTCATTATCACTATTAATATTACAAAACAAAATGACTGTTCTACACATCCTGAGATCGATTAAGACCACTTCCTCCCTGGCACGAGTCTGCCGAAAAAAAATTAAACTCGGAATCACATATCTTGTAACTGTACGATGCCGATCTCTACGATGGACATGTTACATTTCTGTATTGATGTTGTTAAACTCGCATCGGCTCGTGACGTACATTTATACTTCTCGGGAAAATCATATTCATTGAAAATGGCTCGTTTTTTATCTGCTTCGCTTAAATTCTTATATCGGGCCGATAGGCCCGATTAATTTTTTTGCCGGCCCGGCCCGTTTGAAAATTCGCCTTCATTCCGCCGGCCCGGCCCGGCCCGCGGTCCGGGCCGGGTACGGGCCTCGGGCCAAGCCCGGGCCCGTGCAGACCTCTACGAGAACCCCTTTTTTTGTGTCATAAGTCCTACCATTGATTAATTCAACACAGCTATATTTCCAAATTAAAGTTTATTTGAACTGTTTTAAGTATCAATATAAATAAAGACCAGATCTTAAAAATTCCGGGAGTGATGGAGGTAAAAAAAGCTGATTTATTTAGGAGATATGCCATTGTGGGGAGAGGGAGCAAACAGCTGAAGCAACCACCTTTTAGGGATGTCCGTTGTTTACATAGCTGCCAACATTCCTTATTTTTAAAGCCAAATAACAATATTTTTAACCAGAAATTTAATTTAATAAATGAAATAAAAAAATAACCCTGTAGAAAATAGACATATTTCATTTAATAAATTTTCTGGTTCCAAATTCGTTTATTTGATCTGCAGAAAACTCCCGGAAGGTTGGTTTGGCAGCTATGCATTTATTCTCATTGAAAAAAAATTATATATATATATATTTATTTATTTATTTAGGAATATGGGGCGCCAATTGAAGTTCTGCACCCAGGCGCCGGATACTGCTGGCGCACCCCTGCGCCCATAAATACGAGTATAATTGTTAGCCATTAATCATATCCTGCATAAATACACGTAAATATGAAATCTGATATAATAAAAAGTACCTTAAATATTAAATGATCTGAAAATTACCCATTTTCTGTTAGGAATAAATTTGTTTTAAAAGTTCTGGTTAATATGATGCAGTCTTTTTTACACTGGTAAACTTAAATTTTCCTCTATATATCATAGCACCAAAATTGATACACATATAAAGGTAATCTATCATAATAATAATTACTTTTAATATTAAATGATCCCAAAATTATTCATTTTCTGTCAGGAACAAAATTTTGGTGTTTATATGAAATTTCCTTTAAATTAGTAAACTTAAAATTCCCTTTAATATCATAAAATCAAAACTTATACACGTAAATATGAAATCAAATAACAGGGGTCGATCCAAACAAAATCTGGGGTCTGTTTTGGGAACCCTTTACAAAATTCCTTTAATAAAAGGTACTCCTTCACAAAATTTCTTTTAATAAAACAAGACCCCTCACAAAATTTCTTTTAACAAAAGAGGCCTTTCACTAGATTTCATTTTTATGAAACAAACTTTTCGTTATATTATTTTTTATTTTGTTAGGATTTTAAATGTGTAATTTGACAAAAAAAAAAAGAAAAGAAAAGAAAAGAGAAAAACAAGTTCGCCAGAAAAGAAAACTTTAGCTGGAGGACTTTAAAAAGCTATTTTTCATAAATGCTTGGTTTGGATTAAGAAATCTGGATTTGAGCTTAAGTTACAAGATTTTTTTTTTCACAAAAATAAACTTTTTTTCACAAAAGAAAATAAACAATTAAATTTAAAAAATCAAAAAACCCGACTGCGTAAAAAGTGAACTAATTATTTCTCATCAATGCGAAACTATTTTTTCAATTCCTACTCATTACCTTCAATTCCATTCAATTCCTACTATTAGCTCACACTTTCGCTATATATATCTTGTTCAAATTTTCAATCGTTAATAAAATACTTATTATTCATCCAATCAAGTTCAAATAAATTTTTTAAAAGTTGTAGTGGATGACACTTGTGTTAATCCAGATTTTTTTCAAATATTAATTCATTAATTAAATTTAATTAATTAATTTTCAATAATTGAGAGAGCCCTCTTCTTGATCAAGGTATTTTAAGACCGAGAGAGCCCTCTTCTTGATCAAGGCATTTTAAGCGCCACTCAAGAGGAAAGAAGAATGGGAGAGAAAAAATTCTCTTATTGACCTAAGTAGGAATTGGCTTAATTTTTTTTTTTTTTTGTATAATACTTGTTTATATTACTTACCTATTTTTTTTATTTACTTGTATTGATGACTTTTAAGTTGTGTTTAATTGTTAGTTCCAACTTTAAACACTGTTTAGATGAAGTCTATAGATGTCTATGATGGTTAGAGTTGCAGTAAAGCTAGAGATCCTACCTACACAACTTCCAAGTTGTGTAATATTTTAACGGAGCTTCTGACTGTAAAATAGTCAATGAAACATCATCTTCATTTTGAAAGACCTATCCAATGATATGCCATTCAATAGGGTGCGTAATTTTTTTTTTTCGTCTCTACCGCCATTTTGTATTTTACGGCCGCCATTTTGAATTTATAAAAACAAAACCTAGCCTATAACCACCGGGCCGTTAAGACGAATTGATAGAGACCTCATTCATTAAAATCCATCCAGCCGTTGGGATGTTTCGAGGGTATAAAGAAATCCACATACCCAGATACGCGTGATACACATAACCCTTCATTTCAGTCGGGTAAAAAACTACATTGGCCACAGAATACAGTGCAAATTACCTTAAACATTAAATGATCCCAAAATTACTCATTTTCTGCCAGCAACAAAATTTTTCGGTTATGTAAACTGTATTTGAATTAGTATGTGTGCTTAAATTTCCCCCTGAATATCGTAAGACCAAAACTGATACACGTCATTATGAAATCTAATATTTAAAAATTCCTTAAATATTAAAGGATTTCTAAATTATTCATTTTCTGTCAGGAGCAAAATTTTTCGATTATGTAAACCGTCTTTAAATTAGTATACTTAAATTTTACTTTTAATATCATAAGACCAAAAGTCGTACACGTCAGTATGATATCTAATATAATATAAATTACCTTATATTTTACATGATTCCTAAATTGCTCATTTTCTGCCAGAAACCAAATTTTACAGTTAAAGTGGAACAGTCTTTAAATTAGCATACTTAAATTTTCTTCTAAATATCATAAGACTCATATCAACTCATGGAATTAAATACGAAATCTAATATAATAATAAAAATTACCTTAAATATTAAATTATTCCAAAATTATTCATTTTCTATCAAGAATAAAAATTTTCAGCTGTTATAAATCTGTCTCTTAATAAATAAACAGAAAAAAACCCCTGAATATCTTAAAACCAAAACTCAAAAACGTAAATATGAAATTTAATATAATAAAAAAATACTTTAAATATTAAACGATTCCAAAATTATTCATTTTCTATCAGGAACAAAAATTTTAAGTTAATGTGAAACTGTCTTTAAATTAGTAAACTTAAATTTTGCCCTGAACATCATAAGACCAAAACTCATACACGTAAATGTGATATCTAATGTAATTAAAAAATATACCTTAAATAACAAATGATTCCAAAATTACCCATTTTCTGTCAGGAAAAGCAAAAAAAAAAAAAAAAAAAAAAAAACGTTTAATATGAAACTGTCTTTACATTAGCAAGCTTAAATTTTCTCCTGAGTATCATAAGACCAAAACTCATGCACTTCAACATGAAATTTAATGTAATAAAAAATACCTTAAATATTAAATTATTCCTAAATTACTCATTTTCTGTCAGGAACCAAATTCTTCAGTTAATGTAAACTGCCTTTAAATTTGTATACATAAATTTTCTCCTGAATATCATAAAGCCAAAACTCATGCACTTCAACGTTAAATTTAACATAATAAAAACTACCTTAAATATTAAATGATCCCTAAATTACTTTTTCGGTTAATGTAAACTGTCTTTAAATTAGTATACTTTAATTTTCTTCCGAATATCATCAAACCAAAACTTATGCACTTCAATATGAAATTTAATGTAATAAAAATTACCTCAAATATTAAATTATCTCCAAGTTATTAATTTTCTAGCTGGAATAAAAATTTTAGGTTAATATGAATCTGCTTCTTGATTAGTAAACCGAAATTTCCCCCTGAATATCATAAAACCAAAACTCAAACACGTAAATATGAAATTTAATATAATAAAAAAATTAAATATTAAATGATCCCAAAATTACTCATTTTCTATCAGGATCAAAAATTTTAAGTTAATATGAAACTGTTTTTAAATTAGTAAACTTAAATTTTCCATGAACATCATAAGACCAAAACTCATACACGTAAATATGATATGTAATATAATAAAAAAAAAATTACCTTAAATATTAAATGATTTCAAAATTATCCATTTTCTGCAGGAACAAATAAAAAATACGTTTAGTATGAGACTGTCATTCAATTAGCAAGCTTAAATTTTCCTCTGGATATCATAAAACGAAAACTTGTCTCATCCGTGTTTACGAACTTGTTGAACGTAGTGTGGGGCATTTCACTCACATTTCGTTTCGTAAACAAATTTACTTGACAATCGTGAGCCCTTGCACTCAGGCGCAAGCTTTGTTTGTTGCGCAGGCGTCGAAGATTATATTGCTCCCGAAGACTTCGTATGACGTCCATCCCGAAACACTCCCTCCCCGGAGTTGTTTACAGATGTTTTCGTGTAGGAGGTAATAGACCTTGTTGGTTTTTCGGAGACAATTTTATTGAATTGCAGGGGTTTCCCTGCTTTTAAGGGTTCTTGTCTAAGATGAAGCAATGTGTCCGAAATTCAATGTCTAAGTTGAGATTTCCAAAGACTCCCAGGCTAGTCTAAAAATAAAAATAGTATTTGATAAAGAGATTTTATTTAAATTTTATATGCAAATGAAAGAGACTTTAGAATTTGGGGTTAGTGACCGGCGACATTTTCTTATAAAAATTAAAAATGACGGCTAGTTAGAGAAACCAAATAGATTAGTTGTTATTTAAATTTTGAAATAAAAATTAAATTTAAAAAATAAAAAAACTCGCCTGCGTAAAAAACAAACTAATTAATTATTTCTCATCAATGTGAAACTATTTTTTACCTATTTTTTTATTTACTTGTATTGATGACTTTTAAGTTGTATTTAATTGTTAGTTCCTATCTATAAACACTGTTTTGATGAGGCCTATAGATGTCTATGAAGGTTAGAGTAGCAGTAAAGCTAGAGATCCTACCTATACAACTCCCAGGTTGCATAACATTTAAACGGAGCTTCTGACTGTAAAATAGTCAATGAAACATCGTCTTCATTTTGAAAGACCAATCCAGTGATATGCCACTCAATAGGGTGCGTAAAAAAAATTTTCGTCTCTACCGCCATTTCGAATTTATAAAAACAAAACTTAGCCTATAACCATCGGACGGTTAAGTCGAATCGATAGAGACCTCATTCATTAAAATCCATCCAGCCGTTGGGATATTACGAGGGTATAAAGAAATCCACATACTCAGATACGCGTGAAATACATAACCCTTCTAGGCAGTAGGGTAAAAACAGGTTATGATCCCTGTAATTATTTAATTCTAGAAACTCATTTTTATTGTATTCTCGTATTACATTCCTTTAAGGCTGTTCTCAAATCCAAAGGAGCTACTTTTTGACTCATTTCTTAACTCACTTTTGTTCTGAAACACATGAAATTGACAAGTGTTCTTATTAAGAAACTATGCAATCGAATGGCGTATTCCATTTTTTTAGTAAAGGCAGAACATTTTTCAGAAAATACTGTCAAAATGGACGTTTTAAACAGAATTTCCGACGCGGCAACATGAGAAAGGATAAAACTTGCCGTCACATGACAAGAATAGCTTATAACTCGATAAGTAAATTATTCCTTTAAAAAAAGGGAAAATGCTCTTCGATTCCAAGTCGCTTCAATAGTCAGGCCTCCCAATTTCATGCCTTTATGTTTAAAAATGAATCAGAAAATGTGTCAGAAAGTTTTGCGTTTTTGAGCAGGGAATTTGAGAACAACCTTAACGCTGGAACAACCAAAATCGCTGCGTATAACATACCCAGGGTGCGTACTTTTTTTATTTTGCCACCAATACTTCAAAATAAATGTCGTCACCTTATTTAATTTTTACAAATTCTACGATAAAATAAGTCGAAGTCGAAGATTAATTTTCACAAAAGATTGTTAACAAATGCAAAGCCCGTAAGCAGTCAGGGTATATCATACTCTGTGCGTATGCTCCGGCATTAGATGGTGAATATTTATAAGATTTTAAAACATTTCTGTACACAATGCATAAGAAAAATGTCTTGAATGTATGAATGTCATACAATCAAATGCAAAACTTATTTTTTTCTTATGAAATAGTACTATTGTTTTATCCACATTGAATCATGAAACACCTTCACGCAAAAGGATGCAGCTTAGCAAAGATTTAAGCCGTTTGTACCTGAACTTTTTTTGTCAGTAATGTGCCTCTGTTTAATTATATCAGCAACATATACAGGGTGTTCCAAAAAGATTGAAATGCACTTTATTTATTTTTATTTTTTTCATATTCCCTTAGAAATAATGTGTATCTTCAATACTATGTGCCGAAAAAGCAACACTGTGAAGAACAATAAATTGTTAGCTGAATGGTACGGCTGATACTATTAGATAAAAAGTTTGTATTTATTATTATTATTATTATTATTATTATTATTATTATTATTATATTATTTTGATAAAGAGTGACAACGATTACATGATATTTCTTTAACAATAAAACTGAAATATTATGTACAGAAAAAGTAATTAAAAAAATTAATATTCTTTTCACGTTAAATATTGAAAATGAACGTCTGTACAACGTCTAAGTTGAGATTCCCAAAAATTTCCTAGTCAGTCTGAGAGACAAAAAAATACTTGATAAAGATTTCCTTTCTCCTTTCCGGAAAGTTTAAGTGGGAGGTTTCAATACAACCTCATATGAAGTTTTCTTGCATGAGAATATTAAATGAATAAAATGGGTAAAAGAAACTGTTTATTCGTCATTAAATATTTCCTCCATTTAATTTGAGAAAAGGGAAAGCACTTTCTAAAAAATGTTTCTTAACCTTTTAGCGGGCGGTGACCGCAAAAAAGGACACCTAAATTTAATTCCAAAACTGACAAACGGCACCAAGAATATTTAATTCTTTTTTTTTTTTTTTTTTTTTTTTTTTTGTACGTACGGGAAAATAAGCAAGTTTTTATTTTCTAATAAATTCGTTTGGGAATTATGGTGTCAGTCCACCATTTCATCATTTTACAAACAGATTTATTCCGCGCCGGAAAGAGTTAAATGTGTGTTATTTATTATATTGAAAGATTTTACGAACCTTGATTTTCTATTTATTTATTTATTTACGCAGTCCATATCATTGTGTCGTCTGCTTTTATTTTTTGGGTTTCGTACTTAAAAAGTAAAAAGGAACCATTATAAGATCACTCCTGTGTTTGTCTGTCTGTCACAGCCATTTTACTCGTAAACTATGGAACGTGAAAAGTTCAAATTGACTGAAGAAATAAAGGCTATTGACCAACATATTTCTAGATTATTAACCATTCTCAAATGTATTTAGGAAAAATGTAGAGGAACTAATTAAGTTACTTGAAAAAAAATATATTTTATTTGTATATCGTGTGAAAGCTTTCGTAATGCCGAACTCAAAAAGTACATTTCTTTTAATTTTAGGTATATTTTCAGAGATTTCGTCGAAAATGTAATGCAAAAATATGTTACTCCTCCATTATTTCCGAATCTACTGAAACTAAAATTATGAAGAAAAAAATAGATGTAGTAGACGTTAATTTAAACCTTGCAGGAAAACTATAGCGATTACCCCACTGTAAAAAAAAATCTGTAGTTCTACAGATGCAAAGTTACATGCTTACTAGACTTTCATCTGTAACTGTACAAAAAAAGCTGCAAATCTACAAAACTAGTTTATGTAAAGCTACAGAAATCTGTAACTTCACAAAGGAATCTGCTAAAATTTCAATAATCTTAATAACATTATATCTATAAAAATATTGTCTATAAAAATTTTATCTATAACTAAATTTTACCCCTGGTTGCAGTTACATGAAAAGTTCTAGGCATCCCAGTTTCCTAAAACATTCTTAGTAATCTTACAGATTTTTTTATTTTCGGCGCAAAAGTGTGTCTGTTACATGGATTTTTGTTGTAGCCATTACATAAAAAGTTCTAGGAATCCCAGTTTCCTAGAAAAACTTTAGTAATTTTACAGATTTTTTTTACAGTGTAGGTCACATAGTTTTTGAGAAAATCGCATTTTTCCGTTACACACAAATTCCGATTTGCGAGCGTTCAGCAAAGGAGTTGAGGAGTGTGTTGGAGTTACCTATCATCACAGAAGTATAAAAGGATTGTTGTTAAAAATTTTTTAAAAAATTGGCGGTAATTAGCCCTTAAAGACACGGACGATTTGACACATAAAGACACGGGCGGCGTCTATCCATACATAAAGACACGGGCGCCATCGGCTTTTAAAGTCTAAACAACTTTTGATGATATATTTGTGTAATGCAATGCCCAATTACTATTTCATATATTTATTGTACGGAGGACGATAACATTCGCACTTGACAGGTTATTATAAGATAATCACGCTGGATACTAAAACTAGACTCTAGAGTCTCTTTCATTTACACCCAAGCTTTAACCCTCTCGACAGTGAATTTTTTTTCCAATTTTGTGAAAAATTACTTTTACGCTAACAAAATTAAAAATAGCTATCGAATTCACAGAAGTTACAGTTTACTGAAATTTAATGAATGTGTTCTTTACAGAAACCTAACGAATGTAGTTATGTTGCGTGTTTTTCATATAAAAATAGTCTAAAGAAGAATTTTTTAAGACGTTTGGAAGATGTCGTATTACAACCAGATTAAACAAACATAAAAAAATTAGTAGTATTTTTTATCTTTTATCACAAATTACTGATTCGGAAAAGGAATTAAAAGAAACGCCAAAGGTTTACTAATAATTAATAAAACTTTTATTAACATTATTATTATTAAATGCTGAAACATAAGTAAAGTCATAATCGTAAATGTATCGACATATGCTATCACTATTAGGTTCTGGAATTAACAAAAATAATATTTTTCTTTCAAATATTGCAATTCAAAGTATGAGCCTAATATTAGGCTCAGGGTGGCGAGTGGGTTAAGCAAATTCTTTTATCTTTAACACTACTTGGGAGTAGTATTGCCAGATCATCTGTCACAAAAAAGTGGGGCAATGTTTTCAAAATCGGGACATACGACTACAGTAAAGCCTATTAAAAGGGAATCTGTCTATAACGGAATTCTGTTTTAAACTGAAAATATTCTTTTTCCCAGCGGAAAACATTCCATACAATTACATGGAAGTTTTCTCCGGTCTCTTACGATTTCATTTTAGCAGGTTTTACTATACTTAATAAACGCAACAATTTTATACGGTAAAACCAGTGAAATCGGAATCGCTGAGACAATGGAATTTTTACTTTTAAAATAGAATTCCTGTTTCGCAAGGTTCACTGAACAAAATACTGTAAATCCTGTGAAAAAAAAAATCGACATGAACCCAAAAATAATCCGTTTTTAGACAGGTTTCCGTCTAAGCAGGTAGATTTTTAAGGTGCTCCTTTCCAAGAGACTATAAAAATTTTCATTTATAGACAAATTCTATCTTCACAAGTTTTAATGTATTAAGTTTTACATGCTTCAGACTAACAAATAGCATGGTACGAAAAGAAATTTAAAATAAACAAATAAATTTAACAAATCAAAAAACCCGACTGCGTAAAAAGTGAACTAATTAATTATTCCTCATCATTGTGGAACTACACTGCTCAAAAAAATTAGGGGAGCAAGCAAAAAAGTGAAGAGAACAGTGCAAGACAGCCATGTATGGGCATAAAATGAATAGTACACGCGTATCAATGCGCAATACAGAAGAAAAGACGCAAAAATATTTGTAAGGGAGATTTTATTCTTTGAAAAGATGGAAAGAACATGAAGAGATGGTTAAGGGTAACAATTTGATTTCAGGTAAATGATATAAAAAAAGCATTGTTTAGAAATGATGCAAGATTTTTAATGTGGTGTGTGGTCTCCTTGAACGGCTAAGACTGCTGTGCACACCTGTTTTCCATGGATGCGATGAGGTTATCTATAAGACTTTGGGGAATACTATTCCATTGCTCAAGAATTGCGATCTCTAAGTCCCAGACAGTAAAAGGAGGCCTTGGTCTCGCAGCAATACGTCCTCTGAGTGTGTCCCAAATATGCTCGATCGGATTTAGGTCAGGAGAGCATGCTGGTCATTCCATACGCTGTATTGTTTTAGCTTCAAGCATGTTTTCCACAAGACGAACTGTATGAGGTCTGGCATTATCATGCATGGAAAAAAGAAATCACTAATTGCTGCAGCATAAAATACGACATGAGGTCTCATTATCTCGTCTGTATAACTTCGGACCGTCAAAGTGCCATTCCGAATTATATGTAGGCCCGTACGTCCACCTAAGCTGATTCC
The DNA here is from genome assembly GCA_963932465.1 of Maratus speciosus. Taxonomy (NCBI): domain Eukaryota; kingdom Metazoa; phylum Arthropoda; class Arachnida; order Araneae; family Salticidae; genus Maratus; species Maratus speciosus. Next base: position 575,680,088 of record OZ010787.1, read on the forward strand.
AGCCCATAGCATCAACACACCTCGTCTGTAATGTGATCTTTCACGAACGAATGTGGGATAAATTTGATTGCCCCTTTCTCTCCATATCAAAACACATCGCACTTCACATCTAGACCGAATTGGGACTCGTCTGAAAACAGAATTTGATTCCAACAACGTTGCCTCCAAACTCGATGTTCAGCTGCCCACCTTCTTTGGACCGCACATTAGCTTGAGGTCAACGCAATACAGACCATTGGCTGACTTACATAGAGACCACCCGGATGAAGCCTATTTCGGACTGTTTGTCCGGGCACCCTTCGTCCTGTGGCCAAGAACAACTGTGTTTGCAGCTGATTAGCATCGCCCGTTCCGTCTCGACGAGCTGTTAACAGGATATATCGGTCATCAGTTTCTGTACTAGCACATTTTCAACGTTGAACTTGTCGATGACTACCATTCCAGGTGTCTTGGAATCGATTCCACAGCCTTTCATGGACACTTCTTGCGACTCCTACAGCTTCCACTACACTTCATCTTGTTTCCCCAAATTCAACTGTCATACCGACCTTGCCGTTGTCGATGTCTTTCAATCCATGTGTCTTGGAATTGATTCCGCAGCCTTGCATTGATTACTTCTTGCGACTCCAACAGCGTCCACTACACTTCGTTATGTTTCCCCTGTTTCAATTGTCCGGATAACACGCTAAGTCATGGATTCCAATAAATCATATTGTTGTGATATTTTCAAGTCATCCTTTCAGAAAACACAAGCTGAGCAGCTGAATTTTACAACTGAGACAGTGAAACAGACGTTTCTGCAAAATCCCGATTTCTGCACTTATCACCTTTTTCTAGTTTTTGACGTCATAAACTTTAATTTGAGAGGGAAGTTTTCTTTATCTGTTTTATACTACGATTTAAATTATGGATGTTTTTTTACGTTACATATCGGTGTAAATATTTACGAAATTTTTTTTAAAACCATGTGCTCCCCTAATTGTTTTGAGCAATGTATTTTTTTTTCAATTCCTACTATTAGCTCACACTCTCGCTATATATATATCTTGTTCAAATTTTCAATCGTTAATAAAATACTTATTATTCATCCAATCAAGCTCAAGTAAATTTTTTTAAACTTGTAGTGGATGACACTTGATGTTTATCCAGTTTTTTCGAATATTAATTCATTAATTAAATTAAATTAATTAATTTTCAATAATTGAGAGAACCCTCTTCTTGATTAAGGTATTTTAAGACCGAGAGAGCCCTCTTCTTGATCAAGGCATTTTAAGCGCCACTCAAGAGGAAAGAAGAATGGGAGAAAAAAATTCTCTTATTGACCTAAGTAGGAATTGACTTAAAATATTTTTTTTATTACTTGTTTATATTACTTACCTATTTTTTTTTATTTACTTGTATTGATGACTTTTAAGTTGTGTTTAATTGTTAGTTCCTATCTATAAACACTGTTTTGATGAGGTCTATAGATGTCTGTGCTGGTTAGAGTTGCAGTAAAGCTAGAGACCCTACCTACACAACTTCCAGGTTGTATAATATTTTAACGGAGCTTCCTACTGTAAAATAGTCAATGAAACATCATCTTCATTTTGAAAGACCTATCCAATGATATGCCACTCAGTAGGGTGCGTAAATTTTTTTTTCGTCTCTACCGCTATTTTGTATTTTACGGCCACCACTTTGAATTTATAAAAACAAAACCTAGCCTATAACCATCGGGCCGTTAAGACGAATTGATAGATACCTCATGCATTAAAATCCATCCAGCCGTTGGGATGTTTCGAGGTTATAAAGAAATCCACATACCCAGATACGCGTGAAACACATAACCCTTCTTTTCAGTCGGGTAATAATTTGCGCATCTTGCAAAAATCGGGACATTTGATGTCCCGCGCAGTGATTTCGCGGGAGAGGTCTTGGAACCAATGAAAATCGGGACACCTGAAACACTACTTGGGAGCCTCTGGGAATCGGGAATATACAACATCATATAATGTTTTCATGCTTGTGAAGGTCAAATAGAAAAAAATCGGTAAAAAGCATTGTTTATTCATATGAATTCGAGTTCCTGATGTAATTGCATACAAATTGAAGGTTCATTTAAGATTATTATCACGGCGGGCGGACGGGTCAGCTAGTCAGGAAATAAAAAATCCCTGCCTGCTCGGCCTACAGGCGCAGGTAGATTTCGAAGTTAAGTACTGATTTCAACAACAAACACTAAATCATGATTAGAGATAAACACACTTTAACAATTATATCTGGGCGCTTTTGAAGAGTTTTTAATTTCATTTTTATATATGAGCTGGTTTATTAGAATCATGTTAAGGCTTTATTTAAAAAAAAAAAAAATGCTTTTCCATGCTCAACAACTCGAAATTTTCTGACACATTTTCAGATTCATTTTTTAAAGTAAAATCATGAAACTTGCTGACGTGATTTTTGAAGAGATTTATGATTCAGGATTATGTTATTTTTGAAGAGAGACCTGTGTTTTTATTTTTCGTTCAATTAATTAGAACTTGATTTGCAAACAATTATTTTCTCAGTCCGACAATATTTTTCGTTTCCAACACAATCGCTTCGGGAAATTGGGTTCAAAATGCCCACTTTAACATCATTTTTTGAAATATATTCTGCCTCTATCAAAAAATCGATCATTATGGCACATTATATAGTTTCTGAATAAGAGAACCTAACAATTGGATGTGTCTGAAAGAAAAAATGAATTTAAAAATGAGTCAGAAAATAAGCAGTTTGGATTTGAGTACACCTTTAATACGATCATTTTTTTCTTCAATCGCTATGCATTTTTAATTTGTTTTTGCTGTAAGAATTGGTCCTATTAAAAACTTGTCAATATAAAAGTTGTAGATAATATTAAGAAGATATATAATAAATTCACGCAGACTTGTGAATTGACGAAGTTATGAATTTTTTTCTTCTTCAACCCCTCTTTTTGTTTTCGTTTTTAATTTTTTTTCTATACGAATTAGTCTTATCAAAAACTTGTCAATATAAAAGTTGTAGATAATATTAAGAAGATTTATAATAAATTTAATTGGATTTGATATCTTGAGAATTGACGAAGTCATGAATTTGTTTCTCCCCAAAAACCTATTTTTCGCCCCTTGAGCCCATTTTTAATTTTATTAAAAATCTGTCATACATAAATTTTTGGCCCTTTTATTAGAAGTAATAATAACTTTAAACTAATTCGATATGTATTATAATTAAGAAGTTATGGGTTTTTTCGGTTTTCACAAAACCCCTCCCTATTTCCATCCCCTTGGTCCGATTTTGCCCATTAACGAACTTGACCGAGTATTTCTAAAAAGAGCCAGACAAAAGTCGAAAAATGAACTTCGTTAAAAACCGCAATACTTTATGTGTTTGTATAACTTACTAGACAGCGCTTCCGGTGAACAATATCTTAGGAATGTTCGGTAACACTCCCCGTCGCATTATCAGTCTGAACACAGCTGTCGTGCATCGCAGATTTCTCTTTTCTCAGCGCTGTGGTGAGAAGCGCATTATTTAATTGCAATTTTTGTTGCATACAGTGGAGATCTGAATAAAACCCTTTATGGACATAGAAGTAGGATGTATGTAGCTTAAATTACTGTATTTAGTTTTAGTTATAAAAGAATATTAATATGAATATAGCCACATTGTTTTATCTTTAAAAATAAGTGTGGTTTTTACTAGTTCTTTTAAATTATTAGTGATTTATAAATATGTTCCGCCCTTTGTCGGGTAAAACTTTTTGTTGGAATATAAAATATGGATATTCCTTATTATATTCATAAAATAAAATCTTGCTCCAACTTGCCCCCTTTTCTTTTACCGTTTTATAAAAAAAATGGTATCAGAAGATGATGATATTTTGAAAACGAAAAATCTTCATTTTTCTTTTAGAAACTTCAGTGACAGGAAAAGATCTTTCAAGAAAGTTGCTGTTTGGCCTTAAACAAGATTGTTCTAATACGAAAACAGATGAAAAGTTATGTTTCATGGAAAGTAAAGTTACAAAAATGGCGAAATGTCCGGTAGATAAACATGTATCATTAAAACGTTCGTTAAGCCGTTTCAAATCCGGTTTTTAAAAAAAATGGGAGGCTGCCAATAGGGCAAAATGGCGCTTTCTTAAGATAAATGAACATTGGCTTAGCAGTTCCATAAATTTAGCTGTAGAATATACTATCTGTACAATATCAAAAAAGGTAGACCAACAAAAGATTTCGCCGATTTGTGTAACAGAAGCCATTGACAAAAAACAAGAGGTTTAAGGGAGCAAGTTCCTCTTGATCAATTAACATATGCAGCTAGTACAAATCAACGAGCCGCTGGTAATATTGATGCCTCGACACTCATAAAACATATAACTCTAAGTCAAGAAGAAATACAAAAAAATTATAACTTCAACAAAAAAAAAAAAAAAAAAAAAAAAAAAAAAAAAAAAAAAAAAAAAAACCATTAAGAACCATACACCATCAGAAGCCTTATCAATTTTTGTAGAAGCTGATTTAACAAGAAAGCAATGGGAAATTATTCATAGTGCAAATAAGAATGTTTACTTATTATTCTTTGATTAAGAAAGCGAAGAAAGATTGCTATGTAAGTGAGGTGTCGATGAATGTGACAGAAACAAGGGCAGAAGTTAACCTACAGATCTGCTTGATCACACCTCTTTATGACTGTGTAAATATTTAGAGAAGTTATTCTAAATAATACAGAAGAAGAAAACCACAATTTAGAACAAATATCTAAATGGTGTTGCGATGGCTCCCAACAATCACAATTTAAACAGATATTTCAGAATACTTCTGATAGTGATGCAAATATATTTCAGAGTTCTCTTGTCCCTTTACGTTTAGAGGCACTGTCCACTGGACATAGAGTTGATGTTTAAAAATTTGAAAACTACACCGAAGAAACTGCAAATCTTTATGTCGCATTATATGGGTAGCACTCATTGTCACCAACAATACATAAAGTTTTAGCACATGGGGCTACAGTAATAAAGCATGCAATATTGCCTATCGATCAACTTTCGGACGAGGCTGCTGAAACTAGAAACAAACATTTTCACCAACATAGGCAAACTTTTTGCCGAAAATTGTCTCGAGAGTAATGTAATAAAAATGTTTTGAACAGACGTTTACTAAATTCTGATCCTTTTATAAGTAGTTCAAGACCAAAGCTTAAGAAAAAAAAAAAGCCTTTTTCTAGCAAAACAACCAGAAACACCATACGGACAACATCCAAAATAAGAGGAAGATGAGGATGGAGACAAAACAGATGAAGATGAATATGATTAGAATAGTAAGTTACAGAAAGAACTTGTTATAAATATGTTTAAAGAAAACGGAATATTTCATTAAACAGGGTTCGTACGGGTCCTTGAATTTCCAGACTAAGAAATTCTTCTGTACAGTATTTTCTTTCGGAAAAGTTCTCCTTAAATAAGACAAAATTTCATTCATTTAAGCTAGATTTATTTTTCTATAGAAAAATACTCATATATATGGCCTTGAAAATAACGGTACCCGTACGAACCCTGTTAAATATCATAAATGTTTATTCTAAACTGATTTAAATAGTAGTTTACTTATTAAAAAGCAAAGATTTTTTGTAAATTCGTAAAAAAAAACTATATGTTTTTTAAATATATATATATAATGACTCTAAATAGCTTTTTACAACATTTCAACTTGATACAGCTCATAAAATAACTTTGTCCACATTTTTCAGAAAATACTCCTCTGTGCGGCCGACAGATTAGATATTTAAATTATTTTTAAACAATTTTCAAACAATTTTGAAACCGATTCTATATTGTAAAGCCACCAACGAAATGTGAGTAACGAGTGAGAAACAAGTGTAATTGATGAATATTGCAACGATGTTGTCGAGCATCAGTGGATCAGAGTTAATTTCTGCAGTTTCGAAACGAGATTCCAGTATTCGAATCCAGCTGATTCCATTGTGCAAGGAATTTATCTGAATCTACATATTCTATAAAATGTTCGGAATGTCGACTGGATTCACTTCAGATTTTCATTATTACCCAATTATCAAGCTTTCTGAATATCCGGAATGTGCCAAGAACATATCGCTCACCTGCAAGAAAACTGACACATCTTGGCAAAAGTAAATATCACGGGAGAGGCAAAAGAAATATTGCATGATTTTACTGTAAATTGAAATTATAGCACTTAGATCTGCATGCAGGAGGAAAAACGTGCATAAAAGCGTAAAACCCTTAAGAATGAAGACGTAGATGATGTTTGGAGGGTTGAGTAATTTTACCTCCTCACACAAGCCACGCCCCTTCTGTGGTCATGAATGGACATATAGCGTAATAAAGCAATTTTCTGGATAACTACACTTATATGAAACTTTTTCTGTAGCAAGACGCACCTATGAAAGGTCTATTAGTGGAATAAAACACAAAAATAATTTTTGTTAGATGTGTCCCTTTTCTTCCAGGTGAACGATATCAGTCCGAATAACCGGAGTTTCACTATTATAAATAATAGCATTCTGAGAACAATGATTTATCAAAGCTTAGGGGGGCTGATCACTCAGCTACGGAATTCTCCTCCGTAATGTTAAGTGTATGGACTTTTGATGCATTCGTATATTTAAAATGCAGTAAAACCTCTCTGTGCGACCACCTCCATTAAGCGACCACCTTCCTGAACGACCATTTTTTCATGGAACGAAATTTATTCCCATAGGCTCAATACTACTTTTACCTTCATTCAGAGACCATCTCAGTTGAACTCCCTCCATGAGCGACCAATTTTTTTTAATAAACTGAAACAAATTCCGTTTTTTTCTGGTCGCTTAAAGAAGGGTTTATTTGAAAAATAATTCCGGAGAGCGCATTATTCATCAAACTTCAAACTAAGTTTAGAATTTTGTTTATTCCGCTAACTTTTAAGTGTTTAAACTCCTTAGCGCCTTTTTAGGCAACGAATTTAGGTCTGATGACAAATTAAGAATGACGGTCAATAAACTCCCCTGCCCTATTCTGTTAGGAAACTCTCAAAGAAATAGATAAATTAATGAAATCGTCATTATTTGTCCCCCACCCCCCCAAAAATGCATTTATTTACCGAACTTCGAAAGGATTTGGAAATAAAAGTTATAAAAGATAAAACCGTAAAATCAAATCAAACGTCAATGTATTAATTTTTTAAACTCTATAGTAATTAACTTACGTAATTAACTTTTGTTTTGATACTTAAATTTTCATATTTTTTCTTACTGTGAAAAATAAATTTTAGTAGCATTAATTATTATCTTTTTTCAACAACTAAAATCTAGATTTAAACATGACCTCCATTAAGAGGCCACCTCTCGGAGTGACCAATTTTTATTGGAACGGAACGTGGTCGCTTTAGGGGGGGGTTTACAGTATCTTCTCTGGAAATTCATATTTTTAACATCTTTTTTCTGTGTACTCTTCTTAACGGATGTCTCTTTTTTTTCTTAGTTTTCAAAATATTTCTAAAATCTATGCTGAATTTAATATTTTATCTGTTAAAAGCGGGCGAACTGTGAGTAAAATTTTAACACTTTATATAAAATTAAGTCTATACTTTAGAAATATTTTGAAAACTAAGAAAAAAAAGAGACATCTTTTAGGAAGAGTACACAAAAAATAGAAGTTAAAAATATTAATTTCCCGAGGAGATATTTTAAATATACGAATGCATTAAATGCCCATAGACTTTACATTAGTAAGGGAAAACGGAAGCTGAGTGACCAGCTTCCTTAAATGTTCTTTGAAACAAAAAAAAAAAAATATTAAATGTCAAAAGATTCTTAAAAAAGTCTAAAAAAGTCATAGCAGTGAACATATTTATACTATCCTTTGTGCGTGTATGCATATTTTTCCCTTTATTTTTTTAATTTGTTTTTCCAGCATCCAGATTTTATTGACTTTTAATACACTGTAAAAAAAAATCTGTAAAGTTACTAAAGTTTTTCTAGGAAACTGGGATTCCTAGGGCATTTTATGTAACGGCAACAACAAAAATTCCTGTAACAGCGTCTGTTACAGGAATTTTTCTTGTTGCCGTTACATAAAATGTTCTAGGAATCCCAGTTTCCTAGAAAAACTTTAATAACTTTACAGATTTTTTTTTTTTTACAGTGTAAGAATGCACAGCTGAAAAGTCGAAGTCTGAAGAAATAATTCGATTAGTTATTAAAAAGATGCAGTAATATCTGTTTTTTTTTTTTTTTTGTTTTTTTTTTACCTTTTGAGGAAGCATTTGTGCACACTTCTAAAGAGTATTTGTAAATTTTACGCATGTTGAGTTCAATAAAATTTAATAGTTCATGAATCATGTTCAAAAGTTCATTTTTAGTTTAGTATGAACAAATTAACATGAAGAAAATCTAGAATCAAATGGAAATCCCAGATTTTGTACTTTCCAGTCCGTTAATTTTGATTTTGATTTACTGGCAACTCCCAAATACTATATCAATTTTAATTGTAATATGGTCCAGGTGTTCGAAATAAAATATTATATTTTCAGCTAATAAATTGTGGGTGTCGCAAAGTTAAAATGTTTTCCCCCCTCTCCCTTGCCGAAAAATATTTGCTATAACAAGATTTAAGATAAAGATTTATGATATGAAAATTTTATAAAAATCAAAACTGAACTAGTTTTTATTTTATTTTATTTTATTAACTTCGATGTATCCGTGAAACTCTAGTGTTGTTGTGTTCAATATCTTGAACAAATAATTTTTTTAAAAATATTTTACATTTCTCCAAATTTTGTTTACGCTGCTATTCTGTACTCTCTTCCAACGCCCCCCCCCCCCCTCCCCAGATTTGAGAAAGCCGTGACACGCTTTGTTGTGACGTCACGAAACGTCACACGAAGCAGGGAAACCAACGAAAAAATTTAGAACAACTTGCATGTTTCGATTTCGTTGGTTCGTGGAATTATTAATCAATTATTTACTAATAATAATTAAAATTAATAATAATTAATAATAGTAATAATAATTCTACGATCCAACGAAATCAAAACATGCAATTTGTTAGACTGTTTTTCTTTGTTTTCCCTGCTTCGTGGGACGTTTCGTGACGTCAAAACAAAGCGTGTCAAGGCTTTTATCCCTTGGGGGCATTGGTTCTTCGCCGACGTACAGGTGAATTGCAAAAACTGTGGACGTTCGTGTATCAAATGGACTTTATGAAAACAAAACTTGGAATGATATAGAATATTTTTTTAAATACCCCATTGCCAACTTATCTAGTAACTGTATAATGCTTGATTATGCATTGCAAAAGAAGATAAATGTTTCTAGGTCTAGCAAAACTTAAAAAATATATAACGTATCCTTTTCCAAGTTATTCAGGATTTAGAAGAACGTTCCTTAATCTTTAGAAACCTAAGAAACTAATAGATTTCCGAAATTTAAAGAAGCATTTCTGAAACAAAAGCTTCTTTTGCTGCCCATTTCAAAACAAAAGAAACGTTTCTGATTAGTTTTTACAGTGTATTAATCAGTTTTCTTAATATGAAATATCGGTTTTTCGGATGCTATCAATTCTAAAATAAACATTTTCAAATGCAGCGAAGAATTTATACATGCAAAAGTAACGAAATAATGTTAATCTTAATATTAATGTTAATGCTGTTAATTTAGCATGTATGTTTGTTCAACACATGTTTGTTGAACATAAAAATGTTTACTTGAGAAACGAGCTTGAGCATCCCAAAAACTGATGTTTCGTATTGCGCAAACTGACTAACGCGCTGTAAATCTACTGGGAAACGTTTCGATTTTTTCTTTTTTTGAAACGGGATGCAAAAGATACTTTTGTTTCAGAAATGCTATTAAATCTCGGAAATCCATTGGTTTCTGAGTATTTAAAAAACGCTTTTTTGTAATCATGGATAACTCGGAAGAGAAGTACAAGAATTATATTTTCGAACGGAAGAAGATTCATATTATATTCAGGGATATGTTTAGGAAAATTTTAGGTCCTTTAAAGGACCCTTCACAAAATAATTTATCTTAAAACAGACCCTTCACAAAATTATTTATCCCCAAACAGGACCCTTCAGAAATCATTTTATCCCAAAACAGGACCCTTCACAAAATTGTTTCTCTTAAATAGACCTTTCACATAATTTTTTCACTTTCAAATTGAACTTTTCACAAATTTAGTCATTTAAAAATAAAATCTGGCCTGTAAGTAAGCAGTTGAACTCAACAAAGAGCATATTACTTAGCTTTTTATACATGAAGGAATCGATAATTTAAAATTCACAAAATTATGACTAGAATTTTCACAAAAATAAGAAAAACTTCCACAATTTCACAAAAACAGGGCCCTGTGAGAAAAGTCTGGACAGACCCCTGATATTACTATCTTCTGTCTTATTATCTTATATTATTATATTATGTATTATCTTCTCGGAAAAAGAATTATATTTTCGTAAAGTTTTGCTAAATTTAGATTTTTTTTTTTTTTTTTACAATGTAATAGTAGAAGTCAGACATTTTGCACATCCTGTAAAATTTTTAATCAATAATTTAGATGTGAACATTTTTGTTTATGTTATTTGATGCACTTAACACACACAAAAAAAAACTGCAACTTTGGTTAATTTTGAAATACAACTTTTGTTATTCATCGTCTTATTGGTACTTTTTTTACAATATTGCATGTTATGTCGAAAATTATTTTCAAAAATACCAAATTGGTACAGTTTAGCTGTATTTATATATATATATATATGTTTTGAAACAGCATTATGTACATTTGTTTTGGAAAAGTCCGTAAATATTATCAAAATAGTTTTTGATGCTTTTGATATTAAATTCAAATTTCCATGAAAATACAGTACACCACACCACAAAAAGGTTTTTGACCCGGAAAATAAAGCTGGATAATTTAAATTTATTTTGAAGGAATTTTTCCGAATCAAAAAGAATAATGCATTTTCCGAGTGCGTGAATATTATTTAACATTAAAGATGCATAAAGAAATACACTACAATAAAAAATTATAAAAAAATATAGGGTAAAGTGCCCATATTTCGTCCCCTCTTCTAATTTCGTCTCCCTTAACTTCTCCGCTTCTGCGAAAGTGGCGCCACTTATGACGCAAGGCACAGGGAACGGGAGGTAAATGGGGTCCGTGTTAAAAGTTTCGGCCGCCAAGACACATACATAAATTAAAGATGGCGAATTTCCTAGTTTTAGAAAACACGAGTTCTTATTACGTCGTTTGTAGAACGTTATTTACTGTACTGTAAGTATTTATTTCTTATTCATTGCATGTATTTTACGTTGGTAAGATACTGACAATAGCATACAGTGAGTTTTAGGACGCTCAGTTCGTCTTACGGGAACTGAAGCTCCGCCATATTGGGAAGTAGCGTGGTCCCAATTTCGTCCCCCTTGTAGTTCTTGTTTTCGTCCCGGGGACGAAATTAGGAATGCTTTTTCATGACATTTTTTTCAATTTTTTCCTCATGTTTGGATGGCTAATGTTTTGTTATGTTATTCTTCCACTGATAATTAGTACATTTCTTTGTGCCTTACTTTAATGTAAATTAAATTACTTAACTCATTTAGAAATAAATTTTGATTTAGTTATAAGTTAAGCCTCGGCGTATTGGATTTTTGGGGGGGACGAAATTAGGACCATTTTTTTTCATTTGCATTTTTTAGATACTTTTAAAAAACTCTTTTTCCCATTGTTAAAATTTTTTTGTACGACATTTGCCTATGTTTCTATGTGCGTGGGTAGTTAGTCTATGTAGAATCCAAATTTGGTAGATTTTCACGGAAAATTACAACTTCCAAGGGCCTAAAAGTGACTGGGAGACGATAATAGGGCACCTTACCCTATATGAAAATCACTTAAAATCATCAAACGAAGTTAATACTTGCTGAAAGCGATAAAAATTCACTTACAAGGCAAATAAATACATTTATTGAGATCGACATGATTAATCGCTCAGACGGCGACACTCTCAAGATCTATAATGATACAAGTATTTTCGAAAAAAAAATAATTGAAAATGGGTAAACAAAAATCACGCGATCTCATGTATAATGAAAACAAGTGCAATAAATAAAAATGGAAATTTGTGAACGTGAATTATTTTATACTATTGTTTCATATCCTGCAGAGCATCTCTTTCCAAATTTTAGGTAGCTCCATGGAGGCTGAATCATTCAATGATTCACTCACTGAGTAAAAAAATCTCTATTGATTCTCGGATAATGGATGGCAAATAAAATTTTGATGGATAAGTTATTCTACTATTTTTAAAATCAATCTGTAAAAGTTCTTTGTTATATAGTCTGGCCATAGCTGTAGTTTTCTTGTATTTGATATCTGCTATATGTTCTTTTATCATAGTTTTAAGCTTTCTGTTTGTCATTCCTATCTAAAATTGCACTATTCCATCCTGATAATTGATTTAGTTCAATTGGATCTATTTTCTTACAGACTATGTTTGTTTTGTTTTTTTAATTTTACGGAAGGTTTTGCAATAAGGGAGGTACAGTGAAACCTCTCTGCAAGGGCCACCTACCGTTCCATTGAAAATTAGCCCTTATGAGGAGTGGCCCTTGAATAGGGGTACTAAAATTTTCATTTCTCTTTCTTTTTATCCCGCGATTTTTAAAATCTGCATATTCTTTCAGTAAGTTATCTTTGTTTTTAACAATATCGGTTATTTGATTCTTGCTGCAATTAAACTGTGAAGCCAATTTTCTTGCAGATGTTCCTTGATCATGGCAATTAGGAACTTTGATTTTGTCATTCAAATCCAAATGTACTCTTTGGCTTGATTTAGGAACCATAATTTAAAATTTTACATAAGCCTGAGCATAAAATTTCTAGTGTAAAAATTGTGCTTCAATTTGCATTCACAGTTTTTGTAAATGTGGAATCAGTTTTTCTAGATAACCTGTTATCCTTTGTGTGCCCTCAACAAAGGGTCAAGTTTCCCTCCAACCCAACCTCCACAGGTTGAAAGGTCAAACAAAGTGTGAGGAATGACTGTTTGTCTCACTTGTGGAAAATTTGTGGTCCTTCATCGTGTTACTAAATTCTCCTCATCTCACCCTGCCGTCTTTGTTGCAAGTGCAGTTGTTTGCTGAACTCTTATATTTTGCTTCAGGAATTTAATGCACATGTTTAGGATTTAAGGTACATGTGAAAACAATTGGCCTTTATGAGGGGTAGGTGCGGCACCTAATAGAAGTAAATTTAACATTATGTCTGTGGGGAAAATTTTCGTTCCTAAAAATATCGGCCCTTGAATAGGGGTGGCCTTTAAAAGAAGTTTCACTGTATTTTATTTATAGAGTTTATATTTCAACCTTTCGAAGAAACCAGGAAAATATTGTAAAATGGGTAACTTGGAATTTTGTACATTGAAGTTACTTTTCTTCTTATTACTCATGCTCATAATTAATCTAATTATTGTGCCATTCTTTACAGACATGACCCATACTTATCTCCCTTATGACAAGCTATGTACTATGACTATTATATCCAAAGTATGTTTTCGATTGAGCTCCTATTTGGCGAATGTGTTATAGGCCATTATCGCAAGAACTTTATTCATTTTCATGCAAAACGGACCACGGATTTGGTTTTAAAATCATTTTTTGAACCATTTTGTAATCAGAAAAAAAAAACGATAAATATTTTCTTTTTTAACTCAATTATTCGATTATATAATTTTAATGTTCATATTCATTTTATGTTACAACAACCATGTTTCACCAGGGTCTGACTTAATTATAGTAAAACTTTTTTCTTTAAAAAAAAAAATAAATAAATAAATAAATAAATAAATTGCAGTGAGATTTATTAATCTGTTAAAAGTGTATGGAAATTTCAGTATTGCATTTTGTTAATAAAAATTGGCGAAATATGTACATTTAAAACATCTTAAAACTCTCATAGCATGACTATGTAAATTCGTAAATTCCAAATTTATTTTAGCCAGGAAATCCAACTTAGGCTCCCAGTTAAAGATAATCAGTATACTGTCCAGCAGTCCAGTGTACAGAACTTAAGTGAAAATCGCTCTTAATTGAAAACACTATCAAGTTTTTTACATTTAGTATACCTGTTTAGCACTGGCAACACCTAGAAGTATTTTTGGTATTTTCGTATTAGTCGAATGCAGAGGTTAATCGTAAAAGATTTAACTATTTATAGCAACATTTTTTATTCTGATTATTTCAGTGTTTAAGTACATACTTCGATTATATACCTTTCGTCTTAAGTTCGTATTTTATTTAGTTATTTATTTATATTTGAAATTTTAATTTCATTTGCCAATTTAGTTGTAGAATATTGCATGGAAACAAATAAATGTTGAATTATTTACATTGTTTTAAATGCAAACGGAATAGACTTGTGTAATTGGGTTTTATGCCATTTTTTGCCGGACAGAATTTTTAAAAAAAATTCATGCTTGAAAATTAGTTTTAAAACCATAAAATATCAGTAAATTAAAATACAATTTTCAAACAAATTGCATTTGAAGATTTTTTTTTTTATTCTACGGTGTAAAAATTGAAATTGTTTATGGTTATAAGTTAATAAATTTGCTATAAAAGCGAAATTTTTTATTTAATAATTGCCACCGTCGATATGTTACGTCAGCATTATTTATGGGCATGTTTTTGCTTTATATTATTGTTAGATAGTAGATAAATTATTTTTAAGTCCTATTTTAGTGGCCAAGGACTAGCTGCCCTGTAATTAATTTTCCCATTGTTGAAAAATATCCCAGTTGCCCTGACTTCAACTAGGTCAATTGCCCTGGAAAAAGAAGTTATGAATTTAAACCAGAGGAGAAAATATAGAAAAAACACGATAAAGATTTAACCGTATTGTATTAACGCTTCGTGATTTAAGTTATTTTAGACCTCTAACTACCTAATACTACGTAGTCACTGCATATTTAAGGTATTTTAGACCTCTAACTACCTAATACTACGTAGTCACTGCATATTTAAGGTATTTTAGACCTCTAACTACCTAATACTACGTAGTCACTGCATATTTAAGGTATTTTAGACCTATCCCTGCACTAAATAAGTATCAACTTTCCTCCAGAAAAAAAGATATTCCATTTTTTGTCGAAGCGAACAGCTACTCATAAAAACAACCTAGCAATTTATATTCCCTTGGAAAAAAATTATTACTTTTTGCAATATGAAAAAAAAATTACCTACACATATCGAATTTTACTTAATCTACGCATATCGATCTGCTTATTTTCTTTCAGAAAGGAAATTTTACTTTTAGCACATGAAAGTATTTTTTTTTTCTTTTTTAAGAAATATATATCAATTTATTCTCAGTGAGAGAGAAAATATCATTTTGGTTACCAATAAATAATGATAATAATAATAATAATAATTACTCAAAAACACTTTATTTCTTTGCTTTATAAAGAAATATTACTTTACTTTCGTTGTAACACAGTAAATATTTTCGTATAAAAATCTATCCGTTTATCCTCGGATTTTAGTTTGTCAAAGCAAATAGTTACTCAGAAAAACCTACAATTTATTCGGAGGAAGGAAATATTGCTTTCAGCATATGAAAAAAATAATTACTTATAAATAGCGATCTCACTATTTCCATTTAGAAATAATATATTACTTTTAACATATCGTAACAAGTGGTTCCTTGTAAATACTTATCAGTTTATCGCTGCAAAGATTAAAAGCATCTCAAAACCAATACATCCAAGCATGATTAATGAAACAACCATATTTTCACGGTAATTTATTACATTCAGTAGTGTATTCTATTTATTGAATTGTGAGAAAAGTTTTTGGTCGTTTGTTGTTGTTGTTGTTGTTACGAAATTTTAAACAAACGAAACAATTTAAATATTTTTTATCCTTATGTTTCAAAGAAGGATATTTCTTTTCCCTAATTTTAAACCATCTTTCAGGGTGTTTCAAAATACTGTCAATGTCGATCCGACATTTGAGTTCAAAAATTTATCAAAGTGACTTTTAAGATCATATTCATAAGCAAATAATTTCCAACCTAAAGAATTTTGAAAAGTTAGTAACAAATATGTGTCAGCTAAAGCAATGTCTGATGAAAGCGTCACAGCCTAAATCGTGTAATTTTTTTTCGGGTGATCAAAGACACATAAACCTTCACAGTAACGTAGTACAGCACAACCTCAGCATTTTTAGATATTCTAGAAGCATTTATGACACACTGTGTTTCCGTTTAAATATGAGTAATATATATCAGTGTTTCTTTTTCGATCTAATGAAAGAAGTCCATAATAAAAAATAACTTTATAATTCTACCACACACAAAGCATAATTTCTTATGCGTGAATATAGGATTTTGTGAATTAATACGAACTAAAATAACTTCTTAAAACACCATCAAAACGTTAAATGCGCTATAGGCCTTTCGAAAGACCCGAGTCTTTCTTCATCAGGCGCAAAAAGACGTGCTTCTACTATTACTGGGGTCTTGCTGCTGCTTTCATAAAGCACGTCTTTTTGCGCCTGACGAAGAAAGACTCAGATCTTTCGAAAGGCCTAGCGCATTTAAGGTTTTGATGGTGTTTTAAGAAGTTATTTTAGTTCGTATAGAATTTTGTTTCTTATTTAGACGAATCTTAGAATTGATTTCATATATTCTTTCTCTCCATAATGGCATCGAGTCTATTTAAAAACCAAATTTCTGTGCGCTTCAGCTCCGGAAGTGTGATTCATCCTTACGTGCAGTAAGCAAAAAGGAGGAACTTTACCAGTTCATAACATTTTATTTACACTGGAGAGCAGTTGAATTAGAGACAGGTAGAGTTATGCAAATGTGGCGCTGTAGACTGGCGTGTAAACAGAAAGGACATGGCGTAAGCCGAGATCCGACAGTATGAGGAGTGCTGCTCATGGTATCAGCAATAGTCTAGTCGAATGCAATGTGGGTAAGACAAAGTAGCTAAGTGTATTTAAGCGTGAGCAAATTGTTGGTACCCGATGAATGGCTCACTCCATCTCCGAAATCGTGCGTATTGGGATTTCCACGAGCCACGAGTCAAGGATGTACAGTGTATACCTTAGTTCCAGTAAAATCATCCCTACCAGTGTCAACTGCCGAAAACAACAGCGTGTGGATGAGCTGCGACAGTAACGCTAGCTCGAATTATAAAAGCGAATAGACGAGACGTAGTACAACAAATCACTCTGTCATTTAAAGCTGTTGTACAAGAACGTGTAAGCAGCAACATCATCCAGAACCATTTCCTCGCTATGGGGTACAGAAGCCATCGTCCCACGAGGGTAGCTCTTCTGAGCGCACATCACAGGGCACAACGCTTAACATGCGTGCGAAAATATCGTCACGGAACCATTAGAAATGTGAGGAAATGTCTGGACTGATGAGTTCACATTGGTACATACCGATGGTAGGGTCGAGTACTCCATGAAGCCATGATTCCGTCTCGTCAGCAGGGTACTTTTCCAACTGTTAGAGGAGGCATTCTCGTCTGGAGACTGTTTAGATGGAATGAAATGGGATCCGTGGTATGTGCGATATCACCGGTCATAGGTCAACGTCACCGGGATATGTTTGACTATCGTGTGTTACCATTTGTTCGTCTGCAACATCCCACTCGAAATCATTTTCATCAACAAGACAATGCACCGTGCAATCGCTTCTGAATTGTATCCGAATGGTTGGATGACTATTCCACAGATCTCAACTTGCTCCTTTGGTCAACGAGGTCACCTAACCTAAATCACATTGAGTGTGAAGATCTAGATGTCATCGAAAGAGATATTCGAGCTCCTGACCACCCTCTATCAAATCTTCGCGAACTGTGAGAGATTGGTCAGAAGTTGTTTATCAGTATGTCTTCCCAACGCTTCCAGTGACTTGTCGAGTCCATACCGCGATGAATCGCGCCGTCATTAGGATGAAAAGTGCTGTTACGCGAAACTTAACAGTTATTTCTAATTCAGTTGCTCTTTAGTGTACACAGAGTGATTTGTACTTAGCGTACACACTAAAATCATGGGACAAACTTCGAGAGGTGGTAGAGCTCACTATAACAAACAATTATTGTATAGGAATATATGACCGGAAGTGACGCGTTGAGGTACAAACACCAGGGGAACAATTTGGCGCTTTTTTTTATTTCAAAATTTCTCATTCATACCAGAAAATTCCTATATTGTTCCTTAGTTTATTTAAGACAGACATTCTATGATTACACAAAGAAAAAATTCCTCTTTGAAAATTTCTGGTATGAAATCAAAATTTTTGAATAAAAAAAAAAAAACTCCCTTTCAATTTCTTTTCATTGATTTGCCAGTTTTGTGTTTTTCTATTCAAAAATTTCAATTTCATACCGGACATTTTCAAAGAAGAACGTCTTCTGAATGTAATCATGAAATGTCTGTCTCAAATAAAGAAAATAATAGTTTAGGAATTTTCTGGTATGAATGAGAAATTTTGAAATAAAAAAGCGCCATATCTCCCCTGGTGTTTGTACCTCAACGCGTCACTTCCTGTCATATATTCCTATACAATAATTGTTTGTTATAGTGCGCTCAAGCACCCCTCAAAGTTTGTCCCATGATTTTAGACTCACCCTGTATACAGCATGGATAATAACATGGGGTGTATTAAAACGAATTTTAAATTTCAGAAATTTTTTTTGCAAAAAAGAAATTTTTTTTTTTTTTGCCTAGCCGGAAAATTATCATTTTTATATAAGCAGATAAAAGAACGTTTTTAACACCAGAATTGTTTAACTTATACCAAACTAATTTCGATAACATTCGGCGTACCGTCATGAGTGCAAAGAATGATAGAATTTTGCTCACATATCATTTCTCTGGCATTCTCAAACTGAACTGAAAATCTCAAACTGCAATAACTTATACACAAACAATAACTTATAAGCAAACTTATACACTTTTATTCATTTATCATAGCGTCGAAAATATTGTAATGAACGAATCTGTAACGAGCTTTAAAGCGCAAAATTTATAAAATTATGTCAAATTTCTCCGAATCGAGTCATTTTTTCATACAACCATTTTTCTACAAGATAGTCTGTACTGCGTCCATTTATATGCGATGTAACAAGCTTTTTTTATGTTATCATAATGATGATATTTTTCTTTAGTTATTGCTGTGTAAGTTTTATATTGACCCCAGAGTAAACAGTATTTTAAATATATCTAGACGGATTTTTTTTCTGCTTAATAAATTAATATAAATTTTTTCTCATTATTCTGAGATTTTTCCCCCCTTCATTTTAAAGACGAATATTTAACACCTGAACATATCAAACGTAATGATAATGTAAAAAATAAAAAACTGTTATACAAACTATTTGTTTAGAAATATATTCAGTAAATATTTTACCATATAGCATTTTCAAAAAATATATGTCTGGATCAATAACATATAACTATTTTATAATACAACCTCACAGTATGATTTACATGTCGTGCGAAAATTTACAGCTAAATAAAACGCGACATGAAAATAAATTTCTTCTGAAACTATAAAATATTTTAAAAAAGAAGTTTATATTCAAGGTCTAGCTATATTAGGTAATCCATATTGATTTTTGAGTACAGTATACTTCTTATGCTAAGTTTGCTCATGATTATCATGCTAAAAGAATTCAAATTTTGTTATGAATTATTAAAAAAGAACTTTTTCATGTCTTCCTTTTAAAGAGAAAAAAAATATATTTAGCGTATAAAAGTCATAATTATCTATTAACCAGTTAAGCGAGTAATTTATTTAAAAAAAAATCTGTTACTGGGTGCGTAATTGAAATCACACAACCAGGGTTCCTACGGTTTCAACTGAAATACCAGTATTTTTATGTAGAAAAACTCGACTTATATAATCGAACGATTGCAAACTACGATTTTTTTTTCTAAGAAAATACTGGTGTTTTGTTTATCAGACATAAAGTCAGAGAAATTGACTGACCCGTACGAAACCTGCATAACAATGTTTGATAAAAATTTAATGAGATCGTTGCAAATTGCAATTCTCATCAAAATATAAGTAAAATAAATATTTACATGAGAATGCTTTGAGTTGTTACTAAAATTTCAAAGTTTCACAGCAAATAGTAATTTTTTTTCACGCTGCGTATATATACGTCAAATTCACCACATTTGAACTTTTGTATGACATGTATATACGCCAAACTCGCTTAACAGGTTAATTTAATGTGTAGGAAAAATAATACTTTTTTTTACTATTCATAACTGTAAATATATATAAGGTTAAAGCCAGGAGAGATCGCACGGTAGGAGAGATTGCGCACGAAGAGATTCGACGGGAAGGAGTAGAGAGCGCGTAAAGCGACTCCAGGTAGTTGTACAACAGCAGTAGTGCAGTGTCTACTTGAATGTGCTTGTTGATTGTTCCAAGCGTCTTGGATAAAACATTGCTATTTTGTTTTGTTTTCCCACGGTATGTGCTTGAATTTTTATATCTGTTCGTCAGAATTTTTATAGAATATCAGTAGTACAAAATATTTTAAACTTAAACGATTTCTTATAAGCTACTAACCTATACTAAGGGTGCGAACACCAACGGTTTGTTTTAGAAGTGGCCATGTTTAAATAAAAGGCCGCACAATCTCTCCTCCAAAAATAGGAGAGTTTGCGCATCTGCTACTTAGGGGAGATGGCACATTTTCCCATAAGTTTCAGTGCTAAGAGAGATTACGCAGCTTATGGTAAATTTACCTCAATTGCAAATTACGTGTAAAACATATGAATGAATCAATTTTGAAATAATTTTGGGAAAACACATAATTATCGAAACTAAATTTGGCAATAAATTAATTTGCTAAAAAATACTTTTTCAGGTAAAAATTTTGTTAATAAATTAATTATTTTTGTAAATAAATTAATAATATATTTGTTAATAAATTAATTAAATATGCATATATATTTTTTAATTTATAATCAATTAATTTGCTAATAAATTAATTTTGTTAATTAAAATAAGTTTTTTAATAAATGATTTTTTTTTATTTTTGCTAATAAGTAACGTATGTTGGAATTTTTAATACAGTTTTCCGTATTTTTTTTTCAGTTTACAATGCCAAATCTTTACATAAGGTAATCGAAGAGAAGATCATGGACCGAAGAAAATCAGAAGTCGGCCGTAGAGGCAGTACAAAATGGCTCACTCAAAATGCGTGCAGCACGCAGGAAATTCAGTATTCCGGAATGCTCCTTGAGATAGTAGGCTGAAGAAATGTGACTTTAAGAAGCGAACGATAGTTTCAGATTCGAAACTAGGTGCAGAAGCGGAGAAGAAATTAGCTGTTCATATACGTAAACTTCAAGGAATTGGATTTGCACCAACCTAAAGTGATGTAAGAATGTTAGCATACAATTTTGCTGAAGAACTAGGTAAAAAGCACACTTTCAATAAAGAAAAATTAGCTGGAAAAGTTTGGTTTTCGTCGTTTATGCGAAGACATCCTGAGTTAAGTGACAGGGAAAGCTCAAGGTATTAGCAGGGTTAGAGCAGAAGGTATGAACTGTGAGGAAGTGAAAGCTTACTTTACTCTGCTCACATCAATATTGGCAAAGAATGCTCTTTCAGAGAAGCCTGGCTGTATTTGGAACTGTGATGAGACTGGGATTCAGCTGAACAATGACTCTGGTAAATTAGTTGCTGCAAAAGGCAGTAAAGATGTTCACGTTGTCACTAGTGCAGAAAAGGGTGAGACGGTGACTATTTTGGTTTGCTGCAACGCAGAAGGGCACTTCCTGCCACCTTTCTGCGTTTTTAAAGGGGTCTATGCTAAATCTCAATACGCCAGAGATGCACCACCAGGAACTGTAATTAAGACGAGAAAGGAGAGCGCCTATATAAACAGTCAACTATTTATGGACTGACTTACCGATCATTTTATCCCACGAAAGCCCTCTGGTATAAATTTGTTAATTATAGATGGCCATGCGTCACATATGAATTGCCCACATATTGAAAACCGCCTCTGATAATGATATTATAAATTTGTGTCTACCGAGCCATACTACACATTATTTGCAGCCTTTGGATCGCGTTGTGTTCAAGCCTTTTAAAATGTATTTTAAAGACCCCTGCGGAAAAATGATAACTCGCCGTGCGACTGAAAAACTATCGAGAGAGGACTTTGGTAGTATCCTAAATTCAGCCTGGTTTCGCTATACTACTGTCCAGCTTGCGACTTCTGCCTTTCGTGCAACTGGAATTTACCCTTTAAATATTGAAGCTATTCCAGAACACGCATATTTGCTAGGCTGTGATCAAGGCATAAATCAAATTGTTCCTGAAACCGTTGCGTTACCAGCAGAATCCATAGAATGCCAATCCGTTTCAACAATAGTAGTCGTTACAACCATTGAAACACAAACTTTTCCTATTCTAGGCCTATGACCTCATCTCATTGCAACAGCTACATGCATTTATCAACCATCAACTCCTGAGGGGAGGGGGGGGGGGTTCCAATGTTACACTCAGAAATACACCTACAAAAGTTTCGGAAAAGCTTTCACCCATTCTAAGTAGTTTAATGAAATCGAAATAAAAAAAGAAACAGAGTGCAACGAATGTTACTGATCCACAAAATATACATAAAAAAGACTTAAGAAGGATTCCGCTACAAAAAAACAGCTGAAGATAAGATGCTTCCAGAAAAAGAGGGATAAAAAACTGAATAAAAAAAAAAAAGAAGAAGGTCAGTGAGGATGAGTGCACTGAAGGTTTGGAATTGTACCAGGAGACAACTTCAACCAGTGACTGTATTCAATGTATTGCTTGTGGCAAGTGGTTGCACGAAAGCTGCACCATTTACAAGACTAAGTGCATCGATTGTGGAAGACGACAACTTCGGTTAGCAAACAAAAAACATTGAAACTGTGGAAATGAAAATGAAGTAATTTTCAAGTTAAACATATCAAGTATAACTTAATGTTATTTTATTATCCTAGCAGGGTTTGCTTTTTCTGATTTTTTAATCTTCTTCTTTAATTGTTGTTAAGATTCTTTCCTTTTTTGATTCTTTAAACATTAGGTTGGAATATTCACTCCTAATCCAATAATATTTGTTCACAAAAACCTTACAACAATTTCATTTAAGTGTAATTATTATTGTTAATAATTTAATTGTACTTATTATTAATAACAATCTCTCCTACCCATGTGCGCAATCTTATCAAGACAGATTGTGCAAAATAGTTTTCTTGGTTTTATTACTGCTGTTCTATTAAATTGCAGCATAACAACAAAATAACAATGTAAATGCATAAAAAACAAATGAAGTCAAAATTATTCGTGGGTAGTTTAGCAGAAAATCAATATTTAGAATTTTTTTTTATTCTTTTGAAATGTGCGCAGACTCTCCTAGCTTTACCTTATATATATGTGTGTGTATAAACATTAAAAACAAATGCAAATTACCACAAAGAAACATTGTAAAAAAAAAGAATTAACGGAATAAAATGGAAATTTGTAGAACCATGATAGAATCCTCAGGCCCTAAATACCTAGGCACTACAAATAATGTGTGTGATTTCATCTTCGTATTAGCCATAAAAAAGCTAAATAATACGAATTTAGGGCTACCAACACACAATAAAACCAGAAAAAATTATATATATATACATATATATATGTCTCAATCTACGAAAATATAATATAGTCATTAACCACGAACGAAAATATACAATAACCACTTTCAAGTTATCTACGATTTCGAAAAGCGTGCTTTATCTTTAGAAACCTATTTACCATATTTAAAGAAGAATTCATGAAAACAGTTTCTTTTGTTACCACTGATTTTAGGAAACGTTTCCGAGAGTTTTTTCAGTATTTAAATCAGTTTTCTCAAACCAGACTATTGGTTTTTAGGATGATATCAATTCTTAATTAAACATTTTCAGCTACTTAACTGAATTTACATATGCAAGAGTAACAAAATAATTAATTTTAATGTTAATGTTAATGCTGTTAATTTATCATGTTTGTCTGTAAACATGTGTGCTGAAGATGAAAATGTTTGCTTGAGTACCGATAGCATCTGAAAAACTTATGTTCCGAGTTGCGAAAACTGATTAACACGCTACAAAGATTATTTGGAGACGTATCCGATAATAAGTGGCAGCAAAAGAAACTTTGTTTTTATAAGTTTTTTCAAATCGCGAAAATATATTGGTTTACGATCTTTGTAAAGATAAAAAACGCTTTTCAGAATCGTGGGTAACTCGGAGGAGGTTATTGTATACATCCGTTCGTGGTTGTATTATACTTTCCCATATTAAGAAACATTTGTCTCTTTTCTTTCTTTGCAGTGTACACTGCACACTCCTTCGTATTTCCAGGAAGTCTGGCACCAGTACTTCTAATGAAAAATTTATATTTAATGTTAAAATGTCAGAATTTGCAATGACCTCATTTAAATGGAAGTTTTGTAATGGTTTTCTTCTACTAAATAAGGCGAAAAATATCTATTAAAGAATTGTGGTACACCAGAACGCATCCTCTGTCAGTTTTTTGACGTTACTGAGACGTATGTTTAACCTCCTGAGGACGAGCGTCACGTATACGTTACACAAAAGATGCTCAGAATCCATGATTATTCTCACTAGTTATTTTTTTAGCCTTATTTAATCAGGGCATTTTCTCGATTCAATTATACAAAAATTTCTGATTTAAAAAACCGATGATAAAAAATAAAAATTCAGTAAATGACGCTCGTTGCGAAGAAGGGATTAATGTAAATTACTCTTTATTTAATTTAATTTAATTTAATTTAATTTATTATATTTATCTGTGTATTATTATCTACTTACTTGAGTTATACACACATTTTCTTATCTACGAGATTAAAATGGGTGAACGGCAAGAAAGGTAATTCCATAAAAGAGATTATTGTCTACGGTAATATGGGTGGTACAGCAGGAAGGTAGGTAGCAGTAAAAAGGAGAGTTTATGAGCAGAAGGATAATCTTGTTTGATGACCTGTCACAGGACAAGTAATCAACAGCGACACGTGGGAGTTCTCCGTAAAAATAGAGGAGAGACCCAGAGATTTGAAAAATAAACTGCGGAGTAAAGAATGCAGGGAGAGAGCAAGAGAATCATATTATAGTGGAAATAGTCCAAGAGCCGATAGCACAAAAACCTTTGTTATCAAGCACAAGAAAAAGGCTTTATTTTATGGAAGAGTAGAAATAGGGGAATCTAATGATCCATGTCTTCCGGAAGTGAAGTGGTGCATAAGCCAAAAATTAATACCACCAGTGGTTGACTCGCAGATTTATCATTGTGTTTGTCCTACAACTATCCTCCATGTTTTCATATCTTTGTTTGTAGGACAAACACAATGATAAACCTACGCGTTAACCACTGGTGGTATTAATTTTTGGCTTATGCACCACTTCACTTCCGGCAGACATGGATCATTAGATTCCCCTATTTCTGCTCTTCCATAAAATAAAGTTTTTTTTCTTGTGATTGATAACATAGGTTTTTGTGCTGTCGGCTCTTGGACTAAAAGGTATTAGTCGTGATGTGATCAAGGTGTGTTTTCTTTTAGAAGCATCTTGTAGGAGAAGCCCACGTGTGCTGAGATTTCGGATAGACTTGTGCGGCTGTATTGGATAAGCCTTGCTGTGTACGACCAATACAGACGGGGATGGTGTGTAAAGGGTATCTATAAAAAAATGTCCCAGTTTCAATGGTATATTATAACAGTTTAATTTAGACTATTTACAACAAATCATACATCAAATTGTTGGAAAACTAACCTACTTTTCCTTACAAATGTTCAATATGTACAGATGTTTAATACACCTTTAGTTATACGGAACACATTCAACCGAAAGTCCAGTTCTTCCCACACTTTGGTTAACAAGTCCGGAGTCCTGGAAGCAATAGCCTCTTCAATTCTGTGTGTTTTTGCCACATGGAGAATCACAATTAAACTTTAAACGAAACGCACGTTGCACTGAAATTACAGATTCACTCTTAGCAAATTGAAGAACACAAAACACTTTGCGCTCAGGAGTCGCCATTTTGTGTATGTTGCACTGCAAGCGAGTCGATAACAAAGCAGTACTTACGCATGGGTTTATTTAAAATTGTTTGAGTTACTCTTCATTTGTGACCTTGAACCAACACTCTATAAGACTTACAGTTACTATTAGAATTTATAACTGGGACATGCTTTTATGGACCTTCTGTATTAGTATCCCCTGACCTAGTTCGTAGATAGCATCCCAAAGTGGAAGTTAACACAGAGCAGGATCTGCTATATCCTTGCCTGTAAACGTAAATATTGAGTTTCACATAACTGTTTTAACCCTTTCACTCCCAGTGAGTCCAAACGGCATCATGATGTTAGTGGATTTTTTAATTCGGACGTTCCAAGTTCATACCAGAAAATTAAAATAGCAATATTTGGTCTATTTAATAACAGACCATTCCGTATTTAAATAAAGCGAAATTTAACATAGAAATTTTTTGGTGTAAATTCGGATTCTCTGAACTACGTAATTTCTAGAACGTATTCTACCATGGGAATGAAAGGGTTAAATGTTGAAAAGTGTCGCCAATAAATATTCAATTCAATATTTATTTGAAGTGTTCTAAGTGAAGTGATTCTCGAATTTACATCGTGTCTGGTGTCACGCATCTATACCGACGATGGCAGCATATCAATCAAAGATATAAAGAATATGTATATCTTCACATGTGGTGGATTGAAAGTAGAGCAAGATACACTATATGGCCATTAATGACCGGACACTTTCAATTTTAGACATTTTGTCGAATATTTAGAAATATACTTCTTAGATTCTTCTGGAATTTCAGGATTCAAAAGACCAGAGGTTTGGCGTCATATTTATCAACTTCGATTTGATAAGGGGGACAATTAGGGGGCCTGCAAAAATCAAAGAAAAAAATAATACTTGGGATCACCCTGTAAATTAAAATGCACGAAATGATCTATCGTTGCAGAATATAAATTTGCGGATACTGTACAATATGTATACTGAATTTTGTAAAAATAGCACTATATTCTTTCAGATATAGCGATTTTTTTTTATAAGTTCTAAAAATTCATGCTTGTTTTTAGCTTATATCACGTAGGGTTTTCAACCAAATTTAACGCCACTTTCAGGAAAATTGGAAAGATGTAGTAGAAACAATATAGTACAATTGATATATAAATACTTTAAATATTTGATGAAATATGAGCATTTGTATGAAATGATTTTTATCTGCGCATGCGCGAACGATATCAAAGATTTTTTTTACATAATTTAATGGTCAACTCTATGGAGCAACTCATAAAAAAAATCCAGTCAAATATCGTGAAAATTCAGAAAGATATCGTCGATAGAGTGAGCTGATTTTTAGTTGTCCTCTAAAGGTAGCTGAATGATAAGGCATTTTCCACAAATTGTCAAAACATATTTTAATTAGACTAAATTCGTATAATTAGAAAATCATTCTGTGTCGTTGATGAATTAATTTCATTTCATTTTATATGAAAAAAAAAAAAAAGAATTGGCTAGAGGCACAGAGAGTCAACTTGGGACACATTTACAATCAGTTAATAATTTTGTATACGTATTTAATATACAAGTATAATTAATTAATAATTATGTATATTTATGCATGTATTAATTACTTACAAAAGTTTGTGGGGCATTTTCGTTTTCAGCCAAAAATAGGAAGATTCTGGAAATTCTGTTTCGATCCTAAAAACCTGTTTCGGTCGATCCTTTGTTATATCATATTTTTGTAGATTGGGAATCATTTCTCTATTTTTACAGTGTATAAAAGCTCGTGTAACTTGAATGATTTTGCACCTAAACACACGAAACTCTCACAAGATCTTTATTTTGTCATGCCTGACATAGCTTTAAAATGAAAAATATTCTATTAGTGTAAAAAATAAATTTCAATAAGAGTATAGGAAATGTCACAAAAAGGAGGGAAGGGAAAATATTACGTTGCTTTTACAACTTTTTCAGAGATAAAATGAAAAGTTTTACAATGTGTGTAAACATGTGTACAATGTCTGTTTTACAATGTGTGTGACTCCTGCACTGTTAAAACATTCTGCAAAAACACAGAAAAACAAGTAAAAATTAAATTTAAAAAATCAAAAACCCGACTGCGTAAAAAGCGAACTAATTAATTATTTCTCATCAATGTGAAACTATTTTTTATATTACTTACCCATTTTTTTTTATTTACTTGTATTGATGACTTTTAAGTTGTGTTTAATTATTAGTTCCTATCTATAAACACTGTTTTGATGAGGCCTATAGATGTCTTTAATGGTTAGAGTTGCAGTAAAGCTAGAGATCCTACCTACACAACTTCCAAGTTGTGTAAAATTTAAACGGAGCTTCTGACTGCAAAATAGTCAATGAAACATCGTCTTCATTTTGAACGACCTATCCAGTGATATGTCACTGAATATGGTGCGTAATTTTTTTTTTCGTGTCTACTGCCATTTTGTATTTTACGGCCGCCATTTTAAATTTGTAAAAACAAAACCTAAGCTATAACCATCGGACGGTTAAGACAATTCGATAGAGACCTCATTCATGAAAATCCATCTAGGCGTTGGGATGTTTCGAGGGTATAAAGAAATCCACATACCCAGATACGCGTGAAACACATAACCCTTCTTGGCAGTCGGGTAAAATGAGACTTGCTGTAAATACATTAATCGATTAAATGCAATCGATTGAGTTTCTCGGTCGGGATTGCCATGTGTTTATATAAATATATTTTTATTTTTGTTATAACCTGTAATTCAAAATACACACTTTTAAAAATCTTTTACAATTTTATTAGAAATACTCAAGGAAAAAATTTGGTTTAAAAATTGTTTTATTAAAAATTAGAATATTTTAGAAGGCGAAATTCGTTTGCGGAGTTAGCGGGGGTTCTTGATGACAACCATTTTACAGTTGTTTCCTTCACCATATGCATGAAGTTTGGTAATATTAAAAGCAAATTAAAAATAAAGTAAAAGTATTTTCCTGCTGAATCATGGACATCCTTTGCATGCAGTGGTAAAAGATCCTATAGTACGGTCAGTAAAGTGTTCATCTGCAACCCAGAGGACTCGGGTTCAAATCCCAAACCTGGTAGAAATAAATATTGTAAAAATAAATAGTACTACAGTACAAATTCACTTGAAAAATTCTAATTCCTCGAAGTTCAAAAATTCACTAATTTCGAAAAATAAAAGTAAATTAAATTATTATCTTTGAAAATAAATGAACTAAATAAATTTACAACGGCTTACGTATTTTTATCGATATAAATTTACTGAGTCTACTGTAAATTTACCGAATAATTTCTCTGTTATTAAACATAATCTCCGTAATTTTACATAAGACTACTAGTACTTACAGTACATTCTCTGTAATTCCACAGAATTTTTTTTTTTTAACAGTGTGACCGAAATGCAAGCTTACACTCCTCCTTCCACTCTCCCAATTAAACGCCATTTTTCAGCATCCGTAAAATGCTTTCTCCACGACATATTCCACCTTCCACACGCGAAAAGTTTATCGATATTTCTGGTGTAGTGCAATCGAATGCAATTGTTGTACGGATAACGTTTACCTCGAGTTACTGACCGACTGCTTTTCATTGGCCTTCACTTAATAGAATTAATATAAAATACCTTTATATAGGTGCTTCTTTAATCTTTTTTTCGTCAGTATATAAATACAGGGTTAGCCTAAATAATTCATCGGGTTTCAAAACACTGTGTA
Organism: Maratus speciosus; assembly: GCA_963932465.1. Lineage (NCBI taxonomy): Eukaryota > Metazoa > Arthropoda > Arachnida > Araneae > Salticidae > Maratus > Maratus speciosus. The sequence continues at coordinate 575,709,944 of OZ010787.1, forward strand.
TTGAGAGGTATACAACCTACAAAGACCAGTGATACGTGACAAGATACATGCACTCACCAAGTTTAAAAGCACGCCTCGAGGCTCGCTTGCACGCTAGATAACAGACCTGTGGCGCAACTGTGAAAGATGGTGGCAAGGGTGATGTTCCGCTGGTCTGGGTGACGTTTCTCTGCTGCCATGCCCCCTCCCCCCCCCTCCCCCGGTTCGCCAAATCTCAGGCCATGTTATTTCTTCCTGTGGGGTTATGTGAAGGGCAAAGTTTATGTAACCCCAATGCCAACAACGCTGCAAGCATACACTGTTAAAAATCTGCAGCATTTGCTGCATAGTCACTCCGCCACTATTATGGAATATCTCTATTCTGACCAATGAGAATGCTCCATAATGTAGTCAAGTAACCGTTTTCTATACAAGCGGTGGAGTGACTATGCAGCAAATGCTGCAGATTTTTAACAGTGTATCAGGAACGCATCACCGCTGCTGTGACGGACATTGACAGAAACATGTTATTGAACGCATGGACGGAGCTGAATTACCGTTGGGATGTGTGCCGTGTGACTAAAGCCGCACACGTTGAACATTTGTAGTATGCACCAGAAACTTGGTGAGCGTATGTATCTTTTCATGTATCACCCGTCTTTGTACGTCGTATACTTATTTATAAACAATCATTTGAAACACGGTGAATCACTTAGGCTAACCCTGTATATTAGCATTACATGTAAATATAGAATTTTTTCAGAATGGAAGCTTCCTTCTCCATGTATTTCAACAAGAAGAAATTTGAACAGTTATAAGTGGAAAAGAAATTATTCATTTAAATATATATATATACATATATTTGTACAACTAATAATGCTTTTGGAATACGAGTATGATAAAATAAAGTTTCTATAACTCATTCTAAATTGTATCACTGCCAACTGGTGCGTAAGATGATTTTATAACAAGTTTATTTTCAATAGAGCTTTAAACTGTCATAACTGGTTAAAGCGGTTCTCAAAACCGGTGAACAACGCGAAACTTTTTGACACATTTACGAGCTCATCTTTAAATGCAAAAGCATGGAACTGGCAGGCTATTGATGCAATTAGAAATCGAATGGTGTTTTCAATTTCTTTATATATATATATATATATATATATATAAAGGAATTACTTATCGAGTTATAAACGATTGCTGCCACGTAATGACAGGTTTTTTTCTTTCCCGAGCTGTCGCGTCCAGAAATTCGGTTCAAAATGCCACCTTTGACAGCATCTTCTAAAAAATCTTCTGCCTTTACCAAAAAAAAAAAAAGAAAAAAAAAAAAAGAAAAAGAAAAGAAAAAAAGAAAAGAAAAGAAAAACATCATTCGATTACATAGTTTCTGAATGAGAACATTTGCCGATTTCATGCGTTTCCGAATAAAAATGAATTCAGAAATGTGATAGAAATTAGTCAGAAATCAGAAAGTAGCTCCTTTGGATTTGAAAAGAGCCTTAAGGAGGAACATGTCTTTTTCAGGATATGAAAGCAAATAGCAGATACCAGGTGTCGTTCCAAACGGTGACAGATATTTTAAAAAATCTTACAGGAGGGTTATGTATGATGTCAAGAGTTTTTTTTACTGTGATACTTGATTTTAGTTCGAATTTCAAACAATAGATGGCGCTGAGAGCAATAGGCGCTCAGTCCAGACCCGATTTTTGGTACTTCAGGATCCATTTAATACATTTTAATCTCCTTTTTTCGCATGGAAGAAGAGAGAGGCCAAAAAATCGAGCCTGGATTTAGCGGCTATTGCTTGCAGCACCATCTATCGCTGCTATTTGTAACTAAAACTGAGAATTGCAGCATAAAAACTCCTGATATCTTACATAACACCCCTGCAAGAATTTTTTTAATATCTGTCACCGTTTGCAAGTTATTGAATTTTAAAATCCATCAGTCCTTTTTGGGACACCCGGTAAATACAAATAAAATGCATATGAGTCTACTATTTATAAGAAAATTAAGCTACTCTTAGCAAATTTATTATTATTTTAAAAAAAACAAAGGCTGCTTTTAGTAATGTTAAAAAATATACTAAACCTAAGGAATATACAGTACAATATTTTTTGAGATAAAATAAACAGAATAGGGGAGGGGTCTTCAACCTGTGTTGCCGTGTCTTTTCGGATGTTAAGAAACAAAAGTATTCTGCGACATCCAAAAAGACTTTCAAAGTGCTTTATTAGGTCAAATGCTTTTTTTAGCTTAAATAAAAACAGAGAAAAAGCCGCCCGGAACGCACAATTATCCTTCACATCAACACAAATGCCGGCTAAATGAATACGAAGTTGTTGCATCCACTTTCCTTATCAATATACTAAAAAACAAAAAATACTCACTTTTTCGTGGTGCCTTTCCGGTTCTAACGGTGTATTCAGTTAAAACATTTTAATATTTACTGTTTCAAATAAAATAGTTTCGGAATGCCGATTTCATGTTTTTCCTGCATATTTAGAATTCCACATCAGTTTTTTTTTTATCGAAATACAAAAGTAAATAAATAAATAATACCCACTTATCCGTGGTATCTTTCCGGTTCTAACGATACCTTCATTAAAAAAAATATTAATATTTACCGTTTCAACAAAAAATATTTTCGGAATGCCGATTTCATGTTTTTCGTTTTTCATGGATTTTTTAAAAATCCGCATCTGCTTTCCAGGTCAAAATTTAAAAATAAAAAAACACCCACTTATATCTGTGTAACCTTCTCAGTCCAAAAGATGTTTTTTCTGTAAAAAATGTTAATATTTACTGTTTCAAAAAAAGAAAATCTGAATACCAATTTCATGTTTTTAGTTTTTGTGGGTTTTTAAAAATCCGCATTCGCTTTCCAGATCAGAATAGGAAAACAAATAACACCCACTTATTTGTGAAACTTTTCAGTTCTAAAGATGTCAATTAATATTTACTTCAAAAAAAAAAAAAAAGAAAAAAAATTCTTAATACCAATTTCAAGTTTTTCATTTTTTCTGCAGATTTAAAAATACGCATCCGCTTTCTAAATCAAATAAATAAATAAAAATTACCTACTTATTTGTGAAACTTTTCAGGTTTTAACGATGTCAAAGGTAAAAAAATATGAATATTTACTATTTCACAGAAAAAATAGTTTCTCGAAGTCATTTCAAGAATTCGTTAGCATTTTTATTTTATTAGATCTCTCCCTTCCCAGCTGTCATCTCCAGGCCGTGCGTTGCCGAAGGCAGCGTACAACCGTGTGGCCTACGCCCGCTACGCTCTACAGCCAATTCAATCAGCTTGAGTTATTGGTACCTTTTATTTCAGCTGCCGAAGGCTACGTGACTCCCAACTCATTTGGAAAAAGTTTCGCTTAAACATATAAAATTGTACAAATTCGAGGTTCTTTCGCAAAAACAGACTAGAGCGTACGTAGCACGCCGGGGTGTACGCTGCCGGAGGTAGTGGGGTCCAGTGTTGAATCCAGACACTTTTCTCCGGGAGGGATTTCTGTGGCTCCGGGGGTACATTCTAGAGTTCCGGGGGGGGGGGGGAAATTGCACTTTTTGACCATTGACAACGCAAAATCTCAAATATCCCGGGGGGTGGGGGGCATCTCATTGCTCCGGGGAGGGAATGTCCCCCCCGGGCCACCCCTTGAATTCAACACTGGTGGGGCCCATAACTTTAGATTTGTTTGAATACATATTTTAATGGGAAAGATTTTTGTTTAAAATTATACTTTCATACAAATTAGGGGTTCGTTTTCAAAAGCAAACCGGAGCGTGCGAGCACCTCTGATATATGCTGCTGAAATACCTCTACCTCTAGTGGCGACATACGGAATATAAAATTTGATTGGTGAAGAGGAGTTTAGACAAAACCGAATCACCTGGTCATGAACACTGATTTGTATTATCCAGAACGCGTTGCGTTCCGTTATTTTGATGGATTTTGTCTAGGTGAACATAGGCTAAAGACATTGTTTTGGGAAGGTAAGGAGGGGTAGTAGTTGGCTTCACCCCTTCTGAGCCATAAAGAGACAAGAATTGATTTCCCAATTCCATGCTGCTAAAATATTCACTCCATATGCTAAAGCTCTTTTCGATCGGACGGCCGGTCTGGGAATCAAACGTATCTTAAACATAACCACAAGCCTCATATGTTCATTTTGCTCTGTATGCAACCATCTAACCAGCCAACTCATCAACAAATCAACATCCAAAACGTCAGCTTTATTTCTTCGTCAATGAACATGCCGGCACATTTTGAAGCGTTTTGCTGGTGTCGTATGTAGTTTGAGCTGTATACTGCCTTGTGTGTTCATTATTTTTCGTTTAGATATTTTTATTGCCGTTTTATATTTATTATTTGCGAAAATGAATGTTAGTTTCGTTTGGATGTGTTCTTTGATTGTTTTGTTAAACGTACATTTCTCTGTTCAATTATTTGAATTAAAGTGTCTTGGTAAGATTTTTATGTATTTCTATTTTAATACAGCTAAGATTAATTATTTTTGTTTGCGTTTTTTCCATGTTTTAATTAACTTTTTTGATAATTTTATATTCAGAAGTTTTGTGAAGTTTTTCAGTTCAGACGCATGTGTTATAATTCTCCTTATTTTAAAGTTATTGGTATTATGATTATCGTTTGCATTTCGCTTCTGAAAAATAAATTTAAATAGATGCATTGTTAATTGAATAGCCTTTAATCAAATTTTTTCTATATTACAGTGCAATTGTGATAAATAAAAGATAGAATAATATAAGGATAATTACCATAAATGGTAGGGATTATTGCCACTTCACCCTGCAAAATTTTTTTTAATATGGGGGATGCATATTAATATATAAAAATGACTTTATTAACAGATATGACTTCCCACTATAGTGTTGACTCTAGAAAGAAAGGGCCGCCGGGCGGGAATTTTTCAAAAAGGGAACACTATTCTAAAAAAAAGGTACATTTTTCAAAAAAGGAACAAACACTATTCTAAAAAAGGGTACATTTTTTTCAAAAAAGGCACACTTGTACTTTGTTCACAAAAAATACTTTGAACTTGTTTGTTTAGAGTCCCTAGAATTTGCGATATTTTCCCGGGATCAATTGAATTACCACGAGGATCATCGGAAGGGTTTAAAAGGGCCACCGGGTGCAAAAAAAGAAATAAAAAGGGCCGCTGGGTGCTGTGCCCCTGCTAAAGCAGCTTAGAGTCAACACTATACTAAATTGAGGGCTAGATACTTTCATGTAAAACAATATTACAAATATTCATCAACAAAACTATGTAATGTCATTTAAATTTTATTATTGGTGAAATCTCATATTTTCTTAATGCTGATAATAGCATAAAGCTACTTTCTTTGTAAATGATTTTCCTATTAAAGCTTCAGCTGTATACAGCAGTTCTAAATTATGCCAAATTTAATATCTCACCAGTTTCCACCAGACAGTTTCAGAAGTGTGCTAAAAAAACAGCAACCTTCTTATTCTGTTATCGTTTGACAAATTTAAGCTTTCTAACACTGATGTGAGAATCATGATTATTGATAATTATCAGAACCTTATTATCTGGAGAGCATTTTACATTATTCTTAAAATCAGTGGTAGAATTGATATAAAAAAGTTACTGGTCCTTGGGACTAGTAAGCATAAGAATTTACTGGTCTACAGTAATCATCACTGACCTGCTACATAAAATTCTATTAAGTCCCTTTAACCCTTTGAGTGACCTCCCCCCCCCCTTCCCCTCCTAGAATATAAATCAAACTTCCTTTGCTGTTATCCAAAATTTTCATTATAATAAAATGTAATATTATAATTTGCTAAAAATTAAACTATATATATAAAAAAAAAACTATAAAATTATTAATTAAATATTTCATTTCAGATAATCTGTTTCAACTGACTAAGGTTTAATGCAATTTTTTAAAATAAAATAAAATTATGCGATTTGTGTTTGGTTGCAGCAGTTTTCTTGGGGACGGGAAAGTTTAGGTTTACCTGTCAGAGAGGGAGAAAGTTACTGGTCTTGCGGACCATTAATTTTTCAAATTAGTAGTCCGATTGAATTTTTGGTGGTCACCAGCAGACCACCAAAGATTTCGAAAGCTGTTAAAATGATCAAAAAATTTTACAAATTTTGTGCAGTCATCCACCCAGAAGGTAAGGTACTAACCGGGAAGAGCTCCTTTCAACATTGTCTTGCCAGTTTACTGTAGAAAATATCATGAAAGGAGGAATATGCTTCACACTAACGTTTGGGAAAACCTGTAATTAGGTTCAAATGTTTCATCTTCATTAGACTTACATCTCAGTAAATATCTTTTTAAAGTCGTAAGAGAAATTTAAAAATATTTAGCAGTGGCTTTAAGTATACTAAAGTCTACCACCAGCTTAACAGAATCTTTAAAAGTCTTACTACTCACTGGTATTCAAGTTTTAGCTCCTTTTCTTTTATAAAATCTTGGCACTGTCCTACAAAATAATATAAATTGGATGTATGACCTGGGTAGTATTTTAAATAAAATAAAAATATTGCTTACTACACCTTTTGCTACATTAATGCTAACTTTTCGTATTCAGTAACAAAACTAAAGTATTCATGTTCGGATTAAAAGAGTTTAGCCATTTGGGGATATATGATTCCTTGTATGAAGTATCCCCTTGAAGAGTTGGGTCACGCATCATATTTTGTGTTTAGAAAAAAAAAAAATGTAATTTAGATGGAAAATAAACAAAGCTCATTTAATAAAGAAGTTACACTGAGTATAGTAAAATCTATACTTTAAAGTGATATACAGTTCCCTTATCAAATTCCAAACAACAGAAAATAAAAGCAAAAATACATTTATCTTTAAAAAAAGTTGAACTTGCAACAATTTATGTTTTCCTTCTCGTGCTAAAACAAAATTGCTATAAATAATTTCATGTTGTTAGATTATCCAACATCATGCATCTTAAAATGTGTTGCCAGATTTTAAAACTGTACATATTGATTTTAGTATGCTTTATGATCAGGGATGAAATATCCGTAGTCTCCCTTACTGTTTCAACCTCTTATGCATTTATTTGCACCTTTCAGCACTTTCGTGTTACTCAGAGAGTTTTAATATTAGTTTCACTAAGACATTTTTTAATTTTGTAGGATTGCATAGGGGATTCATTCTGTTTACTTATCTTTGTTTGAAAACTGAACATTTTTTCACTTAATTTATTCAATATTTATCATCATTAAAGAGCAGATATATAAAAAAAAGGGCTAAGATGTGTTATTATCCCACCCTCCACGATGTTGAGTATTTGGCGATTTTTATCGCTCTGGCAACCCCGGCGTTTGGCGTCTAGTAACTTATTATGGCAACCCCTTTTTTTACGACGCGAGAGCGTGAACATTCATTTCACTGCCGGGTGTCGTTGCTGACGGTTGGTTGACTCTTGTACCAGATACTCTTTGATATCGTGTTCTGTGGCTGTCTTTTTATTTTTATGTTAAATTTATTGGATGTATTTCATTGACTATAGTTTCTGTAGTCCGTTTAAACGCTCTTGCTGAAGTAATTAAGAAATATGAGGAAATTTTGACATGAAAGGGGGGTTTGTTTATAGCGTGTCAATGCGTATTAAGCCTATTTTGGAAAATGACGGCGGTGTTATATTTTGTGCTGTAGGTTTCAAGAAAGCAGATGTCTGTTAAGGTATGTTGATAATTTTATGTATATTTTGTTGCTTTAAGAGTTTTTTACATTTTGAGATTGCTACAAAACGAGAACTACTGAATTTTGAGAATGCTATATCGTGAAAAATGCTGAATTCGGCGATGTTTTTTTTTTCAGAAAATGAGCGCGAAGCGCTCATACAACTATTGCTGATTGCCACTTTAGCGAGTCTCGTTTTTTAGGTATATTTTGCTGTTTTAAGAGTTTTTTACATTTTGAGATTGCTACAAGACGAGAACTGCTGAATTTTGAGAATGCTATATCGCGAGAAATGATGAATTCGGCGATGTTTTTTTTCCGTTAAATGTGCGCGTAGCGCTCATACAAGGATTACTGATTTGCCAGTTTAGCGAATTTTGTTTATTATTTACATTTTATTTTCGTTGAGCCAAACATGCGTATAAACGGGTGCTTGGCGACATTTACTACTTGGCGGAAAAGGGGTTTTCTTGCCAAAAAAAATCCAAGATGGCGGAGGGTGGGATAATAACACATCTGTTCCGAGAATTTAATCCTGATTGGACAAAATGGGTGGAACCTGATGCTGAAAGTGAGTATCGGCAAAATATTTAGCCTGTAGAAAAACATTGTCATTAAAAAATATAGGAGCACCAAGCAATAATTAATCGAGAAATAAATATCTTGGTGTTTAACAGTTTGTAAATTTTACAAAAAATTATTTAAGGAATCGGCAGTTATTGCTTCAGAATCAGTTGTGAAAGTTCCTCCCACAAATTAAATGTAATATTACAAAATCTCGACACCAGGAAAATTGTTTTTATTGATATGGAAAAGCCAGGGAAATTTGCAGCTGTGCTCAGCTAGACACCCTGAAAATTAATTTTGTAGGTCTGCACTTGGCTACAAACTACTGTAAATGTAGCGACTACTGTAGTTTCGTTACTTGTAGCATGCTACTTCCAACCACTAAAACATCCTAAATGTCATTTGCTTAATCAAAAATTTTTTTTATATTTGCTATTTCCTTTTTTACACTGGTACATATATTTTTCTATCTTCAAAACTACTCAAACGTTATTTAAAATTAATTCAATTAGCGCTCTAGATTTTTATATTTAAAAAGATGAAATGTTTTTGGATTGAAAAAAGCTCATTTATTAAAGAAAATATCTTTGATTTTTATCTTTAAAACATAGAATGCACTATTACATTCCATTTTATACCTATTTTAACTGCTTAATTGCTGTGCTCGATACATTCACAGGCAGCGTTCGAAATTAGCGGTTGTTAGTCGTCAAATGCAACCAAATTATTGCATTTGACAACTACAAAATTATTCTCGGTGGTCAAATTTGACGCCTAGCTTTCTAAAAAAATATGTATTGTATTATTTTAACAGTGAAAATAATTAGTGTACCTTTTGATTTCATGTTACAAGATTTAAATGTAGATGCATTACATGTTTTTTTTTATAATTTTTACTAGATTCAATTGTAACTATCAACACTGTATATATATATTTTTTTTTTGCTAAGAAGTTATCAAGTTTTAAATTTATTTAACATGATTAAGTGCACTTTTCTATTAATTTCTAAGTATAGCAATAATTAAAAAAGCTTTTCATCACTTTTAAGTTTCTTCAATTATTATAATCTTGGAAATTAAGAACTTCAATAATTTTAAATAAAATCAAGTATTGGTACTATTCTAAAATGTAGCATAGAGTATCAACAGTAATGTAAAAAATGAATTTTAGAAATTGCAACTAAAAATTTTAATTTGACGCCTAAGATTTTTACAGTAGTCATCATTTGACGCCTACCTTTTATTTCCCAATTTCTATCACAGGTAAATTGCACATGAAATGAAAAAGTGACAATTAAAGGGTAATAGTTAATACTGATTATATTAAACAAGTTGTAATTTTTCCATCTGACCAAAAATGTGTCCACTTTGGGACTCAAACCCAGAACCCTTGGCTTTAATTGCCAATGCTCTACCATTTGAGCTATCTGGACGACATCCCAGCCAACACAATATTCGCTCAGATCAACAATTTGTTGTCTTTAATTATTTTCCCTGTTAGAAAATAATTAACTGATTATATTATTTTTATTGTTTTATTATACTACTTTTCCCATCTTACGATTTTAAATAACCTTTTTTATTGTATTAACTTTTCTTTAACATTATTAATAGTATTATATAAGTATAATGTGTTGCAGCCTACTATTATTTGTTCATAGCAAACAAATATGTGCAGTCTATAAGAAAAAAAGCTTGAGTACAGTTGTTTTGGTGAGTCATCGAATGATTAAAGTTAGATCTTCGAAATTGCATAATTCATTTTACCTGCTGCAATAATATAATAAAAACAATATGTTAAAACTTTAAAGTAAAATATCTTGAAAAGGTATAGATAAATAATTTCGTGAAAAGAGTGTTTTAACAAACTTTGTGTAGAAAATGGTTGTACGAAAAAGTTTCAATTCTGATATGGACTCGGTCGTTGGTGCAAAACATTGCCATGAATAGTATTGAATTTTAAGTGGTATTTTTTTATAGTACATTCATTAATAAATGTACATTGCTTACTTAGTAAAAAAAAAGTTTTGATTATTAATTTTCATAATTGTATTATGTATTACTGTGTTGTGTATGCCTTTCATGAAAGCTTACTTCTTCAGGATAGATTATTAAAAAGTCTATATATATCTACATATTAGATGGATTACAAAAAAAATTGAAACTTTAAAGTCGGTTGCATAACAAATAAAGTTTGGTATAGTTGGATAATTTTCATAATTTGATTTGCCTGATAATCAAAATAATACACTATATGGCCAAAGGTGACCGGTCACTTGCGATTTTAGACGTTTTGTTAAATATCTAGAAAAATACATGAGGAATTAACCTGAAACTGCAGGTGTGTAAACAGTATAGTATAGGTCATATATTTCCGTGAAGATTTTTTCCCGAAACCCCGTAGGGGACCGTCAACAAATTGAAAAAGAACGAATATCTTTTGGATAACCCTGTAAAAACTAATGTAGCAAAAGCGTTCAAACTCGAGATTATTAATAAGTGGCTTATTGTAATATACTGTGTTCATTTTTATGAGGATAGCATGTATACTCGTAGAGAAATTAGGGTTTTTATAAAAACAGTCCCAAATTTCGCCACGTTTTTTGCTTATAATTTGCAGACTTCTTAATATAAAAAAAAGTTCGGAACAGATGTCATAAGTTCCCACGGCCGCCATCTTGGAATTTTTCTTGGCGTGAAAACTCCTTTTCCACCCAGTAGTAAATGTTGCCAAGCACCGGTTTATGCACATGTTTCGCTTAACTAAAATAAAATGTAAATAATAAACAAAATTCGCTAAAGTGGCAATCAGTAATCTTGTATGAGCGCTTTGCGCACATTAACAAAAAAAAAAACATCACTGCATTCAGCACTTCTCGCAGTGTAGCATTTTCAAAATTCAGCAGTTCTCACTTTCTAGCAATCTCAAAATGTAAAAAACTCTTAAAGCAGCAAAATATACATAAAATTATCAACATACCTTAACAGACATCTGCTTTCTTGAAAGCTCCAGCACAAAATCTCTCTCATAACATCATTTTCCAAAATAGGCTTATGAATACGCATTGGCACACTTAGAGATGGGAATGCTCAGAAAAAAACTGGAAAATTTGGGAAAAAAGCTGGTTTTTTTTCTGAAGGGCTATTTTTCAATTTTTCCAAATTGGAAAAATTAAAATTTCATTTACAAAATAATATATTCAAAATTTTATAATAGCTACAGTCTGATACTTTTTATTATATTTATTTTTATGTTAAGTGTCCCACATGAAAACATTGTTGTGGAAGATCTTATCTCTAAGCAAAAATCTGTTTAAGAAAATTCAAGTCCTGTAAAGGAATCTTCACAAGTTTTTCACCTTAAAACACAAGACAGACCACAAAATGTTTTCTCTTAAAAATAGACATTTCAGAAAATTTTTCAATCTCCAAACTGAACCTTTCACAAATGATTCAAGGGGAAAAAATCAACATGCATTACCAATGAAACTTATCTAGTTGTATATATGTATGAAAGACTTTATTAACTAAAATAGGAACCTAAATATAACGATACTTTCTAATTCACCAAATTCTGATTACATTTTTACAGGTTCACAAAAGTATATACAAAAGTTCCCAATTTAACAAAAACAGGATTGCATGAAAAAATAATCTAAACAAATTCCTGGTAAAATAATTAAATGCAACTTCTGTTGTTAAAAATGAAAATTCATATGCAAAATTATTTCAATAATATGTCAATCAATGGAAATGGTAAAGTTGAAAATTTAACATAAAATCTGAAACATACATTTATTTTTAACATCATAGCTGCTATTAATCATGTAATCAGATGGTAAGATAAAAATATTTAACTAATTAGAAAAAAAAAATATTTTTAATAATAACATGCATTTGAAATTACTTCTTTTCTTCCTTCCTTTCTTTTCCTTAAATATAGATTTTCAGACTTATTTAACTGTGCATATTTTATTTTATATAAATATATACTAAATAAACTTTTCAAAAAAAGTTTTAAGCAATTTCCAGTGCAAAATTTTTTTAAGCAATTTTTAATCTTATTAAAAAATACACTTGTTTTTAAAACTTTCATATTAAAGAGAGAAAAAACAAACTTTTTTAGTTTCCAAACTCACAAACTTATTACAAAATACTTGGTATATTTTATTATTAAGTATAATTATACTTGGTTTCAGTTTAGATAGATAAACTATACCAAAACTAAATATATTCTTTATAGGAAATGAAAATTATAAAATAAGAAAGGAAAATGTAATATTGTAAAAATATACCATTTTTTAAACAAAGGAAGATTTGAATTATGATATGTATAATATTGACAGAACTGCAACAATTTGTTTCTTTTAAAGTGATATCATTTACTTAAAAATCAACACAATGTAGATGGGATATATAATACATTTGTTTTCAAACTGTAGAGATATTGGCTGAAACTTATGAGACTTTTTATTTGTTTTTTAAATTAGCTCTATTGGTAAATAAACATAAAACTGAAAAATCATTTCAACATAGACATGATATAATAAACAATAGTGTTAAATAAAGTGAGAATGCCACTGTTAAACGTGCGAGACTATTAAAAGCAGGCCTTTTTTTTTTTTTTTTTTTTTTTTTTTTTAAACATTATAATCATATAAAGTGAAAGTAATTTGATATTAGTGTTGATAAATTAAACAATTTTTTATTATTTAGTATTCTCTTAAGAAATATAATTTATTTGGGAGAAACATTTGTGAAAAATCAATTTTTCCAACTTTTCCTATTTTTCCAGAAAAAAACTGGTTTTTTCCGCCACTTCAACTTTTCCGGAAAATTTACATTGCACACTATAAACAAACCTACTTTTCTTGTCAAAATTTCCTCATATTACTTAATTACTTCAGAAAAAGCTTTAAACAGATTACAGAAACTATAGTCAGTGAAATACATCCAATAAATTTAACATAAAAATAAGAAGACAGAATGATACAGCACAATATCAAATACATCCACAAAATCCACCACTTCTCACGGGTTGCCAGAACACAACACGTCAGAACACACACGTCACATGGGGTTCCACATATCGAGGTTGCCACATCCACCAACACGTCAAAAAAAAATCGCCAAACAATTCAAAGCAACGGCTGAGGGAACATAAGGCAACTAAGCCAAAAGTTCTTTTCAGAAAATATGACGAACAACATTGTACATAATACTTTGCAATCAGAATTAAAAAATAATAAAAATTGTATGAAAAATGAGCAGGTTTACTAAAAATGTTTCACTGCGCATGCGCGAATGTAATCAAAATATAATGTGCATAATGTGTTAGCTAAATGTATAGAGCAACTTTTGTAAAAGTCTCAAAAACATAGTTTGAAAAGTCTGATAATAATTTTTTATAGAATAAGCTCAAAATCCGTTGTTCCGAAAATGAAGCGAAAAGATGAGGGGTTGTATCCATATATCCATTGATTAGTGCCAATATAGCATGCACAATATTGTATGTACTACTGTATTTGGATACAGCCCCTCATCTTTTTGCTTCCTTTTGGGAATAACAGATTTTGAGCTTATTCTATAAATGATTATTATCAGACATTTCAAACTATATTTTTGAGACTTTCACAAAAGTTGCTCAATACATTTAGCTAACACATTATGCAAATTATATTTTGATTACATTCGAGCATGCACAGTGAATCATTATTTAGTAAATCTGCTCATTTTTCATACAGTTTTTATTATTTTTTCATTCTTATTACAGGGTATTGTGTACAATGTTGTTTGTCATATTTTCTGAAAAAGACTTTTCTTTATATTAAGAACTCTGGAAATTATAAGCAGAAAACTTGGTGAAATTTGGGACTGTTTTTATAAAAACCTTAATTTCTCTGAGTATACATGCTATCCTCATAAAAATGAACACAGTATATTTCAATAAGCCACTTATTAATAATCTTGAGTTTGAATGCTTTTGCTACATTAGTTTTTACAGGGTTATCCAAAAGATATTCGTTCTTTTTCAACTTGTTAACGGTCACCTATGGGGTTTCGGGAAAAAAATCTTTGCAGAAATATATATGACTTATACCAGGCTTGGCGAACCTTTTCACATGCGCGTGCCAAAAATTCACAAACAATATCTATCAACAATGTAACGTGCCAAATGTACACAAAATAATGTTGAAGTGTACGATGTTTATACGAAACACTGGTTATAAAATTAGTTGCTTTCATGCATCAATTTTTTAAAAATATTAAAAATCAAATTGTGATTTTTCTTTATACTACTGGAATCAGTCATTAAATGAATGAATTTTTAATTCGTAAATATGATTCATTTATACGGTATATACCGTAATAAAGGTAAAAAGTACGAGTTTTTATTTCATTAATTTGTAACTTATTATCAATGTAACATCTCAGATAATTTTTCAAATTGCATTAATGTACTAATATAAGAATGTATTGGTGAGATTTTTTCTGCCGTACGTTCAATGGAAAGTGCTTTATATCTAGCTCAGATTTTGTTATTTTTACAAATATTCATTGCTAAATTGAATCCCTTCGCCATTTTACTGCAGTGACTGTCAAACGAAATTCACTAATTACAGTTTTTTATAGATATATATAGAATTCATATATAAAAGCAAAATAAATGTCGAAAACGCTGTATAGCATCACAGGAAAAGAAAATTATTATGATGTGTTAATTCATGCAAAAAATAATTGCATTATTTGTGATAGTCGGTCCATATGGAACAAAATTTTATTGGTTATAACAGAAATAAAAAATGGATTTTATCTGTATAACAACTACCAAATTTAAATTTTCCCCGTGCCATAAAAATTACCTTACGTGCCAACTCTGGCACGCGTGCCACAGGTTCGCCAACCCTGACTTATACTATACTGTTTAAACACCTGCAGTTTCAGGTTAATTTCTCATGTATTTTTCTAGATATTTAACAAAATGTCTAAAATTGCAAGTGACCGGTCATCTTTGGCTATATAGTGTATATCAACTAGACAATTCATTGTTGGAACATGGCGGTGTAAGTGATGCTCCAGAACCAGGTGCTGAGATGGACTGGTGCATCTTTGGCACTATCTGTTTATTATTATTGATGTATTTGCAATAAAAAAAAACAGAGGTTTTACACCATGTCTCATGAAAACTTTTAGGCATGAGCTTATGTACAATTTGACTGTAGATTCAAGTGTGTTGTGAGACTTTTAAAAACAGGTTGAAAAAAAAAAACTGCAATAGAAGAATGAAAAATTCTTCTTGCACCAGACGCCAATAATTTTGCTCCAATGATGAATGAGTCTGACACAGATATTTAAAAAATATTTGATTTGCAAAGATGACCCACATCTAAATTTTAATATAAATTGATTTGTTTAGTTAAATGTCTTTATTTTGCCATTTTAAATTATTTATAATGACATTTATTCATTAAAATGAATTAATTTCACATGTTTTTTATATGTTTGAACTTAAAATCTAATTTATCAATTTTAGTGTGTCGGGAAGTTGTTAAGGAAATTACTGAAGCTGTGCTAAAGGAAGATCCAAAGAAAACAGTTCAAGTTGGTAGTTTTAGAATACAGCCTGATGGATCTCAGAAGCAGTCACAAGTAATCACATTTTCTATTATTTTTTTCTTTTTATATAAATTGTCATTTTTTTTTTCTTTTGTATTGAAACATGTACTTGAAATTATTTTATAAATATGCATGTTTTTATTCATTAAAAAATTCTTATTCAGTATTACCAATAAATTAAATGTACAGCAATCAGGGCCAAAACTAAAGGGGGGCAGGGGGATACGTGCCCCGGGCGCCAGTACAAAGGTGCGCCAAATGAAAATTTTGTTTGTCAATTTTCCTCACGTCTGTTTAGCATGGTATTGTTAAAATCATCCTGCCTGGTGCATGCCAAACTGTAGAAGAATCTAAGGATGATATGGCATAAGGATCCTGTATAAAGCAGAATTTTTATCTCTTCTGTTTTCAAGATTTTAATGAATCAATATTTGACAAAGCTGATAACTTAGTTCATTACATACACATATTTTAATAAGACACTATATGTAATAATACACTATTACATATTTTAAATTTCAAAATAAGTCGGTTATTAGAAAATTAGTAAAATTCTCTTTGTAAATATACTTTGCGGAGGAGAGCAGGGGGTGCCAAAATCCGTGTTTGCCCAGGGAGGCAAAAAAGGCTAGTTTTGGCCCTGATAGCAATATCATGGATGCACATAAAGTGTAGAAAAAATTGAAGAAAGAATGTAAAAAGAGAAATCATGATGTCACCTCTAAAATGTATAATTTTTCTTCTGAAGGGAATACAATGTTAGGTATGTATATATATATATATATATATATATATATATATATATATATTGTTGTTGTTTAAAAGAAAAGAAAGTGTCTGTGTTTAAAAGCCTGGCAGAATCTTGCTGGATACACCTTAATGCTTTTACTCAATTATTACTACTTTAACTTCAGCATTTTTTTTCAGAAAAAAATATATTGAACACAAGCAACACTCTAATGCACTTTTGCCTACATTTTTTTTTTTTTAAGCCTTAGTGCAGTTTAATGCTATATATGAAGAATATATAAGAAATATATATTAATTTCCCCGTAATTCTTTAAACAGGGTGTCTAGTCACCTGGAAAACCAAGGAAATTTGAAAACTCTGAGAAAGCGTTATAAAAATTTAAAACTTCCAAGAAAAAATTAGGAAAAAAATTCTTCTTATAAAACTAATGATTTGAAATTCCAGCACCATGAAAATTTAAATTTTCTCTTTATAAGTACTGTAAAGAGTATTTCAACCTGTTGTGCAGATAATTTTGTCTACCTCTTTTCAGTCCTTCCTTGTAACGCAAGATTTTCAACTCCAGCTTCCCTGAAACTTTGTACTGAATGTTGTAGTATTGATTAGATGTTTGTCTATTTACTTATCTTTCTTTTGGAACTGAACATTTGCTAGCTTAATTGATTGAATATTTATTATTTATAGTAAATTATATCGAAGCAGTCTGTATTTAACTGTGATTGATGAGACAAAGAATTTCATCCTGATTGGATAAAATGGATGGAACCTGATGCTAAAAGTGCATATCTTCAAAATGTTTAGCATGTAAAATGTTCAACAATCTGTAAATTTTGCAAGAATTTGTTTAACAATTCAGTAGTTGTTACTTCAGAATCGGCTCTGAAAGTTCCATTCTCAAATTCATAACTTTTTAAGAGTTTTTGTGTGTAACATCACAAAAGATATCTGAAATTTTTTTTTCCAGAACCTGGAAAAGTCAGGAAGATTTGTTGCTGATCTGGAACAGACACCCTGTTTAAACTTCAGTTGTTTCTTAAAATTTAAATTAATTTTTCAGTTATATATAAATATTTTTATTATAAATTTTAGATTAAGTATGCTGGATCTGAATTGCATCTAACTGAAGTTTTAGAAAAAATTTGTGACAACATGGAAAATTATGCCCAAGCCAAGCACAAAGAAACTGGTGAATTAGGATTGTTAAATCTTGAGAAAGATATTGAAAAAATGGACATTTATGAACTCATTCCCGATCCTGACCTGAATCGTAGCCTTAAACATTATGTAAGTTTTCTATTTTCCTATTTGGAAGACTTCTGTCAAGAAAAGCTTAAAATTATTAATAACTTATTTGTTGGATAATTTTTATTTGATGTAATTATGCATCTGATCCACAGATTAGGTTATCTATCTTAATTTTTCACTTAAACAGAATTGTGCAAGATACTGTCTAATGATTGTCATTAAAAATCTCTAAAACATTTAATTTCATAAGCTGCTGTTTTGTGTGTGTGTGGTTTTCAGTTGCAATTCTATGTAACAAAAGAACTGTGCATAATTATGGTAGGGCAAGTAAAACATTTGTCTCATTCTCCATATGCACAAAATTATGAACAAAAAATCTTAATATTATTAGTGCCATAGCCAGGGGAGGAGGTAATTATAGTGATCACCTTCCTCCTGAAAATTTATAGACCTATGTTTATATATTGAAAATTTTATAATTGCTTCATTTTTAAGGAACTTTCGCTATATTGAAGATACACTAAATTAAACACTATTTTGAATATACACTATATTAAACATTATAATGGATGCATTGTATTAAAATTGAAAATTGTTCTCCTCCCTTGAAATATTTTTCTAACTGCATTACTGTTTATTATATATGTTAGGGTTTAATCTAGAGCTAACCAAATAGCCAAAAAGCTAACTGGAAGTGCTTTTTGCCCCCAAAGCATTTAGTGAATTAGCCAAATAGCGACAGCCAAAGAAATATGCTATATCATTCCCATTTTGTTGTTCCACATTTCATAAACCTGCTGCCGTTGCACAAAAATGAAAAAAAAATATCATGCTCTCAATGCAAGAGTCTTCAAACAGTGTGACGCCATTTGCATCAGATATGATTCCAGCATATCGCGAAAATGAAAATCGCAGATTGTACAAGCATGGGATATGATGCGCACTAGCTTTGAATCAATGTGCCAGATGCATGTCATATAAACTTTTCAGACTTTAATTTATGCGGGTTCTGGCTACAACATGCAAAGAAATGAAACTAGCTTATTATATATATTTTTTTTTTCATAAAAATGGCATCACTGGCATGTTTCCCAATGTGACTTCTTTGTACGAATTGGTAGCATCACTTTTGTTGTCTACAGCAGACTGTGAAGGGGGATTCAGTCTCATGAATATAACAAAAACTGACTTGAGAAACAAACTGACAATCAAGAATTTAAGTAACTTAATGAGGATTAATTTGGAAGGAGAATTTTGAAAAGAATTTCCATTAAAAAAGCATTTGCTGTGTGGTATACAGTCAAATCTCGAAGGGTCAATCTTACAAAGTGATGTATTTGTTTGTAAATTGCATAACTAAAAATAATACTCATGTATATAGAAATTTTGTATAAATAAAACTATTTTTTTCCTTGGCTAAAGCTGTTTTTATTTGGCTAGAAGTTATTGGCTGCAAATTAGCCAAAAAGCTAAAAATTCCTTTTCCCTAGATTAAACCCTATATGTAAATAGTTCACAAAATGTAAAATATTATAAACATTAATCTACCTAGATGGAATTTTCAGACAATCAACAATTGTCTATTTTATTATTGTTTAATTATAATTAAAATATTTAAAATTTGTTTAATTTTTTATCTTTTGTAGAATAAAATACTAATTATGCTTATGACCACGGAATAGTTAAAAAAAATTCCTTATCACAGTCTACTAATGAAATAAAAAATATCATTAAAAGTATGTATTCACTATTGGAACGAAGATTTTAGAAATAAAGCAAAATACATCTTGATTTTTGTGAGATTTATTTAAAAATTAATTATTCAATAATTGTACAGTCAAACAGAAAAAAAATAGACTATCTTATGTTATTTTTAGTGCCAGTTATGGTAGAGAAGAAAGTAAGTTTGTAACCAATAGGGAGTCATGTTTCATATTAGCTGTTATGCATAAATTAAACTTTGAGAGACATCTACATATTGAAATTTGAACTAACTGTTAAATTTTCAATGAATACATTCAATTTTCACAAAATTTTTAATTTCTGTTGAAATTTATTCCTGGATACGAAATTTAAAGTCATTTGGGCCAAAAATTTTGATTCTGTAATGTTAAATTGCTTTCACATTCTCTTCAATATTTCCTGAAATAATACATAATCTCATCATGCATTTGTTTAGTATGAACATACTGTTTAAAAATCCAACTATAACTATGTTATTTTTGTAATATGAAATATGTATTATTAAATTAATATTCAGAAAAATTATGGATGGTAACTTTAAAAATTTTGTTGCTATCAATTGAAAAATTCTATCCATATGCATATGGGTCATTCCACAAAATTTCAAAAAGCATGGGTTGCCAGACCATTTTTAATTTTTACCACACTTTTTGTCTAGAACACACACACATATATATATGTAATAATAAGTAATGTAATGATATTCCAGGTGGTATTGGTCCTAGATGATGGTTAAGCTGGGATGGGATGAGAAATTGACTCGGGAACCTTTATGCGAATCGAACTCAATGTTGTGGATTTATATTTATTTTTGAAGAAAATTTGCGTACTTTAAAAATTACTACAATATTGGTCAAAATGCCAGTTTTTGAAAAAATATACCTCATGAAGGAAAAGAGATAATAGTACAAACTTTTTATCTGTATTATTACTACTTCCAAACACAACTAGAAAAATAAAACATGCTATTTATTTTTTTTTTCCCATCTGAATATAACAATTTAAATTTTGAAAAATTTCAAAAGTAGCATGTTTGATAAGCTTAAGGGAAAAGTGATATATTCATAAGTGATTTGGTTTGGAAATATATTTTCCTCACTATATAATGTTTATAATCTGTAGGTCTCTTTCTTGCCTTTCAGCTGGTCTGTGAGGTATAGTTTTGAAATTGAAGCCGTAAATCAGCCATGAAGGAAAAGAATATTTAAAAACACGTTTTATTAAATAAATTTTCTGGGTTTATTTAAAGAAATATTTCTGAAATCCACTTTACTTTTGTGTTACAACTAAAGGTTGAAGAGACAGAAGAATCTTCTAACAACATTTTTTATTCCTGTATTAGCCCTCTGACCACCGGACAAAAGGGCAAAAATGTAATATTGTTTTCTCTAATTTTTAGAAATGCTAAAAAAAATATGGTTTTTCCAACATTATATAAAAAACTCAGTTACTTTTATTAATATAACCCTTGAGAGTATTAATAATTACTCAATGTTAAAAAAAAAGCATATCTCCAGAATTATATTAATTTAGATAATCCTTCTATTGCAGTGAAAGTTACAGCTTAGTGAACGGATATATCAGTTCACTGCACCCAATAGATTAGAATTACCACAGTTACATCCTTGTGTTCATACCATATAATTCAGTGAAATCTCCCTTTCTGAGCAATTTATTGACACAAAAATACTTGATTTCAAGGACTCTTATGGTATGAACATAGGAATTTAACTACTATGACTTCATGTATTTGATATTAATACAGGATTCAAACCTGTTGTTTAAAACTTCTTCTGTACTGTTAATTGTAACACAAAAAGCACAGTGTATTTCAGGAATATTTCTTTAAATTGCTCCAGAAAATTTATTTATTAATATGTCTTGCTTCTAAATGTCCCCCCCCCCCCCTTCATAGCTGACTGTTCTCCAATTACATATCATGGACTTTATATAGATAGGCCTCTCCATGCCAAATTATTTATGAATACTACATTTCCATTTTGAGTTATAAGCTGCCAAAAATGCTGATTTGTAGAAATTTTCAAAACTTAAATTGTTATAATTCAGGAGGAAAACAAGATAGTGGCCTGCTTATTTTATGTATAGATATGATATGTGTGTATGAAAATAGTAATGCCATATATCAAAAACCTATATTGCTAATATCTTTACCTTTATAAGATATTTTTTCAAAACTGGTATTTTGAGCAGCATTTGAATAATTTTTAGAGATTAATTTAAAAAATAATAATAAAAATAACTGATTACTTTTACATGATCTGATAGAAAAAATGTATATATATATATATATATATATATATATATATATCATTATTATTTCAAAAAAATTTGCCCGATTTTATATAACTTTGAATTTTGTAAATACATGCAAATTTGCACTCTTTGACTTCCTTAAAGTACTTTTAAGATAGAAATTTTTCGCAAATGAATTTTAACTTCTTTTCAACATAGATTTCCACATAAAAGTATGTGAAAAATCCAAATTAGAGTGGCAACCAAAATATAATTTTTGTTGATTTTCATCATACCATGTACAAAATTTTAGCTTTTTCCTGTGAATGATTTTTTAGTTATTTTTGACAATTGTTATAAGGCTTAGGGAGTAATGAATGAGATATATTCAATATAGGTACCAGATTATAAAAATAATTAACTCTGAAATTAATTGTATAAACTCTATGCAAACTTGTATTCAGGCTACTTGCTGTACATTTTTTTTAAAACTTTGTGAAATTTGAGAATTACCATTAAAAAATTTAAAAGTTTGCAACTAATATAAATAGCCTTCTAAGGAAAAAAAAATTAAACATTGAATGAATCATTATTCTCTATCATTTGGCACCTTCTTTTTTCTTCTACAACAGATGGTACTAAAAATAACATGTTGTTGTTCATTTTTTAAAATGTCATATGCAAAATTCAGTAGTTGTTATTTTTTTTTTCCTATTAAGAACAGTCTGGTTAAAAAATTTACATAAAGAAACTTTTGATATATATTTTTTTATAGTCTATATTTGTAAAGCTGTTTTCAAAGTTTGTTTTTCACTATACCTTTCAAATAACATTTGTCAGTATTTAGATTTTACCAAATCATAATGTAGTAATTTTTGTAATTTTATTTGATATTGCTTTTCTAAGAATATTTCCATATCTATTATTAGTGTTAAATCTTCAATTATTATTATTTTTTTATAACAAATCATACTTTTGTAGTCTTTGCTCTAAGCTCTCTTGGATTCTGAAAATTGAAACTAATAAAAGTAAATAAATAAAAAGGATAGGTTTGAATTATCCATATTTTTAAATGAAAAATATTTTGTATTATAGTGTGAAAATTTTGTAGAAGATTATGAGGATGATATAATGAGTTTATATAAAGGTTCATCTGGAAATGAAAATTCAGAATTCACAAAGAAATTGTGTTCAGATGCTGCAGGTAACTTTTGCTATTACTATCATTGGTTATTATTTGATTGATAATGTTTAAAGAAAAATGGAATCATGATTGCATTATTAAAATTTAAGTTATGTATGTTTTTAATTAAAAAAAATATGATGCATTAAGAATAATGCCCCATGATGGTGTCTGCAATTGAATATATAGCTTAATTAAAGTATAGTAATTACTTTTTACAAATCAAAATAAACATGATTTAAAATTTTAATACACAGTGTAATCTCTCACTTAAATATTGGTGCAAGGGACTAACCAAAAACAGTGCATAAATGAAATTAAATTTGAAATAAATGTTGAGACAAAAATAATCTTTAAATGATTAAATAACATGCAGAGTAATAAAAAAATACAATTTACTTAAGATTGTTAAAGATTTACTAATTCAAATCTAAAATATATACATCTGAAAATTTTAATATACCTTATTTTTTAAAATAGTCTACAATTGAAGTTTGTTTATGATCTTGGTGTCTGTCCCTAAAATAGCTTTTTCAAGTTCATTGAAACATGAATATGTTGAATCAGATGCATCAGTTCGTTGGATGTAGTGACGAGGGTTTCCAGAGCATCTGAATGATTTCTTGTGTTTCTCTTTCTGCTGTTACTACATTTTCATCAATATCTACAAAATCGCTAAAATTAATCATTCCCCCAGAAAGAGTATTCCGTTCTTCATCTAATGCTGGTTGATCTTTGGCAGAAGATGCATCATTCCCTAATTTAAGTGAAGCCTGCTTTAGTGAAACAGTTTTGAATGTATGTTTCATGGACACTTTCCCATGATGAACAGAGCATGTTCATTGCATCAAGTACAGACACTTGTTTCTTATCATTTAGTGTTCAAGATTATGAACTGGCAATTAGAGATCTCTCGATCCTGATACGGTTTTTTCTCATTGGTTATCATTTACTGTGCTTTTTATTTCAGAGAAGCAAGAATTCTGCAAATCAAATTTTTTCTGTAATTAACTTTCATGCAAATAATCTTCAAATCCAGTAACTGAAGTTCACTTGTGCAGTTTACAGGGAAGAAAATAACTTGTGCTGAGCTTTGGGAGGTCTGAAAAATGAGCAGAGCATGAATAAAATAACTTGCAGTTTATACCCTTATTCTTCATCTTTTCATCCATGCTTTAACTGCTAGTGTTGTAGCCACATGACATGTTCATGTTTTTGAAGCAACAAGAATTTCTCAATTTTCCAATACCCAAAGGAGATAATTTTTCAGAACAATCTGTATTACAGCAAAGTAGAACTTAAGTCTATCTTTGCATGTTTTGCACCTGTGCCACACTTTACCCTTGAAATATAGTTTTGTCCAGCATCATAAAAAGTTGTTTTATGATGAATTAAAAATGTGACAAAGCTTATAATCTTTCAATGAAGTTGGCAAATCACTTAATCACTGCTCAACAGTATCTTCTTCAATGCTTGCACTTGATGTGCTTACCTAATCTATGTCTGTTTTTAAGTTTTTCAATTCATCCTTGGGATGCAGAAAATTTTTTCTATTCCAAAAGTCTGTGCTAAGGCAATTTCCTTTTTCTCTTAATAACTAATGATCGACAGATATATTGGAGGCACAACCTTCTCTAAAGACTTTTCTAATTGATAAAATTTACCACTTAGTATTCTGCTCCTTTTTTTGGAATGTATTCCACATTTTTTGTTAACTGCCTTAATTACATCTTTGTTTTTTGAAATGCCTTTTAAAATTGTAACAGGAATTTTAAATTGTTCTGTTAAAGATTTCTTTATAAAATGTTATAAAGTCAGAAGTAAAGCATCTGCATTTGAACAGTGATCTTTCTGAATCTAAATGAGAAAAACAAGGTTCTAACAGTTGCAGTAATTTTTTTCATTTAGAAGTATAAAATGTTAACAGCATTATTAGTTTTTTAATTAGGTTGATCATTTCTGACCAAAATAATTGAACTTGGCCCTTTATCAGTTAAGAAAATAATACCCTATGTACAGCAATAAGACAAACATATAGCCAGTGATGTAGTGTAGGGGAGGGGAGGCAAGAGGCAATTGCCCCAGGTGCTAAATTTTTTGGGATTGCCAAGTAATTGTTGCATTTAAAACTATAGTAACAACTAAGAGGAGGTTGCAATATTTTGAATTGCCATGGGCATATAAAAAGCCACCCAATGCCAAAAGTAAAACTAAGAAATGTTAAGGTATGTTACTGTATATTGTATTTTATATAACTGGGAATGTTTTCTGCTAGAATTTCTCTCATGTATTTCCTGCTTTTTAAGATTTAACTTATTTCCAAAAATTATTTTATTATAAAAAATGTATATAGTGTTTTTAAGAGTTTAATTATACTTTTCATATTCACTTGAAGTTTCATTGTATTGTATTTGTTAATGCAACCAATTAAACAATCCATAAAAGTTTTAAACACATGCCTTGATTTTTTAAATTTATCATTCTCATTATTTTTTATAAACTCTAATATAACTATCACAGGGTTCCCAACAAAACATGTCTGTCAATTTCCCTAACCAAATCTTTAAAAAAAATTTCAGGACCAAACAGGCATATACAAAATCTGCTTTGATATAGTAATTAAATTTTTAAAAATATATAACTGGTAGAAAAGCTAAAACTGTATAGTGCATTGTAAAAGTTTCATTGATTTCTCTCCAATGTTAATTTATAGTAAAATTTAATTTTCCTTGTTCAATGATGATTTGATTTTCATTTTTTTTTTTTTTTTTTTTTTTTTTTTTTTTTTTTTTTTTATAGGTTATTGTTCTTCATTTCGCAGTGAACTTTAAAATGAACTCCCAATTTTGAAGAACAAGAAACATTTCTGTCTGTTTTATAAGAGATTCATTTCATATATCACTGCAATCTTATTATAGCTTGTGGCTCAATATGACAAAGTATTGTCATCCAATGCTTTTTTTTAATAGCTTTGCTCGACACAGACAAAGTTTCACCGTGAATGTGTATAATTTTCACATATGTTGCTCATCTTTTTCAGATTGTTTCCAGAATTCAAGATAGATGAGTAAAGACACAGTCTATAGTAAATTATCATTTCTGCAAGCTAGTACTGTTCTAATGATTGCAGTTTGTATAATTTTAAAATGATTTTCAATCCTATGTATTTTATTTTCTGTCTCCTGTTCACAAGCTTATAACATGGTAGCCATGGCATATGATGTGGATTTCATATTTTATTTATTTCACATGGGATTTTTCAAATTTTAAAAGTAATTAAAATATGTAAAATAACAAAAGCAAAGTAATGGTTTTTGTATATTTATTTTTAATAAAAGCATATTTTAATGTATGAATTTATGTGTTTGATTTTGTTTTGTGGCTTTCATAGAATAAAATATAGTCCGAAGTGTAAATGTAGAACACTTAAAATTTACATTTCACTGATGAAAAAAAATTAAAGGAATGTAACTACTTATAGGTACTCGTGTAACTTGAATGATTTTGCAACTAAAAATATGGAACTTGCACAAGACACATTTTCAAAATACAGAATATTCTATTTCTTCCAAAAAGAAATTTAAATAAGAAATATGATATAAAGGAAAAGTTTGTGTTACTTTTTACAACTCTTTAGCGATACATAGAAAAATATTATAAGGTGTGTGCTCACCCCTGATTAAAATACACTTTTACAAGCTTACTATCTTCTATTTTCCCAATTAAATTTTATTTCTCAGAATCCATCGAATGCCTTATCAATGACATTTTCCACATTCTACAAGGGAAAATTTTATCAAATTTCCATATTTCTGTGTAGTGAAGGTGAATACCATTAGACTACATGATAACATTAACATTGAGTTGCTCACTTTCAACCTTTCATAGTACTGCATTTAATAGAATTAACATAAGGCACCTTTTTATAGTTGTCCATTAATTTTTCCCACCTCTAAATCTGTTCTACATACTTAATATATTCTTTTACTATTTTGAAAGTATAGTATGTTTAAGGAGAGAAGTTAATTCTAAATGAAATGAAAAGGTATTGCAACTTGATAAAGGTAATTTAAGTTTCCTAATAGTGGCTGGTTTATGATTAAAGTAATGAAAATCCTTTCAATTGAAATAATTGGTATTGTCCAAGTCTTATTTTTACAAACTCTGATTAAATATTCACATATATACATTTGCAATTAATTTTAGTAAGAAGTGCAGATATATGCTTTTCTGATAAACACTTTTCCTTTTTAGATTTTTTTCATAAAGCAAATTTATTACCAAAAGATAGTTTTTTTACATTTATGGTATACTAGCTGTTATCTGTAATGTCGTTCACATAGCATTAAAAGAAATATAAATGCATTAATTAAGCAAAATATTTAACTGAAAGCACTTAATAACATGAAGACACTCTCAAGTAAATGTTAAGCCAGTAACAGCAATCTTGTCACATTTCTCATTTGCAATTTAATATTTAATTTTTTTGTATAGGATATCTAACGATTATGTTTAACTGGATATATTCATACTTTTTCGATTCTGGTTGCAGTTTTTCTCTTTATGAGGTCAATTTCAAAATTGGTTCTGAAAGTGGATATAATTTAGTATTAATGTCTTAAAAAAGAAAAAAAGTTTAATTTTATGTGTATTACACTAGTCTGCATGATAAAAATCAGATGATTAAAAACCAATGACTGCCCTTAATGCATTTTTTTTATGCTGATTGCAAAACTGTTCTTAGTTTTCTTGTATCACATATAGTTTGTTTGCAGTCGACCCAAGTTGATTGCAAAGATTCATCGTTGAGAACAAGCATTATGTGGTAGTCACACCTAACATTTCCCTTCACACACGAAAAATCAAAAGCTGGAATTTTCGTTGGTTCTCAAATCAAAAATTGATGAAAGACAAGGATTTTTGAAAAAACGATGAATGAGATAGAAAAAGTCGTATGGACCACCTTCAAATGTGTTATTGAAAACTTTCTAGGGAATAATAAAGATACAAATTACAGGAATATTATTGAAACAAGGCTCGAAATTTTCAAGAAGTTGGGCTGTAATATTAATGTAAAAATGCATTTCTGCATTCCCATATCAATTACTTATAAAATCTGGGACATTACATTGAAGAGTATAAGGGAAGATGGAATGTAAATATGATGGCAGACTACTGTTGGATGTTGAAGAGGGACATAAACAATGAAGGAGAATCTGCAATAAAGTCAAAAAGAAGAAAGTTTGTTTAATTGAACACTGTTTGCTTTATTAAAGAAATTTCATGAACTTATAAGGACGTTTTTTACAGTATTTTTAACGTGTTTAATGAAATACTTTGTATGAAATTGCGATAGATTTTTGATTGCATTAATTAAAATATTGAAAACACAACTTTTTTTTTTTTTTGTAAAATCCTGACGTGATAGACAAAAATGGAGGTTATTTCCAGAATCAGCATAAAACATAGATTCAGAAAAACTTGTTCATAAGAAATCCTCTGACAAAAAGTTTAATGCAGGCTAGTGTTATCTTTTTTATATATGAAAATTAGAAATATTTTATTAAATAACTGATACTATTTATCAAAATAGTTTAATAATCTTATATTTGTAATATGATTTAATAATAAAATATTTCTATGTTTTTGGTTTTAAGATGAGAATGGTGATTATTGAAAATATTCACCTTTTGAAAATTTTAATAAAGGATGATAAATATGACATTTGTTTTGAACTTTTGTATTTATTGGCAATATGGATGATGTCTTTCCAGCACTGGCTCTACCAATGGGCAAGTGGAGTGAATAAGTGAAGTACTAGACACAGGGGGCAGGAAAGTTTCAATAGAGTGTTGACTACCTAGGCTTGTCAGTACTGAGCCTATTTCAGATATATAAAAGTTTGGATGATTTGGATAAGTCAAGACCATTTAATATGTGTGTGACATAGCTTTTCATTTCTATTGTTCTGCTGTAAATAAAGTACACTATTTTATAAATTTTGTCACCTGGCCTTTCATAAAACCGATTCTTTGTTGGTGACTCATTCAGTATAAAAGGGTTCTTTTTGTGTAATCAAACACGTCTTTCTACTACCATATCAATAAACAAACTCTGGAATGTATAAATCCTCGGGTTAGGATTGTTGAAATTATAATTTGGAATGAGTTAAGGTCTTAGGGTAAATTTCATTCAGTATAAAAGGGTTCTTTTTGTGTAATCAAACACGTCTTTCCACTACCATATCAATAAACAAACTCTGGAATGTATAAATCCTCGGGTTAGGAATGTCGAAATTATAATTCGGAATGAGTTAAGGTCTTAGGGTAAATTTCACTAAAATAAAGGGACAACAACAAATACCTTTTTGCATCACAAAATCGTCTGTACAGTAAAAATTCATAAATGCCACTAAAGCAGTACTTCTAGTACTAAAAATGATAAATTTTAAAAAGGTTAAAGAAAAGCAGTAAGTGCTCAACATGTGCTACAACAGCAATTTGATGACATTGTCATCTGCCATTTCATGTTTCTATGGCTGTCATGATCACCTACACACATATCAATTAACACTAGAACGCCCGGAAGGAGTCGATTAGACTCCGACCATGTAATTAAATGTGAATCGGAACCAGAAATTTTTTTCATAATATAAGTTAAATTTAAACCACGCATATATACGTTAAATAAATCTATTAAGTAATTTTAATTAAAAATTCTGGTGTCAAGTATTTTTATGAAACTTGAGCAAAATTTCCGGGCGTTCTAGTGTTAACATCTATCGCTGAGCTTATTTAAATAAATCCAAGGTATGCACATGAAATCTGCTAACTGCATCTGACAGGAAACCCTATTAAACATGATATTGTGCACATTCTCCTGCCATGTATTGCTTGCTGCCAACAATCTGTTATTATATGCAAAGGCAGCTATTTGAAAGATTTATAATCAGAATTAAATCTTTTATTTATTTATTTTTTTTTTTGGTCACCTGTCTGTTATTTGTAATTTCCACAACTTTTCTTTGCAGTGAAACCATTTTTAATGCTATAAGTACTGTTCCAGTGCCATTTATTTATTTTTCACTATGTAGATCATTTTGAGATACGAAAAAAGCAGATGTTGCCGTTTAAAAATTTTAAATAATTGTAATTGTGAGAGCTCAATTGTAGTTCACCATTTTCATGAGTACAGCCACATCTGTAATAGAAATTTTATTATGACTCCTTGAATGCTCTAATAGCCAGAGCCTTATCTATTGGCAAATTTCTTTGATGACTACTCAGTATAAATAAATAATTTTTATTTGATTTGTTTTAGGAAGCTTAATTAGAAAGGATCAATTAAAACTATTTCATTTACAATGAAAGAAAAAAGACTGATATCAATAAATATTCATTTTAAAGACAAGTGGAAAAAGTCAGTCCAAAAACATGGAAGGATGATGAAAGTCCTGCATTTTAAATATTAATTCCAATTAATGGTTAACTATAGCATTTAGTTTAGAGGTCATCTTCAAAATTTATATTCATCTAGTAGAACTCAACTAGTCAATCAATTAAAGATGCAATAAACAATTTTGGAAAAATTAAAAAAATTTATTTACTAAAATAAGTTTACAGTTTTAAGTGCTTACATAAATAATTAACCTGGCACTGATAAATTTCAGACTAGATAAATAAGACACAAAATATCACAAAATGCTTTACAGTATTTAACAAATATTTTATGAGATATGCAGAGAATTTGTCAATAACAAACACATTACTCAGAATTTTGTTTTATTTTTAATAAGACTGCATATTCAAGATGTTATTTTTAATGTTTGATACTGTTATTAAGTATAAAATTATCAAACTAATCACTCCAGTGAATATATTAGACAATGCACAATGTTTTCAGTTCATATTGCTCTCTAATACATTCACTTTACAATATCAATGTAACTAATGTGTTTCTATTTTATAACCAATTGCATTAGAAATATAAAAAGTAATAATTTCATTCAATTTTTTTATGCATTTTCCTATCCTACTGCCAATATTTAAGCAAAACTTATCAACATCATTCTTAATAAATAATAATAATAACAGAATAAATTTTTAGAGCCATTAAAAAAATAATAATAATAATATTAATATATATAGCTTACAATGATACTTCAATTTTTAGTGCAATAAAAATTGTAAAAACAATCCTTTCTACTTAGCAATTACTTGGAAATTGGCAGAAGTATTTAATAAAAAAGGAGAACAATGAACTGTAATCTCATTCAAGTTTTGCAAAGAATTGATCATAACTGTTCAATAAATGTGTTATAAACATGTCATTTACAAAATGTACAACTTTCTTTCAAAGAATAAAAAAAAAGTACATAAATAAGAGAGATTTCAACATGCACTTTGAAAATTTTATTCAGAGCCATCTTATTTCCAGAACTAGTGACTCTAGTTCAAAATAAATAAATCTTTTCCAATAAAAAAAAAAAGGTTAAATGCATATTCCTTGACAACAGAGAAAATATATTTTCAAAATAATTTGAAATTACCTTTCTAAAATAACAAAGGTATAATGTACATTTGCTTGACATAAATAAATAAATAATAAATAAATAAACTATGTACAATACAGCTTCCACAGAAATTAAGCCCACAAGTATCATTCAATTTGGGTAAAAAGATCAAAGCTCCCAGTTCCAGCAGCATACAGCTGTCCAGCAATAATATTGGCAGATGGCCCTTTCAGTCTGTCTTCAACACCTGAAGAAACATTAGGGAAAAAATGATTACAGATCACCGAGACAACAAATATAAATATTAAATTCAAAAACTTGATTAATTTCCCTTTTGCTATTTATTCTATATGTAGGATGATGGTACAATAAACTACTATAAATTGTGTACATATATTTTGCAATTACTCAGAAATAATATTTGTAGCTTTAACTTGTCATGATTAAAGAGAATGATTTTTTTCACACAATTATTTAAATAATTTAGGAAAAGATAGTCATGTCAGATATTATAGTAAAAATTAACCAATTTCAAAAATCTAATATATATACATATTAAAATTGAAGTGAATATGATTATAAGTAGGACTTATCAATCTTTCTCTTTAATAGCAAAGCAGAAATTAAAAATGTGACATTGTGAAAATTTGATAAATCTCAGCTACCCCTTCCTGTAAAGTACCCTTCTAATCTTGAACTTAGTACTACCTTTTCAAATAATTCTAGTATCAATTTTATGGATGTTAAAATTAATATTCACCCTAACGTTCAACATTTATGATAAACATAATGAATTTTCATTTAATGTAATTAATTTTACTAACTTTAATTCCTGCTTGCATATTTCAGTATATAGAAATATTCTGCTTAATCACAGTCTTCGTATCAAACGTTTATGTTCCTCCCAATTCTTACAGCCTAACATTTTTAAATTAAAGCAATTAGCATTGTCTTATAATTATCCCATCTCTTTTATATCTGCATGGCTCAAATCTTAATATTCATTTTTTTTCTACTTCCTACCAGTATAGGCATTTAATATGTTTATAAAAAAACTAAAAAATCGAAAACACTATTATGGAGGGTGAGATGTGAATTGCTGAAAAAATTTATAAAAATCATACACACAAAAAATTATATGTATGTATATATAATATATATATATATACATATATATATTCTTAAATAAATAAAAAAAATTGATGTATGTGTATGTTTTTCCATACATTATACACTAAAACATAAAAAATAAAAATACCATTACGGAGGGTTGAGGTCGGGAATGCTAAAACAAAGTTAAAAACCTTATATGTTTCTATGTATGTGAGCGTGTATAAGTGTATGTATATATGCTTATATATTGTATGGACATATATAAAAATAAGAAAAAAATATGGGGTATCATGCATTTAACATCATAAATTTTCACATATTGCATCATCATTTAAGGATATATTTTACTATCTCAATATTCCTCATTGCTTTTTAAATTTTCACATTTATTTACATAATACAAGGCTAAATTTTACTATCTCAAATATTCCTCATCTTTTTAAATGTTATTTATGTTCTCATTTTTTATATTACAATTTTTTGTCTTTAAAACGTTAATTTAATCAATTGCCCTTTTATTTATTTTTATATAATTCTTTATTTGTATTAATTTATTCCTTTTCTATATTTTATTTTGTATTCACTCAGTACTTATTAAGTTTATTCCTATTTTTTCCTTCTAGTTTAACTAAAAGTTAATCTAAGTTTTTACTTGATTTCTTCAATCATTTTCATTCCTTTTATTTTTTTATTATTTTTTTTGGGGGGTGGGGGGGGGAGCTTAAGATGGCAACACTAAACATTGTTATTAATCCAGTTCCAATTTACATTTTTTCTTTCTCACACCAGATGGCAGCATAGTTATGGGTTTCACTCAGATGCTCAACTGTAGATCACATGTTAAAATAGTCTTAACTTTGTTTTCCATGCTGATATGCAGTAATTTTGACTCTTAGTATGTCATTCAAGTATTGTGCTCTAATAATTTTTAATATCCTGTATGAGGTGTATCTTTCTTTGGATCTCTTAGCTTTTTATTATCTATTTTCTGTAATGTTTCGTTATAAGGAGCTAAATTTTGTCATTTTAGGCTTAATGCCGACAAAATTGGATGAAATAGAGAGAGAGAGGTGGACTTGTTATTTAAATTATATTAAGGGGAGTGAGTGGAAAATCTGCAGGCAATATGCAAATGCATATAACTATATTGGATATTAGGATAAAATATATTAACACTGTCTTAAAACTCAATGTATGTCTGTGATTATACAATCGAGTCTCATTAGAGGAGCAGTACTTAGTATGCTGTCCTGCAAGTTATGCACATAATTAAAAAATTATATTAATACATACAGATATATATATATATAGTATATATTTTTAAAGACTTTGTCAGGAATATTTTTCAAAAATGCTCTATGCAAAGAATGTTTTTAAAATCTGGTAAAATACAACTATGATGTTCTTTTGTGTATATATATACAGTAGACTCTCAAATCTGCAACCCTAAAATCCGCACATATTTACAGATGTAAACAATGAAACTTTCATCTCAGATGTAGGGGCAAAATTACAGAATTTTTTAGTTTTATTTCACCCCATATGTATTTTAATATGTAATTCTTAATAATATGACTGAACTCGTGGTTTTCCATGAAAGGAGTATATATATATTTTTTAAATCAAGATATTGCTGATATCACTGGTAATCACAATCTTTTTACCAAATATATTTATGTATTAATCAAACTTTTTTGGTTATTACAATGATTTTAATGTGAATTAATAGAGAATACTTTTCATAAGGAAAGTTTCATAGAATAGTTCAAGGAAAATGCATGTCACCTTTTTTATGCATATTCAAATGCACATTATTCATCATTTACTTGACTTTTACTTTTAATATGTTTTTAAATTAACTCACTTTGTATCCTTTTAGTTTATTCCTTTACTTATTTTAATATTTTACTATATTACAATCATTTATTATAATTTTGATTGCATTCAAATTACTGTTTAAAAAATGTAAACAAAGCAATGACCAGAAATCTGCAAAATTCTAAAATCTGCACAATCTCTGGTCCCAAGCTGTATGGATTTGAGGGAGTCTACTGTACATATATTTCAATTAATAAACCCCAATACTGAATAGAATATGGTAAGTATAGCCTATAACATTTTAATTCACCTTCAGGAACGCCCTGTTAACTAATGGACCTTATGCACCACACAGTTGTTAATAATAAATTGTAAACATTGGTAAAGATTAATATTTACATACTAATAATTAGCATATAAGAGTAGTTCATTGTAATATATAGGTATATGACTGTCAAAATCTCAGTGTGACCCATGTCACTTCTGTACCAGATTTTGGCTCTTACAAAAGCTTAAGTGAGTACCACTGCATTAGAGTAAAATCTGACAGAATGAAACTTCCATTATGGAGTTTTTTTACCATTCCTTGATAAATTCTTTATTAACATAATGTAATTTCATTATAACAAAATTTTAATTTTGGCATTCTAATGAAATCTAGACAATTTGGTAAAGGATAATATTTTATATTTAATGACTTTTTAAAATAAAAAAACCTAACTTGTCACATGGACCTGTTATAAAACTGATCATTACATATCTTACTGTAAAAGTTTTGAAACATTTTGCAATTTGTTTTACCATTTTTCAAGAACTTGCACTTTATAGGTTCTAATTATTAGTCTATTCATTATTTATGATTTTACATAATTACATAACATATAAATCTGACTTTTAAAAATGTAATACAGAAACATGTTTAAACTGCTTATGAATCAAAATAATACAATGAAAATAGATTTATGTACCCATAAGCATGGCATCCACCAGAAAATTTTTGGTGGTTTCGAATGTCATTTGCTGCAGAGGGCTACTGCTACCTTCCATTCCTATCCTATTACATGGTCTATAAAATCCACTTGAAGTCATGTAATCAGAAATAAGGGATAAATGTCTATTGTCAACACTGATTCCATAAGGCTTGAAGACATTTCCAATTTCCTGGCAAAGAAATACAAATTTATTCAAATTATAAAAAATAAATGCAATTATTTAAATAGCTTTCTCGATAAAACAGAATATTCAAGACTTATATAAGATCAAATACTGCCAAAATTAACCAAACAGCCACTAGACTACTACTCAATAGCTAAAGACAAAATATGTTTAGAAGTTGGAATATACACCATATGAAGCAATACTGATCAGGTACTTCCAGAAAGAGTGGCCAACTTTAACTGATATGTCAAAATGTCACCAAAGTAAGAAATGAATAAAAATAATTAAACATTAATATGTAATAATTATTTCTATATATTTGTATTATATGCATTATTATTATTATTAAAATAATAAATTTATACTCATATGCCTAACAAATTACAGTGGTACATAAATGTCTCTGCACACTTACACAAGGATGAAAAAAAAATATGTTTTTTATGTTAACTTTTTTACACTTTGTACAGTAGAACTTTTAATTAATATGGGCCAATAATAAAACAAGAGAGACAAATACCTCCCCCTACCCTAAAAAGGAGAAGAAACTTAAAACAGGAAATTCCAAACTCTAATTATTAATTTAATATTATATACAAAGAAATTAAATTACTTATTAAATGCTTTAAAAAAAGTTACAACATGTTTGGCAGCCTTATTAAACACTTAGCAGATTTCTACACTCATGTTCAAAATTAAGAGAATTTCCATATTTTGTTGAATTTCATGAAAAGTACCAAACGAAAGGTAAAACTAATGCTTTGAAACAAAGATGGAAATTTTTAGTGTTGAATACATAAGCATACACATGTGCATGGGTGGAGTGAGTAGAGGAACAGGCTTTATAAACGAGAGTGGCAATTTCCACATTTCATTCGCTCGCACACCTCGCTGAACATCTTGGTATTTTTTGCAGCATTCAGTGAAATTCAAAAGCAAACAGTAAAAATGAGTAACTACCAATGTTTAAATGATGGAATGAGGTGGCGAATAGCGGGTAGACTGGAAACAGGGTAGTCTCAAGTGCAGTTTCTTATTATAGGCTTCAATGTAACGTCCAGCATTGTGTCCAATTTATGGAAATAGTTTAAAAGAGAAAGCCTGGGCAAGGTCGTCCAAGAGCTATGATGGCCAACGAAGATCTCTATTTGTCCATTACAGTGAGGCATAACAAGAGTGCAACAGCTTCTCAGCTCCCTTGTGACTTTTATGCAGCCACAGGAAACTGAGTTTCAAGGGTTATTGTTACCATAAAGCTACATGACAGAGAGCTGTTTCCAAGAAGAGCTGCAGCTTGCGTCTCACTCACTTCTGCACACAGGAGAACTTGTTTAGCATGATGCAGAGATTATCGACTTGGGACCAAGGATCAATGTGGGACCATTCTATTCACTGATGAGTCTCAGTTCAGGGTAAACACTAATTCTCATCGTACTTTCATCTAGCGTAAACCAGGGATCAGCTACCTGCCCTCACACATCTGAGAAAGAGACCACTATGGCAGCAGAGGTTTGATGGTCTGGACAGGCATCATGTTGGATGGGTGCACACCCCTCATGTCTTTGGTAAAGGCTCTGTGACTGGTCTGAGGTATAGAGATGATATCTCGGTACCCTATGTTTGCCTTTTCAGACATACAGTTGGCCCTGATTTCATTTTAATGGACTACAATGCGTGCCGAGATAGAGCTCATCTGGTCAAAGAATTTCTGGAAAGTGAGGATATTTGCTTGATGGATTGGTGTTAGCATATAGCATGAAATGTATATGGCTCCCAAGTTATAAGTTTGTTTATCTTGCAGCATTACTGATAAATACCTTTTATTAATTTTTTAAATAATTTCCTTTTAGCTAAGCAAGCCCTCCTTCATTATTGTTGTAACCTGTACAATCTCCTTTTAAAACTTCATTCCATCACGCGTATTTAAGTACTGTTCCAGAACATTGATTGGTCTGATCATAATCGGGCCGCTGACGTTGGGTTACTCTCTAAGTATCGGCAGTCATCAAGCAACCGGCGTTTGTAATCTTTGCACACCAGATGGCTTTTGTACTAACATGCAAATTACTCACATGCAAATTGAGTGATGTACTGATAGCTCTCTATGCAGATCGACTAGCGGATATACTCTCACGGCACAGAATGTTGCCGGCAGTTTCAAAAGTCTTATGTAGTCATAGTTATTTTATAGTGAATTTATTTTAAAGTGTTCACCAAGTATCGTGACACTTATTTTATTAGTGGCTATGTATTGTTGAAGAAGAGAGGTCTGCAAAGAAGCAGACTTAAAAAGCTGGTGGTTTTTAATCTACAATGTTTCTTCAAATAAAGTCAAGTTACATAATGACCAGGCGGCATTACAAGTTTAAATAAAAACACCGTTGCACAGTGATGGAATGGGGAGTAAGTTTTTCCTGGAGTTGATAGCTACTTAAACGATAATATGTTTTGGTACTTCTTTTAAACATAGTACATCTTGTGTCAAAGGTCGAGGTTTCTTTTGCGATGTTTAAGACTGAGTTGAAGTGGTTTGATTCAGCTAAAGTGTTTTAATAGCAACATAAATGTTTATAAGGTTCTCTGGTAGTTAAATAAAGATGACTTAGGTTGAGATAAATGTTTTTGTCATGGAATTAACAGCTACAGGATTGAGTTCAGAGAGTATTTAAATGGAAGTCTTTTTAAGTGTTAGTTTCCAGTTGAACTCATAGTTGGTTTTTTATCTTAGGTATTGAATAGGTCAGAAAAGTTATCTTTCATTTAACAATATGCTGGAATGTTTTTCTCTCTTTTAATGAACTTTATTTCATTTAGTATTTTATAAATGTTAATGGAACTTAAACTTAAATGAAATTAATTTATAATATCTTATTAAGTTATTTAATTGTAGAAAGTTCATAAAAGTTAAATATTAAAATTAGTAAGTTTAAAGTAATTTCTTAAAGTTGTTAAATTATTTAAGCAATGTATTAAAGTATTTAAAATTAAATTACTTGTTAAAAGCTCATTCTATTTTTATTAAAGGTTAAGTATTTAAGCGGTAGGTCAAAGTTAATATAATAAGTGGATGTTTCAGTACGGAATTCTAAATGAATTTCCGGGTCACTTAATTAACATTTTGCCCTTGTTAATTGCTTAAATTTCTTTACTATTTTAAAATTAATATAAAGTTTATTCAATAATTTTCTTTTGAGCTTTTAACTACTTATACTTTCTTTTTAATCCTCCGTGTTCCAGCGTCAGGTTTAGCCAAAGTCAGCAATTGTTAAATGATACGAACTCCTGTAAATTAATGTTACAATTTAGTTAAACTTTCTGTTGCAATGAATTGCAAGTGATTGTAATATAGCCTGAGAATAGTTATTCCAGTTAACTTATATACAATTGTTATTTATTTTATATGTTAAATAAACCTGTTTTATCTTACCTTTTTGTCATCCTTTACCACACTTTTTGCACATTACCTTTTTAGCCTTTATTCTTTTCAGGTTTTTCTTTCAGCTTTGTCCTATGTTTACTTAATGGGTCGGTCCAAGTTTTCAGAATCTCTAAAGCTTTACGTCTTTGATATGTTTCAAACTTGCATTCATCTGAAACTCTGCTGCTTTATTTTAAGACCCCCGGTTACTTATGCTATATATCAGGACGTTACAGATTATGAGCCCTGCTTTAGCAACCATAACTCCGGCCCAATATACATGGGGACAACAATTGACCATCCAGATCTCCAGGCCTAAATCCTATAGAGAATGTCTGGGACACTCTAGGGAGGACCATTGCAACTTGCTTTCCAACTTCCAGGGCTTGAAAACAGTGTTGCTGGAGGAGTGGGACTAACTGCCATAGGGATTCATAAACTGCCTGATTTCCAGTTTTAATTCACATTCTGAGAGTTGTATAACTGTATGAGGAGACCATACCCTCTATTAACCCAATTTTTTTTTTTTTCAATATTGAAAGCTCTGTTTTATACCTTCAGAAGCTTATGTATCTTATGCGTGTGTATCATAACTGTTGAATGGTTATTTTTTTTGCATTATATCAAACTATGTACATACCTAATTTCATTAATATCTGTCCAGTAGTTCTAGAGATAATTAACTAAATCTGAAAATTCTCTTAATTTTGAGCATGTGTAGTTTCCTTTAGACAATCCGAATATTCAAAATATCCATTCTAATACTGTAGTTAACCATAATACTGTAATTGAATACCATATATGCTATTGAACTATGACCTAATACCATTTATATTTTTTTCTTCCGAAGGCTCATCTACCATGATAAAGATATAAATAATATAAAATGAACACCAGCCTCTTACTCTCTTAAAGCGCAAAATGATATCTTCCAGTGTAATACTTCCAATTTGTGTTGAAACTGTACAGATTTCCCTAGACATGCACAGAAACAAAAACCCCTTCAAAAATATTAAATTATAAACAGAAGTTCTCTTATATGTCCATTAAAAATATTTCAAAAATATATATTCTAAAAACACACTCAAAATATATATTAAACATTTAATTGCTAAAAAGGACATCAAATGTTAATAAAATGCATTAAACAATCTTAATAATTTGACATGTTTCGATTGAATTTACTCAATCATCATCAGAAAAACAAATAAACACTAAGATGAAAAATGACAATAAACTATTACAAATGAAATTTAAAAATAAATAAATAAAAATCATGCGCGTAATATTTTAACATGTTTCACGTTGCCCTATTTCATTTTCAAATTATCTAACAATCCAATCCAAATATTTGGGATTTGAAATGACAAGGAATCATTGCAGACCATTGAGTTTCTGACGTAAATTTCAATAGATTCTCTAATAAAAAGTTGCAAATAAAAATCTGACCTATAAATTAATCTACTTTCATTAAACAAAATATTTATGTTTTCTATTTTATTTAGCCTAGATAATGCGGTTTTACCTCTATTAAATTTTATGTCTGCAATGTGTTCTTTACATCTCACTTTGAATTTTCTCTGAGTCATGCCAATATAATAATTTCTATAACCACCTTCTTTAAGAAAAAGAATGATATAAACACCGGAAAGGTCAAATTTATCAATAGGGTCAATTCTAGTGGTTAAAATTGATTTTAATTTTGGAGGGGGTCTAGCAATTAAATTTAAATCAAACTTTTTTAGTTGAGTTTTAGCGGATTCGAAGAAATTTGTATAATAATTTATAACCATCCTTTTCATGTTATTTTCTCTGTCGGTTTTATTCTCAAAAACTGCATCGTTCATTCTGTTAATAAACTTTTTAATTAATTTATTAACTATTTTAACTTAATATCCATTGTTAATAGCTATTGTTTTAATTTTATCTAATTCATCATTTAAATTTTCAGGGGAACAAATTCTAAAAGCTCTGTTAATAAGGAATCTAAAGGTAGATAATTTATAAGAATATGGAGTGCAAGCATCAAAAGGTATAACATTTAAGTTAGTTATTGGCTTACGATATATTGAACGAATTAGTTTTCTCTTTTTAATTCAACATCTAAAAAGGGTAATTTCTTATCAGTTTCAAGTTCAAAAGTAAATTTAATCTTATTATCTAAATCATTTAACTGTTGAATAAAAACTAACAATTTATCAACTTCCCCCTGCCAAACAATAAAAATATCATCTACATAATGTAGCCATACTAAAGGTAATAATTTAAAAGTACTGAAATTTTCTTATTCAAGGAGGCGTAATTTGAATTCTGCTAAGAGGCCTGAAATTGGAGATCCCATTGGGGCACCGTCTGATTGTTGATAAATTATATTGTTAAAAATAAAATAATTACTATTAATTATTAGGTTTAGGCCACTTTTTAAAATGTTTTTCATTGGTATGTCAAAATCTTCTCTATTGTCAATGAACTGTTCGATGGTTTGAGCTACTTCTGAAGTATCTATGGATGGATATAATGACACAATGTTTAAGCTTGCTAAAATGCAATCATCTGTAATGTCAATTTTCTCTAATATTCCGATGAAGTCAATACTGGAATCAACCGTGAAAGTGGAGGGAGGCAATAACTGTTTCAGTAATGGAATGAATGAATGCTCTAAGTAATATGTTGGGCCTTGGCATTTAGTGACAATTGGGCGAAGAGGATAATCTTGTTTATGGTCCTTCAATCTGCCAACTAATCTTGGAATAACTGCAACTTTATTTAACTCGAGGTTAACTTTCATAAAATCTGGCCATTTACCTTTCTCTATTATTTCTTTCGTTTTCGCACATATTTTATTTAGTGGATTATGTTTTACTGCTATGCATTCCATCTTACCAGTACAATCCTGCATTTTACTAATATAGACTTCTCTATTAAGGACAGCAAGGCGATTAGATTTATCAGTCAGAATAATAGCAATATCATTATGTGATTGTAACCATTTAATGGTATCAAATTGGTTTTGATTTACTGATTTACTTATTCTATTGACAGAATTATTGGCTTGTTTATTGAATTTAGCGAATCTATTAAAAAGCAAACTTCGTGTTTCTTCTTTGTGATTTGTAGGTGCAGATTGTACAATATTTTCACATTCTGTAATCATTTCTTTAGCATCTGGGCGTCTTTCAAACATGAATTTCGGGTCAAGTTGTAAGATATTATCTTTATACTTATTGAAACAATGATCCGATAAATTAACGTATTCAACTCTTTCTTAATTTCGTTTCTTTAGGAATACCATACGTAATTTCTTAATCTTGTTGTTCTGCGTGTTTATTTTATT
The DNA here is from genome assembly GCA_963932465.1 of Maratus speciosus. Classification (NCBI taxonomy): domain Eukaryota; kingdom Metazoa; phylum Arthropoda; class Arachnida; order Araneae; family Salticidae; genus Maratus; species Maratus speciosus. Next base: position 575,752,347 of record OZ010787.1, read on the forward strand.
TTTGTTCTGTATTTCTCTATAACATACAATTTTCTGGTGCGATCTGTCAAAAAGTAGAGGGGGGTATTTATCAAACATTTCCCAATATGAATCCATAGTCTTGAGCGTTATTAATGAATATTTCAATCTGATATAAGAATTCAAACATTTTAATTCAAAGTTCGTTACCATATGTGTGCAATTATGCTTCAAAAACAACTTTTGACTTTCAAAAAATTTGGAACAATATTCATACGTTTGCAGATATTAAGAAAACGCAGGTTAAGAAGTTCTCTATCTAAACGTAGCCGTTCATATTTAAAATGATGAAACGCATCCAAATTCGTTATATTATCCAGAGTAAATGATGTATCAAACTTACATTCTTCCACCTTTGTGTCATTGTAGTCGAGATCATAAAAACCATAAGTAGACTTCATTTTATCCAGCATAGATGCAAAAGATATTAAATTATAAACAGAAGTTCTCTTATACGTCCATTAAAAATATTTCAAAAATATATATTCTAAAAACACACTCAAAATATATATTAAACATTTAATTGCTAAAAAGGATGTCAAATGTTAATAAAATACATTAAACGATCTTAATAATTTGACATGTTTCGATTGAATTTACTCAATCATCATCAGAAAAACAAATAAACACTAAGATGGAAAATGACAATAAACTATTACAAATGAAATTTAAAAATAAATAAATAAAAATCACATGCGTAATATTTTAAGATGTTTCATGTTGCCCTATTTTATTTTCAAATTATCTAACAATAAATAATAACAATAATCTTCCTGTCTTAAATGTTCCAAGGAACAATTAAAACAGGATACAATATCTTCGAAGGCACTGAGGAGAAAAAAAAAAAAAAAAAAAAAAACCTTGGAAACCTTTGTTAGATAATTTGAAAATAAAATAGGGCAATGTGAAACATGTTAAAATATTACGTGCGTGATTTTTATTTATTTATTTTTAAATTTCCATTGTAATAATCTATGAAACGACTTGAAGAATCTTTTTTATTTTTATGAAATAGTAAATATTAATATTTTATTAAACCAAAGCTACTGTTAGAACTGGGAAAGTACTCGAAATAAGTGAGATTTTTATTTTATTTTTTTGTAGGAAAAAAGAGATGGCCTTTTGAAACTGGGGGAAAAAACAGAAAAGATGAAAATAAACATGAATGGATCTTTGAGAAATAGTTTTTAAAAAAACAGTAAATAATATTTTTCAAAACCAAAAGATACCACCAGAACTGGAAAAGTATACTTAATAAGTAGTTATTTTTTGTATTTTAAATATATTACCATCAGGGAAGTGGCTGCAGCAGTTTTAAATGTAAAAAAAAAGAAAACTTGAAAAGCAGTCGCAAAACATGAAAACCAACATGGAATTGAACTTAGAATTTTTTTTTTTTAAATAGTAAATATTTTTAACAAACACTGTTAGAAAGGGAAATGTCTAGGGTTCACATGTATCATAATGTTTTTTAAATTATCAGCTTACTGCTGATTATAAACATTTTTTAACTTAATATAAATTAGAATCTAAAACATATTACATTTAGCATGAAAACATAATAAAAGAATATTCTAAATGTCTTTTTTTATTTTTTTCTTACAAAATTGATAATCAAATAGTTGAAAACACAATTATCTGTAATGTTCAAATATTGTTTTTTTTTATTCATCAAAATGCAGAATGCAGGATTCAATTTCACATTAAAAAAAATAAAAATAAAATAAACAACAAATTTTGAAATGCAAAATAAAGTGTTTTTTTTTTTCTATTGAAGAATTTGAACATGAATGTAAGTTTGTCTGCTTTTGCATTCCCTAACCTACCTATTGCACATTTTAGACTGAACTAAACACAAGCTAGAAAAGATTATTGTGCAGCTGTTGAAGAAGAAGCTGTAAACAACTAATTAGTTAAATATCTTTCATGGGCTGTTCTAATTTAATATTATCCCACCAAATTATTAGTTCAACACTTAGATATTCAGTTTCAAACAAAGCTTAGAAAATTGAGATTTTTTTTTTTTTTTTTTTTTTTTTTTTTGCTAAAATCCAATCACCAATTAACCCTTTTATCTCATTCTAGGAGATGCAGTCTAAAATAGAATTGAGACACAGCAGGGACAATTGCAGGTATTGTTCTAAGACATATCTTTTATGATGGAATGGAAAAGTTTCAGGTACAGTCAAAAACTAGTTTTTGGAGTGGGAGGAATATTTTGTGTGCTATTCTTTTTAGTTATTTATTTACAGATGGGATAATTTTCAACAACAATTTCAACTGAAGAGTTCATTTACTTGTACTTCTTTTGACTAAAATCATTTTAAAATCAAATAACAGATTTGAAAATATCAAGAAATGTGATATTTTGAAAATAAATATCAAATGTATAAAAATAAGATATTTTGAAAATAAATATTGGATATATATATATATATATATCATGATATAATCCATTGCTATATATCAACAAACCCCGAGTGCCCCATTTGTCTTCGAAGTGGATGCAAATGTTTCAAATTACAGAAAACTAAAAACTGATGTGAATCGAAGTCCAATAAAAATATTTTTTTAAATAGTAGATATTAATATTTTTTAAATGAAAGCTACTGTTGGAACTGAGAAGGTAAGGTGAAAATTTTTGTCTCTCTCTTTTTTTGTAACTCTACAAGGAACTTGACGATTGTGATTTAAAAATGCAGACAAAACTGAATGCTTTCCTTTCATCAACATGAAGAACTACAGAACATCTGGAGATGGGCAGGCATAATCGGCAGAATGAAAGAAGATCACATTTTGCAATGTTTCATTATAATTCTTAATACACTGGCTAATTATCAAAAAATAGAAAATCTGAGCTTCAGTTACATTTAGACCTGCTTTTGTCTATCCTCATTCAAATTTCTATGTACGGTGGATTCCCCTAGCAATTGCAGGTAGACAGAAACACAAACATCTTTCTTTCATTAATATAGATTACAGGAACTAGCTCAGGACATAAGTAAGTAGCAAAGATCAAACCTTTGTCAGTTTCATCAATTACAAGTTATAAAATGCCTCTTTAACTCTTTAACGCTGACAAAGGCGAAAAAATTACTAGCTCTAAATCCTAGGCTATGAAAGGAACATTTTGAAAAAGTGGACCCGTCCATTTCCCGCATTTGAGTTTCCTATGGGAGAGGCGTGGTTGAAATGTCATCTTGATATATGTTTACCCAAACCCTCCTCCTTTCCCCACATACTTTTGCTTGTTGATCTGTTATTTGTTTGGAGTCTTAATTATAAACAGAATGAAGAAACATTATTTATCCCTTTTCACCTGTTGTAAGAAGTACTTACACTGTATTCTTACTCCACACATTTTATCGGAAATGTGTGTTTAAAAATTATAAGACTTGGATGAAAGGCTACTAATATTGTTCTTTGACAAATGCCTTTTGAGCAAAAAAGCTTTTCCACGACACTCTTCATACGGCAAATTATGTATGCATATAATAAAAATGGTAATAATCACAGAACAGCAAAAAATTCTAAGAATGTTACAGAAAACTTCATATCCCTACAAAGTTACAATTAGAAAAAAAAAAAAAAAATCTATTTGTATTAAACTTCATGATTTTCATTATAATGTAAATATTTCGGTACCATCGGTTAGAGTATGAGATTAAAAAATTGAAAATTTTCTTATCTTAGAACAAGGCTAATTCTCAATTTAAGGATTTAAAATTCAGAATTTTTTTTAAGTTCCCCCCCCCCCCCCTCTAAAACTTTTATGGTACAATTTCAGACCAAATGCTTTTAACCCTTTATGTTCTAAATTATGAATTCCTGAAAATGTCATCTTCTAAAGCATTTCTCGTGAATCTTTGAAACTACATTACAAAATTGACACAATCCTTTAATAAATTTTAGAAGGATTTTGTGAATTAAAATTAATTAAATTTGAATTTATAGGGATTTTGCACAATATTTATAATTTCACTCAAATCTTTTATTTAAAATACTTTTGTTAGTATTTTGTAGAATTAGGAAATGTACAAATAAAATGTTCTTACAATAGAAATATAGAAATATTTCCGAACTGAAACTCCCCCCCCCCCCCCCCACACACACACAATCTTTCAACGTCAATAAAGCTGAAAAGTTGCAAACAAAAGCAGATGCACCCCCTCCATTTAGAGCGTGATTGTGGCACCTTTTTTTTGGGGGGGGGGGCATATCTCTTAATAGCCAATTTTTATATTGAAGATTGTCTCCACATCCAAAATGGCTAAATTTCTGATACATTTTGAAAGTTATTTTCTCTTGTAAATACCAATAAAATATACACATTTTATTCAGATACCCAGAAATTGAAGGATTTCCCATTTTCTTATAAAGGCAAAGAATCTTTAAGAAATTGAGCATGATATACAAATTTTTAGGACTTAACAGTTATAAAAATGCTGTCAAGAGGGAGCAATTGTTTGTCGCGGCCTGAAATTCAGTTTTAAATCCCACAGTTTAAGGAGATTTCCCGAAAGATGCTTTGCCTTTATCGGAAAATGGAAAACGCAAATCAATCACATTTGTTTTGAGTAAGTGCATTTGCAAATATCTTGCATCTAAGATTAAAAATGACATCATGGATGTGTCAGAAATTACCTACTTTGGATTTAAGTACAGCTTTAAAAGAGTCAGATTCTCATAGTTGAGCAAGGGATGAATCTGAAATAATTTAAAATATGTTTCATTTTTTAAATTTCCTTTAGAAATTTTCTTCCTTCAGTAACGGGGGTGGGGCATGACCCCCGTGACCTCCCCCTTGGATCCACCAATGGATGCAAAGGCAAAAGAAATCATCCTTTAAAAATATTTATGTTCTGTGTAACCAATAAGGCTCTCGGAACAAGATAAAATAAAGTATCTATAACTCATTCTAAACTGCATTACTACTAATCGATGTATTAAATGAATTTTATAACAAGTTATTTTAATAGTACTTATAAGACCGTCGGGGTATAAAGTTTTAAAGTGACTCTAAAAAAATATTCTTCCCTGCTCAAAATTATGAAATTTTCTTTGACATTTATAAATTTATTTTTTCAAGAAAAATCACGGAATTTCAGCCATGGCTCTTGAATGATTCCGATTATTTCTTCTTTTATTTTTCGATAAATGCATTACATCTTGAATTGTAATCGATTGTTGTCTCATGCCGACTTTTCTATGGCTTCCCGTCGAGGATTTTGGTTCAAAATGTCAATTTTGAAAGTATTTTCAGAAAGAACGTGTGCTTCTATAGAAAAATGGAAAAAGTTGTTCCCTTGTATAGTTTTTGAATGTGAACATTTCATGTGCCTAAGTTTAAAAATGACTTCATGAGGGAGAATAGCTATTTAGAATTTGAGAATAGCCCTAATAAATATTATTTAATAAGCAATATTAAAACTATTCTCAAATCCAAACTGCTATTTTTTTTTACCCATTCATGGAGTTATTTAGAATATAATGCAGCGTTCTCTATTTAAAAAGAAAGAATTAGTGTTTTCAATTTGCTTGTACAGACAAAAACTTTTGCTAGAATACGGTGACAGAAATCGCGCTTTAAGTCGATTTTTGTGACGTTACAGTAAAAAAAAAATATCATTGATGAAAAAATATTAAACGATTATATTCCAATATGTAACCTATTTTCGGGAATATAAAAACCATTATTCGTTTCATAGATATTTGAATAATACTAAATGTTTGCAAATTCCATTATTTTTTTTAATCAAAAATAAGTTCTCTAATTGTTAGAATATTTCACGCTTTTGAGAAAGAGGGGGGGAAATCTCCAATTAAAAGGCATTTAGCATTCGAATCTAAGTTGTTGATAACCTTTATTTTGCCTTTTAAGATTATTCCTGCAAAGACTTTAAAAATAAACAAATAATATACTAAAATATGAAACTAGGTTATTTTCATTTTTATAATTTTAATAATATATAAAGTCTTGAAACAGCTGTATCATAAAACTTATTTCAGCTGTTTATGCTTTTTATTACATTTGAACAATTTTCTGCACAGCAAAAAAGACAATCAGAGTTTTAACATCTTATATGAGGTTTTTAATGTCATTGTAACATAGAAGTGTTTGATCTAACTTTATCAGTTTTTTCGCACTCTTGAGGAGTTAATCTCTCAGTTTATCTTATTATCACTGTATCAGTGAATTATCTAACAAAATATCAGAAGGTTTAATTTAGACGAAAAGCTAGATTTTTTTAGATAAAAAATAATTAGTTTTATTTCTCAAAATCTTTAAATGTGCCTATTTCTTTCATCAATAGCTAATGCAGCGAAGAGGGCGATTTTAGGTGTTAGGAAAATTCTTAGTGGATTCTGACATACAAAAAGCATAATTGAAGTGTTTTTCTAATACATTTTATAAAAACACAGCTATGCAGTGATAGAATGTACTTTAAATAGAAATTAAAAATAAAATGTCATAATAAATTTATTAGAAGACTAAAAAATCAAATTGAGACCTTTTTGGCGAATTTATCAAATATTAGATGTACAAATAGGTTTTAATGATTGCTTTCATAATTTATTTTGACAGTTTTTTTTTCTGTGTGTGCGAGTGTGTATTGTGTTTAACAACAGGCCAAGTGATCACCAAAATAACTAATTTTAAGCACGTAATATATATATCTAAAAGTCTGTTGATCGAGTAACAAAAAGCATATATATGCCCTGTACCATTTTTACAATGCTGTTCGGAGTTCGGACTTCACGACTTTTTACAGCTTTAACATATTTCTGATTCTGATTTTGTTTCCTAAAATAATGGCAAAGAGTAAGCTAATCCATTTGGCATGGGGGCGGGCATTTTTTTCAAACTCTTTACATGTAAGGTTTGAGCTATATAAAACTGATTCATCATGCCACTCAAACCAGTCTTTCGCTTCACAGTAAAAGTGCAGTTCTCAGGATTATTTTGGTGTTTGTAACTTGAGGTGGCTCTATAATCCTAAACAAACTTGTGGTTTTTGAAAAACTTAAAATGAAAAAAAATATTTGACTCTGAAATGGCATCCTCTTTGTAATAGGTGATGGAGTGCCATTGTGCAACGCACAAGCTATACAATCGCATGGCGCGACTCTTAAAGCTTTTTAATATATTCCCACTCTGTTTAAAATATAGTAAAAAAGAAAAAAAAATCCTCTCTTACACGTCATGAAGTATTAGAATGTACAAGCATAACTACTAAGTCATTTGGGAGAGCGTTTGCAAGTTTTCGATAAATTTTATGAAAAAACTAGCTGACCCGCCCGGCGTTGCCCGGGCCTTAATAATATTCGTAAATGAATCTGAAATTTTTATCGCAGGTGCATACAGAGGGGAGTGGGAGTGGAGACTGCAAATTACCAGGACCCGACTCTTGTTCAGTTCCAAAGTTGTGTAAATTCACAGGTTAAGTTTTTTCATTTTTATATGTCTCATGCTCTTTTTATTCCAAATTAATTGATGAATTCAATTAAAATTTAATTATATTTTCAATAATTTAATTTTTTATTTAAAATCTTTAGATGAAAAAGCAATTACAAATACAACATAAACTGTAATAATTGAAAAAGAAATAATAAAATTGTAAGCAAATATTACTACATAGAATGTTTTAAAAAGTACCATCCAGCAAATTTATTTTCTAATAGAGTAAAGCCTGTTTCTAATGGAATCCTGCAATAAACAAAAAAAAAAGTTACAGCTTCCCCCTCTCCCCAAAAATCTTATTATGCTTTGTTCAATTTAAATAACCTGCATAAAACGGAATTTATCACTGGTCGTTTCTGTCTAAGCAGGTTTTATTGTATCTTACTTCTGGTGGGCCCATAATAATATTCTTAAATGAACCTGAAATTCGAATCGCAGATCAGTACAGAGGGAAGTTAAACAAAATTACTTGACATCATGACAACATTTTTAAATTTCTTGCTACTGATTAATTTGCATTTCCAATATAGTGCTTTGCAGAAATTGCACGTTTTACTCAAAGTTCCACAGTTGTGCCCCCCGGAACGTTTAAATCAATAATTTGGATTTCAGAAGCAATGTGTGCATTCTGCGGTTATTAAGCCTATTTTAATGATCGCTTATGCTCTGTGTTTAACTTTATTCCCGATTCAATCTATTTCGCTTTTCTGTTCTTAATTCGGCTTCTTCTTCACTTTCAAGTATTCACCGAGATCTTTTACGGGCATTTCAAATGATATTTTGAAGCTCTATAATTGCAGCGAAAGAGGGAAACACCATGGTGCATTTTCCTCTACGGCGAAATGTAAATAAACCCAATCGCCCTAAATCCTGCCAAAGGACTTTTCACAATAACCAATGAGATGCGTTTCTCGGGCGTTGCCATTAGACAATAAACCAATGAGATGCGTTTCTCGGGCGTTGCCATTAGACAATAACAAATAATCGTGACTTCTGGGTCACGTACGTTAGCGTAATATATATATAGATGTATATAATATTAGTATGATGTTCAATGAGGTGCGCGGTAAAAAGCTCAAGGATGAAAAAAACAATGGTGAAAACAATAGTAGTAATTATAAAGTGTAAACTCGAAATTATTTTAAATATAAATACACAACTTCATTGAGCATAATATGTAGAAACGTGTTGAAAGTGGATACAGTATAATATATATACAAAAAACGCAAAATATTAATTGACAGCATTTAAACTTCATTTTACTTTTATTTAATTTTTTAACTTACTTTAACTTTTATGAACTAGAAATTATATTTTTACGAGTAGAGTTGTATATTGAAAATGTATTCGTTAATTGGAGACATCCGGAATTCATTAGGATGTGACTGTGGAAGAGGGGGAGGGGGGCAGAGCCCAATTAACCTCTGAAGCTACGGGAAGCAAAAGTGTCATTTCGGAACTCCCTTTCATTCGAGAAGAGACTTTAATTTAAAATCTAAACATTATTTTAAATGTGACATACTCGGAAATTCGCCAATGCTACAAATATTATTCTAAAGAATGGATCAGTTCATTTCATATATATTTCATGAAACAACTTTTTTTTATGTGTTCCCCTATTTAAATAATCAAAAATTGGATATAATCAAGAAAAACATGCAAAAATGATTTTGCATGGTATTAGAATAAATATGTTAGCTGGATAAAAAGGTTGAATTCATTATGTATGTGGAACATAAAATATCACTGTTTTGAAATAGTAATTTCTTCCAATATTGGCAATAGTTTAAATGATTAAAATTTTATGTTGTTTATACAAGCTGAATTCAGTAATATTTAAACTCAATATATAAAATATACATTTAAAATAATGGACAAACTGAAGGATTGTCATCTTCTGGTTGAAACTGCTTTATTACATGAAGATTTAATTTGCTATAAAAGGTATTTTTATGGAAAACTTTTTGAAAAAAAAATTGTATATCAAATGATTTAATATAATTTGAACAGAAATTAGATAGAATTTTTGAATGGTATTGATTCAGTATGAAATTTGGGATCCCCAGTTTTTTCAATTTCAGGACCCTTCAAAATTTTCTAAGTGAAGCACGCGCTTCTCGTATCTATTCGGTAATCAGGGCCTGGGAGGGGGGGGGGGGGAATGGTTTTGAAAGAATTCCATCTGTAGACTCTTTCAACTCGCTACATAAATAGCTTATATATAAGGGCAGCGGCTTACTACATATTTACTACATTTACGGAAATTATCTATAAGAGTAGACGTTGGAATGTGAGGGGGCATAAATTAAATTAATCAAAACTTTACATACAGAGATTTTAAAGAAGTTGAAATAAAAGACAAACATGTGAAAATTATTGAAAAGTGAATATTTCTCATTGTCTTTACATTTACAAGATAAGGGTGATTAAGAAATAGTAACAAAAAATATGAATAAAAATTTTTAGGTAACACTAAGAACAAAGAAAACTCTAAACAACACCCAGCAAAAATAAAAATGTTTTTCTGATTTGTTTTGATAAAATTTAGGACCTAAATTTTTTGGTTATTGTAGTTCACGAGAAAAAGGGAAAGAATGTATATCTAAGAACAGGAAACTTTCTGACACATTTACTGACTAATTTGTAAACGTCATGAAATACTCAGAAATGACTATTGAAATGATTTCGATTCCAATGGGTGTTTTTAAAGTTTTGATACATAAATTAGATCTAGAGTTATAAGCGATCGTTTGCCGATAATGACATTTATTGGGCTGTCGCGTAGAGAAATTCAATTCAAAATGTGAATTTTGATTTTTTTTTTTTTTTTTTTTAAGATCATTTGCCTTTGTGAAAAATGGAAAAGACTATTCGACTTACAGTTTCTCAATAGCAGCATCTGACAATCCCAGGTGTTTACAAGCAAAAATTAATTCAGGAATGTAAAATGTGCACTTTTTCTTTTTGTACCAGTTTCCAACATCGTTGAAAAAAATATTTAATTTCTACATGGGCAAGTGGGGCACACAGGCCGCTTAATTTGGATATCCCAAATGGTTTCAATTTTTATAGTAGTAACCTTTTTTCTTTTCTACTTTATTCGAAAATAATCTATATTTTAAAAATAATCCATATCGCTGTAGTTAAGTTGTAGAAAAAATATTTTTTAAAATATTTTATTTGTTTCGATCCATTTATTGTTAGAAGTTCTGTGTTGAATGGTGTCTAATTTTTTTAAAATAGCAAACAACTTTTTTAAAGAACATACATCTGAAAATATTGCAGAAAGTATCATAATAGCTTTTCATTCATAGACATCAAGATATTTAACTTTAAATGTGATTAATTGAACAACAAAAATTTAACAATTTTAGATCAATGCATTTAAATCTTGTATGAAGGCATAGCAAAACGGATAGTACAGTATAAAAATCATTACATCCATTGATCTAATTATTTCATATACATGCGGTCTGAGTTGTTTTATTCTAAAAGCTGTAAAATAATTTTTATTCTAAAAAGCAAAAATGTCATTTTTTCGAGATTTCATGTCTCGGATTACTTTGTAGCCATCCTATGTTATTCCATAAAAGAGGAGCTGACTTTTACAGATGAATCAATAGTCACATGCACTAATATTAGATTATTGTCTTGGAATTGAAAACATTTTTTATGAATAGTCCTAATAAAAATTTAGGATACTATAGAACAGATTACAGACAACAATTTTAAATGTTACTTTTATTCCCAGCATACATAAAAGTATTGGTGTTTTCTTTCCTAAAACCACAGGGATTTATAAATAAAATTACAATGGCAGGGTATAGTTTATATCCACATATTATAATAAATTTGTATAAAAAATTTAAAATTTAAAAATTTAAAAATTAAAATTTAAGTAAAAACTCAATACTAGTGGTTAAAAATCTATACAAGCAACGATATCGTTCTCTTGAAATAAGAAACTAAGATGAAAAAAAAACACCCGGCTCGTCTGAATAGAATCACTTTAGCTTTTAAAAAAGGTAATGACAAACCTGCAAGCAATTACAAAGTATTCCATCACTGTCATCGGACAAAGTGACTGGCGACAATAAATACAAACCCCTCAGCACAGGGAGAAACAAATCTCTTTCTATACCTATCACCCCTTATTTCGCTATTACCGGCCGAAACCGGCCGAGATAGGACTTAACTCACAAAGCTGTTTAGGTCTTAAAAGGTTAAAGTATAGATCAGTAATGTCAGACAAAAAATGTGCAGGAGTCATGGGCATTTCATATCTGTCTTCCACAGCCTTTTTAATTTATTTCCTTGATGGCATATTAAGGTTTCTAGGATTAAGGCTAGGATAGATTTCCAGGACATACCTCTGACATTTCTTTTTTCAGTGCTTTTCAATGGTGCAATTATCTCTCTAAGCTTTGCTACATGTAATTGCAATGGGAGACCCTGGAGATAATATACAATGTTTCTTTTTACCTGAAAGTCTGACTTTCTTTGCAATAACATAATGAATCGTATCATGGTTCTTCACAAATCTTTAAAACTAATGGCTAACTGTTCAGATAACATTCTATTGACTAGCATGAAGTTCTACCTGACATCTAATAGCAACTCAAGCTTTTTGGCACCTGCCTCTCACAGCTTTGCAATTAACATTTAAGAATTACTTAACGTGTTTAAAATGCAATGTTTTACAGATATTTAAAATACTTGTTTCAAACAAAACTTTTTAAACATAGCAACTATGCCTTGCCCATCTTAAAGTTCATGTCAAATTAAAACTCTTTAATTTGATTTACCAATTTGGTTTATGCAAATTCAAAAATAGTTTAATCTTTTTAACAATAATTCAGTTTTTTCAGAAGTAAACAAAACAAATGAGACATATAACTTTGCCAGGGAATATGCAAATATAAACAACCTTCTAATGAAATGTTATCTTCTCTGATGAAAGTAAATTTAATGTCCATGTCTTGTATGGAAGGAAATACAAAGAAGGTCTGTGTGAAAAATATCATCAAATCTGTTTATAGTGCCAGAAAATGATAAAAATTCATAAAATTTAAAGTCTGAAAGTTTAGGTTGTACAAAATAGCATTTTCACTTTTTTGCTTGTTAGAGTATGGAGAAAGTTTTTTTTAAATAGAGGATCCAGGGACCGTATAAAAATTAAAATTTTGTAACTTTTTTGCAATTGAAACTAACCATTAAAATTAAAGAAAAACTATTAGTCGATGATAAGAATGGACACCTTGTATAGTACACAAGTGAATCCTTTACAGTATTTCATACTTTTTCCAATTTGCCCTAAATCTCTTAACATCAATACCATTGAAGATATGCAAGATATATTGCAATTGAAACTACAGTCTACTCCCTCTAATCCGCAACTCTATAATCTGCAAATGCCTATAATCCGCACTATTTTTCAGACGTAAACAAACATGTAAACAACAAGTTAAAATCTTTTTATAATGCACATTTTGACTGTAATAAGAGTTGACTGATCTGATGAATTTATTAAAGATTTTAATTAATTTTAAATGTACTAAAAATTTTTAATGCATTTATGCATTCATTAGAAGGAAATATTCTGTGTATCTTTTTAAATAACTATTAGACTGCTAGTCTGAACACATTTGTTGACTATATAAAAGATAAAATTGCTTTCGAAGAGCAGTTATATATCGTTTGGATAAATATCGTAGTTTTTTTAGAAAAACCAACTTTTGTTATTTATCAAGAAATCCTGACTTTTTTAAAAGGTTTTAAGATTAAATTGCAGTGTATATATTAAAAGCTATAAAGCAAACGATTATCACTGCAATGTTTGAGATTTAAAAATAAGTAGAAATGTTTCTATTAATTTTGTATTATATGATTTAAATGTATTTCTAATATAGTTTGAATATAATTTTTTTTAATATAAAAAAAGCAACTTCTTTCATTCTTGTGTTATTTATTTACAATGTGGATACTATATTTGTTGATAAACTCCAAATATTAGAATGCAAACAAAGAAATGACCTATAATCCGCAAAACCCTTGGTCCCGACCTGTGCGGATAAGAGGGAGTGTACTGTATATCATTAATATTAACAGTTAAAGAAAAACTATTAGCCAATAATAAGAAGGGACATCCTGTATAGTACATAAGGGAATCCTTTACAGTATTTCATACTTTTTCCAACTTGCCCTAAATCTCTTAACATCAATACTATGAGAATGTGCGAGAATTAAATAATGCTACTTGTGAATATTCCATAACAAACAGAGTACTGAAAAAGGTGTTCTCAAACTAAAATGATTAAAAAGAAAAGATTTAACGTAGAACAATACAACTTTTATAAAAGTTAACCAGATAAATATAAATGTATTTTTTAAAATTAGAATAATTTTTCTATATTCAAAATTTTGAAACAGTTGTCTAGTATTCTTGTTAATTTTATTGTATTTATTTTATTAATAGTTATTTTATAGTTCTTCAGTTAGTTCTAAATTAATGGTTTGTAACTATGCAATTTATCAAAAACAAATTTTCATTGTTAAATTTATCATCAATATTTAACACACTTTTTTATTTTAACTATCTGGAATATTCAGATTTTTTTAAATCAAGGGAGGGGGAGATAACTTAATATGCTTAAGAAAATATTAAAATGTATCTGAAATGTATCTTTACACTTTAAAAAAATAATTAAAAATAAGCAAACAATAATATACACTTATGTTTTTTTTTACCCATAAAGAATATATCAAAGTTTTTTTTTAAATGAAGTGTAAACTAGATTGGAAGAGGAGGTCCAATAATGTGGCCACCTAGATCTCCAGACATAAAACTTTTGGCCTTCCTTTTTACGGGGATATTTGAAAGTTACTGTTTAACAATCTCCAATTCGTGACACTGATGGACTGAAAAGTCTAATTACAGCAGTCATCCAGATTGTTGATTCTGCAATGCTTCATAGAATGTGGTTAGAAATTTCATACAGACTCAATGTGTTGCGCACACTGAAAAAGTGGAATAAAATATTGCAAAAAAAAACTTTGATATTTTCTTTATGGAACATAAAAAACCATAAGTGCATATCATTGCTTGTTTATTTTTAATTATTTTTTAAGTGTAGCGATACATTTCAGAAACTCTGTATAATTAATCACAATGAGAAAGATATAATAAATACTATTAAAATAAGAAGAATGCAATGGCTGGGCCATCTAATCAGAATGAGGGATGAGAGAATCACAAAGAAGATATGTAATGGTAAATTAATAGGGAAAAGAAGTATTGGTAGACCCAGGAAGAGATGGATAGAAGAGGTAGAGAAAGATCTAGCACAAAACCATATTATAAATTAAAGGCCAGAGATCGGAAGGTCTGGCGAGGTATACTGAGGGAGGTCAAAATCCTGCATAGATTGTAGTGCCATTGTGTATGTATGTATAATTAATCTCACAGCTAATTAAATATAAACAAAGTTATATGCTAAAAAATCACTTTAGTAATAAAAGATAAATTTCACTTTAGTTTTGAAATTTAATCCTCTAAGTGGCTAACTCTATTTTTTTCATCTACTGAAAATAGCTTATATTGGCTATAGAAAAATATATTTCTAACAGAAGTAAGAAATATCTAAGATAAAGGTATGCAAAAGGTCTTTTGGAAGTAAACAACAAAAGAAATTTTAAATAGCCTGTTTTATGAGTATTTTTTATAAAAATGCTCAGGTGCTTACAGGGTTGAACTTGATATGAACAGACGAAATTTTACATCCTGATAGATTTCAGCAACCTACAGTTATATATAATAAATTATCATTAATAAAAATTTCTTAGATAATAATTAAAACAAACTAAAGTTTACAGAATGCATTTTCTATCTCATTGAGTGCAATTTAATGATTTAGTAACCTAAACTATTTACCTTTTTTATTGCCCTGGCAGCAGCTTCAATTCCATAGATTTCACTAATAGCGTGAATGTTGTTACTGTATGCTTTATTTATATCTAAAATATCAACATGCTTGAAAATTTCCTGTAGGATTAAAAGTAAATATTGTATAAAACAAGCAAAGAATTACATGCATTTTAGAAGAATACACAAATTACACAAAGTATTTTGACAACTGCAATGTCAAAATTTTCTTACCAGAAAATTAACACCATTAGTTTTGACCATCATATTACAACCATTTTTGGCATCAGGATTTTTCACTAATAAGGCTTGTTTAATAAGAGGAACAGAATGTACAAGAGCTTTACCAACTTCTTCTTCCAATAGTGTTTCCATGTCAATTTTATTGGCATCTAGTCTCAGCTGAACATTAAAAGAAAAGAACAAATTTCAAAATAATATTTAAAAATAAAATAAAAATAATACATAAGCCAAGAAAGAATTGTACTGATTAACACTGATTAAGATGTTAACTTCCAGCTGTATACTTATGGAGCTCTATATATCTACATAACGTATATATCTGTCTCCTAAAATACTTTTAAAGTATTGCAACGTAACAGGATTAACACTCACACAAGGAAAATTTCTTATTAGGAAGTAAACTGGTTCAACAAGACAGAAAAAATCAGCACACCAGCCTTTGTTACAAAAGATAGAAGGTGCTGTGATGATGTTATTTCTTTTGTGCACAAATCAATAGTATATTTCCTCCATTTATTTATACATGTGCATGCTTTAACAACAAAATAAGGCAATTTTGAATGCATAATAACCTATCCCAAGAATGATTGGATACTTCAAAAATTCAGTATTATCAAATAATGAAAAAGTACTATAATAATTTATAATCATATCTGCTGTTATAAGTTGTTTACATCTTTGCCTTCATATGTTACATACTTTATATATAAACTAGTCGCTCTGCTTTCTGCAACCTTTGTGTGCAAACTCCAAGACTTTCAGCAGACTTACACATTACAAACATATTCATAATTCATTTATTGTTGGAAACACTGTAATCTATCCCAATAACAAATTTAAAATTTTTTAATTTAACAGTATTTAAGAAAATGTAAATTATGTATGGATGGATAAGCCGTCAGACAGATTAATTGCATATACCTCGTATTTGACTGCTTTATGAACCAACTCAGTTGGTAATTTAGTATCAGTAATGACTTGCTCATTTGTAGTTACTTCCTTATGAATAATTTAAAATTTTGCTTGCATTATGAAATGAGTTTAAATTCAAACCAATCATCATTCATGTCTTCATAGAGTAAAATATAAAAAATTAATTTTATTTAGGGGTGTCTACAGAAATTGTAAAAAAAAGTGTTCCCTGATTTTTCTCTAACTATCTTTATCAGACTTCCCTGATTTCCATTCTTAACAATACACATACGGTATTCTTTCATGTATGCAGCTTTCTTATATAACACACTTATCCAGCTTGCTAATGTCTTATTTGAGAGAAAAAAAAAGTTGCTTAATATTCATAAAGTATTGGTTGACAGTTTTATAAATCCAAACTCAAAATTTAGCCCAACAGCTTCATATGGTGGTCAATGGATATATGGTGAGCAGAAAATTTCCTCATTTTTCAGAAAAATGTTTAAATTTAAGACATATCTACATCTGATGGGATAGCTAATTGCATTTAGCTGGCCACCTGGTCAGGTTATGCTAAGGTATCATTTAAAATTTTCAAAAATGGGTAAATTGCCTTCAATATAAGTGCTATCTACAGAAAATGAGGACATCTGAGCAGCTTAATTTGTGTTAAATATCAAAAACTCATACCACATGTATCTGTTTAAAAATATTGGGAAAGACTAATCAACATGTGAAAAAATATAGCATATAAAATAGACGAACTAGTCTCGTTGGCAAGGTGAAAATGCAAATATTTTCGTATTTGGACAAATTTGCCTGATTTTCGGGTATTTTTACAAAATTCCCTGATTTGTCCATGATTCCTCGATTTCCAGATTCTATAGACACCCTGTATTTACATGTAAATAGCATATTTCCTGCCAAAGGTCACTATAAATGTAAAAGAAAACTGTGCTAAATCAGTAGTACCTATAATTATCTTAATCCTATCATATAATGATATAATGAATATATATATATATATTATTTGGTTAATCTTTAATCTTTTTTTTGGTTAATCCAAATAATATATATATATATATATATATATATATATTATTTGGTTAATAAAAACTGGGGATTTTGCAACATCCTCCCACCTTGAGTTTCAATCAGCAGGAGGAACTCAAAAGTCCCAGTTGAAGTCACTGTGGGGCTTTCACCACACATCTAGTTTGGGTAACCACCGGGGGATGCTTTTACTCACTGGCTCTGGTCTTGGTGATTTCTGGAACCTTTTTTGTGTGTTCACTTCTGGTGGTGTTAGATTTGAATTTTCATTGAATAATGTTGTCTGATGATGAGCAACTGACAGTATCAACTTCCAATGGGAACAGTCGTTGAAAGGGTCAGAGAAAAATGTCATCCTCAACAGTGTTGCAGTTGTAAGTAAACCACAGAGTACAGTATGGAACCATTTATCCAGAAACTAGTTAACCAGAAAACCAGTTATCCGGAATGATATTTCTGACAGACTGATTTCAGAATCTTTGCAGAAAAGGTGTCATACACTGCCAGTTTGACATACGCTTTGCTTGGAACAATTGTATAATTTGATGACAAAATCTAGTATTTGAAAAGAAAACATATTTAGTTGTATTTTAGATGTTTTAATTTTTATGCAGAGGAAACAGAAGAATTTTTGTTCCTAAGAGATTCCCATAAATTACCTTCTTTTAAACTCTGGTTAACTTTTGATCTTTCTTGCATTGATTTTTAATCCAAGTAATCTAATAATTTAAAATCAGAAAAAATGCCACAACCATACATATTCCACAAAACTTATCAAATGGATGGTGCTTTAATGCACAACCAGTTAACCGGAAAAACCAGTTATCCAGAATACATCTGACCCCAAGCATTCTGGATAAATGGTTCTGTACTGTATATGCTAGAATCATGAATGTTCATGGCTATAGTATATGCTATAGCTTTATTTGAGAAACAGAGGGTATACAGAGCTTCTTAATAAAATCCAGAATGTATACCCTCCACTACACCCTTGGTTCTCAGTCTTCACTTTTGCTAATCTTGTAAATTTATCTTTTCCAGGATAGATTTCTATTATTTTGGCTAAAGGTCAATGAATATGTTGTTTGTTTGTGTCTTCTAGAAGAACGGTATCTTCTATTTGTAATTCTTTAGAATTTTCTTTCTTCGTAGAATGTTGACGTAATTGTCTTAGGCATCGATTCTAAAATCTGTTTCTATGTCATTTCTAAATTTTTACCAATGTATAAGTTCTTTGTCAGGTCATTCCTCTTCTGGCAAGTACAACCAATCTGGACCCTCCCACCATCTCGACTTCTTCGAGATTAAAGGGGACCATACCACTGAGCCATATTTCTTCTTTATTCAGAATCAAAATTCTCATTCAAAATAGAATCACCATTTACAGGACATAAATTGGCTAAGCTGTTTCGTTTGAAAGTCGAATTATTCCATAAACTGCTTCTGCGTCTTCTTACATTGATTGTTTCTCTACTATTCACTGTAAGAGGTTTAGTATTCTCACCAATATTTTACTAATTCATTCCTTCATGATTACGAATATCTATAGCATCAACTTTCCCAAAATTCAATGTATTTGTGTTGCTTATAATTAGACAAAAGACTACTACAGCCACAACCAGTAGTTTTCTCAAAATTACTTTTTCCCACCAGTAGCCATCCAAATTTAGTATTCATGGAGATTAAATGATTTGATAAATGTTTCATCTCCCCTGTAAGTACTTTCCCTGAATAATCTGAGCCTATTAAGATATAGATCACATTTGGATTTTCCTCATACAAACACGAATTTTCATTAATGTAAATATTACTAGCAAAAATTCTGAGATTCTTCAATTCATTAATACAATCAATGTCTTTGAATTTGAAAATTGCAGAGCAAATTTTGCTTTGATCCATCACTTCTATATTTAATTCAAAAGGTACTGTTAACACTAGACAAATTTACAGAATATTTTCGGTGTATTTCAGATTTGTTGATTCTCCCAAAAGAAACAATGAGTCATTTTTTCTTCTCCTGAACAATTTAATTTGTCTAGCCACAAATCCGCTTCTATAACTCTTGTCTGAGCCTGTATAAATGATTATACGAACAAAATTATTCATATTACCATTTCAAATTTTTACAATTAAAGTCTGCAGATAACTTCTTTAGAAAATGAATTATTTGTGAGCACACTATTTTCTACAACTTCTGTACTTATCTTATTGTCTATTAACTTATTATCAGAATTTTTAATCTCATTAGTACACACAACACACCAGAATGATTTTCAGAACAAAATAAGCAAGCAAATTTAATCTTAGTTTTTTGGTAAATGTTTCTCAAAGCACTTAAAGCAGTTTCTTTTTCTCATAATAATGTTTTTTCTTTCCTTCAGTAGTAACAAGAAAACAATCACATTCCAATGAATTATGAGATGAATCTTCACAAAAAATGCATGTTTATTTTCATTTTTACTTTCCACCAATAAATCAATGGACATGGGCAGTTTTTTGCTTTCACAGTCTATTTTATTGGTGCGGGGGAGGAGGTGAAGTTATTGCCAGATGATGCAACATAATTACTTTCTAATGGATGGTTATCTATTTCATTTGAAAATGATGATAAAAACATTTTCCCCATGATATTAGTTGTTTATGTAAAAAGGAAATAATTTCTCTAGCATTAAATGAATCATCACATTCCTTATTAAACTCAAATGCAAGACTGCATGCATAATAATTTTAGTAAAACGGGGATCAACAAGCTTCCATAAGTGTCTAATGACACATTAAGTGACTCTAAGCTTCCTATGTTTATTTGAATTTCATCGTAAATTCTTCTAAAAGATTTTGCATCATATATTTCAAGGGGGAGATACTTAGTAAACAATTTATATGTACTGATACGAGCAAATCCTAATTATCATATCTCTGTTTAAAAATATCTATGGCTTTTAAGTAATTATCTGAGGTGACAGTGAATCCCTTGATACTTTTTAATGGCTGGGGGCCAAAAGAGATCATAGATAAATAAACTTGTCAACTAAATCTAGTGCATCATTGTTATGAATGGCTTTTTCAAAAGCAGACCAAAAGGTCAGCCATTCAGTTGTATTTCCTGAAAATTTTGAAATATTAAGTTTTGGCAGCTTAATGTTACATTTTCCTTTAAAAGGGGTTCATGTTTGACACTGAATCATTGAGTATTTCTTTTTTGCTCAATTCTTTGATCTGTCTGTTTGCTCTAAAACACCAAGAATTAATTTTTCTTTATATTCGTAAATACTTCGTAACTCGCTTTTTAATTCAGCTTCTTGAATTATTTTTTTTGATTTCTGCATCAGAATTTTTTAATTCTATTTCTGCAGCATTTAATTGCTCAAGCCTCTCTTCTAAATCTAGGCGATCAGGGTCATTATTCAAAAGGGACTCTGTCTTGCTTGTAAATTTATTAAAGCTGTCTTTAATGACAGCTCTTTCCTTCTTTTCAATAACTAAATTGTCAGTTGCTAAACTTTACTAAAATGTTTCTGATTCTTTAAATTAAAATTCTTATTGTTCATGTAATTCTTATTAATTAACCAAATAGTCAAGCTGCATCCTGGTAGAGATGTCACTAATTGTTATATTTCTACAATATCTAAGATCATCTTCAACATAAATAAATTGGAATTCTTCCTGAAACTTGAATCCAAAGGGGCCAGCAGTGGTGGTCAACTAGAGGCTAAATAATAATTCACTGAAAGGCAAACACAGAAAATAGATCACTAAAACTTGAGATACAGATGGTTATATTCTGGGTTACTGTGATGACATAGCAATGATGAATTAAGACATATTTCCAACTAAAATAAAAATATTTACAAAATAAGTTTAAATTATTTAATATTTTAGTTAGTTTCTGGGTTAATTATGTCTAATTTCTAAATTCTGGAATCTAAAATGTCCAGCCATGGGCAATTTGGATAGAGAAGTTCTCTCGTCTGCTAAGCTTCCCCTCTATTTCAGTTCTACTTCAATTCTGCCCGCTGAGAACATCTGTTGGTAAGATATGATGTAATCAGGGAATTTCCAAGAGCAGGTACAATCACGTTGTTCCCCAAGGCAAAGATGCTACTGGGGGTTTCGCAACACATGGTTTTCAAACTGGATGACTATTTTCCTCAAGACAACCATTTTTTCTCATCAACTGATTTGCTTTCTTTATTTTTTTTTTTAAGAAAGGTAATCTTTTTTGCTGGAGTTTAAACCACCTAAAAGTGTAATTTTAGGTGCCCCCCCCCCCCCCTCATACACATCTGAAAAAAAGTTGCATTTTTATTTACTATTAATAAATTTGATATCTAGCAATATATATGTTTTCATTAAATAAAAGTAAGAAAAAGTTCAAATATATTACTTACCTGTAAAGATATTTCACACCATCTTGCATTTTTTGAATCAAAATCATAATTTGACACAAAATGATGTATGCACTTTACAGCCTAGAATGTTAATTTTTTAATTTTAGAAATAGAAAAATAAGAAACAATATCTGCAATGTAAATAATTTAATAAAGGACCATTGATTACTGCAGAAAAAATTGTGTTTTCTCTATCGATCTATTAATAAACTGTATTTCTGCTATTGTAAAATCTTGGTTTACAATGGAAACTAATGGACGCAGTTAGAGGTTTTTCACCATTTCCCAAAATTTGATTTTTTGGATAAGTGAGTTTTGAAACTCACGTCCTCATATATATTATAAATCTGCAGATTATACACTTATTAAAAAATATAGAAATAAAATAAACTGTTGTATAATATAACTTCTTACAAAAAATGTATAATATGTGCAGTTTTATGTTTTAATGCCTATTTCAAGAAGCCTATGGATATAAAATAAATAGACTGTGTAATTTTTAAAAAAGATAATAACTTAAGATATCAGCTGAGATTTTTTTTTAAATTTATGTATACAATTTAATATCTTCTGCTCCAATAACATCAAAAATTAATTTTGAACTTCAGCAACCACACACATTTACGAAACATACAAAAGTCCAAAAGTGTTGTTTTTAACGTTAATGTTTCTCATTTTATTGATATAGTATCAGGGTGTCATGATTTAAATCAAATGATCTTCCTTTTTAAAAAAGTATAAACATAATCTGTAATGTTTATTAAGATAGTTTACCTGTTGAATAAATAAGTATAAACTTATAAGTACAAAAAATAAAATAAAAAGTCAAAAATAAAAAGTGTTTCAGTTAAAAATGACATAATTATATCTATTATAATTTACACTGTCATAATTTCCTTTGAATAATCAAATTATTTACTCCATAAAGTAAGCATAACAAACATGCAAAATTCTTGGTGGTAAAAGAATTATACAGGGTGCCCCAAGAAGATTGAAACATGCATTGTTTTTTACCTGTTAGAGATAGGTAAGGAAGTAAATTGTAAAAGTATTCAAAATAAGATAGGGAAAATGATTGTATTTAAAAAATAGCCATCTCATTAATTTTCAAAAAGTTACACTTTTAAGTCTCCTACCAAAAGTCCTCCTGGCCTATGTCAGGAGGAAAAGGTAGCTTTCATATTTCTTGTTTTAAAAATCCAGCTATTTTACTCAAACAGACAAAGCTAAAATGAGTGGAACCTGATTTTAAAAGATTCAATCCCAGTTTTCGTCAGTACTGAATATGAATGAGAATTTCACCAAATTAGTCAGCTACATCCAAGTTGGCTTCATTTAAAGCAATTTATGTTTGGTCTCTAATTTGGTGATAATTATGAATATTTTTATCTTGAAAAGCCCACCACATTAATACAACGTGGTGAATGAAGCTAGCCAATGAATTTGGTTGATACCTTGATGACTGTTAAACACATGCTTAGTCACATCAAAATCAGATAATATATATGTGAGTGCTGTCGCATGACAAGAATCAGATTGTTTCAAATGTCAGCCACCCTAGAAATTTAAACTGCTATAGCTCAGCCATTTTTAAAGATAAAGATCAGACAAAAAATGATTCAGAATCCTTATATTAAGGTCAAATACTAACAAGAAAATATTTTTCAATTTCCAATATTTTTGTACCTCTTTTTTAATCTTAAAATTTTTTTAAAATTTTAAAAGGCTGCTATTTTGAAACAAGACCGCAGATGAAGCTGGCTTACGAACTCGGTTGAGACCTTGGTATGTCCTGTACACATGCTCAGTCAAATTCAAATCGGTTCATAAAAATACAAGTTACAGCATGACAAAAATCATATATAGATAGATTAGACATAGATATATATAAAAATCAACATTTGAACGGAGGATGCTTTTGGGGTCTGGAGATCATGATCGGTGAATATATACCAAAATTTTCAGGAATTGCTTTCCTCCGAATGGCTGCAATAGGTGCTTTTTATTTATGGTAATGAAAACTAAAAGGCTGTGATATGGGGAAAAGGCTGTGATAGAGAAATGGTCAAGTAGGGGAAAAGTTATAAAAATATTGATAAACTCTGAAAGACATCCATTTTGTTGCTACTAAGTAAAACTCTTACTGCTTTTGAGATCAAGTGAGATCAAGAAGATCAAGCTATACACTGATTTCTAGTATCCCATGGTGCGAGAAGCTCAATTTTCAATAAGGGATGGAGTAAGGTAGTGGTAGAAAAGTGGGGGATTTGCATTTTCATAAATGGCACTTAAAACATTACAACAGCCTTTTGTGTCTTAATTTATTGAATATAAATACATTACATAAAAACAATGAAAAATTTTCAACATGATATTATGCAAATCTTACATAAATCTTATAAGCACCATTCAGAATAACATTTTAAACAAACATTGGTACATTAATTTTATCCTGAAGTCATTCAGAATCTCCAAGCCGGTTTGAAGGAGAATCCACACTAGGTCATTTTTTAAAATGAAATCAGACCTACAAGCTGCTAAGTCAGGAAGACTGCTTTTAAACAGAATTCTCTTCAAATAAACTCTCAGAACTAGGTTTGCTGGAATTTTTTATAAAATAGAATACAACATTTGCTGTTTTTACAGTTGCCACATAAAAGTATTCTGAAACATTGCCGTTCATGAATAGTGATTGTTTCAAAGTATTTTCTTCTATTATACAATGTGATGACTGCATTAATTTAGAATAAATTTTCTTCTGATTACATACTAAAAAGTGGAAAAAGAATCTTTCACAAAATATTTAAATACAGAATTCATTATATAAGTAATATTTTTATACTTACAGTTAATTCTGTTAAAAAAAGGGAAATTAAATGTATGTAAATGCAAAACTACATAGACCATTTTATTTATGATGAAGCTCGAACAAATGATTAATTACACCTTTCACTTCCTGGATTATTGGAGATAGGAGAAAAAGTTGTAAAGTCACTGCCAAGCCAAAATCATAATATCCTTTCACTCCCTGCCCTGCAACCCCTGTGGACATTTTGGAGATCTCTTCAACAAAGATGAAACGTATTTCAGTTGAGTTTTCAAATCATTTGAGGGTAAAGAAAAGAGGAAAATTTCAGTTTTATTATTAAAGCCCCCGCCCCCCCCCCCAAAAAAAATAAAATAAAATAAAATAAATGTCAATTAGAAAGTTTTACTTTCACTGCAACAAAAACATTACAAAAACTGCATTTCTAAATCTTTAAAATTAAAGAAGTTATGCTTCATTAAAAATTGAACATTGTAAATGGAAACCATATATCAAATTAGAAATGCAAATATGTGATATGTTGCAAGAAAGAGGAAATATAAATGATAATATTATATGTGGTTAAACCTTACACAAAAGATAATGTAACAATATTAGTGGAAAAGAACTCTAAATTTACAGAAGGATTATTAGAAGAACTCAGTTTTGTGTTTTAGTTGAATGAAAACTGTTTGATAATGCTTTCATTGTGATTGCATTTGTTTTTAAATTATCTTTCCAGAATTTAAAACTACATTTTTCTTTTTACATGATCTCTGCTGTGTAATGCTTTGTTTAGTTGTATTTGTGATGCAATATTATCCCACTTAATAACACATGTTTGATCTAAATAATGCCATTGTAAATTAATTTGGATATGATCCCTATTTTTAAAGATGAAACAGCATTTTAAATGGTGTGGAAAAGAGATATGTCAGTATTTTTCGGCGCTCATAACTCAGTTAATTTTTAAAGATATATGAATGCAGTTTTTTGTATGGATTTTCTTGCAGCAAAAGGAAAAACTGTCTAACTGACTGATTTTGTTCAGGAGGGAGTATAAAAATTTTAAGATTGGCTTTAAAAAAAGAATGACAAGAAAATTTCATTAACCCTGTTTCTTACCTTATTTTGAACAATTTTGTAATTTACACTGCCTATTTATATCCAACTGCTAAAAAATTAATGTGCAAATCAATTGTTCTGGGTCATCATGTAGAGTTGCGATTCTCTCATCACTCTTCTACAAATTAATATATAATAACAAATTGTAGCTAAAGGAGAATAAAAATACCAAAATACCTCCTCAGCAACTATTTTGAAAGATGCAGAGGAGGAAAAAAAACTCAATTACTACCAAAATGTTAAGCACAGCATGGATTTCTTCAGTTGAGGTTGAAAAAATAAGACTTTTTACTTTTGGAATCATAGACAGCAAATAAAGAAATCAATCGCGAATTAAAAAAAGTGTTACTGCCTTTTCAGTTCAAAGTATTGAATACCAATAATGCCCACTTAGTTGAAATAATGTTGATATTTAACATTTTGTGGAGTGAAAATGAACTGCAGCTATAACTGGCCAGTTTTATGATTATATTTACTCTGAGTATATATATAGTTAAAGGATGATTTTATTTTATTGCTACCTTGATATTACCTTGACATTATTATTTCAGCATCCACATGTATGTGTATAAGTTTAAATATATATATTAGCAGCAATTTTATGTAACACAAGTGCAAAAAGGGAATGATATTTGCTCAGATTTTTAATATAATTCAAGGATTAATTGTTTTGGAAACCTATAGTTCTTTGTAGTCATTCAATATAACAATGCAGAAAAAACAATCATAAAAATCTGATTTAATTTTTTAACCCCTTAACAGTTTTGTGTGAACACCGCTCAGGCAAGAAGAGTTTGCTTACTTTGTTGCTAAAAGCTTTTGGACACCACTAATTTTTAATTATAATTTTTGCTTTATTAATTGGTGGACATTTTTTAATTATATGAGGCAGATATTTTAGTACAGAAAAAGTGGTGTTTTGTCCCTATTTTTAGTTTATTGTGTGAAAAAAAATGAAACTGTCAACAGGTTAAAAAACTGATTTTAATAATTTAAAAAAACCAAATTTATTTTACACATAAAAAAACAGGATTTTTTTTATGCCCTATATAGTATAACATCATCACCAGTGTTGTAGTCACAAAAAAAAAAAAAAAAAAAAAAAAAAAAAAAAACCAGAGAGTATGCACTATAGGCATAGAGTATAAGCTAGAGTCATGAATGTTCATGGCTAGGGTTTACGTTATAGCTTTATTTGAGAAAGAGAAGGTATACAGAGCTTCTTTTAAAAAATTCAGAGGGCATATGGCATATACCTCTGTATATCCTCCACTACACCCCTGATTATCACTCGTGATAATGATTCTCAAAATTTAATTATGGTCGTCCAATGAATGCATGTTATACACACAATTTCTTATTAAAATGAACAGTAGTTCATCATCATCCAATTTTTTTTTTTTTTCATACTGTTGTGCAAGCAGGTAACATTATTCTTGAATAGTTTGATTTTAATCACGAATCTCTGTATGCCAAAACAGCACACATGAACAAAGTACAAAGCACCTTGGTTGAGATGTAATTTTTAAAAATAACGCATAGTCTATTTTAGAATAAACAATTTCTGTTGTTGATGATGATGATATCAGTTGTGCTTTTATAGAGAAAGTTTTTTTTAAAACTTCTAAAAACACAGCTTTTTTTTTGGTACAGATACACGTATATGTGCTGTATAGGGACTAATTGAATTAATTGTTTTAACAACTACATAAGTAAATTATTTTCCAGATTAAAGACAAAATTTGATTATGTTTTTATATTATATATTTGAATTACCATAAAATAAACTACTGATAAACCAACCTACAAATTTAAAGATCTCAGAAATATAATCATTCCAAAAACAGCTCTTAAAATATATAGTAAGTGCATGTAGCATAGTTTCTATTGATTCCTGAAATATTTTGAATCTGTGACTTATGTAGTTTTTGAAATACCTGATTCTCTTAAAATTTAAGTCTGAATCATTTAAAAAGTAATTTTAAATATATATTTAACATGTATCTCAATGAATGACATCATCAACTTAAACAGATCAAATTGTTTTATTTATTTGCTTGGATGTTCTCTCTTAATTGTTTATTTGGAAGGTTAGATTTTTTTTTTTTTTTTACATTCTGAAAAATTATAAAAATATAAATGGAAATTAACTTCATTGGTTTCTGGTAAGTAATTACATAAAATAAGATTAATTCCATATTCAAATACAATTTTGAAATAAATTTGTTTCGTAAAATCTCAATTTTTTACAAGTTTTTCCTTTATGAAAATTTCACTGCAGCAAAGTATTAATAATATTATTAAATAAATATAAAATAAATAAAAATAAATACAAAAATCTTAAAAAATAATAAAAAGTTAAGAACAATTTTTCTGATAATTTATTTCAGATTGGTCGGTGTTCTCAGAATTTATTTATTCCAAGGCAATAAAAAAGAAACTTCTAGGTAGTAGCCTACAGAAAAAATTTAAACCATTCATATAAAAATACATAATTTAATAGAAGTCTGATAAAAATCTTAACTAGGAAATGAAACAAAACATTTGAAACATAGTAAAAAAGCTCTGAGAAGAACACAGACACTGGTTATTAAGTTTACTTTAAACAGAAAACGTCAGATATATTTACAATAAATTATGTTTTTATAAAATCAAAAGAAAATTTACAAAAATGATTAATATTTCAATGACTTTATGACTTACATTTATTCTTAATTCTTTATCATGATCACTTATAGATTGCCTTTTAACAACAACAGTTTCTGGAAGAGAAAATTCTTCTGATGGTTTATCTTCATCAGAAAGCACTTCTTGTTTAATTGTTACATCTCCTTCCTTATCATTTTCATCCTCTATAAAAAGTAAAGCAAAGTGAAAATGTAAATCAATGTGTGCATGAATTGAGGACTAGGAATGGAAAATGTTGGAAGTCCAAAAGAGGAAATTTTTCAAGAGAGTAAAAAAAGAAGATGAAAGCACCTCATTTACTACATTTGATGTAAAATATCAGACTTGTTTGAAATATTACTACAAGAGTTAGCACTTCAAGCCTTCTCCAGTTTGTTAAACTTGGCACTTAAGACATTTTTTCGTAAATAAAAAGATTTTTGATTTTTTGGTACTTGCAATGTTTTCCATTCTTAGTCCTCAATTATTCATCTTATTAATATGCTTAAAAAACTGTTTTTAAAGGTACCCAAAGTTCCAAACTGAACAAAGCTTGTTAATTAAAGATTTATATATTACTATATATGAGGACTATATATGAGGGGTCACAACCATAGCAGACCAAGTACATTTTGAAAACAAAACGATATAGTCCATTTAGAAGGTGAATAAAATCTTTTTTATTCACTCCCACAGTGAACCAACTCTGTTTTCACACACTTTCTCATGTGTGTCAACTGTTTACAGACTTTGTTTAATGTGGGAGTGGATAAAACAGATTTTATGCACCTTCTAAATGGACTAGCTCATATTTTTTTCAAAATGGACTGGGTCTACTACAGTTGTGAGCTCCGCATATGTAGAATATCAAAAGTTAGATAATGCAAAATTTTAATACTAAATTCATTTATTACCAAATGAAAGTGGCAAAATAAAGTTACAAAATTACTTTTAATTCATTTTGCCCTTCAGTATAACTTAAATACCTGCTTTCTACAAAACACAAACATGAAAAAGGTGATTTATATTTAATTAATAAAATTAAAAACATGGTAAATATTTGTCAAACCAGAATTAAAAAGTAAGAAATCGATGGTGAAATTTTAGATATTGACTACAGTGTCTAAAAATGTGCATCTAAAATTTAAAATATCCAAAATGTTTTTATAATTTTAATAACAATCTTAAAAAGACAACAGATAAAAAAAATAATTTCTAAGATAATTTAAGAGATAAACCATTTTAATTATACAAGAAATCATTAGAAATTACCTAAATTAAAAAATAAATAGTAAATAAAAATAATAAAGTAATTGAAGGAAAAAACAGAAAAAAAATAACAATACGTATACAGTTAAATTTGATTAATATAAGATGCTCAAAAGTGCATAAAATTTCTTATATTACCAATCACTCATAAAATCCAAGAAAAGTAATCCTCATATGAATCTCACAAAGGCGAGATACTAAAAATTGTTTTATTAATTTGGCTTTTCCCTACCTTTATTCTTTTAGGCATTTTGAGGCAAACAAAATTCCCTATTTCATACTATTAGTGGTCTACAGATATAGGCAGAAATTAAGTATATGTGTGTATTTCTTGATGGCATGTCCTATGTCTGATAAAACCAATAAATTATTATGGTTTGACAGCTATAAGGTAGAACTATTATCATTAAAAGAGAATAGTATTTGTCAATCTTAGGCTAATGTCAGATGAACGTCTATTTGCATGTTTTTTTCCTTCCTACACCTTCGTTACCATGTGTTTCTTATTCATGTTAAAACAAAAAGCACGCAAATAGACGTTCGTCTGACATTAGCCTTAATGCACTGTAGAGATCTTAAATTATTTTTAACAGTTTTTACTAACACTTAACACATCACACCACATGGACCAACATAATTCTTGACTATAATGAATATTGGTTATAATTAATATGTACCGCGTGAATTGGGCAGAATGTTACAGGTGTGAAGATGCTTCAATGATCCAACAGCTTATTGAATTATTACAGATTGCTTGCTAGGTGGAGCTTCAAATGATCACTCGCTAGGTGGGGCCAAGACATACTTCTGGGATGGAACAGTATTCAATGAGAAAGAATTTTTTTTCCCACATCTCTATCTTGCTTTCAAGAAAAAACATTCTCTCATATTACTGTGATCCTTCTTTGGTAGCTCAAAAAAAAAACCCATACAATTGTTTCAGCTGTGCTTTTGCTTTAGCTGTCCTCATATGGTGGGAGCTCAATTGTATACATATATATAAAAAATCATTGTAAACTAATACAAATTATCATCAGCAAATGTGAAAATACAAATTATAAATGAATTTTTATACAAATTAAAAATGATGTATAAACCGTTATAAAATTCTTTGAAACAGATCCTCATAAAAAGTGAGACAAAGAATTGAAAATACAGTAAATACTGGAAAAAGTGAAATATTTATGGAACAGAGGGAGAATCATCAGGCTCCAAATTACCTTCAGTTCCACAAATAACATGCACGATTTCATCCTTGAACTAGCCATAACAAGCTAAAAATGCAAAATCCAGGGGCTACCACAGACAATAAATCCAAAAAAAGAAGCCAGAAATAACATAGGATGAAAATTAAAATGGATTAAAAGAAGAAGCATTTTACGAATTGAAGATCCAACCATGCCATTAATGCTACAGCAAGAAAGGTACAAGAAATGATTTGCATATGTTGCCAAAAATATTTAAGTCAAATACTATGAGTGAAGCCAAGGAGCTAAAATGGACAGTGTAATCAGGTTAAAATAGTTAAAATACAGTATTTTTACTAATGGATCAGAAATAGTGCTGCTCTCTATCATTAAATAATACATTTAAAGATGACTTCCAAAGTTTTCATGTTTAGGAAAAACAAAAGGGGGGGGGGGGAAATAAAAATTAATAAATAAATAAAATAAATAAATAAATAAATAACTAATAGTGGATTAAGCTTTAAATCAGTAACTTTATTAAGTTAATATAATTGATGAATAAAATAAGTATATACTTAGCTATATGTATAAAATTAAATAACTAAAATTATGATATGGATGATTAATTAATATATATATGTGTGTGTGTGTGTGTGTGTGTGTGTGCGTGTTAAATTGTATGCATAGCTGCCAACTTTCCAGAGCTTTCCAAGTAAAAAAGCATACATGGTACAATAAAATTATTTAATAATGTGACATGTTCCTCTGTGATGCTTATTTGATTTCATTTTTTTTTTTTAAATTCTCGTAGAAAATATATTTATTTCACTTAAAGGTTGGTATCTACATTGCATATATTATTCAGCATCAGCCTTTTTCAGTTTTAGTAGATTTATGATGTGCATAGTAAATTACATTTTATCTTATAAATACAGAATATTTATCTTAACAATTTTGGCAGTGATCACAGTATTATATTAATGCCCAAAATTAAAAAAAGAGTGGAGTAAAGAACTTTCGACAGCATGTGACTAATGTATAAGTTATGTCTATCACCTGTATATAAGTTATATATACAGGTATAAGTTATACTTGTATACAGTATATAAGTTATACAGTATATAATTTATACCTGTATATATCACCTGAACATATAAGTTATGTCTATGTTCATAAAACAGAAATTGGATTATTTCAATATTTTTTCACACTGATTTGATGATAAAGCATATTAAAAATAGATAAATCTTCAATTGAAATATAATAGATAACCCTTATAACCCCATAACCCTTAACCAGAAACGTGAAAATCCTGTGTACAATAGAACACTTAATAATTTTACAAATAGTGAACTTAACCATTTAATCGTTAATAGTAATGCACTAACAGGACCAATTTATTTAATATAACAGCATAAAAATACATTTTGAATGTCGGAGAGAGAAAATATTAAGGACAGATATGTAAACGCAACTGTCTCACAGACGGCACATTTCCAGTTAAGGGTAATAATTATTACATGTGAATGCTGCAAACATAGTTTTAGAAACCTCTGTTAGAGATGTGCTATGTAGTTTTCATCATTTGTAAAATATATTTTTCTGAAATTGTAAGTATTTCAAAATTTAAGACATAATAAATAAATAAAAATTCTTAAGGATGAATGAAGTAGATAACTTTCATCTTAAGCATAAAATGATGCAGCAGATGGCAGATGTATAACACAATTTAAAAAAATTGTTGTACTTGCCCGTTTTAAACAAAGACATTATTTGTTCAGATAACCAATTACATAAAGGAATCAAATTAGTCAAGAAAATAGCATTTGATCATGGTTTTTCAGCAAATATATTGATAAGATAATTCAGCAGTAGAATGCTCCCCTTCCTTCGGGCTACTGTCAGGACAGGAATCAACTTGTGGTGCACAGGAGATTTCAATACATTTCCATCATATTTGAGAAGTTAAAAGTGGTTATATAGAATTATAATATAAAGTTGGTGGCAATTCCACCCCATTAGCTTATTGATATTCTTAGTGATAAGATTGAAAAAAAATCCCATTTGATCAAAAAATCTGGAATAAATGAAATACCTATTATGTTATTCAATTATTAAATAATGATAAAAGAGTTTATATTGGCATGACAAAATGCAAGTTTTCTGAAAGAATTAAGGAGCATCCATCCTACGGACATTGTTATTTGGTGGGAAAGTTAAATCCAACATCAGGTCCTTTTTGGTGCTTTAAAGGTTGTCTGTTTTGGTGGTAATCGCTTCCTTAACAACTTTGATTTCATTCTCGCAATAAAATAAACAAAAATATAGAAGTGAAAGTAAAACTACAAACTATCATGCTGTTAATTAACTCTAGGACTCCATTTGTGTCAAATCTACACATGACCAAAAGATAAAAGGCAAAGGAAAGTGCGGTCAACTCAAGAGAAACACCAACACAATAAAGTTTCGGCCAAAATCTGGAGGGAAATTCTAAAGAGATTTGGGATGGAGAAAAACCAGTTTGGCACACTTCCTCTGCCCACCATCACATGATGGTGGGCAGTGATATTTGATTCAGGAAAAGGATACTAGTTCTGAGTCTCTTATAGGAGAAGTCTGAGATTACCATGAACTTGTTTGAATGTAATCTATTCCCCTGTACATAGATAGACTTGATGATCTTCAATGAAACTTCTGATTCATTTCCAACTCATTTCTTTTTAAAATTTGTCTGATGTAATCAATGGATGGCACCACTGCATTTTTTAAATCATGTAATTGGTCAAGAATCAACAAATTGTTTCTCACACAGGAAGCTTTCGTCTCTAGACTTTTAATCATTTCAACATCCCAGTTTATCATGAGGACGACTGCAGAAGCAGTTTAAAATGTAGATTTTATCACTAATTTTAATTGATTAAGTTTGTACAAAAAAGATTCTTGCTTATGTTTACTATTGAGCAAGTTTATGTGTTTTTAATGAATACATTCTTATTTATTATATTTCATGGTGCAATTGCCCAGCATGTGTTAAAAGAATATTTATTTTGAAGTACTTTCTGAGCTACATAAAATACAGTTTTGAAGAAGAAATTATCAAATTTTGGAACAGCTAAAAGTGACTTTGGAAGATGTTGAAATTTAAAATGTAATAATCTTTTTTTATTTCAAAGCAGTGAAATAGGCAGAAATATGAGACTTTTTGTCTTTCATCATCCATGCTGTACATCAACATCCATTATAACTTTATCTTCCTATTAGAAATAGGAAAGGAGGCTGGAGTTTTTCCTATACATCCAGATCCAGAAAATTTTAAAATTTCCTGCCTTTAGCAGTAATAGTTTCCTTGATCTTTTAACAAGCCTGTTAATAACTCAATTAAAAAACAGCTCTAAATACGCTTTTTGGACTTAAACATTGTTCAAGATAAGTGAATTGTGTCAGAAGTTTTATAACCCCTGTAAAGAAAATTTCCTTTGCCTCCTCTCCCTATATAAATTCTCCTGTTTAGTGCGGGGAGAGGGAGAGAGCAGAAAGCAAAATAATTTAGATGACCGATTATTTATTTATTGTTACTATGAAAAAACAAAAAGAACAGAATTTTTTAAAACAATTATAAAAGAATTACACAATTTTAAACTTTGCGTGCTTTGGAGGAAATAATTTAAATAATACAGAATTTTTTTAAACAATTATAAAAGAATTTCACAATTTTAAACTTTGTGTGCTTTGGAGGGGATAATTTACACGACATATTATTGACTTGTTTATTTTTGCTTCAAAGTAATATACAAAATAAAAAAAATAAAAAAGTTACAGTTTTTTAAGATTTTGAACTTTGTGAATTTAGAGGCAAAGGGATGGGGGAAGAAATGGATATTGTAAGGAAGTGAAATTTATATGATTATTTATTTATTGTTACAAAATGTTCATAAATAGAGGAGAAAATTATAAAATGTCAAAGATTTTAAAATATTTAAAATTGTGTGCTGAGAGATTGGGTAAAATTTGGGGGGTGGGGGGAGGGGGAGGGAGAAAAGAAGAAAACTAGGGTGGAATTTAGAAAAAATTTCTAGAAAATCGGAAATTATCAAAAAGCACAGGATTCTCACCTTTGTGATATTTGCCACTATGAAATTTTTAGAATTTATGGGCAGCAATGTTTGCACAATTACAGCATGAAAAGTCATTTGTGTCTCATTAGGTATCAATACCACCATTTTGTTTCCCACAAAGAAACAAAATGGCAATTTGGCAAAAGATCGGCAAATAGGCACAGAATGGTGCAACAATTGCAGTTTGTTGTATGACTGTGACCCTGTTTATTGCACAAAATTTCTTAAAACTAAAGGCTAGCAAAAACTATATATTTTTGAGGACAAGTCTTACTATGTCATCTCGAAAGTGAAAGTTTAACATAGTACATGCACTGCAAGTTAGTTTCTGAACTGAGAAAGTACTATTCTTTTTAACCTATTCATTACTATTATTATATTTTTCATTTTTTTAACCAATAAATCATGCATATTTGTTTTACATTATGCATAGTTACAAATATGGAAAACATACTCCATTCTTTTATTCTAGTATCTCTTTCTTATCAAGGGGCAAAATACATGCATAGAAAGGGGGGAAATCATATATACCTGATTCATCAGGAAGAACTTCCTCTTCTTCAGGATCTTCATATTCCTGTTCTTGATTATGCCTCATTTTTGATTTTGCAGAGATTGTATCTCCATCACCATCACTTTCAGCACCTGAGCTTTCACCTTCATCATCCTGCTGAGGAGGTTCATCAGGTGTGGGATTTGCTCCTCCTTCAGCATCTTCCTCAATCTTAGTAAATCTTGCAAAACTACTTGAATCTTTTTGTGTATCAACTAATCTAAAAAATAATTTGAAATTCATTCATAGAGAATATGAAATAAAAGCACAAAATTTACAGTTTATTACTAATAAGAAAGTTACTAAATTAACCAGTATCAGAGTAGTTGCAGTCTTCGAGACTACACTGTGCTAACAGAGCTCAATGAAATTCTTTGATGAAATAGATACCATATTTTAAAATTCTTTCCTATGTAAAAATGTCTTTTAAAGCTGAATTTTTTTTTTGTGTTTTCTCTCATAAATTGAATGTTTAAATTACACAACCTGTTCATATTAATATTCAAACAATGAAGCTTTATATTAGATCTATAAATTAAATGGCAAAATTGGGAAATTTTATTAGTGTCCAGTAGCAAAAATTTGATTAGTAATCACTTTTTTATTTAAAAGTGCTAAAGAATAAACTTTTGTTAAAATTTCTATTAATAGTAATCTAAAATTAAATAAAAACATGTATAATAATCACTTATAAACAAATTAAGTTAAATAATGCTATAAAAAGTGATAGAATATCTTTATTAAGACTTACGATCGTTTCATCGTACAATCGGCGACATTTTCAAAATCAATCATAATAGCTCGCAAATAGCTAATTTAATTTTTATTTTATTTTATGGTTGCAATATTTTCATTATGCTTCATGTCTCGTGACATTGTTTACTATATTATTGTTTTTAAGTTATGTGAAAATATTTTCTATTATGATTGATTTTGAAAATGTCGCCGATTGTGCGATGAAACGATCGTAAGTCTTAATAAAGATATTCTATCACTTTTTATAGCATTATTTAACTTAAAATTAAATAGCTGAAATAAATATATTAATATTACCACTATCGGTGGAATCATTGCCATTGATGACATGCAAGAAAATATAACTCTATCCTAGTAGGAAAGGTGGCCATAAGAAGGCCACTGGGCATATAATTTTTTAATAGCCACTTTTTTTCATTTAGTAGCCCTGTAGCTGTCACTAATTTTACCCTTTATCATAAATAAATGTGGTCTATGATATTACACATTCCCTGTTATGTTTTGCTTTTTTTTACCTTTCCTGTTTTGCGTTAATACAGTGAAGTCTTAAAACTTAAAATTTACAGGAAAGTAATTCTACAAGTGAAACTTTTATAATAGCTTAAAACATTATTTATAAATAATTTTACTCTAAGACTAGAAAATTTTTTAGAACTAAGAGTATGGATAGGAGCAACCAGTAGTGGCTTTAAAACTGAAATTGGATGATCAAATTTCCTAACTGTGTCCTAATCTTTGAGCTTTGACCATCAATATTGATTTAATTTGTATGTTTAAGCATATCCGTTGCCCTTCGTTTATGGTATTTCTTACTAATAGCTGGCATGTTAAATAATTAGAAAAATAACCATAATGTGTGTGATTTTAGCTTTAAAATTACCAGCTTTAAAAAAACAGATTCAACACTATTTTTTTTTTTAAGTCAGTTTGCTGCTATCTGTTTCTAATCTTCATATATTACCTATACTGTTTTAAATGCTTTAGAAAGCAAATGTTTTTTCAATTATTAAGCTTTATATACAATGTTAACAGCATTTAGTAAACTTTTGCTAGTAATTGACTTTAGTTATTTAATAATTTTTAAAATGTTTTAAAAGTTTATAATAAGTTTAGTTTCAACAATTACTTTTATGGGTAATTCATTTTACTATATATATAAACAATAAAATGCTAAACATAAAAAATAAATTTAGAACAAATATCAATAACTCTTATTATTCAGATTTTTTTTTTTAATTTATAACAATGTATTTAAAAATTTTATAACATTACTATTATTTTTCAGTTTGTTGTATCTCTGAAATAGACTTAAAATCATTGAAATAGTGTTTATTATCCAGTCTACTTTTAAATTCATAATAATTATTATAATAAACAAATGCTCTTAATACACCAAAATAATACAAATTCAGTTTAACAGAAAATCAAAATATTCTTACTTTGATGCTGATGTTTGACGTTGTTTCTTTTTAATTGCTTCTATTAACTTTTTTATGAAAACCTTTTCAATATAATATAAAATTTTTGTAGGAGTTGTGTATAAGAGACCTTTATATTCAGAGTATTTCAAGAAGTTCAGTCTAATCACATAATTATGAAAATTGTCCAGCCTGTGAAATAGAACTGATTAACAACATAGCAGAAAGTTCATATTAAATGCTTTTAAAGAAAGCAGCATAATGAAGTACTGCTTCTTGCGATTGAAATTAAAGAAAAAAATGTTTACTTACGAGTGCTTATGAACAGAAAGATATTCCTTAACTTTGATACTATCTAGAACCTACAAAATAATAAAAAACAAAATTTCATTACTGAAATATACAAACAGGAATTTACTTAAATATAACAAAGAGGCATCAATATAAAATAAATATTAATCAGTATAGGGTAAATAAATCATAGGACAAAATCAGCAACAGAAAAATGATGTACTGGGTGCCCTATAAGGCTGTTTATATTTCAATAAACTGTTATATTTGAGTGTGGTTTGCACCATAAGAGTTGTCAAAGTGCCTGGTTTTTTGTGGCAAAAAAAAAGTTTATATTTTCAGCAATATGTGGCACTATAAATTCCAGGTTATTAAAACACAAAAAATATTGAGATTATACAACATGCATTTGTTGGCCTTTGATAATATACTATATTCACAAATGAAAATAAATATCTGTTGTATAATCTCCATATTTTTTATACCTTTTAACAATTGAGATCTAAATAGCAAAATATATCAGTGAAACTTAACTATTTTCCTCTTTTTACACAAAAAATTATGACTTTTTGATAAGTCTTATGGTGCAAAACATATACTGATATAACAATTTGTTAAATTTTTATAATTTTTTGAAATATCAATGGTGATTATTTTTATTTTCCTTTTTACAACTTAACGTTTAGTTGTTCAAACACTCTAGAAAACAAGTTTTTTTTAAATACTTAGTACATTAGCATGAATGTAATGTTTGCCCCAATAGTAATCTCCATTACATTGAAACTACCTAAAAGTATTTATATACGGATGGGTCAAAATATGCTACCCCAAACATGTAAACTTTCTTCCCTTTTGATGTCTAAAAAATTTTTTTTTCTGAAAAGACAAATAACTGCATTCAGCAATAAATAACTTTATTCATATAACTTACAGACGTTCATAACATGCCTTTAGAGTAAAGGCAAAAAACATAATTATTAAAAACAGCAGATAAAATTTTGAATAATATGAAATTAATTTTTTAAAATTCGGTATTAATGTACCTGCTTTACAGAAACTGGATTCAGTTCTAGTGTTAACTTTTCAGCCTTTTCTAAAATTTCAAGTTTATCTAGCAGTGGTAAATCCATCGTTGGTGTAGCAAT
The DNA here is from genome assembly GCA_963932465.1 of Maratus speciosus. NCBI lineage: Eukaryota > Metazoa > Arthropoda > Arachnida > Araneae > Salticidae > Maratus > Maratus speciosus. The sequence goes on from OZ010787.1 coordinate 575,791,676, forward strand.
GTTCGGACTAGCAGTCATAAGGATTTCTCGGATGCGAGGAATGCCAAGAGTTACATTCATTTCACCTTTACCAGCAAAGTGGAAAGTGTTCAAAGTCATCTGTGTACTTGGCTCTCCTACTGACTATTAAAAGATATACATAGAAACATATATATGGAGAAAATCTTCCAATTTAAACACATACATATAAAAATAAGATTTAATACTGATGTAGATACTTTAATGTTATTTCTATTAGCGTGAAATTATACCTATTAAAATTTTAATTTATGGTTACTGAACTGGTCTTTGTGCCGCCTCCAAGGGTAACTTTATGATGCTACTTCTTCTAAACTGTTTGGCCGATGACCACCTAATTCACTACAGTGATGGCTGCCATAGCTGGCATTATGATGTAGAATCATATATTGGTAATTTAATATACTTAAAATCAAGTTGTTCCTAAATTAAATTCCGTTAATTTATTTGTCCTCTCATAAATCTTAAAAAATCTATTCATTAACTATAACATAACTTGATTTCTTATCTCATCTAAAAAGCTCTCTTTTTAAATAAAAGTAAATATATCTTGCTACAATTGAACGGTTATTAATAATCCAGATGTATTCATAATAAAATTTATTCCTGTCTAAAATAAATCTTTATGTTAGCTAAAGTACTTTCCTTCATAAGAAATGTGCCTTGTTTTTCACTTGTATAAATTTTAAGATAGAAATTAAACATCTGTCAGTAAATATAAACAAAATAATTATACATTGACGGATGGCAGATAAAATTACAATTTGGTGCAGGTTTAAATAAATACATAAAATGTTAATGCTCATTTCTTTAATCATTATAAAACATTTTTCATCCGTGATTTATCACCAGAGTGACTCCATTAGATTTTGAATTTTTATATGTAGCACGGCTAATGAATTTTTAATTTAAGGTTTTCTGTGGTTCGACAGATATATTGCTCTGAGACTTGGCAACCCGGCTCTTGTAAGCTAAAGAGGTAACTTTTTACGCTTGTGTTAGGAGGATCACCTCACAGTCTCTTGTTGGCTTTGATTAAAAGAAACTTCCATGGGTTTTTAAGTGTCTTCAATCTGTCTTTATTTCCGGTATTTTATTTCCAGGAAACGGATTGAAGTTTATGTTCATCAAACACAATCTACTTACTATTTTGAATACAGATCAACAGCCTTTACTTAACCTAACCTAATCTAACCAACAAAGTGCCTTAAAATAAATAAATAATGACACCATAGGCATGGTTTGCATAAAAAAAATCTGACACACTGTGTTCTTGAGAAATAATTATAGATAAAAAGTACCATAGACAAGCTTGGACTGGCCCTCGGGCTGATGCGCCCTCGTCCAGAGAAAAATTTGTGCCTCTAAATGCCTAAGCTGCTCCAATATTTTCTCCCCTTGTTGTACAGATACATTCTGACTAGTGTACTAAATTTAGAGAATTTGTTTAGGGATAAATATTAATTAATAGGTTGACAGCACAGGAGAGGTAATTTTTATTAATAAGAAATTATGTTGTTATGTTGTATATATGTTAAAGAAGATATGTTGAAGCAATTTAGGATCGGAAACCACAGAAGCATCTTTGCATTTTAAAAGAAAACATGCTACCAGGGAAAGGTTTAGTAGCCACAGAACCTTGAGCGAGATTTTTTTCATCACTTTTTGAATAATATCATTTAGATTTTAACCAAATATTTCATATATTTTCAGTTCTTTAGTTTTTAGTACCATGCCCCCCCCTCCCCCTTTAAATCCAGCGCTGAATGCTTTTGTAACTGAAACCATACTTTTTGAAACCAACTTGAGAAATGAAAGAGTAAAATATCAGAAGGCAAAAACTTTTTGTGAGGATTTTTTTATGATTAGAAAACATGACCATTCTTTTCGAGGAATACAAACTTGATAACACTTCTGAATTAATCTTGCAAGTTATGGAATCCGGTGGTCAACGTTTTTTCATTCAAAAAATCTATACCATAATTTTCCATTAGTTATCTTTGCTTTATTTAATGCCAGACTCTCTGTGGTTAAATAACTATCAGAAAATTCTAGAAAATATTTTAAATAAAAAATTGTTTAATTTAATCACGGAAAAATCTATCATTAAATAAAGTGATGATTACTATACAGAAATTACAATAGGTTTTTTGAATAATTAAAAAAAATGCTCTTCATGGGATCCTGCAACTTCCATGAATACAATCCCAGGTGCAGTTCTCTGTAAACTTAAACATTTCTATTAACCTGTAATTATGATAAGAATTTTGCATATCATGGGAAGAGTGCAGAGTTGGGCAAATTTGTAATTTCAATTATTTGCAATGTAATTACAATTTAATTGTATATAATTAATTATATTTAAAATTACACCCATAAAAAATTCTTGCAGCACTGTGGCCGAAACCGCCCCCATTCCATTATTTAACGAAATTTCTGTATTTGAATGTGTGTAACTATAATCAATAACATTCAATTAACTTGTAATTATATCCTCCTGAGACCCAAGCAAAATATAATGCATATATTTTTTTAAATATGAGTTTTTTTCAACAAATAGGCATAAAAAATGATGCTTTTAAAGAAATTAATAAATTTTGATTTTTTAATTTTGTTTTACAGGACATCCATCTAAATGGATGTTCAGGCCATAACTTGCTTTAAAGTAACTAAAAAAATGTGAAAAGTATGGGAAAGAATAGAATTTATTATAAAGAACATAAGGCAAGTATTAACATCTGATTTAAAATTGCAAAATAAAATAGTTTAAACAATTTAAAATAACATAAAAACGAAAATTACCAGGAGAACGTAGAATTCCAACTTGACTCATTTATTATGCCATTTTGTAAACAAAGTAGTTACCATTGCCAAAATCCAAAAGCTGAATGTTGATTTTTGATCCATACATTACCAAAACCAACTGGTTTTAGACTGCTACAATGAAATTTAACGCAATAGAAGGAGAAAGCAAAACATCCATTTAAATGGATACCAGGTCTCAGGAGGATAATGCGGATAATTGACATTATAAATTTGCCCAACTCTGGAAGAGTATGCTGAGAGAAAATTGACTCAATTATTTTAGAATAACAAAGTGACTTTTTTGATGTATTTTTCTGTAGAAATCTTTTAATAGTGCAATATCAGCTCAGCATTTATGGATATATATAAAGTCATTTTGTAAAGATACAAAATGTTTCTTCTAACAAAATGCATGATCCACCTTATATCAATTGTTGCAAGTGTAATAAGTATTTTTTACACAAGTAAGTGTTATTTACACAAACAGCATTTCCTTAATGTGATGTTGATTTGAAATAGTGAAATATCCTTATATTTCAACATTCAAATACCCTATAATACATAGTACTTCTATAAAAGAACAAAGCAAGCATGAGCTTTAGTTTTCAAAATTTCTATTTCCATATGGAAAGTACATTTTTTTTTCTGGATGCAAAAAAAAAAAAAAGACGAAGTTTTCATACTGAATTTTTTTTTTGTGTGTATGGTGAGAAGAAGACACCTGTAGATACCACATTTATAAAGGTTAACTTTGTTATTAAAAAAAACCCAAAAAACTATAGTAATTAAAATTGCTGTCAGACTGTAACAGAAAATGAATTTCTCATTTTTAACTGACTGATAACTAATTCACATTACGTTAAAGAAATAAGCTTAAAAAAATGTTGAAGCCCTTAGCAGCACCAATGGCAACGCCTGTTGCAAAAAAACTAGTTAGTTTCCTACTGATTTCCAGAGTATCGATGGTGATAAGTGGATTAAAAGTAGTTACCCCTTACTAATTCCACTAAAAAGAATCGTAAAACAATCTATAGGTAACAATCGACTGGAAATATTAACTACTAATTATTGTGATGTATAAATTATGTTTCCAAAGTTATCTACATATGAAAAATTGTTTCAACTTTCAATATTACGACAATAACATCCATTTTGTACACCTTATTTCAGATTTTTGGACCCAGAAACCTGGAAAAATTCATTGTTTATATACATTATCTTAAATCTTGATAGAATTAGAAAAGTTTAATTTTGAGGTTGCTTAAGTTAAACCCATTTGAGAAACATTCATTTATATCTTCATTGGAGTCATCTGATTGATTTTTTATTAATTTATGAAAAATATACACTGAATAGATACAACCATATTACAGGCTTTTTTCTATTCAAAAACATTTTTTAATTATGAAAACTATTAATAAATTCATATTAAAAAATTATGAACTATGACATACATTAATTTTTGCATACAAGAAGCCACAATCGTCAAAATACATTGATGTGTAAATTTAAAACTCATTTGAATGATTAGTTTTCGAGATACAGAGAAATTTTACCTTTTCATAATTAAATTGACATGAGTGAGTTCGTTAAAAATTTTTCACCCTCTGAAAATCCAAGGTCTGTGCCTTTTTCCCTGACCCAGTCCAACCCTGACCATAGACATGATGTTAAAAAACATGTGGGCTTCAATTAAAAACATTTTTAACACCTTAAGATCATAAATGCTGTATACTTAATATTAAAATGCACACATTTCCATTTCAGATTTTTTCAAACTTTACAATTTAAGTTTTTAGAACAGTTCTCAAGAAGTTAGCACAAAATGTGGTGGCAATAAAAGATGCCAGTTTGTCTACCATTGATTACAGTTTGCTAACTGTTGACTGCAATCTTTGAAAGCCAAGAACTTTACCAGAGCTATTTCAGATATGCTATTACTATGCTTAAAAAAAAAAGGATGAGCAGTATTAATGGTAACTCAGCTACTGCATAGGATTTGAACTTTTAGAAGCTCCACTGTCGACCCATCACTTTGCTACAATTATTCTAGATAAATTGTTACATGTCAATGCGTTGAAACTAAAATTGGTTGGTGCCAACAGAAATATCTTCCATCACATAGAAGTCAAATTTTGAGATGCAGGCAGGAAAAATGTTCAAGGCTTATTTAAGGATGAAGTTTGAAACATGTCTTAAAAATCTTATGGCAGCAGTGCAAATATAAAAAGCGGAGTTTTTGAAATAGGCAAAAATAAACTTTCTTTTGACAACTAAAATAATCTTAATATTTATTTCAAAATTAGAGTTTATCAATGTCGTCTAAACATTATGAAATTAATGTTTGCAAATTAACTCACTCAACTCAATTTTGTGCAAGACCCGCATATACTTTCCTAGTTTTATTTATAATTTTTTAATTAAAACAATCATTAATAATTTTTAATACATTGAATGCTTCTTTTGATATTTAACAGTTTTACAGATTACAAATAAAGTGACCATAAAGGAAAATTTTAAAAGATGTCATTTGCACTGGTACAAATAGTGTTAACATAATTTAATAAGACACAATCTGTTTTTGGCTAATCACACAATCTGTTTCTGTCTATATCAAATGCAATTGAAGAGTTCGGTGGAAGGTGTTATGTATCAAAAATCAAATTTTGAGAAAATTGAGGTGAACAATTTTATTCTTGTTATACATTTTATTCATTTGGTATCATATTTATAATAACTAGAGACTCTCAGAAAAACATATTAATGTTTAATTTTTAACTATTAAAAATTATTAATATTATTTAAACTACTAAACACTAAAATATGAAATATTAATAAATCATGTCTCAAATCTTCAAGATTAATTAGAATATTAGTATTTTTTAGCTTTAGCATATGATAGAACACATCATAATACCTTCATCTATACAATACAACACTTTGAGAAAATGCAATATAACTGTCCTTCCACTTAAAACTTCAATTATGGTTTAACTGTTTTGCTGAGCAATATATTTATTAACACTAGAAAGATGGCGAGCTGCCATTTTTATCGCTACCAAGTGAATATATATTGGTTCGAACCAGAATTTTTAAACAAAAACTAACTTAAAAGGTACAAAGAAAAAAAAAACTAGTTAAATAAATAAGTTAATGATTTAAAATAAAAATCCTGGTGGGAAACTTTTATATAAAATTTGAGTAAAATTCCCCGTCTTTCTAGTGCTAAGGAACATTTTGATGAACAAATGTTCATAAGCAGTGACAATTGTTCTTTGCTCCACTTAAAATCAAGCAAGTAAATTTTATATTTCAACTGTAAAGAATTCTTTTTTTTTTTTTTTCTTGATAAAAATAATAAACTGTATATTTAAAAAATTGTTATTGTTTTTACTTCTGATAGAGTCATAAGAGAAAGTCAGAAGTTTTCACAGGACTCAAATATGGATAATATGTTTCCATAAAATGCAGGTAAAATGTATACAGTATGCCAACTGAAGTCCCTTGCCATCCTCTTAACTTCAGATTGGCTGCTGCTCTATTCATAAAAGTGGTGTCTAGGTATAGTAAAGTAGCCCTGTGCTATTGAATGAAACTGTCTATGGCGCCACCTGGTGGAAAACTGCAAAGTTAGCATTCCTATCTCGAAAACTGAAAGAGATAGGGAAAAAAAGTGATTTACAAAGTTGTAGAGTATCATTGATTTAGAACGAAAAGACACCTTGTGGACATTAATGCAAAGAATAAAACAGTTAAAATGCACATTTCTTTTTTCGTGATTTCCTACACTGTGAGTCACGAAATTTGAACGGAACGAGAAATGATTATCTTTCGGACAAATGTGCATTGCAGCTAATGGTGAGAAGTTTGAAATAAAGGCATATTGTTAAAACTAGCTTTTTATTTTCTTTCTAAGATCGTTTTGTCATGTTACAGTATAGGAAATCACAAAAAAACAAATGCGTGTTTTAACCATTCTATTCTCCGCATTAATGCCTACAAGGTATTTTTTTTTTGTACTAAATTGATGATGCTCTACAACTTTGTAAATCCCATTTCTCCTCTATCTCTTTCCGTTTCAGAGATAGGAATGCTAACTCTGCAGTTTTCAACCAGGTGGAGACATAGGCAGTTTCATTCAGTAGTGCATGGCTACTTTAGGCTACTTTACGATGTTTAGACACCACTTTTATGAATATAGCAGCAGCTGTTCCGAAGTTAAGAGGGTGGCAAGGGGACTTTAGTGAACATACCATATAAGTAATATATAATGTAATACATCTTCAAAATGTAAATTCCTAAGAGTTACATTAATATATATGAAAAACCTACAGTAATATTTAAAAAAAAAAAAAAAAAACTATGTCCAGCCAGATATTAATATTTTTCTTCATCACATTCTGTCATATGATAAAGATAATTCTGTCACAGAATGGAAAACTTTCAGTCATGGATAGCGTTTCCCCCTCAAAAAAGAAAACAAGAACTTTCTAATCACATTTTCGGTGTGCTTTGTTTAAGACATACAAAATGAATTAAGAGTCCCACGCTGTGTTCGATAATGCCTTTTTAAAGTTCTTTTGTGGTTTATAGGCCAAGAAATTTTTATCCGATATTGTGTATGGCACAAGACAAGAAATAACATATCAGAAAATGTCTTTCTAGAAAATTAAATTCTGTTTACAAAGCAATGGGGATCTTTAAGGACTGTTGATGAAAATTAAGTACTTATAAGGATCCTTAAAAATAAGGACTTTTAAGGGCAGTTGGAAGCCCCTATACCTACCATGTTAAAATAATGTATCTTTTCTCAGAAACGACCAAGTATATGCACTTGTAATATTTTATATAGATAATATGAATAATTCCTAATAAAGTGAAGTGAAATTTATAAACAGATATTCTTTAGTTTTTTTTTTTTTTTTTTTTTTGGAATAAAAATCCCTTTTAAATAACAAAAAAAACTTGCGTTTTTCCAAAGAAAAACTGTTTTATAAAAATATTGTACACATGTTTGTGACAAATGTTCTCTTCATATTGATCAGGGATATGCATGAAATATTCTAGCAAGATTGCAAACAATAATATGTAGTAGTTTCTATTAAAAAAGTACACTGAAGTTCAAAAAACAACATTTTGAGAAAATTGAGTTTAAAGTTTGTATGATGTAAACAAACTGAATTACTTAAAATATTTGAGCTTCTTGTTGTCGTAGAAACAAATGTAATATACCATTTGAAAGTGAGAAAAGAAAAGAATCAAAATATTAAAAAATTTTAAAAATTATTTTTTTCACGAATTCGACTTCCAACTAACACTTCATAAGGACAGAGGAAACATTAGTCTGATACTAGTTCTTGTAATTATATGCTAATAGAAATCAATATTATTATGGGTTACCCTGAAAACTTTATATAAAATACGTAAAGTTGGGGGAGTGGGTTCCAATGTTTATTTTAGTCAAAAAATTAAAATGCTATTAGACGTCATATACAAATATGATTCTTAAGCAAGGTTCTTAAATATCATACTGATACTTTGATATATATATATCCAATATTTCTGATATATAACTGTTATTTTAAAAATAGTCAACTTATCGCTGATTATAAAAAAATTTCAAAATTAGAATAAATTAAAAACTAAAAAAATAGCCTAAAATGAAAACTTAATAAAACACTATCCTAAATGTCTTTTTCTTTCTTTTTTTACTTACATAACAAACTTGAAGATAAACTAATTAGAATCTGAAACAATTTCCGATTTACATACATCAAAAAATAAACTATAGAATTCAGTATCAAGTATTAAGAAAATTTTATGTTTTATACAATACAACTTTAAATACAAAATACTTTTTTAGTTGAAATGCTTGCCTGTTTTTTCATACCCTAACCGGTTGTGCAGTTTAAACTGAACAACAACCAGACTAGAAAAGATTCTATCTAATGAAGCTGTTTTAGGAACGAACTGATTATCTAAATTACTCAGTTTATCTTACGGCTGTTCAAAGTTAATATTGCCATAAATGATTATTTGTTCTGCATTCAAAAATTCAGCTTCAAATGCAAAGCTCGATTTGCTGGTTTTTGTTAAAAAAAGTCATTTCCAGAGGCAAAAGTACTGTCATAGTCAACAGTGACATAGTCAATAACAGTTGGAAAATTCGCTTTGAACCTGTTTTGACTAAAAATATTAAAAAATATCAAAAATATGAAACAACATGTTATTTTGAAAATAAATATTAGATCATGATATATATCACCAAACCCTGTTATTATATAAATACATTTCTATAAGATTTCCCTCCACCCTATATGAATGAACAAATTAAAAATAAAACTATAATGGTTTCTTAAGCAAAACCCAAAAATTCAAAATAAACATTTATAAATAAAATAATCTGATCATAAAACATAACTAAAGAAGCATCATTAAAGATATTAATGCAAAATAAGAGTGCTTAATCTGGTGCTCTGCCTATGATATAAAATAATAATAACAACATATTTTTAAAAGTCAACAAAAATAGGAAATGTACATTTCTCCTCCTATATCTGTAGAAAAATAAAAAGTAATAAAAGGAACAAAATAATGATAATAACAGTAGAAAATAAAAGGCAACGAATTATTTTCTAAACAGAAAAGAAATGCAAAACTGTTTTTAAGATAATTTTATACCGGTGAAACATATGCATCATATTAAAAAATATATACAACAATAATACTCAAAGTATGTTACTTTAAATTTCCAATAAAAACATAGCATTGTTAATTAAATAAATTATATAAAACATAACATTTTTGTTAAATTATTTTTCAGACTGGTACAAGCTAAATTTTTTTTTTACATTCAGAAATTATAACAGAGAATAATAATATCCCTAATAATATAATATTTCTTTAAATTTACCTGAGCAGCTAAGAGCCCTACTGTTTCACCAGGTTCAGCAAGCGATCTCAAGGCACGATAATAGCACATGTTCATAAAATTTTCAGAAGACAGTCTTTCTTCAGGAGAGGTTGCATATGAATCTCTTAATTTTTTATTATTTTTACTTACATAATTTGAGATGATTTCATCAAGCTGCTCAGAAACAGATCCAATCACAAGATCAGGGCGATGATAAGAATTCACCGGATAAGGACATTTCTTATTAATTTTGTTGAATCTAGAATTATAAATTTTTATTTATAAAAATAGGAGTCATTTTAACCAAATACAACAGAATTTCACTACTATAATTTTTTACTTCAATTAATAAAATCTATCATTTGAAACCCAGCATAACAGACATGGAAGAAAAAATCGATTACAATTAAATGCTAAATGTGTGACTAATAAATAGCTTTACTCTCCAGCTTAGACCCCAGCAACAATAGAGGGGAATTGCAGAATAAACATTTGGTAACATATTTTTCCCAGTTTATTTATTTTTTTTTTTTAAATCATTGTTTTCTTTTGAGGCTCAATTTTGAAGATTGATCAATTGAAATTGTTCAATTAGAGTAATTTTGAAAATTTTTGATTAAATATATATATATATATATATATATATATTAGAGATGAGACAGGCTCGGGCTCGATTTTTATACCAGTCTTCGGGCTAGGGCTCATTCTTTTGAACTTCACATTTCGATTTATCCTCATACAGAAAAAATACAAATAACTTTTTTTTCTTAAAAATTACTTATTTAATTTTTAATTATTTTAATGCTATTTTGATCAGATGAAGGAGAAACATAAATCATAATTTTCTTCTTTACTTGTATTATAATTGTTATATCGTAGGTCAGAGGTGATGTATTAACTCATGCCAGAAGGCAGATAGAAATATTAATGTAGGTTTAATAGTATCAGACAACTTCACTACATGACGGCAAGAACAAGACTGCCGATCGAACGGTTATCTGCCGATCACACAAGCATGCCGCAGAGGTGCCACCTGTCGTGAACAAGACAGAGCATAAATATAATCATAACATTCCCCCGCCCTCCCTTAAAGAATACACAAATGTCAGAGTCTTAAATACACATAGTTCACAGCAAACAGTCTATCACAAAAGAACAGTTCAAGCTATAAAACTGTTTGTCAGTCTATACTAAAGCACACAGTCTATAGCTGTAGGCGTACTGGTTTGGATCTAACACGCTCCGAATGCCAAAGTAATGGAGTACCTGCATCCCGAGTGAGAACTTGTGGTGACAGAACTGGGGGGGGGGGGGGGGGGGGTTGCAGGCAGATTGACCACTATATTAGGAGAACTTACTAATGGGAGCACAGGTGGTTTGGGGGTGCTAGTTGGAACCTCAATCTGCAGATCAGCAGATTCTGTTTGTGAAGCTGTAGGAGCTGGTAAATCCAGTAGAGTAGGAACATCACTAGCCAGGTCTGCCTGTCTGAGCCCCAGCTGGTTGAAGTGGCGTGTCCAATTTCCCAAAGGCGTTAAGACTTCGCACATTACTCTTCCCACGGGATGTAAAAAAGTGCCCGCAACCCATGGTGGGCCACGACCAAATGAACGCACTCAAACTGGAGTGCCCTCCATAAATTTTTTTGAGCAGGTCTCTTTCTTCTCCTGTGTGTGGCTCACAGGATCTCGAATAAGGTCCAGCCACGTTTGGAGAGGAGCACCAGACATAGCCATAGCTGGAGATATACTTGTAGCAACTGATGGCATATTTCTATAATTGAAGAGGAACCGAGACAGTCTCTCTGCAAGGGTCCTACCCGTCAGTTTCTTCAGGGCTGATTTCATTGTTCGGACCGCTCACTCCACTAAGCCATTCGGACGTGGATGGTACGGTGGCGTTTTAACTTCAACAATGCCATTGCAAGATAAAAAATTTCCAAATTCTTCACTTTTGAATCCAGGACCATTGTCACTGACCACACTTTTGGGGATGCTGAAACAAGAAAATAGGCTACGTAATATCATTATGGTTATACTAGCAGATGTGCTAGATACTTGTGCAACTTTTAACCATTTTGTCTTGGCATCCACAATTATAAGAAGCATGTGACCTTCCACTGGACCTGCACAGTCGATATGAATCTGCTCCCATGTTTGCTCTGGCATAGGCCAAGGGATATATTTTGCCGGAGGTGCTGAAGCATTTTGTTTGCATGCAACACAACCTTTCACTTTAGCTTCCAGATCGGAATCTAACTCTGGCCACCAAACATAGAAACGAGCATGTGCCTTTATGGCTGTTATGCCTTGGTGAGATGAATGGAACACATCGAGGATGAATTTTCTAAATTTTGGAGGTATAAATATCCATGTGCCTCTCAAAATGATGTCTTCTTCGAAAGATAATTCATCTTTTACTCTGAGGAAGGGATGCAAATTTTGCTCTACTTTCTTAGGAAAACCTTTCAAGATCTACGATTTCAGCTTCTTTAGGTCAGGACATTTGTCGATTTCGGTGGCAATCAGATGCCTTGTCACTGGAGTGTCGTCCAATTGTGTTAATAACAACACTGACTCTGTTGGAACTGGTGGATCAGCAATCTCAGCCTTCAGGGGCAGTCTACTGCAAGCATTGGTATTAGCATGCAAACTCCCTTTTCTATACTTAATTGTGTAAGAATAGGCTGCAAGGGTCAGAGACCAATGCTGGATTTGCACAGCAGCTACCACTGGCACTGGCTTGTCTGCAGAAAGAAGGTTCACAAAGGATGATGATCAGTGAGCAATGTGAACGTTCGTCCCAACAGGTACTTGCGAAATTTGGTCACACCAAAGACCAGGGATAATGCTTCATTTTCTATATTGGCTGTAGTTTTTTTTCAGCTTTGGTTAAGGAATGGGAAGCAAGAGCTATTGGGCGGTTGCCGTCTTCAGTTTCGTGGAATAGAACAGCTCCAAGACCATAAGGGCTGGCATCACAGGCCAACACAACATCTTTATTATCAAAGTGTACCAGCAGCGATGAATTTTGTAGAACCTCTTTCACTTTCGAAAACACTTCCCTCTGAGGTGACTCCCATCTCCATTTAGTTTTTGCTTTCAATAACTCATATAATGGAGCTAGTAGAGTGGCCATGTTTGGTAAAAACTTGCCATAATAAGTAATCAGTCCGATAAAAGAATGTAGCTCATCAATATTCTTCGGATCTGGAACTTTGACTACAGCATCCACTTTAGACTCCAGAGAATGAAGTCCTTCTTTGTCAATCCGATGACCAAGGTATTCAACCAAAGACTTCAAAAATTCACATTTATGAGAGTTGAGCTTCAATCTGGCTTCCTGTAAACATGTTAGAACAGCCGTTCTGTAGATGTTCAGCTTCATCTTTCCTGAAAACTAAAACATCATCAAGATAGCAAGCAACCTTAAGACAATGCAGAATTTTGTCGATTTCTCTCTGGAACATAGCTGGAGCCAAGGCTACTCCGAAAGGTACTCTAGTATACCGGAAGAGTCCTTTATGGGTATTAATTATGACTAGATCTTTAGACTCTTCATCAAGCTGCAACTGGCAGTAGGCATCACGAAGGTCCAGCTTCGAGAAAACTACTCCGCCTGAAAGCTGGGCAAACAAGTCTTCAATGTTCGGCAGTGGATATTGCTCCATTTCAGTCACCTTGTTGGTTGTTAATTTAAAGTCTCCGCAAATTCTGATGCGTCCGTCATGCTTCAACACAGGCACAATTGGTGCTGCAGATTCTGCTGTCTTCACCGGCTCAAGAATGCCTTCCTTAACAAGGCGAACTATTTCATGATCAACTTTGTCTAAAAGAGCATAAGGGATTGGACGTGCTCTGAAAAATCTAGGTGTTGCAGAGTCTTTCTTTATTAAATGCACTTTGACGTCTTTTAGAATACCCAATTCTGGTGAAAATAAATCTTTAAATCTTTCTAACAGGTTATGTAATATCAATTCTGGGGTTGGCCCATTGTTTGTGGCATAACTGGATTGGGTTTTTAAAAACATTCATCAACTGCAAAGGGTAAATCCAGTTACGGCCTGCTAAATTAATATTTCCTTGCCCAACAATCATCAAAGGTAATGAGCAAGACTTAGATTCATAAGACACATTAACTTGTGCCATTCCAATAACTTCAATAGGATGCTCTGTGTAAGAATTTAACTTAATTGCAGTTGGCTCCAAAGGAGGAAAATGTTCTTTTACATTATTAAATACACTTAATGGCAAAAAGAAAAAGGGGCACCTGAATCCACTTCAAAAATGAATGGCTTGTCTTGGAGTATGCATTCAACTTTAGCAGGTGGCAAGGTTTCTTCCATCCCTGATATATTGAATAGTATGTAGACTGGTGGCACTTTATTTTCTGCTTTCTCCACTTGTAAATTATGCACCCAAGCTCCAAGGTTTATCTTCTTAGACCGGCACACTTTAGCGATGCGGCCGATTTTTTTTACAAGCGTGGCAAGTTGCATTTCTAAAACGGCATTCGTTAGCCACGTGACTACCTCCACATCAATTGCATTTTTCAGCATTTTGGCTTGTCACATGAGGATTTGGACTTTTCAGAGCATTATTACTTTCTCTCAATTGAATTCTGTTTACTTCAGAATTGGCTGTCATCTGAAGATTGATTGCATCCCTCACCGCAATCTCTTTTGCCCTCGTTAGGGTCAGTTTGCTTTCTGCAAGTAATTTTCGTTGCATTCCTTCGTCTTTAATTCTGCACACGATGCGGTCATGCAACATTTCATCTAGCGATGTGCCATAATTGCAATGCTTTGCCAAGCTATGTAGTTCGGCGATGAAATTTGTGACTGATTCGCCAGCACATCGAACTCTGCTATTAAACTTGTATCTTTCCACAATAACAGAAGGTGTCGGGTCAAAATGCAAATTTAGCACATTAATTATTTCTGCAAGTATCTTTGTAGTCGGCACTGCTGGAGACAGGAGATTTCGGATTAAAGCATACATAGATGGGCCGACAATTGTCAGGAAAATTGCTCTCTTGCACTCCGCTTGTTCAATTCCATTAGCGATGAAAAATTGGTCAAGGTGTTCCATATACAATGTCCAGGATTCCATAGTGGGATAAAACTCTTTAATCTGGCCAAAAGAGCCCATCTTCAACTATTTTTTTAAAGCTTACTGCAAGGAGCATGAGCTCGCACTTTAGACTTCGTTAGGAATGTGCTACCGGCAACTGGTAACTTCACGACTGCGTGTTAGGCTGAGTGAGGCGTGACTAAGATTGGCTGCGTAAATTCACCGAAAAAAGAAAAACTTCTTCTAACATCACCATATCGCATCTTTGTCGCCAATTGTTATATCGTAGGTCAGAGGTTATGTATTAACTCATGCCAGAAGGCAGATAAAAATATTAATGTAGGTTTAATAGTATCAGACAACTTCACTACATGATGGCAAGAACAAGACTGCTGATCGAACGGCGATCTGCCGATTACACAAGCATGCCGCAGAACACTGTCGTGAACAAGACAGAGCATAAATATAATCAGAACAATAATTATGATATTTGCAGATTCATATCCGGTCTTGACAGCGACGATCTGCTGGTGACGCCAGTCAGAATAATTCAGTCGCCATTAGGATATTTTTAATAGGAACATTTATTTATAATAATAATTATTATTTTAGAGTTATAACGCAAAATGAATATTTTGCTTTGTTTTTAGTCAACGAACATTGGCTTAAGGTTTGCGAATTTTTAGTGTTTTATTGTGTGTGAGTTATAATCGCTTTTTATATGAAAATAACGTTAGTGATTCTATCCATTTTTCATCACGAACTTTGCTCATACAGCTTCTCTGCCATTCACATTTGTGAAGTCACTTTCCTTTGTAAATAAATATAATTATCATATTGTTATTCTGATAGAAAGCAATCGAGCAGTATTTTCTCTTTTCCTATAAAAGCTTCGGATCTTTCAGGATAACAGTGTCAAATTTTTAATTTAAGCTGATTTGCAAGGACACAAGAATCACAAAAGATTGTTTTGAGGAAGGAGTCGATTATAATTTAAGATGTACACCTTTTATAGGAAATAGAAAAATGTTGTGTGATTCTTCGTCATATAATTAGTCATTTCTGCAAATTTCGATCATTTATTGATATAACTAATTTTGTTAAACCATCAGATTTGCTTGTTGAGGAGGAGAATCCTTTTAAGAAGGTATATATTTACTTGATACAGAATTTCATTTTCAATAAGATTGAATGTAAATAATGTATATTTCATAAAATTAATTATGAGCTGGAAATTAATAGTTATTTTTATTTCCAAGAAAGAAGTTGTTAAAAACAATTTGATTTATTCTTGTTTGAACAATTTTAAATATTATGATTTTTTTTTTATTGCATACTTTTAGTATCAGGCTCGGGCTCTGATAACCTAAAAGTCTTTTGGGCTTGGATTTAAAATTGTCGGGCTCAGGCGAGCCCCAAAAAGTGAGCCCGTACTCATCTCTAATATATATGTGAAGCAAACATTCAAACCGTGTTTTCTCACAAAAAAATAAAAAATGAGTTATTGTTATATTTATGAACTCTGTGTTAAATTGCACAGAAATAAATAGTATTTTTTACTAAAAAAAATTTTTCTCCGATTATAAATCAATTTTAAAACTTGACGTTTCAATCAAAAAGTGTTTCCTCCAAAGCCTGCATTCAATCAAGCAGTGATTTCTCCAGTCTGCCAATCACAGTTGTCACTTAATGTGTACTTTCGAAACCTACCATACATATCACAATTGAAACGGATTGTTTTAGAAAAAAAATAAGAGAACTGTTAAAGTCTTCCAGAATTATAGATTTCAAGATCTAAATGAAGAATATGATGTAAATCTTCTTAAAAAGGGAATTACTGTTGCCTTGTTCAAAGGGTTGTTTTAGAATATCTTCCTCTTAGCCACGCCATACCAGTTGAAAAGAACAAAGATGTTAAAAAACTTTTGAAGGTAATATATAGTGAACAGTGGCAAAATCAACCTGATGATATATTCAAATGATACAACCACATTATCCATGATTGATAAGCCTGCAATAAAGAAGAGGGGGATGTGTATAACAGTCTAGATGAAGATATTTGTTTTAAAATTTGAAGTGGATTTCTGGCAAACGAGTATTTATTTAGTAAATATTTAATGAATACTACTAGGTACCATATTCTGCCATTTTATTTTAACAATAATCAACTGAAATTCGGTATTTATTCAAATAAAATAATGCTATTGTATTATTTGTGAGTTAGAACTTATTTCATTCAAAAAGCGTTTTATCCACTTGTCAAACAATCAAAACATGTTTCCTCCTCTGAATTCGGTCAAAACGTGATTTCTCCAAATATTAAATGCATTTTATTAATTTGTTTTATGTTTAATATCTTAGGTATGCTTGCAATTCTTTCTAATAAACAGTAATAAAAATACACAATAAAAATGAGAATTAATACAAGTTATTTTCTTATTTATCAGTTTTTTGTGTTTTTTGAAAATTTGTATCTGAAGGAGAAAGCATGGTTTGCATGTTTGCTCCACATATGTGTATGTATATTCAAAAGCTAATGCTTATTGTGTAGATACTTCACAATAAACAATTCTGGCAAGTTTTCAACATAGTCAACACTTTAAATCAAACCTATCACAAAATTTAATATAACAAGATAAGAATGACTAAACACATTATTTGACATATTAAATTTGAATAAAAGTAACTTTTTTGGTATCTTCAAAACAAACACAATGCTTCTTGGAGATAGGTGGACTTAAAGGAAACACATATAACGTTTGAACTATCCAAAATTAGAACTTACATAAACAAACATTAAAGGAAAATCAAGGAAGTGGAACATTATGAGCTATATCAATTAATAATCAATATACTGTTACTTTGCAGAACAAAGCACCACAAAGAAAAACTGATTGTTAACAACTAAATAAGTAATGTGACATATTTTTTCTATTAATTGCAGTTCACAGTCATATTTCAAATAGTTATAGCAAAATACTTTTTAGAAATACAATTAAAAAAAGATTTTTTTGTAATTTACTTATTTATTTCTTGTTTCATATTATTCAATATCACTCGAAGAAATTTCTTTCTTTAAAAAAAAGTATGTCAAAACAAGGATGATTAAAAATCCTTCAGTGACCTCTCTTGATTTTTGTCTACAAAGTTCACTTAAAATACAAGTTCTATTCCATTAATTGAAGTTGGCCTTAAATGACACATAAACAATATTTGCAATGAAGAAATGAAAAATATTTATTGAAGCATTATAAGAAGAGCTCAGTTATATACTGAATTTATGAGAGAAACTTTATGAATTGTTTCCTTTTTGAATCCAGTTGCCATTATTTTAAATTAAATTTATCTGTTTGCATGATCACTGCCTAGATCACATATATTACTTACTGAAATAAATAATATAAAACCATAAAGATCTTGTATGATTTTACTTCAAGCCACAATCAAATTACTACAATCAAAGGAAAAACATGCCTATTATTTCCTAATTAAAAATATATATGTTTTATAAAATCAATTTATGCAGTTTGCAAATAATGTATATATAAATACTTCTGTTATTTAAATGGATATCACAATGTGTTAATCCACCTCTTCTCTCTACCTTACTTTGTGAAACCCCTCTGTCCTCTTTAAAATGTGACTAATTAATGAATGTCTTCTCCTTTATGTAATGCTTTATTTAGATATATTTGTGATGCAATTTTTTCACACTTGTTAGCATATTTTTTATCTAAAGAGCACCATCATCAATTTGAATATAGCCTCTTTTTTCATTGATGAAAAAGATAATTTTTCTGATATAAAAAAGTAGCATGTCAGCTTTTTCCATTTATTATAATTTAGTTATTACTTAAGATACAGGCATTCAATTTTTTGTAATGATCCTGTTGCAACAAAAGGAAACATTTTCTAATTGACCAATTTTGTCAACGGGTGGGGAGTCATATGAGGGGCTCGCAACCATAGTAGACCAAGTCCATTTTGAAAAAAATAAAGAGATAGTCTATTTAGAAGGTGTATAAAATCTGTTTTATCTACTCCCACAGTGAACCAAGTCTGTTTTCCCATACTTTTTTATGCAGTGTTTGTTTACAGACTTGGTTCACTGTAGGAGTGAAAAAAACAGATTTTATGCACCTTCTAAATGGACTAGGTCTACTATGGTCACGAGCTCCTCATATAAAAGAAGTAACCATTTGAAAATAAATGACAGGACTCTTCCATTAGCATCTTATTTATACCTTATTTTTAACATTTTTACAATTTAAATTGCCTGGTTATCTCTAATAGGTAAAATATTAAACCATGTTTGAGCCTTTCTGGGACATCTGCATAACAATATAAAGAAAACAGCTAATAATAAAGTAGTAAATAAAATTAATTAATAAATATATTCAAAATTCTTTTATAAAATATGTATGTGCATGTGTGCAAGAGAGAGAATAACTGATGATTTTTAATTTTCTCACTGAAAAACAGAGAATAGATATCAAGTGATTCTAGATGCATGGCCCATTTTAAAAATAAATAAGACTGCAGAGCATGTAATTGTTGTTTAACACATTGACCACCGTAATGATTCACACAATGCATTGAAGAAATGATACCATAGAGCATATAATTGTTGTTTAACACATTGACCACCGTAATGATTCACTCAATGCATTGAAGAAATGTAAAGTTGGGTTGATTTTTGATGGCCAATTATCTCCTTGAGGGACATAGGCCCTAGGGGGAGTGCCCTCCGTGGGGGTCTTTCTAAGGGAACCTAACCCGTATTTACGCATGGAAAATCCAAGGTTTTGAAGAAAACCACGAAAACTCCGAAACGGTTAGGCCGACGGGCACGATTGTGTTTGAACCCAGCACCTCTGTCTACCAGCTTCGAGACCAGAACCTCTAAGCCACTGGTGGGGCTTGAAGAAATGTAGAGTGAATCATATTCGATCTATTACAGTGGTCAGTGTGTTAAAATTGATTTTAGATGAAACTTAAATATTTAATTCTTAAACTTCTATGGAAACATTCCAAAGACATTCTTAAATATAAATCTAGGAATAAATATTTCATTTTAGTAAATGTACTAATTGGTAAATTAACATTTAACTTTTTACAATGTAAAACATAAAATATCCAATTTTCATTATAATTAAAAGTAACAAAATAAAAAAATATTTAATAAAATTTTGGTAATTAAAAAAAATTTTATCAGCAAAAATCTATTTATAAATTAGGATTATTTTTCTTAAGACAAAAAATATATTTCAAAATTCACACTACTCACAGCTACAATGTTTAAATTCTAAATCAATTTAAAACAATGTGAGATCACTATATTGTACCTATTACAAACAACACTTAAATATAGAAATAAAAAATCACACCCTTAAAATGAAATTAAGAATTATGCCTAAAAAAATGTGATAAAACCTTTCAGATTAATGAACAGCTCTTTCAATATGTATGATATTTATCTTTGAAAACACACTATTTAAAATAATTTTAAAAGTCAAATATAATGTAGAACATTTTTACAAACAAATATGAAATGTTAATGCCCATTAAAATGTAGAAAACTTTATTTACAGGTCATTCTTTTTTCAAACAAATATGAGAAAACCTTAAGCACAAATAAAATAATTACATTTGTAAGTGATAAAATAATAAAAGATCTCACTCTTTTAAAGTTAAGTCATCTGTTTCCATTTTTATAGCATTCATGTTTTGAGTTCTTTCCCGAACAGTTAAATTTACAGCATTAGGTAGGCTTTTTATCAGAGGGGCACGACACAATGGGTTAGAATGTTTCTTCTTCCATTTTTTGATCTGAAATATTGAAACAAATAATGCATTTTTAAGCCCCAGTGAAGCCTTTTTCTTTTAAGACAATAAAAATAATCAGACAAAAATATGTCTGTTAAATATAACCTAATTCTGTAAAATGGGTCAATTTTGTTGAATAAATTTGTATAGGTAATTTCTTCAGTAAAAAAACAAGGACATGGAGAAAAAAGTTGACAGGGGGGGGGGGGATCTATGGCCCAATGTTTTTTCTAAATCATTTAAAAATAATCAAAGTATATATTTTGTGATTCTAGCCCAATTACACACCTGTGAAATAGCAAGTTTTACACTAATATGTATAAAATGCACAAAAAGTGTTTTTAATTTGCACTGATGGCATTTTAAATATTAATTCATAAAGTTTAAATATGAAAAAGTCATTGCTACATATATTTTCAGACATAAAAAATTATCTTCCTGTTCAAATTATCGTGAACAGCAAAATAGAAAAAAAAAACATTTTAAAGAAAGAAAAATACTTATCAAGTATTCCACAGATCACAATTACACTGATAACATTCTAGATACCATAACATGGACCCAATTAGAGTCTAGTTAAACTAAAACATAAAATGTTTTAAATCAGTCTTGGGCCAACTGTATTACTAGCTGGAGCTGTTACCTGTTAGAGTATTGGTGAATAATGCGAATGCTCTCAATGCAACAGACCAAGAACTGATCTATAGACTTTGTTTTGGGTCCAAGTAACCATATGTTACGGTACTTACTTGCTTTGGCTGTAAAACTAAGCATTGAAGACATTTAAAATAATATCTAATTTATTAGTAGTAGTAGTAGTAATGTCCTGTAATAAAACTTTTGAAATACAACAAAAATTATTTTTTGAATAAAATTTTTTCATGATTATATTTATTTTTCTTATAATTTACTTTTACATAAAATAACATGTTAAATAATAATAGCTCATAAGAATGGCACATACAAACTAATTTTTTAATTTCTTTTTTCCCATTTGATATGGTTTGATGTGTAGAAGAATTTTTATCAAAATCTTGTTACTTTTAATATACATTACACATGCAGTCATAGCGATAACAATGTATAAAGAAATACAGATTATTATTTCTGTGACTGTCTTCAGTTTCATTTACTTGTATAGAATTAAATACAACCAATTCAAAAGTTGCATTTAAATTTGGAAATAAGACATTCTGAGTCTAATGTCATCTTTGTTGTGATTTTATTATAAACTATCTGACCTGCTGGGGCTGAAGATAGTAGCCTTAAATATACCTAAAATCAGCATTAAATAATTTAATATTTTAGAATGAAAATCTTTCCAAAGAAACCTGAGGTTATTTGCCCTGCTGCCTTTGGCAGCATAGACCCTTGAATTTGTATGTTTTTATAGTTTTAAATGAAAATCTATTCAAACAAACACCAAAAACGTTCAAAAGCTCAATCCTCTCAAAACAGGAAACTATATCTTCAAAGGCAATGAGAAAAGGGGGAAAAAAATTGCTGGCGAATCTGTGAAACAACTTCCAGAAAATAATGTTTTAGGAAAAATAAACATAGTAATATTTTTTTTAAACCAAAAATATCATTAAAACCAGAAAAGTGCCAGAAATAACTGTTTTTTTTTTTTTTTTTTGGTATTTCCATATGGCATCTTAAATCTGGAGGAAAAATGGGAAAGATGAAAATGAATGCTAATCAACCTGACATATATATTTTAAAATAATAAATAGTAATATTCTTCAAAACAAAATATATCACCAGAATCAGAAAGTAGACTGAAAAAGCAGGTATTTTTTACTTATTTCTATCGTAGAAACAGGGACGGCAGTTTCAAAATGATGAAAACATGTAAAAGGTGAAAAGGAATTTGAAAACATGAAAAACACAAATGGAATTGAACTTCGATTTTTTTTATATTAAAAATTAATGCATGTATATATATTTTTAAGACACTATTAGAAAGGGAAAGGTACCCCTCAATATGTATTTTATTCTTTTATATTTCTGTCTGGGAAGTGGTTGCAGCAGTTTCAAAATAAATATGAAAAAAAAAAAACCTTGAAAACTGATGTGTCATCCAGTTTTTAAAAATTGCTTTGTGAAATAGTAAATATTAATATTTTTTAAACAGATACCATAAGAACTGGAAAGGTACAACAAAATTTTTCATATTTTCTCCTTTTGCAACTCCATGGAAGCCCTGGCGATCACCAAAGTTAGGGAAATAGCTCATTTTACTCATCACTGGCAAATAGATTTATTGACAGGACAGGGCGAGTGAATTTTAAGCAGTCTTTGAAAAACTGCAGGCTATAGAAGATACACCAAAAACTTTATATTTTAGCTATATTTTTAGGCTTTCCAAATTACCGCAATGTCAACATGGTACTAAGTTCTATCCTATACTACACTTTCCTCTGTTGTATGTGTTTCTTAACTTTATTTTAAAAATAATAATAAAATAAAAGTGCACTGTAGTAATAGTTATTAACTATTTATGCAGTCATTTACATTTTGTCATAACAATTTTCAAATGTAACGTATCTTACTGGCTGGTAAGATTTTCTGAAGATTCCCCCCCACCCCTGACAATCACAATTACAAAATGCAGAACAAACAAAATTTTTCGTTTTGTTTATGTGAAAATTCAAGGAGGGCCTAGAAAGGCAGAGGCACAATTGGCAGCGCAATGGAAGACCACTTTTTCACAATGTTCATTAGGGTTTTTAATTAACATCTGAGCTATTATAAAAAAATGGGGCCTCGGGTGCATTTGGATCTGTCTTTGTCTATCCACATACAAATTTTTAGATCTTATGTACACTAAGTAACCCTAGCATCAACAACAAACACAGACGGACAAACATTTTTCTTTTATTAAGTGTAAAAGACGATCTGTAAAAATGGTAGGTGTCTCAATTTTTTAAATGGAGCTGTAAATGAATAGGACATGAATATTATATTGTGAACTGAAGCTAAGCAGCAATACAATTTTACATACCTGTTTCTTTAATTTTTCAAGATCAACTTCTACTCTGCTACGCAGAGCCTCTACATGTTCTTCATTTACAGCAGCATTATAATTCTGTGCAAGTAGACGGAGGCTTTTGTCTTTCAACATCTGTGTTTTGAGCACATCAAGACCATCTTCACCATACAAGAACTGGAAAATCATTAAATTTGTGAAAATATTTAGAAACTACACAAACCAAAATGTAAACTTGAAATATATTTTAGGAATTAATATGGAGTTTTAGAATTTTTTTGCCACTATTTCATGCTACTTTGCCTATTATAGAATAATAAAATATATACATGTGGTCAAGTTTAAAAAATTGATATTAAAATATTTTTAGAAGTATTGAGAAAATATGGAAATTAATTTATCTATTTACTAAAATTCTGCAGTTATAATACTGTTAAAAAAGGGGATTATTCATTACCAAATACACATTCTAAAATTAAGTTTTCATTATCAAAAAGTGGACTATGACACTATATATATTTCAAAAAACATATGTTTAAATTTTAAATATACTTTATTTTTAAAAAAATGAAAAATTAAGTAAAAATCTGAAATTTTATTTGATTTTTTAAAGATATTTTGAATATAAAATTGCAGCTTTTGAAAATGTAGTACATATGTATCAAACATCAACATTTCGATGATAAAACCCAAATTCTCATGATTCTATTAGGTAATGAGTAATCATATTTTTAGATATCCACATAGGTTAATGTGAGATTTTACAATCTGTGAAATATCTGTGTTTATTTATTTTCAGGACAAGCAATAATCTTCTTAATTACCACAATTAAAAAAATTAAATTAAATCACAATTTTTGATTGTATATGATCTCAAATATATTAATTATATAATTATTACTTTCAAAAGTATATCTGAAAGTATATTAAATTTCAAGATCTAAAATGAAGAAAATACATATATTTTTTAATGAATTCTACTTAACACATTCACTGCCCCTAAAAATGATATTTCCATCCTCAGAAGTTGGATTACAAAACAGTGTTTTAATGATTTAAATGTACCTTATATTTTACTAATAAAACCAGAAAAACAAAAAAACATTATTTTCATGTTTAGTGCAGTTCATGCTTTGCTAACGTGCCTAAACAACCTCTCTGTTCAACTTCCAAAGCCACACTAAAATCAGAGCATATAACTTATCATAGTCGATCGACACTGCAGAGCATCGGCGGCACATGAAGAGGTGCCGGTCAAGCGCACCAGCATGTCGGCGGCAGTGGAGATGTTAAATTAATCTATATAATCAAATAAATATTAAAAGTTACCTGAATGACAGTTCCATCACTGTCTCGAACTGTGAGATCATAATTGACTGTTATGCCTTCCAAATGCTTGATAAGGCATCTTTGAAGATAACCCGAACGACTGGTTTTGACAGCTGTATCAATCAAACCCTTCAAACAAAAAAAAAGTGGATTAAAAAAATTGCTATAGTGTAATTTTAGAAAATTTTAGAAATCAATAAAAAACAATTCACAAAACCTAACAAGCAAAGTTACTTATTAATCCACAGAAAATAAGAGTAAGGGTCATTCCATGTCAGTTCAGGCAGGCATGTAACCCACCATCACAGATTTTGATGAAACTGCGTGTGTTTGTTCCTATTATTAAGATATGATCCCCAGTATTTTTTTTTACTCCTTGGTCAAATAGTTTCTGTAAAAAAAATTGTCAAAATTTTGAAAAACTGCCGTCAATTGGCATTCTTGACTGCTCGGTTTTCAAATGTAGCATGACATAAAAATGATCATATTTCAATATCTATTCTACAAATCATCTTCAAATAATTTATGCATAATATATAGGGTACGCAGTTTATGAAAAAGAAATGCTGTTACCCTTATAGCATTTTAAGTGTGTCTAAAAAAATGTTTAAACTTTGAAATCATGAATTTTTTTATGAAAAATAATGCATTAAATAAAAAGCATTATCAGCAAAAGGCGGTATTTTTATTAAATTTATTTTTTTGTAGGGGATATACTTAAAGGTGTCCTTTACCTGATTCTGAAATAAAAATAGTGGGATTTTGGGTGTTTTTAGTAGTATTTCCTATTTAAAAATATTTTGAGGCGTATTTCAAATCAAATCAAGCAGGGTCATTCCATGTCAGTTCGCCTAAGACATTTAATTCACTGTCACAAATTTCAATGAAACTGGGTATGTTTATAGCTAATTTTAAGACGTAATCACCTTTAACTTCCTTGATCCTAAGTAAAATATTTTTTAAAATAAAAAAAAAATCTAACTTTTGAAAATTTTTTTCAAAATGTTTTTAATGACTGATCTATATTCAAAGACTGCATAGAAAAGGTCATTTCAATATAAAATCACTAAATAAGTTTCAAATAATGTATATGTGACAAATAATGTAGGCAGATTATTATTTATTGTTGTTTGTCATGTTTAAACACTAAGAGTGTGTTTAATTTTGTGAATTTTTAAAATCAAGAATTTTGTGAAAAATAATGTGTTAATCAAAAATTTATAATTAACCGAAGGCAGGGTGTTATTACTTTTTTTTTAATTGTACGTAAAAATATCTTTTCAATAGTTATAAAATAAAAATAGTGAAAATATGAGCAATTTTAACAAAATTTTCATAAAATGTGGATGTTTAATGATAAATATTGAAGCTTTTCATGCTAAGATGAACTATAATGACTACGATATCGCGTATTGCTACACTTGCTTAAATATAATACATACAATAATAAAATAACAAATATTATTTACAGCAATAAAATTAAATTAAATAGTACCAGTTCCTTTACCAACACTACACTGCTCAACAGCCGACTTAAAATCAACAGCCCACTCTTATTGAAAAATACTTTCAACAGTTCAAATGATAAATAAACTACATTTAAAAATCTTAGTACCAACTTATTATCTTAAGACGATAATAATAACTAAACAACATAATGAATTTATAAATCAGCTTTTAATTGAAAATTCATGAAATGATCCGCTTTAAATGTTTTGTTCATCGAGTCAATCAAAATAAATTATAAAAAAAAATGGTGAACCTAATATGCTGACTGCAATGATACTTCTAACAAAACTAATTAATTCATTACCATCTGAAATCAAACCCAAAAGATCAAAAAGAAAAAAATCAGCTGTAGTGTGAATGTGACATATTCAGTTGTTGTTGAGATAGGAATGTCTTTGTGACATTTTCACCTGTACTTCAATAAAATATAAACATGTACGCTTTTTTCATTCATCCAAATTAAGTAAAACAATTATTAAATTTTGTTGTCGTTACACCAGATGTTAAATTTTTCGTTACATACTGTTAGATAAGTTCTTTACTTTTAGATGTTATTGACATATCATAAAATTTACTATATGTTATTTTCTATAAGTGTGTAAACAATATATGTGCTTTATTAAACATAAATGAATAATTTTTAAATAATTTGTTTGAGAACAGGGATATATATACACACATATATATACATACATATATATGTTGGAAATCCATCTTTTATCAATATTGTGATGAAATAAATCAAATTACATATAATTAGAAACTGAATAAAGTTAAAAAAGTGCAACTCATTAAGTTTTAGATAATTTTTTAGATATAGTTATTTGAAAGATATAAATATAAATGATTATGCATTTTTTGCGTATACTTAAAGCACAATATGTCAAAATTTTCTTCAAAAGAGTGAAATTTGGTATTTTTTTCAATATTAGCAGCTCAATGCTAAATTTTCAATATTAGTAGCCAAATATGAGTTTAAAGATTAGGAGTGTCATTTTGAAAATTTCTATTGGGCGGTGAGGAGCTAGTGATTTTTCTCTTTTTTGGAAAGGGATAATTGCTCTTCGCCCAAGAAGTTTTACTATAAAACAATATTGTTAATTTTTTTCCTTAAGAAACGAACATAAAAGATAATTTGAAAAATAAAATAAATGTATAAATAAAAATATTTCCAGGGATGATACATTGGATAGATTTTACATCTGAAAATATTGATAATTTTAAATATGATTTAAATACTAGTAAAACCAACCAAAATCCCACTATTTTTATTTCAGATCCAGTTATAATGTAGTATTATGTACAACTTTAAAAAAAATAGTTATAGAAACTCCGCCTCTGATTGATAAACCTTTTTTAATAATTTCATTATTTTTTGTAAAATATTTTTGATTTCAAAGATTATACAATTTTTTAGACACATTTAAATATTTTTTAACATTACAGCAATATTTTTTTCATAATCTACATACTTTATTTACCTTGCTTAAATTACTTGAAGAAGATTTCTTTATTAGTTATTGAAATATGATTTTATATGTAAAATGAGGCCTTTGAAAATGGAACAATCATTAATGGCAACTCGTGGCAATTTTCCAAAACTTTGATAATTTTTTCTCATATTTTCACTATTTTTATTTTATAACCATTTAAAAGATATTTTTACGTACAATTAAAAAAAGCAATAACACCCTGCCTTCGGTTAATAATAAATTTTTGATTAACACATTATTTTTGACAAAATTCTTGATTTTAAAAATTCAAAAGATAAAAGACACTCTTAGTGTTTAAACATGACAAAAAAACAAGAAATAATAATCTGCCTACATTATTTTTCACATATACATTATTTGAAGCCTATTTAGTTATTTTATATTGAAATGTCTTGTTTTTTAATGCAGTCTTTGAATATAGAACTGTCATTAAAAAAATTTAAAACAATTTTTCAAAATTTTGATATTTTTTTATCTTAAAAAATATTTTACTTAGTATCAAGAAAATTAAAGGTGATTACGTCTTAAAATGAGCTATAAACAAACCCAGTTTCATTGAAATTTGTGACAGTGATTAAATGGCTTAGGGGGACTGACATGGAATGACTCTGCTTGATTTGATTTGAAATGCACCTCAAAATATTTTAAATTAGAAAATACTACTAAAAACACCCAAAATCCCACTATTTTTATTTCAGAATCAAGTAAAGGACACCTTTAAGTATATCTCCCACAAAAAATAAATTTAATAAAAATACCGCCTTTTGTTGATAATGCTTTTTTTATTAATGCATTATTTTTCATAAAAAATTCACGACTTCAAAGATTAAACATTTTTTTAGACACACTTAAAATGCTATTAGCGTAACAATATTTTTTTTTCATAAACTGTGTACCCTAAATATTATGCATAAATTATTTGATGATGATTTGTAGAGTAGATATTGGAATATGATTATATATATGATGT
Organism: Maratus speciosus; assembly: GCA_963932465.1. Classification (NCBI taxonomy): domain Eukaryota; kingdom Metazoa; phylum Arthropoda; class Arachnida; order Araneae; family Salticidae; genus Maratus; species Maratus speciosus. Next base: position 575,820,600 of record OZ010787.1, read on the forward strand.
GCTACATTTGAAAACCGAGCAGTCAAGAATGCCAACTGACGGCAATTTTTCAAAATTTTGACAATTTTTTTCTCAGAAACTATTTCACCAAGGAGCAAAAAAATTTACTGGTGATCAAATCTTAATAGTAAGAACAAACACACGCAGTTTCATTAAAATCTGTGATGGTGGGTTACATATTGATATTTTACTGCCTGACTTGATGTGGAATGCCCCGTAATTGAATAATTGATAGTTTATCCTCTAAAGTTGTTAGTTTTATTCATTTTGAATTCTTTACAGAATTCTTATCTGTTTTTTGTGTGCGTCCATATACACACACATACAAATTATATACTGGGTGTTTCAAAAGTTCAGCATGAAAGTAAAATGCGATAAAAAAGATCTATGGGTCAGAGAGATATGCGGTTTGCAGATAAATATACAGTGAGGTACAGGACCAAAAAAATAAAAGTTCAAAATCTTGACAATATTGGGCACTACTGCAGATAAATTCATATTGCTCACACAACGCAAGATATGGATACAAAAACATTAGAGAATACTGCATGTACACTTTTTTGTATCCAAATCTTGCTTTGTGCGAGCAATATGGAATAATTCCATGGAATTATATGCAGCAGTGCCCTCTATTGTCGAGTTTTTGAACTAATATTTTTTAATGTCATTAAAAATTCCATACCATGCTGAATATTTATCTGCAAACTGCATGTTTCTCCAACCCATAGATGTTTTTCTTATCGCATTTTACTTTTGCACTGAACTTCTGAATTTTTTTTTATATGTTGTATAGAATTCTTTTTTTTTTTTTTTTTTTTTTTTTTTTGTGAAATAATTTTGCTAAGTTTTGTTTAATAATTCTGCTATATATCATTAATATTTTAAAATTAACTGATTAACTGAGTTAACAAAATAACAAAAATGAAAAAAGTATGCATGAAATAAGATTTGTAGCATTTCTCATAGCATTTATGTGGGAATTTAGTAAACTATATTATATTGAATATAACATACACTGACAAATATTTTAGGTTAAAATGTTTAAAAATATTTTCTGTAATGAATATATTTCATTTTTGTAGGCTGAATTCTGAATAAAATGACTACTTGTTAACCTGAACAGTTTTATACTACATTAACATTGTTTTACCCAAATGTAGAGTTTGGTTTCCATGTATTCTTATTAGGTGTAAATAATGTAAGAATATTAAATAGTAGTTAACTATCATTTTATATGTACAAAAACCATAACTTGGATCAAATCCAATAGTAAGATATTTTTAAAATTGTTTTACTAACTATACAAATGTAGAGGCAAAACAATAGCCCAGACCAGATGTTCTGACAACTCAAAGTCCGCTTTGCATGAGAAGATGGTTAGCTCAGCGAAAACTGAAGGCTGAGCACTGGAATCTGGACAGATGCTCTTCGGCGTTAGAGAGAGAAAGGCTCTCTCTCCCAGTGGATCTTTGATAAAGGGTTGCCTGCTTTTATTTTATTTAACGGGATCTGAGTAGACCCGTGACACAATTCTCATTTAATTAATGTTTAAATGTTGTGTTCTGTATATCTTATATAGCCTAGAATGAGTATTTGTATTTTTAGTAATAATGCAGAAGTTTTTAATTAAATATCTATGAGTTTGAACACTATTAGTTCCTTTTGCTGTCTCCTGACTGAGTTTACTCCCACACAAATGCATTCACATAAGTACACAACAACAATATGTCAGTGGTTTTTGGCTTTTATATAGCCATATTGTGTAGGAAATAAAAATATTAATCATTTAAACAGTTACCACATCATTAGTCATAAAAGACAACTTATCTTATGCAAATACAACATACGTTGTATGTTTTTGAATACTTAATATTTCAATACATATTACTTAAAAAAGAAATTATTATAATCAGGTATAAATCAGTTTATGGATATATAAAACTATGAATACATAGACCAGAAATTGATACAAAAAATAAATATACAACTTCAATTTTGTGTCAGCCCTGAATCCACAAGCAAACACTAAGATATTATATACATAAAATCACTTAAATAAAACCTGATGAATTTGAAAAACCATAAATATTAAAAGTCAGTATTTACAAAATGTATTTAAATTTTCAGAGACATTCTAAAATACACATGCTTGTAATTATATTAATTATTTTTCAAAGAAACCAACTTTATAAACTTTAGAAATTCATAAAAATGTTTGCAATTTATAACAACTGGAGGAGAGAGATTGGATATCTGGGCAAATTTAAATCATTAACATTTTTCTTGTAAATCTTAAATACTTCCCTTGAAACTTGTTATTCTATGCATCTTTAATGCTGTTAATGCAGCATGCATGAAAACTTATAGTATTTAAGAAACAAACATATATTTTTTTAAAGTTTGCAGCATTTTAAATCGATTGATAACACCGCAACAGATTCAATGACCTCAGCAAAGGATTTTGCTATTTATTTGCATGATCAAAAAGATGTTGATGTATATATGCAAGAAATATGCAAAGGCTTTATTTCCTTTTAGGATTTAGATTTTAATAAAATAAATTTAACAATTTTCGCTATTTCATATTGTGCATGGAGAAAGAAAAAATATGTGCCGCAACTGTTGTCGGCAGAAAATAATTTTTTTTGTTTTTTATCCTTATGAAGAAAAAAAATTGTAAATTTCCTGACCAACTGAAGAGATTCGTTACAGATAGCAAAATTTCACATTTTCAAATTTCTACGACCTATTGATAAAATTTGCCCCCTTTTTTCTAATTGTTTGACGAAGTTACAATATTTTCTGCAATTGTTTTGTGAAATGCGTGATTTTTTCCTATGACAGACTGACAAAATTTGAAGGTTTTTTCTGTGATTGCTTGAAGAAATCTGAGGTTTCTTCCGTGACCGATTGGTGAAATTGGATGGATCCCGGAAGTGATTGACAAAATTTGCAGTCTTATTTCATGAGTGATTTATGAAATGCACAGTTTTATTTAGCAACTAATTGATAAAATTCATGGATTTTTTTTTTTTTTTTTTTTTTTTTTGGCGATTGGGGAAAATTCCAGATTATGCAGAAATCGCTGAATGACGAAAATCTGCAGAAAAGTAACATCTCTGTTTAATGCATGATTTTAAGTTATAGAAAAAAAAAATCTTGTGAAATTACGGAAGAGAATCGTTAGAAATTACAGGTTTGATTTTTTTTTTTTTTTAAGCGGAACTCTGCTGTTTGGCAGAAAAGAGACATGCAGGAATCTTCATACTATTGCATACTTCTTAAAGTTCTATGAAAGCACATGTGAAAAAGCATATAAAAAAGTTCCTCAGGTGCTATAAAGCTAACAAATCTTCATATAAAAACAAAACAAAGAAACAAAGCCAACTTTTATTGCAGAATTAAACAATCATTTTGAGTACCCACCCGATTTCTTCCTCCCTCTGCCAAACACTAATGATTGTGTTTAAAGCGTACATTGAAGTATATAAAACATTAACATAATCAATATTGTACAAAACACTTGAAAATTTTATTTTGTGAATGAATGAGACTGTTCATTTCTCAATTTTTAAGTAAGTCACCTTATTTTCAAGAGGATGTCAAAAATTATCTACATGTTATTTCTTTCCTTGATACAAATTTACAGGTTTAAGAAGTTTGTATTTTTTTTTCACATAAGCACAGTCTCTTCTCTCATCGTTACCTTGTACAGCTGTCCCTTATTTGTATATTCTCCTCCCCAAAAAATGTTTAAATAGTTTATCAACCATTTATACTGCTTCCAATGCTTCTTTGTATGTACAAAGTTTGTGACCTCATAAAACACTTTGAACAGTACTAAGAAATGATACTTGATAGCAGTGAGAAGTGGAAACCTGTACCCTGAAACCAAAATGGGAATAGTGTAGCGTATCATGTGAGAGCATGCATTACGATGAAACAACAACATTTTCTTTGATAGCAGGCTAACAAGTTTTAAATCTCCAATTAATTGCAGCATCTGGCACAAAGGTGCCCTCTTTCAACTGCTGATGTTTGTTTGTCCTTAGTTAGCACTTTTGTTTCAAAGGTCATATCCTGATCCATCACCGTAACAAAAGCAAAAAACTCTGGCCTAACTGCTCTGAAAATGTATTACATTCCATGAAGGTATTACATTAACAATAGAAAACACTCTGTATATATAATATATTAATTAATCTCTTAAGATTTAAAATTAATTAACCTTTCATTCAAGATTTAAGAATAAAAACAGCCTCAATGTTTAAAAATCATAAAAACTTCTGAATCAATCCTATGACTAGCAAGGCATGTCTATTGAATCCAAAAGCAATCTTTGCTCATTTGTATGTCATGTACACAATAATTCAAGATAGTAAAAACAAATGTCTAATCATTTCAGTAAAATTCTTTCTTTCCTTTTTATATAAATTATGTTGTATTATTTATCAGTATACTCATTACAAAAAAAAAAACTACTTTTGTATATTGGAAATCCCATATATTTACATAAATGTCCAATGGACCTGATTGTCTAATAAATCTTTTTAGTAGTCAGGGGATTAAATTTCACTTAAAAATTTTACGATCTTCTCCCTAAAAAGAACATTTTTAGTCAAAATTTGATACCTTTATACTTTCTCATAGACCCCTTTCTGTAAAAATAATCTGTCACCAAACTAGATGACATAATGCCAACAATCAGTGTTGAATTGTGGTTCTGAGGGGGATATTTTAGAGATCCGATGGGGAAATTGCATTTTTGTCTGTTAAAAAGTATAAAATCTCAAACCTTCCAGGTGTAGGGGGACATTTCAAAGTACCGGGGGGAATGTCCCTCTCCCCAGGACACCCCCTGAATCCAACACTGCGAATAATGGATAAGCATGACATCAGAATGTACTCGTAAGATCTTTTTTGTTTTTATGTAACCCCAATTACTTTTTTGATCTTTTAGAAAATTAATTAGGTAATTGTTTCAATCAATCACAGTCTTGTCACTCAAATTCAATTGTTCTTTTCCCACATTTAATTGGTGTTAATTCATTTGGTCAGTTCCTTAGTGCAGTCATAAATATAATTTTGGAGCCATTAAACCATGTTCCTTTTTAAACAGACATTTGCTTTGTCACAGTTTTTCATATTGCATCACCATTCTTTATCTATTTGTAAGTATCACATTGTGCCCATTAATACACACATTTTTATGGTAGAATCCTATAATCTTGAAAATACTTTACCACATTCTCTTCTATGGATGAGAGATCACAAACCTTTATTTATTTTTTTTTTTTAAGCTAGGGCAAAACAGAGAAATAGCATTTAATTTATAGCCTTAAATACAATGTCTAAACTGGCTCATCCACAAATTAAATAAAAATTAAATATGTATATTGTGTTTGACATGCACACTGCAATTGACAAAAGTGAATGTGATGCCATGATATGCATTATTAGTATTAGTTTGGTGAAAGATTTTGTTTATTGAATTAAATAGTCGACTTGTAATCATGTTTGCTATAAAATGAATGAAATTTGACTTTATACAATCACATTCAAACAATACTTTTAAATGTGAAAATATTTTACTCCGACTAATTAAAAGGCATTAAAACAAAGCATGATCTGTTCACTGACAGATGAAAGATTTTATGATACAGAAATAAGTAATTATTATTATTTCACAACAAAATCTTGCAGCAATGATTTCTTTATACTTCCTAGAAACATGACATTTGAAAGTATAATAAACTTTAAAATACATACTTCTCTTCCAGCCATACAATGAAAGAAATATTCTTGTGGATTAACACCAGTTAAGAAACGACCTGCAACAAAGCCACCTGCAGCTGGTGATGTGTCATAAGGTGTAAATGATGGCAGTGTTGCTCCATTAAGCATAGGTCGAGGACGTTGTCCTTCTAAATCAATCTGGCCTAAATTATCAGATATCTGCATAGCATTCACCTATGAAAAAAGCACAGATAAAAAATTAACAAAATTGCTGCAAATGAAATATTCACTTATAAAGAAAAACAAGAAATTAATGTGTTAAGATGGGATACCACCATATCCCGGTCATAGACCCTGAAGGCCCATATAACATGATAATACAGAAGACATATTTAATCATTTTACTTAATACTTAATTTTTGTTTTAGATGACATTTTGATATTGTTTGCAAACATACTGATTACTTTAAAACCACAAAAACAAATACCAGAAAGTGTGACTTATCCTTAAAATAGCAAAAGAGATCTTTAGGTATGAAAATGCAAGCCGGACAAAAGGACTGCAATAAATACATTTATCTTAAGTAGCTCTTATATTAATGTTTAATACAAAAACTAGAGATAAGAAAAGGTAACACATATTTTTAGATTCATGATTTAAACTTATAGAAAACTGTAAAGTCAAAATTAACTGAAATAACATAAGCTAAAAGCTAGTTAACACTATGATATTCTGAAAACACCTTTTGGCTTCAGTTGTTGAAATTATCAAAGTTATAGTATATTCAGAGATTTTTAGGGAGGCTTAAAGGATCATATAACCATAAATTCCTTAAATCAATATTGAAATTTTACATTTTTACTGCTATTGATTTTTATGTTGTCAGTGCGTCATATTAAAAAACTGAATTATAAATCTTCTGTACTGTTGAATTTAATACAACAACAGAGTTTTCTTTATACAGTTATACTGGCTTGAGAAGAAACATCCAAAGAGTCTAGAATAATTCTAAGGTATCAATAATTTTTATGAACTGACTGTATTTTTTCATATATTCTGTTCCCTCATATAACACTCACATTCTTATTTTTAATACATCATTTGGAGAGGGAAAACAATAAGAGAAAAACATTTCAAACAGATTTTATTCTATTAAAATAAAATTGTTAGTGCTGAAATTGCACAATATTTACTATATATTGCTTATTGGTTTCATAAATTTGAAAACAAAAGTGCCAGTCAACTATTCAATGTGACCATATAGGCCAGTCAAATGACAAATACTCATCATGTATTATATGTGTACCTATGTTTTTAAAGTAAATTTTGAACGAAAAATAAAAAAGGGCATATACAAAAAAAAAAAAAAAAAAAAAAAGGTAATCTTTTTAGATGCATTAATTACTTGTAGTAATTATTGTCAATTAACTATTTGAACTTTACCTTTATTAAACACAAAAAAAGATTTTTATTGTACTTTGAATCTCTTTCATACCATATATACTTAAAGATTATACAGACAGTATTATTCATTATGCAATATACAAGCCTCCATTTACTACTCTTGTATACTTCAATTACAAATTATTGAACTACAATAATATAAGAAGTCTAAAAAAAAATAATACAGTTTTAATAAGAACTAAAAAAAGTAAATAAGAATATCAGATTTCAAAAAGAAACAATTGCATAATTCAAAATGAGTATCATTTACTGAAAAATGTGCTTTTCTTTTTTACAGATCTGACAGAATATATCTAGATACATATCTAGCTTAAAGTAAAAATAAGACTTTCCTGGAAAAATAGAAAAATGCACTTATTTACTCTTGTCTGTTTTCAACAATTACATAAATAGCTTAATCCTTTGTGACTCAAGAACTCATATTTGAAAAATATTTATTCAGATGTTAGAAAACATCATTTTAAACATGTAAAAAGTAATAATAAAATTTAGAACATAAAACTGAAAAAAATATTGACTAAAAGGTACTTGGTATTTTCAAACGTATTTATAAAAGGTATTTTCACACCTACAGTAAACAGAAAATTTCATACTTCTCATAAATATTGTTCATTTCCTAATACAAAATTGTAAAGTATACAAGTTAACTTACCTATTTTCAGGTGTCCCCAGCTTTTTTAATTTGACAAAATTTATGAAGTTAATTTTAGCAATATCGATGTGAAACTGCTCAAATGATAAAAGAAACTTTGGCATGAAAAATTATCTCAGAATTGCCATCTGTTGAGAATTCTATGAACAATTTATATTAACTGCTGTATTGGGAAACAGGAGCAATAAATAAAATCTTGTTTTAAAGCTTACTGTGTAAGTAACATTGACTTTTGGGTATGTTGCAGATCTGCAACACGGTGATACGATACAAAGAGTTAATACATATACACCTACATTTAAATCATTACTATTATTGTCTTCATAACAATGATTTTTAAGATGAAATTTAATTTCACAAGAAATCTTCTTTTGAAAATAAACTTTTTAAAGATGTACATTTAATTTTAAACTTCAAGATTTGATAATAACAACAATGGAAGAAAAGATAAGCATGTATGTATAGTGATTAAGTGAAGCTTACATATCAGTAACACTCCACTGAAAAACAAATGTGTACAATTATTTCCGATGAAAGAGAATAAATAGAGAGAGAATTTCCAATAAATAAAAATTATTATAGATAATTTCTTACCGATGAGCCTTTGGCTCCAGACTCAATCATAAGTTGTAGACTATTTCTAGGGAAGGTCTTAATTAAACCAACAGGCATACATACACTGAAAAAAGAAAAAAAAATCAGAAATAATATAACATACTACAGTGGAAGCAGCTTATAATGAAGCTAAGGAGAGTCTGAAAATTATTCATTACAGTAGAGTATGACTAATTTGCACACCTGTAATTTGCAAATATCTAAAATCTGTACTGCATATATGAATGTAAACAAAGAAATTTAATTATTTAAAAAATAATTTAATAATAGCCTCTTTTTTCTTTTTTTCATCCAATTTAAATTTTATTGCTTATATATATTATTATATATCACTTAATGTTTTTTTTTTAAATTTTAAAATGACAGTACATATTGTATTTATTTAATCATTCATATGGTAAAAATCCTTACACATGTATCTACAATATTAAACCAAGGATATTAAAATTTAAAAAAAAAAAGAAATTTTGTGGTTCAGCAGAAAATTATTGCTGTTCATAGATAAAAAAAAAAAAAATAAATAAATAAATAAAAAAAATTATTTTTTAAATAATTCTTACTATATATGTTTAACTGTATAATTTGTTTATTTTTAAGCGATAACATATTAAATTTGTCTTATCATTTATCCATGTTATTATCTGCATTTCAAATCAAATATGCTGCATAATGATTATTCAAGCTAAGTACATTAATACTTGGAGTTCCACATTAGGCTGTACCCTAGCAACAGAAATGTTTTACCTATAATAATAGGAGATATATCTATTTTGATTTCTATCTGCAATCATACGACAAATATGGTGAAGTGAAAAATTATAAAGGCTAGTTCTACCAGATTTGTATATAAAACAACTCAATTTGTTAATATTAGCTCTTTTCATTTAAAATTCAGCATCATACTCCTCTTCAGAGAAACAAATTTACAAGGTTTGCAAATTCCACTTCAGGTTTACAGGATGATTTCTTTTAAGGTTTAAAGAAAAAATCTAAAAAATATTACTTTCCTATTAAGTGGCAATGAGCATAATCAAATAGGTGAACTTATAATAAATTTTAAACACACACTTCAAACGACCTTTAATTCGATTTACTTATCTTTATTAAGACTTTTTGATAATCTTTGTAGATTTTGATACCTTTGAAAATTTTAATAAATTTCTTACTTACATTAATGGAGAAACTATCATTTTAACTGTTTCCAGGGAAAGAAAAAAAGAAAGAAAGAAAAAAAAAGGTTCCGAAAATAATTTGCAGATAGAATCTAGAATGTACATTTCTCCTTTCCTGATACAGAAAATGGGACACAACAAATTATTAAATAAATTAGCAATGCTTTTGAATTGATCATGAATTTAAACACCAACATTTTATCTTTATTCTTTTTCATTAGTCAAGAAGAGAATAACCAGGGTTAGACATTTCACAGCTTTCACTTCCATTTCCAAATTTTTCAGTAATATTGCTTTAATATTTTAAGACTAAAGATTTACAAGAAAAGGTCATGGGTAAGAAATTTTGGTTTTAGGTCAATCTTCTATGACAATAGCATTCTATCAACGGTAAATATAAAACACACTACTCAGACAATTATAAGAAATCAGGCTCTAAAAAAAATAATGCAATTGATATATAACATCACAATTCTCATCACAAGAAACAATCAGTATACAGTCGAACCTCGATATCTCGAACTTGAAGGAAAAGAGTAAAAAATTAAAAATACCGAAAATTCGAATTATCGAAAATCACATGCTATCAATAATAGAATAAAGATAAAAGCTTTTTTTACATACGTTTTTAAAAAGTAACCCATTTTTATTCTAATAAACACGTTTAACAATTTTATTTTTAAAAAGATTCAATTGTTGTTTGCTTCAGAGATGAGTATGAAATTTTAACTATTACACTTTCTAAGTGGACAAAGGCTTTAAATATGTCCTCTGACATATTTGGCTGATGCTCAACATATCTCCTCAAAGTTTCCACTGCAGAGAAAGTGCTTGTTTGTTTGTCACATTTGGTCGTACTTTGCCGATTTCTTCATCCTTCTCTGTTTTACAAGAAGCTTTTGTTTGATCAATGATATCATTGTCGTCCCACTGACTGCACACTGTTACTGCATCATCTGCGTCGACAAAGTCATTAAATTCCATGTTATCGAGCTTCATGACATCATGACTCCTGTCAATTTGTTCCATTCATTTTCGGCACAGTTTTCATCAAAATTATCAATGTTATTTGTCGACTACTTTCATGATTTTTAATGAATACAGCTTTTTAAAGCTATTTATTATCATATACACATTGTTCCCTGCTTTGTCAGACATTCGCAAAGCTTGTAGAACATTAACACCAGATGGTGATACGCCATCTACCATTTCGGACATCATTTTTTAACCACATGATGACGATACTTTAAAACTTTGGATGATGCCCTGATCAAGAGATTGAACTTTTCAGGTGGTGTTTGGGGGAGAAATTTAATTTTTTCATTTTCCATTTCAGGTATGGTATTGTGCGCCAACCAGTTATCGATGAAAAACACAATTTTTCACTTTTCTGGTTTCATATTTTTATTTAAATTTTTAAGCCAGCTTTAAAAAAATGTTAGATGTCATCCAAGCTTTACTGTTAGCCTCATAAGCCAAAGGAAATGATTTTATGCCTGTGAAACATCTTGGATTTTTCGATTTCCCAATCATCAATGGTTTTAATTTCTCTGTTCCATTCACATTTGCACAAAACAACAAAGAGACATGCTCTTTACTTTTCTTGCCTACATGACATGCTTCGCCCTTTAAGCATAGTTTTAACTGGAGTGCATTTAAAAAAAAGTCTAGTTTCATCCGCATTAAGCACATCTTTTTCGTCATAATCCTTCATGATCAAGCTTATTTTCTTTCTAAATTCTTCTCAAACTTCCTCGTCTACTCAAGCACTTTCACCACACATTTTCAAAAATGAAATGTTTTTTCTTGAAATTTTTGAACCAACCATTACTTCCTTAGGAATTTAAGTGGCCGGTTTCTTTTGCAAACGATTCAGCTTTATCTCTGATTACAAGTCCATATAGAAGGATGTTTTGTGTGCTATGTTGTGTAATCCACACCATAAGGCATTTCTCCATGTCAGGAAATTGGCTAGTTTTTATTTTCTTTCTTTTGCCTGAGCCGTCCTTGAACTTTTGTAGGATAGTTGCTTTATTTTTTTTTAAATTGTTGACAATGTGCTGCTTGGAATCCCAAACTCCTTTGCAATTCCGTTTTCCTTTTTTGATTTTTCTTTTTAACTTTGTCGATGATTTGTTTCTTCACTTCGATAGAAAATGTATTCAATTTTCGTTTGTTAACCATTTTGAAGAGATGACTCGCAGAAGATCTCACCTAAAAATGCTCTAATTTTTTCTGAAATAACCAAGAAAGGAAACTTTTCAGGACGTCACTAGGGCATTCATAGGTTTCTTTCACCCCTTGTTGCAATTATAAGAAACTCTACATTCTTCTTACAAGCCATCTACCTCTTGATTCTTGTTCATTACTATCATTTACGGTTCCTTAAAACCACCCCAACACATCAAGAAAATAACCTTAGAGAATAAAAGGACAAAGAAAGGATAGATCACTGCAAATTTTGACAACCATCTTGGGGTTCAAGATATTTCATTGTGTTACTGGTGTCTTTATATCCTTTCATTTTAAAGTTTATGTGAAGTTTACCACAGTAATTTGTGAATATAGTTTTTCTATTCTTTAAAAAATTTTATTTTTTGGAATATTTTTTGTTTTAGAAAAATTAATTTCTACACTATTTATGGGAAAAAATTCAAGTTATCGAGGGGTAAGCCAAAAAAATTCGTCAAACCAAGGTTTTTTTAACATAGCGTGTATAGGAAATTTGAAAGTAATTTTTTTTTCTTCGAGATATCAAAAAATTCGCGAAATCGAGATTCGAGTTAGCGAGGTTCGACTGTATATTCAATGTTCAATAAAATGCATGACAAATTTTAGGAACACACAAATCTCTTGCTTAAAATAGTTAATTTTTTGATTTATGTTAAATAGAGTAAAAAAAGAAGATAAAAACTGAAGAATCAATAACTATACTGAATCTTTCAGAATATAAAAAAATAAATATAATTTATTTTTACAGTGATATATCTATATATATTATATTGAAGTATTGGTAGACCCAGGAACAGATGGATAGAAGAGCTAGAGAAAGATCTAACACAAAACCATACTATAAATTATAAATTAAAGGCAAGAGATTGGAAGGTTTGGCGAGGTATATGGAGGGAGGTCAAAATCTTACATGGATTGTAGTGCCATTGTGTATGTATGTATTATATTGAAGTTTCATTAAAACATTAAGGATTTATTTTTTTGAAAAATCAAGCTAAAAACATTTTCTACAAGAAATTTTAACTTTTGCGAAAAAACTTCATGTCACTTTAAAAGTGTGGCTGTCCCCCCCCCCCCCCTTGTAATCCATGATTTTACAAAATAATAAATTTATTAACTAAGGAGTGTTTGGCTGTTTAAAAATAATGTAATTGATATATAACATCACAATTATCTCATTATTCATATTATTCATTTTTTACAATAGCAAACAATTTGCTTTCGATTTGTTGTGAGTCTATGTTGGATCTACCTCTAGTACAACGGTTTTTGTTTTCTCAGTTACTCTAAACAATTCAAGTTTTTTTACTGAGATTTTTTTGGATATAAGGTATCTTCAATTTCTAAAAACAAAATCTAACACTTTGCTTCTTCTTTGGGATGAACAATTTCAATATCACATTAACCAAAGCTGCAAATATCATGAGATTCAATAGGCATAAAAAGGCATTATTGATTTATTACTTCATGGAATAACAGAACATAAATCAGAACACACACACACACACAAAAAAAAATTCAATGTACAAATAAACAACATCATATAACATCTAGTAATTTCTAATAGCCTACTAAATTTTAACAAATGATATATGTGACTACAATTAACAATCATTTTCCTCTAAAAAAACTTTTTAAAACACAAAAAAAAAAATTGTGAAAAGTTTTTTTTTTTTTTTTTTTTTTAATAAATAAGCTTTTTAAAATCATTAAATACAACAACAGAATTATCCTAAAATTTATTATTTAAATGATTGCTACAACAAAAAGATTTAAATCATGAATGGAACTTCAATATTAATTTATTGATATTTAATTGAAATTTTTATGTTTCCTCAGCATCAATATAGAAAAATGGCTCCAAACTTGTCACAAGTTAATATTTAAGTGGTCTATCATACTTTCAGACCTGCCTCTCTGTGCCCCAGACCCCCTTTTTTTTTCAGTGAATTTTGTATTAAATGTAGATTCTTTCTGTGAAGATTGTGAAAAATTTAAAAATTTTTAGTAACTATATGTTTCAAATAACTGTATAGCAACAAAATACTTATGATAGCTAAGTTTAGAATATTACTGGTACTATAGATATCAAAATGTTAATTTTGCTTCCTTCATTCCCTTTAAAGATCTATATAGTTTTAACAGTAATACATAAAAAGATATCTTACTATTAAAGAAAAACTTAAAAGAATTAAGGATTTTAGCAAAAATTGAATAGTTTGTTTATATTAGTAGACATTTTGAAGTTGGATGTACAGGTACTAAAATAGTTACTTTGACACAATAATTTGCTTATGTAACAAAATATGGTTTATTTACTCTTTGATAGCATTATTTAAATCCTGGGTAACATTCTTCATTTCATTATCTATCACTTTTAAAAGGAAATCATCTCTATTATGATGAGCATCTTTATATTTTTTCAATAGCTCTTCTATATCAGGTTTTTCAGGGTTCTCAACATCTACAGCTTTGGCGGTAGCTATAACACCTTTAGCATCAGCTTTCTTTAAAATTTTCTTCCTTTGGCGATCTGCCTATAAATGAAGTAAGGAAATTTGAAAAATAAATGACAAAAATTTTACTTTTGAATAACATAGTTTACAGAAAGCTTTCATGTATTCCCTGTATTAAAAGTCTATATATTTTCTAAGTTTTGGATAGCAAAAAGTGATAATGAAAGGGAAATAAACTACTTTCATTTTATTTTGCACATTTCTATCATAAAAGAAGAACTGAATTAACATTTACAAAATGAGAAATATAACAAGCATAATTTAAAAATAATTTAATTAAGTTTCTGTACCAAACATCAATAAAGTACTACAAATTATTCATGGGAATACTACTTCATGATGCAATCCTTGAAAATATAATGGTCCAAAATGATGGTCATAAAAAAAATTATATGATTTACTTTGAAGAAAATATTTCATAATTATTGATATCAGTTGCTTATTATTTTTCTTTATAATTAAACACCTTGTGGAATTATGTTATGTATACCCTAGCTTAGAACATAATGAATTTTTCCAGAGGGACAATTTATTAAATATTTTTTATGGTTTAAAATGTTTTTATTTGCTGTAGAAGATATTGGTACAATGCTCTGGAAGAAAACAGTATGCCTGAAGCTATATATTTCAATTAGCCCTATTTATGCTACACATTTGTTACAATCATGTATATGGTTATGCAACATAGAACTTAATCTAAATGTATTTTTTAACTTTACTTATTCTTTAAATGTTACTATCTAGAAACCGGCTCAAAATTGAACTACAATGTCAGTTGCATTCATATAAGAGGAAGATTCTTAACTGCTTGAATCCCATGCAGTGTAACTGCACTGTTCTGATTTTTGTGACAAATATTTTTTTTATTTTAAATTCACTTTCTAAATCATTTTAAAGACGGATAAATAATTTTAAAAAAAATCCATTTCATAATAGTTGTAAAATAATTATTTTGTGATGGTGATTACAAAAAAATTTCCTCATTTTAATGTTTTTCTATTAACTAAGCAAACAAGAAAATGATCTCTATTATAAATTAAACTAATATGAAAGCTACATTTTAATTAAGTTTGAATATTATGCTCAACAAAAAATGAATATAAAAGTTTTAACTACAATAAATAACATAATGTGCATATAGTAACTCAAAAATGCCTGTGCCTCTACTTAAAAAATCCTGAAATTATACGGAAAAAAACCCCCAAATAGCAACAATTAAAAATTTTATGATTAATTGCAATTGTAACCAATAAAAATAATTCTTTTTAAATACTAAAAACTATTATTTACACATACTTTCTAAATTTCCTTAACCCTTTATGCTATAATGATACTTTTAAGAACCATTAAAGATAAAAAAATATACATAAAATTTATTTAATCAGTCGATTAATAAAAGTGCATTTTATTTTACACACAAAATACTTTGCTTGATCACATTTAGAAAACACAGTGAAACACATAAAGCTAAATATACTTTTATGCGGTTATTTTCTCAACCACAGGGGGGCGCCAACCCAGTGTGCAAAGTGTGCAGCGCACACAGGCGCCGAAGTAGTAAAGGCGCCAAAGATTTCAGTTGAAGAGCAAATACTTAGAAGAAGAAAAAATTATACTAGAATGTATTACATTTTCTTGACATCTGAATTATGTTTTGTAGATTTAATGAGACAAACTTACTTATAATTATTCAATTCTTTTTTCTATTATTTATTTATTTCGTTTTATTCTTCTTCTGAGTCTACTAATAAGTGATTTAGACGCAGACATGTCCAACCTTTCGATAAACAGAGGTGCACCTCATGTAGTTGCAAACAATGAAAGGCGCCATAATTAACATGGCTGAAAACATGCATACTATTGTTTCACTGTAAGAAGTGGTAGAGCGTAGTATAGTTTTATTACCACAGGGGCTAAATTCCACCTGTTTTCTATTTAAAAATAGAAATTGTCACCTTACTGTAGAATTTCTGTCATGAATAAGATGAAAATTACTATTTGGAAATATGGGTAAAAGTTTCTCTTGCAGTAATCAGGCCATGAATAGTGGTAGACTTCATAAAGTCACCAGAGTCTTTATGATGCACATACATCTCACGGTGATATCCATAAAACCCCTAAGACTCAGAAACTAAGTGTAAAAATAATTTAAAGATATAATATAAATCATAGTAATTTTAAAACTACATTTTTCAGACGGACAACCTATCTCAAAATTTTGTAGTTTGAAGGAGCCAGAAACCTTAATCATTAAATAAAAAATTAATAGCATTAAATAATTAACACTAAATGACAGTAACTGGTAACAATGAAAAGAACTCCGTTAAAATATTATTTATTTTAAAGTAATCATCCTTTAAAATAGATTAGTGTTTAAAATAGAATAGTGTTTATGAATTCGGTTTGTCTGTCCGTCTGCCCTCTAACTCACATAAATATATTCGGATTTTCATGCAATTGATATAGGTTAATGATGTTTACCACGGCATATTCTGTATTGAATATGAAGTGTGTAGCCTTAATAGTTCATTTAAAGGGATACTCAAAAGAATTCTGTTAGATTATGGTCAATGGGCAAAAATCGTTTGCAGTACATTTTAATGACATTACACTATTTCAAATGAATTTAAATTGATATAAATCACTGAATTTTACTACAAGATGATTACTACATCTTTGAGCAATAATTGCTGGAAGTGCGTTTTCAACTTTGGCATGCGGTTTAAAATTTTACTAATTTTTTTGCATGGTACTCATATTGTATACAAATTCTATACTTCGTATACAGGGCTGTACAAAAGAATTCACGTATCATTCTCCTTATTAGCGAAAATTGCTGAAGGTGAATTTTCAACCGTGGTATGTATGGTTCAATTAAAACATCCTATTCCAACTTATTAAACGGTGAAGTTTTGTTACATTATTCTGAATGTGTTGGAAAGTGTTTCATAATCTATGCTTGACGCATGATTTTTCCTTTCTTGTTAATTTAAAAAATAGCTAGAAAGAGGAAACATTCGAATGAGTGCCAAGAAAACCTTCAATGGGCGCCACCATGGTGTCCGCAGGATACACGTTGGACAGCCCTAGAGAAACAATGTAACACCAGAACTTGAGTATTATTCAATCTAGAGATTTTAGATTGGAGAGACTGGCGTCAGCTATGGGACAAATTTTAACTAGTAAAAACGAAGCATCAGCCGTTTATGAAGATTTTGGCATTCTCTGCCGTAGGCTTAACACTACGATTTTCGTGCTCAAATTCTACTTTAGGCGGCCGAAGCAATATCTTTTTTCAGCGCTTCTACAAATAATAACTTCTGTAGAATCTATTATGTACTGGATAGAAATTGTGTTATTTTTTACTACCATAGACCTCAGAGCAGAACAAATATTTTTTATCTATACTATCTTGTACTCTGGACCTATAATCATGGTAGAAACGGAATTTTTGTTAAGGGTGAGAAGATGGTGAAAGTAGACTAAATTTGGCCGTAAATGTCCAAAAAAATCCTTATTTTTTAAAAGAATAAGAGGTCGGCCTTTCCCCATACTCCCTGCGTACACTCGTGCAATCATCACATACTGGATAAATAACTGTGATGATTGTAAGATTTGTTCGTTTCAATTCAGAACATAAAATTGAAAGTATTGAAATATGAGCACTTATTAGCATAACATATAACCTTAGACATTCCAGAGACTAGAATCGCAAAAGAGCATGATTGTAATATGAATGGGAAAATATAGATTCATGAAAAAAAGAGTTTTAAATTTTTGTGCACTTTATGCCCTAACCTACCGCACGGCATTGCCCGGGCCAATGATAATAACCTTAAATATGCCTAAAATCAAATGTTGAATGATTTTATATTTTTTCCAAACAAACCTAGCGAGGAGGGGGAGGAAAAAACGTCTTCGCCGGACATTCAATGCACTGTCTGGTTTGGTTTGATTTTATATTTTTAAATAGAAATCTTTCCAAACGAACCTAATATTCTCAGCAGCACTACCTTAGGCAGGGTACAACCTCGAATTTGAATAGTTTTTCCCTTTTAAATGAAAATCCATCAAAACTAACCTCAAGTTGAGGGTCCCACTACCTCCGGCAGCGTACACTGGAGGTGCAACCCCCCACTCCAGTTTCATTTTTCAAGCGAACCTCGAATTTGTATTTAATTTCTGGTATTTAGATATATAAAAATTTCCACTTGGACCAAAAATTCTTGATAAAATATAAATAATATAAAATGCGCACCATCCTCTCTATGAAGATTATTTTAGTTAGTCTTTTGGCCGTTGAACGTATATTTTACTTAAACAAGGACTTCTCTTCGTATTACCATTAAACTAGCGTTGTATACAAATAATCCAGGCACGCAGAAGAGACTTACACAACATTCCAGACTATATTTTAAGAACTTTATTGCAGGAACAGCAAACAGGATAAATTCCCAAGGAGTGACCCCTAGAACACAGTTCTTATATGGAGATTACATTCTGGTCAGGTGCTTACATCATCATCTCAAAAATACACCTCCCATAAAAATCAGTGTACATGTTACAGCATCCTTGGCATGGTTTTGCCAATACATTTCATATATTTTGAGATTTGGCAATATTATTAAGCAGAGAGAGACAGAATCCAATGGCCGTTACATGAAAGCCTATGGGGTTATTTTAAATTGCTGGCGATAAACAGGGAAAGTTTTACCATCGCCAAATCATAATACAGTAACCTCAAAATATGGAGCCCGAAATCTACTAATTGTTTATAAAAGAACATGAAATAAATACATCTGCCCGGTTAAATTTAACAGATGACTAGGATGGGAAATTATTATCTGACAGTAATTACATCATAACTCTTGTTATATTAAAGTATGTTTGCATGCCTCTGTTAACTAAATAATTTCGTATTACATATATCTGTGTTAATGACAAGATAAATTACGACAGTTGAATGTTAATAGATTTATGGTAATTGTATAAATCCATCAATAGCAGTAACGGTTACCTATAAGTCATGAAAAAGAGCAGATTGTAAATGAAATGAATTTCTTTAATTTATTTATATTGAAAATACATCTGCGGAGAAATCTAGTGAAAGATTAAGCATTTAATAAAAGCGTTACCATAAATAAACTTAGGAACAGGGTGCAATGAATTTTTAAATAGAATTTTAAAAGATTAAATTAAATGCAACCTTTTACAAAATGACAAGGGTTCGGAAATAAAAAGAATATATATAATGAAAACTTCATTATACTCTCACTTTTTTAAAATGCGAAATGGTATCCAGAGCACATATCTCTTAAATAAGAAGCTATATCCTGAGAAAACTCGCACGAGAGAAAAAACATCTCTGACGAATCTTTGAAATGACTTCAGGATTTTTTAAAAATAGTAATTATTAATATTTTTTCACACCAAATATGTCATCAGAACCGGAAAAATACCGAGAATGTGTTAATAGGGGTTTTTTTTTTTTTTAAGTTTGAAACTAGAAAAATGGGAGAACTTGAAAATTGACGTGCATCGCGGTCAAATGAAAAGGATTTTTGAAATAGTAATGAAAGATACCATTGGAATTGGTAAGATGAGGCAATTTTCTTTCTTTCTTTTTTATTTATTTAATTACTTTTTTTTTTTTTTTTTTACTCTATTGGCCATTGCAATTTCAAAATGCAGTAAAAATCGAACGCTATGTTTTCTTCAGTATGATGGACAGCTTAACGTCTGGGGGGGAAATCCACAGGCATGATCGCTTTGAAGAAAGAAAGCTCGCCATTTTTCGATGACCATTATGGCTTTTAATTAAAATTCTGGCTAATTATCAAAAGATTAAAAAATAGCTTCAAATGCATTTGGACCTGACAGCGTCCATCGTTATCAAATTTTCAGACTTCTATGTGTGGTAGATTTTCTTAGCCATCGACAACACATTCAGAGTAAAGAAAATCGTCTCTATTTTATTAATATAGATATGAAAATCATAAGTGAGAAACAACTTTCTTTTATTAGTATAGATGGAATCTATTATTATTGTTATTTTCTACGGGATAATGAAACTTTACCAAACGGTAAAGTTTCATTATTCTGAATGCAGGATTCTGATACAGATAGGCTCCATTTTCACAGGCCTTGCTATGTTTTGAATGTTATTTACATAGCTGCCACCTTCCTTATTTATCAAGAAGCTTAAACATGTTTGGAAACAGGAATTTAATTTAATAAATGAAATAAAATACGAACCCTATAGAAATAAGATGCATTTTATTAAGTAAATTTTCTGGTTCAAAAACTCTATTTGACCTGGGAAAAACTCCAGAAGGATGGCAGCTATGTATTTATAGATATTCATATATTTTTTTTAATATAAAGTCTTATTTTCGGAGAGGGATATAGGGTGCCAACTGAAGTTTTGCACACAGGCGCTGGTTACCACTGGCGCGCCCCTGCTCAATCATTTATATGGGAATAGCTTTTCTCTTATTAAAAAAACATATGAAAAAACTGCAACTATAAAAACATTTCCATTTTTAGATAGGATCTCAATACATCTATGCACATTGTTTTTGTAATAATTGCAAGATTTTCTACCTTCGGATACCAAACGAGAAATCATTCAGTGAAGTAGTTTAGGAATTATACAGGTTTAAAGCAGGGTTGTGAAGCCAGTAGGAAAAAAAAATGACAGATTTCAGGCCCATGCAGACACTTTACCAAATGCAACAAAAAAATTCTTGCATTTTTATGATCAGAGACCATGTCCTTCACTGCTAGTAATAAACAAAACTAATGATGTCATAAATATTTGATGATAAAAGGTTACGACAGAAACAAACAGTAGAGGAATTACCCTTTCAATGAATCTTCTTTTCCATAGTCGAAAATTTCACTTCTTGTTAATCTCTTAACAAATTCATTAAAAAATAAGAATCTTAATATATTTTTTTAATGATTTCTAGAGGTTTGCTCAACAAAAAATGATAAAGATGTAGTCAAAAATAATAATTCAGTCTATAAATTTAAAATTGGATGTAATTGGTTTAATTTCACTTCAAACTGTCCAACAAAAAAGTTGGAGTCAGACATTTTTTAGTAACCAAGGTTCGATCCAGGTTTTTTTTTTTTCTTGGTGCCCATTTTGTGAAAAATAAGTTATTTTTGTGAAATTTATTATATTTTCGTGAAAACAAAACATTTTGTAATGAAAGATGAAATTCTGTTAATCAAATTTGAACCAAGCATTTATTAATAACTTCTTTAAGTCCTCCTGCTAAAGTTTTCCTTTTAGGTGAACTTGTTTTGGTTGCAAATTACATATTTTAAAACCTAATAAAATAAAAATAATGAATGAAAAGTATGTTTTTATGGAATGAAATTTTGTGAAGGAGCCTGTTTTATGAAAAGAAAATTTGTGAAGGGGCCTGTTTTATGAAAAAGAATTTTGTCAAGGGGCATGTTTTATTAAGAGGAATTTTGTGAAGGGGCCTGTTTTATTAAGAGGAATTTTATGAAGGGGCCCGTTTTATTAAATGGATTTTGTGAAGGGACCCTAAATTGGCTCCACAGCACTTGTTTAAAGTTTGGAACTCTTAATATTAAATTCATTTTTAATCATACCAAACACTTTTCAATGTCGGTAGTTTTTGAACATAACTCAAAAACTACATCATGGAATGAGCTGTAATTTTAGATTTGCATATTTGAAGCTTCTAGAAATCGATTTCTTAAAAAAAAAAAAATTTCACATGTTAGAATTCACATTTCTTGTAAAAATTCATTTTGAAAAAAATATGTTTTGAAATTAATATTGAAAAAAGTATGAATTCCAACCTATGAATTTTTTAACAGAAATCGATTTCTGGAAACTTCAAATATGTGAATAAAATTACAGTTTACTATGCAAAGTAGTTTTTCAGATATGCTTAAGTTACCTACATTGCAACCTGTTTTACAACGATTAAAAATGAATTTAACAATAGGAGTTCAAAACTTTAAACCTGCATAATTCTTAAACATTTTTACAGAACAACTTCCTGTTTGGTATCTAGGGATAAAATTTACTAAAAAATGCAAATATGATGACAAAATTAAATGTTAGTATCAAAAATTTTAAAGTTTGTAACAATTTTTATATGTAGACAACCCCTTAAGAAAAATTTAAGATTAGCATTTTTCAGTAGAAAATATTTTTAATCAATTGTTACCAATCACATTTTTATACAATGATTTGAGGCACAGTTAGTAGGAGGTTGTCACTTTCCCCCCCCCCAGGACTGTACTCTATGTTTCAAAGTCACTGAAAAATAATTTGGAATATTCTTGAAATCAGGAAGAACTGTATACAAAAGTTCCTGAAGCAGGAAAAAATTTCAAAATCAAACGCTCCTACTGCACTTAAGGTGTCAATATAGTTGGATTTCAAGGTGTGATGGTTTAATGAGATTTCCTGTATAAGTATAATGATAGTAACATTCAAAAATGTTATTCAGCAACACATTCACTAACACCATGCTATTCTTTACTTACAGAATGGAAAAAATATTTTTCCATAAACCAATGCATAAGGAACAATAAAATAAAGTCTCACTGAAATAAATACATTTATTTAAAAACTAAACTACACCTGCAGAGCTAAAATGTATTAAGGATCATGATCTACAGTACCCAGCCATGTTAATTTCTTTTTTACAATGAGCCTTCAGGTGCTATACAGCATATGCTGCAGTCGGGTAATCAGACTAACGCGGGACCTTCCGTGTTTAGTTCACAAACAAGTTTGGTACTCATTTTATCGCCCCAAAGAGATGAAAGATTGAGTGAACCTTGTTCAGTCAACAGTCTGGAATCAAACTGTGCACTTGTAGCACTGTAGTGCAAAGCAAAACCACTAAGCTACTGGGCTTTACATTTATTTATATAAAAGATAAAATGCCAAACTATGGAAGCCATTTTCATTCATTTTATCATATTTCTGTTAATACAATTTTTTACTGCTACAGACAATATATATATCCTCCTGAGACCCAAGCAAAATATAATGCATATATATTTTTTTTAATATGAGTTTTTTTTTTCAACAAATAGGTATCAAAAATGATACTTTTAAAGAAATTAACAAATTTTGATTTTTTAATTTTGTTTTATAGCACATCCATCTAAATGGCTGTCCAGGCCATAACTGGCTCTAAAATAATTTAAAAAATGCTAAAAGTATGGGAAAGAATAGAATTTATTATAAAGAACTTAAGGCAAGTATTAACATCTGATATTAAAATTGCAAAAAAAAAAAAAAAAAAATAGTTTAAACAAATTAAAATAACATAAAAATGAAACTTACCATCAGAACGTAGAATTCCAACTTGACTCATTTATTACGCCATTTTGTAAGCAAAGTAGTTACCATTGCCAAAATCCAAAAGCTGAATGTTGATTTTTGATTCATACATTACCATGCCAAACTGGTTTTAGATTGCTACAATGAAATTTAACGCAATAGAAAGAGAAAGCAAAACATCCATTTAAATGGATGCCAGGTCTCAGGAGGATATATATATACATATATTTATTTATTTATCAGTGGGTAAAAACTAATCAGAGGGGTGAAAATGTTAACTTTACTGAACAAATCTGACTGTTTTTTTATTTACTCACCAACTTTAGTTAATTAATTGACAAATAAAAGTTCAGTTTCATACAACCAAAATGTTTTCTCATTTAAAATTTCAATGCAATTATTGTAGCAACAACTAATGAAATTTGTAGATAAGCTTACTTATTTTTTTTTTAAACTGCTTCACATATTAAAATTAAGACTTTGGGTATACCATAAAAGTTCAAAGAAATATGAAGCATAAATAATATCAAATAATGCTATTCTGTATAACTCTTTTTTTAATCTTATCCTAATCTGTTTATGATGAACTTAATTCGGTACTGACAATAAAAGTAGAGCACATTTAAACTTCATTTGGCATTTCATAAAACTAAATTCAGCATAGTAATAATCTTTTCTTTTTACAGTGTAGCTAAAACAAAACCCTTGTTCGAAGTTTAAACCTTACTTTGTGCTAAGTGTGCTTCAAAAGGTGGCCGCAAAGTGGCAACATCACCTTGGTTCGTGCCACATTTTTCCAGATAGGTTTTTAATTAACTTTTAAAGACACAGGAGACGTATTGAGAGAGCCACTCAATGCAAACTAGTTGAGAATCCCATAGTATTTATGTGATTAATTCTAATTAAACTAGTCTGTTTTTATCAATTTGATATTTATTGCTTTTATGCTGCAACTGTGCATTGCATTTCACAAATATATAGAGTACGCTGTCCCTGTTATTATGCATGTCTAAACCATATGTATCTGTAAAAGGTTAATATCTCGGGTAATTACAGACGATTTTTTTTTCAAAAATCATTATCAACAATGCTTTTATACTTCTGCTATGATAGGTAAAATTCAGTGCCACTCAACACCTTTGCTGAATGCCCACAATTCAAAATTTGTGTGTAACGGGAAAATGCACTTATCTCAAAAACTATGTGACCTAGGGTAATAGCTATAGTTTTCCTGCAATGTTTAAATTAATGTCTACTACCTCTACTTTTTTCATAATCTTAGTTTCAGTAGATTCGGAAATAGAGGGGGGGGGGGGGGAGGACATACTTTTGCACTACATTTTCGACAATGCAAAAAATATTGCCTTTACTGACAAAGTTCTAAAAATACTGACCATTTTCTACCTCTTATTTATTATTATTAATACAACAAAATATTAATAGAACAAAAATGCACTCTTTGTTATAAAATGGAGAAAGTAAGCATATCTAACAAAAATTTCCTATTAATGCAAATTTTCTTAATAGAAACAAAATGAAAAATAGTAATATGCATAAAGAAAACGCTTACTTTTTTGCTGACAATAATATCTTCAATACCAAGTGAAAAACCAGAATAATATTGAAGATAATGAGTAAATAAACGGGCTAAGGAAGTCAACATTGTACTCGATGTTTCACCACCATAAAGCTAGAAAGGAAGTGAAATATTTTAATGATTGCATAACAATATTATACCATTATATTCCAATGCAAACTAGCATTAAACTTAAATATACTTAAAAAGTGAAGAAAAAACTTTCAGAAGGTGATTCATTTTTATTTTATTTTATTCTCTGTTAAATGCATCAAAATTACTTTTAGTACATTACACAGAAAATTAGCCTTTATGGTTTAAAATGAAACAATTTAACAACTTAAGGAGAGATTTGCCTCTAGAAGGCTGTAAAAAGGGTGCTGTTAGAATTTTTTTTCTGGAATAGAAGTAAAGATTTTAGCTTCAGGTTTTTCGTATGTCATTATTTGAAGAACATTCCAAAAATTTTTTTAATAAAAAATTGATGACATGGCTCGAGTTGTGTGGGTGAATGTCTTAGCATGTATACCATGCACTTCCAATCAGGTGGGATCTGATAGATTGCCAGAGTCATTTATAATCAATATTCCTTTTAGAGATTATGAAAGCAGATAATATTGTGCAGAGCTTCAAGCACTTTGAGGTCAAAAAGTTAAAAATTAACGAAATGGCAGTCATTTTAAAAAAAATGGTCTATTTCTGAACCCCTTTTTTTTCACTTTGGCTTACTTCTAAAGTTATTTTTTATAAAAATGGCTGAAAATGGTCCAAGTTCTAATAAATTTTATTACCTTTAATTTGAAAGAAATTAGAAAGATCATTTTTAATAGTTTTTGCATTCTGATCCCACCCAGTTTGAAAAAAGTAATTTTGCATAAAATGCTTTACAGTGTCCCAAAACACTGTAAATCTATGAACGCATTGTGTTAAAGCATTAAATAACTACAAAAGAACTTTGAATTTGACCAAATCGCTTTACAGGGATAACCTATAGACTATGGGGAGTAGAATATGTAAAAAATAGATTTTTTTCAACTGAAAAAAGGCAAATCTTCCTAAATATTTAAAAATTTCTTAATAAGGATACATATAGTTGCTTTACATAAAAAAAAACACATATAATTTACATTAAAAATAGAAAAAGAGACACATGAAAGAAACTTTTGAAATATTTATTTTATTTATTATTGTTATTTTTTATTTTTATGTTTTACAAGTTACAACCAAATACTAGAATAAATAACATATTTTGAATACAGACACCCTAAAAATGAAATGCACTAAAAAATATATAAATAAAAACATTTATATTTCAGAATAATATGCTTTAACTTACAACTTTTAAGTATTGGCTGATTTATATCAATTTGACCGATTTATATCACATTGATTTAAATAAAAAATGTGTTAATGTAATTTAAATCAAAAATGTGCTGCTATGTATGTAATTTTTACAGTGTGACTTCATGTGAAAAATTGGTTCAATTTTTTTAAAACATTAGTAATGGAATTTCTGGGATTATAAATAACATTCTTCCATTCAACTGATGGAAAACACATTTTAATATGAAGGAAGTTTCTCTTAATAAAGTAAATAGAAGAATAATGTCTCAAAATTTTACAGCCACTGCTTCCTCGATTTCTGATGAAAGAGTTTTATTCAGTCTGCACTTAGAAAGAGACTGGAAAATGAAAAAGTATCTAATCTTGTGCTTTTGTTTAAAAAAACTTATAAGAATGAAAAATGAACATTCAGTTGTAATCTTTTTTATTAGTATTGATACTCAACTTTTGAAAAAAAAATTCCATGATTCAATTCATTCAATTTTCATGATCCATTTTTTTTTTTTTTAAATAAAAATTTCAAAGGGAAAAATGTTAATTTAGCTGAGATTTTACTCTTCTTTTTTGGCCATAAAAGTAATAAATGTATTTTCAATTATATTTGGTTATGTGTTTAATTAAATACTAGTACTTTAAAAACAGATTTGATAAATAAAATAGTGTATGAAGAACTTGTTCTGCCAGACCAAATAGAATCCTTGTTAAAGTCTTATTTTTTTCAGATATAAGTTAATTTCCTCTACTTTTGACACTAGGTTGAGCAAAAAGTTCTGGGAAATTTGTGAGAGTTGCATTGTTATGTGCAAATTAACAACAAAAGCAACAAAGACTATTCTTCAAGTAGAGACCATCATAGTCCATGACTTACTGCCATCATTCTGCCATATTCCGGTTTGCTGGAAGTACCATGGCGACTTCTTGGAATCGAAAAACTCTTGACATGCTTCTTCAACTTCATTAAAACATTCAAATTGACAGCCCTTGAAAAAGTGTTACATTGATCGAAAGAGGCCATAATCGGATGGAGCCACAGCTGGAATATAGGCGGGGTGTGGGAGAATTTCGACGCTGTCCAACTGTGCAAACTTGTCCTTGGTCCTCTGGGCAACGTGCCGTTTGGCATTGTTCTGCTGAAACAAAACGCGCTTTCGGTGGATCAATCTTGGATACTTCTGCACCAATTTGTCGTAGATGCGATCCATCTGCTGGCAATAGAGCTCAGCATTGATGGCACAACCATCATATATGATACAAATTCTGGTAACTATTAGATTAAAAATTTCCCAGAACTTTTTGCTCAACCTAATATTAACTAACATGGTCTTTTACCTGTCATCACAATCTAAAAGAGTTTTGTTGCAGATGGATAAAAAAAAAATCATGATTTCATCTATTTATAACATAGTTTATTATGTGTAGCTACTAATATAGCACTTGGCATTGTTCAGGTGGGCAATAATAACCTTAAACATAACTAAAACCAGTATTGAATAATTTTATATTTTTAAACAAAAAATTTTTCAAACGATCCTAAAGTTCTGGGTACCACTGATTCCAACAGTGTACACCGTGCTTGGTATGCATGCTCTGTTTTGTTTTATATTTCTATTTTTTTTTTAATGAAAATCTCTCCAAATGAACCTAATGTTGTGAGGTTCCACTGCCTTTGGCAGCATATAATCTCAAATATGTATGATTTAAAATTTTTAAAGGAACATATACTGAACCCCATTAAGCCATCTTTGATTCAAGATCTTTGCAAATACTGTTTTGGGCCAGACATATAGGACAGTGAACCATTTTGTTATGTTCGTTGTCATTTTTAATTAATATCTAGGCTAATTATCAAAAATAGAAAATCAGATCCCCAGGTGCATTTGAGCCTGCTTTTGTCTATCTTCCTCGAAATTTTCTGACTTTTTTAAAAATGTGGTAGATTTCCCTAGCCATTGCCAACAGACAGACAAATATCTTTCTTTAATTAGCATAGATTATTATTAAGAAAAGAATAATGAAAACTTATGCATTAATTGCAAAAAACTTATTCATGACTTAAATTGTTTCATTCACAATAAAATGCATGCTTTTCAATTATCGCTGCTTGAATTTTCAGTAATTTCGTGAGTAATAGTAGATGGTTAGAAATTTATGTGTGATTACAGAAATTCACGGTACTGTACTCTGAAATATAAATTTTTTTGAGGGAGGCAGCAGCCTTCCTCAAATTGTGTCCCTGGGAGGAAGCCATTTAGAGTGAATAAAACTAGTCATTAATCGATATCATTTATTAACAAAGATTATTTTAGATAAAGCTATGCTAAATAAGATGTCTTTTTAAACTACAAAATTTTTAAATATGACATTTCAGCTCCCTTTACTAAATTTCATTTCATTTTGTTATTATTATTATTTCTCCTTTTCACCATGTTCACATGATCACAATAAGTGATAATGGGTTAATTGAAGGGTGTAAAACTAGGTAAATGACATATACATATATAAATATTATTTTCATGTAAAGTTATTTAACTGCATTTTGACAATATTTAAAAAGTACATGGTTATTTATTACTCAATAGATATTATCATAATTAAAGTTAAATTTTAGACAAATGTAATAAATTTGTCATATCAAAATTCAATAAGTCCAATAAAATAAAATTTATGAGACAAATAATTAAAAAAAAGAAAGTTGCACATGGGTCATTCCATGTGAAATCAACCAATTTAAAGAAAAAGTGTAACACCATAGTCACAGATTTTTTTTAAATTTTATCATAGACAGACGCAGTAATGAAACCCCTAAATCTGAAACTTAAAAATAATTTTTGCAATATTGGCTGAGATACAGCCATTTGAAAATCGGTTATTTTTGCCAAATGGTGGCCATCTTGGAATCTTATCAATGTCTGTAAACGTTCATAACTTGACAACTAATGGCTCAAATTCTACGTTTCTGGTACCAATTTGAAGCTATTTGTACAAAGAATGCATATTTCATGTCAAAACAATAGTAAATTTTCATTTATTTACTTTTTATTATGTGCAAACTGAAAATATCCCCCCCCCCCCCCAAAAAAGGGCTCACTGTAATGGCCCATAAAAAAAAAAATCATCATGAATTTTTCTGAAACTTGGTAGAAACATTGCTCCATCTGTGTACTTTAAATAAAAAAAAATTGGAGAGGTAAATTTTGTTGTTTTAAAATAAATGGTTTTTTTACACATAGGGTGTCATTAACCAACTAATGATCATTTTAGAATCTGTAAGTATTCCTAATTTAAGAAATAATGGTTAAAATAAAATTTTCTAACACTTGAATTAATGTATTATGTGTATATTATATAATTAAATAAATAAATATCAATTTGCAGCTATTTATACTAAATATTCATATTGTATTAAAATACTAGTAAATTTTCATTTCTACAGTACTTTTTATTTCATTTAAAATATGAGAATATAATTCTCAAAACATATTTACATAAATATTAAATCCCTTACTATAATGGACTACATTAGAAAAAAAGCCACATAATATTTTCCCCTGAAATGTTGGAGAAATACTAGCTGTAAATTACAGTTGAATTTATTCAATTGTGTAATTTAAATAAAATAAAATAAAAATATATGAATGAGTTAATTGAGTTGACATTTGATGTTTTTAGTTCACACTGAGTTAAAATTTATATGAACAAAAATCTAGATACAGTGAGACAAAAAATATATATATAATACAAATACAGGGCAAAACATTGAATGTAAGTTTAAACTGTAATGTGTAAGTTTAAACTTACACATGGAACAAATCTAGACAAAATCAGAACAGAATATTTACTTACATGCACATAACTTTTATAATATAATAGTTTTCTTCTTCAGATTTAAACTACCAAGGATTGAATCCATTTTATAAGTTCAGTTATACTAAATATACTGAAATAAAAATTACATAAACTGACATTTACATCTGAACATTTAATGCATTCTGAATAATTTATATATATATATATATGAGGACGTGAGTTTCAAAACTTGCCTTATCCAAAATTTAAAAAATCGAGTTTTCTCTACCAATCTATTCCATTGGTAAACCTGCACAGAAAAAACACTATAATCTGTAAAGAAAATATTTTTATCCTTTATTTTTGGATTCTTAAAATATTGGTTTGGTTTCAAAACTCGCATTATCCACTAGGGAATTGGCAACAAAACTAGCTTATAAGCTACTATCACAGTAATTTTCCTTCATTTCTCTGCGACCTGTTGCTATTTTCGTTTAAAGTTTTTACCTGTTCTATTCATACAAACTAATTAAATATGTTTTACAGCATGTCTTATGTATGACGGACAGTGAATAAACTCTTGCATTTTGTGGGGGAAGGGGGAAGAAGAGAAAAAGAAATATGAACACATGGGCTAGTAAAGAATACATGCAAAAGAAGATTAAAATGTAAGTTCAAAACAGAGAATCACTTTCTATATTTCTTACTGTGAGAAGGTGTTAAAAGATTTAATTTTTTATTCTCAGGCATAAACCAAAGGCATTTCTGGTCCTCTCAAAGTGCACTCACCAGAAAGAGAACCTCGAGTATACAACCCTCTCAATGCAAGATGTAGGACGCTTCCAACAAGCTTTTTTTTTTTTTCAAACAAAGACAAAACTGCATAAGATAACTTTATTTTGAAGTTCACATCTCAAACATCTTCTTCAAGAAACCGTCCAAGTTTCTTTCCTTCCATGAAACATCCAGAAAAGTAAAATTTTCACCTTAAAGACCATGGCCATCTTCAAATTTGGCCATGGCCATCTTCAAATTTGTGGAAGTGTATTTCGGAAGATTCTTGAAATATCAAAATTCAGAGTGTAAAAGTTGTGCTAGAGGCATCTAAAAACTGGACTTTCTTTTTAAAAAGAAGGGGGAGGGAGTCCCCATGAAGCAAGAGAAACTTAAGAATGCCCATGCATTGTTAAAAAAACACTTTTTATGAAAACTGGTCAGAAATGGAGATGCTTACTTTCTATAAAAATATTATGTACAAGGAACCAGAAAAGAAGGAGATGGTCGAGGAGTATTACAATGATATTCCAGAAGAAAAACTCAATGAGTTAATTGTTTAATTTATTTTTGGATATTCTGTAAGTACATTATATTATTATATATATATATATATTTCTATAATATCAGTGTTATTGTATTGAAGCTAAATATATTAATTTAATTTTAGTAATTGGAAATAGATGAAGAATTATAATTATATAATGGTTATATATATATATTATATGTTATATAGATTATATTATATCACATTTTAAAAAAATTAATCATAAGCTAGTTATGATAAGTTTTATTTGATTGTTGATAATTTTGCTTTTTTATAATAAAACATAATACTAAATCATACTTATTGCTGCCATAAGGATTATTTTTGAATACGAAATATCATCATCCAATGACCAAAAATAGAAACTATCAATTTCCCTCAGCAAGTATGATAAACTATGTTTTTTTTTTTTTTTTTTAAATTGATATCAAAACTTTCTTATTCATAGGTTGGCAACAAAGCTCTTCTTATCCAAAACTTTTTCCAATTAATTAACTAAATGAATTAAAGTAGATTTTCCAACTTAACACAATGATATCACAGAGCAACTAGCTATAAGTATGCAAAAAATTGGAGGTATTCAATGCACGGGGTCGCAGTTACAGGTTTTTTGCGATTTCCCAAAATTTGATTTTTTGGATAAGGCGAGTTTTGAAACTCATATCCTCATATATATAACCATTAAATATATATATATATATACAGTAGAAGTTTTCTACTGTAAAGTGAGAAGTAAAAATTTGGCCATATAAATTTGATTTTTTAAGTGGGAAAAAGATCTTAAATAGGTTCTATGTATAGGGGAGAGTGGGGAGGAATGGGACACTTTTTACAAAAGTGAGAAAAACATTTTTGTTTGACAAAAAAACAAAAATTTTGATTTTTAGAATACAAAATGAAACACTTTTTAATGTCCTTGAACAATATAGAAACATAATTGTGGAGCAAACATTCAAACCGTGTTTTCTCACAAAAAAATAAAAAATGAGTTATTGTTATTTTTATGAACTCTGTGTTAAATTGCACAGAAATAAATGGTATTTTTTACTAAAAAAATTTTTTCTCCGATTATAAATCAATTTTAAAACTTGACGTTTCAATCAAAGAGTGTTTCCTCCAAAGCCTGCATCCAATCAAGCAGTGATTTCTCCAGTCTGCCAATCACAGTTGTCACTTAATGTGTACTTTCGAAACCTACCATACATATCACAATTGAAACGGATTGTTTTAGAAAAAAATAAGAGAACTGTTAAAGTTAAAGGCTTCCAGAATTATAGATTTCAAGATCTAAATTAAGAATATGATGTAAATCTTCTTAAAAAGGGAGTTACTGTCAGGGTCGGACTGGGTCAGTGTAAAGGGCGCAGATCTTGGATTTTCAAAGGGCGCAAAAATTTTAACCAACTCAAGTCAATTTTATTTGCTTGTGTTGCATATGGCTTGACAAGCTTTGACACACTCTCATAGAACCAAGTAATAATAATGGCTTTGCTATAGTCTCCGTGCATGTTTAAAGTTCCACCAGACCTACTGAATACTACGCAATTTTTAAAACAAATCATGTGTATATCTAAAAGCTCCAATAAGTTGAACACAGATTACCTTGTAGTAGACTCAAGTCAATTTTATTTGCTTGTGTTGCCTGTGGTTTGACAAGCTTTGACACACTCTCATAGAACCAAGTAATAATAATGGCTTTGCTATATTCTCCGTGCATGCAGTGGCGTAGCTAGAGCATTTCGTTTGGGGGGTGTGGAGATCGAATTTACCGAATGTTACTAGTAAATTTTGTATTTTTTTTATTTTGTATTTATTTGTATTTTGTATTTTTTCGCATTATTTTCTTTTGGGTGGGGGGGGGGGGATTAGACATTTATTTATTATTTCAGCAGTGTATAAATAAACAGACCGAAAAATTTTAACAAAAAACTAAATAATTTCAACCATTTAAAATTTTACAAACTGGGGGGGGGGGGGGGGGCGAACGAAGGTAGTAGAAATTATGAATGGAGAGAGTGAAGTAGATAACT
Source organism: Maratus speciosus (assembly GCA_963932465.1). Lineage (NCBI taxonomy): Eukaryota > Metazoa > Arthropoda > Arachnida > Araneae > Salticidae > Maratus > Maratus speciosus. The sequence goes on from OZ010787.1 coordinate 575,854,391, forward strand.
GCTGATTTATTTATCGTATTGCACAATTACGAATAAGGCAGAGGAAAAAAAGTAATTTTAAAGACTTTAACCCTTAACTGATCAGGTGAGGTGTTTTCACCCCGGAGAAATTTCAATTATGAAGAAATTTTTTTGTGGTATTTAGATACGTGTATTTATATGTATATGTATGTACACTTACATTACTTTTTCAGTTGTTTTTATTCAAGTAAATTATGCAAAATTCACAGCAGATTTTCTTATTTTAATTCGCTACATTTTGTGGAGTGCACAAGACAAGAAATCAAATTTTGGGGTTGTATACACACCACCTCACCACGTTATTAAAAAAAAAATCACCTCATCACTTAAGGTTTAAGCTTTTCGTGCTCGATACCCCAGTGAGGGGAGAGGAAACAAAGGTAAAAGCAGTAATTTGGGATGAGGTGTAAAAAGACAGATTTAGATTGATTATTTATTAATACAATAAAAATTAATTCAATAGAAAATATTTAAAAAGTAATTCTTTTTTTCTTTTATTTATAACTCAAAGTTTGAAATATGCAATACTTTTTAAATTTTAAGTTAGAAGTTTGTACGCGTAGAAATTTTCAGGCCCGAGCCAGGCCGACCCATAGGAAAAAATTCGACACGGCCCATTATAAAAGGTAGGCCTGAACTCGGCCAGGCCTGTCGAAAAAAATTATTGACCTGGTCCGGCGTTATAGCAGCTAAAAGTTCAGCCTGAGACCATCCTGGCCCGGAAAAAAATGAAAATCTCGGCCCGAGCCTGGCACGGCCCGAGTGAATTTTTACAAAACATTGATTTTTACGTCGATTTGGTTAAAAATTTGTCTGTACGAGGAATTTTCTGATCAAAAATACTTAATCTTAGCTTTTTTCTTTTTCTTTCTTTTTCTTTTTTTGTAATCTTTAGTTTTGTAGAAATGCCGTAGGCTGCGATATTTATTTATTTTTTTAATAAATCTCTATTTGTTGTATGCCAATGTTTCGATTATCATTAATTTTGTTAATCCATATTCCATGTATTGGAGACTTAAAAATCTAAAAAATGCTATACAGTAAAATCTTCTAAGACGGAATCGCACAGTTAAAGTAAAAAAAAAAAAAATGCATTATAGACAAGTTCCATTTTCACCCGACTGCGAAGAAGGGTTATGTGTTTCACGCGTATCTGGGTATGTGGATTTCTTTATACCCTCGAAACATCCCAACGGCTGGATGGATTTTAATGAATGAGGTCTCTATCGATTTGACTTAACCGTCCGATGGTTATAGGCTAGGTTTTGTTTTTATAATTTAAAATGGGGGCCGTAAAATACAAAATGGCGGTACAGACGAAATTTTTTTTATGCACCCTATTGAGTGACATATCATTGGATAGGTCTTTCAAAATGAAAACGATGTTTCATTGACTATTTTACAGTCAAAAGCCCCGTTTAAATATTACCCAAGCTGGAAGTTAGGATCTCTAGTTTTACTGCAACTCTAACCTTCATAGACATCTATAGGCCTCATCAAAACAGTTTTTATAGATAGGAACTAACAGTTAAATACAACTTAAAAGTCATCAATACAAGTATATAAAAAAAATAGTTAAGTAATATAAAAAATAGTTTCACATTCATGAGAAATAATTAATTAGTTTGCTTTTTACGTAGTCGGGTTTTTTTATTTTTAAATTTAATATGTTATTAATAGGTGTAAATGTGTTATATATTCTTTTCTCACATATTATATTAATTTTGCATGGATCAACACATTTTTCAGTTTAAAACATGATTCCGTCATAGGCAGGTTCTTTTTCACGCGTATTACTATATTTTAATTTAGCTGTAGTTTGCTACCAGGCCACGCTGAGACAATGATTTTCATACGGGTTGGGTGAGAACCGGGACTGAAAATTCTGGCCCATGAAGACTTGGAAAAATAAAACCAGTCCCGGCTCGGTACAGAAAACATTTTATGTTTTGCCAAAATTATTTATTACTGACTCATTTAAGTAGACATTTTTTTTACATCCAGAAGCATGTAATCAGCAGGCATGAGGCATGAAGTGCTTTGAAATCAAATAGCACTTTTAAATTTTCTGATAAATGTATTACATATTAAGTTATAATCAATTGCTGCCTCAAAATGATCCTTTGCCGATTTTCACGTTCTAAAAAAATCTGTTCCAAACGTCAAATTTAGCACCATTTTCTGAAAGACCAGTTACCTTTATAGGAAAAAAGAGAAACACTGTTGGTTTACGAAGAAGAAAGAATATCTGCAAATTTCGTGCATTTAAAAATGAAAATTTCTTCACGAATGTGTGAAAAAAGATGCAAATTACGATTTCAGAACAGCTTTAAATAGTTTTTAAAAACCACAAAATGTGGCTAATCAAAGCTGCACTTTATTTGTAGGATATCTTTTCTGTTGAATTTTTAAGCTGGAACTCGTAACATGGAAAGTTATCAGAATTGAAATAGTCAAATATCATGTTGAGCAATTGAGCATAAGTATAAAAAAATTAAATATTGTTATTTTAATTTGCAATAATAAAAAAAAAGAGTGTTGAACACAAAAAGATTTTTTTTTTTGATGGAGAAGGGGAAGGGGAGAGAGGGTAGACAGTGTGGAAAATTATTTTATTTTCTGCAAAATTACTTTGCTTGCATTTTTTTGTGAGCTGTAGCATTGATTCTGTTACATGAATTAGCCTGATTCAAGTCAAAGAATTTTTTTAATTAACTTTGAGATCCCTTCATTTCAGAAAACAACAACAAAAAAAAATTGCTTTCAGTTTTTGCAGCAGAAAGTAAATGTATATCTAAAAACGCCAATTAGAAGATAGATTAATGCTTATCATCAATGCACTTGTCTTTATATATCAATACAACTAATGATTTTAAAACACAAGTTCAAAAACATAAATAAAAAATATCTTTTCGAACTGAATGACAAGAACCAGTGTTGCAGTCGTAAAAAAACAAAGGGTATACGCTAAAATCATGAACATTCATGGATACAGTATACGCTAATGCTTTATTTGAGACGCAGAGGGTATGCGGGGCTTCTTTTAAAAAATCCAGAGAGGGTATACGGCGTATATCTCCTTATGCCCTCCACTACCCCGTGACAAGAACAGATCTAGATCTTAAAACATATCATCGGTTTATATTTGGTTACAATGAAAAAATCCAATATTTTATAGTTCTCTATCTTCTTATTATTTTTCTTTAAAGCGGTTCTCGAGCTTCCTACTGAAAAACGCAAAATTTTCTGACACATTTTGTGTCTCATTTTAAGCATATTGGCAGGCCTGACTGTTGAAGCGGAATACAATGGAAACTAGTTTCATTTTTTGATAAAATTACTTATCGCGTTATAAGCGATTGTGGTCACATGACGACAAGTATTTTGCCTTTCTCTAGCTGCAGTGTCTGGAATTCGGTTAAAAACGCCAACTTTGACAGTATTTTCTGAAAAATCTTTTGAGTTTACCAAAAAATGGAAAACGTCTTTCGACTACATAGTTTCTGAATAACAACACCTACCAATTTTCGAACAAAAATGAATTCAGAAATGTCTCAGAAAGTACCTCTTTTGATTTGAAAACACCCTAAAGGATTTTTTTCGCGCATTTTTTTTAAATAATTTTTTCAAGAAACTTTTAATTTTTCGAAGATATAAAATACTATCATATATAGTAGCTAATAGAGATGCACCGAATATTCGGTATCTATTCTATATTCGGCCTTTTGTATTCGCTAAGTTGGGCCCAGCTCGAAAAAACCTGGTGGGTTTTTTCAGAATGGGCCAACTTGAAAAAGCCCTCTAAAAAACCCATAATGCGTGTTTTTTCAATTTTCAGAAATATTTAAAAATTTAAACAACACATACATTTAATGAATTTAAGTCATTTCAATTAATTTTGAAAAATATATATATATAAAAGCCCATGCGAAGTAAAATAAAAATGTATTTCAGCCCATTGAAATACTTTACTAACATAGAACCTAGTAGCCAACATACATAGCACATAATTATAGGTAAAGGTATATCATAAGTATGTCTTTATTATAAAAAATTCAAATCATCTATATTCAAGGAAATAAAAAATATTTATTTTTACTTTCTTCTATCTTTACAAGAAGTATTTGATTCGTGAAAAATTTTTACTTCCAGTTTATGATGGATTTATACGTTTTAAAAAGGCCCTGAAGACAATTTGATGGTTTTTAGAAAATGTGTCTGTATGTGAAAAGCATTTTATGGGTGCTCTATCTCAAGAACTAACGCACAGAATTTTACAAAACTTTAGACTGAGTTAGAAATTGATGTAAACTGGTGCTGATTAGTTTTTAGTATATATTGCCCAACAGGTGACGTTGCTATGCTGCATTTATCTCAATTTTTGCAAAGCTTTATCTCAAGAACTAATGCACAGATTTTCGTAAAACTTCAGATTCTGTTACAAGTTTACTTTGCTTATTAAGTTTTGGTGCATATCACCCAACAGGTAGTTCTGCCATGCTTCATTTTTCGCGATTCCAGCAATAACTTATCTCAAGAACTAATGAACGGAATTGAATAAAAATTCAGATTCGGTTAGGCCTCCAGCACAACAGTGGCGCTGTTGTGCTGCATTTATCTTACTTTTTGCAATAGCTTTATCTCAAGAAATAATGCATGGATTTTCATCAAACTTCAGATTTAGTTAGACGTTGACGTAACTGTTACTGATCAGGTTTTGTTGTAAATTGCACAACAGGTGATACTTCTATCTCCTTGTTAAATGCATCCAATTCAACGAACCTATATTTTACAATCCTCATAATGGGCATACTATATTGCCATTTAATTTTTGCATTCTGATAGCGAATTTTGAATTATTAATATGTATTTGATAGAAGAAAGTTTTGGGATTGGCACATCCGACTAGTTTACCCCTTTTTTCCTTCCTACTTATATATTTTAAATTTTAATATTGTGTTCATTATTTGATTTTAAAGCAAATTAACAATTTTATATCATCTATTATATTTAAAACTAATTTGTGCGAAACACTGACATTTAATTAATTTAAATTCATATAATTTATACAATTTGTAACTTGTAAAAAAGCATTACAATTATATTGTATATAAAGGAACAGTGTATATTTTTTTATGTTTAGTGTATATAATATATAAATAATATAGTGTACAATAATGTAATTATGCATAAATTACACTTTTGAAAAAACCCATGTCGGTTGGGTTAAAAAAAAAAAAAAAAACCCGGGTTTTTGCGAAGACTGCTTTTTGCCCATGTTACCGAATATTCGGTGAGACCGAATATCAAGATGTTCGGCCATACTGAATACTTTAAAAAAAACTTTTAAAACATTTTTTAAAATCTTACACAATTTCTACTTTTAACTGTCAACTTATAAAGATATTCATAATAATTAGAAACAAAATCATATTTAAGTAAAAGAGAATGTTTTTACGTTATTTGCTTTTTGTAAAGTATTACTTAAGAAAATTAACCATTAATGGGGATTTTCATAGGAATTAACAATGTAAAAATGCAAGTTCCTGAACCTTTTCTGGTAAATAATCTGTTTCTTGCTTTTTTATAAAAAAGGGCGCTTCTAATTAAAACAGAAAAATTTTTTGGATTGATAATACACATCAAGAAAGACATTTTTTGCTCAGAAAACCATAATCGCAATCCACTTAATCAGTTATAAATAAAGTGTATCTCATCTCATTCGAGGTCAAACTTGGATTTTCATTTGTTAACCCTAACGAAGATATCATAGCTATATTTTTAACAAACTTGCTTTGATTTCTGTGAAATATAATACCATGATGAGAAGTGCTGGAAATTGCCACTTTTCATATTTAAACAACTATGAGGTAGACATTTCTTTATTCAGAATGCAATTTATAGTATTTATACTGTGTCACTGACCAAAATCCAGCCATTTTCAATGATATTATCACATTTAATACAAACTAAATTAATATGAAACAAATCTTGCTAAAATATCTCCATTTACTGATAAAGCTGTGAACGAAAATTCAGTTTCGGCTTGTAGTTGCACACCCAGAATTTTTGACTGAATATATTGTAATTTTTATGGAATAAATGGAGTGAGGTGTTGTTTCTTGTTCAAAATTTTTTGTCTTGACCACATTATCTCTGTTGAAAGTTTGTTACAATTTTTTTTAGGAACAATGTGTATGTTTACAATCTTTGAAAATAATTGCCCATTCGAAACACTGATCTAAGATGCATTTAAAAACTTTCAATAATCATAACTAAATCAAAGATTTAGAAAGAATTTCAAACTAAATCAAAGACAGTAGAAAAGTTATTTTTGCTGAGTTGTTTGTTTTAGAATTTAAAAAAAAAAAAAAAAAAAAAAAAAAAAATTATTCACTTGGTTTAATTCTTCAGAAGAAGCTATGAAATATCAAACTTTTTTAATTAATAAACTTTTAAAATTCTCTTCTTAAATACCTCAAAGCAGATTTTTTTCATGTATAAAGTTTACTTGTAAAAAATTCTTGTTTATCAATATATAAGTTTCTGCATTAAATATTATGTAAAATTATTTTTAAATTTAACATTTTAATGCTTTTAATCTTTGAAATATGAAAGTATTCGACCAGCCAAGTACTTGGTATTTGGCCGAATAGTTACTACTCGGCTGGCCGAATATTCGGTATTCGGTCTAACAGTTAATTCGGCTAGCCGAATATTCGGTAGAAAAGTTATTTTTGCTAAGTTGTTTGTTTTAGAATTTAAGAAAAATATATTCACTTGGTTTAATTCACCAGAAGAAGCCATGAAATATGAAACTTTTTTAATTAATAAAATTTTAAAATACTTGAACCAGCCGATTATTTGGTATTTGGCCGAATAGTTACTACTCAGCTAGCCGAATATTCGGCATCCGGTTCGCCTTTAGGCCGAATATTCGGTATTCGGTCAAAATCACTATTCGGTACATCCTTAGTAGCTGATGTAATTTTATTACACCGTTTTAATTTTCTTTGATAAGAAAAAATTCACGGTTCTCTCTTATTTTTTTGCTTTGAAAAACAGACAATACAACAGTAAAATCTGGCGACATCCTGTCCCCCGAAAAAATATCCCCCCCCCCCCACCATAGCTTTCACAGTCCAGCAAAACGAATTTTAATGAACAAGAAGTCTGGCCTTCTAATTTCATTTGCATTGGTCAAGGAGTGTACGCATTTACCCTCAAGCCCTTTTTCTCCAGATTCCTTTGTTAAATGAAGCGAAGATATTCTCTACAGGGATACGGCATAGAAATAGGAAGAAGGTATATTTAATCTTCTAAGGGATACTGTACCATGGACCCCCCCCCCCTCCCTCCCCTTCTTACACCCATGGAACAGCTAAAAAGTGAAATTGCAGTCGACTCCGAGCGAAAAAAAATATTACACAATGCAAAGAGAAAGGAAGTTTCTAATTAGAAAATATTTAATAATTTTAAATGTGTTTTGACATTGTTTACTGTTTTGCAATAAATTTTGTAATACGTTTTTAAAAATTCTTAAAAAAAAAAGAAAAAAATCAGAGCCAAATGATGCAGTTTTTGAACGAAAGTGAAATTACCGAATGTATATGAGTTTACCGGAGTGGGGGGGTGTCGCACCCCCCCACACCCCCCCTGTAGCTACGTCCCTGCGTGCATGTATAACGTTCCATCAAACCTACTGAATACTACACAATTTTTTAAACAAATCATGTATATATCTAAAAGCTACAGTAAGTTGAACACAGATTACCTTGTAGTAGATGAGTGATATTAAGACTACGGCTTTTTTTGTTTTCTTCTTTTATCGATAGATATCTTGGAAAAACAAAAAGTAATCACCCCTACCAATTTCCATAAAAATGACTGTGTAAAAAAGACAAGGTAACTACTGATTTGGGATAATGTTTGCTATTAATTGCTTTTTATAAATTTTGATTTGGATGCTGTCTACATATTAAAAAAATATACGAATGTTGATTTTTCAAATAGTAACATTCACTTTTGACACCCTATTTGAGTTTCTAGCTAGCCAGGAAATTTATAAAATGTTTATGCTTTTCTTAAATCTTAATGCAGTTATAAAACAAATGTGTTAGGTGTTTATCCCTAAATTTCGGAAAATAAATTGAAAATCTTAGAAGAAAAAGTACCGAAAGCACTCAAATAGTCACCAGTAAAATTGTACAAGAATTATATATTTATTAAAAGTTTATTTTTGATCAAAGAAAATCCTACAAAATATTTCTGGTACATTTCTAAGATTTTTTCTGTGGCTCGTTTGATTACAGGTAATGCCCCACCTTATGTTATGGAAACGAAAAATTTCTCTACATCTTGAAAACTAGTTATTCAAATGACTTCTACACATCGATGTTTTTAACAATTATGGTTTGTTCCTAATATATTTTTTTAATATAACTAAATTAATAGTTTTCTTAATTAAAAATAGTTTTTGAATAGAAAAAATGTCTGGAATAAGTTTGGGTCTATTCAGTATATCTCTTTAATACATTAATAAAAAATGAATCAGATAAGTTTTATAAAGATACAAATTAAGTTTCTCAAATAGATTTAACTTAAAAATCCTCAAATTTAAGTGCTTCTAACCCTTTCAAGATTTAAAATTAGGCATATAAACAATGCCTTTTTCCAGGCTGTCTCGATACAAGAAACTCAAATAAGGTGTAAAAAATGGGTGTTATTGTTTAAAAATTCAAAGTTGGTACTATTTTAATAAGTAGATGACTTCAGAAACCTAATTTATACATAGCAATAATTAGTACATATTATTTTTAGTCGATTGGTACCTACATATTTTTTTACGATTATTATTAGGGCAATTAATAAGGAGTAACCAGATTTTTTTTCCACTTATCACCATTGATGCATTGATGATCTTTAGAAAAGCTAACCACCAGCGCCAAAAAGAGTTGCTTGCGGTGCTGCTAAGGGCTTTAACCTATTTCTTAAAATATTCCTTTAACGTAATATGAATTAGTTATCAAATCAGTTAAAAATGTCATTATTTCAATTTCTGTTGCAATCTGACAATTGCTTTTTATGTACTACGGGTTTTTTTATTATTCATATTATTAACAAAGTAGCATTTTTAAATGTGGAATCTGCAGGTGTCTCCCTCACCACACACAAGAAAAATTCAGTATGGAAACTTCGTTTAAAAAATATTTATGTTTAGAACAAAAATGTACTTTCTGAATGGAAATAAAAATTTTCAGAACTAAATCTCATCTTTCATTCGTTCTTTTATAAAATGTACCATATATTACAGTGTATTGGAATGCTGAAATATAAGGCTATTTGAATATGAAAATAATACTTGTTTGTGAAAATAATAGCTATTTTGTATCCTTAAAAAATGATTTTATGCATCCATAAAATGATTTATTGATATCGCACTATAAAAAAGATTGTACATAAAAAATATACTCTAAAAAATTCGTTTTGTTAGTCAAAAATCGCTAAAATAATTGAGCAAATTTACTATTCTCAGCACACTCTTCCCATGATTAGGAAAACTGTTGTCATTGTTAGAAATCAAGGGAAATATTTAAGTTTCATAATTGAGAGAAGTGCACCAATTATTGTATTCAAGCAAACTGCAGAATCCCGTAGCCAGTATTAAACCGATTTTTTTTTTAAAAAGGAGGAGATTTTTATTTCGACGCATAAGTATTTTCTGTTTTTATGTATGTTCACCGATTATTCCGAAACTACGCGACCGATTCAGATTTCTCAAAATTAGGTCAGTACATTTTTAGAAATTAAACACAAATCAAAATAAATAAATATTTTAAGTAAACGTTTTAAAAAACATTTTTAATAAAACATTTTAATATTCATTTAAGTCTTTTTTGTAAAAAAAAAAATTATTTTAATCAAAAAGCCCATTATAGTTTCTAAATAGTAGTCACTGCTTTATTTAATGACAGGCTTTTCGATTGATTAAATTAAACATTCTTTTTTTTTCTATGTACATACTATTAATATCCTCATAGTTATTTAACCGTGAAAAATCTGTCATTAAATAAAGCGAGAATTACTATCGAAAACGACGATAGATTTTATGAATGAGAAAACGCTGTCCGCGGGATCCCACAGCTTGCAGGATTGTAAATCCAAAAGTATCATAGGGCTACCACAGGCGACTATTTTTATAATCTGTTCGCACCAGGATTTTTCGAATATAAATTTTGAAGTATATTTCTCTTACAAATGTTGCTAAAGTGTCTGTTAAGGATTTCTGTTTTAAGAAAGTGGTGCCGGTTAGAATTAAAAAATAGTCGGTGTGGCAGCCCTGGTATTATCAACTTTGTATTCTCCGAAAAGAAAGATCATGTTTTTTCAATCAACAACAAAATCCATACAAAAAGTTTTTTGCCTTCTGATACTTCTCTCCATTTTTTCACAAGTTGCTTTTCAAAAAGCACGATTATAGGTGCATTCAGGGACGGCTTTAAGGGAGAAGGGCGGAAGAGGTACTAAAAGGAAAGGTCTGAAAGTATGCGAAATATTTGGTTAAAATCTGAAAGATATCAATCAAAGAGGAGGTGAAAAACATTTCGTTCAGGGCGCCATGACTACTAAAGCTCTCATTGGGTGCATGTTTTCTCTTTGAATCGCATGCAAAGATGTCCACTTTGGTTTTCAATCCAGATATTGTTCGACATATTTCAAATTTCTTTGGGATAATAAAAAAATACCTTTGATGTGCTGTCTGTCTATTAATGGATGATTATACCTAAACAAATTCTCGAAATATAGTACACTCGTCAGAATGTATGTGCACAAAGATTGAAAATATATTGGGGCGGCTTAGGTACTTAGGGGCGCGAACTTTTACCTGGACGAGGGCGCACCGGCCCTTGGGCCAATGGGCCGGCGGGCCAGTCCGAGCCTGGTTACTGTTGCCTTGTTCAAAGGGTTGTTTTAGAATATTTTCCTCTTAGCCACGCCATACCAGTTGAAAAGAACAAAGATGTTAAAAAACTTTTGAAGGTAATGTATAGTGAACAGTGGCAAAATCAACCTGATGATACATTCAAATGATACAACCACATTATCCATGATTGATAAGCCTGCAATAAAGAAGAGGGATATGTGTATAACTGTCTAGATGAAGATATTGGTTTTAAAATTTGAAGTGGATTTCTGGCAAACGAGTATTTATTTAGTAAATATTTAATGAATACTACTAGGTACCATAATCTGTCACTTTATTTTAACAATAATCAACTGAAATTCGGTATTTATTCAAATAAAATAATGCTATTGTATTATTTGTGAGTTAGAACTTATTTCATTCAAAAAGCGTTTTATCCACTTGTCAAACAATCAAAACATGTTTCCTCCTCTGAATTCGGTCAAAACGTGATTTCTCCAAATATTAAATGCATTTTATTAATTTGTTTTATGTATAATATCTTAGGTATGCTTGCAATTCTTTCTAATAAACAGTAATAAAAATACACAATGAAAATGAGAATTAAATACAAGTTATTTTCTTATTTATCAGTTTTTTGTGTTTTTTGAAAATTTGTATCTGAAGGAGAAAGCATGGTTTGCATGTTTGCTCCACAATTTTCAGAAACAATTTTATAATTAAAGAAATTATAAATTTCAAAATGTGTCCCATACTCCCCCCCCCCCCCCCCCCACACACACACACTAACAGGTAGGTATGGGACAACTATAAAACAATATACACTATATTGCCATTAATGACCGGTAACTTTCAATTTTAGACATTTTGTCGAATACTTAGAAATATACTTGACTGATTCTTCTGGAATTTCAGGATTGAAAAGAACAGGTATGACCTCATATTTTGCAATGTCGATTTGATAAGGGGGGGGGAGGGGTCAATTAGGGGGCCAACAAAAAATCAAAGAAAAAAATAATACTTGGGATCACCTTGTAAAATAAAATGCACGAAATCATCTATCGCTACCGAATATAAATAAACAGACATTGTGCAATATGTGTATTATTTTGTGTAAGAATAGCATATATATTAATAGAGATATAGTGATTTATTTAAAAAAATTAAAAAATTCTTACATGTTTTTTGCTTATAACATGCAGGGTTTTCAACCAAATTTAACGCCAATTTCAGAAAAATTGACAAAATATAGTAGAAACAATATAGCGCAATTGGAATATAAATATATTAAATATTTTAGGAAATATGAGGAGTTGTATGAAATAATTTTTATCTGCGCATGCGCGAACGATAACAAGGATCATTTTACATAATTTAATAGTCAACTCTATGTAGCAACTTATTAAAAAAAATCTAGTCAAATATCGTAAAAATTCAGAAAGATATCAGCGTTAGAGTGAGCAAATTTTTAGTAGTTCTCTAAAAGCAGCTGAATGATAAGGGATTTTCCACAAAGTGTCATCTTTAAGGCTGTTCTTAAATGCTCTATTCAACAAGCACAAAACGTTTTGACACATTTACAAATTCATTTTTTAATGGAAGGATATAAAATTGGAAAGCCTGACCATGGAAGCGATTCGTAATCGAACTGTTTTTTTTTCATTTTTTGATAAATCGATTACCTATTGAGTTATAAGCGATTTTGATCACGTGACACGGCATTTTTCTCCCCTTATTGACTGGATTTTCTTCTTTCGTTCGGAAGTTTGGTTCAAAACGCCCACTTTACGTTATTTTCCAAAAGATCTATTGCATTTGCAAAAAAACGGAAAAAACAGCTCGATGACATAGTTTCTGAATAACAACACCTTCTAGTTTCATGCGTTTCCGAACAAAAATGAATTAATACTTACGTCTGAAAGTTGACCCTTTGGATTTGAAAACAGCCTTAATATTTAATTTTTTTTTATTTTAATTTTTTATTGATGCTTTAGTTCTTCTTGGGTAACCACCAGAACGAACCTATACCATGATCTGAAGAAGTATCAAAATCGAAGCATTTTTTCCAAATCTACTCGCTGATACTCACTAAATATTAACTTTTTTCTGAAAGTTAGTTAATAAAAAATGACAATTTGTGTAAAATCCCTTATCATTCAGCTGCTTTTACAGAACAACTAAAAATTTGCTCACTTTAACGCCGATATCTTTCTGAATTTTTACGATATTTGACTAGATTTTTTTAAATAAGTTGCTCCATAGAGTTGACTATTAAATTATGTAAAATGATCCTTCGAGCATGCACAGATAAAAATTATTTCATACAACTGCTCATATTTCCTAAAATATTTAATATATTTATATTCCAATTGCACTATATTGTTTCAACTATATTTTGTCAATTTTTCTGAAAACACCGTTAAATTTGGTTGAAAACCCTGCATGTTATCAGCAAAAAACATGCAAGAATTTTTTAATTTTTTAAAATAAATCGCTATATCTCTATTAATATACGTGCTATTCTTACAAAAAAGAATACACATATTGCACAATGTCTTTTTATTTATATTCGGTAGCAGTAGATCATTTCGTGCATTTTAGTTTACAGGGTGATCCCAAGTATTATTTTTTTTTCTTTGATTTTTTGTTGGCCCCCTAATTGCCCCCCTTATCAAATCGAAATTGCTAAATATGAGGTCATACCTGTTCTTTTCAATCCTGAAATTCCAGAAGAATATGTCAAGTATATTTCTAAATATTCGACAAAATGTGTAAAATTGAAAGTTGCCGGTCATTAATGGCAATATAGTGTATTATAAGAAGCAAATAGTCTAGTGTCAACTATATTTACAATCTAACAAAGGTTGAAGGTTGATAATGTCTGTGTTACAATATCAAATTCCAGTATCTTCATCACTGGAAGGATAATTCAGGATTGTTAATGAGAGATGATATTAAGAAATCACCCGTTCAATTTATTTATAATTTGAAGTAAACGAATATATTTCCAATGTTATAATTAATATACTACCTTTTAAAAATATTTGCATACTAGCAGTTTACGCTCATCTTATTAAAAAGTAAGAATCAGACTTGTTCCAGCCCCCTTTAGTTGGCATGTCACATTCCTCTCTCTACCTTCTTTTATATTTACCTTCTTGTATAAACAGAAATACTGCTTTTAGGCATAGTTTAAATTATGGATAATATACAATGTTCCATAAATAGGGAAACTATTACACCTATGCATAAAAAAATCATTAATATACAGAAAGCATAAAAAGTATATGAAGCAAATTTACTTTTGATTCTTGAAATAATCTTTTTCTTTATACAATTGCAAGCTTACGTAGATCAGCTACTTTTTTCAGCTGAAGATTGGGGTGCCACTGCTTCATCTAATCTGTGATTGATGAAATATTTAGAATGATAGATAAAGAGAAAAACCTACTGTCCCATTTGACCCCACTCTCCCCTATATGTGAAGTAAATCTTCCCTCATTTATATGTATTGCATTTATAGGTTTTTTATAATTAATTATACATTATATTCCTTAAATTATTTTCTTATCTTTTTCAGTGAAAATTTTTTCAGTTGTATAAATTTTTTTTTTTTTTTTGGGGGGGGGGGGGGGGATTCTTACGAAATTAGACAAATGAGGTTTTAAATATACTTTTACATTAATTCAGATGCTAGAAAATTTTATTTTAACCATTACTTCTTAAATTAGGAATACTTACAGATTCTAAAATGATCATTATTTGGTTAATGGCACACTATGTATAAAAAAACATTAATTAACAAATTTTACCTCTCCAATTTTTTTTCATTTAAAGCACACAGATGGAGCAATGTTTCTACCAAGTTTCAGAAAAATTCATGAAGATTCATTTTTTTATGGGCCATTACAGTCAGCCCTTTTTTTGGGTGATATTTTCAGTTTGCACATAATAAAAAGTAAAGAAATGAAAATTTACTATTGTTTTGATGTGAAATATGCATTCTTTGTACAAATAGCTTCAAATTGGTACCAAAAATGTAGAATTTGAGCCATTAATTGTCAAGTTATGGCCATTTATAGACATTGATAAGATTCCAAGATGGCCGCCATTTGGTAAAACTGACCAATTTTCAAATGGCTATAACTCAGCCAATATTGCAAAAATTAATTTTAAATTTCAGATTTGTGGGTTTCCCTACTATGTCTGTCTATGATAAAAATTTAAAAAAAAATCTGTGACTATGGTGCAACAACACCCATTGGTTGAATTCATGTGGAATGACCCACATAGTTATTTGAAGCTTCAGTGATACTTACATCTCATTAGTTACCTTGCTTTAGACCAAAGCCCTTTAATTGCCAAAAGAACTATGGTACAGAGAGCATCTCCAAGAATGCATAAGAAAATAGTAACTTTGTGAAATGTTAAACAAACAAAAAGCTCCATTTGCAAGAGCTGAAAGAATATTTTCTATTTTTTTACTCTTAATGAAGAGTCAGGAGTCAATTAAAAATCAGGAGCTAAAAAAGTAACTTTTTCAATTTTAAAATAAAAACATTGAGTACCAGTAATACCCACTGAGTGTCAATAATGCTAATATTTAATATTTTGATAATTTAACATGGATTACATTACGTTAACTGCTATTGTGGTATACTTTAATTGATTAGTGTGCAAAGTCAAGTGTGTGACACGTAATTAAAGCCATACGATTTTTAAGCGATTAAAGTGATTTTAAAGTTACTAGTGCAAAAAAATAAATATTATCTGATTTGTTATTTGTGTTACTAATTAATGAAATTGCTTATTTATAGTTTTCATTATTATTTCTATAATTACTAAGTATTTACTAATTAAAGTAAAAAAATATATATTATACTATATCCGATTAGAAACTTACACTTTTTTTAGATTCCTACAAATTTTGTTAGATATTCAATACTGTAACACAGGAAATTAAATTATAAAAATCTTGTTTTATTTTTTAAACAATTCATGATTTTTTTTACACCTTGATTTTAGGAAAAGCTTTTTATATGTTAAAGGTGGAGATGTGGGGGGGATATATATTTAATAACCCAATTTATTAATTAAATATTTAAATTTTCTGTAGCATTAAAAAAAAAAATAAAAGTACTTGTATAATATTTTTCCATTTATAAGATGAATTTTTATCCAATATCACTGCAGTAATCTGAATGCAATAACATATCAAAATATTCTGGAATGAGGTAACTGTAGTTACTGTTAGATAACATTGCTGATAAGAACAGTATTGCAAAGTTGAAAGGTAACATTATAACTCAAATTTATAAAATTAAAATTTTCTATATAGAATTCGTTTTGCATTGTAAGTAAAATGGAAATAGAAAAACATACCCAATCTTTGTGCACAAACAACATTATACTAATGTTCACATTTCTTTTTAAAAGGGCAGGGCAGATTTGCTGAAAAGGGCATTTTTGTCTGGTAAAAGGGTGCTTATATAGAGTAAAGGGGCTCATTTTGTTGAGTGAAAGCACACTCTCATTGGATTATCATTTGTTAGTTCTGAGGAGTGGGAATTTCAACTCAAAACCTTTAATTAGTATTAAGTCCTCAATTTCCTGAGGGGATTTTGAGGATGGGGGGGGGAGGAGGCACACTTTGGCATATATTATCAAGGTAATCACTGGCATATATTATCAAGGTAAACTGAAATTATGCTGTATTTTTAAGAATATCATAAAATAATCTCATTAAAATAACTCCATTTTTTGAATATTCCACTTATGGAAACATGTGCTGTTCTGGGGTGATTTTGAAATGGAATATGCATTATGATTTGAAAACAATACAATATGCAGCTGCTGCATGTTTTTTTTTTTTTACATTGATTTAGAACTTACAGCCTGTGAGTCAATCAGAGCAGCAGAACTTCTGTTTTCAAAAGTCAGGGAGGAGAGGGAAGGAGTGGGGGGGGGGGGGCAGAGAAGAGGAAAGAGCCAAATATTTTGAGAAAAAAATAGGGGACATAAAGAAGCTACTGGGAAACGGGACAGGGCACATAAGGATGCACCGCCCTTTGAAAAACACCAAATGGGAACACTAATTATACAAAAGAGAAATTTTACTGTATGCAACAGAAAATGTACAAAAGACATCTTACTTCATAGCACAAATGAATAAGACTGTAAGGTGTAGGGCCAACTTGGGCTTTATCAATAACTCCACAAAGAAGTTCCCCACCTCTCATGATGACTTGAGACTCACACATATTGTCTCCATTAAAGGGTACACCTCCAGCTTTCCAAGGCCTTGGGGAGCCATTTTTCCAATTCTATAAAGATACGAAAGCAAAATAATACAGCAAAACATGGTACAACATAATTGAAAGAGACCACAAAAATAATTTAGATAGTTTTCTATCTTAACAGGTATGCTGTATGTTGTAATTGTATTGCATTCTTTTTAGTGGAATTGTTTCTCTTTAAGGCTGATTATGAGTCAGATAAAAATTATTCTTTCTAATGATAATCCTACGGTCTCAGAAAACATATATATTTTAAATTTCTTATTAGAAATTTAAGTGTTAACTTCTTTTTTCAGTATACTTTTCTTGAAGTTTGTTTATTTGCTTTTCGCTTAGCAAAATATTTCTAGAGTATAATTTTATTTTAAGGGTTAAAATCTTATTCATAGCTTAGTTCATAGCTTATTCTTAGTCTATAGCTTTATTCATAGCTTAGTTTCACTAAAATTTTAACATCTTAAATATAAAATTAAGTAGATATTTTAGAAATACTTTGGTAAGCAGAAAAACAAAGAAAAAGCTTTTAAGAAGTGTATACAGAAAAAAGTTAAAACAGTTCTATTTTTTTTATGAGGAATTTGTAAAATAAGAATACATTTTAAGCCCACAAAATAAAACTGGAGTTTGTGATCTGATTGATAACAAGCCTTACAGCCCAATTCTGCTTTTAAAGGTTTTACTGTATTTCAGAAAAGATTGTGGCATGCATTTTCTAGTATGACAGTGAAGTAAATAACATATTTATTTTTTCATGCTGCACTCTCATGTAACATGTGCACTCAAACTTTTAATGCATCATTAGGAGAAGGGGCTGCTTCACTCACATGAGAACACCCTCTTGCTAATGTGTGCTATGGGAAGTTCTTTTAACATATCTCGTTTGCATTTCACTATTTTTATTTTTATTTTATTTTATTTTATTTTTTTTTTTTTTTTTGCATTGGATAGCTGAGGTCTCTACAACTGTCATTTCTTACTTTTTTTATTTTGTTTGGAGCTTTCTTTTAATTAGGATACTTTCACTTTCGGAACCAGCTTCGAAAGTATCCTTATTAAAAAAAACTGCAAACGAAACTGGAAAAGTAAAAACTAGCCTTTGTAGAGATCAACCTCAGCTATCCAATGTAAAAAAAAAATTATTTAAAAATAATGAAAAGCAAACAAGGTATTTTAAAAGAACTTTTCTGTATAATTAACATTAACAAGCAGGTGTTTTTGAGTGAGTGAAGTAGCCCCTTAACACACAATATAATGTTAAACAATCACTGGTGATTAAAAAATCAACATTTCACACCTCCTAATAAAGTTATTGTTAGAAGCAAGACATAATTTCACACTAAATCAAGGATGGTCATCACTTTTATAATTCGCATTTTGTGGCTATTGCTCACATTTTTCATGATAGGGCCAAAATTTTTTGAATTTCACCACTAGGTGGCACTGCATCCACTTTCATATGATAGTGCATATTCATTTTACTATAGACAGTCACTTGTTCAAGAATTCTAGCTTACCTGTTCAAAAAATATTTGAATGTACCTGACATTACTTTTCACATGAGCAAGGACGCCCGGCTAGGACTCACTATGCAAGTTGGCATAGAATGACCCAGTTATTTCATGTACTTTTATGTTATTCTTTCCCCTATTGGAGTGTTCTCAATTTTCTGACTTCCAGAGACATTTTTAGAATCAATTTCTATTCTGGATATAGTTGTGAATCTCACCAAATTAGGTGGTTTTGATTTTTTTTTAAATCTTTACAGAAGAGGTCCAAAAGGAAACAAAAATTTTCTGATTAATTAAGATGGGTTCTTTCCATTGATATAAATAGTAATCAAATGCATAATCAATAGTAATAATCACCCCTTTTGAGATAAGGGCTTCTGAACACAAGGCTGAATTTACAAAAAAATAAAGGATTTTCAAGATGAATAAATTAAAGAATACTTAAGCAGGAGGGAAATAACTTAGGAAACTCTATTACATATTCATAGGTAAGTAATAGATAAAGTGACAAACTTTTATAAAGTAATACAGCTTATTAAAGAAAGGCTGAAATTCAGCACGACAGCTATATGACCTACTTGGAGGCCAAGTAATGGTGAATGTATTGATTTCTGATCTTTAATACTGAAATTATGTTTTTAGCATTAAAAGTTATACTACAGTACATATTTTCAATAATTAAGATTTTTTTGTATCAAGAGTAATAAAACTACAAACTAGTTGATTGGTCTTTTTTCTACAACTATGAAATAGCGAACTTTACAAAAGGACACCTGGTGGCTCAAGTTATGACTTCTGACTCTTGACAATTTGCAAATGTCCATCTTAGACCTATATGTCTGTCTTTTTGTGATTTTACCAAAATTGCAGAGGGTTGAGCAAGAGACCCTAGGCCAGTTGAAGTGAAATGACTCAAAGAATAGCATATAGCTTAAAAAATAAATTTCTTAAGGTCTTTTTAAGGACCATGGGAATCCTTATATACATACATTGTAAAGAATATTTTGTTATTAATCATTAAAATATGTTTGTTTCTAACCTTAGAAGATATTTTTGCTTTTCCATCAAGGGTAGGGGGCTTCTTTCCTTCAGGAGTGAGGTTGATTATTAAACTTGATACTATCTGAAAACAAAAGTACAAACCAATTTAAAATATGACTTTTTTACAAAAATACATAAACTATATCTAATATCAGTGCTGTTATAATTAAAGAAACTCACTACCCTTTGATTTTTTTTTTTCGAAAAATTTAAGAAAAAAAATCTACACATTTGAACTTTGTAAAACTTTTTTTTTCTGCATGTATTCCTTAGAAGTATGTTCTAAAATGCTTGGCATCAGTTTTCAGGAAAGTTAATTATTTTAAGAAAAAATGAAATAAAATGTCATGACATACATATGCTGTAGTTCTAGCATTTTGATCTTACTAATTTACTGAAAAAATACAAACTGAGAAAATTTTATTTAAAGATTGCAACTCTGATACATTTAAAGGGACATGGATGCAGTAAAAAGTATTTTCCCTTTTTTTTTTATAATCATCTGACCCTTATATAACTTTGTCAGGATATACTAGTGATGTCTAAATACATTTTCAACAGAAAATTGATATTTACATTTCCACCATGTGAAGGGTAGCCTTAAATGCAAATACAAGATTAGTGCAGACAACATTAGTTGATAAAATATTGAGTATGATTTGCATTAGTGGCCACAAAAATATTTCTATATGCTGATATTTTGAACAGTAAAATTAACCCTTGAAACTGGCTTTGGTTAAACTATTTAAAGAATGTAAAACAATCTAGTTATTATATTAATATACATATATAATAAAAAAATCACTTTTTTATATTAGGGAAATGAAAACCTTTAATCATTTATAACTAACTTCTAATTCAAATCATCCATAAATCTAACTATGATTGTTCTTAAATCAAAACTGCCAAATTTCTGACACATATATGGGCTGATAAGAAAAGAAATTATCCATCAACATCTTAATAATGATTAATGCTTGTGAAATCAATTTACCAAAATAGAAGTTGGTTGACATGTTTATATTAGATGATTATTCAAAGCCATATATCACAATTAATTTTTTCCAATTTGACAGTTATTAGATTCAGGTGATAAATTCAAGTGAATAATCACATTTAGGCTATAAATTTTAATTATCTTTCCTCAAAATTTAACAGTTATTAGATTCAGAGAATAAAATCAAATTAAATAATTATGTTTAGTAGATAAATTCAAATTAATGTCACAATAAATATTTGGTGATTACATTTACGTCATAAATCCTAATTAACTTTTCTCTAGCTGACATTTACTATTAAATCATAAATAGCAACTAACATCAAATTTAGAATTGACTGTTGATGGTTTGAGTCAAGCCTGTTGCCACCACAAAACTGTACCCATTAAATGATACTGATCCAATTAAATTAAAGAGCCTGCCTATTTTGATTAGTATGCACTGTGCTGGGAAAAATAGCAGTTGGAGTATAAAGCAAAGTCCCCAGGTGATCAAGACAGATTTTGAAATATCCAGCCTGTCCTGAAAAAATCTAGAAATTTCAATAAGTATATGGTTCTTGGGACCTCCTCAAACATCCACTCTCAATGTAGTATTAACGTACTGGATTAATCAGTTTGGTCTGCAATGAAGTTCCAAGTCTAATTATTTCATCTACAAGCAAATTCTTTAAAAGTATGCAATTTTAACAACCTGCATAGACATGGCATATATCCTTCTACAAAGTCATTTTATTTCTAAATGAATAAAACTTGAAGGATGAAATTTATAAGAAAATTAAAGATATTGTTGATTCTGAGGCACAAAAATAGAAATGCCTGCAATTTTCATGCAAATGAATTTGTGAATGTTTCAGAAAGATTCACATTTTTCAGCAAAGAAAATAAAAAACCATGGGCCTTAAACAAATAAAGCTGCAAATAGTTGATAAGGCAGGAAAAGGCGTTTTTAGGGAATGAAGGGAAATGATTAAATGGACAATTTGTAAGGGACAAAATTTCAGTAACATGCAATATTTTATTAATAAATTAATGCTTATAACCTTCTACAAACCATTTAAACTTTTATTATAAATAAACTGTTCAGATTTTTTTTAGAGGTGAGAAGGAGAAAGGAAAGTGTTTTGCCACAAAAAATGTTTTTCCAAGCATTCCAGTTTTACATTTACTCCCCCAAAATATTTACTTATAGACTAGTAACATTTTACATTAGTACATTTGGCAATTAAACAAAAAGAAAAAAAAATATAACAAAAAATTATTCTTACAATTTAAAATACTATTTAAATTCTTTAAAAATATAGTATTATATTTAACTAAATATTTAATAAATTTCTGACTAATTATTTGTCTGATATGTTACTTAACAAGGGAAAAAATAAATAAAAAATGGCATTTTGAATTTGGGCAAGTTTTCAAAGTTAAAAAATTTACTGACATGCTGAGACACCAACATTTTTATATTTTACATATTTAATTAATGTTGCATAATAGTAATGCACACAAATGAAACTAAAGGACATTTCAATAACTTTGGTAACAGGTTTGCATTATTTAAAGAATGGAAATTAGAAATTTGCTTAGAGCAACAGTAAGAAAATCTTAAAAAGTTATAATTTATTTTCAATGTGATTGTTATATAGATTAAATATCCTTGATTAATCACAAAGGGAAAAATTATTTGTTTTGAAATTTTTGTCAACCTGTTGTAGTATATTTGAGTATAAAATAACAGAATATTAAAAAAGGTATCAAAAAACGGGAAGAATATACAGGGTGGTCATAAAAGAACTTTACTAACATATGAATTCCAAGCATTCTTATCGTTCAATGATAGAAGATGCCATTTGGGATGTGAATATTTTAAAGCATGAGCTTGAGAATAAGGTGAAGAACAAAGATTGAACACTCGCAGTTATGATTACAGATATAAATTTCTATTTCTAACTGGCAACCACTGTTTGGTTATCTTAAAACAAACTTCAAAGTAAGAAAATCCTAAATTCCATTTGCAAAGATACTTGTAGCATTGGAATTGTAACACAACATGTAAATGCAAAGACCATTTAGTGTAGTATGTGTGTTACAATACTCATTAAATATATGTATTTAAAATTCAAAGTACAGTCGAACCCGGTATATAACGAACGAAAATTTTGGTCCCGTCGTTTTCCTATTGTATTTAATGCTAATTTATCCTTTTATAGCGAACCTCTGAAATCTTAATAACCGGCTATAACGAACATTTTTTCCAGTCAACGATTTTTTTTTTTTTTTTTTTTTTTTTTTTTTACTTTTCCGCAGTTGTGAAAACAGGACTTAGACTCCAATTTCATAAGAAAATGTATGCCGGCTAGTGAAACATGGTGCAAATCAGCGACATTTTTATTAAAAGGTAGAAACAACTACATTCTTTCTCTTCTACGATAGCCACTCTGCAGGTGTGATTCCGCCCACCCGTCAGTCATTTTTCCTTATTCCTGATCACAGCTGTGTGCAAGACTGCAGACAGAGCCGAAAATGAGGGGGGGGGGGGGGGTGGACGCGAAAAAAAAACAGCCAACCTGTTGGGAGGGGGGAAATGCTCGAGCAGAACAAGTAAAAGCATACGCTCCTGTGCTAGGTGACGGGGGAGAGTGAAATAAAAATCAGATCACGTGTGAAGATCCGACTGATGAAGAGATTGTGGAAGAAATTAAAATGAATCATTCTGAAATCGAAGATTCTGCATCTGATGCTGATGAAGAGTAGCACATAAATTATGAAATCCCCACAATCTCAGATGCTACAGCAGCGATGCGTGTAATTAATAAGTTTTTGTCTGCACAAACAGTGGAAGAAAGAGTGTTGGAGTCATTTGATGCACTAGACAAAGAAATTCATAACATGTTTTTGAAATCAGCATCACGTCAGCAGAAGATTACCGATTATTTCTGTATCAAAACAGTGAGCAACAATTCAAGGTAAAATTAATTTAATTAGTATTGTGTCAGTTTAATGTGATCGATTTTAGTCAATTTAATTCTTTAATGGTCATATTTAATATATTTTACTTTTTTTTAATACATCATTAGTGAATATACACATAACAACTAACGAGTTATACATTTTGTGAACTCTAACATTTTTCTTAACTGTTCGGGTATTGCGAACCACCGGGTATAGCGAACAAAACCTTCGGTCCCTTGAAGTTCATTATAACGGGGTTCGACTGTATATATTTAAACCCACTAAGTGCTTATGACATGAAAAATACCATTAATCAGAGATTCTGCATTGCCTTCATGCCATGATTTATATTTACCCACAATCTTCCAAATGTGATTTGTATAGTCTGTCAAGATAAACACTTGGAAATTCTATAATCCAACTAAAATTATTTGTTTTTTGTCGCCTGTGTGGGGCCATTTGTTGTTCACACTGATTTTCTTTGCATTTATTTTAAAATACAGTTCCAAGCATTAGTGTTCACCATAAGAAGAAAAAGGACAGGATGCTATTCAAAGAAGGGCACTACTGAAGCAGAAAAAGAGCACCAGTTCAGAAGGAAAGGGCATGATTTCAAGAGAAAATGCATTGTGTTTAGTATTAAAAAGAAAGAGAAAGAAAAAGGAAAAAAGTGTAACTTTTAGGCAAATGATAAATAAAGTAATATTAATTTTGAATGATTTTATGTATTAAATAAAAAAAAAAGATTTAAATTACAACATGATTGAATAATCTCCTGTGTTTTTCTGAAAGAATGATAAAGTGCTGCAGTTTTTGAAAGCTCTTGGACACAGATTTAGTAACATTGTGGTAAGTGGAACATTTTTACAAGAGATATCTGGGTACAGCTAGGGGTACATTTCACTATTTTTTAAAAGGCCAATGTGCAATTTGTTGTTTTAAAAAGGGCACGGCACTGCACCTTTAAATAATAGCCTAGAGGGAATACTAGAAGTATTACAGCTTCCATTTCAAAGTCATTTATGATTTTTTAGCGTGGAGATCATTTTGTGATGAAAAAGTGCCTGTTGCCATTTGAAAATCTTGTCAATAAAGGACTGTAACTGCAAGTGTGAGAGCATAATTGTTCTCCACATCACTCTTTAGCTCATGCCTTAAAATACACACATCTCAAATGGCATCCTGTTTACATGAATGGCATAGTTGTTAGTTGATCATATAACAGCAAAGATTGTTTTTAATGATCACCCTGTATAAAAGCAGGAGTGTGGAAAAACAAGAGAAAGCCAAGAGCTTCCTGTCAAGTCTGCGTTTTTATTTTTTCCTTTACTGTTGTCACATCTTAAAAGAAAATGGCTCTGAAAAAAAAAGCATTCTGAAAACAATCTTAATTTTGAATCTTTAATAATCTTATTCTAAATTAAGTATGCATAAAATGTTTCATAAAAATAAATGTATGCTGAAAACTTCTGTTCAACAGAAAATGTACATTTCTAAATATGAAACTTGAAAATATTACATTGAAATTCATCAAAATGACATAGGGTTTTAATCTTAGTAAATAAGAAATGAAAAGAAAAAATTGTGTCATTAAGAGAATCACGTGGCAGTTCCATGTTGATGCTCCTAAGCACAGTGTTGACTAAACTTGAGAGAATTAAAAAATTTTCAATATCAAGAAAATTTTTTTTTCATTGTTGAATATTGTCTGAGTTTCCTCTTAGTCTGCACAACTTTGAAGAAATTCCGTGCTATTTATATGCTGCCACCACCGATATGATTACGTGATATTGGTCACGCACTGAGAAGATTGTTTAAATGAAAACCAACGCTTTCAATTAACTAAATTAACAGTTTATTTACACACTATTTACATTTAAAACTCGGATGTAGGTGATCCGGTTCAACATTAAATTAAATACAGTAAAGCTGGCTGTGTACTGTTAAAACTACGTTATATCACTCTCACTCTATACGCGTTAAATTAGCTTTTCCGGAGATCAATCTCAATCTCCCAACACATGGGCTCTAAGCCTAAGCTCTGCGAGCCTCACTCAATCATATGCTCTATCCAAGAGCAATCCGCAGGAACTACTGTCCACTCTGCGCTCTCGGCTCCAACTGCCACGCTCCGTGCCAAAACGACTGCTTTCGCACCCTCTGCTTTTACTCAACGTAACCCCCCAGGGTTTCTACCAGGCTCGCATTCCAAGTTCTTTTCCTTGTTCATGGAATGGCTTTGTCTCCCCCCCTTCAACAGACATCTCAAAAGGTCGGGCCCACCCCTCTCCAACCATCTTTTTTTCCCTTCATTCCATCTGTACATTTTCACTGGCTCAATCCAGTTTCAGATAAGGAAGGAATGTTACTTTGAAATTCTAGTACACAGGCCATACAATATATAATATATTAAGACAAAAATAATATAGAATCCTATTTCTAATAGCAGATGTTTCTCAGAACCTGACACCCCCCCACCTTAGCGGAAAATATGCCATTTAGGGGCTAATTTTCCCCAAACATATAGTAATATCACAGAAGAGTTCAATAGTCTCTTTGCAGGTTTCTTCATTATTATTACATACATATTTCAAGGTGTCTGAACATTACTTACTGACATCTCTAATGAACCGTGTACTAATATTATTATTACAGAAAAACTACACATGCTAATACACTATTATAAACACAAAATTCAAATACAATTACACATACATAAAAAAACCAATTTGAAACGTGATGACATCCCTTTCAGGTTTGTCCACTATTTAGTCATTGATGCCGATGGGTCAGCAACTGGCTGTTCTTCCCAGCTCTTCCTATGTAGCCTAGAAATTGCATCAGCATTCAAATGTTGTGCTCCTGGATGATGAGAAATACTCAGGTTCCAGCATCGCAAGGCAAGAGCCCATCTAGTTAGTTTGGGGGATCTTGGGGTTGTTTCAGTGAGAAATTTTAATGGATTATGATCTGTTATGATCTCAATTTGAGATCCATAGGTCCACTTTTAAACTTTCGCAACCCGAAGAGAACACTCCAAGCCTCTTTCTTTATACTCGGCCAAGCACACTGAGCCCCTGATAATTTCTGACAGGCAAAAGCTATCGGTTTAAACTGACCCTTTTCAACTTTTTGAGTAAGACAACATCCTACTGCCAGGTCTGAAGCATTGGAGTGAAGCTGATATTCCCGGCCTACGGTAGGTGTAGCCAAACGTGTCACATTACATAACTCATCTTTAAGGGTATTAAATGCTTCTTCTGCCCTTTCATCCCATGGTACAGTATTTTTAACCTTCCCTTTAGTTAATTCAGTTAAAGGTATAGCAATTTCTGCATAATTTGGAATATAAGATTGGTAAAATCCCATTAATCCCAAAACAGATCTAACTTCCTTTTTAGTTTTTGGTCTCTTTAAGTCCCTTATTGCTCCTATTTTTTCCGCATCAGGTGCATGCGTTCCACCCCCAATTAATGACCTAAAAACTTAGTCAATTTCTCTCCAAATTTACATTTGTCCAGCCTAATCATAAAATTTCTATTTTTAAGTTCTTCTATGACAGACCTAACATGCTCACAATGCTCTTCCGAGGTGTCGGAGAAAATGATGACATCATCAATATATGCTTGTGCATACCTCTGATGACCTTGAAGAACCTCATTCATATCTTTTTGGAATGTAGCAGCCGCCCCTGATAAACCAAAAGGCATAGTACGCCACTGATAAGTCCCATTATGAGTTGTAAATGCTGTCAAATGTTTACATTCCTCAGCCATTTTGATCTGCCAATAACCCCTCAATAAATCAATCGAAGATAAATATTTATCTGCCCTCCCAGTGTACATGATTTCCTGCGAATCTTTCATAGGAAATGTTGGGACCTGCATTACTGAATTTAAAGCTCTATAATCTATCCAAAGCCTAACAGTTGCATCTTTTTTCGCCACGCAAACAATTGGATGACTAATTTCTGCATTTGACACTTCAATTAGATTTAATTCTAATAACTCCTGAATCTGTCTATCTACTTCCTCTTTATAAGCAACAGGTACACTATATAACTTTGGCTTTTTCCTTGCCACACCCAGTTTCAAATCAATATGGTGCCCCCCTACTTCCGCTGGTCGCACAGGACCCATAAATACCTCTTTATTCTTCCTCAAAATGGACTTTATATCCTTTGTTCTCGGTCCGGAAACAGGACCAGTCTAGAATTACTAAAATTGTAGCAGAGTATGGAATATATTTTAACTTTAAGTGCTGTAGGTAACCATGGCAGGATAGTGACTGAGAAAATGTAAAAGTGTAAAACAAGTAAAGATGCATTTAGGTTTGAAATAAAACTAACGTTTATTTAACGAAAAACATGACTTAAATAATTATCAAACAATATAATAAAAATAAATAATGATGAAATAAGTTAGTGACAAATGGCAGTAAACAGTATGAATTAAATGGTTGAACAGTTCTCAATATTCACATACAACAAAAATAAAAAGAGGAACTCACGGGGCTGAATACGGCACACTGGTATACTTTCCATGTAGACAACACAATAGTAATTTTTCAATGCCAATAACGATGTTTTCAAATATATGCAAGAATAATGAAGAACCAAGTCCACTTGAAACATTTAAAAAAAAAAGAATAAGTTTCCAGAGATTCAACAAATATCAGGCTTCCAACAAAAGCAAAGTTTTTCCATTCCTTAAGTTGTTTTAAAACGAACATCATTTATGAACATGCTACGAAATAAATCTATTTAAAATTAAACACAAGCTTTTTCAAACTAACACAGGCTTCCTTTAAAATCAACATGACAAGCTGTTTAAAAATAACATGACCAGCATTCTTCAAAACGCTACAGCAAGAAGCACCCACACAACTTCAAACTAAAAATACGACAAACTCTTAAAAGACAAGCTCTCACCACTTCAAAATCATCGGCATATATCGTCTGCTTCCAACACGCCCTCTTACGATCAAAACATTCCCTCCCGTTCCGGCGGAGTTGAGAAAAACACATCCTGCCTTACGGCAAAACCAAAGGATGAAAAATCGTATCTTCCGACACGGTGCAAAGATCAGCGATCGGGAAAAGACGTGACGTCACATCGGTACGCACGAAGATCGGAGCCGTTGGAGAAATAAACAGACGATCTTTGAAAAACGATCGTAACGAAATAAATGATGAACAATGCGTGAATGAAAGTTTGAAAAATAAATAAATGAAAAAATAACCAAAAGAAAACTTGGTTATTGTGACGTAGCTGTATTAGAATGGAAATAAGGAAAACCAATGGAATAAAGGTAAGTACCATTTCAGGGTGTATAAGCATCACAGAAAACAGGCTGTCAGATTCTGACATCCTTGACTTGACTATTTAATAACCCTTTTATTTCGAACCTTTCTATGTCCCGTTCTACCTCTTGCTCCCGGTTTAAAATAGGAATTTCCCCAACTTCTCCAAATTCCTCATCACCTTCCAAAACAATATTCACTATGTTACACTTAGCAATAAATTCCCCTTTATTTTGATATACATACTTTTTGCTACCATCCGCCATATCAACTAAGACTCTCTCACTCACTTTCACTTTTCTAGATAATTGACATTCTATACAGTATTTACAAAACTTTTTTGCTTCTTTAGCCATACCTTCCCAATAAAAAGCTTGCCTAATCCTCTCTAAGGTTTTCTTTGCCGTGTGATGCTCTCCCTCATTAGAAACATGCGCTGACTTTAAGATTCCTTCTGTTTTGACTTTAGGCACCACTAATTGAGCTATACTTTCGCCTAACAATTTCTCTTTATGATACAATAAACCATCTACAATATAATAATCTCCTTTATCCATTTTAGCTAATTCTCAAACTCTCTCTAAATTTTTGCATTCTAATTGGGATTTCTTAAACATATGTGAATTACTAATGATAACTTTATTATTTTCCTCTATTTCCGTCTTTTCTGCATTCTGACTTTGTAAATTTCCTGATCTCGTTTCTATTGCGTAAACATTACAATTATCGCTACTCATATCTTTCTTTTCACTCGAGTTATCAATACTAATTTCCGAACTTTCTAATTCTTGGGACTCTAGCAATGGCTCCTCGCGATTGATCCCTGACAACTCATTAATCACCCCGGGATGTAAAATTACCTGCTCATTAATATTATCGGTCACCGCGCAAAGTACTTCCTGATGAATTATATTAGTTTGTCCGAATTGCAGAATAGCTAATGGTAATTTAACCAACGGTGATTTAACTGCTTCACCAAATAATCCTTGTAAATAAATACTACCCGCTCCTTTTAATTTCTCTTCCGGTACCAAATCTTTATGAATAACACAAATTTCACATCCAGAATCAACCAATCCTTTTGCTTTTTGCCCATTTTAGAGGTCTGCACGGGCCGGAATTTCCAGGCCTGGGCCCAGCCCGGCCTGAAGGAAAGCTATTTTGGCCCGGCCCGTTTACATTTTTACCGTTCTCGGCCTGGCCCGTACAAAAATCAGTGAAAACAGGCCCGGCCTGGCTAAATTTCTACAAAAAATTTCGTTTTTTCTCGACATACAATTAAGATTCTTTTAATGAATACTACATGCATATTTATGAGAACATTTTACAGTATATTTTAAATTACTATGTGTTTGCAAAATAGAAAACACACAATAGTAAACGTTAATGATTACTTACAGTGTTTTAGTCAAGTCTCTACAGACGTTTCAAAATTTAAATAAGGGTTCATTAAAAGATTATTATAGTTTAGAATAAAGGGTTAAAAAACAGGATAACTTTTGAAGCTTATAATAAAAGGTAGATTTGTGAAAATATTTCTGTCATTTTTAAGGCTTTTCTCAAATCCAAAGGAGCTACATTTTGATACATTTATGAATTCATTTCTTTTCAGAAACGCATGAGATTGGCAGGTATTCTTATTCAGAAACCATGTAAATGCCGTTTTTTTCTTAGATAAAAGTAATATATCTTTCAGAAAATACTGCCAAAGTTAGAATTTTGAATCGAATTTCCGGAAGCGATAGCATAGGAAAGGAGAAAAACGTACAGTCACATGACAAGAGTCTCTGTTATATCTGTACGTAATTTATGAAAAATGGAAACGCTATTCGATCCCAAATGCCTTCAATACTCAGGCCTGTCAATTTTATGCCTTTATAGTTAAAAATGAGTCAGAAAATGTGTCCGAGAGTTTTGCATTGTTGAGCAGTAAATATGAGAACCACCTTAAGGTACATTTCAAAAGATACTGTTAACAGAAGTTCATTATCGCTATTAATATTTTTACAAAACATAATGCCTGTCCTACACATCCTGAGAACGATTAAGACCAGTTTCGTCCTGGCACAAGTCTGCCGAAAAAATTAAACCCGGGATCAGGCATCATGTAACTGTACGATGCCGATCTCTACGATGGACATGTTACATTTCTGTATCGATGTTGTTAAACTCGCATCAGCTCGTAACGCACATTTATACTTCTCGAAAAAGTCATATTCATTGGAAATGACCTCGTATTTTATCTCCTCCTCTCAAATTCTTATATTGGGCCGATAGGCCCGATTAATTTTTTTATCGGCCCAGCCCTGCAGGCCCATTCAATTTTTTTTCCAGCCCGGCCTGGCCTGTTGAAAAAATTGTCCTAATTCTGCCGGCCCGGCTCGTTTGAAAATTCTCCTCCATTCTGTCGGCCCGGCCTGCGTACGGGCCTCGGGCCAAGCCCGGGCCCATGCAGACCTCTAACCCATTTACACTAACTTCAATTTTCTCGAATTTATTTAACTTCTCACCAATAACAGTAATTCGCTATTCGGCCTTTGCCGATATCCTCGCCACAATAGCTCCTTTAGGTAACTCTTTATTTCCTTTCACGACAATCTTATTTACACCCACTTTCTGTTCACGCCTTTTACTACCATTATTATTTCCCTCATTATCCACTTTATTACAAAAACGTTGGTAATGACCTCTTAAACCACATTTGAAGCATCTAGGACTATATCTCTTAAACTCAGTTTTTCTATCCGAAAAAGAATTAGTCTCATTACTCCCATTTTGCCTACAATTACCACTAAATTTACTATCCTCCCTCGGTTTCACTTTTTCACTGTTTACATACCTATCTTTACCCTTAAAACTTTTATACGTAACGGCATAAGACTTATGTTTAGCATCAAAATAATTGTCACATTCTTTAGCAATTTTAGAAGCTTCTAACCATTTACTCTGCTGAGTTAACCCAATATATGATGCAGTTTCTTCATTTAACGTGTTTAATAACTTATCCGTAATTATTAACTGGTTGACCTTTTCATATGAGTCAGCACCCCTAAACTTACAATAATTTTCCCATGTTGCTATTAAATGCAATACAAATAATACACGAGTTTCATTCTAGTTTCTCCTAGCCTTCTTAAAATTTTCCAAACACGCCTTTGGTGTTGGCTCATGTTCCCTTAGAACTAACTTCTTTAATTCCTCATAACTCTCAATTTGTTCCCTAGTGGTATAAATTAACAAATTATCTGCCTTATCTCCTAACATATTTAGTAGAATTTCACCCTGCTGGTTTTCCGGTACACTTTTAGTTTTGAATGCCCTTTCTAAACTGTTGAAAAATAAATTCCATCTCTCAGTCCCTTCTGGTACTTTGATAGACAGAGTTTTAATACTTTTGATCAATTTTTCTATGTTACTTTCATTATTAGATTCCCTAGACCCATTAGAGTTATTTGTCGAACCTTGTATTCTTAGCCTCTCCATTTCTAATTCATGTTCCATCCTCAATTTTTCAGACCACTCTTCTCTTTCTAACTTTTCCCGTTCAATCCTTTCTTCTCTTTCACGCTCTAACTTTTCGCGCTCTAATTTTTCTTGTTTTTCTAACTTTTCGTGCTCTAATTTTTCCTGTTTTTCTAACTTTTCGCGCTCTAATCGTTCTGCAACAATAGTGTTAGATAATTCCATAATAGCCCCCTCGTCATATTCATCACTGTACATTATCTTTTTCTTAAGCTGAAATCTGGTATCATCTTCCGTGAATTCAACCCCCAATTCTTCGGCTATCATCTGAAGATCCACCCTTTTTAGTTTCAATAAGAAAGCCATACCTTCACCGATTACTGTTACTCCTCTACAATAATATTTAAACCTACCAAATTAATATTTTCTAAATTTCTACTTTAGCACAGTTACCTCCACTTATTATACTAATTAATACATTTCAGATAATCAATGTATTCTATTTCTAATTTAACCTACTGTATAATCTGGATTTTCCTCAATCATTAATATCACACAATTTACTTCCAATAAGACAAGAGGTAAAACAATAATTTCGATTTGATTACTATGCAATACAGATTCCAATTTATACATTAGATAATAACATACAATTTACATAATAATACTGATACGTTGCAAATTGAATAAAAGTATTGATGCCAATAGAAACATCCACATAAAGAAAAATTGTATATCAAACACATATAAATTTCTACAATTATCCTCAATAAAATATTTCCGAATACAATACTGGTTCTCACACTTAAAACAAATACAATCAAAACCTTCACTTTTTTTTTTTCCCACTGTGAGCCTTTTTTTTTTTTTCCCCGAAATTTACTTCTAGCCAATTAAAATTCTAAGCAAATGTTCATTACTCATTTGTTATCAACTCTTCAAACTTAAAACAGTATTGCTCCATTTAAATATTACTTTAATAATAATTTAAATTTAAGTAAATTCAATTATTCCTTCCAACTATTATTAACACAATGCATTTTGTTCACTACCATTATTAGTAAAAAAAAAATAGAAAATCAATATTAGTATAAGTTATTATGACCTTTTCTTAAAACAATAGTAAATATGGCTATTAATATCTCCTACCTATCTGAACACAATTATTTGATTGCACATAAATTATCTAGACAATTTATCTTAAATTACTATCAATTATACAACAACAAATACATTTGTTTCGAGAATGTCAGCAGACAGAAATGATCAAAACACCTTACCTTATACATTATCTGCTGGGGTACTCCACTGCTCACACATAGTTTCACGATGAATTCAATATTTCACACTTTAAAGTCACTTTGATGATATTCAACACTCAGGCTGTAATACACTGTAATTTGATTCACTGTAGCGATGATAGGGCACAAACACTATTTCGGTTCGCCGTAATGACAATAGGACACAATACTTTAGTTCAGTTCACTGTAACGACGATAGGACACAACACTTTATTTCGGTTCACTGTAATGATGATAGGGCACACACTCTCTGTATTTCTGCTCGACGCTTGGTTTTTATCTCTCTAAAATTCTGCTCGACAAACCACTGGGTGCTCCGGCACTAACACACTGCAACACGGCTCGCTGGTCACTGGTCTGAGACGATTCTATCCCACCGCTGCCACCAATTTGTCAGAGTTTCCTCTTAGTCCACACAACTTTGAAGAAATTCCGTGCTATTTATATGCTGCCACCACCAATATGATTACGTGATATCGGTCATGCACTGAGAGGATTGTTTAAATGAAAACTAACGCTTTCAATTAACTAAATTAACAGTTTATTTACACACTATTTACACAATACAAAACACTATTTACATTTAAAACTCTGATGTAGGTGATCCGGTTCAACATTAAATTAAATACAGTAAAGCTGGCTGTGTACTGTTAAAACTATGTTATATCATTCTCACTCTATATGCGTTAAATTAGCTTTTCCGGAGATCAATCTCAATCTCCCAACACATGGGCTCTAAGCCTAAGCTCTGCGAACCTCACTCAATCATATGCTCTAAGAGCTATCCACAGGAACTACTGTCCACTCTGTGCTCGGCTCCAACTGCCATGCTCCATGCCAAAACAACTGCTTTTCACACCCTCTGCTTTTACTCAATGTAACCCCTCAGAGTTTCTACCAGGCTCGCATTCCAAGCTCTTTTCCTTGTTCATGGAATGCCTTTGTCTCCCCCTCTTCAACAGACATCTCAAAAGGTCGGGCCCACCCCTCTCCAACCATCTTTTTTTCCCTTCATTCCATCTGTACATTTTCACCGGCTCAATCCAGTTTCAGATAAGGAAGGAATGTCACTTTGAAATTCCAGTACACAGGCCATACAATATATAATATATTAAGACAAAAATAATATAGAATCCTAGTTCTAATAGCAGATGTTTCTCAGAACCTGACAAATATAATGTTATTTTTTGACATAGAAACATTTCATAGGTATTTAAATTACGATCCTTTAATGTCCTTTTACATAGAATAAGTAAAAAAAAAAGTTTAAAAATTAATGTAATTTTGGCACAATTTTTTTGTAAAAGGACTCAGGTTTAAAAAAAAAAAACATATACATTTTTTATGCATCTCGACTTTGCTTTAGCATGCTCAAGGTTTCTGTTTACATTCCAATTAGGAATTGCATATAAAAAGCTTACATTATATAATTCCAAAAAGACATGGGCAAACATGAGGACAATATATAAGTTTTATCATTTATTCTTTTGAAATTACATTTGGTTGAAAAAAATCTGAAAATATTATTGATTTTTCAGTAATAAATTATATTGGTTACACACACTTGATTTCCTCAATGCTGTTCATTTTATTAATAACATTATAATTGTAAACAGAAAAATAGGTACATTTCCAGTATAGGGGCCTTGCCAGTATTTTTAAAAGCTTGGCATAATTTGGGCTTTACAGGAGTGATTGTGACTCAGAGCAAAACCCCCTGAAAATTATTGAAGCAATGTGAAAAAGCCTGAAAATTTTTGATGCAAAATACCAATAACAATTTTCATTCCAACTGATGCTGTAACTGCATGACAATCAACAGACTATTGTTTGAAATGTACAATTGTGGAAAGGCATAATTTGATAAATTTACATTAATTTCACTGAAAGCTGAATAGCTTCATCAAATGAAGTTTATAAAATGTTAAATATCAACTGATGCTGTAACTGCATGACAATCAACGGACTATTGTTTGAAATGTACAATTGTGGAAAGGCATAATTTGATAAACTTACATTAATTTCACTGAAAGCTGAATGGCTTCATCAAATGAAGCTTATAAAATGTTAAATATGCAAAGTTCAAATTCTATTAATAAATTTATTCCAAGTACTCATGAAATAAGTACAAAATATGTGCTAAGGGCTCTTACTAGATTTAATGCAAATAATATATATTGCTTAGTTATTTGTTATTTTAAAACAGTCAAGAAAAGTCAAAACCAATTTTACTTTTAAGCGGCTAAGTATCAGGCAGCAGAAAAAAAAAAAAATAAATAAATAAATAAATATTTCACATGTAAAAATGTTTTGTTTTTAGCCTTGCTCTTACACAAGGTTATTTTTTTTCCTGATTTCTTCTTAGGTATTGCATATTAAAGATGTAATTAACATTTTATATATGCAATTCTGGGCATTTTTTGTCCTGAGATGGATGACAATACATAGACACCAACATTGTAAAGACTGTATCAGGAATAAACTACTTAAATTTCAGGAGTTTTTGCCACCCTTCAGGAGTCAAACATTAGCATTACAGGGGTGATATCTTTTTTTTCCCCAAGCTACACTTTTTAATAAGTTTGTTATTCCTACACAGTGAAAAATTTTTAACCATTTATTTATTTTAACCATTTATTATAACCACCCATCAATTTTTAGACAACTTTTGCAAATCTTTTTTTTTTTTTTTTTTTGCCACGACAGATTAACAAAATTTTTCTTTTGCTGCGACTCATCGGCAAAATTTGTAAGTTTTATTCAATGACCCATTCACAAATTTCGTGACTTTTTCAGTCACTGATTGATAAAATTCATGATTTTATTTTCATGACCAATTGACAAAATTTGCAATTTTTATTTCAGCAACCGACTGACGAAATTCATTTTTTAAAAAACAACTAACTGACGAAATTCGCGATTTTTTTTATCAATGACCAATTGAAGAAATTTGCAATTTTTTTCAATGACCAATTGACAAAATTTGTGATCTTTTTTCAAAGACCAATTGATAAAATTCACAATCTTTTTTCAGGGACCAACTGACGAAAGTTGTGATTTTTCCCCCATGAGCAATTAATGACATTTGGGATTTTTTTGTGTGTATAATTGATAAAAATAGCGATTATTTTCTGTTTCTGATAGACAAAATTTACAATTTTATCTGCAATCTATTGGCAAATTTTGCCTTTTTCTTATGATCAGTAGATCAGTAATTTCTGAAAAATGCACAAATTATTTCAAAACTGTTTTTAAGGTAGTAATTTTTTTTTTTTTTTTTTTTTTTTTTTTACACGTATTAACTTTCAAAATACTCATTTTGAGGAATTCTGAGAAAAATAAAAAATATACTCACAAAATTTTGTATCTTTTTGGAACCTGGAATAATGCAGAAATCAAAATAATGTGGATATAGTAAAGTTTCTGGGTTTCTTTCCCTCATACTTTTTGGCTCTGTGCAACTTGCAATAATGCCAAAATTATAAAAGTTTTTTTTTTTTTTTTTTTTTTTTTGGAGTCTGTGGATTTGAAATAATGCAAAAGTAATACAATTTTTTCATTTCTCTTCTTTTGCCTTTGAATTTTTGAGTGTGAAAGACATAAAAGTGGTGCCAAATTACAAAATCCCCCACCCCCTCCCCTGGAGTCTACAGAATCCGAAATAATGAGGAAATAGAAGTTTCTGCTTTTTTATTTCCTTTCTGTCTCTTGTATTTTTCAGATTTGTGCAAATTGCAATAATGCCAAAATTGTAAAATTTTATTTTTTTCCTCTTGCGTTCATAGGACCCAAAATAGTAAAATTCTGTTGTTTATCTTCTTTTCAGTCATATTTATCAGTCTGAAGGACATAAAAATAATGCCAAACTTTTTATTTTCCCCCATTAGTCCGTGGGACCAGAAATAATGCATTTCTATTTTGTGGATAGAAAACACATCTCTAATTGATGCAGGGCAGAGGATTTTCCAGTTTTTCTCTGATCTATTGCTGCATAAGGGTTGCTATAAGTAAAGAGTTTGTCACTAATATTTGGTGAACATTTTGCACTTTTTTATATCAGATTTTCAAATTTTAAGATTTATTTTTTCCACTAGACATATTGATCTCATAAAACTGGGAAGATCAAAAGAGAAAACCCAGAATACAATTACCCCTGGCTTTAGAAAGTAAGATTAGTTGCCAAATGATGTAAACAGCAATGAAAACAAAATTAATGAATTTCCATGCTTGTTTATATATATATATATACATACACAGAGTGTTTCACTACCAGACCAACAAACTTGCAGGAGGTGTAGAGGGCACAGACACAACTCGGAATCACATAGCAATGCAGGGTTGGAAATGCAATCCTAATGAGATAGAGGGGTTGTTAGGGTCTGAATCATAGTGATAGCAAATTGACATTTAAAAACCATAAGCTTAAAATAAGTCATGACTTTCTGATAATGAAGTTCCCCAAAGTTTTCTGCCCACATACCTTGTCCTTACCATCAATGTTTTTGCACGTTTGAGGTTACTGGAGTGTTTTGAAATGGCGCATCTTCATTGCGTCCGAAACATGCCCTGCACATTTTAAAACATCCGAGATTCTAGGTTACAAATGTTTCATTCACACATTAGGAAATATCAGACAACTTCATTATCAGGAAAGTCATGACTTATTTTAAGCTTATGGACTTTAAATGTCAATTTTTATCACTATGATTCAGCCTCTAACAACCCCACCTATCTGTTAGGCTTGCATTTCTGACCCTGCAATTGCTATGTGATTCTGAGTCATTTCTGTGTCTCCTACACCTCCTGAAAGTTTGTTGGTCTGGTAGTGAAACACCCTGTATAAACATTTATATATATTGAAAAAATCGATTGTGTGTATGAGACAGTGAGCAGGTTGCCAGAAAATATGCATGAAAATTTCCTTCTCTCGCCAAACCCATTATCTCTCTTTCCAAACCCACTATACTGGAGAAGTACTGAAAAAAACTTAGAAATGTATTGTTTTCTTAACTAAAAAAACTTTAATGAAGAAACATTTCTGCTACTAAAATCATTGAAATTCCAGTTGTAAACATGTTGTTTTCAACTTCTT
The DNA here is from genome assembly GCA_963932465.1 of Maratus speciosus. Lineage (NCBI taxonomy): Eukaryota > Metazoa > Arthropoda > Arachnida > Araneae > Salticidae > Maratus > Maratus speciosus. Next base: position 575,893,284 of record OZ010787.1, read on the forward strand.
AATTTTGAGCTAGTTTAAGTTAATCGGATAAGAATTAAAACAAAAATAATCTAACAAAATCAAGATCTTAAACTATCCTTTTTTTGTTATGCTTGAAAAAATAACATGCATAATATAAATAGATAAACAGATAGCTAGATAAAGACAGAAAAACAATAATAATGAGTAATTCAATGGTGTTCAGTAAGATGTTTCTAAAATAATAATCTTTACAATTGAAAAAAAAAAAGTAAAGAGAAAGTATTATGTATTGTAACTTTTGAACTTTAACAAAAATTACAAGTATGAAGTATTTTGCAATAGCTACAAGAATTTTATAATTCATTATGAATACAAATTGCAAATACATACATATATATATACAGGGTGTCCGAAAAGTCTGGAAACAGTCGAATAACTCGAGAAATACAAAGCAGATTGAAAAATGAAAATATACATGTTAAATATTTTTTTAAAAGCTACTCAGTGATACCAAACTTGACCCTCGTAACTGACCCCCCGGGGGTCAGAGGGGGTCCAACTTTGAAATCTTGAATGATAACCCCCAATTTTTATTACAGATTCTGATTCTACGGACAAAAATACGTAACTTTTGTATTTAACATTTTTTTTCTAATATTCGTTGATAACGGTGTAATCGAGCAAATAAAACAGATACATATTTTGGTTTTCCCAACCAGGTTTTGACATCTTGAAATCTGATTGGACAGAACTTTTAACGTCAAAGTTGCCGTCTTTTGCGGAAATAGTGTTTCTCAAAAACCATCAGTGGAGATTGTTTTCATGGCGCTTTATATGCTTTTTACATAAAAATTAATAGAAGTATATTAAATTAGTTTTCTATTTGCATGTTTTTTTATCAAGTCGATCATTTTTAAATAATAAACTGCGTATTTTGATATTTTAACGAGTAAATAAGCACCCCCCCCCCCCCCTTCCGAACAGAAAAATGATAGTTTTCATTATTTGGGGGCGGAGTGTGTTGATAGTCTTAGTCTGTGTTTCGATGTCTTCTGCTGTCAAGAAAATCACTTAATTCAGGGCCGGATGGGAGTGTATAGTTTTTTTTTTAATTATTACTATAGAATAACATAAAGGAGCAAAAAAAAAACAAAAAAAAAAACAAAAACAAACAAACATATAAAATCTTTTAGTGCTGGCTGATCAAAGGATGGGAAGTAGCGTAAATTTCAGGTGGAGGAGGGTGGGATTATAGGTTTTGATGATGGATTAGTTACTGTCTGTAGCTACTGACTAGCAAGTAGGGCAGAAAACAAAAAATTCTAATAAATGCAATACTTTTTTTGTAAATTAATATATTTTTCCATTTTAACATTTTTTTCCTAATTTTAAATTTATTATTGGGTTGTTCAAGAAGTCGTGTCTGTTTAGGAAAATCAATTCGCACTGGAAAATCCTGCCCGGTTATTATTAGACATTAGATATAGGAATCAATGTCTAATTATTAAATGATAGAATTTTCCGGTACGAATTGATTTTTCCAAACGGACACGACTTTCCGAACGACCCAATAATTTTAAACAATTGAATATTTTTTATCTTTTAAACTTTTGAATTTAAAATATAATTTAACTCTTTAAGCACTGTTGATTGTTTCCTGGGGGAGAAGACGTTTTAATTTTCATGGTAGAAGGATAATGTAGAAAAGTGTTTAATTATTTATTAATTATTACAATAATATAACAAATGTGAAAAAATATATAAACAAAAACGTTATTTGCAGAACAAATTAAAAACAAATCAGTTTTTTCTTACATTTTTAAGCCCAAGAAGGGAAATTCATTCATATATTTCATTCAGTTACTTCGATGTTTAATGTTAAAGTTTTGTAATAAATAAGTTAGAGCTTTTGCTGACAGTGTCCTTAAAAAAGGACACATAATTTTTATTTTACTAGCACCCAGAATATTTAATTAAAATTTTCCATTTATAACGTACTCGAAAATAAGAAAGTTTGTATTTTCCAATAAACTCGTTTATAAATTATGATGTCAGTCTATCATTTCATCAGTTTATAAACAGAATTACTCCGCGCCAGTAAGGGTTAAACCAAATGAACATTAAAAAATAAAAACAAAATTTTAACAATATGATAATTTAAATACCCTAAAAATCCCTAAAATTTTCCTTCAAATTAAATCAAAATAAATCTTAGACTTAAAAAAAAAAAAAAAATTTTATTTTACATGTGCCTTATCATTTTGTACATACTCATCATAAGCATAATACAAAATCTGCAATACAAATATTTGCAACTTAAAAAGGAAAAAAGTTTTAAATTTATTTAGATTTCTTTTTAACGGAATCTAAGTTTTTAATGGGTTTTATGTATTATATTGTTTGATTTTTTTAAATTGTTCAATTGGTTTAACTTATTTGTTATAAAAATTTAAGAACGTAGAATTAACTGAATGAAATATATTAATAAATGCCCCTTCTAGGGCTTAAAAAATGAAGAAAATAAACTGATCTGTTTTTAATTTGTTCTGCCAATTATGTTTTAGATTATATTTTTTGTCACATAAGTTATTTTATTGTAATAATAAACAAACAATTTTTTACATTATCTTTCTGCTATGAAAATTAACACGCCGTCTACCCGAGCAAATAATCATTACACTTTAACCCTTTCGAGACCGTATCGTGTATACAAATTTTATTTGGAATACACCGTGTTTTTTCAACTGTCCCCTTTACTTGTGAAATACCAAAAAATCCTTTAATTAAAAAATTAAATAATATTATTCATTTATTAATGGTGCCCAAAACAAATTCTACATGCACTTTTTGACGATGAATATGTGTACCTCACAAATCCTGACAGAGTTAAAGACTTAAATTATTTTTTAAATTAAAAATTTTCAAATATCAAAATTTTTCTATTGTTTAAATTTATGAAAAAAATGTTAAATTGAAAAAATATATTAATTTAGAAAAAAATATTACATTTATTAGAATTGTGGAAAACATTTTGCCCTAATTGTTATTTTCTGATTGCAGTAACTAATCAATGATCTAAATCTCCAATCGGACCACCAACTGAATTTTACACTACTTCCCCATTCTTTTCTCCGCCCGCACACAAAAAAAATTATATGTACTTCTTTTTATTTTGTCCTATATGTTACTCTATAGTAATAGTAAAAAATCCCATACACTCACCCCCTGACCACGATTTAGAGTATATATATAAAAAAAAACAGCAGAAACCATTGAAATGCCGAATATCCACGCCTACCTCTACCAAAGAACGAAGATTATCTTTTTTCTGTTCAGAAGAGGAGGGGCATGTTTACACATTAAAGTATTGAAACAAAATGCAAGTTAATTGATTAGAATGGACTGAATGGATAAAATAAAAACACAAATAGAAATCTAATTCAATATATTTCTGTTAATTTGCATGGTAAAAGCATATAAAGTACTTTTGCCATCGAAACAACCTCCATTGATAGTTTTTGACAATTCCAGCTAAGGCGACCCACTTTGGCAACGAAAGCTTTGGCCCATCACATTTCATGATTGCACAACATTGTTGAGAAAACAAAATATGTATATGACACATTTTGCTGGATTACACCGTCATCTACAAAGATTCGAAAAAGAGTCTTAAAAGCAAAAGTTGCGCATTTTCCCCCATAGAATCTGAAATAAAAAATGGGATTATCATTTACAATTTCGAAGTTGGAACGCCTCTGATCCCCAGATGGTCGGGGTGGGGTGTCAACTTTGGAAACACGGGATAGCTTTTAAAAAAATATTTAACACGCATTTTTTTTTTTCAATCTTATATAAATTTCTTGAGTTATTCGACAGTTTCCAAACCTTTTGGACACCCTGTATTTTGTCACATTTGATATTTTATTGTAATAATTTATAAATAATTAAACAATTTTCTACATCATCCTTCCCCTATGAAAATTAAAGTGTCGTCTTCCCCAGAAATAATCAAGAGAGCTTTAAAGAGTTTAATTATATTTTAAATGAAAAAGTTTAAAGAATAAAAAATTTTCAATTGTTTAAAATTATTAATTTTAAAAATATGAAAAAAATGTTAAATTGAAAAATATTTTAAATTGCAATAAATTATTACATTTATAAGAATTACTTAAGCAGTGTCTGCCCAACTTGATATTTTGGAGTTACAGTAACTAATCAATCATCAAAATATATAACTCCACCCCCACTGAAATTTACGCTACTTCCCCATCCTTTTGCTCAGACAGCATAAAAAGTTTTTATCTTTTTTTTTTTTTAAATATTTTGTCCTATATTTTGCTCTATAGTAATAGTTTTAAAAAACTGTACACCAGCATCAGACTCCTGAATTAGATGATATTTAAAATAAAAAAAAACAGCAGAAGCCATCAAAACGCAGAAAATCTGCACACTCCGCCCCCAAATAATAAAGATTAACCTTTTTCTGTCTGGGAGGGAAGGTCGAGGGGAAGGTGTATATTTACACATTAAAAAAATCAAAATACGCAGGTTATTATTTTGAAATGATTGACTGGATAAAAAAATATGCAAATACAGCACTAATTTAATATATTTCTATTAATTTTTATGGAAAAAGCATATAAAGCGTCATCGAAACAACCACCACTGATGGTTTTCGAGAAACACTATTCCCACAAAAGACGGCTACTTTGACGATGAAAGCTCTGTCCAATCAGATTTCAAGATGTCAAAACCTGGTTGGGAAAACCAAAATATGTATGTGTTTTATTTGCTCGATTACACCGTTATCAACGATTATTAGAAAAAAATGTTAAATACAAAAGTTATGTATTTTTGTCCGTAGAATCCGAATCTGTAATAAAAAATGGGGGTTACCATTCAAGATTTCAAAGTTGGACCCCCTCTGACCCCCTGGGGGTCGGTTGCGAGGATCAAATTTGGTATCACTGAGTAGCTTTTAAAAAAATATTTAACATGTATATTTTTGTTTTTCAATCTGCTTTGTATTTCTCAAGTTATTCGACCATTTCCAGACTTTTCGGACACCCTGTATATATTTCAATGTTGAATAGTCAAAGAAAGACTTTCAAAATTTCTAATCTGAAAGTACAAGTATAAATTTAACCATTGTTAATTTTTAGAATGGAAAATTTGTTTGAATGGAGATTTATAAATTTAACAATATGATTTACAAAAGCCAACATACCTGTTTACCAGACCACAGCATTTGAGGTTTAATGATAGAAGGTGGAACAAGTTTTAAACGTTTTGGGAGAAATGATAAAGCACTGTATAAAAGCTGATGATAATCATCTCTGAAACAAAATAATCAAAACAGTAAATCGCATTAGTTAAAACACATTTAATCACAGAAAAGGAACCAGAGCTATTTTATAATGAGAAAAAATATTTTATAATACATTTTTTCAGGGGATATATAATTATATACTTCTGTTTACATATAATTTTATCATTTTTATAATTTTACATAAAATTTTATCATTTGCTTTTTTGTGTTTTCTTAAAGTTTACTGTCTGCTTCAAATAAAAGAAATAACACATCTAGATTTCCATCCCACAAAAAAAAATATATTGCAATAGATATTTTCCTACAAAATATCTATAGCTGGTGCATCACATCTAACTCCATGAACATTATTTAAGCTCTAAAGTGAGCTCTAAAGTAAGCTCCTAAGCCAGGTTTTCTTAAATAAAATGTTTTTGAGATTTGATGTACAGGATGTCCCCTCTTCTTATTACCACCTAACAATTAATTCAAAAGTCATATTTCTGACTGTAATTATCTTTGTAAAAGTTTAGAAACTTAAATTCTTATATGGTCCTTAATTCTTTAATTTTAGCCACAGTTTAAATTATCACATCAGAAACTACAAATATTACATTTTAAAAATAATATAAATTAGAAAAAATGTTTTCTGAAAAAAAAAAGGGGGGAAAAAGATTTTTTGTTTAAGATAAATTCATTTTTTAACTATATATACATATATTTTATCTTTAAATTAGTTAATTTAATCAATTGCCCTTCTATTTATTTATTTTTATATAATTCTTTATTTTATTTTTTATTAATTTATTCCTATTCTTTTATTTTTGTATTTACTCAGTAATTATCAAGTTTATTCCTATTTTTTTCATTCTGCTTCAACTAAATGCTAATCTAAGTAATTTCTTTATTTCTTCAATCAATTTCATTCATTTTTTTTTTTTGTGTGTGTGTGGGGGGGGGGGGGGGTAAAGATGGCAGCACCAAACATTGTTAATAATCCAGTTCCAATTTACATTTTTCCTTTCTCACACCAGATGGCAGCAAAGTTATGGGTTTCAGTCAGATAATCAACTGTAGGCCCGCATGCTAAAATAGTCCTAACTCTGTTTTACCATCCAGACATGCAGTAGTCTGGAAGTGTGTCTAGAATTGGAAGTGTGCTTAAACTTCCAATTCGCCTGTATTACAGCGGTACTAAGAAATTGAATAGCATTTCTCATTTATCTATAAAGACAAAAGATCTTTCCGAATTTCAGTTTTCAACTGATTTTTGAGCCAGGAAAATTTTTAAAAAATCATCAAATTCGAGGGATTTTTTTTTTTTTGGGGGGGGGGGAACCTTTTTCTGCATAAGCCGGAGTATTGTCTACCACAGAAAATTTTCTCAGTCCCGATCGATTCCGCCTCAGACAGAGTTTACTGTAATTGTCTTTTTATTCCTTAACCCCTTAACTGCTCTGGATGCATATATACATCTTTAGAAAATGCATGCATCTATTAAAGGGATGGTGAATTCCAATTATAGCAAGGCAATTTTCACCGCTTGAGCCATTATATATAACAGTATAACACATACATTGTTTTACTGTTATTTCAGAAAACTAATATACACCTTCTATAATTTCAGAAATATGTGATTTAAGTAAGGCACTGGAGATCGCACAAGACTTCATCGGCAGTTAAGGGCTTAATGAGGGGGGGGGGGAATGTAAAATTTTTAGGAGAAAATGTAATATTTCTACTACTTGTTTGAACATGAAGGGAAGTTCTTAAAATTTAAAAATTATTTGACATTATAGATAAATATATATTTTAAATACAGAAGCTTTCATTCTTGACTTCAGTTTATTTTTGTCTCAGGAATATTTTAAAGTAAAGTAGAATTGAACAAATAATTATATAGTAATCATGAATCAATATAAATGGCAGCACTGAATGTCTCCTGGAAATCACACATGTAAACCTCACCTTTTTTTCCATGTGACAAAATATTACAGTCAATAAAATGAAAATACAGTAAAAAAATTTTGTGGAAAACCCTGGTCAAATTTCAATTTTTTTTATTTGTTTCTATTGTATATGACAAAAATTAATGGCTTTGTATTGTGTCTGACATTTCACCAGATAACCATGATTTTCTTTTGAAGTTTATGGGTTTACATGGACATAACATTTTTCTTGGCCCATTAGAGATGATCTTTGCTGGATACCACTTGAAAATATATTTGTTACAGTACCAGTTCCACCAATATCATCAACAGGCAAAATCTTATAATATTGAGCAACACACTTTTAACCAGATTGGGAAAATATTTCAAGAAATTTAAATAATCTGTTGCATAACTGTTGACTAAATTTCTTTTTCTTAAGCATTTTGTAATAGTATATGGTTTCTTCCATAAAATTCAGATAAAATATTATTCAATTTGATAATAATATTTACACCTACTTTAACTCTGATATTGATTGTATTAGAGTACATGATATTCATGTATCTCATGTAAAGTATATATTAAATTAACTGAGTTTTGAGTTCCTGTTTATCTATGTATACATATTTTTAACATATACCACTGAACATAGTTATTAAATAAATATACAAATTCTCTTTTTAGGAAAAAGAAGGGCAGTAGTTTAATTTATTTAATGCCCACATTAGCCATTTGTATAATTTAAATAATTTTAAGTTAAGATCAGTAACATTTTTTAAATATTTGCAAGCAGAAAAAAAATTCATTTGCAAGGTCATAAACATAGCACAATTTTGAAGTCCAATTACTCTCCATATAATGAACAGATAGTGTCTAATTAAAAGCCAAAACATATTCTTATGGATCTTTTTAAGACATATCGTGATTCTTTACAAAACATTAATTCTTTAATGTTATGAGATGAAAAAATATATTGTCAACTGACTCTCTATGTCACACACATCATCATGAAATAACCCATAGAATGTAACAAAGTATTAAACACAATTTTTTAACACAATTCTGTCATGTTAGGAATCAAAAGGCAATCTTTAATTTTTTCAAGCATATCATGGGCTTATTGATCTTTATGCCTATGCAATATTGTTGATGTCTTCATTTGATTTTTTGTGCCTATGTAAGAGGAAAAATTATGATCTTGTATTTTTTCCCTTTAAGTTTTTAAGCTATTTTGAAGATGAAGGAAATTAATGACAGCAAACTTGAGCAATGGGATTTTCATATGTAACACTACATCAGGCATCAATTTCACAGATGTTTTTAAATTCCTTTGATTTTTATAGCTTTTTAAATTTTCAATTTTTACAAGCATTTTAAGATTAACCATGGTGTTACCAAGTTATTACTACTATCTACATAATTTTCCAGAGATTAAAATATTATAAATATTTTTAATTTATGATAAATAGTTTTCGAGATACGGAACTTTAAACTTGCAGCTTTGAACAATTGCAAACATGCCATTCTGTCACAAGTTTTTTAAATGTCTAGAACTGCCAAAATATTTTTTTTTTCTCAAGATATTTTGCATAACTCTATTTAGATATGAATTGAATCTGTGTACCAAATTTTATTAAAATTAGTTACTATGTGGCAGCCACAACTTAAAAAAATTTTTTGCTCATTTTGTATAGAATGGCCTCAAAATAACATATACTTTGTTTAATAAAAAAAATAAAGATACAAACATACATGCATGAAAACAAACAGATATGTACAGATTTGAAAGCAATCACAGTAGATTCCCTCAAATCCATATATCATTGCAGATGTAAACAGTGAAACTTATTCACCATATTGTATCCTGCACAATATTTGCAAATGTGAACTGTAACTAAATTGTTTATTTTTCTTGCATTCATTTCCCTGTTTTTCAATATTTATTTTTATTTTTTCATTATTATGTACCCATTTGAATATTTAATTATGGTTAAAATGGCTGAACTCAAACTTTCTCATGAAGAAAATATTAATTTTCTTCCAACACAATTCAAGATGGTGTTAATATCAGTGTTGATTGCGATCTTTTTTTCCAAGACAAATTTTGATTAATCAAGATTTTTTGTTAATTAAATATGTATAAACATATTTCATTATCTTACGATTCTCATGCAAATTTTTCATTATCTAATGTAAAAATTCGGTGCAACAGTAGCTTCTGCACAACACCTGCTACTATAACTGGTGAGGCCGTATTGTTTATGTTTACTTTTTTGCATTGGTATTTAATTTCAATTTAAATCTGTAAAGGTTTTTATTTTTCTGTGATTTCGTACATAATTCTGGCTAATACGGCTGAATGAAAGAAAAAAGATTGATATTTCATCATTATTAAGCATATTTAGTACTGCATCTTTAATTATTATTTACATGAGCTTTATTTTTAATATTTTGATTTGATTTTAAAAATTTCTCAATTTTTCTTACTTTACTTAATTATTTTGATAATTTACTTCAATTATTTTAATGTTTTACTTAAATATTTTAATTTTTTACTTATTGTAAGGATTCATTATAATTTTCAATGCTTTAAGGTCCGGATAGACCTATCATTCTACTTGCAGTCTCTCTGTTTTGGTCACACAGTGTTTTTTATCTGTAATAGCTTCACAAGGAAACTGATGGATATCAGGGAAAAGTTTCTTTCAAGTTTGATTTAATCTTCTTATCTGCTTTTCATTGTTGAATCTCCCGTCCTCTTGTTAAAAACCACAAGTGTGTTTGGGGAAAAAAGCCCAATTGGTAATTTTATTTCTTTAGAATGAGAAGGAGCACTTTTCCTTTATAAACGCAGCCTTACTACATTCAAATGACTGTTCAGAAAATTTAAACAAAACAATGACCAGAAATCAGCAAAATTCTAAAATCCACACAACCTCTGGTTTTGAGCTGTGCAGACTTGAGGGAGTCGACTGTATTAACTTACTTAGTGAAAAAACGCCCTCTCATTGTAAGAAGTACCCCAGCTATAATATGATCTTGAATGAGACCACTCAGAGGTGTACCATCTTTAGGTACTAAATACTGGTGGTTAACACTCACGATGTGACGACATTCAGATTGACCAGAATAAGATTGGGGAAAGTGGGCATTCATTTCATCCCTAAAACAAAATAATAAATAAAATATTAAGGTATGCTATTAATTAAAACATGTATTTAAAGAAAAATTGCAAAAAAAGTCAGAAATTGTATGTCAAACGGGGCAAATGAGGTGTGTTTGTACTACAACTAGTTTTATAAATACGCAGATCTTGGTACAATAGCTGTTGCTCTCTTATGCAAAAATTCATGAATACAAAATTTATTATGATTATATATTAAAATCAGTAATACGGAAATAACATGACTCCATGTTAAATAGGACATAATTGCCATGACAACCTAGAATCATTACCTATCAGGGGATATCATTGAATTAATCACATATGATAAGATTTAATAGGATGAAGAGAACTTTTATTAATATCCTTTTAAGTTTTGATTCAATTTTTATAAAATTTAAAATGACTTGACAAAATTCTGCAATGATTATATACATTAAACTTGGGTAGTTTTTATGTTGTTATATGCAGACAAATGGACAGACCAGATGATGACTATAGGCACTACGTATTTATATAATTACGAACACACCTAAAAAGGGACCTAGAATTATTTTAGAACAAAAAATGGCATTTCATAAAAGAATATATTACAAACCCATCAAAATCAGCGTTATAACTTTTGCAATTAGCATAATGCAATCGCAATGTCTTTTCTCCAGGTAACACTCTAGCCTATAAAAAAGCAAAGCATAATGTAACAGAGGAGTAAAAAGGCATTTTATTAAAATGAAAAGAAATTTGAATTAAAAAAAGTATAAATTAAGGGGCTATATTTCACTCATGCAAAAATACCCACCCACTCATTAATGTTAATCCTACAGGAGAATTTTTTTTCAAATATCTCTTTTGCATTTCCATGTTTTTAAATTATTTTTGTTGCATTAGATAGCTGAGGTCAATCTCTATTGAGGTCGTTTTTTACTTTTTCAATTTTGTTTGCAGGTTTACTTTCACTTTCAGAATTGATTTTGAAAGTGAAAGTATCCTAATTCAAAAAAATCTGTAAACAAAATCAAAAAAGTAAAAAACGACATTCGTAGAGATTGACCTCAGCTATCCAATGCAAAAAAATCATTTAAAAATATTGAAATGCAAACGATATTTTAAAAAAAATTCGCCCATAGGATTAACATTAGTGATCAGGTGTTTTTGCACAAGTGAAGCATAGCTTCTTAATAATAAGAAATCATCTGATAGATACAAATTACTTTAAAAAGGTAATAAAATTTTAATTTTATACAAATATTGCATTATTTTAATTTTTTCAATTTATTAAAACACTGGTTATTACCTTATATGAAAACTGATGTTCATTTTAAACACGGATATTCAGATTGACATAGCAAAAGGATCAAACAATGCAATTCCCCATCAATTTTTATTAGTTCTGATGTATCATGTAGTATATGCACTTCTAATCAATTCCTTTTTTGCTAAAAAATGTTGAATAGGCAATAAATGTATGTAATGTATTTCCTAAATAGGAAATGTATGTACAGTTATGTAAAGCAAAAACATATCTCATATTAATTCTGGAGTAGTAGGAGTAGAAAACTTATAACATTCAATTGAGAATAATTTCTACTTTTACTTGATACTTTCAAAATTTTCTATCGCTACATTCAAAAGAATGTAGAGAATTTGACACAATAAAAAAAATATACACACTTTAATTAACCCAAATACAAATATTCATGAAATTTTCTTATTAGTTCTGGTAATATTCAATTCTTAAAATTTAACTAATTCTGAAAGGCAGCCTTAAAAGTGAAATCCATTGCTGAGAGGTTCAGATTCAATGTAAATTTTATTAATACTTTTCAATGGGAAATATTTGAGTTAGAAAAAACCAAATAAATCTATTAAATATTTCATCAAATAATTGAGACAGATGTTACCTTTATTAATAGTTTTTATGAGACTAGACATTTTCATAATGAATATATGATCCTTAAAAATGTAGTGTTGTTGGCTTTTAAAGCATAATTTCAAAACTACTTGGCAGAAAGAGCTGATATTTTGTATGAACATATCAGAAGTCTCTAGAAACTGATTTCTGATAAAATATTTATAGGTATTCTTATATTCATAATTTTTTTTAATATTAATTTTCATATGAAGCATGTTTATATATAATGAAAATGATGGTTTCAGTATTAAGTTGAGCACTATCCTAAACAGTTTTTAGTTCACCCGGTGTTTGCAAACAACTATCTAAGCTATATACATGGCCACAAGCTACATACAGCTTTTCTCCAGTCTTGCTCCCTCAGTGACCATTATCTCAATACAATAGAACTCTTGCTGCCAATCTTCAATTGGAAAATCATGGAACCTCACTATAACCTCAAATGTTATTTCTCACAAATTACATAAAATTTAAAAGGCTTCATTGTATAACAAAATCATTGTCATGAAAGAAAGATACAGGATTATTTATGAAATATTCAGGTTTGTAACAAATATACTTGGAATAGCAATTTTTAAATCCATCCAGGCATAACTGCAAAACTAGGTATTGGGAAGGTGGCAAATATTTTTGGCTATAGCTGCATAGACTTAAGATATTAAGTAAAATTATATTTTAATAATCCAAACAAAAATAAGTAATCAACATTTCTTATGACAAAGAAGTAAGATAAAAACTTGAATCTTTAATGAATGTGGAAATAATTAGTACATGCATAAAAAACTCACATAAATTGAAAGATTTTGGAAGTTAAAAACATACAACTTTCACTAAATATTTATTTTTTCTTGCCTCACATACCTTCAAAATGCAGAGTAGTCTATTTCTGCAAAAAATAAATTTAAATACGAACATAAGAAAATATAAAGTGGAGTAAGGAAAATTTTGTTACTTTTTACAACTTTCTAGAAATACAGGGTGTCCATAATTAAACGACCCTACTTTAAAGTTGTCTACAGACAAAACTATTGTTCATAAAGTTTTGAAATTTTATGAAAAACATAGTAAAAGGATGTGAATTTGTTTAAGCAAAAACAAAATAATAATAATTGTTCAAATTTGTACCACCAGAAGGCGAATTTTAATAAATTACACATTTAGCGTTACAATAGTTTAGAAATTTTATTTATAACTTAACCTGATTCTAAAGACTGCATTTCACGACATGTTCCTAGCATTTCTCAGAACACACTGCTGTCAACTGTACAACATGCTATTTTACGATTCCAGATGGTATCTGAAAATCACGACCATCATGTGGAACATGTTTGGTTATAACAAAATTTATTAAACTGTTGTAAATGCTAAATGTGCAATTCATTAAAAAGCGGCCGCCTAAATTTTTTTTTCTGCTCGAACAAATACCCATATCTTTATTATGTCCTCCACAAAATTTCACAACATTCTGAACAATAGTTTCGTCTGTAAAATAGGGTCATTCAGTTATGGATACCATGTAAATAAAACTTCTAAACTGTCGTAATGCTAAATGTGTAATTTATTAAAAATTGCCCTCTGGGGGCAAAATTTTAGATTTTTTTTTTTTTTTTTTGCTTAAGGCTGTTCTTAACTGCGCTGCTCAACAAGCGTAAAATGTTTTGACACATTTACAAATTCATTTTTTAATGGAAAGGTATAAAACTGGAAAGCCTGGCCATGGAAGCGATTTGGAATTGAACTGTTTTTTCCATTTTTTGATCAATCAATTACCTATTGAGTTATAAGGAATTTTGATCATGTGACAAACACGTTTTTCGCCCGCTCTTGAGTATCTTTCTTCCTTCGTGCAGAAATTCGGTTCAAAACGTCCACTTTGACACAATTTTCTGGAAGATCTATTGCGTTTGCAAAAAAAATGAAAAAAACAGCTGAATTACATAGTTTCTGAACAACAACACCAGCTATTTTCATGCATTTTTGAATAAAAATAAATTAAAACTTATGTCAGAAAGTTGCCTTTTTGGATTTGAGAACACCCTTAAAGAAATTTCTATCCCTTTATTATGTCTTTCTCAAAATTTCACTACTTTATGAACAATAGTTTTGTCTGTCAACTTTAAAGTAGGGTCGTTTAATTATGGAACCCTTTATATATGAAACTTTTATAAGGTGTATAGACTACCTGATCAAAATGCAAGCCTTCCAGCTTTACGAGATTATACTGTTTACTTCTTATTTGTCCAATTTAACAGGATTTCTTATAATCTGTCTTCTCAACAACATGTCCCACCTTCCACAGACAAAATTATCAAATTTGCATATTTCTGGTAGTAAAGGTGAATGCCATTGACTAAGTGATAACTTTGACCTTAAACTAACGAACTACCACTTTTTATTGGACTCAATAGAATCAACAAAGTAACTTTTTATAATTGTTCCTTTAACTCTTCCTGGTAGTGTATTGCACCAATCTTAAACTCACTTCAAATCTTACTCAAATAACATTGGAAACATAATGCTTAACATAGCTTTTTAAAATTAATATTTAAAAAATATAAGAATTGCAACCAATGAATTTTTTAAACAAAAATCAGTTTCTAAAAGTGATAAATATGCAAATCTAAAATTACAATTCATTACTCCAAGTAGTTTTTGAGTTAAAAAACTCATAAAATCAAAATATGATGTCAAGATTCGGTGTTCTTATTGATAATTTCAAAGTTTGTTACATTTTCACTATGGATATGGTTCCCTAAGATTTTTTTTTTTTTTTAATTTTAAACATAGACCGAAAGAAGCCATAATTACAAATCGAATGGCTATTTTTGTTTTGCTCTATGACAATTTTTGATTAAAAAATATGGATATTCTCGTTTATTAATTTTCTTTTTATGACTGTACATCTCATACCTAAATTAAATAGAAACGTAAAAAAAAGTATTAGAATGTATAATTTTAATCGTATCATGATCACAATTATTGTTTTTAATCCATTCATTTATATTTATTGCTTCTGATTTTAGTGATAGTAGATATATGTTAGGAAAAAAATATAACTAATTTAGCTTTTTTATGGTCATATTCATGTTCAGCACACTGAATTCATTAAGAGTGAAGAATTTTTATATCAGAAGTATTAACTTCACAGATTTTTGTTGCTTAGAGTTATCATTTTGTTATCATTAAGGGTTTTTCCTTCTAACGGTAAATATTACTAAAATGTACTATATTTGTCAGAAGTTTTTCTTAGGTTTCATTTTCTTATATTTTCTACTAATATTAAAACAATAACAACAACAACAAAAAAAAAAAAAAACAGAAGGCTATGTAAATTTCATTATTTTTTAAAGCTAATAAATATTTACCAAGAAAAAACCCAATAAATTACCATTTTTAAAATTCATAATTTTACCTCTAAATTTTTAAATAGAGATACGTTTCAAAATATTTATAAAAAATGCTTACCTTATGAGCCATTATACTGGGCTTATGTAGGGTGGGCTGACGGTTCAACAAAAGCATGTCACCATTCTGCAAATGTCGATGAACAATTTTTACCTTTCCCACTCTTTTGCCAGTAGAAGCCTGTGGTGTCAAAAGAGTGTTAGCTATTGCTTGTCGTTTTGCAGGATCAGTTGATGTTAATCTCACAACTCTTCCATCTTCATATTCAACAAGAGTTGCTCTGCATTACATCAAATGAATATTTTATATTCACAATAAGGAAATAATTACATGATTAAAATTGGACAAGAAAATATTTTATAATTTTTTCTTGCTTTTATTATACTAAATATTATTTAACACTAGAACGCCCAGCAGGATTCGAATGGACTCCGACCAAATGATTAAATGTCTATTTGAACCAGAAATTTCTTCATAAAGTAAGTTAAATATAAATCACACACAGAAATAATTTATATAAATAAGTGAAATAGCTTTAAATAAAAATTCTCGTGTGAAATTTTTTTTATAAAGCTGGTAAAAAATTTCCAGGCATTCTACTAATGTAAAATGAATACATATTAAAGTATTTGGATGTTTGAAATACAAATCTGAAAAACTCTGATTTTGTTAAATTTGTGGCTAAGAAACAAATGCAGCACTTTAATGAAGTAGAAATGTTTGAGAAAACATTGAAGGGCAATGAAAGGTGAATGAATATGTTAAGGGTATTTGAAATGTTTCAATATTGGACGGAGAAATTGATGGATTTATAACCACTCTTAGATGAGCAATAAACAATGAAATAGGAAATCAAAGTAATAATTTTCAAAGATGCCAACTCTTTCATACTTATCAAAATAGATTAAACAGCAATCAATCATTGTGCAATCATCAAACTTTTTACATTAACAAAATTATATTCATCGAAAAGAACAATTACAGCCATAAATAAAAAAAATGTTTATATCATCCCATGCATGAAGCAAGAGTTTGATGTCACTACCAAAAAAGAACTCAAAATGACTCAAAAACTTTATTATTATTAATTCAGTTGTTCCGTTGACTTTAATCATTGAACATGTAAAATGTATAAAATTGCTGCTGCAAACTGCAGTGTAATATAGAAGTAAAATTAATTTAACACTGTAAAGCTAGTGATTTAATATAAGGAAAGAAATCAGTCTCAGCAATGGACTTAATTCACATATGTAAAAAATATTTAAAACCACAACTCTTTTTTTTTTTAAATACACTATAGTGCAACGACAAAGTAACCATATTGGATGAAATGACACCTGTACTGGATTACACAGCCAAAACTGTCATGTGAGGATTGCTGTGCAAGAAACATACAGGTAAGAAATTTACCTATGTTATTATATTTGATTGTTTTACTAAGAAAAGTCAGAATTGATATCTAAATATTAGTGCGCAAGTCATACTGCGTATAACAGAGGCGGCTTTTTTGCCAACAGAAATGCAATATTCATAAGGAAAATAAGACATTGGATTATTTTAAAGATATACAGTGTAAAAAAAAATACATTATTCGCAACTAATAAAATTTATATTTACTTATTTTCTCTCTGTCTTGTATTTAAACAGAGCAAACATAGTGAGATTATCACAATAATGTTAATAATACATTTAATAATAGTTTTTTCAAATTAGCTTAATAAACAAGATTATTTCTTAAAATAAAAACTCAACTGCTAGAACTATCTAATATATGTTAGCTGTATATTTTAATTGCACAGTGAATGGCAACAGTGGATGAAGTACATGCAAACATGGGGAATGTGTAGGTGGTATCATGTCTTGAAGTGATGTATTTTAGATGTGTGAATATTTTAACAAGATAAGGTGTGTCCCAACGAAATAAAGCCACCGTAATTGTGTGCCGTACCTGGGCACGAAACAAAGAAATAAGATTGAAACAAATATATTAAGAAAGTCTATATATAAATACATATTTACAAGGAGTAACTCAATTCCTGCCCCACCTGGGCAGGAGAAAAAGATGAATGTGTAAAAAAAGAGGGGGAAAAGTGTCCCGCCGAAATAAAGCCACTGCCAATATTAGTATTTATTGGTAACTACCGACATTCGAGCTGCTGAGTTCAACATGTTTATGACGTCAGGAAGTTGTCAAATACTTGTTCTGTGCCAGTTGAACTTTGTGCAGGCTTTAGAAGGTTATATTTTCTATTTCTCCTGATGTATTGCAATGGGAAAGAAAACCCAGCTATCAAAGTTTGAGAAAGGACAGCTAACAGCTTTTAAGGAGCAGGTCTTTCACATAGACCAATATCTAAGCAAATCAAACAATCAAAAACCGTAATAAACAATTTTTTCAACCAGAGCAATGCAAACGGGTATAAAAAAAAAGGAGATGTACCAGCAGAAAAATGACTTCCAGGCAGGCATGAGAAGTTTTACGTCATCTTTCAGGAGGTGGCATGTCTCTAAAACAGTTGGCCAAAGAGGATAACATCCCTGTGACAAAATCAACCCCATTACGAATTGAAAAACGTACAAGCAACTTGCGATATAAGAAAAGGAAACAGCAGCATATGTTGAAAGCTATCCACATGCAAAGGAGACTCAGCTGGGTCAAATATAATCAAACCTGAAAGGGCCAGTGGCATCGTGTTGTAGTCTCAGATGAGAAAAAAATTAATCAAGAGCGGCCAGATAACCTTTCTTTCTATTGGTATGACATAAGGAAAGAAGTGGAAATTTTCTCCAAAAGACAGTAAGGTGAAGGCTCATTAATGGTGTGGGGAGGCTTTGTCTATGGAGGTAAATATAACCTGGCTGTTCCCTCAGGCCGCATGCAGGCTACCGATTACCAAGAAATGCTAGAAAACCATTTACTCCCATTTTCAAACAGAATTGGTAGACTAAGTTGGATTTTCCAGCAGGAAAAACCTCCATCTACATTGTAAAATCGTCCTGAGAATGATTTTTGGAGAATCAGGTGCATGCCATGGAATGGCCTGCCCTTTTCCCCTGATCTCAATACCCAAGAAAATGTGTGAGGTGTCCTCAATAGGGACAATATGCCAATAGCAGACAGTTTCAATCTGTGGCAAAATTGAAGGTCGTCATCATTGAAGCGTGGGAGAATATTGATGCTACTGTCCTCCAAGAAGTGTTAAATGGTATGCCACATCGTATATTCCAAATCATATTTAACCAGGATGGATATATTGTCTATTAACAATAGTGGCTTTATTTCGGCAGGACACCTTTCCCCCTCTTTTTTAAAAAAAGTATTTTTTTTTCCTGTCCAGGTAATGCAGGGAGTGAGTTACTCCTTGTAAATGTGTATTTATATATAGACTTTCTTAATATATTTGTTTCGTTCTTATTGATTTGTTTCATGTCCAATTACAGCACACAATCACGTTGGCTTTATTTCAGTGGGACACACCTTATCTATTCCAGATCAGGAACAAATTCCCCTGACTTTTCCAGGTTTTCCATACAAATTAAAAAAAAAAAATCCAGGTAACAAGATTTTGTAATGTTATACACAAAAAATCTTAAAAGTTATGAATTTGGGAGTGGAACTTTCACAACTGATTCTGAAGCAACAACTACTGATTTGTTAAACAAATTCTTGCAAAATTTACAAATTGTTGAACATTTTACATGCTAAACATTTTGCAAATATACACTTTTAGCATCAGGTTCTATAAATTTTCCCAATCAGGATGTAATTCTTTATCACATCAGTCACAATTAAATGCAGAATGCTTTGACATATTTTAACAAACATAATAAATATTCAATAAACAGACTGAAATGCCTAATCAATTCTACAACATTCAGTACAATGTTTCAGTGAAGCTGGAATTGAAAATCTCTGAGTTAAAAGGACGAATTGAAAGGGAATAGACAAAATGATTTTCGTGAGAGGTTGAAATACTCTGAAAATACTTAAGAAAAACAAAGTTTGATTTTCCTGATGCTGCAATTTCAAATCCTTAGTAGAAAATTAGTAATAAAATTTTCCTAATTTTTTTCATGGAAGTTTCAAATTTCTCTAATTTTTCCTGCAAGTTTTCAAATTTCCCTGAACTCAGGAATGATAAGTTCCCTGACTTTTCCAGATTATCCAGATTGATAGACACCCTGCTTTAACCTGTTCGCGACGGCGCGTGCATTCAGATGTGCGCATCTGAGGACGGAGCGGGAAAATTTGATTTCATCTTCTGGACCGAAGGATTTTGCGAAACTGAGCCTAAATCTTGTAAAGAGTTCTTCAAAAAATTATTAAAGATTCATTTTTCCATGTAACCTTTTGAAATGCACACGCATGAAATATTTTCGCAGATATTTTAATGTAAAAATGACTTTTTAAACAAATATAATGCATGTTTTAATCACGTTTTTCAGTTAAAAAATATTATACGATTACAAAACACTTACGTTCCTTTAATATAGCAACATATGAAATGTTTTGCTCAAATAAAGGATAATTTTGTTTAAAAAATAATAGTTTTGTTTCTAAATAATTGTTAACACATTCCGTAAATAAGACGAGTATTTTTAAAAAGCTGATTTATTCACAAATAAAAATAATTAAATAAAACTTGCAAGTAACTTCTGCATGCAACTTTTTAATACTTATTATGCAGACAGATTTTAATTCAATTTAAAGTATTTGTGAATGTAAATATATAATCAATCATAAAATATTTATCAAATAAAAAATATTGAATAATAATAAATAATAATAACTAAAATAGAATTATACTTTAAAATAAACCTTTCTAAAAAGTTGTTGATGCTAAAAATATTTTTGAAAATAAAAGAAATAATACATATAGTAACGTATAATAAAACGAAATATCAATTAAAGAATATTTAATAAGAATAAGTAAACATGAATAACTTAAAATACATTCTTCCAAAAATTTGTTTATGTTAAAATATCTTTATAAATATCTTTTAATATATATATATATATATATATATATATATATATATTTAAACATATAAATAAATTTACGAGGTTAAAAGTATTGAATAACATTTTTTAATAATAAATAAAACTGAATAATAATTTTAAATATACTGATAAAAAATGCCGTTAATGTTAAAAGTATTTTATAAAATGGAAATATTAACGAAATCATATAAATGTATTCAAATATAAGGGGCAAACTGACTATTAATTGAAACTATTAACTTTAAAACCTGCGAACATTTCTCAAAATGTCAGAGTTCAATGATTGTGTTAGAATCACACCACTCTATTAAATTTTACTTTCTGAAAATACATTAATTTCATGCATTTTCTTTTCTTTTACTAAATATTTTTCACTATCCCAGCTATTCCATTGTCAGTAAAATACCTACGTTTTTAGACATTTTAATGAGTTTGTAAAATAAGATACATAAATATAGATAATTTAAGACGAAATTATTTGAAACGGTATAAATAACCATCGAAGAAAAACTAAAAAAAAAAAAAAAAAAAAAAAAAAAGAAGAGCGCACAAAAGTTTTCTTGACTTGACGGTGCCAAAAATATTTTGAACAAGCATCCGCAAATATTTAAACTGCGTAGCAGCATTTGTTGAAACAAAATAAAAAATATAAACAGGCCTCCCACTTTCCTCATCCATGAACGAAAATCCGAAACTATTAATCATCACAACGTACATATAAACTCTTTCCAATCAGATAAAAGTAGAAAAAAAAAATTGAAAATGAATCAACTGGAAGCCTAGCCATATGCGTACGTGAAGCTTACATCATAAGCTTAGAGTTGATCAACTGACTCAACCATTCCTTTTCCCAAGTGTCGTAGAAAAATTTCTGATAAACAAGTTTCATTTGACACATAAAAGATTTATAATAGAAAGAAAATCCCGTTTCAGAAGCATAAATAGATGCATGTGAAATAAACACTTTTTTTTTCATTGCAGTCATTTTGGGAAGAAAATTAAATTGACATGGATTAAAAATATATTAATTGATTCCATTTGTTTTCCTAGATAGAAGGAAATATGTTCTTCCCAAATGTATATTCAAATTTCATTACGAATTTTTTTTTCTGAGTTAAACTTTCTGGAATAAAACATTCCAACTGTGTGGCACGAATACCGGTCGCTCGGGATGTGAGTGCCAAAACCGCTGGCACGTATACCTGTCGTGCGGGATGAAAGTGCAAATGAGGCCAGCACGAATACCGATCGCTCGTCCCGAACGGGTTAATAAAAGTATCTTTAGGTTAGTAGTTCCTGTGATATGATATGAAGAATATTAAAACTTGGTGTCAGAAATTAAAAAGAAGTGCTCAAGATTTTTGAATAAATCACATTTTAGAGTTAGTGGAAATTTAAAACATTGCTAAGTCTTGAAACTAGTTTTAAAATGGCTAATCAAATTCCATCACCACAACAAGTTGATATAACTGGAAACGTGTTAGAAAATTGGAATTTCTTTAAAGCAAGTTGGATAAAATATTCAATTGCTACTGATTCAGTGAAAAAGATGAGGCAATTAAAGTTGCTACTTTGCTCTCTGTCATTGGGAATGAAGTATTCATCATATATATCAATATATACCCGAGGAGGATAGAAAAAAAAAGTCCCACTCAATTATTAAAGACTTATCAGAACATTTTTGGCCAAGCATAACTGAAACTTATGAAAGATCTGTATTTAATGAAGCAGCTCCAGAGCAACATGAATCAGTTTGATAATATGTATGTAGATTAAGAAAGTTAGCATCAATGTGTAGTTTTCAAACTATGCTGGAAAAATTGAATAGAGATAGACTCCTTTTGAGTATTTATGACAGAAATATTATGAGTGATCATACATTAACCTTGGAAAAAGCAGTAGATATTTGTAAAAGTAATGAAAGTGCAAACAGACATACGGGTAGTTCGACTGATAAAACTGAGAATTTAGAAGATGTTAATTGAGTTTAAAATAAATTTTAAAATGACAAAACAGGATATTATAAGAATGAAGGTTATTCTACATTTGAATTTAGATGTAAATGTTGTGCTGAAAAACATGAATTTGGAAAAAATAAATGTCCAGCATATAGTAAAAACTGTGGAAAGGAAAATCATTTTGCTAAGGCAAGCAAAAATAAGAATGTAAAAGAATTTCATGAACAGAATTCTGATGAATCAAAGGACGAGCTACGTAGTCAAATAGAAATAATTTTTAAGGTAAATGATTCTAAAAAGTTGATAATATTTAAAATTAGAGGTAGATAATGTTAAAAAGAAAATTACAAGTCAGATGGATACAGGTGCAACAGTTAATGCAATGAGTTACAGTAACCTTTGTAATTTATGTGAAGATTCAAAACAGTGTCTCAGAAAAAGTAAAACTAAATTAAGATTTTGGGGGGAAATTTTTAAAACCCAGTGGGCAGATTAATATTATAGAAGAAATTAAAAGATGCTTCCTTTAAATTTTCAAATTCTTAAATGTAGGAAAATCCATTGTTAGGTGCAGAAGCTTGCCAAATGTTAAATTTATTAGAGATCAAGGCTGAGATAAAAAAAATTTCTTCAAGCTTGTCATTCATTCATGAACAATTGCTTAAATACAAAGGAATTTTTGTACTGGGTTGTTTGGAAGGTAAGTATTATTTATAAACTAAGCCTGGCATGCTTCTAGTGAAGCAGTCTCCTCATAGAATTCTTATTCCATTAAGAAGAATTGAAATAGGACGACATGGAAAAAAGAAAATAATTTGTAAAGTCACTCATTTGACTGATTAGATAAGTAATCTAGTTTTGATAAAGACTACAAATAAATTGAAAATAGGCTTGAATCCACAGAATCTGAATGAAGCATTAAAGAGATCAGAGTATCCTATTCTAATAATTGGAAAAAATTATGCCCTTGCTAAGTAATGCTAAAATATTTTCAGTGGTGGACACTAAACATGGGTTTTGAAATGTTAAATTAAATTCAGATTGCACAGATTTAACCACTTTTTGGACACCCTTTGGAAGGTACAAATTTTTACGGCTTCCATTTGGGTTGTGTACGGCATCAGAAAAATATCAAATATTTAAAGGATTAAATGGAATTATCATCATAGCTGATGACACACTTATTGTGGGATGTGGGTGCTACTGCAGAAGAAGCTAGGAAAGATCATGATCATAATTTAGAGAATCTTTTTTCAAAGAGCAAAAGAATCTAACGTTAAGTTTAACAAAAATAAAACAAAACTCAGTCAGAAAGAAATTAAATATTTAGCACATATCTTTACCCCTCAAGGTATAACACCAGATCCCAAAAAAGTAAAGGCTATCACTAATATGTCAAGACCAAGATGTAAATGAAATAAAAAGTTTCTTAGGTTTTACAATATATTTAAGAAAACTTTTGCCTAGATTATCATCAATTAGTGAGCCATTTAGAAAACTGATTAAAAAAGGATGAAGGATGGGAATGGTAAAAAAAGCAAGAAAATTCTTTTCAAACTATAAAAAGTCTAGTGATGAAAGGTCTTATTCATTGTTATAATAACCCAAACAAAGAAATAACTATTCAATGTAATGCAAGCAAAGTTGGACTAGGTGTTACATTAATGATGCAGGAAGGAAAACCATTACATATGTTTCGAGAAGTTTGAATAAAACTGAACAGCAATATGCTCAGATAGAGAAGGAATGTTTGGCTATAGTATTTTCCTATGAGAGATTTTGTCAATTTATAAGTGGAAGAAGTGAAATAAAGGTAGAAATGGATCACAAGCCATTGGAGGCTATTTTTAAAAAAGTACTACTGGAAGCTCCAAGAAGTCTGCAGAGAATGCTGCTTAGTCTAGAAAAATATAATCCACAAGTGTTATTTAAAAAAGAAGAGAAGATTAATATTGCTAATATACTCTTTAGGGATTCACGGTCAAACACTTTACATGATGAAGTGAAACAAGATATTTTTCAATCAGATGGTATTTATAAAGAGCTCCCAGAAATTACAACACAAGAAATTTTAAACATATCAGATACGACATATGAAAGTTTAAATGTACATACAAAGAAAGATCCAATACTTGTTGAATTGAAAAAGGTAGTGTTGGATGGATGGCCATTTTGAAAAAAAGTATCAGTCTTAATTGCAGAATATTGGACTTTCAGAGAGGACCTAACGGTACAGGATGGAATTGTTCTTTAAAATGATCTAATTGTTATTTCAAGGTCCTTGAGACAAGACATGATTTCAGAAGCTCATCTAGGTCATTTGGGAATAAATGCATCCATTAGAAGGGCAAAAGATACATTATTTTGCCCAAGAATGCCAAGTGATCTAAAAAATGTGATTCAAAATTGTGAAATTTGTAACTTAAATCAAAGTTATTAAATGAATCCATGCAGACACATATAGGATACCAGAATTACCATGGGAAATAGTATCTTCTGATATTTTTAAAATAAATTGTGCTTATTATTTAATTTGTGTAGGTCATTATTCAGAGTATTTTGAAGTTGATAGGCTACCAGACATAACATCGGAAAATGTGATAAATAGATGCAAATAGCATTTTACTAGGCATGGTATTTGAAAAGTTTTAACTACTGATGATGAAAAACAATTCTGAAGTTTAGAGTTTGCTAAGTTTGCACAGAAGTAGAGTTTCAAACACTCCACATCCACAACATATCACAGTCACAGTAATGGAAAGACAGAGTCAGCAATAATAAAATATTATGAAGAAATCAATTAAAAATAAGGAAGATGCATGGTTAAATATTTCAAACACTAAAGAAATACTCCAATGGTCAATATGTACTCAAGTCCAGTTCAAAGGCTGATGTCTCGAAGAACAAGATTTATTTTGCCTATATTTCAGAGATTACTAAAACTAGAAATTCAGGATTTAGTTCCAGACAAGATATTGTTGAAGAGAAGGGAAGCTAAAAGCTATTATGACAAAAAAAGTTAAGCAGCTATCTCAACTTGAAATTGGTCAAAAGTTGTATGTACAAATACCTACATTGTCAAAAGACACTGATAAGTGGAAATGAGGCTCTGTCATTGACATTCATAACTGAAGATCCTATGATATTAGTACTGAAGGAAGAATTGTAAGAAGAAATAGGAGCTGGTTGAGAAAGACAACTACAGCATATGATGACAAAGCAAATAATGGAACGAAACAGGGTATTGAAAATAAATAAGCAGAGGAGGTTGAAATAGATTCTGAAGAGAACAAAGAAAATTTCACATCTGAAGTTATATCACAAAAGAGTGAATTGTCTGTGAGTGGTTCTTGGGTGACAAGATCAGGAAGAATTATAAGACATCGATTTTTGAGAAGGAATTCATTATAGGGATTGTTATAATGGAACTTTTTTAATGAATTCATTATAAGGATTGTTAAATAATAGAACTCTAAATTTTAGTTTGTTAATATAAAAAGAGGGAAGTTGTTAGGTAACTGTATGTTTAACTGTGTATTTTAATTATACAGTGAAACACAGGCAACAGTGGATGAAGTACATGTAAACATGGGAAATGTGTAGGTGGTATCATGTCTTGAAGTGATGTATTTTAGATAAGTGTGAATGTTTTAATTAAAGTATCTTTAGGTTAGTATTTCTTGTGATATGATATGAAGAATATTAAAACAATGTAAATAGGCATGCACAAAGGCTTTTCTTCTTTTCAATAGTGTTCTATTACCAGATAAGTATAAACAATAGCTCACAACAAGTCAAACCATTTACATTTTAAACCTTTTTTATTGCAGCATGCATCATCTTCATAAACATAAAAATGACACAGGCAATTAAATCATTTACTTCAAATAAAACATAGAAAAGCACAAATATTCTATTTTTATGGTATAATGAAATTATTTCAATATCTAGAGTGACATGATTTCATGTAGAATTATTCATATTTCTTTTTTGTTGTTAATTCGTTTATTATTTATTACAATTTATTATGATTGGTGATGAACAGTTGTTAAATTTTCATAACTTCAATATATATATTTTTTATAGAACAATTATTCATAAGCAGTTCGGAAATATACGGTTATTCCTGGAAATGGGCTATATAATTATAGTTTATGACAAACGAGGGGTGAAGACAAACATTTTGGTACTACATTTATTAAAATCCATCCACCCATTCCCAATTTATTAAGGAATAAAGAATCCTACATCATCCATACTCAAAACTATTACCCTCCTTTTCTGTGTGCAGACAAGTAAAAATATGGAGATATAGAAAAGTAAAAATCTATTTTTATTTTTCTTATATTTCATTTATTTATTCATTAAGAAGGGGAGGAGGGTTACACATACTGAGTATTTTAAGTTAATTTTCTATAAAATAGTATGACATTGGATGCAGAAATAAAAAACTTTGTATGCTTAAACAAAAATTTAATTAACATTCAACTACAGCCCACTAATACATACATGTCATTTTAAAATCAAAAAAGGATTTTAATGAATTATTAGTTCGTCTGACACTACTGGCATGCAGTTACACCATAAACAGAACAAAACAAAACAAAGAAATGTTAGCACTTAATATTTTCCTTTTGAAAATCTTTGCTGACTTTTAAGGTAAGATTAAATATCACAAACAAATTTAATGGAACATTTGACAAGCTATGATAAATAATAAAAACATGCCCTGATAAGAAAGCTCTATCTTATTCTAAAATTTCTTATAATTTAAAATAGCTATAAATAGAATATATTACCAGCTTACAAGTGAAAGGCACTAAATCAATTTTTAGCTGTTTTGAGTTATATATTTTATAACATACTTTTGATTGATGTTGTACATTTATTTTACAAATGCAACCCATTTAGAGTAAAGAAATTTGAGTAAAACAAAAAACGTATTTTAGTACAAAGTTATTTGTCACCAACATAGTATCAATTTCAGAAAAGTTATTAAATAATGACAATATAACACAAATTCCAATAGGCTAGAATGCACTATGGTAAAATTATGGGAATTTCAAGTTCTAAAAAATTGCAAGCTCTAATTAAACTTTTATGATTAATATTTCACTTGTAAACTGACACCAGAGAGTTTTTCTATAAATATAATATGTTCAATCTCTCAACCAGTTCTCTCAATAATATTCTTAAAATTACAAAGGTTAATTTAATTTGCTCTTAAGAATTTTTTCCCTGGCCACTTGCATTAAAAATATATTATATATTCAAAAGAAAAGGGTAGAATTTGTACAATCTTTGCCATTATCTATATAAATCTATCTATCTACATCTATAGGAGGCAGTCAAATGAAAACGGGTCACCATGAATAGCTGTAACACTGGAATTTTGATGAACTAACATCTGGTGACAAATCACAAAAGCACGGTTACAAAGCCTGCTTACACACCAATCATTAGTTAATTGTACTGGAAGCGAGATTAGAGATACATGTATTTCTCCAACATCAGTGATGGAGGCAAGTAAAGAAGAACAGTGAGGTGTAGTGCAATTTTTGACTGCTGCAGAAGTAGGACAAAACATCTATTGTTGCATATCTGTTATTTATGGTGAACATAGCATGTAACGTTCGAATGTACTAGAACTGCACAAGAGATTCTGTGAGGGGTGTGCATCACTGAAAGACGGTGTTGGCCCAGGACTGGCTTATCATGTCATCACTCCTGCTGTTATTGCTGGTCTCAAATGGGGAAATAGATGGAGCCCCTGCATTACCGAAAAATCTGCATGTGTTTGATTCCACATCAGTTGATGGAGGAACAAAAATCACACAAAATGGCTACTTCACTGAGCTACTAACAATGACACCATAGAGAAGAATATGCATTTCTGCCCAGAATTGTCACTGGGGACAAATCGTGGTGTCGCCATTTTGAACAAGGGAGCAAATGGTAGAGCAACAATGAAAACATGTGGATTCTCTCCCACCAAAAATACCCAAAGCAATACACACAAGTTCTAATAAAGTCATGTTGATATTCTCAAGCATGTGCATCAATGCACAACATTATCAAACTACTTTACAGAAACTGAGAAGCATCATTAAGGCAAAATGTCCTTGAATGCTATTGAATGGCATTATCTATCAGCATGATAATGACCCTCAACAAAGGCCCTCCTAGAGACTATGATTAAGAAATTTCAGTGGGAAATACTTGGACACCCTCCATACAACTCAGATCTCTCTCCATACAATTTTCATTTTTTGGAGACTTCAAGAAAGACATTTATGAACGTCGTTTTGCATCGGATGAAGATGTCTGAGTGTCTGTGTAAAGAACTGGTTTCATAAACACAAGCTTTTTCAAGAATGGGATTGATCATCATGTCTCACAGCGAGATATGTATCCTGTTTTCATTTACCTGTCCCTCATGTATATGTGTGAATAGGAATGAACAGCAACGTTCAAAAGACAAATATCAACTCAATGAAATGCAACAGTCTACAGGCTGTGATAAATATGCATGAACGAATATGAGTTCACGATACAAGAGAAAGGAATCTGCAAAAACAGAATCAGATAACTAGAATAAGGCCATAGAGATTGGTTGCAAAAAGATGGAACACAAGGTTTAAAAGGTTGCAAAATTTAGTTACAGAAAAGAAAAGGAAAAGTGCTTTCTTCATTTGTTGTTTACTGAATAGACAAAAGGCCACTAGTATTCTTTGGTAACCATCTGTTTACATATTAAACTCCTATTTGTATATTTTATATCCCATTAAATGTTTATATTTGAATGTGATCCATTTTGTGGTAAATTATCAATCTAATTCCACACAAATATATATGTACATACATACATGCATATAAATAAATTAATATATATATATTATAAAGTAGAATAAATGTTTTATCCAACAGAACTTTAGTAAAAATTAACAGAGAATTTTGTGTAAAATATAACAATAGTCTTATCAATACAATAAAAAAGTATATCCTCCAAACAAAAAATAAAATTAATACCCAGGATGAACATCTGGTCCATTTTTTACAGCCAGTCTTAATTTTTCAAAGTTCCAATGAGAGACAGGTTCGGGATAGGTTAACTTCTTAGCAAAAACCATGGGAATCCCAATTTCATTGACATGAATATAAGGATCTGGTGAAATTACACTCCTAGCAGCAAAATTAACCCTTTTTCCCATCATATTCATGCGAAAGAGTCCTTCCTTTTTCTCAAGTATCTGTAATATAGAAATATTTGTATAATATATAAATGGTACCTTGGTCAATGACGATAATCTGTTTTGGGATTGTCGTCATTATCCAAGGCATGATTTTCCATAAGTTTTAGTTGAAAATTAACTTGTTACACCTCCTTCCCAACACCATAATATATAACAAAAACAGAGGTGAAATTCATTTAAAATGTCTTAAAAATATGATAAATATTATTTATTTATTAAATCTGCTAAAATTTATTTAAAATTTATAAAATGAATTGTGCATGAAAAGTTTCAAATTTCCATCCAATTTTTACCAGAAACACAAATGGACTCCCTTGAAAACTGTTTAACAAATTGACTTATAAAAATAAGTAAACTATTATTTGTTTTTACTTCTTTTTTAAAATGTTTCTGAAAAATTATGTGAACTTTTTATTAAAACGATCTGCAGTTGTTATAGCCTCACATTTGCTTGGACTCCATTTCATAGAGACATTGTGAACTTTTTCTAATTTTGCTAAACATTTTTTTGACTTCAGCAGCCATAATTTTTTTTCTTCCCCTTATCTTAAGATTAAATTTCTATTTCTTTTTCATCACAATGGTGATAAAAAAATTCTTTCGATTCATGACTAGTCAGTTCAAAGTCATGCACCTATAATTTCTTTAATATCATCTTCTTCCACTTCCAAGTTAAGATCATGAGCCAATATCCTTTAAAAATGTGTGTCCTGTATATGAAATGTCTTCATTGTAATAGGAAAATTGTTTTTCCTAGATGCTGTTTAATTCCTGCTATTTTTCCAGTCCTTTACAATTAGCTACTACAAGAATGTTGAATTCTTTTTTCCAAAATTTCTTACAGTTATGTTGGTATCTTTGCACACTTCAAAGCAACTGATAAAAAGTGCCCTTGCATAAGGACTTTAATTTGCAATTATCAGCTGATTCCCAGGTTGAGTCAAAGATGTAGTTTTAGAAGGGAAAAATTTAAATTGATAAAATTTAATTGTACTGGTGTTTCTTTTAGCATGCCCAGTAGATGGCCAAGTGTGTTAATCAAGGTTAAAATGTTTTTTGAGGAAGACTGTTTTGCTCAAGATAGACTTTGACAATTTGTTTAAACACTTTGTGAATCCAGTGACTAAATTTTATCCTTGTGATCCATATTTTGCTGCTAACCTTCCACAGAATGCCAGAATCGATTTAGAGATACTGAACCTTTTTGTATATTTCTCTGAATAACTGATTTGGTGAAATATTATAAATTTTTGATAATGTGTTAACAAAATTTATTATTCATCTTCATTTTAAGGCTGTTCCCAAATCCAAATGAGCTATTTTCTGACACATTTCTGAATTCAATTTTATTCAGAAACACATGAAATCAGCAGGTATTCTTATTTAAAAACTATATAATCAAATGGTGTTTTCCATTTTTTGGAAAAAGTAGAAAATCTTTCATAAAATACTGTCAAAGCTGATGTTTGAATCGATTTTCTGAATGGGACACCACAGGAAATGAGAAATACCTGTCGTCATGTGACAACAATCACTTATAATTTGATAAGTAATTTATTTATCAAAATATGGAAAACACCTTTCAATTACAAATAATTTCAATAGTCAAACCAATTTTATGCCTCTACGTTTAAAAATGAGTCAGAAAATTTTGCTTTGTTGAGCGGGGAATTTGGGAACAACCTTAATATTTAAAGATGAATCAAATTGAAAAGACAATAATAAAGCTATTCAGCTTTAACAATCTAAATTATGATATGCAAAATGCTTTATAGATGTAGAGAACAGAAATTATTTCATGAATGCGACATGTATTGAGAAATATATTTATGAAAAAGAGAGAGAGAGAGAGAAAGAAATATAAGCAAGTTTTTCAAAAACAATACATTTTTGTTGAAAAGGGGCGATTTGAGCAGTCTTATAAGGGAAGCTTTTAGGTCAGAAATCAAAAATGATTGTGTATAAATATATTTATTTTTTACTTACAGAACGAGAATGCTTTAATTATGAGATTTTGAATTTTTTATGGATTTAATGAAGAGCAAAAAGAAAAATATGTATGCAGTTCGTATCTGTTCAGTCAAAAAAAAATTTTTTTTTGTTTACAATTGCTTACAGTTTTTACATGAATAAACTCTCATTGAAAGGAGATGAAATACTGTCCATGGAATTAAAGTATGCTATTTTGATTTCATTTTTTGAGTTACCCTAAAATTTTAAAACAATTACTCTAATTGTAAACATATGGTCTAAGATTTTAAAAAAAGTCATACATTAGAAATTTCAGAAGCTACAGAAAAAATTAACAGAGTATACTTTACTTTTATATACATATTTTAACCCATTTCACTAAGAAAAAAAGGAACTCATTCACGTGAAACATCATAAAAAATTGTAAATAAAAGGAAAATTTAGCCAACTGAATGGTATATATAAATATTTTCTTTTTTACTTTTCATTTATTCAGAAAAATGCAAAATTTCATAAAAAAAACTCTTTGTAATAAATAAATAAACCTACGTATGTGCAAAAACACATTATCATTTCTATTCATCTCAGATTTAAATAATTATGTATATACTATTTTTAGTTGTGGTTTGAAAATAATTTATCATTATTTTGTCTGGAAGCAACAGTTTGGTTGGGAATCGAACTCTCTCTTAAAAAAATGTCTCAAGTTCTAAAATCTGGTGTCAAAGAAACAACAAGGTCAGTCAGAAAAAATGGCAATTTATCTGTTTATAAATCTAAGCATAACTGATGCGATGCATGAACTTGTTTTTTCAAGACCCCCTGGCCTTTTCCAATTTATAGCTTTTATCTATTTATCTATTAACTATATAGAGCGGGAGGCAGCAGCACACACAATCACCTCATTGAGTTCACGGCTGAAATTCCAGAATTAGTTAAAACTGGATTCGCATATTAAAACGCAATTGGTCTGCCAAGTCATATTTTGGTGAAAAACACCTGAAAACCTGATTTTAGCAGTTGACTCGTAGGTTTACCATTGTGTTTACTTGCACCCAAAGGTATGAAAACTTGGAGGATTGGGAGCGGGAAAACATAACTTACCTGTTTAATGCCTTTAGAAAGCTTGGTTCTTGTTTTGTTTGTATCACTATCAAACAATTCATTAACATGCTTCTGAAGCGTCTGATACAGAAAATTTAACTTGTCACCTTTTGTCTTTCCAGGAACTTTGTTGACTGCATCCTAAATTAAATTAAATATGAGGTCATCCTTTGAAAAATGCATAATATTAAAATGGAAACATATGTAGAAATATATTCACCTTTTCATTATCATTAAGTTCCATATTCTTAACAAATTTTAACATATTACGAAGGTTATGACAATCCTTCAGTATTTCGTTTAATATGACAGTCTGAGAATCAGCATATTTTCTTCCTTTCATAACATTTAACTGAAACATTAAAAACAACATCATAACAATGGCCACATAAATGGCATTTTAAATAGTAAATAAGCCAACATAAATATATATATTACAAATGTAGAGCTATCACTTAACATTTATGAAGATTATGTTCCAAGAAAACCTTGTGAATTATGTGATTATCTTGCATAAAAAAGAAGTTAGGTTTTGTGAAATTTTAATTAAAATGGCATTATTATGTTCATTAACAACAGATACATAAATGGCAGTTGTAGAATATGTATATAGAAGTTGTACACACATCTTTAAAAAAGAAATGTAGCTCTTTTGTATGTAAGGTCCTTGTCTTGGCAAATCCTGTGATAATGTGTATATGGTTCAGCATTGTTATCAGAATTTTTACAATGTAGCCTTATCTCAATTTTTTCCCCCTATCTATGGAAAAATCCTTTTTCGATTAAACATGTGCAATCACTACAAAAGCTAAAGCAAGATATTTGACAACTATTATGCTTCTGTTTTGGTAGTGGTAGAATGTGTTTCAACTTAAGAAGGATTTAAGTATTGGAAATATGCTCTTTTTGGCGTATTTTTATACAGTATTTAAAAAGTTTATACTTTATGAAGTAAATAAAATTAAGTAAAAAACTTTTTTAATAAAAGCAGTAATATCAGATACATACCCTTCTAAATTTGGAAGGAGGAACCAAAATGAGGTCCATAAAAAACATGTCTACAGATACATCTGCCTCGTCATTTTTTTGTAATATTTTGAATAAATTTTGAAGAAAAATTTTATCATTTTCCCATAATAAATGCATATGTTCCATGGCATCTTTAGGCAAAATCTCTTTATTTGAAAGTTCAGATGAAAGCATTTCAGATTCCTTTCTATTCAAAAAATAAAAGAAGAAAAATGCTTATTTTAAACAATATTAAAAACTTGTCTGCATCATTTAAAATAAGATTGCGTTTATATTCATTATTAAACAGAAAAACACGCTAAGTTTAAAAATGAGTGGCAATCTTTTACACTTGCTTATAAAATATTTATCTCATATTTAATAAAGGAAAGGCACTTGACATTATTTTACATTTAAAATATCTTGTGCTAAAAGATATCGTACAAAATAATTTGGTCGCTTTTTTCATATGAATAGTTTGAATGTAACTCCCTTATACATTTGTAAATCTTTTACGCAAACATTTATAATTTACATGAAATAAGACTAATCTTTAGGTTTGGATGTATTTTCTTTAAATAATTAAGCAAACAAACACAAAAAGAATTTTTTTGAATTAAAATTTATATCTGTCTTTGTTCATGATTTTCTGAACATGAACATTGAAACTGTATAGCTTTAACCCCTTCACAATGAGCGTCTTTTACTGAATTTTTAACCTTTTATCACTAGTTTTTCAAAACAGAAAATTTTGACTAATTGAATAAGGAAAATGCTTCAATTAAATAAGGCAAAATTTACAATAAAAATTTACTGGTGGGAATAATTGAGGATTCTTGAGTACCTTATGCACGTATGCATGATGCTCATCCTGAAGGGCTTAATTTACAAAATATATTCTTTCTCACTTTTGAAGAAAAACATGATGCATGATACTCATTTAGGTAAAAGGTATTATGACTGCTCTTTGATATCATTTATAGTATTATACTTCTTTGATTTTGTTTAATATGAAAGCTTTGGGTAATCCAAACATTGGATAACTCAAACACTACTTTGTGTCCACGTGGAGTAAAGAATCCGCTGCACCCTGCTATAAAAAAAAGTTTCCACTTCAGTAACTAATGTCAATTTTAAATAAAAATAAACCAGATTTTTTTCTGGTTTAGAGAAAATTACTGACTTTTCCCTGAGATTTTCTAATCAAAACATTTTTATTGAGCATTTTTCCTGATTTTCAGTTTCTCTCTGAGGCATAAGAACCCTGTTACACTTACAAAAGAAAACACATTATTTTTTTTTCTATTTAATATAAGTAAAAAAAATATCTTATTACAAATTTACTGCTAATGAAAAGTAATAATCATTATAAAAAATATTATACTCACTCAGAAATCGATGTTGATGGACGTGCACTTTTATTTTCCACATAGACAATCCTCATATTATACCTTGTTAATTTTTTACGGGGCATTTTACAGTGAGGGCATTTTCCAGTAACACCCATCATATTTTTCTTGATAAAGTTTTTCAAAATTTTTCTACGGCATTCAACAACACTTTTGACAAGCTGTTTCATATCATCTACAGTTAGTCCTAAAAGGATCAATTAAGCATAATTATTTGCACTTCTTTCTGACAGCATTTAAGTATTTGTTATAAGCTTAAATTAGAAATTTACATTTGACGACATTTTAACTGCAGACTGTAATTTATTACACCTGTAATATGCTACAGCTACAGATCATTTCAAGCATTTTCCTTTAAAAGGTGATCACAAATGTTCTTTTTTTTATTCAATTTGTTGTTGGTCCTCTAATTGTTCTTATAACCAAACCTTCACTGAAAATTACTAAGTCAACCATGTTCTTTATATTCCTAATGCTTCAGAAGAATTTGTAAAGCATTTCTCCATATTTTTGACAAAATGTTGAAAATTGAAAGTGCCCCATGACTTTTGGCCATATAGTGCATTTCAAAGTATGTGCTCAAGAATGTAGAAGAGCAACAATCGAGCTCTCACAGTTACGATTACAGTAAGAAAAGCTGCAAAAAGTTCAAGTAGCAGCACACACTTTTTAGCATCACAAAATGATATAGAAGCAAAGAAACCTAAAATGGCATTGAAAAAACACAAATCATATTGACATCAGAGCAATCAAATCTTATGCAATCTAAGAGCACTTTGTTGGCATTGCCATCTACTGCCATTCCACATTTCTGTGATCTCCTTGTCCACACACACATGCTAATGGGTTTGTGCCTCTGGAGATATTTAATATCCAAGATATACACATCTTATCCCCTAAGTGTATATGACATGAAAACACTATTAAACATGAGATTCTGTATATTCTTGATGCCATGATTCATTGTTGTCCATAATCTCTCCTAGCAATGCATCACATCTATGAAGTTGGTCACTTGAAAATTTTGTAATTTCATTAAAATGTTTTGTTCTTTGTTACCTATCTGGTCTTATTTGCTGTTCTCACTGCTCCTATTTGAAATCACTGATTTTAGTGCTAAAGATACTGTTTCAATGGCATTTGGGGTTTTCACTTTTTAAATGATTTTGCAGTGGAAAAAAAAAATAGATGTTCCTATTTGAAATTTTATAAACTTAGTTGCTGTACTTTTAACCATGAAAGCTTGATTGTTGTTCTTAACTTCATTTTCAAGTGCATACATTGAAATGCCTACATCTCAATTTCATTCCAATTCCTTAAACACTCTTATCACTAGTGCCTCACATATCATCAAAACTTTTTCATGACCATTCTCTATTATAAATACATTGTATTTGTAGAAAATAAAACTAACCTTGTATAGCTTCTTCAAATTTGTTTCTTAACTTTGTCTTTATTGATGATAGATAATCAGAACCTTTAATAATTTCTTCAGAAGCATCAGATATTACTTCTGCAAGTTCTTCGACTGTACTTACTAAGCCATAATCCAAAGCCTGAAACTGATAACGTGCTAAACAAAGTTGACTTTCAGGAGCTATCAGTCTATGACAGTTCAGACATGATCCACGAAGAATCTAAAATAACATACATTTTTAACTATCTACATTTAAAACAACACTAAAATAACAATAACTAAATATTTTTGCAATCAAGCAAAGGTTAGAAATAATAAATAAGATACCAACTGGTATTATCTGAGAAGTGTCTGATACCTCTGAAATTTTTTTTTTTAAAGTTGGGAAGTAGCAAAAAAGTCATCTCTGTATACGATGAATAAGTGAAATCAATAATGCTAGATTTTGCAATAGAGTACAGAACCATTTATCCAGAATGGTTGAGGTCAGATATATTCTGGATAACTGGTTGGGCATTAAAGCAGCATCTATTTGATATGTTTTGTGAAATATATGTGGTTGTGGAATTATTTCTGATTTCAAATTAATTATTAGATTACTCCGATTAAGAATAAGATGCAAGTAAGACCAAAAGTTAATCAGAGTTTCACAGAAGGTAATTTATGGGAATACCTTGGGAAAAAAATTCTTGTGTTTCCTCTGGATAAAAATCGAAATGTCTAAAATATAACTAATGTTTCAATTTCAAATCCTAGATGCTAACATCAAGTTATACCATGTTTCTTCAATTGTTTCAAGCAATGCATTTGTCAAATTGGCAGTGAATGGCACTTTTTTTTTTTTTTTTTTTTAAACAAAGATTTTGAAATCAGTCTATTAGAAATGCGATTCTGGATAACTGGTTTCCGGATAAAAGGTTCCATACTGTAGTACAGAAAAAAATGTCCTGGCTAGTAGCTGAGCCCAGAACCTTTGGCTTACATTTCCAAAGCTCTACTACTTCTGCTACCTGGATGACAAAGCCAGAGACACAATTTGCTCAGACAACAAGCTGGGTTGTTACCTAGGTAGCTCAAGTCATAGAGCATAGGCAATATAAGCCAAAGCTAAGCCTGGACACTTTTTTGTTCAATTATAAAAATTACAACTTGTGTGATTTATTTCCCAATCTGTATGATTGTGTTAAAAATAAAAAAAAAGGTAAAGAAATATTCTCAAAATACAGAACTGAATTTTACCTGTCATTACATCATTAATGCAGTAGAGGCCAGTGAGTCAAATATGAGAGGAGGCTGAGATCAATATCAAAATAGAGACTACCCCTGCCCCCTTCTCAGACCAATAATTTAGAGGCCAGCACTTGCAGTTGTACTTTGAAGGCAT
Organism: Maratus speciosus; assembly: GCA_963932465.1. Lineage (NCBI taxonomy): Eukaryota > Metazoa > Arthropoda > Arachnida > Araneae > Salticidae > Maratus > Maratus speciosus. Next base: position 575,931,470 of record OZ010787.1, read on the forward strand.
GTGTTATGGAAATAAGATGTTATGTGTTTGTGATATATTTTATTTATTAGTAAAACACATTTTAGGAATGTTAAAAAAAATATAACATCTAAATAAAGGCATTGATACATATTTACTTTGTCTCTTTTAACTGAATGGATAAAAATATTTTTCAGGGCACACTATAAAGGACATATGGCAGGTGCAATGCACTTGGCATAATTAGAGCATCTCGCTTATAGGATACCCCAATAAAACTGAAAGATCATTTTTTAATCTTTTTATGAAAAATTTTTGGACATGGTCTGAAACTTATAGGGACCAGAATGAGACTAAAAGATTTCCTGTATTATCTTTGAAAGTGTCTCAGGTTTCCAAAATTTTTCTTGCTTCTGCACTCTTTTAAAGAGAAAGTCACCCCTAATGTTTTTAAATATGCAGCAGTACCCTTAACATCAGGAGTTATTCCTACCATTTTTCCTATCCACTGGAGGTTGGGTAGCTTGAAGCCTCCAATCGACATGCAATAGTTATCTCACCTTCCTCTCACCTCAAACTTATAAATGGCGATACTGGCAACTAACCCATTTTTGTTATTTCACAGACTTTTGACACGTTGTTTAAGTTATTGTGATGAGCAGTTATACGTTGTAATCTTAAATTCCATTTTTATTAGAAATATTCTAATTGAGTTTTTATTTATTTTAAAGCGATTAAAAAATGATTTATCTGATGAGCTATATACCCCTGCATTAATCAGCGATTTCAATACAATAATGATGTGCAGGAAGAGTTTTCTTCAAGTTTTTTTTTTAATTTTCCATTTTCATTGCTTTAAAGGCGATAGTAAAAACAATTTGGTTGTTAGCTTATTCAAATATAAAATAGTAAAGACTCAGAATTGTATTCTTTGTCAAAATATTCTACTCCTAATATCAGGTTGTAGTGAAAGTTTCCAGCCACAGCTAATATCATCTGTGCAAACAGTCTGCATTGACGTGCTTGCTCATATTTTGTCTAACGATTTTTGACATTTGATAGAACGAGACTTGCTTTATAACACTGTGTAGTGAAATTTGTAAAAAAAGTATCATTATCATTAAGTACAAGGTGTCTGAAATGGAACTATCATGCTACCAGATTAGAACCATCTTTTACTTCCCATTCTATTGCAAAAAGTCAGCTACAGAATGTCACCGAATCAAGTGTACAGCTTTAAGTACTATTGTTGTATCATATGACACTGTGAAGGTTTGGCAGAATGGTGGTTATATATAATACTAGCAAAAGCCATGCTTTGTTTGGATTCACAAAGCATTATTTAATAAGACAAATATTTGAAAGTAACAATATTTTTTATATTATTTTTGCATCTTTATTAAGCAAAAACGTTATTTTATGTTTTGGCGCATTTTAATTTTAGAAATGTAAATTCAGCCAAATAACTAAGAGTTTTCTCAGAATTTTTTTATTTATGATTAAACAAATTTAACAATTAATTTTATTTGTTAACAATTCTTTTGTTGCCACTTTATAATATAATATATATATATATATATATATATATATAATTCTTTTAAAAGACGCATGTATTGTCAGCGTAAATGATTTCACATAATAAGAATAAATTGTGTATTGGAATTCTTAACACTGAAAAACACTTTTATAATTGAATGTAAATAATTGAATTTTCACAAATTTTAATTCATTAAAAATATGCTATAATTTTCATAGAAAAGGGTATTTTAAAAATTTCATAAATGAAATCGTGAAACTATTTAATCAATCATGATTCTATCTATAATGACTAACTCCATGATTTATTTTTTCTTTTCAAAATATACGTGTTTCATTTTTCACTTGCAAAAATGTGTCTGTAATAGAAAAACATGTAAAATAAATTAATTAAAATAATAATTTTTTAAAAATTATTCTGTAAAAAATAATATTGTGCAAATCTACAGATCATAATTTATTTTTATGTCTAATTTCAAGTTAAAATACTGAATAGTTTTTCTGTAAAGTGTAAGGCAAAATGTAATTTGCATAGCCTAGTAGAGGATTCACTTCGCTCATCCTAATTACAGTATAATTATATACAGTAGAGTATTGAAAATCCACACTTCTAAAATCTGCACACATTTCAAAATGTGAATAGTGAAATTTGTAATTAAGAATTATTCTTTATAATCTTTATTCCAAATAACAGTGAATGAAAATAAAATAATTTTTAATGTAAATTTATGGGAAAATAGTAATAGCACAGAATATTACCCAAATAAAACGCTTTTATTTCACAGAAACTTACACACAACAAAATGTAAAATAATAGAAATCGACGAGAGATGTAAACAAGTGCAAAAAAGTTTTAGTAGTGGTACCATCTATTGGCTGCTAAAGAAAATATTGAATAAATTTATTTTATATTTCATGCAAGGCTTTAATTAATGCATGACATAAAATATGGCCAGGCTCTTTATTTATCGAAAATGAGGATGAAGATAAAGATTTGTCAGTTAACCTTACCACAAGCTAAAGCATCTGAACACTGTTGAATTATGCAAAAAATTTCAACCAGAGGTTCACAAGAGTTTTTAAAGAAGAAATTATTGTATGGATGAATAGTAAAGATGAAGTCTTAAAATCATGTTGCAGATGAAGAAATAATTTCTTCAATAATGAACCAACCTGAAGATAGTGAAACTGAGTCTGACAGTGACTGTGAGGAAAATATCAAAGGTGGTTTGGTTTTAGGTGAAAATTTTCAAGTTCTTGGAGCACAGAGTTGTACAGACCAACAGGAAATAATGACTATTTATAGAATTCAAAAGAAACTTCAACAAGAGAAAATGGAAGTTCAACTAAAGGACTATATAAGAAATGTTTAAAAATTGTAACAAAACATAATTTTCTGTATGAAAATGATAATGTACAGCTAAGTAAAAAAGATTCAAGTTTTGATTTGCTTAAATTGAATTATTACATGCTCTTTTTGGAAATAAAAAAGATAAGTTGAAAAAAAATAAATAATTTAATCCAGAATTTACAAAATTCTAAAATCTGCACAGCCTCTGGTCCCAAGCTGTGTGGATTTTTGAGACTCTACTGTATATTATAATTGTTATGTAATGGTGGTTTGGCAGAAAACTTTCGTTACAACCTAACATTACCATAAATGTTTAGCTTCTTATACAGACAGCCTGCACAGTTAATAGTTTATAATAAGGAAAGAATGATGCTCCATTTTACTCTCAAAAAGTAAAATACACTAAGTTCTTAAATTAAGGATAATGACCAGACACCGTTGATTTTAAATGTTTTGTCACATATCAACAGTAATATTTGACAAATCGCCTTTGAACTTCTGGGATTAAAAGAATATGTTTGACCTCATATTTTTCAGTGATGATTTAGTCAAGAGGACAATTAGGGGGCTAAATAAACTGAATCAAACAAACAATATTTGTGATCACCATATAACATAAATTGCTCAAAAAGGTTTGTCACTGTAGTAAATGACTATGAGGACCTTGTATAACATTTGTGTGCATTTCTGTAAAAAAATTAAATGTATCTTATTTATAGCATGCAGAGTTTTTCATTAAATTTAATGACACTTTCTGAAAAGTTAACAAAGAGAAGTAGAAACATTATACTACAATTAGAAAATAAAGATATTGAGTATTTGATGAAATATGAACATTTGTATGAAATAAATTTTAACGACGCATAACACGAATGATATTGTAAACTTCTTTTCATAATTTAGTAGTCAACTATATAGGACAAATTATATAGAAAAGCCAGTTGAATATCATAAAAAAAATCAGAAAGCTATATGAGATACAGTGAACTAAATTTTAATTAATAGAAAATCCCTTACCATCCACCTACTTTTAGAAAGCACCTAAAATTCAGCTGACTATATCATTAATATCTTTCTAAATTTTCATGATATTCAAATTGTCTTTCATGTAAGTTACTCTATACAGTAGACTCCCTTAAATCCACAACCCTAAAATCTGCATATTTTTTCAGATGTAAACAGTGAAACTTATAGTTCAGCTGCAGGAACAAAATTCAAGATGGCGCTCAAAATCAGCAGCAATCACAAGATTTTTTTTTTTGTTAATCATACTTTTTTGGCTACTACAGCTGATTAATTACTGAATAAAATTATGTTTAAACTGTAACCAAGTTGTTTGTTTATTTTTCTAACATTTGTTTCCCCCCTGTGTTTCAATTTTTATTTTGTCAATATTAAATAGGCATTTTAATATTAATTCTGGTTAATATGACCGAACTCAAGTTTTTTATGAAGATATGAATTTATTTCAGAAAAAATGAAGATGACATTAATATCAACGGCGATCATGATCTTTTTCCAAGACATTTTTTAATCAATTAAGCTTTTTTGTTCATTAAATCTGGATAAACATGACATAAAATTTTGTTATTTTACAATTATGGTGCAAATTATATTCTTATCTAAGATACAAATATGGTGCAAGAATAGCTTTTGCACAACAACTGTAACTGTTGAAGTTGTTTTGTTTATGTTTACTTTTTGCATTAGTTTTGGTTTCAATCTGTAATGAATTTTATTTTTTCGTGATTTCGTATGTAACTGCCTAACATGGCTGATTCCATTATTTCAAATGAAAAAAAACAGGAAAAGAAAACATGTTAGTTTGACATTAATCTAAAAGTAGAGATCATAAAAAAGCTTGATTCAGCTTTTAAACCTACATTTTTATTATTATACATATTTATTTTATGTAATTATCAATTAATTATTGAATTATTTTAATAATTTACTTTATTGTAAGCACTCATTATAATTTTCAATACTACATTCAAATTACTGTTTAAAAAATGTAAACAAAACAGTGACCAGAAATCTGCAAAATTCTAAATTCCACACAACCCCTTATTTCAAGATGTGTGGATTTGAGGGAGTCTACTGTATATCTATTTACCATATTATGAAAAAAAATATATCATTTGCACATACACAGATAAAACTTTTTCATATATATGCTCATATCTCATCAAATATTCAATAATTTATATACTATTAACATGCATAAAAGTGTGTGTGTCTACCTGGCATCGGAAAAGCTTTCCTCAGAGACCGATTAGAAGATGCACAAAGTATCAAAAAATTCAGAAAAAATTGAGAAACCTGGTGTTTAGCTGGCAATTAATGGAGATATTAAGTAAGAACACATCAAATGTCCCAATTAAAAAACATCTTTTTCGGAAATTAAAAAATGAAAACTATCACATAGAATAGATTTAGATCCTGCAGTATGGGTAGTGACGTTCAAATCAAAATACCACAAACCAAATAGATTTGGACCCAGAGCAAGGTTACAGCTCTTTAAAAATGATAAAAGATAATGACAATTTTCGCTAATTGGCTAAATTTAAGAAAACTAATCAAGATATTAATTTGAAAATTTCACAGCAAATGTTGAAATTTTTTTTTTTACATCTGAACATCCCATTTTTTTCCCTTTTAATTTGTCAGTAATTTTTCTTAATTTTTGCAAAAATCTGATGCCGAAAGTTAAAAAATTCAGAGAAAGAAACAGACAGGGATGAGCATTCATTAAAAACTGAACCAAAAAGAGTTCCATTTTAGCAGATAAGCTGACCCCCTATGTGGGGAAATGAAAAGAAAATGTTAAACATTGTCAAATGCTAAAAACATAATTTAAAAGGATTTTATCAACTTAATCGAAGATTATTAGTGTTCTCTGCTACAAGAGTCCCTTGATATGAGTTAACAGTCTGTACACAAGGGTTTCTCCAATTTATTTATACTTAAAAGAACTTTTTCCTAAAAATAAGACTTCAGTTACCACCATTTTCGAACATTAATGGCACATTCTCTTGTTCAAATTTCAGGGTGGGGGAGAAAATGATTAAAACCATTATTATTAAAGATAACTGCTTAAATTTTTTAAAGTGAATACATAAATGTAATTTAGCAGGCATCACCTGCAAATGTCGAAGTTATAATGCACATAATTTTGAGATTCATTTTTTGTGTTGTGCTTTTGTTAACTTCTAATTATCAGAAAAATATAATTTTTTTTAAACAATTGCATTAATGTAAGGGGAAGAGAATTTCAGCCATAAATTAAAAATCATGCTAATGATAGAACTACTACCATTTTTTAACAATAACATCACATCCTTTCAAAAACTAATTAAGATATAGATTTGATAATTGGTAAGATTACTAGAAAAACACTTTACATAGGAATACAGTAGAGTCTCAAAAATCCGCACAACTTGGGACCAAAGGCTGTGCGGATTTTAGAATTTTGGAGATTTTAGAGTTTTGCAGATTCTGGATTAAATGATTTATTTTTTTCAACTTACCTGAATCCATTTACAAGCAGAGCTTGTAATAATTCAATTTAAGCAAATCAAAATTTTGATCCCTTTTATTTATCTGTACATTATAATTTTAATACCCAAAATTATTTTTTATTAATTTTTAAACATTTCTTGTATAGTTCTTTGCTTGAGAACTTTCATTTTCTCTTGATGAAGTTTCTTTTGGATTCTGTAAACAATCGTTATTTGCTGTTGGTCTATACAACTGAAAGCAAATGCAAAATAATAATGAAATGAGTGTTGCTAACCTTACATGAAATATAAAATTAATTTGCTACTTTCTATAGTAGCCAATAGATGGTGCCATTACTAAAACCTTCATGGGCTTGTTTACAATTCAAATCAATTTCTATTGTTTTACATTTTGTTGTGTGTATGTTTCTGTGAACTAAGTGTTTTATTTGCGTAATATCCAGTGTCATTACTATTTTCTCATAAATTTACATTAAAAATTTTATTTTCATTCACTGATATTTGGAATAAAAGTTGTAAAGAATACTTCTTAACTGGAAATTTGACTGTTTACGTTTTGAAATGCAAGTGGATTTCAGAAGATTGCGGATTTTAGAGACTCTACTGTATACAAATATAGACTTCAGATTCGACCAATTTCAAACAGTAAAGTCGAATTCTTTTCCTGGGTTCTATGGACCTGATTTCAATGGGGATTGATTCATTGGACTCCCCTATTAGTTACATTTAAAAGTATGTTTTCCTAAATATAGACTTCAGTTATCACCATTTTCAAAGAGTAACGTAATATTCTTTTCTCTGGTTCTATAGGCCAGATTTCAATGGGAATTGGTTTGTTCGACTTCACCTGTAGTTACATTTAAAAGTACATTTTCCTAGATATAGACTTCAGTTATCACCATTTTTTAACAGTAATGTGACATTCTTTTCCCGGGTTCTATGGGACCGATTTCAACGGGAAATGGTTCATTAAGCTTGCCCTTTAGAAACATTTAGGGGTGTGGGCACCTCTGGGTGTTCTCAAATCAACCCAGCTTCATGCATGAGAAGATGACCAAGAGCCTAGCCAAAGATGCCGTGGCAGTCCCTTCTGTTTTTGGAAGATGGGTGTAGGTATAGACGAATTCCCCTATCCTGACTAATGATAATGACTATGCCGTCTAGGACATGTGTGCCCCAGGGATTCCCTCTCTGAGGCGGCATCGTGTGGAACATGGACTCTTGTGCATACGGGTAGCCTTGGCATAGCCCTCACATGCCCTGTGGGGCAGGAGGTACTTCATCATGTTGAGTCTGTGGGAAACAGGTGGTCCGTCTTGATCCGTTTCCTCCTTCTTCTGCTGGGCTCTCCCTGGGCTTAATGTCCCTTGACATTGGAGTGTAAGGATTAATTTTCCTATTTTTTTTGTCTATCTTTTTTTTAACACTTTGTGTTTGTTTCTCTGTTAGCTTGAATCACAGAGGTAGCCTGACAATAGGGGATCCTCAGTTCTGGCTGGCGGTAAAGTAATTCTCTGGCGGAGGTCACACGTTAGTCCCCAGACATGGTTTTACCCTGTGGGTTGCCACATTCTTGGAGTCAATGATATGTGCGACCTTTGCAGGGAACCGGGCCTTTCGGACCAATCTCATTATTGAGGGGGGTTCTATCGCAGAGTACAGAAATTATTTACGATGGTCTGTAGGGACTAACGAGGGGCAGTAACAATGGTTTTTAGAAACATTTAAAAGTATATTTTTCAAAATGTAGATTTCAGTTACCACCATTTTCAAACAGAAATGACCCAAATAAGAGGTTTGTTTGATTCTAAATTTGTTTGGAAGGATATTTTTTTAAATTCCAGTTTCTAATATATTTCAGGTTCATTTGGAAAAATCGATCAACAGGCAAAGCTCACTAGTATTCATTTACTAATTGTAATATATTGTTTCTACTGTACTTTGTCAAGTGTCAGAAAGTAACGCGAAATTTGGTTGAAAACTCTGCATGCTATAAACAAAAAAGATTGTAATTTTTTACAGAAATGTTTCATGATAATATATGCTATTCTTAAGCAAATGCATGCAGATTTTGTACAGGGCCCACATAGTTATTTGCTACAACAACAGGCCATTTTGAGCATTTTACATTACAGTGGGATCACAAATACTCTTTTTATTCAATTTATTGTTGCCTTTCAATTGTCCTTGTGGTTAAATCTTCAATGAAAATATGAGGTCAAACATGTTCTTTAAATTCACAAAGTTCAAGCATGATTCATCAAGTATTTCTGTAGATGTTTGACAAAAAGCCAAAAATTGAAAGTATCTGGTCATATCCATATTTTATGAGCATGAATGTATACATGAAAATATGATCAATGAATAAAAATAAACAAAAATATTTCATACATTTTCCACCATCTGCAGTTTTTAAAAGACTGCATAAAAGTTCATTTGCCCTATCAGAATATCTGATTGCCAGTGGTGATTAAATTGATGTAATCAGTTTTGAATGCAGACATTTTTTCTGAGAAGTTTTTCTGCAGCTTTGAAGGGAGGAGGAATTGCATTTCTAGATCCCTAATAAGCATAAAATCTCAAATCTTCCAGGAGGTTATTTTGATGCTCTAGAGGAATGCCCCCCCCCCCCAAAAAAAAAAGCTACCCTCTGAATTCAACACTGGTTGTAATTCCTCATCCCTGAACTAAACTACTGTACAATATGTTTTTAAAAATATGCATGGTAAAAAATATAATCTGCAAAAGTGGAATATCGTTAAATTATTTCAGAAATACTAGTTAAAAACCTCTAATGCTGTTTGCATCAAAAGTTATGTCAATATTTCAAAATAATGTAACAATATTGAAATAGAAATGTGCTCTACATGTCAACATTAGAAACTAACCTGATACAATTGTGGGAAGAAAACAGGATTGTAAACAGGCACAGGAAAAGTTATGTGGGCTGGATGTCCAGGGCATTTGAAAAAATTGAGGCCGCAACTTTCACAAAAATCATCTTTCTCATTTGGACCTTGGAAAAAAAAATTTTTGAATCAGCTTAAATATACATAATAAAAAATTAAATTCTTTCTGTACCTTTGTAATTGAAAAACACTTTCAAGCATAATTATAAAATAATTAAAAAAGGTTGCCTACTATTTAAATCTAATTATCCAAAATCACTGAAAAAAGCACAAGGACAGGGTACAAAATTAACAGTGGTTAGTTGCATATTGAACCAATAAACTTGAATTTGATGATTGTGATTTTGTACTTGGCTATCATCTTTGATGGCTAATTTATTTAGTTTTTCTTTGCTTGTAAGATGCAAGTTTACTTTTTTCAATAAAATAGTTAGTCCATTCTCTAATAATGTAATAAGTAAACATTGCCTTTCCCACTACTCTGTTTAAGTAAAATATTTCCTTCCATAAAGATTCTTCCTTTAAGTATAGCTGAATGATAGAGAGGGATTAATTATTAAAATTCAATCAATAGATAAATAAGACTCTATATATGCTACTTTGTTCAGTTATTGGTGTGTTATTTGTTAAGGTGTATGGATCAGGCTTGACTGATTACAATACAAGGCCTGCAACTGATTTAAAGTGGAAAATATGGAATACAATAGAACAATGCACACTTCTCTAATACAAACCAATTTATATATATATATATATATATATATATATATATATATATAGAGAGAGAGAGAGAGAGAGAGAGAGAGTGTTTTAAGATGCCTTTGTACTACTTATTTTATTCATTACACTGTCTGTTTATATACATACAATAAAAACAAATAATTTCAAAATGGCACATTAATAGATTATTTTGATAAATAAAAATAATCATTAGGTATCTTCTGTATATGATTATTTCCTCCTAGTTTTTAATCTTGCATAAGGGATAATTTTTAATGCTGTAGAAACACTGTAGTAATAACTTTGTGAAACTTCAACAATGCTTAAAATAAATTAATATCAAGAGAAATAAATTTATAGCTTTCATAAACAAAGTATGCATGAAATAGCAATGTGTAGTTCAACATATGACATGTGTTTTGCAGGGCTGTAAGACCCACTCAAGGTTGCATCATTTCACCCTGTAGCCACTAGAAAGAGACTTACTGTTTGACGTCACCTGGCATGCTTGATTCTGTTTTCCCATTCATTTTGATTAGAAACACGGTATTTTTAATTGAAAAATATCAGTAAAAATTTCCGTGAGAAAAAAAGTTTATGATTAAAAAGTATTTTTTATACATAGGATAATCATCACTTCTAATATTTAAACTATTATCTCTTTTCAATTTTCGGAAATTTAAGTATTAAATTTTCTGTCTTTTTCATTGAATTTTGTTTACGCCTCAATATAAAAAATTCATTTACATTAAAAACAAATGTAAAATAATATTTTTTTATAAATAAAAACTTAAAGACCTACAAAAGAAGAAAATTTGATGTTTACATGACTGAATTTAATGTTTTGTTAATATAGTATATAAATATTATTTAATCGATATTCAATTTGAAATCTTAGAAAATTCTAATATTAATTTTGATATGCCTCTCCTAAAAAAAAAAAAAAAAAAAAAAAAAAAATTTAGTTTATTATTTTTAAACTAAAATATTTTGGTGATATAATTATATGATTTGATGAAAAAAAAAGTTGAAATTCAGAGTAATATACTTTTAAAAACTATCTGAAAGGGTTATTTGAAATAATATTCTCATGTTGCATAGCATTAATAATAAATGCGAATGTACATAGATTATTGAAAAAAAATTAAGATAAATTTTTGTGACAATATTTTTTACATCCAAATAAAGTGCCAAATAATATTTAACCACTTCACTGTTTTCCACGAGATAAGTCGGGGGTAAAAGCACTGTTTTCCCATACTTGTCGCCGCTGAAGTGGTTAAAATTTAACATTACATCTCTTTTCATCTTTTTAGAACTTAATTTTGCTGTTTGATGCCAACCGGCATGCTTAATTCTGTTTTCAAATTCATTTTGATTAGAAACACACTATTTTTAATTGAAAAATTTCAGTAAGAAAAAAGTTTAACAATTAGAAAGTATTCTTTATACATAGGACAATCATTACTTTTAATATTTTAAACTATTATCTGTTTTCAATTTTCGGAAATTTAAGTATTAAATTTTCTGTCTTTTTCATTAAATTTTGTTTACGCCTCAATATAAAAAAATCATTTACATTAAAAACAAATGTAAAATAATATTTTTTATAAATAAAAATTAAAGACCTACAAAAGCAGAAAATTTCATGTTTACATGACTGAAGTTAATGTTTTGATAATATAGTATATAAATAATATTTAATCGACATTCAATTTGAAATCTTAGAAAATTCTAACATTAATTTTGATATATCTTTCATTACAATCTAAAAAATAATTTAGTTTAATATTTATAAACTAAAATACTTTGGCGATATAGTTATATGATTTGATGAAACAAAAAGTTGAAATTCAGAGTAATATACTTTATAAAAACTATCCAAAAGGGTTATTTAAAATAATATTTTCATGTTGGATAGTAATAATAATAAATGTGAATGTACAGTCGTGGAAAAAGAAAAGTAAACAACCCCTACTAACTCCTCAACAAATTATTGTAAATGAAAGTTACTGGTACCGAACGATTGGAAATAAAGTCTACTTTTAAATGATGTATATAAAATTTGCTTAGGGGGCCATCTACATATTAAAATAAATCCAAATTTCATTTTTTTCAATGGCAATACCCAATTTTAATGAAATATTTCAAATCTTTGGTTCAAACTATGCCTAGACACCAAATTTCAAGTCATTTGAATGATAAGTTTTTGAATTATAAACATTCAAAATTTAGTGCTTCTAATGTTAAATTACATTTTTGTATTTTTATTTATATCCCCTGAAATTATGCTCCTAATGTGCTAATTTTTTGTGTAGCAATAATTCTAATATACCCAAACATAAATGCGCTGAATTTGCAATTTTTATAATTTTATGATATGAATTATGAAATTAATATTCGAAAAAATTATGGATTGCAACCTACAATTTTTTTGATTTATTTAGATTTATTAAGACCTGCTTTATGGAAATCCAAAATTTCACATTTTTCTTCCAAGCAGTTTTCAAATTGTGCTTAAAAAATGGCAAAATGATGGTTTAAGGAGCCGTCTATGATAGAAGAGAGTAGATATTTTTAAATTTCTTCTGCTGTCCTGTAATCTAACCAGTGTCATTGACTGCTTGGGTGGTGCTTAAGGTGCCTTGATCAAGGCGCCTTGGCGCTCTCAGTTAACAATCGAGTACCGAACTTCAATTTGGATACAACCCTTAAAATACGCTCATTTTAAAATAATTAAGTTCTCAGAAACTTGTGGTACGAATTGCATAAAAATTTATTTTTAGGCTAATTGAAGGGTGTAGAGTTCATTTATGCTATCAGAATTGTGTACTGCTATTGAAAAAAACTAAGTTATGGCTCATTTTAATATGTAGATGACCCCCTAAGCAAATTTTATATACATCGTTTAAAAGTATTCTTTATTTCCAATCGTTCGGTACCAGTAACTTTCTTCTACGATAATTTGTTGAGGAGTTAGTAGGGTGTGTTTACTTTTTTTTTTCTGCGACTGTACATACATAATTGAAAAAAATTAAGATAAATTTTTGCGTCAATATTTTTTACATCCAAATAAAGTGCCAAATAATACTTAAAATTTAATATTACATCTCTTTTCAGCTTTTTAGAACTTAATTTAAAAATTTTCTGTTGTTTTTTCCAAGATTCTGTTTGGGCAGTTGATGTGATTGAATATCATTTATTTATTTATTTTTATATTCTTTTTTTTAGAAGAAAAAAATTAAGACAGTGGTATTTATATAAAGGAAATAAAAAATACAAATAAAAATAGGAACACTAATTATCAAACTGCCAAATTTTTTAAATTGAAAGATACACGCAATATAGAAAAATTGAATTTAAAATTTAGAATAATATATTTTCAAAAATACCACTCAAAAGTGTTATTTAAGATTATATTTTAGTACTATATGATGCTAAAATAATTAATAAATGAAGAAAAAATAATTTAATAATTAATATATCTTAGGTTATTCCTCTCAAAATATTATTTTATCATAGGCTGCATTTTCAAGATGTATTTCAGATGTGCTCTCCATTATTTGCTATTTTTTGAAATATTTTATCATGCAATCAAAGTTGATTTACACTACATTAAAAAAATTTTTGGTAGTGTATCTCTTTTTTTATTTATGATGAATATATTTCATTAGTATGCCTCAATCAAAAAGTTCTATTTTTCACAAATGTTTTTATTATATTTAATTAATTTTTATCACCAGAAATCAATTTTATTATATATTTTTGTATATAATTTGACAAAACAGTTGAACTTTTTTTGTATACATTTTTAATAACATTAAATTCTTTCGAAAGTTAGCTGCTGTGAATTTCATTAAAAATATTGGCTGTTTAATAGCCTGGCTGTTTTACTTCTTTGAGGCACTTATTTGAAGGCATTATCAGTATGATGTATGATAGTAATTCGATCCATCCAAAGAATTTTTTTGTAACAGGTAATTACTTTACTCACCTAATAAATTGTCAAATTTGTAACTTATTTTTCAGCAATAACTAGAATTATTCCTAAATTCGTCAAAAGAGCAATCTATGTAACATACATTGAATGAAAAATCTTCATCCTTATCATTATTTTCATACTGCTCAAGTATTTGCATTAGTGTTATACACATGGCATATTAATATGTTGTTTATTTCCACAAGTGTTATATAATAAATGACTATTAATTATATTTATACAGTAGACTCCCTTAAATCCGCGACCCTAAAATCCACGAACTCCTAAAATCCGCATATTTTTTTCAGATGTAAACAATGAAAAATTTACAGTTAAGTTGCAGGAACAAAATTCACGATGGTGCCAAAATCAGTGACTACCACAATGTTTTTTTTACTAAATTTCTTTTGTTAATCATTTTCTTTTGGCTATTACAGCTGATTTATTACTAAATAAATTTACATTACTTTTGATTTTGATATAAATTAGCATACCTATATCAAAAATTCCAGGGTTCGAAATGGAAAAATCTACGAACTATGCTATTTTAAAATTATTGTTCGCCGCAGAATTTTTAAAAAAAATTATAGACAAATTTATTTTTAAACATACAAAGCAGTATAAGAAAAGCATTCAAGACTCTAAATAACAATGAAAAAAGTTACAGAGAACGCAATAAGCTATATATACTGATAATAGCATTAACACTGTTCTCCTTGCTTCTTTCCGTATTTCTTATGTCATCACTAGTTTGAAATACCGGTCTTTTGTTTACTTTATACATATTATATTTAACTACAATTATATTAATAGTTTACTTTTATTCATCTTTATTTATTTATTTAAATATGTAACTTACCTTTTTCTCGGCAGTCCACATAGTGCTAAGAACGAATAATGATGTAACGATCTTATGATCGCTTTACCAGTAGATGGTAGCATAGGACTTTTGGAATCGAATTTAATAGATTTCATCGGTAATAATATTTTTCTAAATTTTTATTTTAATAATTGGAAATTAAAATGGCCTATAGAGGCACTGCTCACAGCCTTCGGTACAGGAAAATTGTCCCTTTAACTAATGCTAAAGTGCCATTGAAATAATTCTTTATTGTAAATGCATTTGAAAGTTTTAGATACTCAAATTCGGATAATTTTTACATTGTCATATAAGACAGAACACAAATGTTACAGAAAATCTGAAATTGTGCAAAAGAATAATCATTCTGAACAAATTTAAAATACATGTAATGCAATGCGCTTTCACGGCCCTAATCTGAAGCGAGAAGTTACACCTTTTCTCTACCAGATGGCATATTCAAACGCTTGAATCGCAAATTACTTACTTTTAAACTAATAAATTATTTTAATATTTTACTTATTTTAATGTTTCCCTTTATTGTAAGCATTCATTATAATTTCCCTTGCTTAACTACCAATCAAATTAATGTTTCAAAAATGTAAACAAATCAATGACCAGAAATCCGTAAAATTCTAAAATTCACACAACTTCTGGTCCCAAGCTGCACGGATTTGAGGGAGTCTACTATATTAGTATTATTTAGAATGACATTATTCATTCCACTAAAAGTGATCAGAACAAATGCAGGAATTTTCAGCATTGAAGCTCTTATCTGCTTGTTTGCATGCAATGATCTATTTTTTTTAAAAAGATTTATTTGTAAATGTATGATTTAAAAAAATTTGCATTTTATCCGAACAAGTGGAACATGTTGCAATTACACAAGTATTGGGTATCTTTAGACAAATCAATCAATGCAAAGAATAAGTTATTTTAAAAGCTTCTCCAACAGATATTTCACAACAAAAGATGATCAATATCTGCCCCATATTTAGGAAAAGCGACCAGAAATCTCTCTTGTGGAGAAGCAATTAAAACTTTGCATGGGGGCATACTGCCCTGGGTGCCAAAAGAAATGTCAAATGTTTATTTTATCTCCTTCTCCCACTTTCAAAGATCAATTAAAGATAACAAGCAATAAAACATCCAATTTAGTAAAAAAAAAAAAAAAAAACTCCCATAAATCGCTTTATTCTTAGAAAAAATATTTTTTGCTAATGAAAGGTGTTCTATTTTGAAGAAACATGCTCTCCTCTGACCAAAAGCAACATTTTTTTTTAGTAGAAACTAGGGGGCTCGGCCCCCTACGAGCTACGCTCGCCAACCCCCGTCCAGACACCGCAGACTCTAAATGCACGCTAATTTGGTTGGCTTTAAAAAGACTTCGAAAGATTGAGTTATATTCTAAAAAACAGTGGTTTATCTCCCTATAAACGAATTTCTATTCATTTCTCTTTGATTGGAAAATTTTAACGCCAAATCCGCTGCGGTACTACTTGATTATCCCGTCGACCAATTTCGCCAAATTATATAAATCGCCAAACCACTCGCCAAATTATACAAATTGACATAATTTTTATTTTAAATAACGAAAGAACAAATAAATTAGTACAACATTAATAAAAATACAAATAAAACGTCGAAATAAAAATAACTTGATGACGTAGACACGTGTAACAACATTTCAAAATAAGCTAATATAAAAGGAATTAAGTAAACAGAGTCTTTGTCTCCTGGTATTTTTTAACAAAGCGAAAAGAAAGTTCTTTTAAATGAGACATTTTAAATTAATCGTTTTTAATCTGACGTAATTTTGACCAAACTATTCTTTCTCTTTTTAATATTCACGTGAAAATGCTTGTGTTAGAAATGAAATATTATTTGCGCTTTCCTAATAAAAATAGTTGAAAAGTATCCTCTCAAAATATCAAATAAATGTCTAGTGCAATTTCTAAATTTAAATCGTTTTGCAATATTATTTTGTGTTCATTTTATGTAATAACTGTAATGTGACGTAAATATGACGTAATTTCTCCTATTTAAGACTTCTAACGCATGTTAATAAATTTATTATTTTACAAATTCCTTTCTCTCTTAAAATTCACATGTAATTATAGTTTTTATGACATAATTTTTAATAAGTTCCTGCTTTTTGTACATAATTATTTAATTCTAATTCCAAACGTTTTTTTCTGTTTATAATAGCCACGTGTAAATAAATTTTTAATTTATTACAGGTATAAATATTTTTTTTTCTTTTTCAAGCAAACATTATTGTTTTCGCTGTTTATACAAGTTGGCAACAGTTTAAATTAATATGACTTTCTAAAATCTGTAAAAAATATCTCTAGAAATGCTGAAAATTTGAATTTAAAATAGAAATAAAACCTCAAGAAATTAGCCAAATTAAAAAAAGAAATACAATCTGCACTCCGGCAAATTCTAATGCATAAAATGATGTAAAAATGATTACACTGTCATGTATAGTTTTTGCTGCTATAAAACTTTTTTAGTGGAACGATTTTGTCCAACTTTAGCATTAAATATCTCTTAAAATAATTCTTCGATTTGAAAACTGTCTGCATCAGCGTGTTTATCAAACATTTCTGTATAAAACCACCGATTTTCATATTTTTGTATGCATTATTTTTCTTAACATTTACGAAGAAAGACTTCCGGTCACAAAAAATTCAAAACCGGCGGCGGCGGTGACAGCGGTAGTTACTTTTTTTTAGAATAGAGAGATTCTATTTAAAAATAAAAGTAATGTTCTTTTCTGTTGAAAGAATTCGCCTTAGCACACACAGTGACATAATGGCATCTGAAACATTGATACCGAACGTTGAGGGAAATGGCACAGAACCCCCCCCCCCCCCCCCCTGGAGCCACAATGAGTTTCATTTCTACAACAATGTAATTACTAGACATACTAATGTATCTAATTAGCAAAAACATTTTACATCATTATTAAAATTACTATGAATACTAGAAACTTACTATATAAACTAGACATAAAGATGAAAGAAGTAGGCATTACTTAACCCTTCACTGCACCATGTGCCACATCTGGCACATACCTGAAGACCCTGTAATTCTTATTATGTGCCATGAATTTGGCCAATGTGATCTCTATCCCTGATCAAGAACAGTCCAAAGAATGGAATAACACTTATTTTGTCCATGTCAGATGGCTGCATTTGACAAAAAATTAGAATTTGTTCTTCGGAAACAAAAAAAAATTCGATCAAGCTATTAAGGTAAAATTTACTTTCATTATTTTTACGGAATACTTAAAAATATTAATATAAAAAAAGTTGCAGAGTGTTAAGCAGATAAAATTAATCAATTTAAGCTAATTTACTTGTAAAATATATCAATACAATATTTTAAAACTCTAATTGTGTACATAGGGTACACGCCATAAAATATCAAATTTTAGCTGAAAATTTGAAAATTAATTTTTTTTTACTATTTTTCCCATTGTTAGACTGATATATAGATTTCAAAAGAAAAAATCGTGCAGTGAAGGGTTAAAAAGAAACTAATAATTAGAAAATAAAATCATTTTTTTTTTTTTAATTACAAATACTTACATAAAAATAGTCTTTGTTATAAAAAAATAATTAATAAAGTAAATTGGTGTATAAGCAACTAAGTGACTTTCTTCACTACAAGACTATCAGTGTGAATAGTAATATTTCAAACTTCAACAGTTGATCAAAACTGAATTTTGGAAAATTTCTCACTAATGTAATATGAATGCATTACTTTCATCATAAATTATGATTTGGACAGATATATTAGGAAAATATGTTACATTAATAGGCAATATGTGCAATAATGAAATAGATTGTGATTTTGACATGCAGGGCTTAATTTCTGACAGAAAAATGCACAAGAACCCTAATATTCTGAAGTGGTGACCATCGTAGTATATTCTTCACTCTTTAATATATCATTTGCAAACCCAAAGCATTTCAAATCTGAAAATCTATTTTATAATTTGTAGAATGATTTGTTCTGCTTTGCTGAATGACATGCATACCATTACAATCCGTTCTAGGATTTTTTAGGAAGGGAAGGGTTACACATTGTGATGGTATATTGAATGTTTTGAACTGCTAATATGTGTTCCAAAGATCTTGTACTAAAAATTTTTTGCAGATTTTTATTGCTGAGATTTTATTTTTCTATTTAGGGAGATATTGTTGGTGAACCAGTGTATTCATATGGAAAAATCAATCCTTGAGTTCTAAATACATTCATACTAGAAAGATTTCAGAAGTAAAATCCTAATTATTTTTTCCTTAATTAAGAACTGTGGATAAGGATGCATTTTTGGTTGGCTACAGAGTGCAGCATTTAAAAATTCTGGTGGGCTCAGCTTAATACTTAAATATTCACAAATACAAAGAAGTACCAAAGATGAGCTCTGGCACAAATTAAGCACTGGACATATACAACAAAATTCACCATCTCTATTTCCTGAAAAATGGCGATGTTGAAACATTCAAATTCTGCATTTGAAGTTTTTTTCCTTTTACATTTACTTTTAATTATTTTATATTTAAAAGTAAAATTTTTTGGCAGACTAGAGTTTGCTACAAATATGCTCTTTTTAGTGACTGACATTTTATGTGTGACCTGAGACACAAAATCCTTAATCCATATTTAAAAATTTTTGAGATTCAAATGAAAATTGGTTAAATTTTCTCATTTCAATTCTATCCACTGCTCTCTTTAGAACATATCTTTGGAATTTGACAAACCTACATATTGTGTTCTATACTTACTATGTAGATAATACTGATTTTTTTTCATTTTATTATGTTGCTTTATTGTATAGCTTTTGTTATATAGTGGGCTCCCTTAAATCAGTGACCATAAAATCTGCATATCATTTCAGATGTAAACAGTGAAACTCACAGTTAAGTTACAGAAACAAAATTCAAGATGGTGCTTTTCAGGTGTTTTCTACTAAGATATGACTTGGCAGACCGATTGTGTTTTAATATATGAATCGAGTTTTAAACTAATTCTGGAATTTCAGCCGTGAACTCAAGGAGGTGATAGCCTGCTGGTCTATCAGAATGTATAACAGTACTATAAACACAATGCACATGAAAAAAAGAAAAAATAGTCACCGAATACAAGTTAACATACAACGCCCCCTATATTTTCGATATCGCTTGTGTCCCCTCTATGTAGCGATTTTGCTGCAAGTTGTTTAACCACTTGATCCATATATTCGGGATGCGAAAAGATAAAGTATTGTTACAAACCTTTGAACCCCTTAAATAAATTTCAATGGACTCCCTTATAAATAACTGTAAATAAAAATTAGACCTGTAAATCAATCTACTCTCATTAAATAGTATGTTAATGTTCTCTTTTTTATTCAGTTTGGATAAAGCAGTATTACTTCTGTTATATTTTATATCTGCCATATGTTCTTTACATCTGAAACAGAATTTTTGCTGGGTCATAACCTATTTAATGATTTCTGATTCCCGCCTCCCTAATAAATGAAATCATATAAATACGTGAGAGGTCATCCCTACCAATAGGATTGAGTTTGGTGTTTAAAAGCATCTTTAACTTCGGGGTAGGCTTCACGATCAAACATATACCAAAATCTTTTAAAGGATTTTTTATATATCTAAAGAAGCCTGAGTAATAATTTAGCACCACCCTTTCCTACTAAATTCACTATCAGTTTTATTTTTAGAAGCATCCGTGTACATTTTACCGATAGAGCTCTGAATTAATTTATTAACTTTACCTGATACCCATTATCAATAGCAATATGTTTAATTTTCTATAATTCATCATCCAGATTTATCTCGGAAGAAATTCTGAAAGCTCAATTAATTAGGAATCTGAAGGCAGATAATTTATAATATAATGAATGGGGTGCACGCATCAAAAGGTATAATGTTTAAATCTGTGATAGGTTTTCAGTAAACTGATCAAATTAACTCGCTCTCCCCCTCTCGTTAACTCAACATCTAAAAAAGGTAACCTTTCCTCTGTCTCCAGTTCAAAAGTAAATTTAATATTATTGTGAAGTTCATTTAATTGTTGTATAATAAATGGTCAAGTGAGAGTATTACTCGCGCACAGAGGGTTCCGTACAATAATATATGAATTAGTAAGTGTATTATTAAAAAAATACCATTGCTAAAAGAATACTAAGACTTTGTAAAAACTATACAACGTAGGATTGGGTATAGCTGTATAGTATTCAGGGTGCAAAGGAAAGTCCCTTTAACCTGAAAATACATGCGGATGGAGAGAGCTACAGCTATATAAGTGAGGTAATGGTACAGTAAAGCGACTACGCCCGACCTAAATTGCAAATCGAAAATGAAAAGAGGTAGAGCAAATTTTCCAATTAGAAAATTTTAGAGCATCAATTAATTAGTACGAAACGATATTTGGTTCACATGGATAAGATAAATCGTCGCCTGCATACCCAAAAATGTCCGAAATCGATGAGCGATGATTCTACTTTGCCTATTCACATTCCGGAAATGTAGCAGTGCACAATTGCAGACGTTGTACTGTGCTGTAATGTCTGTAAAGATTTAATTTCTAATGAATTTAAAATTTTAGAATAACCTTTTCAGGGCCAGAAGAATTCTGTTCGTAAACTCATGAAATAATTGACTGACACCAGAATATTCAAACGAATTTCTCAGAAAACAAAAACCTGCTAATTTGCACTTTCATTACAAAAGCAAAATTTTATTAAAATATTCTTTGTGCCATTTGTCAGTTTTGGAATTAAAATTAGGTGGCTAGACCGTCTAGCCGCTGCCCTTGAAAGGGTTAAATCTATGTCGTCGTATTGAAGTAGCTTGCTATAGACGTTCCATGCTGAGAAATGTGCATGCAGAATTACTCTCACGAATACAAACGTAAACTTTTCAAACATACTGAACATTAACTTTTTATCACTGCGAGACAGTTTGTCTTTTTTTTGTGTGTGATGTTATCAAAATGTACTGAGATAAGTACGTATTTATAGCATAAATTGTGCGTATTTCTTCATACTTCTGACTATTCCATTAAAACGTTTACACAAAATGGAGTGCATCGATTTCAGACATTTTTGGGTAAACAGGCAAAGATTTACCTTATTCATGTAAACCAAATGTCATATTCTACTAATTAATGGATGCTCTATAACTTTCTAACTAGAAATTTTGCTCTATCTCTTTTCATTTTCGATTTGCAGTGGCTATCTTCCAAATTGCACCACTAGGGGGCACTGATGTCATTTTAATTAAATCGGGCGTAGTCGCTTTACTATACCATTACCTCACTTGCACTAGCTGTAGCTCCCTCCGTACACAAGTATTTTCAGGTTAAAGGGACTTTCCTTTGCACCCTGTATACTAGAAAAGTATAAATGGATATACCATGAAAGTTCAAAGATATATGGAACCTAAATAATAACCCAAATATAGCTATTCTGTATATTTGCTATTCCATATAGACTTTTAGTTAACCTTTAAAGACATAATAGGTGTACTGAGAGAGCCACTCAATGGAAACTAGTCGCGAATCCCATAGTATTTATGTGATTAATTCACATTAAATTAGTCTGTTTTTAACAATTTGACATTTATTGCTTTTATAATGCTACTGGGCATTGCATTACATAAATATATCCTTAAAATTTGTTATCTAGGCTTTAAAAGCCTATGGAGCATAGAGTATGCCGTCCCTGCCATTATGTATGTCCAAACTGTCCGTGTCTTTAAGGGTTAATATCTCAGCTAATTACCGACAATTTTTTCCAAAATTCATGATCAACAATGCTTTTATACTTCTGCTATGATAGGTACCTCCAGCTCTGCTCAACACTTTTGCTGAAGCCCGTAAATCGAAATTTGAGTGTAATGGAAAAATGCGATTTTCTCAAAAACTATGTGACCTAGGATAATCGCTATAATTTTCCTGCAAGGTTTAACCTTAGCTTACGGGGGGATTACCATAATCCCAAGAAAAAGAGTGTCGAAAAATACAGGGTTGGGATTACCGTCTTCCCGAAGATTTCCACCCCCCCAAGGATGCTGTGCAGGAAATCATTAAGACCGTTTTGCACAGTAAGGGTCAAACTGCATTTCGGAGAAGGAAAATTCTGTGGGGAATATATTAATTATCCTAGGGAAAATCAAGGATTTTTTTTGCAGTAAAGAAATGAAACATTTCTTTACGCACGTGACATAAAGATGTTTCTACTCCCACTTGCTACAGATTATTCGAAGATAGTTCTTGTTTGTGAGACATGACAGCGAATATATTATTTTCAGTAAATTGTTTTAGTAGTTTAGTGCGGCTAATGTTGCTTAAGTTTCTGTTCTTAGAATATCAAATATAGCATTATTTTTTTTTCACACTAACACGCTAGATATCTTAAATTATGTAAGCAATTTTACATCTTGAATCAAAGAAAAATCAAATGGTTATACATATTACTATTTTAATAAAAATACAGTAATTTTATAGCATTTTCTAATAGCATAATTAATCAAACAAAAATTAGTTTTTTTTTCTTTTGTAGATTAAGAAAACAAGTTACAAAACCCTTAAGACTATTCTCAAATCCAAAGGATCTACTTTCTGACGCATTTCTGAATTCATTGCTGTTTGAAAACTTATGACATTGGCAGATGTTCTGATTCAGAAATTATGTAATCGAATGACGTTTTCAATATCTTAGTAAAGCAAAAGAAATTAGAAAAATCTGTCAAAGTTGGCATTTTGAAGGAAATTTCCGAACGTGACAGCGCTGAAAAGTAAAATCCATGTTCCAAACGACAAAAATCACTTGTAAATTGATAAGTAATTTATTTAACAAAAAATGGAAGACTGCATTCGATTACGGATCCCTTGAATAGTCAGGCATGTCAATTTTTTACATTCACGTTAAAAATAATTAACAAAATGTGTCTGAAAATTTTACGTTTGTTGAGCAGGGAACTGGAAAACATCTTAATTTTATGCTCACAGACAACTGAATAATGATGTGTTATTCAGTGCGTCTGAAACGGTATATTGCCTGTTTCAGAATATTAACAATTAGTCCATATCTAGTATTGTTTGTAAATAATTTATTCAGCAAGCATCTGATTCAAATCAAATAATATTTATTTATGCAAACCATAATAAAGATTGCATTTCCAATTCCTTAGCTATTTTTTAACCGGCATAAAAAAGGCGGGAGGTTCTCATTTTGATACATATGTATTTTTATATGTATATTCACTGATTACTACAGAACTACGCGAATGATTCAAGTGATTTTTTTATTATTATTGAAAGAAGATATTCTTGAATTGGTCTTTTTTTAATTTCATCAAAATTGGTAAGGTACTATTTTAGAAATTCAACAAAAACAAAAATAAAAATTTTTTAAATATTTATTTTTTATAAAGTGACGTAATGCTATCTGTTTGGCGAGTCACTGTCATGTGATTTTTCTACCTCTTTACACTATGTTTTAATCATTAAAACTTTTATGACATAAACAATCAGTAAGAAATAAATAAATAATTATAAAGTGTTTAAATTCGCCAAATATTTCTGTGGTACACTCGCTTCATTTGAAGAACTATATTTTTACAGGGATGAGCTGCGTATGCTAATACAGGATGGTGGAAAGCTCCCTGGAAAATTTTTTAATTTAAATCAAGTAATTGTTGTCTTTTTTTGCGCATGTCAAAAATCAGTTTCTTTAACAGTCTTTTTTGAAAAAGCCTTTGTCTTTACAGAAAAAAGGGAAATGCTGTTCGATCTCTTTGTTTCTAAACAAAGATACCTTGAAATTTAGTGAATTTAAGCTTAAAAATGAAATAGTGAATGCCTCATAAATGTAACCAGTTTAGATTTCAGGACAACCTGTCTTTTTTCTTTTTTTGGCTTGCATCCACTTCCAATTCATTGATATTATAGAAAGGTCTGAACTAAAACCAGATGTTCACAGGTCCCAGTCTTTCAATATATATACAAATAATTTCTCACAGAGAACACCAACATTTAAACATTACCGTTCCTAATTATAGAGAGATGATAATGTTTAAACTGGACATGTCTGATGAGATAAATTGATCCACCGACTCTCCTTTTAACATTCCGCCCGCAGGCAGCGTGCATCTTTTACACCCCCCCCTCTTGTTTTTGTTCCCTGATATCTGGTCGGCTTATTTTGAATGTATTGTATTTATTTGTTACTTTTATTGTGCGTGAAGACACAGTGGGGCATAGTCCATAATATTGTAAACAAATAAATAAGAACAGTCTGCCAAAGTAAAATTTATATTTATGTATGCGAGTTCTACCAGAAAGGTGTCTGACAATTATGATTATAATGGAATATTTGTGACAAGTCTAATCATCCTCCCCCCTCACCTATTCCTAGAAAAAACAAACTCTTAAGGATTCATATAGTATGTGCTTAAAATAGAGGGTTACAGAATCATATTTACCAGTAAAAGTAAAATATATAGGTTCCTCTTTTGAGAGAAAGTTAATTATACGTCTGGTGAATAGACTTTTTTTATGCTGATATTTGTCTGATATTCGGGCATGCAAAAATTTCAGTAAAAATATGCTAAATAGTGTAAATTGGCCCAAAATTGATTAAAAGGGAACAATATTATTACTTTTTAAAGGAGATTCCCCTCTCTTTGATTCAGGGTCACTATTTTAAAAACAAAAGTATTTTATGAAGGCCAAATGAACAATATTTGTTCCAACTACTTAAAAAAAAAAGTAATGAAATAGAATAATAGATACTAAGCCTGCTAGGAGAGGAAATTATTGGGTGAGCTGTCATATAAATTTACATCTCTGGTTGTGCAAAAAAATAGCACTGAGTTTATTTAAAAAGAGTACAGCGCACATATAAAAAATTGTGTGCATAGTCTCATTTTGTTTACTATTTATTTTAATTTCTTATGAAAAATCTGAATTTTTTTCTTAATTCGGATTGTGGAATCTAGGGATAGTTTGATTATATCCTCATTATCTCACTTTTTGCCCCTTAGAAGTTTTAAAACAGATAATTTCTCTTAATAATCTCATTTTACATACAGCGGATATATTTATATTAAAAGTATTATAGTGCACAATTTCATATGACACAATCTATTCTTTAAAAATGAGAGAAAAGACCTGTTTGTTTAAATAGAATCAATAGTATAAATACTGTTCTTATTTCAAAACATTTCTGGTGGTATCATACCGGTGATTTTTTTTTCTATGAAATTAAATCTACTGATTAAAAAATTCTAAAAAAAGTTTAAGTATGTATCTCTTACCCACAAGAAAAGTGACACATCTCTACAAAAGCAAATTTCACAGGAGAGGCAAAAGAAAATTTGCATGATTTTACTGTAACATGAAATTATAGCCCTTCGCTGTGCATGCAGGAATAAAAACATGCATGAAAGCATAAAATCCTGAAAAATGAAGACGTAGGATGAGATTTCGAGAGTTAGGTAATTTTACCTCCCCACACATTCCACTCCTCTTCTGTGGTCAGAAATGGACATATAGCGTAATAAAGTAATTTTCCATATAGCTACACTTATGAAACTTTTTGTGTAGCAAGACTTAATATATGACAGACCTATTAGTGGAATAAAATGCAAAGTTATTTTTTGCAAGGTGCGTCACTTTTCTTGCGGGTGAGTGATACAGAAAAGTGACACATCTTGACAAAAGTAAATTTCATAGGAGAGGCAAAAGAAAATTTGCTGGATTTTACTATAAGATGAAATTGCAGCACTTAGCTCTGTATGTAGAAATAAAAATGTGCATAAAAGCATAAGTCCATTAAGAAAAAAGACGTAAGATATGATTTGGTGGGTTGGGTAATTTTATCTCAGCACGCAATCCACCCCTCTCCTGTGGTCACAAATGAACATATAGCGTAAAAAAGGTATTTCCCGTATTACTACCCTTATGAAACTTTTTGTGTAGCAAGGTACACCTATGACAAACCTATTAGTGGAATAAAACGCAAAATGAATTTTTGCGAGATGTGTCACTTTTCTTGTGGGTGAGCGATACGTATTGTGTTTTGAGATTTTTGTGAAAACAGCTTTCTTCTGTTATTTTGATCACTTTTTTTTTTTTTTTTTTTTTACTTTCTTTAAAAAATTACCTTAAAAATACCTAGCGCATTCAGGGAAAATTAATTTATTCAATCTCATTTGCAAAAAATTTAAAACATGAAATTTTATTTAAATTATTTTAGCACAATTTTTTTTTTAGCACAAACAAATTGACAATGAGAACACAATGAGAAAAATATGAAATTAAGTTTAATGACATTAAAGAAATTATAAAATATGTATCTAAAAGCATATATATAAATATTATTTAGATATATAAAATAATAATATATGAATAAAAAATATTATATATACATAGATATTAGATATAATGTTTTTGCAATTATTTTATCTTACTGAAGGCAAAAATGAGAATTCATGAAAAAAACGCCTGTATTTATTTTACTTTACTTTTTTGTAAATTTTTATAAAAGCCACCCACATTTCTGGACATAACAAAATTATAAACATATCTTTGCAATACAGCTGACCTCATCTTTTTCATGTAAAAAGCTTGGTAGAAGAAATTTCGCTATCCTTAAATTCTCAATTCCCTACCTCCCCCCCCCCCCCTGTGACTAATAAATAATAAATAAATAATAATAATAACTAATAAATAAAATACAGAAAGCTTAATATATAGACTACACCTTTAATGAAAATTTAAAACTGATAAGTGTTAAATAAAAATTATATTTTGATAAAGCTGAAAATGGCCCACCAAAGATTGCATTAGTTGAAAAGTTGAATGATCAAAACTATAGTAATTGGGCATTTAAATTTGAAAATCTTTTATTGATGGATGATTTTTTAGTGTAGTGCTAAACACCCCACCAGAACAACCAACAGCCGATTGGACTAAACAAAATATTAAAGCAAAGTCGATAATGAATCTTTGTATTGAAGACTCGCAGATTATTCATGTTAAACATTTAAACAATGCTAAAGGTATTTGCTATACTTTAAAAGCTGTTCACCTAAGATAAAACCTCTCTTCAAAATTATTCCTTTAAGGAAATTGTATTTGCAGAAATTGAGTGAAGGAGGGGACATGATTGCGCACATAAATGTTTTGTCAATTAAAGACAAACTGTTGGCTATTGTGGAAGAGATCCCAGATTCCCATATATGCACCCTGCTGTTTTGTTCTGTACTTAGGTCCCTTTGATTACGGTGCTTGAAGCCTGTACCCAAGATGATCTGACATTAGAATTCATGAAATATAAATTAATTGATGAATATAAACATAGATGTGAGAATAGGGAAACAAATTAAAACTCGTGAGATTCAGTATATATAAAGAAATAAATAGATCCGAGAATCGGGAAGCCGCTTTGAGCTTTCGCGACTCAGTCTACAAAGAAGTAAATAAAAATGCTAGAAATAGGAAATTTTGTACCTATTGCAAAAAACAGAAAGCATAAGTCCATTAAGCATGCATAAAAGCATAAGTCCATTAAGAAAAAAGACGTAAGATATGATTTGGTGGGTTGGGTAATTTTATCTCAGCACGCAATCCACCCCTCTCCTGTGGTCACAAATGAACATATAGCGTAAAAAAGGTATTTCCCGTATTACTACCCTTATGAAACTTTTTGTGTAGCAAGGTACACCTATGACAAACCTATTAGTGGAATAAAACGCAAAATGAATTTTTGCGAGATGTGTCACTTTTCTTGTGGGTGAGCGATACGTATTGTGTTTTGAGATTTTTGTGAAAACAGCTTTCTTCTGTTATTTTGATCACTTTTTTTTTTTTTTTTTTACTTTCTTTAAAAAATTACCTTAAAAATACCTAGCGCATTCAGGGAAAATTAATTTATTCAATCTCATTTGCAAAAAATTTAAAACATGAAATTTTATTTAAATTATTTTAGCACAATTTTTTTTTTAGCACAAACAAATTGACAATGAGAACACAATGAGAAAAATATGAAATTAAGTTTAATGACATTAAAGAAATTATAAAATATGTATCTAAAAGCATATATATAAATATTATTTAGATATATAAAATAATAATATATGAATAAAAAATATTATATATACATAGATATTAGATATAATGTTTTTGCAATTATTTTATCTTACTGAAGGCAAAAATGAGAATTCATGAAAAAAACGCCTGTATTTATTTTACTTTACTTTTTTGTAAATTTTTATAAAAGCCACCCACATTTCTGGACATAACAAAATTATAAACATATCTTTGCAATACAGCTGACCTCATCTTTTTCATGTAAAAAGCTTGGTAGAAGAAATTTCGCTATCCTTAAATTCTCAATTCCCTACCTCCCCCCCCCCCTCCTTGAAAAAATTTACACAATGCTTCATAAAACTTTTTCGTAGAAAGTTCATACCAAATCAATTTCTTCCAATTTCTTTCTTCGTAGAAGCATGCTCGAAACTGCTATTTCTAAAGCTCTGTTATTTGTTTTCTCTCTCAAAAATATAAATATAATTATTTTTCTTATTTTGGCATGCTTACTTTAACGCTTAATCGTCTAGCCCGATACGTATGTCGGCAAATAGCCCGTCAAGATATCGGCACGAATATTAAGGGTTAATAATTTGCTGAACAATATTCAAAAACCTGTATTTTAGAGAACACGTTTTAAAGAAATATTGTATCTTCTGATTGCTCAAGTAAAAGAACTTATTTAATTGCATATAAACTACGATGTAGTTGTTAGTATATTTTTAAGAATTAGATAGTATCATAAAAAACATAGACATTTTATTTGTTTATAAAAATGTATATTTTTACATGCTTTATTATGTGTTTTAAAAAATCGATTAAAAAAGTCTTAAAAACTCGACTAATAACATAAAATGAAATAGAAATAACTAGAACTTAACTAAACTAAGTTTACTTTTAAATAATGTACACATTGATGTTTAAGCCGGAGATTATAATTTTATAATCACAGCATTTATACTTTAACTTATTTCGTTTCACATATGAACATGAATTTCTCAACATGTAAAAATGTATTGCAATAAAATTAATACTTGATATTATATATTTAGAAATTATGCGCATAACCCCAAAAATAATGGCTACATAAATGCTTTAAGTAAATTATAATGAAATGAAATCCTCTCACTATACATTTTTTAACTTACGCAAACTTCAAATTACATTTAGAAAAAAATCCTAAATTTAATATAAAATGCAAATAAATAAAGGAAGTTTTTGCACTTATTTTATGTATTTAGAGTATTAATTTACAGTATTTTTTTACTGTTATTTAATATAGATTAAAAATAATTCGGTTATTTGATGAAAGTATGCATTTCTACTACACTACTTCAAGATTCTTTTTCCCAGTACCTCAATTTATTTACATATTCACCGTGAGAATATACAACCAGAATATCTTCAAGTACTTATCAAGTACTATTCAAAAGGATAAATAATTATCATTTTACAGCAGCAAATGTTTCCTTCTGATTGCATTCGGGGAAAAAATTCCCCAAGAGGCAAAACGAGACTCATTACAGAAACCAGATGCGCTAATCGCCTACGTCCATAGACCTCCTGCGTGTTTCCTCTTTAGTGAAAAGGGGGAGGCAGACACTTTAAATCTCCCATAACAAAGCAACATTTAAAAGTTACAGACCCTTTTTTTTAAAGGTTAAATTAATGTCTACTACCTCTAATTTTTTCATAATTTTAGTTTCAATAGATTCGGAATTAGATGGGGGGGGGAGGGGGGACATATTTTTCACACGATACCCCACACGACATAAAAAGAAAAGATTTTTTTTCAAGAAACTTAATTAGCCCGTCTACATTTTTCCTAAATATAGTTATGGATATTTATTAATCTATAAATATGTGGGTCAATAATCTTTATTACTTCCCCCAATTTAAACTTTCCACGTTGCATAGTTTACGAGTAAAAGGGCTGTGACAGACAGGCAGACAGACACAGGAGTGATCTTATAATGGTTCCGTTTTTACTTTTTAAGTACAAAACCCTAAAAATCATTAAATCCTCAATATTCCCCTGCCAAACAATAAAAATATTGTCTACATAACATAATCATACCAAAGACCCTACCTTAAAAGTTACATAATATTTTCATTCATTTGGAAATCACTATCAAATAAAAATAAAACATACCTAAACGAAGATCATGCAAGCCTCCTGGAGCTGGATGTCCCAAAGTGTCCAAAATTTCTGTAT
Organism: Maratus speciosus; assembly: GCA_963932465.1. Taxonomy (NCBI): domain Eukaryota; kingdom Metazoa; phylum Arthropoda; class Arachnida; order Araneae; family Salticidae; genus Maratus; species Maratus speciosus. Next base: position 575,962,624 of record OZ010787.1, read on the forward strand.
TTGTTATTTCTAAAACACTGAGACTTCTAATTTCATCATTTGTAAAAATACCAAATGATATACTCTTTATAGATTCAAGTGATGAGTAATCCATCTTATCTAATTAAAAGAAATGCAAAAAGTCCATTCATTTAAAATTAAACATTAATTAATGTATAAAACTACTAAAATTTAACAAAAAGAAAAAGATCAGCATTTCACATCTTAAAAATAGTAAAAAATAAAATATTATAATTAAATCAACAGATTCAATAAAAATTCATAAACAACAGTTTGATTTAATACAGTAAAAAAAAAAAAGAATAAGATCTCTTTTATAAAAATTACCTATTAAATATTTTAATAAAATAACCTATTAAATGTAATGCAGATCTGACACAAAGACTCATTATTTTTAATGTGACCAATTATGCAGTTGATATATTTTCAGAGTTGGCAAAAAAACCAGGTTTAAAAACAGCTTATTTAATTTAAACCAAGTTTTTTTTGTTTAAACCGGGTTTTTTTTAAATATCATTTCCTATTGCATACAGATGTATATCTGTTGATAAGATAAACAATGTTGGATATTATATAAGTAATATAACTTCATTTGAAAATATTCAAATTAAATGGTTATAGTCAATTATGTAGAAAATTGAAACCATTTCTAATAACATTATTAGTAACAGCTATGTCTTATGTTCAAAGAATAAACTTCTCTACACAGTGAAACATTGATACCCTGAAATTCGTATATGAAGAATCTTTTGATTAATAATATAAAAATCAATAATTATTTGATGCAGTTTCTTGTATATAATACATTTCTGTGGTTGTTATTATTATTATTTTTTTTTTTTTCAAATACTTCTGGTTACTTTGTTTTCTGAGTGATAAAACCAAGAGTCCAAGTCAACATTTTTTACCATTAGATTCAGCAAGTAACAGAAAAGATTGATTAGTATTATTGAAATGCTAAGCACTCAATTTTTGCAAGCTGTTGTTGCTGAAACTGGGTGTAACACATTTGATTTAAAAGACTGATAATAGATGACGCCACCAAAAATTTCTCAGCAACAAAAACTTTGAAATAATTCCAATCTGACGTAAGAAATGACTTCTATTTCCTCATTATTGCATCATTCATTTTGTGTGTGTGTTCCAGCCAGGGGCATAACTACAAATATTTTTTCGGGGGGGGGGGGGGGGGGGGGAATTAAAAAATTTCACAACTTGAAACAAATTGCTTTATTTTCCAATTGAAATTATATGTGCAATGTGTGTTTATGATAATGACACTTATACATAAAAAATCCTTTCCAGAGAAAAATACTGAACCTAAAAACATAAAAAATATAATTATTGGTTTGTTTAATGAAAGTTTAGTTACACCTCTTTCATTTAAAGGTACTTTTCTTTTCGGTTAGCTGGGCACCAGTGTTATATATACATATTTATATACATACATATATGTAAATATACATATATTGTATATATACACATATATGTATATATACATATATATGTATATATATATATATATATATATGTATATATACATATATATAACACTGGTGCCTGGCTAACTGAAAAGTACCCATTTAAATAATTAAAATCAAAACTAGATTAATTTCTATTTTCCTGTCTTGGAATCAGTGAGCATGAAAATAATAAGATACCCAATTGCTAAATGAATAGTTAAGGAAGCAATTTCAAACAATACAGTAAATATAAGATTTATTAGTTTAAGGTTTGCAAATTTTTTGTCTCCTATTAGTACATACAAGTCATAATCACCCTTCATGTGAAAATACCGTCATGTTATTTTGAGAAAGGAACAAAGATTTGGAAGAAATAAAAAGAATAGATTAGAGACACTGTTGATGGACAACAGTAGGGAAATTCAGGTCTGGATATGATGATATTGATATTTTCGTAGCACAGAAAAACACAAAGACAAATTGAGTCTGGCTGCTTTTTGTACTTCTTTTAATAATTTAACTTGTTTACTGTTACAGAACTCAGAAAGGGGTTAGAAAAACAATAAAAATTTCATATTTTTTTACCACTATTTTAAAAAAAAAAGGAACAGATGTGTTATTATCCCACCCTCCGCCATCTTGGATTTTTTTTGGCGAGAAAACCCCTTTTCCGCCAAGTAGTAAATGTCGCCAAGCACCCGTTTATACGCATGTTTGGCTCAATGAAAATAAAATGTAAATAATAAACAAAATTCACTAAATTGGCAATCAGTAATCCTTGTATGAGCGCTTCGCGCACATTTAACGGAAAAAAAACATCGCCGAATTCAGCATTTCTCGCGATATAGCATTCTCAAAATTCAGCAGTTCTCGTCTTGTAGCAATCTCAAAATGTAAAAAACTCTTAAAACAGCAAAATATACCTAAAAAACGAAACTCGCTAAAGTGGCAATCAGCAATAGTTGTACGAGCGCTTCGCGCTCATTTACCGAAAAAAAAACATCGCCAAATTCAGCATTTTTCGCGATATAGCATTCTCAAAATTCAGTAGTTCTCGTTTTGTAGCAATCTCAAAATGTAAAAAACTCTTAAAGCAACAAAATATACATAAAATTATCAACATACCTTAACAGACATCTGCTTTCTTAAAGCCTACAGCACAAAATATAACACCGCCGTCATTTTCCAAAATAGGCTTAATACGCATTGACACGCTATAAACAAACCTCCCTTTCATGTCAAAATTTCCTCATATTTCTTAATTACTTCAGCAAGAGCGTTTAAACGGACTACAGAAACTATAGTCAATGAAATACATCCAATGAATTTAACATAAAAATAAAAAGACAGCCATAGAACACGATATCAAAGAGTATCTGGTACAAGAGTCAAGCAACCGTCAGCAACGACAGCACGCTCTCGCGTCGTAAAAAAGGGGGTTGCCATAATAAGTTACTAGACGCCAAACGCCGGGGTTGCAGAGCGATAAAAATCGCCAAATACTCAACATCGCGGAGGGTGGGATAATAACACATCTTAGCCAAAAAAAAGAAAAAGTCTTTCAAAAATCTACAATTTCCCAACTCTAAGCTCAAATTTCCCAAGTTCACATATACTGGAGGGAGAGGCTCCCCCCCCCCCCCCCCCACAACCCCATCGTGATGCCTCTGGTTCCAGCTCTGTATAGACGTTTTGTCTTGCAGTTGTTTCTGAAATATCAAAACCATTAAGATGGAAACTATATGCTCTGGTATACGAAAACAATACAAAACATTAAACTGAAGAAAATTTAACTATATTTTTATAACCATATAACTAGTTTACTTACATTACAATATGAATATAAATGTCTAGCAAATTAAATTAATAATATGTAATTTCTTTTTTATTGTTAAACAATCAAGAGCTTCAATCTGTGAATTACATAAGCATCATTTACAAGTTTATTCAAATAAAATAAAAGCTTATTTCAGTGTCCAAGAAGCAGTACATCTCGGGATACCAGCTCAATACAATGGATTACAATAGCTGCCTTAAAGGTAAGCTAAAACTTAACTCTTACTAGTATAAACAAAACTCTGGGCCTCGTCAACTCATGCCTTTAGGTTATGAGACTGAGTTTGTCTCATGAAGGCAGGCCCCTATGAGTTATATTAATGAGTCATATATGATCTGTGACTAATAAATAAAATACAGAAAGCTTAATATATAGACTACACCTTTAATGAAAATTTAAAACTGATAAGTGTTAAATAAAAATTATATTTTGATAAAGCTGAAAATGGCCCACCAAAGATTGCATTAGTTGAAAAGTTGAATGATCAAAACTATAGTAATTGGGCATTTAAATTTGAAAATCTTTTATTGATGGATGATTTTTTAGTGTAGTGCTAAACACCCCACCAGAACAACCAACAGCCGATTGGACTAAACAAAATATTAAAGCAAAGTCGATAATGAATCTTTGTATTGAAGACTCGCAGATTATTCATGTTAAACATTTAAACAATGCTAAAGGTATTTGCTATACTTTAAAAGCTGTTCACCTAAGATAAAACCTCTCTTCAAAATTATTCCTTTAAGGAAATTGTATTTGCAGAAATTGAGTGAAGGAGGGGACATGATTGCGCACATAAATGTTTTGTCAATTAAAGACAAACTGTTGGCTATTGTGGAAGAGATCCCAGATTCCCATATATGCACCCTGCTGTTTTGTTCTGTACTTAGGTCCCTTTGATTACGGTGCTTGAAGCCTGTACCCAAGATGATCTGACATTAGAATTCATGAAATATAAATTAATTGATGAATATAAACATAGATGTGAGAATAGGGAAACAAATTAAAACTCGTGAGATTCAGTATATATAAAGAAATAAATAGATCCGAGAATCGGGAAGCCGCTTTGAGCTTTCGCGACTCAGTCTACAAAGAAGTAAATAAAAATGCTAGAAATAGGAAATTTTGTACCTATTGCAAAAAACAGAATCACGTGAAAGAAGAATGTTATCATTTGAGAAATAAAAGACAAAATAATTTCCAGAGAAATGATGCGAATAGAAACAAGTTTTATAATAACAGAAACTCTTTCAGAAACAATTCAGGAAATTACAAAGGTAATCAAAGTAATTTAAGGGATACTTCAAAATTCTGTTTTAAGGTAATGCTGACATAGGATTAGGTTCAAACGATTTCCCCCTCCCTATCAAACTCGAAAGAAAACGTTTATGAGTTCTCTGATCAAAGTTATCATGAGCGTGATTTAATGCTTGCTAACGAAGCACAAGCAATTAATGTAAATAACTTCATTATTGATTACAGGTGTACAAGACACGTAGCATTTGCAAGAGAAAATTTCATAAACTTTAAAACTGGAAATTTCGGTAGTATAATGATAGCAGATGGTAATAAATTTAATTCATGTGGTATGGGAGACATTAAATTACATACCAATTCATCGCATCAGGTGACCTTTAAGGATGTTCTTTTCTATCCCAAACTACAGAGCAACAATGTAGTATTAACAGCAGAATTAAACAATAATTTATATGAAATTTGTTCTAGGGATGAGTATGGGTATATTGTTAAAACCCAAATAATTTGCAAAAACCCAAACTGTATAGCAATCTCGCACAAGCGTTTGGGACACAAGAATTTTGAATCTATTAAATATCTTGTGAATCATAAATTAGCTGAAGGCATAAGTTTAAGCAATTTCAAACATGAAACTACATGCACTAAATGCATTGAGGGAAAACTGACACAATCCCACTACCCTAAGATAGCATTAAACAAGTCAAACGAAATAATTTCGCTAATTCATAGCATTATTTGCAGGCCTATGAAGACAGAAACATTCACAGGTAAAAGATACTTTATTAAATTCATTGATGACTATAACCGGTTCACAATGGTTTATTTACTTTCACATAAGCCTTAGAAAAATTGAAGGACTTCATTGCCATAGTGAAAAATAAATTTGGCAAACAAATAAAACCCTTTAGGTCAGATAATGCAGGAGAATACCTTGGAGACAACTTTGAAAATTATTTAACCCTTAACAGTATTGAACATCAATTAAATGTACCATTTTGCTCACCCCAGAATGATGTCACGGAGAGAAAAAACTGCACACTTGTAGAAATGGCACACACCATGCTCTCGGATGCAAACTTGCCAAGACAATTTTGGGGTGAAGTAATTCTTACTGCAACTTATTTAACAAACTGGCTACCAACTAAAGCAACTTTCAACTCTGGCTTTTCAACTTACCCTTTCAACTCTGGAATAACCAAAAACTGAATTTGTCACATATAAAGACATTCGGGTGTAAGGCTTACACCTATGTAGAAAAATCTTAAAGGCAAAATTCGATGAGAAGGCCATTGAAGGCATTTTCTTGAGATATGATAATAGGAGCAAAGGGTATAGGATATGCATTTGCGGTGGTAATAGAGTAATGATATCTAGAACAGTAAAATTTTTAGAACATAGGTTAAATAACACTAAAGAAGATGCAAACAACTTTCCAACCCCTACGGAAAATATTAAAGTTGAATTAGGCAGTGGTGAACATGACATGGACGCAATTGCACAACAGACCCCAGTAGAGCCTAGAAGATCTTTACGACAAAGCAGGGGAATACCTCCCGACCGATTTGGAATTAGCACAAGTATCTGTCAGGTAGAGGAACCAAAAACATGGGAAGATAATATAAAATATCAAAGATACAAAAATTAAAAATAATTGGCTAGCGGCAACAGATGATGAAATTAACCTTGCTAAAAGAAAACAATACATGGGAATTAGTCAAACCACCTCCGGGGAAACATATTATCGGATGTAGGCGGACTTTTATGACAAAATTTAATGCCCGTGGAGAGATATAAGGCGAGACTCATCTCAAAAGATTATTCGAAAAAATTCGGGTGTGACTATGCCGAAATGTTTGCCCCAGTCGTAGCACACACCACAATTAGAAGTTTCTTAAATGCCACTGTATACAAAAAATTAGATATAACTCACATAGATGTGAAAACAGCGTTTTTACATGGGAACTTAGATGAGGAAGTTTTAATGACACAACCCAAAAGTTATAGTCCAAGAGCCGGCAGCACAAAAACCTATGTCATCAAGCACAAGAAAAAAACCTTTATTTTATGGAAGAACAGAAGTAGGGGAATCTAATGATCCATGTCTGCCATAAGTGAAGTGGTGCATAAGCCAAAAATTAGTACCACCAGTGGTTGACTCGTAGGTTTATTATTGTGTTTTCCTGCTCCCAGTCCTGCATGTTTTCATATCTTTGTTTGTAGGACAAACGTAATGATAAACCTAAGAGTCAACCACTGGTGGTATTAATTTTTGGCTTATGCACCACTTCACTTCCGGCAGACATGATCATTAGATTCCCCTACTTCTACTCTCCCATAAAATAAAGGTTTTTTTCTTGTACTGGATAACATAGGTTTTTGTGCTGTCAGCTCTTGGACTAATATGTCATAGAAGATGAAGAGGACAAAGTATGTAAATAAAAGAAAGCTATATATGGGCTAAAACAGGCTGCTAGAACCTGGCACCTAAAAATAAGTAAAATGCTGAAAGAAATAGGATTTATTCAATAAGCATCGGATTTATGTTTATTCAAACTAGATAAAAATGGGAACATGTCGTATATTATAGTTCATATAGACAATATTTTAGTTGCAGGAGAGGAAAAAGATACAGTCGAAATATAAAATGAACTATCACGGGAAATGAAATAAAAACATTAGGTAAAGTCTCACACTACCTAGGGATAAATATCAAACATTCAGATGACAGAAGTCTGATATTAGATCAAGAGAATAAAATTGAGGAAATTGTAAGAAAATTTAATTCAAAACCGCCCTATACTCCAATGAGTACCGATTAGTTTAATTTAGATACTAACAGCAAACTAATGAACAATAACACTGAATACAGAAAAGCAGTGGGGCCATTACTGTATATAGGTCACTATAACCTGGCCTGTGGATATTCTAGGAAGAAGAAATGAGAAACCTAGAGAAGTGGACTAGTTAGCCATTGAAAAACTTATAAGATACGTCAAAACAACTAAGGGTTTAAAGTTTGTGATAGATAAAAGTAAACAACCCACATTAACAGCTTACTGTGATGCTGATTGGGAAAGCGATAAATAAGATAGAAAATCCACCACTGGAAATCTGTTTAAATTAGGTAATAACCTGATTTCTTGGTTCTCTAAACAAGACATCTGTTGCCCTGTCATTAACCAAAGGGGAGTATATCTCTGCATCAAGTGCAGGTCAAGAAGTGCAGTGGTTATTAATGCTACTCAAAGATCTTGACTTACCACAAACCCTACCTATTGTTGTGTATGAGAACAACTTGTCCTGTATTAAACTGTCAACAAACGAGAAACATTTATCATGTAACAAACACGTCGATGTCAAATACAACAATATTAAATATCTAATCGAAAGCAGAACTATTTCGCTGCATTATTGTCCCACTAAACAAATGATTGCCGACGTACTGAAAAAGCCCCCTTGCAAAACCACAATTTGAACCATTGAGAATGGAACTGCAATGAGATCACAGCTTTAAAATGAAAAGTGTGTGTGTGTGTGTGTGAAACTGAGTGTAACACATTTGATTTAAAAGACTGATAATAGGTAACACCACCAAAAAATTCTTAGCAGCAAACGCTTTGAAATAATTCCAATCTGATGTAAGAAGTGACTTCTATTTCATCATTATTGCATTATCAATTTTGTGTGCATTCCAGCTCTGTGTAGACGTTTCATTTTGCAGTTGTTTGTGAAATATTAAAACCATTAAGATGGAAGCTATATGCTCTGGTTTACGAAAACAATACAAAACAAACTGAAGAAAAATTAACTAGATTTTTATAACAATGTTACTAGTTTACTTATATTATAATATGAATAATATAAATGTCTAACAAATTAAATTAATAATATGTAATTTCTTTATTATTAAATAAGCAAGAGCTTCAATCTGTGAATTACATAAGCATCATTTAAACACAAGTTTATTCAAATAAAATAAAAGCTTATTTCAGTGTCCAAGAAACAGTGCATCTCTGGATACCAGCCCAATACAATGGATTACAATCGACATCAGATAACTTCCTTAAAGATAAGCTAAAACTTTCATGCTTGTATTTTCTTTTGAACTGTTATTAGTATAAATGAAACTCTGGGCCTTGTTAACTCACACCTTTAGCTGTATTATTTAATTTCATATCTTAAGTTACTCTTTTAAATTCTTTAACAATAATCTCCTCCAATCCAGAAAATTTTCTTTTACAACTTGACCAAAATCTTAAAAGATCATTGCATTTTGTTATAAACTGCTGTAAATAATCCGCATTTTTTAAATGAAAATATTTTATGCTAAATATTGAATATTATTTATCTATTTTATCTTTTCTAATTTCACATGTTTTAAGATAAATCTTTAGGGTCAGACATGTTCATCAGCACATGCTAATTTTCATTCTACATTCATAGAAACATAACCTAGACTCATTATGTCTCATGTTGACTACTGAGATGAAATCTTAAAAGTAGAAATTACTTCTATTGATAATTTAAAACATTTAAATTACAAAAAAGAGAAAATATTATATTAGATTTGTTCTAAAAAAAGAACAAATAGTTTTTTTGACAAAACGAACAAACAATTGGTTTAAACTGTGGTTAAAACGACTTGGTTTAAACTGTGAAAACTCTGTATTATTTTATTAATTACTAATCAATTATCATTTCAGAAACAAAATGCCGAATGACCTTCAGAAAATAAAATGTGGCTAAGATTTGATTAGTAGTGCACCAATTTTTTTTAAATTATTATTAGTTGAAAACAATTAAGTCGCCAAATTTTAGTGATATAAATCACTGTTATGATACATTATGTTTTGGTACGCCTTGTTTTCCCCTTTGGGAGCAGAGAAGGTATATGTGCATAGAGCAGTCATGCACATGCATGTTTATCCAATGATTTGGATTGCCCAGCCATTGAAAAGTATAATAGTACTATTTATTTAGCAAACGCATATTTAATAATTGATTATTAAATTTTTTTATTTTAGATAAAATTTGGAAATGTTATTTCTTTAGAATTCTGCGAAATTGTCATTTGGGGACGCTTGCAGAACTTAGATCATTCTGTTTTATGCAGTGTTTGACCCAATTATGCAGTTGACAATATTTTAAAATTATGTAAGCCTTTAAAGAACCTTTTGCAAATATCTAATTTAATAGATATAAATGTTTAATTTTAATTAATTTATTGTAAAGTTTAAAAAAAAAATTCTTTATTTTAGATTTGAAATATGCAGCTGTTGAATGTTGTATTTAGAAAGTACCAGGCTATTTTTTTAAATCTGGATATGACAATTTTGGTTTATTGTTTTGGCCATGCACATTCCAAACGGAACATTTTTAAGAAGCTTTTTCCGGGGTGTGATGACGATAATTTTTGTAAAAAAATTTTGACGGATTCTTTGCTCATTTCTTCAATCCTGTGTGGAAAATGTGGCAGATCTGTGAAGATGATAGAATGTAATAATAAATCAGATGGTCGAGCATGATACTGCAATAGAGATGGATGACACTACTGTAATTTATCCTTTTTTTTATCATAATTTATTAGATTTTGAAAATTATTACAGTAGTTTGAATTTTCATGTTCATGTCTGAAATTTGCAGTTTAAAATTTTTCTGTCAGGTTTTGTAGGTTTTTTTTCTATTTTAATTTATTTTTGCATCCCTACCTTGGTCATAAATTCTTTTATTTATAATCCAAATTATTCAAATTGTTTTCTTTAAATCTGGTACTCTTTGTTTTATAAAGAGATCACCAAAAAAGTAGGTAAAAATTGTTAATTTTATTCTAAAAAAGTGCATTGAATAGATATTGTTCATTAACCTTTTGCAAACTCTTTTTGACTAAAAAAATAAATAAAGATTATTTTTAGAATGCTAAAAAAATACACTGCTCAAAACAATTAGGGAAGCACATGGTTTTAACGAAATTACGCAAATATTTACACTGATAAGTAATGTAAAATAAAACATCCATAATTTAAAGTGTTGTAGAAAACAGATAAAGAAAACTTCACATGTAAAATAAAGCTTATAACGTTAAAAATTAGAAAAAAGGAGATAAGTGCAGAATTTGGGATTTTGCAGAAACATCTGTTTCACTGCCTCAGTTGTAAAATTCGATTGCTCAGCTTGTGTTTTGCAAAAAGGTGGCTTGAAACTGTCACAACAACATGATTTACCGCAATCCATGGCTTGGCATGTTATCGGGACAGATGAATTTGGGGAAACACAACAAAGTGTAGTGAATGCTGTTGGAGTCGCAAGAAGTGTCCATGAAAGGCTGTGGAATCGATTTGAAGACACATGGAATGGTAGTCATTGACAAGTGCAAGGTCGAAAATGTGCTAACACAGAAACTGATGACCGATATATCCTGTTAACAGCTTGTCAAGATGGAATGGACAATGCTACTCAGCTGCAAACACAGTTGTTCTTGGCCACAGGATGAAGGGTGTCCAGCCAAACAGTCCGAAATAGGCTTCATCAGGGTGGTCTCTATGCACGTAAGCCAATGGTCTGTATTCTGTTGACCTCAAGCCACTGTGCGGCCCAAAGAAGTTGAAGAACTGAACATCGAGTTTGGAGGCAACGTTGTTGGAGTCAAATTCTGTTTACAGACGAGTCCCGATTCAGTCTGGATGTGACATCTGATGTGTTTGGGCATGGAGAGAAAGAGGCACTCAAAATAATCCCACATTCATTCGTGAAAGATCACATTACAGACGAGGTGGGTTGATGCTATTGGCTGGAATCAGCATAGGTGGACCTACAGGCCTGCATATCATTCAGAATGGCAATTTGACGATCCAAAGTTATACAGACAAGATACCGAGACCTCATGTCGTATTTTATGTGGCAGAAATTAGTGATTTCTTTTTTTCCATGCATGATAATACCAGATTTCACACAGTTCATCTTGTGGAAAACATGCTTGAAGCTAAAACAATGCAGCGTATGGAATGACCAGCATGCTCTTCTGACCTAAATTTGATCGAGCATGTTTGGGACATACTCAGGCGACGCATTGCTGTGAGACCGAAGCCTCCTTTTACAGTCCGGGACTTGGAGATTGCAATTCATGAGCAGTGGAACAGTATTCCCCAAAGTCTTATCGATAACCTCATCGCATCCATGGAAAACAGTGCAGCAGTCTTAGCTGTTCGAGGAGACCACATGTCATATTAAAAATCTTGCATCCTTTCTAAACAATACTTTTTTTTATCATTTACATGAAAACAAATTGTTGCCCTAAACCATCTTTTCAAAGAATAAAAGCTCCCTTACAACTTTTTTTGTGTCTTTTTTTCTGTATTGCACATTCATACACGTGTACTATCCATTTTATGCCCATACATGGCTGCCTTGCACTGTTCTCTTCACTTTTTTGCTTGCTCCCCTAATTTTTTTGAACAGTGTATATAAGTGGATTAGATCTAAATAAGCTGAAAAGAGAGCGGATTGGTGCCGGTGGGAGTTGAACCACAGATCTCATGATCAGTAGGCGGAAACATTAGTGTCAAGCAAATGGTCAATCCAGTTACTCTAAGCTAGTAACTCACTTTACACTGTTCAAGAGAAATGAGATCGCTACACACTACATCTCCAGTGCAGAAGACATCTTGTTGATGTCAGACGAGGGATATGCACCAATGAGTGTTGCTGCCACATGCGTGTGTGTGTGTGTGTATGTGCAACTCGGAATGACCGGTTTTGTGCTGTGAGCATTTCACAGGCTTTGTGTGCTAGAAATGTTTTATTTGGTAGTGCCATTTGTTGGTTATTAGATGAGATGATTGTGGTTGTTGGAAATTACACTTTTGTCTAGGTCACCAATGAAGAGGAAATGGATTGGCGGTGGTGGGAGTTGAACCAGGGGATCTCATGATCAGTAGGCGAGAATTAACATTGAACAAAAGGTCAAGCCACTTACTCAATGCTAGTAACTCGCTTTATACTGTTCAAGTTAGATGCAAAGAAATATTGTACTTTTGCACTATCCCTTCTTTTTCAAGATTCATTCTTTATCCAATGTAAGTAACAATGCAAACCTTGCTAGAGTGTTGAGTTTCTTCCATATTAGTGGAAGAAACTGGAACAAAGACAGAAGAAACTGAAAGAATTAGAAGAAATGAAAAAAGAAATAACAAAAAACAAAAGAGATGCTCAAAATTAAACTCAAAACATAATTACAGTGGAACTTCACTTATACGTTACCTCAGTTGTACGTTTCCCTCAGTTATACGTTTCAAATAGCAGTCCCGGTTTTTTGTCATAACAAATTAGCTGAGTTATGCATTTTTGAGTTACACATTTCTCTCAGATATACGTTACGTTTTTGTGTCTCCGGACGCAATTTTTTCTCACTTGTACGTTTTCAGAAAGTAATTTTTTCTGAACCTTTGCTACGACTTGCTTTCCATCTTTGCTGACCACCACTCTGATGTTTCTAAAAACAAAACTAGCCACATGCAAAAATGGAGCATAGGAGAAGGGGAAGGAGGTGTTCATAGCAGCGGCAGAGCCCTCGCCTTCTCCCTTCTTCTCATTTCTATTTCCCAGCATAGCAGTGTGATCGTCTACCTTCGCAATGCGCTGTGGCGTTTCTTTTGATGTTTCATCGTGCAGCTTCGAAACCAGTCAGACCTTTCTGTAGAGGACAAGCTCAAAATTGTTCAGACGGCAGAGACCAATCAACATGAGAATCGAAAGACTTTGTCTCAATGTTTTGGAATACCATACTCTACCCTCAACATGTGCAGCTGGACCAAGTTCTTCCAAACGAACATGCCTGCAAGATGGGAGATTTTCCAAATTGGTAAAAGCTCTAAAAATGTGGTTCCAGTCTAAGTGTTCTGCTGGAATTCCCATAACCAGAAATTTATTGCAAGAAAAGGTCCTTGAGTTAGCTGCAAAGATTAACGTAACAGCAGAATTCAAAGCTTGTCAGTGTTTATATAGAAGATTCACAGACCGCTACGGTATTAATGGTCGCACCAAATGTGGCAAGTCAAATGGAGTGGATAATTGCACAGTTGATCACTTTAAAGATCAGGAAACTCCATAATTAATTTAAAGGTTTTATGTGAAAGATATGTACAATATGAACAAGACCATCCTCTTCTTTAACTTGCTTCCTAATAAAACCCTGGCAGAAAAGGTGACCCACACCTCGGTGGAAAGCAGAGTAAACAACGCTTGACTGTATTGTTGGAGACAAATGCTAACAGTACCGATAAGCTATGACCTTTAGTCAGTGTAAAATACAAAAAGCCCCACTGCTTTAAAAACGCAATCACTTTCCCCACGGATTATGAGGCAAATGTAAAAGCATGGATGACATGTTCAGTCATGGACAGTTGGCTAAAAAAAGATGTGCGTATAGAAAGAGAGAAACACTAAATTATTTTATTTATGTACCACTGTTCCCCCACCTGCTCTCAAGCCAGCTAGAGAGCATCCGAGTGGGGTTTTTGCCAGTCAAATGCACAAGCAAATTGCAGCCATTTGATCTGGGTATAATCGAAAATTGAAAAGTGCACTTTCAGAAGATGTACTAGCAATCAAAATTGTACTGGCAATCAAAACGCCAGTACTATTTCCGTATTTTAATGGAAAATTTTCCCTGTGAATTCCAGAAAAAGTAAAAAAGGCCTTTGTAGAGATTGACCTCAGCTATCTAATGCAAAAAGAAAATATTTAAAAATATTAAAATGCAAACAAGATATTTTTTTTAAATTCTGCCATAAGATAAACATTAGTGAGTGGGTGTTTTCGCGTAAGTGAAAAGTAGATTCTTAAGAGCCTACACTAGTCACGGGAAAAAACACTCAAGCTAATGTTAATCTTATGGGTGATAATTAAAAGTGTAAATGTGCAGTTATTAGTCTGCTCTATAAGTGGTTTCAATAGCATTTTTGGATGATAACGATATTATGGCAGAGCTAACCGGCAAGACTGACGAGTCTTATTGTGATGATCCCACTCAATACGATCAACCGATAGCAATCTTCGGAGCTGCTCTGAGGGCTTCTGATGTAGTAAAGCAGTTCATTAGGAACAAAAGCAGTAATGATAAAGCAGCCGCATTTTTAACAGAAATGCAAAGATAACTGTTCAGTGTCGGCTCTGCGGAAAAGAAACAATCCAAGATCAGTGATTATTTTAATAAAATTTAAGAAACTACTGAAATGTCTTTTGATAAATGATTTACATGCCAAAGCAATTCTAGTGATTACTTTTGAGTACTTTACATGTGCACAAAATATTTTTAATAAAACTTTTATAATAATCTCGTGTATTTTTCTTGTGTACCTTATTTTTTTTACTCTATTCCATTTCCAGGAATTTATATCATGGGAGCAGTAATACTTACGAAATTTCTTTTTTCGATATAAAAGGCAACTTAAAATGTTTCAGCAAAAGAAAATTTTAAAGATATTTTTTTAAATGATTCTGGTATGTCCTTGAGTTGTACATTTTACTGAGTTCTACATTTTGTTGCCCGGTCCTAAGCAAAACGTATAACTGGAGTTCCATTGTATATGAAATTTAAAGTGGAAAACTTAATATTAAAAATATTACTTTTGGAAAAAAGTTATTTTTAATAACAAACTTCAGATTCGGCAGTTGTATTTACAACTTAAGGTGGGGTGGGAGAAATCATTGTTTATGCCATTTGTGTAAAAAACTTACGAACCAATTCCTTACCTTTTTATATAAAAATGCACTATTTTAAAGACTATCGTATAACACATTTGTAATTATTTATACAAGTATGTATATCTCAGTGTTTATTTTAAAGGAATAATGTTCTAAAATTTTAAGCTTTACCTTTCTAACAACTGTTTGATTATCCGTATTACATAAAATTAAATTAAATTGAAGCACATACCGTAAAACCGGGTTAATCAGAACATTTTTCAACTTTAACGTTAAAAAAAAAAGGCAACTATCGATTTTTTAATTCTTTTATTTTCTTACTAGTAACTTCAGTCTTGTTTTGTTCTTGAAATTTTAAGCAAAAACAAAACATTTTTTACAGTTTTTATGTATAGTTTTAAATTTCTTAATGGTTAGAACAAATGTTATAATCTTTATTTGTTCCAATTCAGACTTTAATAGGGTTAATAAAAACAGGTAATAATGATAAGGGATGAATAGGAACATGTAGTTACTATCAAACAAATCCTTTACTTTCTTCTATACAAGTAAAGGCATGACTTTTCAGAAATTAGAAAAAAAACTTTGAACTCAAGAAAGATTAAAAGTTATGCTAAGAAAGTGCATTTGAATTGAGAAAGTTGAAATTTAATACAAATTCAATTCACTCAGGTTGTTCACAAAAGTTATCATATCCTTGAAATGAGCAGATGTTTGAATGTTGTCCTTTAGCTGAAGTTTCTTTATGACATCTTCTGGAAGAAATGCTGCCTACTCTTCCACTGTTTTTTAAAATCTCCAAGCATGGGGAACCCTTATAAAATTTTCCCACATAACCATCATCCTCTGGGTACAGGACTTTGGTCACAGAGTCTGTATGACTTTCTTCCATGCACTTTAACGACAAGGGAATCCCCTGGAGCAAATTTGTTCAAAAGTTGGGGATTTTTTGGAATTCCAAAATCTGGGTCCTCTTCTGAAGTAGTAGGCAATATGAACTCTTTATCACTGTCTTGAACAGAATGATTGGAATTTGAATCTTCAGATGATGGTCTTCTGGATAGTTTCTTTCATTTGTTTTTTTTCCCCCTTTTAACAAGTCAGAACAAGACTTTAGTTTGCTTGTGCTTGGTACTTGTTCAGTTTGGCCAAGATCTGCCATTATTTGACTTTGTTTTTCACCTGGCTCACTTTGGTCTGCTGTCACTTGTCCTTCAAAGTCCTTAACTTCAACACTCTTTCCAGGAGTGCCTTTCACTTTGGTTCTTCTTTTCTTTGGCTGAGGAGTGTCAAAATGTCTCAGTGATTTTAACATCTCTTTGAAAGCATCATCAATAGACTGGTGTTGTTCGCAGTTGTCATATCTGAAAACATATTCATACATATGTTTTCAGATATGACATGAAAATATTACTGTATGGAAGAATAAACCATGACAGTAATTTGCTGGGTGAATCGGAACAACAACAAAAATGTGTTCCAATTCGCCCCGTAAATCTTAAACCTATGATGTTACAAGACATTTTTCACTTTTTCATTATGTAGTTTTAGAAATACATAAAATCTAATACAGCATATCGTTTATTGGTCTATCCTTAATAAAAAAAAACACTACTCTTAGGTTTAGAATACCAAAAAGTCTGTAGTTACATACAAAGTTTTGCAGATGTTGAAAATAGGAGGTTTTTGAGGATCTACTTGCAGTTTTTTTAATATAACCCAGTGGTGGTGCCAACATGACAAAACTGAATTTCCCAACACTTCATGATACTACCTTCTTTAAAAAAAATTGGCAACTAAAAATGTCCTCACGTATATTTAGTTTGAATTTATTTGTATGACCGGAGGTTTTGTTCCTGTTCACCCTGTTTTACGGCATTATGTTTGTTTACATCTAGCATTTAGATAAAAATTATTTAAAGAAAACTCATTTAAATCAAGCTGATTTCGGGATCCTAATTAAAAAAAAACCTGTAACCAAATCGAAAAATTATAAAACTGCTTTTGTAGAGATCAATTTCAGCTAGTCAATGTAAAAGCAAAATCATTTAAAAATATTGAAATGCAAATGAGATATCTTAAACAATTTCTTCCATAGGAACAACATTAGTGAGCAGCTGTTTTCACCCGAGTGAAGTAGCCCCTTAAGACTTTACATGTGAGTCATACATAGTGTTGGATAGGACACGGAAAATTTTGGACATTTGTATGAGGTGCCGCCAAAACATTTTTGTCATGACAATGTCATGCCTCCCAAAGGAGTAACAGGTTTATATACAAGAGCTGCAACTGAGTTAGGATGGAAGTAATGCCCCCTCTTCCTTGGTGTATCGTTGTATGCTGCTTAATCCAACAACATGCGGCTAGGCGGTTAGGGGAGTGATACTTTAGTTATTATTGTCAGGAAGATAAAGAGTGTATAGTTCTCCGAAGAAAGAGTATTACTGAAAATGGATGGTAAATGAATGCAGTAACATGCTGTTTATGTGATTATCAGATGTTCTTTTACAGAAATAGTATTGTATAGAATAAACAACTGAACTTCTAATGAATAAAAATGACTTTCAAAAATGTAATTAGATTGCAAAGAATGTAAAACTGAATGTGTATCTTGAATTAAAGTTCTGTATTATACATAGAAAGAAACAATACTTTGAAAAATCTAAGGGAGGAATTTTATTAATTTTTCACAAAATTATAGGAAAATTTAGGGACAATTACTGCAAATTATAAAGAATATTTTTGGCTGACATTATTCATCTGAAAAATTATATTCACAAAATACTTAGTATTGTTATATCTGATAAAAGGGTTTCTCTATTGAAAAGGAAAACTTTTGTTATTTTCACTTCCCCCTCCCCTCACTTTTACATGACTTTATGATCTGCTTATTAATTTATTATTCCGACAAAGTAATATACAGGACATTTTAAAGAAGAATAAATAACTGAGTAAAAAATAAAAAGGCAGAATAATTTCAAAATATAAATGCATTTTTTAAATTAACTGCCTGCTGTGATGCAGAGGGTTTATAGAAATGTTTAGTTATTTATTTTTGCTGAAAATTATGAAATGTGCTAGAATTTTTTCAAAACATTAAAAAATTTTAAAGCTTTGTATGCTAGAGCATCACAGTGTGTGTGTGGAAGGTGCAGGGGTCGATGCAGTTTTTTATTCTTGGGGCCCATTTTGTGAAAAGTAAAAGTTATTTTTGTGAATTTTATTATATTTTTGTAACCAATCAAGTTTTCGTTCTTGGTGAACTGTTTTTTTTTTTTTTTTTTTAACAAAATTACACATTTTAAAACAGTTTTTAGGAAAAGGAATTTTGTGAAGGGACCATTTTATTAAATTTATTTTTGTGAAGGGGCCCATTTTATTAAATTAATTTTTGTGAAGGGGCCCATTTTATTAAATTTAATTTTGTGAAGGGGCCTATTTTATTAATTAGATTTTTGTGAAAGGGCTCTAAAGAGGCCCCAAATTTTGTCTGGGTCGGCCCCAGAGGTGGAGGCAGTGAGGGTAATTTAGATTATGCAAAGCATTTTAGCGTTGTTTCTACATGCTGGTAATCAGCTGTAACAAAAGTACTACTAATACTTTAGACAACTTGTCTTACATAACAATCTGGATGTGACAGTGAAGGAAAGTGATAAAACTGCCATCTAGAAACACCAATAGCTTAAACAAGATGTAATTCATTTATCCAAAAATAAAAAACTGATTTCAAATCACTTCAATAATCATGCCTGCAAGTATCATGCTTTTATGTTTCAAAATGTAGCAGAAAGCTTTGCGTTGTTGAGCAGGGGGGGGGGGGGGAGAGAAATATTCTTATTGAGAACTGCCTTTTATGTAATACTGTTTTTATGCCAATAAAAACTTTTTCCAATCAAAATTCTAAAAATATACGATAGTTGATTTCAATTCCACCATTATGCTCTAGGCTTATGTTGTGTGAACTGTCTTCTACTTGGGCTTAAATTTATCAATTTATGAAATACATTACATCAACAGCGAATAAATATTTGATTCTTTATTTTTAAAGCTTTATATGTGACATGATTTCAAACCCATGTTCACCTGTTGGCCTAATCGTTCGGTGTTTTCCTTTGTTTTCTTCAAACCTAGCTTAGCTTAGGTAGGTATAGGTTAGAAAAACTTAGACCACCCACACAGGGTATTCTAAAGGACAAAACTGGGAAATGTTATTCATGGCCAGTTGTAGAAGTTTCTACAGTGACCATTTTTTTTTAGTTAATAATTTAAACGTGAACGGTACTTTAAAAAAAACTAATATTGTTATATAAAATTAAATAGTTCTAATAAATATGTTAATATTAATAATATATAACAATATTAAATAATATGAAATCATAGAGATTATAATCTTATTTTCGTTTTGGGGGGAAATATCTTTCCCCAATTACTGAATAAACATAGATAACAAAAACTTTGCACATTTTATAAACTTTAAAGGATTTTTGTAACTATGAACCATAAATGAAGTTAAATGTAAAAATGTTTAATGAAAATTTAAGTTTTACCATCACAGAGATTTTAATACACAGTTTTATGATAAAAAGAATAAATATTAAGAAAAACGCTTTATCTTATTATAAATTTATTTTAAATTGGACCTTCTACTTCTAACCGCGTCAGACCACCACAATTGTAGAGCATCATTTAAATTAAATTCATCCAGTTTACAAAAAGGCTTTTAAATTTTCAGTATGTACTCTAAAGTCTGTTTAGTCATCTAAAATGTTGCTAAAATTGCCCCCACAAATGTTCCACTTCAGCATTGCTGGGTGGAATTATAAGTATAATTTCCACAATTTGTCTAATTGTTTTTACATGCTGAAAATGTTGTCTCAAATTTTCTAAAAGGATTTATCAGAATTCCTTCCATTCTGAAATTGCAATGTTGAAAACTGAACAAAATTCAGCAATTTCAAGGTTGCCAAAATTTTCTGGCAGAATTAGTGGGAAATATACAGTGTTCAAAATTTATGTTTTTATAATTATTGAATTGTTTTCATCATTATTAAAAAAATACTTCTTTAATTTCAGGTGATTTTTCTGCATACATTCATAAACTATTTTCCCCCTTATCTTTATTATTTCTTTTAGTCTTTTCCTTATGCAACACAACATTTTGGAATATTGAATTCATTTTTAAGCAGCATTGAAAGGGTTCATACTCATTTTCCAAGAAAAAATCCCCCGAGAATCCCCTGATGTATTTTCCAAGATGCATAACTTTTCTGTCAACAATTAAAGATATTTTTAAAATCAGTATCATAACCCCCCAAGACAAGGTAATCTCAAAAATAAAGTTTATACATCACCTAATATAAACAATAAGAATATAACTTTAAAGAAAAAACATTACTAATTTGTGTACAAGAGAGATGAAGTCTGCATGCCTTGTAAGCAGTGTTGGGTACGCTCACAAAATAAACGAACTAATTCAAACGCAAACTCAGTTTCTCAAAAATGAGTCAAGTTCACGTTCAAATTCAAAATTTTTGGAACGAACTCGTTCAACTCAAACTCATCTATGAAAGTGAGCGAAGTTCACTAAAAACTCGTTTTTTGGGGGGTTTTTTTAGAATTTTTTTGTTTAACTTTACAAAATTTTGTGAACTAATCTTTTGATTATTCGATGGAAGGGTCTTCATGGGCCCGGCACAATTTTCCTAATACTCGCACTGAGCCTGGTTTGGGGATTACTTATTTCTAGAGGTTCGGAACGAGATGAACCGGGACCGGGACTGGATTTATATTCTGACCCAAGCCCCGGCTTGGGTCAGAATAGCCGGGGTTGACTGCATTCTTCTTGAGGTCTGAACTAGCAAAAATTTTCAGTCCCCGTTCCAACCTCAGTTCATTTGAAAATCACTGGACCAGCACTACTCTGGCCCATCTAGTAAAAATATCAGTAAAATTTAGACTGGACCATTTAAAAAAAATTTTAAATGCACGCATTTTTAAATCGCTATTATTCCACAATTAACATTCATATATTTATTTTTATTATTCTTTAAGATGGGTAGATGCATTTCTAGGCAATAAAATTAAATTACAGTAAAACCCGAAAAAAAAAGAAACTGCCTATGACGCAATCCCGTGTTTAACAACCCCCCCCCCCTAAAAAAAAATTTGATCTATGTAAAATGAGGATAACAATACTTGTGAAAAGAATGTAATGCATTTTAAACAGATGATGAACTTGCTCATAGGGAAACCAGCCCACAACGGATTTTTCTTCTTTCCAATGCAATTCCAAACATTTTATTGCATAGAATTTTTAAATTTTTCAAATATCCAAACCATAGAATGTGGATTAAGGATATTAATGGTAACAGTGATATTTATATATAATCAGATGCATTTAAAAAATAAATACCACAGCTCAGAACACTTTTTTTAAATCCTACATTTCATTAAGTATGTTCTCAAATCCAAAAGGGCAACTTTCTGACATAAGTTTTAATTTATTTTTGTTCGAAAATGCATGAAACTAGCTGGTGTTGTTGTTCAGAAACTATGTAATTGAGCTGTTTTTTCCATTTTTTTGCAAACGCAATAGATCTTTCAGAAAATACTGTCAAAGTGGGCATTTTGAACCGAATTTACGCGCGAAGGAAGAAAGAGCACTCAAAAGCAGGCGAAAAATGTGTTTGTCATGTGATCAAAATCGCTTATAGCTCAATAGATAATTGATTGATCAAAAAATGAAAAAAAAAAAAAAACAGTTCAATTCCAAATCGTTTCCATGGCCAGGCTTTCCAATTTTATACCTTTCCGTTAAAAAATGAATTTGTAAATGTGTCAAAACGTTTTGCGCTTGTTGAGCAGAGCAGTTAAGAACAGCCTTAATGAAATCGTACACTTCATAAATAATATTTATTATGTTAGCCTTTAAAAAATAAGTTTTGCAAACAAAACACTTTTATTAAATAGAAGGACTTTATCAGATGAAACTAAATAAATTAATCTTTGTTTTGTTCAAATTTTATATTTGAGCAAGTTGATTTCATCTTTTGTTTCAAATTGCTATTTTTCATAACAATGTAATACATTTCACAAAAATAACTTTTTGATTTTTCACAAAATATGGTAATCCCCCCCCCCCCCAAAAAAAAAAAAAGCTTAATCGAATGCTGTCTATATATCTTTTAAAAATAATTCAAAATTTATTAAATCATAATGTATAATTTCCCATTTGTTGAAAATTTATCTTGTATATGATGCGTGATTTTTTTTAAATGCCTGTGTCAATTTTAAATGTGAAAAACCTTTTTTAATGGAAAAATCAGTTTACACGTATAGAGAATGCCTATGAAGTAAAACCTTTCATTAATCAATTGTCATCGCGTTATACATTAAAAAATACATGTATAAACTATATTTATACATATAGTTTCTTATTCTAATAAATACATACAACACACTGATGCTAGAAAGGTCAAATAATTAAAAATAATTAAATAAATAAATCATTGTATATTTAAGGATTTGTGATTCATCCCCAAATTTAAAGCCGATAGCATTTTTCTACTGGAAAAAAAAAATCGAAAGAAGAGGGAAGATGCTTCCCAACAATTAACAAATTGATTGAAAGCGTACCCACTGTTCTCGTTTCCCAGAATCGTTTTCTGTCCTCTGAATCCTCTGTCCTTTTCAACAACTTTCATCAATAGTTGTTGTTTATAACGGCCAATTATCTACACGAGAGGTATGGACCTGAAGGGGAGGGAGTGCCCTCCGTGGGGGGTCTTTCTAAGGGTGCCTAATCCGCATTTACGCAAGGAAATCCAAGTTTCGAAGAAAACCACCTTTCATCAATAGAAAGATATTTTTATTCATACCATAGTAGTTTACAGATATACGATTAGATAACTGAACTAGCAACGCTTTATCTCAAATGATACTTCAAATAAGCCGTAGGCTTTTTAGTTTTCCTTTTTTTTCCATCCTTTTGAAATGGATATAATAAGAAATTCACCAATTACTTATAGTCTGTGCAACAAAGCACAAAAAAATCTCTGGCGCCTCCTCTTCTAATGGTATTGCTTATATAATCTAACTGAACATGACTTTTTGTCCTAGAGTGGAGTTTTTCCTTTATATGCTTTCTCTATTCTTTTCTTATACTAGTCTGGGAATATATATACCTGGGACAAAGATACTATCTGTTCCACAAATTCTCCTATTTCTAACCAAAAAATAATACTATTTTATTTTCCGATTGAGGTGTTTATGTGGTCTGGGAAAAATTTCGCTCCTAATTATAAGTATTTGCAGTTATTGGGCTTTTATATTTTCGACTCAGGGCACTATATTTTTTCGTTGTGAGTCGGGTTCAGGGTCAGTTTCGGGTCGAGTTGACTATGACTTTTCGGGTTTGGATTGGATTTTAACTCTTGTGATTCGGGTTCACCAGATTTTTCAAAAGAATATCCAAAATATTTTTTCATATTAAAAATCTATATACAATAAGATCTTCATAATGGATACTCCCGAAAGCACATAGTTAGCGAACACTTTTGCAATTCCTAATACTTATATATTTATATGCTTATATCGCTAATTTGGGCATCTCCCAATCTACACACAAGTAACATGTGTATAAACTATCACAAGTATCAGGGCCAAAACTAAGGGGGGGGGCAGAGGGGGCATGTGCCCCTGGCGCCAGAACGAAGGGGTGCCAAATGAAGGATTATACACTTGGAATGGATCATTTTCTTCTGATGGACTGGTGGCTTCCATTATTATGAAACAGCCATTATAAATGAAGTGTTAGATGAAGATGAAAGAGCAGATGTAAAAAGTTAGAACTCTGATTTTCTAGTCAGAATAGGAAAAAAAAATGGCCATAATTTTTTTTTCTCTTTCATCTTCACCTAATATACTTCATTTATAATGGCTGTTTCATAATAATGGAAGCCACCAGTCCATCAGAAGAAAAGAACTCGGTTAAAGCGGAGACTCAGTTAAGCAGGACTCTACTGTATATTTCATTTTTAAAATGATCTTTAGAATCTTTTTATTGGTGTTCAGAGGGGGGGGGGGGGGGTCATGACTCCCCATGATCTCTTCCTTGGATCCGCCATTGTGGATGACATATTACATATTTTAAATTTTAAAATAAGTCGGCTATTAGAAAATTAGTAAAATTCTCTTAATATATATACTTTGCGGCAGAGCGGGGGCACCAAAATCCATGTTTGCCCCGGGTACAAAAAAAAGCTAGTTTCGGCCCTGACAAGTATCATACATGCTTTTTTGTTGTGTATCAAAAATTAAATGTTGGCAACATTTTTCATATTCCGATAGAAGAAAAATTTTTCTTAACTGTACCGTAAAGAAGGAATAATCCATGGTCACATTTTTTTAAAATTTTATTTCTTATGCAGTAATTTGAATATATACTCATTCATACACTAAAACATATTTATTTTCATCTGAAACACAGTTTTGCTCAAACTTTTTGTGAAAATGCAAACAACCTGACTTCCAAAAGATCTAACTATGACTAGCAAGGGTTATTCTAGGCTACCCATCCAACCACAAAAAGAATATTATAATCTTTAAAACCTGGAAACAGAAATTTATATACAACCTGACCCGATTAAGGCTCTATTCAATAATCCTGATGTCTTTACTGTTCAGAGGCTTTACTATATTTGAATATTAAAACATAAATTTTATGACTATTTGAATATTAAACACCTGTCTTTTTTTTTTTTTTTTCTAAAAAGCATAAAACTGGTAGTACAGATATAAATGTAGGTTACTTTTCACAATTGCATTAAAACATAATTTCTTTTCCTTTCATTTCGGATTTGGCACGAGCCGGGCCCAGGCTTGGTCCTATTCTCATTCACGGCAGTCGGGCCAGTCCTGGACCATACTTTTTTCAGAAGGTTTGGGCCGGGCCTAGTCACTACTCTTTCCGGGCCAAGCTGTGGCTTTTTTCCTGAAGGACCGGGCAGGGCCTAACTTATTTTTTTCCTTACCAAGCCGGGACTTGTATCATTCTTTCTAGTCTTCACGGGCCTAAATTTTCAGTCCCAGTTTTGACCTAACCCGTATGAAAATCATTGTCTCGGCGTGGCCTGATCCATTCAAAAATCAGTAATATTTCGCATGGCCCAAAAATTTTTGCAAAAAATGCATAAATTTTTAACCACTTCACCGGCTGTCCCGAGATAACTCGGGGGGGGGGGGGGGTAAAAGCACTGTTTCCCCATACCATTCGCCGGTGAAGTGGTTAAATCGCCATTCTACAATTAAACATTTAATTTTATTCTTTATAAAGAATAGTACATTTCTAGGGTTATTAAAATGTAGCTAAATTAAAAAATAGTAAAACGTGTGGAAAAGAACCTGCCTATGACGGAATCCTCTCTTAACCTGAAAAATATGTTGATCCATACAAAATGGATGTACTAATACATGAGAAAAGAATACATAATACGTTTACACCTGTTAAGATGGGAACTTGTCTATAACGTATTTTTTTCTTTCCTATGCAATTTGGTCTTAGAAGATTTTACGATATAGCACTCTTTAGATTTCTAAGTCTCCAATACATGGAATATGGATTAACTATATTAATAATAACTGAAACATTTACATACAACAAATAGCGATTCATAAAAAATAAATAAATATTGCACTAACTTTTATAAAAATTAAACTGGAAACATGACAATAAGAATCAAAGATAAGTATTTTTGTCAGAACTCCTCGTACGAGACAAAGTTTTAACCAAATCTACGTAAAAATCAATGTTTTGTAGCAATTCATTTGGGCCGGACTGAGCTCGGGCCGAGAGAATTTGACTTTTTCTGGGCCGAACTTTTAGCTGTTATACAGGGCTAGGTCAGGCCAATAGTTTTTTCATTACGTGCCGGGCCATAAAAAAAATCGTTATAGTTAAGTTCCCTTTTTATCAGGTCTGTCATCTCTTGCATGTGTATTATTTATTTTCAAACGGATTATTATATCCATTTAGAAGATCCAGCAGTGTTGCCAGATGGGCTACTTTTCTTAAATTCGGATTCTTGATTGGCACCAATTTTTTGATTTGCTAAAATGCACCTTATTTAATGACATATTAATTAAAGCGAAAACAAAGGTAATTTTACCGTTTGAAAAAAGTAGAGGCAATCAAGAAAACTGAATAAAAAAAAGTAGCCCACTGGCAACACTGAGATCCAGATCCACCGATCAAGAAATTTTTCCGTTTAAAGCAGGATTTCGTAATACACAGATTCTTAAAACAGGCTTTTCAGTATTGTATGCCCTCCCCAGCCCCCTTAGAAATGTGTATGTACTACTATTCTTTAAAGAGAATTTTAATTGTACAATGATGGTAATTTAAAAAAAAATATTTTTTCAGAAAAAATTGTTGACTCAAGGTAAGTTATTCATTAAACAGATTTTTGCACAAGTCACACTGGGACGGGGTAATAGTTTTCATACAAGCATTGTGACCGGGCCAGAAAATTTCTGTCTGTGCAGACTTTTAGGAATAATAGAGCACAAACCCAAAAATAAGTCCGGCTCAGCCCGGCCTGAGCCTCCAGAGAGAGCAAGACCCAAAAAAACTGATGATCACACTCGACCCGCCCCAAGTCCGTTTAGGCCTCTGAATGGCATTTGAATGGGAAAAACGTGATCTTAACGGCAGGAACAGTTTTAAATAAGTTATGAAAAAAATTGAGTTAGAGTTGTAAATTTCGTTTAAACTTGCGGATTTTTTGAACTTTCGTTCAGTTCACATTCGTTTATCAAAAACTGAGTTAAGTTCAGCTCAAAGTTCACAGAAATTGAGCTAAGTTCTTGAGTTTCCGTTCAATGAACGCGTTCATACCCAACACTGCTTGTAAGGCTGTCCTTAAAAACTTGGTAGATTGCTGCCAGAATTTAATATAATTTCCACTTTGGGATTTCATTACCTCTTTGAAAAGCATTATGAATAATATGAAGGCACAAGTGCAAATATCAATTTAAAAATTTCCTTTATTTTAGTTAAGTTCCTCTTGAACAGTTTTCAAACCTCATGATGTTGTAAGACGTGTCTAGTGACTAAAGGATGTAGCCAGACTTTAGAAGGAGCACAGATTAAATGTAACATACATATTTAACCTGTAAGGAGTGGCTAGTTTCCAATTTTATATATCATGTACATATCGTGCGTTCCCTCCATGGTCCTTTTTCTTTTACTTCTCTTATTCCAACTCTCTAGTGGAAGCCAGGATGAAAGGTCCAGACCCATGTCCCAAATGCCAAGACTTTAGCGGAAGACAGGTTGAAAAAAAAAAAATCGAAAAAACGAAACCGGAGAAATTTAAAAGGGAAATTGATTAAATCAAAGACATCGAAAAACAGGGAAGGGATGGGCTCTGGAGCTATCGAAAGACCCTTGGGGATTCAAGCTTAATGTTCATCTTGGCGGCGGCCATGTAGGCCGACTGTCACAGATGTTGGAAAACATCTTAGTTTGATTTCATTATGACATCACAAATTGTGCAAATAGCACCGATTGTCCTCAATTTCCCAGAGTAGCCAATCATTTCGCCAGTTTTCTCACATTTGGGAATTTTTTTGCATTATCTCCCTGAAGTTTTATGACCAAAATACATCCCCTGATTTCCTCCTGAATCCCATAATGAGTATGAACACTGATTGATGATGTAAAATCAACAATGCTACTTAAAAATGAATTGAGATACTTTTGACTTTCATTTTGTTGTTGAATAACCAGTGAAACTATGCAAGTCCAATTTGCAAACTCCTAACATAGTGTACAGCATATACAATGTCCACCTCTGCTGTTTTTAGATCACTAGATGCTTTGGAAAATGCTGCTATGAAGTCTGCAAAAGCATAAAGGAAATGCAACACTTCATATGTTGTCAAATCTGAAAGCAGACTTTTGCCGTTACATTAATTTTACTTGAATATTGTGCAGAATTATGATCCCACAGAATATTTGCTAAATGCTGAACAACATCATAATTTGTAATAACTGGCATTGCTGCATCTTCTACAGAATCAGACCATCTTGTCTCACCTACTACCTTTTAAGGTAATTTTACATTCAGCACCTCGCCAGTTCATAGGATGATTTTAGGCTGGTTCTGTAAAATGTGCTTAGTTGTTTAATAAATGCAGGGTTTGTGATTTTTTTTTTTTAAATCAAAAAAATCAGATTTATTTGATTTAAATCAGATTTTTTTTATTTTTTTAAAAATTCAAAATATAATTTTAAAGCTACACATTTTAAAGTAAATTACCCTTCACAAAATCACTAAAATTAATAATAATAATTTAAAAAAAAACTTTATTTGTAAAAAAAACATTCACTTGGTTAATTTGAAACAAAAACACTTGTGTTTTATCAGCACTTACACTAACTGTAATTTAAAATATATTCTACATTATATAAAATATCTTCTATATTACCTTAACTTACCCATTTAATAAAACAAAAAATCACATATGTATACTTCATTACTAAAAGCTAAAACTTTTTTTTTAAATCAAATTTCTTTATTAAAATCTGGAAATATAAAAGATAATGTAAGCATGTTATTCAGAAGAAAAAATATGAATTTTGAAACATTTGATTGTGGAACTAGATACTTATTTGTATACATTCTTTTAAACAAAATATTTATTCTGGATTACATATAATACTCTGGAATGTATAAAAAACATATTTAATGAATTTGCAGAATATACTCAACACATAAAATCATTAGGATTATGTTATTAAATTTCAATAAGTTTGAAAAAATTATTGTTTGTTATTAAACTGTTTGAACAGGAACACCAATTTTCCTGCTTTATCAGTTCCTAAACGATTACAGAGTTTAGAGTGAACTAAACCAAAAGTTGAGAAGATTCTCTCAACAGATGCTGAAGAAGCTTGTGCAGTAAATAACTGCGAAATCATTCCTATAACATTTTTTCCAGAACCATCATTCTCAGTAATTTGTGACTTCCACCAATCTATAGGATTTACTTTATTTACAATATCAGAATGAAAAAGAAACTGATGAAAAGGTTCTGATTTTGCTTGAAATTTCATTAAAGTAGGCACTACTGATTGAGAATATTTTTCTTTTGCAAAAATTAAACATTCTGACTTTTCAGTAGCACTCAATTTAATTCCTGCATAGCGTGGATCTAACAGATATGCTAGAAAATGTGGTGGTCCTAGTGCTTGATTATAACGGGTTGAAAAACTCTTCAAGCATGTTTTATCAAGATTTACTTCTGTAAGTTCTTCTTGCAAGTTTTTCCAGATATCAACAGCTGTTGATATAGTGCAATCCTTCTGTTGCATTTTATCAAGAGCTATAGAAATTGGTTTTAAATGTTTTAGAAGGTCCTCGGCATTCCGTTTAATTCCAAAATTTGTTACCTTGTTATAAACAATGCTATCAATATTACAGCGATTTTCTTTGCAAACTGAAACAAGAATTGGCCAGTTTTTTAAATATGCAGATACACAGTCAGCCATAGTATTCCAACAGACTTCTTGGGGTATTATTAATTTGGATCCACCAGCTTCTCTATATTTTGCATTTGCAAAATGATTGTTTCTGAAAAACTTAACAATATGTAATATTTGTTCCTTAATATTTGGAATATTTAAATCTTCTGCAAGCAAATTTAACAAATATGCAGAACATCCATATGTGATCAAATCAAAATCTGGGTTACTTTGAATTTCAGTGCGCATACCCTTTACATTGTTAGCATTGTCTGTTACAACACTTTGCACAATGCATTTAAATTCATTTTCACATTTTATCATACAATTTTTTACAACTTCTATAAGGTATTCGATTGTATGTGGGCAGCCAGATGTATCAATAGTTTCTAATAAATAATTTTCACCTTTCTTATTGGTTACAACAGCACATAATATTGGTTCATTATGAATGTTTGACCATCCATCTATACTTAAGTTTACTATTTGTCCACTTAAATACTCAGAACATTTTTCTTTCTCTTGACTATAGATATTGTCAAGTAATGATCCACCTATTTCAACTTCATTTGGAGCTGTATATCCTGGTCTTAAAGCTGAAATCATCTTTTTAAATTGAGGGTGTTGCACATGATGAAAAGCAGAATTGGTTGCATAAATATACCTAGCAACTTCTTCATCTAACATCTGTTTTTGAGTTTTAGAAGTCTTTATCACATAAGAATTCATATTCTTCTTAGAATCATTTTCTATTTCAAACATCTTCCTCTTTGTGGGTTTTCTTTCAATGTCTAACACTTCAGTTTTTACATTAGTTGATGTTGATGCACCAGTTTCACTTGTGATGATTTTTTCATATAATTGATTGTCATCATCATCCTTTTTATCATAGGATAAACATTGTTCCACATGCTTTTTTAATCTTGCCCCTATTCCCATTATAACTTTTCCACAATTCTTGCATTTTGCCTTAACACCTTTTCCTGAAAATGTAGGCTCTTCATTAAAATATATCCAAATGTCATCCTTTTTTCTACGTGCCATTTTCTAGCTAACTTGTGCCAAGTAACTAACCCAACTACTAAACACTGAATCTTTCACAAACTAAAAACTTCCTTATCTGTGGAATCTTTTCTCAGACTATGAAATCATGCCTTTTGACCAACAATACAGTGCAGTCCAGGAATTCATTCCAGGATTATAAGAAACCTGTTTGACATGTTATCACAATAACAATGGTATGCTATTTTCCCTATTCTGTTACTTATTCATTATTGTAAATTTACTTTGACTAAACCAGGGATTTAGAAATCTTAAAATATGTGAACAAAAACAGGGGGGGAAAAGGTGTAGAAAGAATTAGGCCAGTTAAAACACTATAAGAAAAAGCACTCTGAAATAACATATCCATGCAGTTTTTTCTCTACTAGGATAATGTCTTTGATTACTACAAAAATTTTAAGATTAAAAGTGTATTGTAATGTAATTTTAAATGCTATTTTATTTTAAAGCATCATTTGTGATTTACTTTTCAGTTAAAAAAAAATAAAAATAAGTTTGAAATACAATAATTTTTACATTAATTTATATTTAAATTATTTTTTAAACAAATTTTTTGTTATTAAAGACTTTAAAAATTTTAGTTATTTTAAATTTATAAATAATTGAAATTATATTAAATATATATGTATAAACATTCAGACTATTTCTACCATGAAATCATTTTTATTTTTGAAATATTTCCATAAATAAATTACAATGAAAATTGAACAATTTGTTATTTACATATGCTTGAGGACATAATGAGATACCTATATAAATATCAGTAAAAGTAACTTTGAATGACCTATATTTAAATTTCAATGACCTATATTGAATCTGAAGTTTTCATATCCTCAAACTACACAGTCACCTTAAATTCAGAAAGTCTGTTTCTGTATAAAAGAAAAAAAATAAGATTTACTTTCTAATAGGTGAATATATGACTAATCTTTTAACATTTTTCAGGTAATATTCTCTACTTTTAATTTAAGATTTTTGATTTAAAATTTAAAGTGTAATATTTAATATGTTTAAATAAATTAAAAAAGCATACATTTTGAGTTCTTAGTCATTTCTTAAATTTACAATGTATTTTTGATTAAACAAATGTTTTACAAACATCTTGACCTACGTTTGAAGTATTTTTTAAAAAGTTGATTTAAATCAATGATTTTTTTAAAAAAATCAGTTGATTTAAATCATGATTAAAATCAAGCTGATTTAAATCAACGAACCCTGAATAAATGCCATGCACTTTACTGCTGCAGCATTGCCTTTAATGCTATCTTTTAAACACAGATCCAAAACATGATTGTAGCAATGAATATAGGTAGACGAGCCAATAAGTTTCAAATGTCATTGTGTTTTCCAACACTGACAGATCAGTGGTAGAATTGAAAAAAAAAAAAGTCACTGGTCCCAAGGACCAGTAAGCATGAGAATTTACTGGTCTGCAGTGATCATCACTGGCCTGTTACATAAAATTATATTAAATCCCTTTAGCCCTTTGAGTGACCCCCACCCCGCCTCATAGAATATAAACAAAACTTCCTTTACAGTTATCCAAAATTTTCAGCATAATAAAATCTAAAATTATAATTTATCAAAAATTAAATAAACAGTACATAAAGAAAAACTATAAAATTATTAATTAAATATTTTATTTCTGATTATTTATTTCAACCGACTAAGGTTTAATGCAATTTTTATTTATTATTGTGTGATTTGTGTTTGATTGTGGTTTTCTCAGGGACGGTAAAATTTAAGTTTACCTGTGAGAGAGGGGGGAAAAGTTAATGGTCCTACAGACCACTATATTTTTCAAATTAGTGGTCTGATTGAATTTTTGGTCGTCTCGGACCATCAAGGATTTCAAACTCTGCAGATGCACCATCTACTGTCATGCATATGAGTTTCTCTTTCCCATTTTCAAGTTCTGCACCATCCAAACACTTTGTTATATGCCAGATGCGATGACATTTTCAATATTTCACAGTCCAATGAATGAATTGGTTATTTTACAAGGATCCTTGTTTATATACCATACAAAAGCTTCATATTCTGTACACTTTTTTGATGTACTGCCATTACAGGCAGAAATTAGGCTTTATTTATTTGAGAAATAATTTTCTTTTGGAATGACAATGCCACATACTTGAGGAGAACTTTAAATGATATTTGATTCCGATAAGTTTTCCTAAATTAGCTCCATTCATTTTTTGTAATTCACAATTGGAAGAAAATTCTTTTGCTGCTCTGTCTTTCATTGCAAAATAAAAAACAATTCTCATAAGATTTTCCATTTTACTTTGAGCCTTCATACTATCCATTTCTATGAGTTTTCGACAGACTGGAGCTGCTTTAGCAGGCTGTTGACTTACTTTTGCTATTTCTGCACCCCTATAATAAGCAAAGCTGGAAAAGTGGCAGTCTACTGTCTCTTTTTTTGGGCGAAGAGGTTTAAAATTTTCATGTCCTTTTACAAAATTATAACAAGATTTCACTCCCATTCTAGGTGCAAATTTTGTGCATGCTTTATACCACATACATCATTCATCTTTTGAATCAATAATCAGATTTTCTAATAGGTCTTCAGCTGCCTTTATGTCATCTTTTACAATTTTCCGCTCTTCTCTATATCTTTTTTTCTCTGTGATCTCCTTTCCTCTTAGCTGTAAAGGGGCCTTTTAAATTGGAATACTAAGAACACAGTATTTTCCACTGAATCCACTTCTGACGCAGTTGTAGTTGGTACCTGAATATTGTGTGTAGCTACAGGTGTACATGGAAATTTTGCAATATTATTCTGATCAACTACTGAATCTAACTCAAATACAGATGGTGGTTGTGGTACTTGTGTGCAGAGTTGTTTAATTGTGTATATGACAAATTTGTATTATTCGCGTCATCTACTGAATCTACCTAGGGTACAGCTTCTAATGTAGCAGAAAACACATTCTTTACAAAATTACACTCACAAGCATTTCTTCATTCATTCTGAAACAGCATGCCGCCTGAAATTTAAGAAAACATGACAAAATTTTGGAGGCACTTCCAAACTTTGGGACAAATTGTCACAATGTATGGGACAAATGAAGTGTCTCCTGTATGAGTTACCCAACACTAGTCGTATAGAACAACAGTACTTCTGTTTTCCTAAGTCCAAATGTTTTTGACTGAAAAAAAAAGGAGCAAAATATTTCGGGAAAAAATTGAGGACGCAAAGATTTCCACGCCTAAAAAGGGCCGTCTGTATCGGCAATTAAAACAAAAAGGGCGCGACGCCTTTTGAATAATGTCAAACGAAAACACTATCAATAGATATTGTTGCAGAGAAAAAAAAAAAAAAATCACAGTACCCGCCGCCCCGGTAAAAGCGCCGCACTAAGGATATTTTAAACTGGTAAACTCGAATGCTCCGCGGCGCTCCTTCCTAAAATTACTGTAAACAAATTAGTTTTAAAACAAATTAGTAAAATTAATAGGTAACCACAAATTTACCTTTTGTAAAATGTTACAAATAAAGCCCTTACACTCAGATATTATAGGGGAAAAATCATAAATATTAAATTTTTTAAACTGTTGCATGCATCAACAAATCTTCAAAACACATGTGCCAAGTGCGAATGGTTATTGGAGTTTTCAGGTAAGTGCTACAGCTACGTGCCGGGACATGTGCGATGGCAAAATGTAAACAAATCAAATCCCAACACAAGACATGCAGTTGCCATTCTCACACTAAAATGAATAACAAAAAGGGTCAGTGGTTGCTAGGCTTGGATTTTGGGGGGGAATTTTGAGCTTAAATATTAGCTAAATATTTTTTATAATGGTTAATTTTAAATTTACGTTTTAGAGTAGAAATTGAGTTGGGGGACTTTTTCAGGAAAACCATTGATCTGAGGAAAAATGCAGAAGTTTTGGGGGAATTGTATCTGCCAACCATGAAGAGTCAACCATTAAACCAACTAATCAAAACAAATTCCCAGTTAGTTGCTTCTGCAAAGTTATCTCCTTTTCTTTAAGCATTATATTTTATTTTGCCTTTAGTGAAAAACTTTCACCCGTTTATCACCAAAAGAAAAATCTCTGAAGGTATTTAAAGATGAAGTTTTATTTTTATGTTTTCTTCTATTCAACTGATTTAAAATTATGATTCTAGGTAGAAAAGGTTTTTATTATAGTTGTAAAAAAATGTGTTTTATAAAATTGCTATGTTAGTTCTATTGACAAAACGCGGTTTTTATATTCGCGGGGTTGTTTTTTTTTTCATTATCTAACTTTAAATTTTAGTGTAAAACGTATTTTATAAAATTTAGTGTTTAGTGGCATTACTCCGGGGGGGGGGGGGGGTGTCCATCGCGGACCACCCCCTGAATTCAACACTGGCAGACAGGCAGAATAAGGAATGAGATGAATAGAGTTTCATCAGATGAACAAAAGCCTAAAAATAACTTTAGATATGTAATTATATGTACTGCATTAAATTTAAATTTTTCTATATCAGGCACGACATTCATCGAAACTTTTCCCAATTTCAAATTATATTTCATTAACGTATTTCCCGATTTTAGAATTAAAAAAAAAACTTTTCTATGTCCTTTAAGTAAAAAATTATGTATTTCTACAAAGACAATTTAAAAGGAGTAATAATAAGGAAGAGTGTAGAATGTATTTAGAATTATAAGATTATTTTACGTATAAATTCTATTATGTACTCAAAATAGTTTGTATGATAGAAATTTCATTGTTCTATCATACTGTTCAACTAGAGTTTCCCCCAGGTTTAAAAAAAGGCAGGGTGCTGCTTGTGGGAAAAGGGCACTTTTGGATTCCGAAGGGCTTGTTTTGGAGATTCTTAAGGGCATTTCTTGAAATTTTTAAAGTATTTTTTTTAACTGCTTTTTAATATTTAATAGACAGAATACTATTTTAAAGACAGCAATGAGTCAATTTTTACTATGCAAGTAATTTTTTTTAAATAAACAAAGGAGTAAAGGCACTTTTTTCAGGTGGATGCAACAAGGAAGCTAATTTTTTAAACGAGGAGCAAGAGGGGTGCTATTTTGTAAACCTAAGGGCAGGCAGGGTGCAGCACCCTCCTGAAACTGTCTGGGGGAAACTCTGGTTCAACTACTATCCATAATTCCATACTGGAAATGTATGAAAAACTACATATAACATCCGAAAAAGTTCCTTAATTGAAAATTGCACTTCACATTAAATTCCACAATTCGTTATCAAAGAAAACAAACAAAATCCTTAATGCTCAACGATCTTCAAATTCAAAGAAATCTGTAATTCATAACTCATATGAATAATTCAGATTCCACTAGCTCATTCTTTAAGATTCTTGAAAAATGTGTAAAATTTGGTAATGCAGCAATTACTAATATTGTTATATGGCATTTATGTAAGTAAATGTGAGAGTAAAAATTAAAGTAGCAGGGTTCAAATGTAAATAAGTATGAGTAATAAGTTTTAATGTGTTTTTATAATGTCTTTTAAGGAAATAAATATTTTAATATTGTGATATGTAGCAGAGTTCATTTAAATGCAATTACTGACAAAGAAACATCCAAACAGACCAATAAAATAGAATAAGCTAAAAATTATAAAATGGCAAAGTAAAATTCATGCTAAAAATATATGCAGTAGAAATATGTGCAAACGTGTATAAGGAATAAAAACTAAAGTCATACATGTAAAGCTTTATTTAACTAAGATGTAATGTAAAAATGACTAGAAATACTAAATCCATATATCTAAAAAATATAAACATTTTGAAAACTTAACAGGTAATGAAGATCTACACCTAATATTAACAAGTATAACTGGAATATCATCTTCGTACTGTATAGGGGAAGGTGGGGCACCTTGGGACATTTTTCAGTAAATAATTTTTCTAAATTTTATTAATATTTATTCTTATTTTAGAACCAATTAGACATAAAGTAAACATTTCTGCATCAAATAAACCTCATGATAATCTAATATCTCACATAGGAAAAGAGAGAACACAAAACAAAAAAGCCTTTAAAATGTCCCAACCTGCCCCACATGGTGGGGCAGGTTAGGACACTAGTTTTAATCAAAAATACATGTAAAATTTTATATTTAATTGATGAACAAAGCTTTATTTATAAAGCTTTAGTTGAGCATGAAATAATTTAAGCATTGAAACCCTTTAATAATTTGAATTGTAACATGTTTTCATTAATAGATCTTGTACTTGATATGAAAAAAATGGTGTTCATCAAATTCTAATAAAACACATCTTTGACCTATTTTTTTTTTTCAGGAGTGCCAAGTTTTAAAAGAATATCTGTTGATACACAAATGTGCTATCATGTTATCAGGATTTTTAAAAAAATGACAACTCTAGATCTCATCTTCTCAAAATAGATATCTCACACCGCTGCTGTCCTCAACATTTTGAACACAAATACAACAATGCTTTGTTTTCCTGCAAACTTTGCCAATGTACACTATCCCACAGTTGGTTTACCTTTATCCTTTAAGTTTCTGGACTTATCTTAAGTAAGTTTCCAATCTGCAGGAAAATCAGCACCACATGAACAGCTGAATTCATCACTACTGCCATTACACAAATCATTTATATTTGTTTTCCTGAGGGGTAATTTTTACCAATTTTGCTAGTGCAACTGTCTCATCATCCCTGCTTGATGAAAATTCTAATTGGTTGTGTACTTTTTTTTTTCCTTCAGTAAGCTGCATTTGGGCTTTGCAGCATTTTTGGACATGTCCCAAGGTGCCCCACAACTGAGTGTCCCAACCTGCCCCATCTCGCACATTAAGTAACAAAAACTTTAAAACTGTTAAGCTTAGCATTGCAGTCTATTTTTTACCCTTAAAATAACAATAAATCAATGTTTTTTCATCACAATGTGCCCCCACTTGTATTATTTCATTTCTTTAATAAAAAAATTATTTTTCAAAACACACATAAATGTTACTCAACCTCATTCAAAACAAAAATAACGGTATTATTTGTTGCCAGCAAACACCGGTGATTCCAAAACACATGGAAGAGTAGATTGTAGTATCATATATTGGAACTTATATGTGCTAATTTTTAACTGCAAAATTAAGCCTCAAAATTGAGATGTCCCAACGTGCCCCACCTTCCCCTACAGTTGCTAAAAGCTTCATAAAAACTGGTCACTTGAACCCAGAGAATATATGTAAAACTATTTGATAGTGTATAAACAGGGGTGTTAAAATCCTGGGTGCTAGGTCGCCCAGACGACTAAATTTTTGACATTGCCGCCTAGTTATATATTTTTTTTAATGAAAAATAATTTCATATTTGCAACCTTAAATATTTATGAAAAGAATTTTTCATCCATTCCATTTCGATTGTATTTATTCATACTATTTTACTTCTCAGTTTTTCTTTAAAATTGTGCATTTAGGATGATTTGAAATATTTTCATGTCCGTTTGGATTTCAAATTAAAGAGTCAAGTGTAGTTTGTGAATTTTTCAGTTGGATAGGTTATAAAAGCATGTTAATTTTATGAACATTGTAAGGCTTGACATTTATCTGTAAAATTTATTTCAATTTTTTTGTAGTTGTAGTATCTTCTTTCTTTTTATTATTATATTTAACATTCCATTACCTGCATTGTTTTTAAAACAGATTTTCTCACAATCAGTCTGATAAACCTAAGTCTATTTTTCATTTATTTAACAGTAAATTTAAATAGACTAGATGGATAAATTCTTTCAAAAAGTAAATATAATGATTTTCAAAAAATATGTTTAAGTATTGGAGACTTTTACTATTTTAAAAGTATTTATGTTACTCATTTTGTTAGGTCACAGTGTTGGAAATTGCGTGAACAAATAAATGAGCTTTTATGTGTGCAAGGTTACTTTTTGTTCTAAAATCATTACTGCTATGCATTCAGGGGTCTCTTATAATCAGGGGTAGGGAAATGCATCATTTTACTCGCCATTGGCGAGTGAATTTTCTAACAGGGCGAGTGAATTTTTAGGTAGTTTTTGAAAACTACAAACTGTAGAGATATGCCAAAAACTTTTTTTTTAGTAGTTAGCTATATTTTTCAACTTTCCTAATTATTGCGATGTAAACATGGTACTAAGTTCTATTTTATATTAAACTTTCATCTCTTGTTTATATTTTTTAAATTTATAGGTAAGAAAAATATGAAAATGCATTATAGTAATAGTAACCAACTATTTTTGAGTTGCGTAATTTTGTCATAAAAATTTTCAACTGTAGATTGCATTTTACTGGCTGGTGAAATAAATCCTTGGCTGGTAAGATTTTCTAGAAATTCCCCACCCCTGCTTATAATTTTTTAGATTAGAATGCTAACTCTCAATTTTAATTCGAGATGTTGTAAGCAATCACAGTGAAGAGTGCATTAGTCACTTTATTATATCTAGATAGCCTTTTTTATCACTATAGTTGTTTCCATTCAAAAGTTAAAGGTATGAGAATTTTAAGAGCTTTTTTTTTTTTTTTAACTAGAATGTGCAATTTCTGACTGTTTATATATTTGTAATAAGCTAAAATTGAATTTTCGATGAAGCATAAAAATTTTTTAGAACTCATTTTTAGTTTAAGAAGATATTGCATTAAGAATCATTCAAATTGGTAAACCATAATTTCTGTAAAAACTAGGGATTGACCGAATACTGAATAGTCGATTTGGTATTCAGTGATTCAGCATGTAAACTGAATATTCGGCTTCAGCCGAATACTTAAAAGTATTCGGCCGAATAATTGCAGAGATAAGTATTTTCTTAGGAGTAGAAGAATTCTGTTTTACTTAGAAGAGGAATAGGCTAAACGATGTATTTCAATATCATGTGCATGAGTTCAGATGCACTACAAAAAATAAGTCAAAAGCCATTTTTAATTTAAAAAAAAAAACATTTTCCTTCCTAAAATAGTCTACATAGGGGTGAAATACGAACAAAAAAAAAAGTAAGGAAGATGGACATCTTTCCCTTATCATTTAATTTTAATTATTTCTACATTAGTTTTCTTTATTTAAATTTATGTAATGTGTATTTTCTTTAATATATACCTAAAATAAGTATATCAGAGTTCATCTCTGTATATCTGAGGTGTATATTAAAGAAGATACACAAATCAAATAAGTATACTCCTATGCCTATCCTATAGCTTTTATAACCATTAAATTGAAATTGCTCAAATTTGTTATCTTCATCACCACAATGTTAAAATATTAATCAAATATAAATAAATATGTATCAATAATTTGAGAGAAAATAGTTAAATGTACAAATTGATATGATACCTTTTGTATTTGAGAACATTTCTTATTCAATATGCTTATAATTAGACAATCAGTAAATCAGCTTAATGACAACATTGTTTCTTTTTATTTGAATGAACTTTTTTTTGTTTTTCTGACAATCCTTATTAATAGCCTGTATAGTTTTAATACTTTCATAGGTTAATTTGGGTATCGACTAGTGATAAATAATAAAAAATAAGTGATGGATTAATGAATTTGTGAGTGGAAAGAAGTCATTAATTTTTCTGTGTAATTAGATTTAAGAATATAAATATATACTGAATTAAATTATTAAGAATTTAATTTTAATTAAAGTTTATTAAAAAAGCTAATATATGCAAAAATGTGTATTAAAAATTTTTAAGTATTCGGTTGCCGAATACTGAATATTCGGTATACACTTTGACCAAAGCTTCGGTATTCGGCAAAATTGCTGCTTCGGTCAATCCCTAGTCCAGACTTAATATCTTATTGCACTCTACTAACTGGAAGAATCTTCATCATCCTCCATCAAAAGGTGCATTATTTCAACTAAGTTTTCTGGTTTATTGAGATACAACTTATTTTTACTCATACCGTAATTTCATGTATATAAGCCGCAGCTTATTAAATTGTTGTGAAAAAAAATAGTAGCATTAGATAAGCCGCACCGGAAGATAAGCTGCGGCTTATGCAAGATCTTGGGACGACTGAAGCTGATGGGCGAGTGACTGCCATCTTCAATTTTTTTCGCCGTATTTGCCGATGAAGAAATATTTTTCTGCAACATATTTTTATGCTTTTAAGAACTGAAAATATAGAATTTTTTTAAAGCAATTGTTAAAAAAAGTTTTACTTAGAATAATTATTAAAATGGCAGCTTTTGACTTGAAAATAACGCGCCGAATCCAAGATGGCCACCGGGCTTCTACTAGCTTTAGTAAAGAAAATAACAGAATTACAACTACCGTATGCAAATGTGACGAAAAAATATGAAATAAGATTTATAATTTAAACAAAATTGTTTGACTTGACTTCAAATCCGATAAAGCACTGTATAAAAAAGGATTGCCGCAAATTCGTTCTCATGATTTAATAAAACATGGGCCGTAATCTAACTGAAAATCCTCCCCCTCCCCATCAACTGAAAAAAATAAAATTGAAATTTATAACAAGTAAACTTTTTTATTTGTATTTTTTTTTTAATTTCCTGTAAATAAACGATCAAAATCAGACTTGTCAGTGTCAGATACAAAAAGATTATCAACTCTTCAGCTTTCTCAATCACTTTGAATTTGAAATCTGCGGTGTAGCTCTTTTGCTTTTTTGGACATATTTTGAAAACACGTGCAATCATCTACACCGCGTACAGAAGAGAACAGACTCAATTCTCCACCGCATACAGAAGAGAACAGACTCAATTCTCCACCGTTACTATGGCGAGCGCGAGAGAGAAAAAGCATTTGCATCAGAAGGAGTAGTTGCGCAGAGCGGATGCGCGAAGCAACGGCACACGGAAGAAAGTTTCACTCCGAAATCGCAGACAGAAGAAAGCGCAGCGGAAAAATCGGCGCTGGGCTGGGACTTTTGGACTGTTTCTATCCAATTTTGTTTTTGGGGGAGGTTGGCCGTTTCAAAAAATTCAGTCGACGGGATGAGGATGTCAATAGATAAGCCACAGTGTGCAAAAATCAACGTTTTTTATAAGATAACCCGCAGGTTATCTACACGAAATTACGGTATATAAAAAAATCTAAAAGCATAACATTTTTTAAATGGAAATTCTGATAATATAGAGAGAACGAACACAAAAGCAGCAGCAATTAATATTCATAACAGCACTTTTGTGTCCAAGAGAAGGCAACATATTTTGGTGTGATGGATCTGAGAGTCCCAAATATTAGATCCAGTCCTCCTAAATATTTTTACAAAGCACACTTTTCTGCAGAAAATAAATTTTACTTATGTAGTAAATTCCTGATACAACCTTTGTGGAATACTCAGCAGTAGGGTGGAGCGAAAAAAAATTATTTTTTTACCAAAAATGAGTAGGTGGCAAAAGTTGCCTACTAGTACATCAATCAACTGTGTACAATTTTACCACTGAAAAACAATGACTTGGGTCTGCGCATTTGGTCCAAAAGTCAAAATTTTACATGTTTTCAAGAAAACTAGTTAGTGCCCGTCAAGATTTGACGGTAAATAACTTGAATATTTCATCAGAAAAATTCTTGAATTTTTAATTAGTTGCTTTTAAATTAATTATTGAATGATGAATTTCTATATTCCATAAGTGATTCTTATTTATTTAAGGTGATAGATGGTGCTGCCAGTCTGACCTATTCAATGAAGTGAAAGAGTTTTGAGTTTATAATTTACAACTAATTATGCTTGCTTTTTATCAGAAATTTACCTAAAAACACCGGGTAGAGATTTTATTTTTACTTACTACGTCTTCATTTTTTTAAATAACAATATCTATTTTCATGGTATTTATTTATTTATTAAAACTACACGGCCATTAAAAGCTACGATGAATTTTATTTCTATCTGTCTCATTCTCTAAAAACCTAAATTTGAAACTTGATGCAGCTAACAATTTATAATATTTATATTTTATTACTTGAATTTTATTTTACATTTCGATACATTTTTTAAATATTAAACCTGGATATCAAGGTAATTTCTGTTATAACTTTTATACGAATATTTTTTTTTCCATTTTATTTTTTATGCAAATGAATGACAAACTTTTCTTTCTGAGATGCACACATGTATATTCTTGATAATGGCCAGAAAATAGAACAGAAATTTCAGATCAGCTGAATTTATTTAATTGATAATTACATGTAAAATATATTATCTTAAATATTTTAAATATAAAATCATTATTTTTTTCAAAATATTATTGAATGTTAAATTTTATTTAATTATAAAGCATTCAAATAATAATAATAAAATAAAAATCCTATAACTTCTCTTCCTAATAAAATATGTCATTATTGAAATGAATTATCGACAAAAATATCACACATTTTGACATGCTTGAGTTCGAACCTGCGCCCTCTACAAAAATTCAGAGCTTTAAAGTGCTACGTTAACTTGCTATGCCAGCGGGAACTCATTTTACTTTCTTCTAAATTGAAGAGGTTCGAAAAACAGTTGACACATATGAATGTCTTGAATTCCAGTTCTGATCTTACAGAAATAGTTTTGCATTTTAATATTTATGATACCTTATTTTTTTCAAAGGAGTAGCTACAACTTAATATGCTACTTTCCCAATCTTCATGTCTAACTATTGGCAATTAATAAGACAGATCACCAGACATAACTTTGAGCCTCAAATCACTGTGTTTATCTTCTGTGTGTAATTTGACACCCCCCAAATAAACTGTATCTAGCTCTTAATATAGACACAATAGGGTCAGGTGGGGGAAAGTGGTGGTAAAATCAAGCTTTTTTTAGAAAAGGC
This sequence comes from Maratus speciosus, assembly GCA_963932465.1. NCBI lineage: Eukaryota > Metazoa > Arthropoda > Arachnida > Araneae > Salticidae > Maratus > Maratus speciosus. The sequence goes on from OZ010787.1 coordinate 576,006,217, forward strand.
TCTAAAATCAAACTATTAAATTTATTTTAATGAAACTTTTGATGCATTTTCTATACATTGGATTCATATAGATTAAACATGAAGCATAACCACTCAATTTTATTCGATTGTTTTCTGACAGTGATACATTTAAAAGAGCATGTTTTGATAACACCACTTTACCTCATGGTGGAGGAAAGTGGGGATAGTTCCAAAATTAGTGTATATTTAAATAAAAATGTGTAAATATTGTTTTTTAAATAAAAATACACTGAAATAAATGTATCTTAATTATTTTTAAAGGTACAAATGCACAAAAAAAATATTTTTCAGATATTATTTAATTAAAGAAATAATGTCCATGGCTATCAAAATTAGGTTCCCTTAGTATGTAGCATATATTGTTGAACTCTATATAATCTTCACCACCAGATAGCAAGAAAAGTCTAATAGTTCCCCAATGGTGACTTATTCAAATGCTTTATGTGATATAATGTATTAATTTTTATCACTTGGGCGATTATTTTAGCTGATCGACTTTTTGACGGTATGCAATGAGCATAAACAAGATAGTTTGTAAACATTAAATTTGTTTCCAGTTTCTAAAACTAAAATAAGAATAGTTGCCATAATCTCAATATATGTCTCTAAAAAAGAATTAACAAAATATCTTAATTTAAAAGAGAAAATAGGTTTTTTCAATATAGCCCCACTTTACCCCATGGGCCCACTTTCCCCCACCTGACCCTATGTAAAAAATAACTTTTAATTTAATTGTATTATCATATTAAGATTAAAATTTATAAATAAAGCCTATTTTTTTAGATTAATGCTTTTATTACAGCCCATTTTTAAAAATTGATCACATCTACAGTCTAAAATTGAATCATCATACAACATTGGGCTAAACCTAACTATACCACCACTTTCCCCCACCTCAGAAAAAAAAGTCATAAAAAATTGAAATAATAAAATAATTCTTACCTTGATGCGTGAATCTGTTTTTAAGAAGTTCTTCTACTGAAATGTATCAAAATATACTAATTTTTTCAAGTGAGAAAGGATCAAGAACAAAGTTTATCAATACCATGTGTTAAGAACAAACTGCACATATATGTAAACAAGAAGATAAACAACAGTAAACTTGTTGCCATATTTACAAATCTTAATAGAAATATTTGTCACAAACTCCAATTATGTATTAATTGAAAAAAAAAAAGTAAAAATATGTACATTTATTGTGAAAAAAGTACATTTTTTTAGATTACCACCACTTTCCCCCACCTGACCCTAATTTTTTTAATTGTTAATAATGTTGAAAGAGCCAAATAATATTAACTTTATGAAAGAAAAAAAAGCTTGTTTACAGTAAGATCGAATAGCAGACGAACTTAAAACAACTTCGACCTGTGATGTGATAATTCAACTGAGCAAGCATTTTTGCGCATGTACAGCGCGTCACTCCAAAGGCAGGCTTGTACTTGTATACTGCACATGCACAACTGTAGAATTTTTATTTAAAATTATGGCTAATTAATAAAATATTTGAACAAACGAATGGACAATAACAAATCTGTAGCCAAATATCTTTCATTTAAAAAAAAATTGGTGTAATTTGATGCAGTAGTTTCTTTTCACGGACTGTCAAAAGAAAATGCTTAGTGTTTTAAATATATAGATTCCTATAAAACTGGTTATTATTTAAAAGTGTTATTCAAACTTTTATCATTAAAGACTTAACATATTTAAATGATAAAAACAATATCTTTATTCTGTATAACTGGAGCAAAATTGGCAACTTTTGGTAAAAAAGGGGGTATTGCCCTGTGTTGTGGTATACAAAAATACTTGCATAAGTTTTCTATGTATCAACCTAGTCCAACTCTTCTTTGTATCCACAGTCTTTGGATGTTGCTGGTTGTGTAAGAGAAGGCAAACAATGTAATGCAATGGGGATGTTATTAATGGAATCTATTCAGCTGTCTATTATCTTCACCAAAATTGCATCTGATAAATCCATAGTGATTGGGGGTTCTGTTACCATAACAATTTTCTAATCAATTAGAATTATATAATTATCCTCTTCAAAGTTGATTGTCGATATTTCAGATTTGTATATGCCATCGTTTACTCTCCTCTTGCATCTATTATGTGCTGAGCATTTAGCTGTTTAATGTGATGGTGATCATCAGAGAGCATTGCAATCAGAATTTGCTCTCAGTGTGTAAAGTAATCTTGTCCTAAATAACTTTTTTTACTATTTGTTTTATGCAGTTTTCTGCATTGTTTATTAGCCGAGTAATTTTCCATGAGTTTTTAGATCCATTCTTTAGAAGTAGATTACAATTGATAGTAAACCATCCTGGTGCACAAACTTGGATTACATAGTACTTTGTGAGTGAACGTAGAGACTCTGATGGGCAGTGAGTGCTTGCTCAGATAAAGGCAGAGAATTCTATTCGCCATTGTGAGCCGATTTGCGTGGGACAGGTTTTGAATGGACCATTACAATGGATCATATGCCACCTCCACTCCAGTGAATTTCCTCTGTGTCATTTATTAGACAAGATCAATGGGAAAAATTTTGACCCACATGGATTTACCGGACCAATAGGAAAATGTTTATCCATGTGCCATTCACTTCCTATTGTAATTTTTGAACCCATAGGGAGTAATTTATTTCTGAAATCAAGAAAAAAGCACTCAGCACAGACCAGAAATACCTGCTGGACATTTGGAAAGCTATTTCATCAAGATGCTCAGAAGAACTAGCAAATAGGTATCTAGGAAACTTGTCCCACCCAAGATGGCTCACAAAGGCGAATAAAAATTTCTGCCTTTATATAAGCACTGATTAATCATCAGAGTCTGTAGGTTCACTCACAAAGAATGTAAATCAAGTTTATGCCCCGTGATGATGGTTTACATCAAATGTGATCCTCATCTAAAGAATTGATCTAAAAACTTATGGGAAATTACTCGGCTGCTAAACAACACAGAAAACGGCATAAAACAAATACTGAAAAAAGTTATTTAGGACAATGGTTGCTTTGCACACCCAGAGCAAATTCTGATTGTAATGCTCTCTGACGATTAACATCACATTAAACAGCTAGCTTAGCAGCATATAATAACTGCCAGAGGTAGAGAAATGATGACATACTCAAATATGAAGTAACTACCATCAACTTTGAAGCAGATGATTATGTAAAAAAATCTTATTGTTGAAAAAATGTTGTGGTAACAGAACTCCCAATCACTTGCATTAATTGGATGCAATTTTAGTGAAGATAACAGATGCCTGAATACGAATAGATTCCACTTATAACATCCCCACTGCATTACTTTGCTTGCCTTCTCATACACAAGCAATAGAAAGATATGTGAAGGATGTCACAGCAGCAGCATCCAAAGTATTTGGATACAAAGAAGAGATGGATACATCAAGACTATAGGAGATTGATACATAGAAAATTTATGTCAGTCTTTGATAAAACATCATAATTCAATGTATAAATAAAACATTATGCTCAGATGGTTGGGTGGTTAGGCTGGGCACGGATGGGAGATAATATGCAGCCACCTCCATGTGGTCTGTCCTGGATAGTTGTGAAAGCAACTAGCGAAGAGCTGGACTCAAAGCAATGATTCACTGTATGCTGTAACAAGTCGCAATGACTATTTTTTACCAAAAAATGTCAATTTTTTCCAGTTATACAGAATAAAGATATCATTTCAATAATTTAAATTTTTAATAATAGAGGTTCAAATAACACTGTTAAATCATAACCTGTTCTTTAGGAATTTTTAAATCTTTTTTGGAAAATTGTCAAATTTTACCCAAAATTTCGATTTTTGGAACAAAAGCCATTGTCTTTCAGTGGTAACATTGCATACAGTTGATGTACTATTATAAAAGCAACTTTTGACACCCACCCATTTTTGGTAAAAAAAATATTAATTTTTTTCGCTCCACCCTACTCAGCAGTATGAAAATGTAGCTTCATTTATTTACACTAAAATGGACAAAATCAAACTTACTGGCTCACTAGAACCATACATGGGTAACAGAAAATTAAAGGGAAGATTCCATCATATATACTTTGTGTCTTTAAACATACTTTGTTCATATCATACAGTCCTTTATTGGCTTCTGACTGAGTTTTACTTTATTTTTAAATAATTTAACTTGAACCATAGTTTCTTTTACCTTCAGCCAGTCTCTGTAAATTTTATATCTAGGGGAGAGGGGGGCACATGTGAACAATTTTTACATTTTTGACTATTTCTCAAAATTGTTATGAGCTATTGAACCAAAAATTGATTTATATGAATATTTACAATTTGTTTGTTCTTTTGGTGAAATTTTTGGATGCATTTATCAAGAATTTCTAACTTATATCATCATTCTAAAAACTATCTAAATTTGTTCACATGTGCCCCGGTGGAGGGGTAGTTGTGAACATAGCTGGGGCACATGTGAACACATGCATAAATAAGACAAAAATAATTTTTTGTGAATAAAAACTGTGATAAAACTAATTAGATGCCCTCTTTCTAGTTGTGTGAATAAAACAATAAATGTTTCAACAGAGATACAAGAAATTATTCGTAAAATTGTACACTGATATACCTACTCCCTTTGAGTCACTTGTAGTTGTTATCTAACTTCCAGTAAATTAAAACTGTGAAGCAATCCTAAAAACATTGAATTTATAGCTCAATGTTTAACGCAGTTAATTAAATTTTAAACTAAAAAAAAAAAAAATGCACACATAGACTTAAAAAAGTACATTTGTGAACTGTTCGCATCTGCCCCCATATGTTCTGTTCACAAGTGCCCCATCTACCAACTTCAGCCTAACTTATAAAAAAAAGATATTTTTAATTGAAATAAGGAAACAAAACTTTTTGTAGACTTGCCTAATTAATGTCACTATAGAATGCAATGCTTATATTCTACTTTAAAAAATGTCTTGAATGAATTTTTACTTCAATAACTTCGAAGACTTTTTTACTTTACACCTTCTAAAACAAACAAATTACAACTACCAGAAATCAAAATGGCTTATTGTTCTGAAAAATCAGTCAAATGATGGTACCAGTACTACCATCTATTGGTAATTTTTTGAATTTTTTTATTTCAAATTAACTGAGTGAAATATGCATTGTTCACATGTGCCCCCCCTCTCCCCTATACCTTTCAATAATCACTAACTTAAAACGAATAAAATATTTAATACTGATGTAACGCTACTTTAAGTATTTGATTAAAATCTTAAATACTAATTGAAGATATTGCATGTTTTTGATTTTTAATGGAAAATATCAAGATTTGTTGTTTGTTCATGTATTTTTTTATGTTATAGGCTTCTCTTTTTAATTGCAATAGTGTGTTTCTCTCATTTTACATTTGTTATTTAGACTTTACATTACATTTACTTAGGTCCGTATTTGAAGACAACATTTCTCTTTGAACATGGTGCTGTGGCAGAGAAAAGTTACATCCGAGAAAAATGAATCAGAGGCATTGAGTGATAAAATAAAAACTTTATATGTTATAATTTTTTCAAATGACACAAAAGCTGAAACAGTATCATGGATTATTGATTTGTTAACCCGTTCTCAACATGATGGAGGTGCTGAATTGTTAGTGAATGTTACCAGAACTGAAACTGTGGTTAGTAAATATTTTAGTTGGACTTAAATTATGTTTATCATTTTGTGAAATTAAATATTATATATCAGTGTAGTTCAATTTAAATTTTTACAAAATATATTTATGTAGGGTATTATCATTGAAATTGGGGCAACTCTTATAAGACTGTTACAAGGAGCTGAAGATCTAGGAATAGTGAAGAAAGATAAATATAATAATATCACAGAATTTGTTTTCAGTGATATTGAGAACTTTCTTATGCCAGGTGAGAATATTTTGTGAAATTATTACACTGGTTATGTATGTCAGCATAGTACAGCACTCCCCAGTGGCAGAAACACGGTGACATAGTCGCGGTCAAAACAATCTCTTGCACACAATTTTTGTCTGCTCTAATGAAATCAATTTAAAAAATTGTCCACAACTTTCAGACATAATTTTCCTGCAAGAAAACACAAATTTCGGCAAAGGATCATGTAAAATGTGCGATGTTCATCAAAGGATTGTGTAAAAAGTGCAATTTTCATCAAAGGATCGTGCAAAAGCACGAATTTTGACAGAGAATCACAGGAAAACGTGCATTTTGACAAAGGATCGTGGAAAAACGTGAATTTCGACAAAGGATCGCAGAAAAACACGAATTTCGATAAAGGGTCGTGAATTTCGTCAAAGGATCGTGAAACAATTGAGAATTTTCTCAAAAGATCACAGACAAAACACAAATTTTGTCAAAGGATCACAGGCAAAATGTGAATTTTGTCAAAGGATCGCGTACAAAACGTGAATTTTGTCAAAAGATCACAGACAAATGCAAATTACGAACAAGTGTAAGTTTCGTAAAAGGATCATGGAACAAATGCGAATTTTGCCATAGGATTGTGGGAAAATGCAAATTTTGTCAAAAGATCGTGAAAAAACACAAATTTTGTCAAAAAATCTCTGAAAAAAGGCAAATTTCGTCAAAAGGCCGTGGAAAAAACACAAATTTTATTGAAAGGTCATGGAAAAAACACAAACTTTGTCAAAGAATTATGAAAAAATGCTAATTTCCTCAAAACGCCATGAGAAAAAATGTGAATTTGTCTAGGGATCGCAAAAAAAAACTAAAAATTCATCAAAGGATCGCAGAAAAAAACGTGAATTTTGTCTAACTATTACAAAAAAAAATCATCAGAAGGTTGTGAAAAAAACTCAGCGTTTTTCGCACGTGAGGCCGTGAAAGTTCAGCCTTCTTTTTTTTTTTTTTTTTTTGAGTAGCTTGTAGCATGTCTGAAGGTTGCATGTGGTATGTGTGATTGTGAAATGATGAAAAAAAAACTTGAGCACACATTTTCAAGGACACCACCCTGGTCAAAATATTAATTGGAAATTACCCCTGGGCTAAAAATTTAGAAAACATATTTAAAAAAGTGGAACATTCCCAATTCCAAGAAAGAACAAATCAGTTCTGAAGCTTCCAGAGGTTTTTAAAAGCATCTTTGTCTATATATGGTTCTGCTTATCTTTCCCATTTTAGAAATCCTACAAGAAGTTAGATGATGAAAAGTTATAAGTAAAATTAATGAGAATGCATCATGCTTACCATGTTTTAAATAAAATGATAAAAAATTCTTAGTTTAATGTATTATTTATTCATTAAAATTACATGCAAAATTTGCAGATATATTATGAAATTTTTAAAGCTTGTCGCAGACAGCTACAAAACTTTCTGCCACTGGGGTACACCCATAGCCAAAATTATAAGGACACTAATTTTTTTTTTAAATCCTACATTTTAATGCTATTCTAAGTATTAATTAATATTATAGAATATGTATTTATAATTTACAAAGAACTGTCTTGCTCATTTTTATTTCAAAAACAATAATTTGTTAAAACTATGAAATTAAAAAAAAAAATTTTTTTTAATGGTCATAAGGACACTGCTTAAAAGTTGGAATAGATACAATTTTAAAATAAGAAATTTAAACAACTTTTTCCTTCTTTGGAGACACTTAACTATATGATTCGACATGCTTGGAATAAGTTTTGATAATTATTGGATTGTAACTAGCTTCTTTAAGGTGTATAATGCATGAATATTGCTTACCATTTACATAAAAATTTCACCACTTCCTTCCATTCATGTTTTTTATAGTATAATAAGCATAGTGTGTGATTGGGGTGGCTAATCAAATAAAGGGATATTGTAATGACTGAACCACCATTTTTGTAGCTTTTGAGGTATGGTATGATGTATTTCTGAGAAATTGCTTCCTTCCTAAAAACAAACATATACGAAAATTTGTGTTTCTAAAATACATGTGTACACCTTTAATTTAATTTTTTTAGAAACAATGATTAGTCTTACGAGCAGTAATTTTTCCATCTGACCAAAAATGTATCCAGGCTGGGACTTGACCCAGAACCTTTGTTTTCCATTAACCAATGCTCTTTTAATTGAGCTATCTGGACGACATTCCAGCCAATGAAATATTCACTCAGAACAAACATTTGGTCATTACATCTGGTCTTATTTGAAACAGCTTGACAGAATAAACTGCATTAAAGGAACTTCAATAAACTATGGATGAATAATTATGCTTTAATTATTTTTAACACAATGAACTGACTGGTAATTCATACGAGTAGTAATTTTTCCATCTGAGCAAAAAATTACTACTCATATAAATTATTTATCAATCAGTTTATTGTGTTAAAAATAATTAAAGCATATAACTACTCATCCATTGTTTATTGGAGTTCCTTTACATGTGGTTTATTCTGCCAAGCTGTTTCAAATAATAGACCAGATATCATGACCAAACGGTTGTTCTGAGTGAATATTGTATTGGCTGGGATGCCGTCCAGATTGGAAGAGCATTTGGTAAATGAACCCAAAGAATCTGGGTTCGAGTCTCAGCCTGGACACATTTTCGCTTAGATGCAAAAAATTACTAATATGCATTATTTACCAATCAGTTGATTGTGTTAAAAATAATTAAAATGGTTTGTCGTATTGTGAACTTATATAGCACTCCAAACCATGACTGATCATCCTTTATTTTGATGGCTCCATGCAACATTTCTATTCTTTTCAAATTGCGGCACTAATAACTAGTGTTGTCAGATTGTACGTTTTAACCATAAGTTGTATGTTTTTCAGCCCTATTGTATGGTGTGCATTTAAACTTTTCCTGTATGACAATTTCTTCCATTGTTTAAGAAAAATGTCTGGCTTTTAAAATTTTAAGAATTTTTATTAGTTTATCTTTACAATTTTCTTCAAAGCCCTTTTGATGCACTTTTGACTGCAAAAATAATTGAACAGTGTTAATGTAATACAAATACAGTTGGAAAATAACAATTAATGATTTGTTTTTAAGAAAAATTCATTAAAGAAGACATTATTGGCACATTCAACATAGTTCAGTATGATGTAAGAAAATACAGGTAGTTTGATTTAAAAAAAAAAAAAAACTAGTTTTAATAAAATTTTCTGTTTGGAGAGAAATCTAAAAACTCTAGTATTAACGTATAACTTTAGACTGATGAAAGATAGTTCAGTCTTGATGCACATAAAATATGTTAATACTGGCATGATTTGAGGAAGGATAGAAAAATTGCATGTAAAATAATGGGGGATTAGTCATGGTTTCAGATGCTGAGTCAGCTCAAGTTAAAATTAATATACTAGAAGAAGAACTCAAAAGTGTACATTGTTATTTTAGAAACATAAATTTTAATATATGGTCTTTTAGGATGTGAAAAAGTCATTTTCTAACAATACAATAAAACCTGCGAACAGTTTCATACAATAAAACCTACTTAAATGCAAATGCAAACAACCAATGATAAATTCTGGTTTATGTAGGTTATTTAAATAGAACAAAGCAGAATTACTTTTTTTTTTTAGAGGGGGGGGGGGGAGCTGAAACCTGTTTTTTTTTTCAGTTTATTGCACGATTCCATTATAAACAGGCTTTACTCTATTAGAAAATAAATTTGCTGGACAGTACCTTTTTTAAAAATCTATATAGTAGTATTTGCTTACAATTTTATTATTTCTTTTTCAGTATTACAGTTTATGATGTATTTGTAATTCCTTTTCATCTAAAGATTTTAAATAGAAATTTAAATATTGAAAACATAATTAAATTTTAATTGAATTCATCAATTAATTTCGAATAAAAGAGTTTAAAGTATGAGACAAATAAAAATTCAAAACCTTAACCTGTGACTTTACACAACTTTCCAACTGAACAAGGGTCGGGCCCTGGCAATTTGGATTGTTTCTACTCCCCCCTCCCTTCTGTATGGACCTGCGATACAAATATCAGGTTCATTTAAGAATATTATTACGGACCTGGCTAATGCCAGGTTGGTCAGCTAGTTAAATATATTTTTTTATTGCAACCTATAAAAATTTTAACAGAAATTGCTTTAGAAGCTTTAAATATGTGAATCTAAAATTAAAGATAATTCTGCCAAGTAGTACTTTTTTTTCTTATCATTCCATGATAAAGGAAAAAAATAATTTAACTGAAAGTGTTAATAATAGTGCATCATTTATAAAATCACCAAAAAATAATAATTTACTCACTGTCCTGTAAGAAGGTAAAATTTGAATGTTTTTTCTTTGTAAATTTTTAATATGTGAAATAGAAGTTTATTCAATATTATAAGTTTGTTATGTATATTATAACAAATCTTGAGAATATTAATTGTGACATTTAGGTTCAAAAGTTATATTTCAAATGAAAATTATATTACTTCAAATATGAGGTGCTTAATGTAATTAAAATTAACTAATTATCATTCATGTAAATGATAACCAATAAAATGTCTATCATGCTTGGCATATGGTGTGGAGGCATCGCTCGCACCACCCTTGCTTTGTTCTGCATGCAGTTAAAAGGGCCCATCAGTTAAACAGATAGATCATCTTGATAATCAGAGGGCTAATATGGCAAAAGCTGATGCATCTTGATTTGTTCTTTTTTGCATAAGTTAGTGAAATACAAAAAGTGTGATAGACACTTTTTCTTTTTCTTTCTTTTTTATAATAGGTACCATTACATAGTAAGTTTATAGGCATCAATCATACAGTAGAACCCATATAGTGCCTTCTTATATCACTCTTTTTTCATGTCTTCTGAAAAGAAATGGGGTTTTTGACAAATAATGATGTATGTGTTATTTATAAAATATCATTCTGTTCAAGCAAGTACTTTTCATACCTTACAGGAACTGATATCAGTAGACTACTGAGCACTGCTGAAAAACAAAGGATTATTCTAGATCAAATCATGAAATTACAAGCTATGGAAAAGAAGAAACTTGTTGGATATTCAAACATCCAACTCTATCCTGGGCAGTCAATCAGTAAGTTGATTTATTTTCTGTATACTCACACAGTACAAATTATCTTATCTACTTTTCAATCTCCGCTACCATGTTTCCCTTCCCTTCAAAAAGAAATATTTCTTTCAGTTAAAATTATTTATTTAAAACTTTGGCTTTATTATATATGTTAAGAATTCTAATCCATTTTTAAGTAATATAAATTGTGTTTTTGTTGGCATGTAGTTTACTTATTTTAAATATTTAAAGTATTACAATAGTGTGCAAAAATCAACACAGCTTCTTAGATGCTAACAATAAATATACTTAAGGTAAACTTGTTGTATATGACAAAGATTGGAATTGGTTATTTTATGCAGTGTAGAAAAAATGATTTGTATTTTTTGAAACCTTGTTATTATAATTCAATATGTGTAAAGGAGAAAGCAACTCGGCTGACATTTCAGCTAATCGTTCTGAAAAAGTTAAATGAATTGTGGCACGAAAGATTTTGCCATGTGAATAATGAATGCTTAATTAACTCATGTAAAAATGAAAGTGTTAAAGGACTTCCAATGCTGTCAAAGTTAGCCGAGGATTGTATTTCCTGTAAACTTGCAAAATCTAAAAGAACATCATTTAAAGCAATAAACAAATAAAGTCTAAAACTGCTCTGGAGCTCTTACACATGAATTTGTGCAGGTCTTTACAGGTGACATCGCATGGGGAGAGTAGATATTTTTTTTACCATCATTGATGATTTTTCTCGTTTTGTTACAGTATACACCATCAGGAATACGTCTCATGTTTTTCAGACATTTTTGAAATTTCAAAGTAGGGCCGAAAGGTACTTGAATAAGAAAACAATTTCTATAAGGACTGATGGTGGCATGGAATTCTGTAACAGAGAATTTGACAATTTTTTAGAAAAGCAGGGAATTGCTCATGAGAAAACGAATCCGTACAGCCCAGAAATGAATGGTGTTGCGGAGCGTTTCAATTTAACTGCTCTTGATGGTTTAAAACTCTCCTTAATGCTAGTGGCATGTCTCAAAAATTTTGGGCTGAGGCCTTGATATGTTTTACTTATACCTGGAATAGAGTATGTCACAAACAAAATAAAGAGACCCCTTTTGAGATGTATTCAGGTAGAAAACCCTCATTTTCTCATTTGAAAAAGTTCGGCTGTATAGTATATGTTGGAGTGCCCAGGCAGGTCAGAAGGAAGCTTGACATGCGAGCTAAACTAGGGATCATGTGTGGCTATGCTCAAACAACTAAAGGCTACCAAATTTGGTTAATAGAAGAAAATAAAATTGTAGAAACTATTAACGTTAAGTTTGATGAAACAAAAAGGGGGGTAGATATTGTTTCAAAACTAAAAGAGCAAAAATTCAATTTTTCACTTTTTGATTTCCCAGAAGATGGGAGCATTTTTGATGAACCTGAGAATACACCTCAATTGGGGAATGACACTGAAAGAGTTAGTGAGTCGGACCTAGACCAAAGTTCAGAGCAGAGTGGTTTGAAACCTTGTAAATCTATTCCATGGACTTGTAAGGCAGTACAACGTAAAACTGGAAATAAAACAGACATCTATTATGGCTAGAAGGGACCAATACAAGAATTAGATCTTTTAATGAATTAACAGATTATTGTAAAACAAATAAAATAGAATGTGATAAAAACTTGTTTAATTTTAGCAGTAAAAATAAAGAGTCCGGTAAAGTAACTAATTTATTAAATGTAGATGAAGCTAACTTAACTGAAATTAAAATTCCTCAAACCTACAATCAGGCCATTAAAACCCCTGAAGCATCAAATTGGAGGGACGCAATGAACCAAGAGTTAGATGTTATGTATGAACGTAACGTATGGCATCTTGTGACACCACCAAAAGATGCTAAGATTCTTGGTAACCTTTGGGTGTATACCTTAAAAAGGAATGAGAAAAATGAAATAGTGAGGTATAAGGCTAGAATGGTAGCGAAAGGTTTTAATCAGGTTAAGGGAGAAAATATGAAGAAGTTTTTAGTCCAGTAGTTAGTTTTTCAATAGTTAGATTATTCTTTGCCATATTTTCATGTCTGTTAAAATGGGTTAATGTTCAGGTAGACGTCAACAATGCTTACCTTTATGCAAATCTGGATGAGACTGTATACATGCATCAACCTGAGGGTTTCATTAAAGAAAAAAATAAAGTTTGCAGATTAAATAAGGCCATTTATGGTCTGCATTAATCTGGCAGACAATGGTTCTTTGAAGTGGATGTTGTTTTATCCAGACTAGGTTTTCAGAAACTCGATTGGTGCAATTGTGTATACATGTTTCAGTCCAGATTGATTCTTTTACTTTATGTTGATGATATTGTTCTTTTTGGTAAAACCAAAGATGATTTGCATTTTGGATTGAATTTATTGCAAAAACATTTCAATTTAAAAATTATGGAACAACCAGAAAGCTATTGGGCATAGCATTTGAAGAGATAGGAAATCGCCTGTACATTCACCAGACTTCATATATTAAGAAAGTTTGTGAAATGTTTGTAGAATTTAAGTTTCCAGTAAGCTCTTTACCTAACCCAGGGGCTTGGTTTTGTCCAAACAAGATTCACCTTCCACTAAGGAAGAAATAGAAATTATGTCTAGGTTTCCTTATAGAAATCTTATAGGATGTTTATCTTTTATAGCTGGGAGAACTAGACCTGATATAATGTATGCAGTTAATTTATTATCCCAGTTTCAATCAAATCCTGGAATTACTCACTGGAATAGTTTGTTAAAATTGTTAGGTTATTTAAAATATACTAAAAATTATAAACTTGAGTTATTCAGAGTTAGCCAGTTAAATCTTTCATGTTATTCAGATTCAGATTTTGCAGCAAACAGAGACGATCGTGTCTCTATGGGTGGGTATATTTTGTTTCTAGATGAAACGCCCATATCTTGGAAGACTTTTAAACAAAAATGTATGTATTTCTACCATTGAGGCAGAATACGTCAGTTTAACTAAAGCTTCTAAAGAGTTAATCTGGGTCAAAAATGTTTTGCAAAAAGTAGGTGCTTAACTTAAACTTAAGGGATTGTACTCTATTCTGTGATAACCAAGCTGCAATAGCCTTTTCTAATTCCCCTTTTGAAAATCAGAAAACCAAGCACATTCATATAAAATATCTTTTTCTTACAAACCTAGTTTTTGATAAAGTATTTAAACTTAAATATATTGCTAGTAAATTTAATCTTGCAGACAGTTTTACAAAGCCACAGATTAAAGAGCAGTTATTGAAATTTTGTAAGAGAATTTTTGATATTTAAATTTTTATTGGGGGGGGGTTATAATTTTTCACTACAATGTTGTTCACTATGATCAATGCCTTGCCAATAAAGTCTTATATGACCTGACATTGATCAGATTGTTTTTGAATTAAAAGTGTAACCTTTTTGTTGTTGAACTTTTACATTTTTTGAACCTTTTTGAATTTTTGTATTTATATATAACCTTTTTCATGTTTTGTGAAGCTCAAGAGATGGTGCAAAAGGAGGCTGATTGTTATGCATCAATTGTTTATTTAATTATTCAATAAGGTTAATATATTCGATAAAGCTTTAAAGTATTTACTTTCTGTTGATGCACGTTTATTTTTCAACCTCTCTTGTTCTGTTTACATATCCGAGATGACTGGCAGTTTCATTCATGCGTATTAGCTCCCGAGACAAGTGCCATTGCTGAGTAACTGTCAGTAACAGTGATTTTGGAATCGCGTTTTTCACTGTGAACGGTTGACTTGCAACATCATAGTTTGCAGCCAATGGCGTTTCAGATGTGTTTGTATGATCGGCATTTCAGATGTGTTTTACATAAGTTTGTATTTACTGATTGGCAACGGTTTTTATGCGAAACAATTGCTGTTCCCGGGTGTATAAATGTCTGGACTGATTGTGGATCAGTAGCTTCGTGAAATATTTTGTATGCTTGTTTCACCTATCATAATGTAGCTGCTTAAGTTATTATTTTAGTTCTTTTTATAATTTAATGGCAAAGTAATGCTGTTTTTGTAACATCATCATGTCATCTCTCCGTAATAAATAAGTTGTTTTTATAACTGGTGTTTTTGAACTAAAGTCTTCCACAACTGTCATATTGCGTGGTGCTCTTTACTTTAATAAATAAATAAACATAATCGTATACTAACTACTTTTATTTATATTAAGTTAAGCAGATAAAGGATATGCCACACAGGCCTTTTATATTAACGTCTAGAAAACTAACTAGTAAACATTCGAACAACAACAGTTACAATTACAGCAGAAGTTGAAGTAGTAGTTGGGTCATATTATTACATGCCCTTTCTTTTCAAAACAGCAAAATTTAAAAAAGATATTTAGAGTCCAAAGAAGTGTTCGAATGAAAAGTCTTTAAAAAAAAAAACTTAAATATAGTCTTTGAAGCGAGCAGGTGGTTTTATATTTCTTCTAGGTCTTTCTATCTTTGGTGTATTTGGAGTTGACAGTACTGGCAAAGCAGGTTTGGGATTGATGGTGACTGTTTGACCAGACGGAGAATCAGGCTGGATTAATGGACTGTCATGGGGTTGAGGACTTGACATTTTTGGAGTCTCTGTATTAGTCAGGTTACAAGTTTGCGTTGCATCAGCATTTTCTTGTGAATTTACAGGAACTTCAATCGCTAACTTCCTAGGTCTTAAATGAATTCTGTTGCGACGAAGAACTGATCCTTCTGAAGATTTCACAATGTAAGATCTTGGACTGTGTTTTTGGACAATAGTTCCTGGTGTCCATTCTCGATGACCTGTTTGAAGATAGACTGGATCTTGAATATTCAATTCTTTTAATTTTGTGGTCGATGAGTCATAATAATATTTCTGTGTTCTCTGATTTTCCTGTAATTGATGATGAGTATTCTTAATTGGAAATCTAGGTTTTAACAATTTCGTCTTACAAGGTATGGAGGTTCTCAAAGATCTTCCCATCAGCATCTCTGCCGGAGAAGGCAATTTAAATTTTGGAGTGTTATTATACTCGAGAACAGCTAGATTTGGATCTCCTCCCGAAGCTCTCACTTTAAAGAGAAGGTTTTTCAATGTCCCAATAGATCTTTCAATCATCCCGTTGGATCTTGGATACTTAGGTGATGATGTAACAGGGCAAATATCATAAGACTTCAGGAATGAAAAATATGCTTGACTATCAAATGGTGGACCATTATCGGAATGAATTTTTCGTGGAATACCATGAGTACGAAAAATCTGTTTCAATGCACTAATTATTGCAGAAGCTGTTTTAGCATTAACTTTTCTTAATTCAATAAACTTGGAGTGGTAATCAGTTACTTGTAAAAAGTCATCTCCTGCAAGATACATAAAATCTACACCTACCTCTTCCCAAGGTAGACTAGGAACTTCATAAGGCATCAAAGGCTGTTTACAATTAGCACGCTGATGCTGCTGGCAAATGTGACACATTTCAACATAATTCTTGATGTCTTCCATCATATTGGGCCAATATAAAGCTGTCTTGGCTTTTTCTTGACAAGCAGTGATACCTTGATGTACTTGGTGCAGTTTCGATAACACATAAGTTTGCATTGTTTTAGGTACTACTAATCTATTTCCGATAAAAATTAAGTCATTAAAACAATTCAACTCTTCTTTCTTATTCCAATAAGGTTTTAATTTTTCGGGCAATTGACTACACTGTTGTGGCCAACCATTCTTAATTAGCAACTTTAACTTCGAAAGATCTTCATCTTCTAGTGTTGCCTTCTGCATTTCTTTTGTGCGTTCTTCAGTGGTCGATAGAATTGTATGTACAATAGCAGCTCCATCTTCCAAAAAACTTGTATCTACACTCATGGTAGTGGGATTTCTGGAGAGGGCATCTGCTACGTAAAGCTTTTTCCCTGGAACATGCACAAGTTTAAATCTATATTTAAATAATTCAATTGCCATTCTCTGTAATCTTGGAGACAAATTTTCAATTGGTTTATGCAGTAAACCGAGGAGAGGTTTATGATCGGTTTCTACGATAAAATCAGTAGCATACACATAGTAATGAAATTTTCTACATCCGTTGACAACAGCTAATAGTTCTTTCTCGATTTGACTATATTTTTGCTGGGTATCGTTTAGAGCACATGAAGCATAGGCAATTGGATGTTCTTCTTGAAGTAATACTGCACCTAATCCATACTGGCTAGCATCAACAGAAACAACTGATTTCAAATTTGGATTATAATAAGCCAGAATAGGTGAATTAGCTACCAACTTCTTCAAATTTTCAAAAGCTTCTTGCTCATTAGCCGTCCAAATAAATTCATTTTTCTTACTTAAGAGTTTTCTCAAAATTCCTGTTTTATCTGATAAATTTTTAATAAACTTCCCTAAATAGGTAATCATGCCTAAAAATCTCTGTAGCTCTTGTTTATTAGTAGGGGCTTTGAAATCTACAATTGCTTTAATTTTATCACCATTTACTGAAATTCCTTTTCCAGTTAAATTATAACCCAAATATTTTACAGAACTTCTTTTAATTTGACTTTTTCCCAAAGACAATTTCAAACCAGACTCTCGAGCTCTTTTCAGAACTGCTTCAAGTCTTCTATCATGTTCTGCTTCTGTCTTGCCAAATACTAAAATGTCATCAATGTAAACTAAAGTTCCATCTAAATCTCCAAAAATATTATCTATTGTTTTCTGGTACACTTCAGGGGAACTCGTCAATCCATAAGGCAGACGACAGAATTTGTATCTTCCAAACGGAGTGGCAATTGTACATAAATCTGAACTTTCTTGATCGAGCGGTATTTGCAGAAAAGCTGACGATGCATCCAGTACTGTGAAAAATTCTCCTTCAATTTGAGAAAATAAGCTCTGTTGGGTTGGAATTGGATAATGTTCTCGCTTTACATATTTATTTAGCATACGTGGATCTATACAGAGTCTTACACGATTATTAGGCTTCTGTACTATAACTATAGGATGCACCCAATCAGTTGGTTTTACAACTTTTTCTAATATACCTTGATCAACCATTTTATCTATCTCGTGTTTTACTTTCAATTTTAAGGCATGTGGAATAACTCTAGAGGCTGATATTTTAGGTTCAGCATTGGCATCTAATTTTATCTTGTACGTGTATGGTAATTTTCCCATTTTGCCTGTAAATACATCTTTAAATTTTTCTATAAAATTTCTAGCATGTACAGAGTCAACACTGATGTTTCTATTTACAAATCCCAATTTTTCACAAGCTTCAATTCCTAATAAAGCACTCGATTTTTGATCAATAATGTAAAAATCTAGAAATTCAGATTTATTTTTAACTTTACATTTTAACTTACTAACCCCGATTACGTTTAAACTGTGTCCTGTATAAGACATCAACTTTCTTTTAGTTTCACTAACAACTTCATTATTTCTCACATCATTAAAAATATTAAGTGGCAAAACATTGACTTCAGCTCCGGTATCTATTTTAAGAGACACTTCTGAATTATTTATAAGAACAGTTTCTCTCCATTCAGATTTTAAAGAATTAACCTGGCACTTAACTGAATCCAACTTAACAGAACCGTCATCACTCGATGGGTAAAAATTATCATTATTAGAAATTTCATGTACTTTTTTACTTATTCTTTTCCCTTTATTTTTACAGCCAACCGAGAAATGATTTAATCCGTTACAATAGTAACACTTTTTACCAAATGCAGGACATTTTCCATAATCATGAACAGTTTTACATTTAGAACAACTTTTATTAACTTGCTGGTTAACATAATTACGTTTTTCCTTATTGTATATTTTCCTATGTGTTTCGTTTTTGTTTGCACGAACAGCATTTACGGTGGTAGAACAATTATTTGTATTCATTATTTCCATTTGCTTACCACTGGACTCCTTAGCCCTACAATATTCTATTGCCTTTGCAAGGGTTAACTCAGTTTCCATTAGCAACTTTTCTTTCATAGCGGAATCTTTAACACCAATAATTAACAAATCTCGGATTAAACTATCTTCTTGATCCTCAAAAGAACAATCTTTAGACAAATTTTTCAAATTTGTAACAAACGAATCAACAGATTCACCTTCTTTTTGTCTACAGTTAAAAAATTTATAGCGCGCAATAACAGTATTCGTTTTCGGTTGAAAATACTCATCAAAAGAATTTATAACAGTTTGAAAATTATTTGCATTATCATCACTAAGTTTAAAACTATTAAATATATCAATGCATTCTTCACCCATTATTCCTAGTAATAGTGCTACTTTAAGCTTATCAGGCTTAGCTATTTTCTCAGAAGCTTCTAAATAAAGCATAAATCTTTGCTTAAATTTATTCCAATTCTCGGCCAAATTGCCATTTAAACTCATATTTGAAGGTGCCTTTAAATCCATTATAACGGATACAAAAATTATTCTCAAAAGCGCATACAATCAATTGCTCTTAAATATAAGTATAAAATTATCTGACCTTTACGATGCCAAATGCAGCTGCCACCATGTCATATTGCGTGGTGCTCTTTACTTTAATAAATAAATAAACATAATCGTATACTAACTACTTTTATTTATATTAAGTTAAGCAGATAAAGGATATGCCACACAGGCCTTTTATATTAACGTCTAGAAAACTAACTAGTAAACATTCGAACAACAACAGTTACAATTACAGCAGAAGTTGAAGTAGTAGTTGGGTCATATTATTACACACAACAACCACTGTAACTGTTCAGCCATGTTTCACAGGCTGTCAGATTTTATGTTAATTTTGAATTATTGTATTTTTGTTTATACTCTTAAATAGAACTATCTGAAATATACAATTCTGTTTAATAAAATAAATTTAGATATTATATGTTTTATACTGGAATTGTAAAATCATTTAACTGGTGTTTAATTTGACATCTAAAACTGGGTGTTTCATAATGTTGCCTGTTTTTTTCAAGGGCACAAAAAATCTAGTCAGACACTGGTTGCAATATGAGTAATGTTTGTCTTTATTCTTAACAGTGGCTTATAAAGTTTTAATATTTGAAACATTTATTTGACTGCTTAAAATTTGCTATGTTAGTTTGAAATATGTTATAAATTTTATTAGCTATAAAAGATAAGACATATAGGAAAACCATGTAAAATCATTTTGTCTATGAAACTGGATATCTCAGTTTTGACTTGGTTTTAGCAGCTCTCTAGTGGGTAATGGTCGAAATACTTAGTTTTAAGTCGGAAGGTGACATGACCATTATATTTCCTTACTAGCATTTATGTATCTTCTTTGTTTTTATAACTGTAATTTCTGGTTTAAGTTTCTTCTTTTTTTTTTTCTAATTTTCATAATTTTTAATACTGAAACTTTTTATATTATTATGGGAAGCATATTTAATAAGGATTTATTTCCCACAATGAAACTGTTGCTAGCATTTAAAAGGACTTTTTTACAACTTTTATAATTTACACTCTTTTGGTGTTAAAACCAGATATCTTGTTTGGGATTAATAGGGCATTGGAAAACCAATAATTTAGGAGCCTGTAAACTATGTTTGAATAAAAGGTAGTCAAAACTACTTGAGCAAAAGTGATTATGATTTTTATAAGGTTGATAAAGAAGTGAATTTCTTTTCTTCAATTTCTAAAATTGTAATACAAATTATTATCCTTTTGTCTTTAAATATTTAATCATTAGACTTATATTTGAAATATTAGTTTAGCTCCTTAGTTAAAGTTGTTAAATAAAATGTATTGTTCCTTTAAAAAAAAAAAGAATCTTAACTTTTTCATTTTGTGTAAGATTAACATGCACATGTAGTTTTACCCCACCAATGGGGTAAAACCAAATCATGTGACTTTTTATAAATAATCATTTTTTAGTAAAAATTAGATGAACTAATCATACATTTAAAAGAATATTATAGTACAAGGATAAGTGTCGAGTATGTATACAAAGTTACATTAAATTTTGTTGACAATTCTAATTTCAAGAAGCAACTAATTATAAGGTATGCACTTTTTACCCTACTTTCCCCTAATTACTTTTACAGTGGTAACAAATGTTTTAAAAATGTCCATGTATTATTTAATGATTATCAAACATTTAAGTGACTTCAAGAAAAAGAACTTCTGTCTTCGGCATTTATCTATGTATGTTGCCCACAATTTTCTCAACAACCACTGAATGGATTTAAAATAAAAGTGGTGACCAAGGTTTTTTTTTTTGCATAAGTTTTCTTAAAGTTCAGTACTATCATTCATATTCACTATGAATTTTATTGTTACTGCTTTTATTTTAATGGTGAGCTTCATAAAACATGTTGTACCTTAACTTTTGGAGGGCAGTGTATTTCAGTAGAAAAGCACATTTAAAATTAAAATCACCTGAAAATAAGTTATTTTGCTAATAAAATGTTGTGTCAAAATAAAGTGATTTACTTGAATTTTCTATTTTTTATATGCTTTAAAATACAGTTGCTAGGTAATGATTTAATGCAAGAGAGAAAAAAAGAAATGCTTTGGAAATTTTGTAAAAAATGAGAAATTAAAATGTTTTATGTTTCTCAAATTGACGCATGAAGTTTCCCAATAATTTATATAAATATTTTCAAAATTCTGCTAAATGTATTGGCAAATTTCCAAAGAAATTTAGCATTGATAATTTAACTTTTAAATAAATTATTCAAGTGTGCCTTTTTCTTTTCAGCTGAATGATAAAATTTTAAATTCTCCTGATTTTCTATAGAAAAGCATTATAACAGAATGCTTTTATTATAAGAAAGCAAATGTTCTATATTTTTCAAACCAATGACCCAAATTAAATGAAAAACTATACAGCAAATTCTAGGTATCTCACCTCACGACATTTCAGCAAGAATTAATTTGAAATCACAAACAACAGCACAGCCACACATCTTCTACAAATCCGATGAAATGCATGTAGCTGTGATACCCAACCAGTTATCCAGAATACATTTATCTGGTCCTGACCATTCTAATAAATGGTTCCATATTGTACTTACAAAAAAAAAATCTAATTGTAATTTTGTGAATATGAACACAGTAAAATAAATATTCGTGTAAAATAACAGAAAATTTCTATCAGCGAAAGTTCCCAGAGAATTTCTGTATCCTGAAAGACAAGATCTTTTGACAAAAGAACACATTATTAGAAGACAGAAACACACAGTCGTACAGACATTTCCTGTTGACAAAAGAAATGTTTCATAACAAACAAAATCTGTAGCTTACAGGTGGTGCTGCAGTAACTCTATTTGGCACCTGGTTTGAAACATTTTGTTTGTCATTCTACCAGTTACCTGTGATAACTAATGGCATCTATAAACTGCCTTTCAGTATGGTTGCACAGGGGAGACAACCCTCCCCCTCCCAAGAATGTTTTGTTGTGTGTCCCCCAGAGTCACAGAAATCCCTCCTGGAGAAAAATGTCTGAATTCAACACTGTTGGTGCCAATGCACCACTTGCACAAGCATTGCTGCAGTTCTCCTTATAGGGAAATTACTGTTGATGGAGATGGGAGGGGGAGGAGTTATTTAATAAAAGAATCATGTAGGCATAGAGGTAACTTCTGATTACCAAACAATTGTTTATATTAATAATTATAGGTATTTTTTTCACAGGCAATCCCCCCCCCCCCATACTGTTACATGATTAATTTAAGTAACTCATCCACAATAAAATATTCAAGCAGTTGTATTTACAACTTGAATATTTATAAAAATAAATCATTATAAGTTGTAATAAATGAAAAGCTTTTTTCAAAAATTTTGTATAAAATTAAATTTTTTCATTAAAAATGTTTATAAGCAAAATCAACATTCATATTATCAATAAATATATTTTTTAATTAAAACAGAGGTTTTTAAGAAAATTATCCATAATTTAGGAAAACTGATTTTGTTAAATTAGTGATATTTAATATATTTTTGTTTCATATTTTTGACTAAATTCTAAAAATGTGAACTTCAACCATCAAAGAAAAGATTTCATTTCAATTAAAATAATAAAGTAAGTTTCCATTCCTTTTTTGAATATTTATAGTTTATACAATGTTGTTCTTTAAGTATACAGTAAATGATCATTAAACAGATAAAAATAATAATGTATATATATAATGTAACGTTTTAAACAAATTCAAACTTGATTAATTCTATGAAAAGAATGGACAAAAATTAAATATAAATGGTTTACAAAATAATTTGAACTGCTGCTCCAACGTTTATTTCGTTAAATGGAGCAAATTCAGTTTAAAAATTTTAAGTTAACTACCACAGTTAACTCTAGAATGGTACTAGAAAAATAGGAGCAGTTTCATCAGCTTATATACAACAATAAATAGTAGAAAATTTGATATGAACGATGATCAAATGTAATAAATTATATTCAGATTAATGGTAAACGAAAATATCAATTACTATTGAAACTGTAACTGATTTAAAAAAAAAACTCCAACAATTAGCAGAATCATATCGCTTGCTAATGCACATAAATAAAGCATGAATTACAAAGAAATAATTTAAATAATTCATAAATTCAAAATTAAAAGCATGTTTCTCTTTTTATTTTGGTATTGCTTTCAGCGATGCTGTGGATGCGCTATAGTGCATAAATAACGAAAAAAATCAGATACAGGATGCAAAAGGATAGCTCTTACGCATCCCGTGGGACGCGTAATTTCATCAAAAAATCGTGGAAAATAGTGGGAGTTTCATCAAAGGATCGCGAAAAAACAGAAATTTCAACAAATATCACGGAAAAAATGCGATTTTCGTAAAAGGGCCACGAAAAAATAGCAAATTTTGTCAAATAAACGATAATGAATTTCGTCAAAATAGCATGGAAAAAGCTAAATTTCATCAAAGGATCGCAAAAAAAGCGCAAATTTCATTAAATATCGCGGGAAAAATGCGATTTTCGTAAAAGAGCCATGAAAAAATAGCATATTTTGTCAAAGGATCGCGAAAAAATAGTGAATTTTGTCAAAAAATCACGGAAAAAAGCTGAATTTTGTCAAAGGATCTCGAAAAAGTGCACATTTCATCAAAATATCGTGGAAAAACGCAATTTTTGTCAAAGTCTTGGAAAAAATCCGAATTCTGTCAAAGGATCATGGAAAAAATAGTGAATTTTGTCAGAGGATCGCAGATTCTATCTTTATTATTATAGATTCCTTCCACATTAAGTTGTCTGTTGTTCTACAACTCTATGGATAATCAGACTTTGCACTATGCATAAAAAGAATTGAAACAAGGGGGAGGGCAAGAGGTGGAAAGTGTACAAACCAAACTTATAGGTAGAACATTCATAAAATGGGATTTAAAATTTTTATGAGATTCTTAAAAATACAGCATGATTTCGTACTTAGATAATGTATTCAGGAGGTGGACCAGTGACAAATTCCCCCCCCCCCCTTCTCAATGCATTAAAATGTCTGCCACCTTCGGAAGATTTAGAATTTAATGATTATTAATGATTTAGATGTGAATTTCCCTTCCAAGGAAAATGTTCGATTCCAGCACAGATGTATGCTGACAAATAATTAAATGAGAAGTGTAATGAAAGCACCCATTCATACAACTAAAAATACTCCTTTAGTTAATGAAAGTATTCTTTTTTTTCAGCAAAAATATATTTTTTAATAAACTCATCTTGCACCTTTTTAAAAGAAATGCGAACATTAGTGATCTTCTACTCTCAAATAAGCATTATTTTACAGTTAAAATTGTATCTTGCATTTTTACTTTTAAAAAAGTAAAGAAAATTTCTCTTAATATTTTTTTAAATGTATTATTTGAGTGCAAATAATACTGGTTTTAATTCATTATTTAATTATTATTAAAACAATAATTAATGCATTTCATTTATCTTTTCCAAATAAACAAGTTTCATTTATTCCTTTAAAATATGAATTATTATTGATGGGGACCTGCTTTTGTAAAAAAGGGACCCAGATTTTTGGAAACTCTGTGTCCTGGGGACCCAGGATTTTTGAAGTCCAGTGACATCACTGTGTTTTTATAATGATTATATTAGAGGAAAATTTTTGATTTCATACATATTTATACATTTAGGGAAAACATTGTTAAATATTTAAAAGAGGAAAGAAAACTCACCTTCCTATTTTCAGTGAAATGTATTTCTGAATCTTTTTCTTCATTAAAAAATTAACTTCATTTTCTTAGAAGCTGTTCTGGGAAGCAACTTTTTAAATTATAAATTTCATTCTTACTCTTCTTGCTGAAAACAAATAGATTATTGTTAAGTTAACCCTTTAAGACCTAACCCGCACGATCGTGCGGGTTAGACATTCATTTAATTGTTTGCTTCTGAGTCGTTTATTATAAAAATGCGAATCAAACGATCGTTCTGGTTTGCAGATAGAGTAAAGTATCCTTTTTTATCAACAGGTAGCGGTTGCAGTCCATGTTTTACTTTCTACAGGCATGACTAGCTTTGTTTACAAATACACCGGGTCTTAAAGGGTTAACAAAATCTTGAGTCACCATGCATACCAAAGTGAAAATAATTGTTGATTGTGTTTGCTAAGACTAGTGGTTTATTGGGTAACCAATTCTACGATGATCCTGATCATAAGTGTGTAAAGAAGTTGTTCACCAAAAGAGAGTCAGCTCCTGCTCAAACAGTGTTGCCAATATGAAATAGTGGTCAGGAGTTGTTATTTTCTTTTGCACTGTAGTATTTTTCTGCTCAAGTACAGAAACAGTTTTGAAAAAAGTACTTGCTGTTTTTGAACAGAAAATTGAGCAATATAAAGACTGATATGCAATAATTATTCTGTTAATGTATTTTTATTTTAAAAATTCAACAGAAGTTTTCTTTTTTTTTTTCTTTTAGATTATTTTTTACAAGGAAATAATCAATATATCCAGGTTCCTATTTGGCTCTTTTAAAGAGGAATTTTGATAGATATATGTATTTAAATTTAGAAAAAGACCAAAAAACCTGTCCCTGGGTTTTTTGGTGACTTCAACTTTTTTTGTGAAAGGCTTATTTTATTTTTAAGTGAGTTAATTTGTAAAAAGTTCACTTTGGATATATATATATATATATATATATATATATAATACTGGTTTTAATTCCATATATATATATATATATATTATTTATTTATATATATATATTTTTTTTTTAAGTCTGCTTTTAAGAGAAAGAATTCTTTTTAAAATGAAAAATGTTGTGAACGATGTTTTTAAGACAAAGAATTCTTTTTAAAATGAAAATGTTGTGAACGATCCTGTTTGAAAATGAGAAAACTATATATTAGAGACCCTTTAAAGGACTTATATTCTTCCTAAACAGTCTCTGGTTAGTTTTGAAAAAATACCATATTTCTATTGAATTGATTATAAAATTAGACCAAATCATCCCCTTTCGATGAAAATTTCTTCTAGGTATGGCTCAAAATTCAAATTCTAAATCTTTAAAAGTTTTAATTTTAGTATGTATATTAAATAGTGGATGCTTATATATATATATTTTTTTAATTCTGTTCTTTTTTTTTTTCAAATATAAATATATTATTTCTACTAAATAAAATATCTTTTGACTGAATGCTTTATTAGTCCAGGTGTGTAAAAACTATGGAATAATAGAATGTATCTTTCCACTTCATGAATCATCAGAATTAAAATCTTTGAAAAAGAAGTGGTCTTTAACATTCATTCCTTTAGGTAAGATAATTACTTTTCCATTTCTACATTCATTTTTTTTTATTATGTATATCTGTAATGTATGTATGTTTATAAATCTTCGTACAACTTGTGGTATTGTCTTTCGGAATTTTTCTTTAAATGATAGCAAGCGGTCATTCATTAATCATGTCATACTTCAAGAGGATGGGAAGGTGTAAATTAACACATTATGATGGACATCATACCTAAAAAAAAATAAAAACAATTAGGTGAGCATTGTTTACAAGCAGAATAATAAAGTTCATAAAAAGTATCTATTTTTACTCAGGAAGAATTAGGTATATTTTTTCCTTTTTATTTGCATTGTGACAGTTAGAAGTTCTTGACAGTTTTGTGATATTTATTTGTCTCAGTATGTGTGGTACTGAGTGTAATTGTGGTGTACTCAGTACTTCTGTAATAAAGGTAGTTCATCACTCAGCTGCTTTCTCCAAACATGAACTGTGATATAAATGAGATATGATATACAAATAACACTAGAATATTCAAAATTACTATTTAAAAATAAAAAATGACAACAAATGCAATACTTTTGAATAACTAAAAATTGAGACAAAACGAATATAAACACAATATAATATTAACAAATACACTATATGCATTACTACTTCATGTTTCAATATTTTTATACAATTAAGTGCTTGTGTGATGCAGCATTGGGTTTATTCTCATAATAATTTTAAAAAATCTCAAAAGTAGATAAAAATGGAAAAACTATATCAAAAAATAAAGAATGTTGTGAAAATAGTAGCATTCTTTAGACAGCTGGCTAAAAATGGTAAGTGTACCATACTTAACATTACATAAGGCTATGATTTATTGGATGATTATTTTTCTCTTCTTTTCTTGTCTTTGAACTTCAAATTTGTATGAGCGTGGGGTGCGCTTCATGAAATGTGTTAAAATATAGGCAAGAGATTGGATAAATCATTGTTTGCAGACTGAAGTTATAGAACATCTTCAGTGGCATCGATAAAATACGGTGGAAACTTTTCCCAAGTTACATCTGTATTTTATTTTTCTACAACCATTTCCTTGTGAAAAAAAAAAAAAAAAATTCAAAGCCAAAGGAATTTTACTACCTGAGACATTAAACAAGTCAACAATTCTGTATTTGTTACAATTTAAATAACTTTCTGACACCCCAACTTATTTTTCTGTAGGATCTTTTATTGACTACATGCCCAAACACTAAAGATGTCGTTGGTTACTATGCTTTGCATTATGAGAGAAAACTGCTTTCAGTTATTGAGGAATTTATTTGGAATTTATTGAAAAATTTATTAGTTTATTTAGGAATTTTGGTTATTTGTCCCAACTTTAGCCCGGACTCGATGGTTAAAAGTTTGCTTTGATTTCTTCGTTGAGGTTTAGCACTTAATGGAGTGACTACCATGATCATGACTAAACCAATTTGCTCCCTTTGTAATTAAATATTGAAAGGTAAGAATCCTATACATTGCATTTTACTAACATAAAACTTCATCTGATAATATTCCGTTCTTCATGAAAATAATCAAAATGAAAATAATCAATCGTTCTTTGAAAATATGCTAAAAATGTAAATGTTTTGAAATTTACCTTGATCATTAAAATAATAAAAATATAATTTTTCATAATAATAATAAAGCACAAATAACAATCATATACTTTTCTTTAAAAAATATTGAGTCCATGTGACAGAAACAACTATTTCAAGAGGTAAAATAAAACACTAAATTATATGAATTACATTAAAACTATTTACACAAGTGGTTAAAAAGAAATGACAAAATACACTCTCATTTTAAATAATAAAAACAAATAACACTATATTAGAGACAACACTCTACTTCTCCACCTTGAATATGTTACTTTTATCAAAGAAAAAGGTTTGGTGACCAACATATATTGCTTTTGGGTCATTACATTCTGAGTGCTTTCCTTTACATTGATGTTGATTCTCACTACTCATGGTTACTCTTTTATAGTTTTACATGAACATATTAATAATATATTAAAATAAATGTTAATTTTTAAAAATATCATTATAATAATATATTTTATGTAAAATATTAATGATTAAATAATACCAATTTTAAATGAAAGAACACTGTAAATAGTACAATTTTCTTAAATATATGAATATTTTACAGTTATAAAAAAATTAAAAGAAAAAAAATTGTATTACAATGTCATAGTTTTTCTTATCTTCAGTAAAAATGTCTATTTCGTAAAAGAAACCAAAATAATACTAAAATAATAATAATAAACTATTGGTCATTTCTTTTTACTTCTTTAATATTTAACACTAATATAAAAGTACATACCTGAATGTCCCTTTAAATAAGTATTTCCATGACATAAATCTCCAAAATGCCCCATTTGCACACCACATAGTAAAACATTTATTAAATAAACAAGCTTCCCTCTACCCCCCACCCACTTTTTTTTTTTTTAAAGCGCTGTTTTTTTTCACATGTAATACACAGTTTTACAGCTCTCGACACACTCATCAGTTGAACTAGAATGTACTTTCCGAGCAGTCAAGCCACCGATTTCTATGGCAGTTGGTCCTGAGCAAGCAGCAATCTTCTTTGCAAGCATTGAGAAAGTCATCTCCCAATTATCCATATCCTGATGAACAATGCTACACACTAAGGCAAGGGAAGAAAAAAATACTCAGAAAAAAAAGTTCTTTTTTCAGATCGTTCAGCAACTGGTCTTGACCATGAATGAAGAAGGTGAAAAATCATTTTCGGTTTCCAGTGCTGGCTTTGCTCTAGGTTTCAATGATGGCAGATTGTATTTCTTTGCAGTAGTTTTGTAGCATAGTCTTTTGAGTAGCAAAACATAGTGAGTAGCAAGATTGAACTTTCTTCTCATGGCAGGAACCATCCTACCGACTTTCTCTAATAAAGGTCGGTTGCCACTCATCTGCTTTCTCCAAACATCAGCTTCAGTTGGTATGTAGTTGTGTCGTAAGTATAGGACGCATGTTGTTATTAGACCTTACTTTATTCCTTTTTCCATTAAATGCCAGTCCTTTATCTTAAGTCAGGCACACGAGGGGAGAGTCCTTGTTTTAACGACTCATCTTCCAAATCTGACTGCAGATATTGCGGTTTAGGAGGCTAAATGATTTCAGGAAAAAAGTCCTATTCTGCTTCTGCAGTCTACTTTTGTGGATGTAATTCTAACTTGTCCCAACAGGGGACCTAAGTATCAATGTAGGAGGTTACTTTATTTCTGCTTGGTTTAATATATTTTTAATGATTGGGTTCTGAGGTGACAACAGCTTGATTCAGGCCTGATTGCATCACTCACCATTCCACATCTGACATTGATTAGAATTAATTATCTTAAATGTAATCATTTGATTGAATCATACAACAATTTGGTTTTAAAAATATCTGTCAATCAAAGGATATTTAAATTTCATGATTTACATGAAATTCTAGGTTTCTCTTTTATGAATATAATTACCTAGTTTGATTTATGAGATAAGCAGAATAACTGTCAGTATAATGGAAGTTGATTATGATTTATGGTTTTGAGTGATCATATGATGTTTACACTAATTAGATTTTATGAGCCCAATAAAATTTTGCTTTAATTTTGTTCGTTATTATTATCAAAATGTAAGAAATAGATTATTAAAAAAAAATAATTAAAAAAATAAACGAAATAACTACTATATTCAATATTTTCACATATATGGAAAATGTTAATGGATTACAGTAACTTTTGCTCAAGTTATAGCAAAATAAATCAAATGACATAATTTTCAATATAAATATAATAAACTAATACAACAATATTATTATTTATATCAACTGTCATGAATTCCATGTCCCTCAGATTCCTTTGAATTTCACAAATCTTTTACAGTATGGTATATACAAAAACATGGCACGGCACACAAGCTTACATCACAGTCTTTACAATAAACTCGAGTCTCGTGTCATATCCTCTTTTCCTTTTCATCAGCTTTACAACAATAAAGGAAACATTGTCTGGTTGGAATAGTCTTTTTCTCCGTTGATGGAATGTGTTGACCTGTAAGTCATAACAAGTTCATATTAAGACTCCCTGGTCCTGTTGGCTGAATGCACAATTGAAATTCTGTTGTTCATATTACATTTTCTACCACCTGACGACTGATGAATAATAAAGGAATTTCAAAGTGCCTGATCCAGAAGATGAAAAAATATCTTAACACAGTATTTCTTTCCACGTTTTCTGGCAATGGGATAGTCTGTAAGGTGTTGATCAACTTTATCAATACCTCCCATAGTGTTGTTATAGTCACCAACTACTTTAGGTTTCAGTTTCTTTTGCTTCTTCCAATCTTTCGTCTCAATCATTTCTGCAGTATGGACCGAAGAAAGCAGGTAAATTTCTTTTTTGTCATGCCATTTCAGGACTGTGACTTTCCCATGCTGGAAAGCCAGAATGTCGCCTTTCTTTATTGTCTTTTTAATTGAGTGGTAAGTCCTTCCTGATTGCCCATACAGTTCCGTATATGTCTGTAGAATATTGTTGCACAAGCTCGTCAGCTAACTGTAGAGAAGTATAATAATTATCTGTGACCAAACAATATCCTTTGCCTAAGAGAGGTTTCATCAATGACATAACTAACTACTTTACCAGACATGCCGAGATGTGCATATTCGCTGTTAAGCTTTGTGCCCTTTCCCATGTAGATGATGCTTGAAAAAATGTAGCCAGTCTTACTCTCACATACCATAATTTTTTTTATGCCAAATCAAGATCTTTTTAGAGGCATGTATTGGATCCATCCCATTCTACCTGTATATCGCATCAGGCTTTTATCATAAGTGACATCACAAGCGGTAATGTAAAGTGAACAAAATTTGACATTGAGAAACTGAAAAATAGGCCAAATTTTGTGCAGTTTTGCATTAGGATGTGTTTCAAGGTCTTCTTCATTGTTCACAAAATGTAAATATTTTCTTATCATTTGAAATCTGCCGTAGGACATAACATTATGAAAGAATGGAGTTTCAAGACATATCTTTTTTGACCAAAGCATTGAGACATCAGTCTTCTGAATAATAACCCTGTAAAACATGGAGCAACAGAAATATTTTCATTTCATTGTCATTTGTAGGCACCCACCTTTTTGATTGGCTTTTTGGCTTCAGATGTTGCCTTTCAGTGCATTGTTGTGCATATCTATTAGTCTCTACCATAATGGTGTGAATCAAATTGTCATCCAAAAATAGTTCAAAATATTGTTTTTCTTGAGTAAAAGTAAAGGTGTCAATTGTTGCACCCACTTGTAATTGTTGGAATGGGAATCTTGGCAGGGCTGGTGGAAAGTTATTCAAACATAGCAGCATCCATTATATCATTATATTATGTTCGGCATGAAAGAGTTTCCCTTTTGTCGTCACTTTCGGAATAGTCATACTCTTCTCTTGAAATGCTGGTATCTGAGCATGAAGAGCATAACAAGTATTCTTCATCATCATCTGATTCCAACGCTGTGAACATTGAAGAAATTCGGTGAGATTGAATCAGACTCAGACCATATTTCCAAAAAGAGAACAGAGCTCTTATGTATCTAACATCACCGCCAGGCTAAAAACATTCTATTTGACACACTATATATACATACAGTTAATCCATTACATCACGCCATACATTTGCCGAAAAATTTGCATAAAACAAGATGTTAGAAATAATGAATAAATGAATTCAGCTGTGTGCGTAAACTTCGTAGAATGCAAAGTGCCTGATTAAATGAGGGGAAATAACTGGCAATGTGTGGGTGCAAAGGATTTTGCTTGTAGCTCGGGACAAGGTATTGGCAGGAGGATTAAAAACAATGCAAAGAAACTTTTAACTTGTGAAAAATTTATGTACCTACCTGTCAAACATAATGTGGTTTGAATGAAATTTGGGAAGAATTGCAAAATTACAAAAATCCGGCAAATGGTGAGAAACTGCCGAACTTTTCGCAGGAAAGTATTGCCATCTATTGGGAAAAGGGTAAATTACATATTATGCATTGGACAAACTGAGTTTGGGCTTCACGGAATAGAAACACTGATTTTACTCTTGCCCGAACTCAGGTCGGGCATTCCAAAATTGGCGCAAACTCCAAAATTGGCGAACTAAGTTCGGCCGTCACAGGTAAGGAGTTAATTTCAGTAACTGATTTCTACTGTTAGAAATTTCTGATATTTACGTAAAATATTCTGCTTTATATGTATTTATTTCTTCAATGATCTCATGGCATTTAACTTCATTTTTAAATAGTTTGCAATATCTTAAATATGATACTTTAAATTCTTTCAGAAAGGAATGTAATATTCTTAAACAGAGGTTCTCCCAATATGGCTTCATTTTTAGGACATTTTTAAGATTTTTTTTTGTTGGTGGTGGTATTTATATAATGCACATAGAAAAAAATGGTTTTGGCATTTCATTTATAGTAGTTTTGCCTAAGAATGTGTGAATATTGTCATATAAAAATGTTAATATTTCACCATACACAGTAAATTGGTGTAGATAATGCAAAATTCTTAATAATAACTCTTAATAATTGGTGTAAGTAATGTAAAACTCATAATAATTGTTTGAAATAAAAGATTCACATAGACTCTTAAAATACAGCACAAAGTCTCAAATCCGAACATCCGAAATTCGGAATTCTCCAAAATCCAGACGTTTTGCTAATGAGTGTTTTTTTTTTTTTTTTAATAGGAAAAAAAGTATTATAAATTTGGGAATTCTTAAAACCAGATTGAAAACATCTCCACTCTTCTGACAATTTTTAAAAATCAAAGATATTTATACTATTTTCATTCCACATGTCTGGTTTTGGCAAAATGATCTTAAGATCTGTTCTTTCGTAATGCTTTTTCAGGTCTGCAATAACCATATCAACACGCCTTGTTGGGATGACTGTTTAAAATGCTGCAATGATTAAAAACTCTTTTTTTCTTTTTCTGATTTTTTGCACGAGATAAAACTATTCAAATTCTAATCTTTTAAATATAAAAAGGACTTTGTGAATGTGTTGCATTGCTTAAGTGCAGAAAAAAAAAATATTGAGTTGCAAGCAAAAGAAAAAGAATGAAAAACCAAATTATTTTTTTCCTTACTGTAAAAAAAAAAAAAAAAAAAAAAAAAAATCCATATCGTCTATGTAAATTGACCGATTTCTTTCAAATTTTCAGGAAGTTGAAATAACAGTAAATTAGGCTGTTTAACAATTTTTTTATTAAAATATGATCAGTTATTAGAAAGTTACAACACCTGCCAAAAATGTCCACTTTACAGAAACCGCAAAGAAAAAGTCAGAAACTATCTGTGGTTAGTTGTTGTGTATTCAACTCGTTCCCTCCGTGAAATCATAAGTCGAATGTTTACACAATCAGATCATCAACTTTGGGTGGATAATATGTTTTGCTATGCAGAAAGAAACCATGGATAGATTTTTATTTTATTTTTAACGAAAGATTTAAAAAAAAGTTTATACAAAAGCATACCATCCAAAGTAAGATGTTTATATTTTAATTTACAAAGCTTAGAAAATCAATAATGAAATTTTTTCGAAAAATAAAATTTGTTTAAAATTGACGAAGGGTGTCGAGGCTTACATTCAAGTGGGGTCATATTTTTAGAATTTTATGATAAATAAGTTAAATGCATTGATAATTAAATCCAGACAATATCGTCAAAGTCAAATTTGTAGGGTAGTATTTTTTCTGAGGATGCTGTAACAAAGAACTTCTCTTTTTAATATTTTATATTTTTCGATTTTAAAATCCAGCAACACTGACCCAACGTGACCTGACTCTTTTACCTTAAAAAACTCTAGTAAAATATCTGCTTTAACATTATCGTTTTTTAGTATTGAAAATGTGTTCTAAACATAAATCACAAACTTTTTTTTTTGTTTTTTGCGAAAGGAGAGGGGATTAATCTTTTTGACAAATAAACTGAAAATGATCCGAA
This sequence comes from Maratus speciosus, assembly GCA_963932465.1. NCBI lineage: Eukaryota > Metazoa > Arthropoda > Arachnida > Araneae > Salticidae > Maratus > Maratus speciosus. The sequence continues at coordinate 576,040,887 of OZ010787.1, forward strand.
ATTTGCAATCGCTGAGGTCTGGATTTTGGATTTTGTACTGTATATCAAATTAGTTGTAGACCAAACCTAAAATCCATAAAATACATCAAAATTTCATAAAATGGTGGCTGTTTGAAGGTTAAGGTTTTGGCACTAATTTTTCATTTTCAGAAGTGTTTAAAAAATCAAAATTATTGAAAACTTGAATTATTTAAATGTTTATCTTCCAATTAAAAAATTCTAGTTTAGTTTAAAAAAAAAAAAAAAAAAAAAAAATGTTTATAGTTTAAACGGTTTAAGTGTAAGAACCTATACCAATTTTAAAAAACTTGTTCCAGGGAAAGCACATTTAAAGTTTTTCATCAGCTCTTTTGTCAACCCTGATACTGGCCCATTAAACTGATTGTCACAACTTAAATATTAGGTGGTGCAAAAAAGGGTTTGGAGAACATTTTGATACTTTAAGGGTTTAAAAAATGCAAAATTAATCTTTTGAAAGTTTTCTGTGAGAACATTCTTAATGACTTGTTTTATCATTTAAAAAAAAAATTATTGCCAAATTCTTTTGCCACTTTAAAATTAGAATCAATAAAATGTTTCAGTCAATTTTAGAAAGATTTTCATAACCAAAGGATAATTATTCTTATTTACTATGAATCAGTTAATGTCCTTAATTTTAAAAAACATTTTATTACTTATCCATCATACGTAGTATAGGGTAAGTCTTGTAATCGTTTTGAAAATCAAAAAAGTTTTTTTGGCGGATTTATACATTTCAGACACTGGAGATTCCGAAAAACATATTTTTAGAAAAAAAATTTGTCCGTCCGTCTGTATGTCTGTGTGTGTAATCGCTCTATCTCCCAAACAAATTGAGATAGAGACTTGAAATTCAGTGTGTACTTAGGGAGTAATAATGGGAAGAAGCCTATTGAATATCAGTAACCTCGATTAACCGGAACAATTTTTTTTGGACTCTTGAAATATTCGTTTCGATAAAAGGTATACAAAAATTTTCGAAATTGTTTATTTGAAGGGGTGAATATAAAAGACAATAAGAAAACATAAATTTTGCATCATAAATGAACTCAATCGGATAATTAGTTGCCGAGATATTTGTAATTCTATTTTTCACACTCTTCGATTTTTCATGACCCTGTATTTCATTCAAATTTCAATTCAAAGATATATTTTAATTAGAAATGAGATGCTTAATCTGGCACAGTAAACTGTTAGTTAATAAGATTATAATTTTTCGAGTTATAAGGATGTCCGTCTGTGTGTCTGTAATTGCTCTATCTCCCGAACAAATTGAGATAGAGACTTGAAATTCGGTGTGTACTTAGGGAGTAATAATGGGAAGAAGCCTATTGAATATCAGTAACCTCAATCAACCGGAACAATTTTTTTCGAACTCTTGAAATATTCGTTCTGATAAAAGGTATACAAAAATTTTCGAAATCGTTTATTTGAAGGGGTGAATATAAAAGACAATAAAAAAACATAAATTTTGCATCATAAATGAACTCGATCGAATAATTAGTTGCCGAGATATTTGTAATTCTATTTTTCACACTCTTCGATTTTTCATGACCTTGTATTTCATTCAAATTTCAATTCAAAGATATATTTTAATTGGAAATGAGACACTTAATCTGACACAGTAAACTGTTAGTTAATACAATTATAATTTTTTGAGTTATAAGGATGTCTGTCTGTATGTGTGTCTGTAATCGCTCTATCTCCCGAACAAATTGAGATAGAGATTTGAAATTCAGTGTGTAGTTAGGGAGTAATAATAGGAAGAAGCCTATTGAATATCAGTAACCTCGATTAACCAGAACAATTTTTTTCGGACTCTTGAAATACTGGTCCTAATAAAAGGTATACAAAAATTTTCAAAATTGTTTATTTGAAGGGGTGAATATAAAAGACAATAAAAAAACATAAATTTTGCATCATGAATGAACTCGATCGAATAATTAGTTGCCGAGATATTTGTAATTCTATTTTTCACACTCTTCGATTTTTCATGACCTTGTATTTCATTCAAATTTCAATTCAAAGATATATTTTAATTGGAAATGAGACGCTTAATCTGTCACAGTAAACTGTTAGTTAATACGATTATAATTTTTCGAGTTATAAGGATGGCCGTCCGTCTATGTGTCTGTAATCGCTCTATCTCCCGAACAAATTGAGATAGAGACTTGAAATTTAGTGTGTACTTAGGGAGTAATAATGGGAAGAAGCCTATTGAATATCAGTAACCTCGATTAACGAGAACAATTTTTTTCGGACTCTTGAAATATTCGTTCTGATAAAAGGTATACAAAAATTTTCAAAATTGTTTATTTGAAGGGGTGAATATAAAAGACAATAAAAAACATAAATTTTGCATCATGAATGAACTCAATCGGATAATTAGTTGCCGAGATATTTGTAATTCTATTTTTCACACTCTTCGATTTTTCATGACCCTGTATTTCATTCAAATTTCAATTCAAAGATATATTTTAATTGGAAATGAGACGCTTAATCCGATGCAGTAAACTGTTAGTTAATACGATTATAATTTTTCGAGTTATAAGGATGTTTCTTTTATGCAATTTGGTACTACTCGATTATCCCGCCGACCAAAAAACTATCACCAAACTATAAGATTAAATGCCAATAATGGCTTATCGTAAATGTCAAGCATTTAATGCCTCTCCATACCTATAAGGGAGTTTACCATAGGGGGGACCCTGTTCTGTCGCCAAATACTGCCAACTTTGTCGCCAACTTGGCGACCAAAATGAGTCGCCAAATTCCCATAGGCTTCCATTGTAAACCAATACTTGCTTACAGAAAATCAACAAATTGAGATGTTTTAATGCAACAAAAAGTAATATTAGCTTAACCCTTTATCTACGGCATTATGATCTACTGCAATTTTTTTCATGTAATATTTTTTTTTCAGTTACTACAATGAAAATTAAAGGATAAACATAAAAAAATGCTCACCCGTGAGAAATTTAATTATTTAGAGGTAATTAACCTAAGTGGTACTTTAAAGTACCGTCAGTACACTATGACTACATTATCGTAACAGAAAACCCACAAGTTATTTCAACTGGCACCAGAAAATATTTTCAATTTAATAAGTATATGAAATATAGGCTTTTTCTTATTTACAAATAAATCGTTTGTTAAATTCCGGTGCCATTCATTTATTTCAACACTTTAGAATTGAAAATGCTTTGCTCCTGAAAGGGTTTAAAAAAAACTATTTTTTTTTAGATTTCGATCTTGTTAGCAGTCCTTTAGTTTTGCGACGTCAATATTCCAGGGACAACATGCTCTCTCGCATCTCCACATATGCAATATATGAATTTACATGTGCCATTTCTAGCATAGCAAAAACCAGCAGGTGCCACAACTTTTTCGATTTCCTATAAAAAATAACAATAAAACAGAAAAGAAATACCAGGGAAATCACTACTGCACTACATTTTAGTAATTAGATGATAAAGCAGAACAAAACGATGGATAACTACACAGACGAAAAGTAAACAAGAAGTCTTTCTCCAGCACCCATTGTACTGACGGTACTTATAAGTACCACCGAGTAATTCAACTGTTAAATCAAATACATACACCGTTCAACTAAAATAGCTAGTCAGATTGTATTCTAAGACCATAATGAAGACATAAAAAAAAATCCAACACTTATCTTATATCCTTTACTGTGTTTGCAGCAATGAAAAGACGAGCGTGGCAATCTGTACAAAAAGTTGGCACAAAAGGCATCGACTGCTTCAAAGATAGCCTCATTCCTCTCTAAAATAACAAACCTAGAACTACTGCTGCCATGTATTTGGATAAAGTGGAGTTAAAAGAGCGATTTTTGCAAAGTACCATTATAATATTAGTAATATTCACTATGGTATAAAAGTTTAAAGTGAGTGGTACTTATAAGTACCGTCAGTAGATAAAGGGTTAAGGGGTTATATTAATTATGGCACAGATGTCATATATGCTTCATATTGGCGTGATTGCCAATTTGGCAAAAGCTTCAAAAGCATAAACAACAACATCTGGGTTACCATATCAAGCAAAATAACGACACTTTGGGGCCAGTTAAGTACCGTTGCGTATATGACATTGGCGTCATAAAAAATTGCACCAATATGGGGTGTATATGACATCTGTACTTTAATTATATTTAAGGGAGTCCAAATAAATTAAATTATGAATAAAAGTAACATGGCACAATGCTTAGCAAATATCACACGTTTTATTTTCATATTTTATATTATCTATATCCATGATGGGTAAGTATTACGATGGCCCCCAACGACTAGTTTAATTTTGTAACTGAACATTACATACATTTAATAAAAACTTTGAAACTCGAAGTTTCAACTACCATAAAAGGTGTTAAAAAACAAAAAATATATTTCGGTCCTCCCTGGACCATTTTCAATTTCGCACTGAGCCAGTCTTCTTTTCTGTTGGGCCTCACTTCGGATCATTTTTTGTCTTCTTCACACATTTCTGTCTTTCCTTAATCATTTCGTGCCAACCCTGCTCCACCAGCACATGTTCCATGCGGTTGATCGCCTTGATCTCACTAACTATTTCCATGGCCTCTCTCTTTAGGGCATGGTTAAAATTCTCGTAGTTTGCTAGCTTTTTGGTATGCTGAAAGTCAATTTCTATCGTCTCCTCTGCATTGAGCCTTGCCAAACCCATTGTTACTTTTCCCTTCTTAATATCCTCCTTGTGCTCTTTTACTCTTCTCTATTCTTCACTTCATTACTCCAATATAACATCTTTCATCCCCCCTTTTGTTTCTTAGGTTGGTTCTGTATATGTCCGAAGTTTTCATATCATCTATTTGGTCTTTTTCGTTTCTTATTCTCTGAAAGATATTTTTATTGGGCTTTATTGGTATATTGATGTTATGTTTCATAGCTTCTTTTTTAAGTATGTTAGCTGCTCCTTTATCATAGGGTATTGCTCTTGTAAAACATTTTCTTGTATTTTGCGCAGGAGTTATGATCGATAGCTTTTTGATACATTTTTTGTACAGCTTGTCTATTATACAGGTTTTGAAACCAGCTGTTTTTGCTATGGTTTTTATTGTCCTAATCTCTTCTCTTAATAATTTCTTATTGGAGCAAATGTCAATAGCTTGATTGACATAGGCTCTTAGGACAGCCCATTTGTAACTTCTTGGTGTTTTGCATTTTTCATTGATAATATGGTTAGCATTCGTGGGTTTTCTATATATCGTTGTTCGAACTTCTTCATCTGTTCTTATTATTTTCACATCAAGGAAATTTAGGGTTCCCCCCTCTTCCATTTCCAATGTGAAATGACTCTCATGTATTACTAAGTTACTCGATGGCATTTTGGCTCATTTGAAGGCAATTTTTACAAGCAGATCAATAGCCTCCCTATGGCTTCACCTATATCAGGCATTTTAGCCGAATTTAAACTAAGAGATCTAGAGGCAAAAATACTGAACAATCAAAGCGAAAAAATTAAGACCTGGTTAAGATATGTGGACGACGTCTTTGCAGTTATAAAGGGGGAAGAGAACCCAGAGGAAATTGTAAAAGAAATGAATGAGTTGGACAATGACATTAAGTTCACATTGGAAATGGAGGAGAGGGGAACCCTAAACTTCCTTGATGTAAAAATAATAAGAACAGATGAAGAAGTTAGAACAACAATATATAGAAAACACAAGAATGCTAACCATGTTATCAATGAAAAATGCAAAACACCAAGAAGTTACAAATGGGCCATCCTCAGAGCCTATGTCAATCGAGCTATTGACATTTGCTCCAATAAGGAATTATTAAGAGAAGAGATCAGGGCAATAAAAACCATAGCAAAAACAGCTGGTTTCAAAACCTGTATAATAGACAAGCTGTATAGAAAACATATCAAAAAGCTATTGATCATAACCCCTGTGCAAAATACAAGAAAATGTTTTACAAGAGCAATACCCTATGATAAAGGAGCAGCTGACATACTTAAAAAAGAAGCTATGAAACATAGCATCACTATACCGATAAAGCCCAATAAAAATATCTTTCAGAGAATAAAAAACGAAAAAGACTGAATAGATGATGTGAAAACTTCTGACATATACAGAATCAACCTAAAAAACGAAAGGTGAGATGTAAAATGTTATATTTTAGTATCAAATTGAAGAATAGAGAAGAGAGGAAAAGAGCACAAGGAGGATATTAAGAAGAGAAAAGTAACAACGAATTTGGCAAGGCTCAATGCAGAGGAGATAGGATAGAAATTGATTTTCAGCATACCAAAAAGCTAGCAAACTATGAGAATTTTAACCATGCCCTAAAGACAGAGGCCATGAAAATAGTCAGCGAGATCAAGGTGATCAACCGCATGGAACATGCACTGGTGGAGCAGGGTTGGCATGAAATGATTAAGGAAAGACACGAATATGTGCAGAAGATGAAAATGAATCCTAAGTGAGGCCCAACGAAAAGCAAGTCTGGCTCAGTGTAAAATTGAAAATGGTCCAGGGAGGACCCAAATATATTTTTTGTTTAACACCTTTTATGATAGTTAAAACTTAGAGTTTCAAAGTTTTTATTAAATGTAACTGAATACTGGAGTTTTATGAATGTATCATAGTTATGGAGATTACATATTATATTTGAACATCAAAGCATTCTGATTTTTAGTGAAGCCTGAAAAAGTGTTATTTATAATAGTAGTTCACATATGTCTTTTTATTAGCAATGTTCTGAAGCAGCTTTTTCTTTGAAATTTTAACAGAATAATATTAACAGTTCATCATATAACTGGTAGTACATGGTTCTTACAGGTCAGGGAATATTAAATTTAGGCAAAAAGTCAGGGAAATATTTAAATATTTGAAGTGGTCAGGGAATGTTTGATGGTCTACTTTCCACCAGAATCTCAGTAACCATAAATAAAAAATTTTTGAATTAAATATTCATGCAATCTAAAATTTTTATGTAAAATTTATGCAAACTATATAACAATAGCATAATATGAAAAATAATTAAAAATTGGAAATTCATACAGTGCATACTTTTTTTTTTTAGTATTTATCAAGATGAAAGCTGTCCACTGTGGAGAGTTTTACCACAATATATAAGCTGAATTTTTATTGAGAAAGGCCAGGGAAAACCTGGAAAAGTCAGGGAATTTTTTCTACCAGAATTGTGTAGGAACCCTGTAATACAGGAGTTACATCATTCTGATTTTTGAGTACCACTATTTTTAAATACAATATGGAACCATTTATCTGGAAACCAGTTAACTGGAAAACCAATTATCCAGAATGTTATTTCTAATAGACTGATTTCAGAATCTTTTCAGAAAAAAGTGTCATATACTGCGAGTTTCACATATGCATTGCTTGAAGCAATTGTATAATTTGATGACAACATCTAATATTTGAAATGGAAATGGATTTAGTTATAACATAAGAATTTTTTATCCCAGGGGATTCCCATAAATTACCTTCTTTCAAACTCTGATTAACTTTTTATCTTTCTTGCATCTGATTTTTAATCCAAGTAATCTAATAATTTAAAATCAGAAATATTGTCACAACAACATGTATTCCACAAAACTTATCAAATGGATGCTGCTTTAATGCCCAACCAGTTAACTGGGAGAACCAGTTATCCGGAATACATCTGACCCCAACCATTCCGAACAAATGATTCTGTACTGTAATACTCTTTGGCTTTTTTAATCGCAGAATTTCTAATAACTTTCTGAGATAAGGTAAGATGTGTAACTATTCAAAAGTAACAGTAAAAAATCAGGACAGTATTATCCCTGCTAATAGAATTTTGTAGCAGAATTTCAGTTTGTCAGATAAAATATTTAAAATGAATTTAAATAGGGTTTTGGTTTTGAAATGATTTTATTTGAAACTTATCAACTTCTATTATTATGCAAATAAAATTACTTTTAATGGTGTGATTTCTCTTAATTCTTTTCATTGTTTCTGTTTTTAGATGACGTAAGGAATTATTTTGGAGAAGCAGTTGCTTTTTACTTTGCATTCATTGTTTATTACACATGGGCACTATTAGTTCCAGCTTTAATAGGTATTCTTCAGACAATTATATCATTTGATATTTCTCGATCGTATGTGTTTTTTGCTTCAATAAAAATGATATGGCTCACAGTATTTCTTGAATGTTGGAAAAGAAAAAGCAACGAATTAGCTTATACATGGGGGACTTTGAAATTAGTGAGCATACCTCAACTTCATCCTACATTTCGTGGACGTTATATGGAGATTGATCCTGTTACTAAAAAATATGTTCCTGTTTATCCTGGATATAAAAGACATCTTAAGGTATGTACATCTTTTGGTGAACATTAATTTTAATATCATTAGTCTCAATACTTTCAAGAAATCTAGTTTCTCATACATTAAATAATTAAATTAAAATATATCTTTTGTTGTTCTGGTTTTCAATTACATATGGTCTAAAATGGATTTATTTCTACCTGGATGGCTGTGTATATATTAATCAATTTAAAATATTTATTAAGCTTTATGGTGTATTTTCAGAAGGTCCTAAATACATCTGCTAATTGATGCCAATTTATTGGTATTATTAAATTTAATATGTATTTAGTATGTAAATTTAATATATTTGTTTTGTAATCAATCAAAATCAGTTTAATTTTTTTTTTTTTTTTTTTTTTTTGCTAATCTAGTTTTTTGTATTACTGCTTATTTTAAAGAATTATCATCTGTTTCAGGTTTAGTCTAGCAATTTGTGTTTCAAAATCTATTTTGAAGAGTAAAAGAAAACACTCTATATTATGCCCATATGTTAACAATTCCGTTATGTATAATTGTTATCATACACACATATTCATATGTTAAATTCTGTATATTTTATTTCAATTTCTATTGTTTTTTTAATCAAATTAATTTGTATTATATATTTACTTTTTATTTCAATTTCTATTTCTATATGACAAAATTACAGGAGTTCACAAACTCATTTTTATTATGAATAAATAATTTAAATGCGAACATTTCATATTTTGTTATTGATTTATTTTTTTTTTCGCATGATCCCATTGTCATCCCATTTTGAAACTTTCTACACATCTAGTTAAGACATTTTAGCATTCAGAAAAAAAAAAAAATTGTGAAAATTGAAGAATTCGTTTTTTAGTAATTCAAGGTCAAAGGTCAAGTGTCATGACCTTCAAACTTTTATTTTCAAAAAAGTCTTGTGTTTGGTATCATATTAAAGGTGCTTTAAAATGATACCAGGCCCATGTTTGTACGTTAATTAAAACAGGAGTTATGATGGTTTTAATGTTGCCATCTGACAGCAATTTAGTCTTTGTTGGCCATCTTTAATTGCCTATAATTAAAAAACTAATAGTCTCAGAAATTTGAAATTGCAGATTTTTTACTTTCTCAATCAGTCTAACTACTTCCCCAAATCTTGTAAAATTTGGAGATGGTGAGGGAAACGATTGTGTTGATTTGACATGGTTCATGTTAAACTCCTTACTCATCATGAACCCTTATGCAGAATTGATATACTGTTGTGCCAAAAAATGGGTAGATGAACCAGAATAAAGCTTTTTTATTATCTCTGCTTTTTGAATTATTGTCAGACTAACGTGTTCCCTTTTCCTGTTTTTTTCATTAGAAATATTCGTATCAGCCATATTAAACAGAATTACGTATGAGATCATGAAAAAATCAAAATCATTACAGTTTAAAAGGGAGACTGAATACTGTGCAAAAAAGTAAACATAAACAATGCAATTTTTACAGTTGCAGCTGTTACGCGACAGCTACTTTTGCCTTGCATTTTTATCTTAGATAAGATGATAATTTACTCCAGATTCATAAAATAATGAAATTTTATGTCATGTTTATCCAGACTTAATAAACAAAAAAGCTTGATTAATATAAAAAAAAAATTCTTGAAAAAAGTTCGCAATTGTCGCTGGTATTAGTGCCACCTCGATTTTTTTTTTTTTTAAATAAATTAATATCATCTTCATGAAAAAGCTTGAGTTTAGTCATATTAACCAGAATTAGATATTAAAATACATACAGAATATTGAAAAAAATAAAAATATTGAAGCGCCAGGAAACAAACATAAGAAAAATAAACAATTTTGTTTCAGTTTGCACTTGCAAATATTCAGCAGGACATACAATATGGCAAATTTTTGTGTATAGATATGCTAATTTACACCAAAATCAAAAGTAGCATAATCTTATTTAAGTAATTGATCAGATGTCATAGCCAAAAGAACATGATTAACAAAAAATTTTGTTAAAAGAAAGTTGCAACCCCTACCGATTTCAGTGTCATCTTGAATTTTGTTCCTGCAACTTAAGTTCACTGTTTGCATTTTAAATGATATGTGGATTTTAGGAAGTCTACTGTATAAGCAAGCTGGACAAGTGTGTTATAAGAAGAAGCAGCATACATTAAAAAAATCCCATATGTGTATTGTTAATAAAGAAAATCGGGGAAATCTGATAAAGGTAGTCAGGGGAATAAGGGAACTTTTTTTCATAAATTCTGTAGCCATCCTGTTATTCGTAGTTGGTGGCATGGAATATTTATGGAGAAATGTATGATGATAGGATGATTTGCAGGTAAAACAACTACTCTTTGCATTGCTTAGAGCTAATACATGAAAATTACTAAATGATTATAACAAAGTTTGTTTTACTTCATGATATATATTCTGGTCGACAATTCCATACTTTAAAATTTATTGGTGAGATATTAACATTGATGCTATTTAGAATTTGATATCTTCTTTCTAAAAAATCCAAAAATGCATCCAAATTGGGTACTTCATTATCTTTTAGCATTAGTTCATGCTGCTTTTGTATTTCACAATCTAATTTTCAAGAACGATAGTTAATAATATAGTGTTAGAAATATTGTCTCGCAAAATCTGTTACTGATCTAAGTTTTTCTTTACATTGCTTAATAAATTATGAAGATCTTTGGCAGATTCATGCTTAATTGGTTGCATATTGAGAATATTTTTGATGTGACAGTGTATGATGATATTCTTTTTTTATATCTTTGTTATGTGGCCTTGAAAAGGGAAGTATAATTACCATCAGTCGTTTCTATTATTTTGGATTTCCCAATTAAGAATCTATAAAGGAAAATAGCTTCTCATTTTTAGATAAGTCAGAGTTGTCATTAATTAAGTATTAATACTTTTTAAAAGATTCCACTATTCAAATTTACCACTAAAATCAGATAGTGGAATTTTTGAGAATTTTAGGATGATCATGATTAATAAAATTTGAATCTTGAATAGAACTATCAATAATATGATTTGAATAATCACAATGAATTTTATTAATAGAAGTTTTGATACTTATCTCTATCTTTTGAATTTCCTCATTCAGCTGTGGTAATACTTCTCCCATTTGCTCAAAATGTTCTTCACTAACAATTTTGTAATAGTCCTCCTGGAGATAGTCCCATTTTTCTAGTAATTTAAAAATCATCTCTAGATGAGCTTTAAATTAGGCGATATCTGATGTGTTTTCATTTATACATTTGGAGATCATTATTATTTGTACCTTTAAATTTCCCTGCTTCCAGTTTAACATAGTCATGACAAAATCTGTCATTTTTATTACCTTTTTCCCTAAAAAATAAGTTTTATGATTAGCGCTGATCCTTTCCTCTAGTTTGTTAGGACCAAAATGTGCAGAGGTTGCATAAGATTAATTACAAATTGTATCTATGTATATAACAGTAAGCATTTATTATAATTATTGAATTGTGTGTGTGGTGGTTTCTGCCATAGAATCAACTTCTCAACTGAACTCTTTAGTCCCGGCAAAAGGGTTATATAAAAAAGATTGCCAGTTAACATTATGTGTATTTGGGGGTTGTTGTTCCATCACCAAAGAGAAAGTTACAAATACGAAACAAAATCTTTCTATTAAAAAAAGATTGCCGCTTTTCATTCTCTTCTTGCAATATTTTATTTTTTTATCACACTTTTATGTTGTTTCGATTTTTCATTTATTTAGGTAAATTTAAGTTCCTTGCTTTAAAGAAAACCCTCTCTCTCCCTCTCTGAAGTGATGTTTTCAGTTTTCAAATTTAGTTAACAATGTATTGTCTTTTTCCAAAAGAATTAAAACTATTTCATTATTCAAAATCATTATTAATGCTATGAAAAAATAATTATGGCTTCTATGTATATGAATTTTTAATGTTGATTAGTTCAGGTACTATATCTAGTTTCTTCAAGTTTACTTTTTATGTATAGTCTGATACATTTTTAAAACCCTTATTTTTCAAGCTTTTGTCCAATGCATGTAGAAAATTGCATATAATTTGGATATGTATGAAATTAATTTACTGTAAATGACAGCAGTGTACTTGTTTCAAGAAAAGTTATTCGTTCATCAACTTATATTATTTCTTACTACTAACATTTTTTTTTTTTTTTTTTTTTTTTTTTTTATGGTGCAGTCTTTCATTTCATAAATATAAATTGTTTTGGATTTCACTGAAACCATTAATTAAATGCATCTGTAGTTTATTACTCTGTAATGCAAATATTTAATAAAGTAAATTATGGTTTAAACTTTTCTAAATGCTTATTATCTCTTTTAGGTTTATCTTGTGACATTACCAATTGTAATTTTATGTCTGCTAATTGCTTTTGTTGTAATGTTACTGTATTATAAAATAGAGAAGTTTGTAATTATAACATATGATGATGGGAGCTTATATGCCTATATTCTCACTCAAATACCTGGCATTGTTTATGCTGTAATAGTTTACATGATGAATGTTGGCTATTCATATATTGCGTATGCTCTTACTGAATGGGGTAAGTTTATTTAGTTTTTATTTATTTACATACTTTATGTTTTTAAAGTATTCATAGTGTCATGTATAGTTTTTTTTACAGAGACACCTCAAAAAATTTAATATACCGTCATCTTACTGCATGCCAAAATAAATAATATTGACAACAATAACATTTAATATTAATGTGGTTTAGAGTTCTGCATCAGGTTAGGTAACCCAATCTTACTTGCACTTGACCCAGGTTAGGTTAGCAATAATTTTTTTCATTACAGGTCAAGTTTGTTCCAATTTTTTCGGGTTTGGGTGGGTTACAGGTTGGGTTTTGACTCGTGCAGTTTGAATCTGTTTTTTTTTTTTTTTTTTTTTTTTTTTTTAAAGAAAGTCCATAATATTGTTTAAAATGAGAAACTATATTTGAATGTATTTTCATTTTTCTGCATAGAAAATAAGATTGATATTGGAAGTATAATTATAAAGTTTTTTTTTTTTAATTGCATTTAAAATGTGGATTAATTTTCTTTCATTTGGAGTTTTGGATTGAAGTGTATCAGGTTTCAGGTTGACTTAAAGTATAATTTTCAGGTGAGGGTTGGTATACTCCAACCCATATAGGAATCTAATGTGGATAAGAATAGAGAGTTGCCACTAAAATATGAAGCTAAGAAACAATCTCTTGAAGTCTTTTTTATTTTTAAATTACTTGTTTAGAAAAAAAGTCTTCAATACATTTTATGAACGTCTGTCTCTACTTTTTAGATAATCAGAAGCAAGATATTCATTCATCAAATGCTTATCAAAAATCTATTTTTTAGTGCCAATTTTCAGATTTATTTGTATTTGGTGATGTGGGAAATGCTTAGCATGAGCTTTACTTTGACTATACCAGCAAATAATGAGCAACACGTATAATACATCATTCAAGTGACATTTATAAAAATAATTCTATTAAGAAATTTTGCTGCCTAAGGAGAGGCTTCACTGATACAAATTTTTCCCTCGGTGATTGCAAAATATCATGTTAATCTATGGGAAAATTTAAATATGTAGTATTTTAAAATACTCTATAAACTTTAAAATTTCTACTTGAGGAAAATTTTTTAATTTTATCATCTTAAAACTACTTAAAATTTAAGAAGATATTTTTATAAATGCACTACATTGGCACCTGACATCTACTTTCCGATGATGAAAACATATTTTGATAATTATATTAGATAATGAGTAATTACCTATTTAAATTTATTACCTGCAAGTTAGTATGGGATTTTGTGATTGGGTAGTATTGGAGGAGCATCCTCTTAGTCATATTGCTGTTATTTTTTATGTTTATTTCATTTTATTCAAATTTACTATTAGAGTTTAATAAGCAGCATTTCCTTTCTTACTTGCTTAGATATTTCTCCATTAGATAAAATTTAGCCAGATAATCAAAAACATAATAAATGATAATATCGGATTTCCAATATAATGACAAAAAAATTACATTTGTGTCAAAGTCCAAAAAATTAAAGTAAAACACCAAACCATATGAAGACTTGAAGTCAGTTTTTTTTTCAATTTCATCATTCTGCTACATGAGAGAAAGTTTTTAAATAATTGAATCGTTTCTGCATGTATAATTCAATTTTGTAGTTGATTTGCACTGTGGCATTTAATTATTACATCTTTGTTACTCTTTATTACCTGATTTCACAAATCTTGTGATTGACATATCTCTTATAGTGCTTGCTAAAATTTTCACACATACATATTTTTTTCTTATTATTTGTTTTCATTTTTTTAATTATTGTTGTATGTCATCTGACAAGTTTCCATATTTTCTGTTCTTCTCTTTTCATGCTTTATTTGGTCAATGTGTAGATGAAGAAGCCCAAAATAGCTAACTTTTCAATATTTTTTTTCGTGTCATTTTTGTTGTTATGCTATAGCATTTTCAGGGCTGCTAACCCTCCAGATTTTTGAATTCCACTGATTCTGAATAGAATTCTGTGTCATATTTAATCACAGAAATTCTTCATTAAATAAAACAAATATTTCTATTTTGAAATAGTGGTATTCAAATATCCGGAGGGAATCTCTTCTTTAAAACATTGTGCTTTTGTTGAAATAAAACTTCATTAAGCCTTTTTTTTTCAAACTACAATAAGTTCGCTTGTGATCTTGAGTGGTTCACTGCACTACATGGAAAGAAAGTAGCTAAACTGACATGGCTGTTAAAGAGAAGGCTTTATTTAATGAAAAGCTAGGTTTATTAATTTCTAATTCTACTTACAACCATAATCAACAAATAAATTACTCCAAAGTTGCATAACTCACATGCCAACGTATCATGGTCAAATTATGCTGTTACAAATGTAATGTATATTGTTATGTAAATATATCAGTTAATTCTGTTATGAGTAGGTGAGTTCAAGGTCTCTTAATTAAACTGGTGTATCACCAGAAAATGTATCTCTTATTGGCAGATATCAGTCAGCGTTCGAAATCCTTGGTCGTCCGCTGGTCCAAGACCACCAAAAATTCAGTCAGACCATTAATTTGAAGAATTTAGTGATCTGCAGGACCAGTAACCTTTAAAAAACCTCTCTGATAAGGAAAACTTAAATTTTCCTGTCCCTGAGAAAAGCGCAACCAAACACAAATCACACAATTTTATTTTATTTAAAAAAATAAATTAAAAAAAATTGCATTAAACCTTAGTCAGTTGAAATAAATAATTTGAAATAAAATATCTACTTATTAATTTTATATTTTTTCTTTATGTACTGTTTATTTAATTTTTAATAAATTATAATTTTGCATTTTATTATGCTGAAAATTTTAGATAACTGCCAAGGAAGTTTGGTTTATATTCTAGGAGGGGGGGGGGGGCACTCAAAGGGTTAAAAGGACTTAAAAGAATTTTAAGTAGCGGGGCCAGTCATGATGACTGTGGACAGTAAATTCTCATGCTTACTGTTTGTTCCTTGGGACCAGTGACTTTTTTTTTTTATCAATTCTACCGCTGTCAGTTGTCTGTGATTGGTGTGCATAGCTGGCCTTAGCTACCTCATTTTAGTGTTGAAGTGAAAGGCAGAGATAAAGTGCCTGTGTTGGTACAGAACTATGAGAAAAGGTTTCAGGAGGTGGGGTTTTTCTGGAATCCTGTTGAATGTTTTTGACTGATTATAAATGTAGGGTTATATAGACAAATGGAACTGTAGAGTTGATTATGACTGACAGCTCAGCTCTGATTGTAGGTGTTTATTCATATGATTGGGATACCTTGAGGTCTCACTAGATATTGATATGATACTCTTGAAAAAAAAATGTATATAAAGATTCATTTAGTATCTAGTCATCAGATTCACTTTATTTAATATTTAAATGTGTCTTTTTTATTTGTTTAAAATTGTATGGCAAAAATTTTAATTAAGATAAAACATTTAACCAATATAATAATTTGTTTGACAGAAAACAATTGTTGTCTAATCTACACACCATCAAACTGTAAATGCAACTTAGATTATTACCTCATATGTTTAGTTAAAATATTAACCAAGCATAAACACAAAAGGATGTCATTTACTTTAGTTATTTTGCTTTTTTGTGAAACGTGTTTACTACGTCTTCAGAAAGTTTTATTTATGTAGTTGATTTTATGCTTTTTTTTTATATCTTATATGAGTATTGCTATTATATTTCTGTTTTAGAAAATCATAAATCTCAAGAATCATTTGACAACCACAGAATCACAAAGTTGCTTTTAGTAAGTCAGTTTTTATGATTACTTTTTATTTATACAAATAAAGTTTAAGATGTCCTAATATTTCTAAAATATTTTATTATTTTTCTATTTATTTATTTTAAGTTCAGAACTTGCTACTATTGATTGCCCGATAATGATGAGTCATATGAAAAGTAAATAAATAAATAACTATATAAACTAGGAAAGCACATGCATCACCTACACAAAATTGATCTGAACAAGTTAATTTGAAGACATTCATTTGATGTCAGCAAGCGAACATTTATAATTTTTAAATAAACATTAACATATTGATAACAACAATGTATCTTTAATAATTCTGGGCTGTCAAAAACTATGATCAACAGTAAGCAAATGAGATTCTTTCATTGTTATTGAAATTTGTATAATATGTTTATATGCATTGTTGTAATTTGTTTTATCATTCCTTTGTCAAGTTATCATCTTTTGTTTAATAATGAGCTATATCCATAACAACAATGAAAATTTGTTTGTAGTTTGTGTCATGTGACAGCAACTAAATAGTATTACATAATGTAAAAACCAGTAACCATGGCTACCAATTTTAACGTTAAGTATATGGCACATATGACCTATAATTAATCCACAAGGTGATGATTTATGTCAGATATTTTTTTACTGAACCATGCCAGTCATAGCAGCTATCACTGTGCTAAATTATTCGGTCATCAGCCAAACAGTTTAAGAGGAGTAGTGTCACAAAGTTACCATTGATGTGGACACATAAGAGCTTTGCTTGCTATGCTCACTCAGCTTTATAAAAGTACAAAAAACTAAAATGTTTTTTGAAAGTAAATTATCTTTTTCTCATTTTTACTGAGTGTGGTGAAACCTTACTTCATGTTCTAGTTTTTAGAATGAAGGATCAATCAGTAATTACAGAAAGAAAATAAAAATTGTTATAAATACATATCTCAAGAATCTCTGTTTTATTCTTGAAATTTTTGATGTATTTATAGCTGTAAATATGAGTATGTACTGCTTATTCATCTCAATAAAATTTACATTTTTCTGCTAAGAGGCTAATCCATTTTTGGATTGGATTATTTAATAATATCCTCTAGTTAAAAATTTTAATCCATTTTTATATTACATCTAGTGTGAATTTTCTTTTTGCAGTCGATGGGAATTAAAATGCTTTGCTTAAATGTGTCAGTCCAAGCCGCATTCATTGTTCCAATTAATTCTACTATTGCTGGATTAGATTGAGGTCTGGACTCTTTTCACAAATCATCGTAAATCATCATTTCAAATCACCATAATATTGTATAATAACATCATTTGTGGCGTGTGATGCATTGTCTTTCTGGGAATGATAGTTTTATAATACTGTCTTAACCCCTTGACCACCATGTTTAATTTCAACGGTGAAGGGCTATATGCCTAGCTATACAGTGTGAAATGTTTATGTCATAAAACTCATTTTCAACCAATGCCCTGTTATATCAGTTGCGTATCACAGACCAATACAGTTCAAATATGCAACCATTACTGTGCAGTGAATGACGTACAGGATCATGGTCATTGGCTACTGAAATGAGAGGACGCATGCAGCGTACGTCCTGTGTATCAAGGGGTTAATTCTGAAATATATTGTTTGAAATGTGTTTGTAAGTATTGCTAATAGAAGAAACAACAAATACTGTCTCAATAATGTACCAGAAGAAGTGTCTTGGTTCAAATGTCCATTTCTGTCAAACTGAATAGTTGATAGTGCACACTATAAAAATAGGCAACTTAACATTTAACAAGATAGTCAAAGTATTAATGCTCCTTTAGAACACCTACTTTTGAGTGTCACTATTTCTAAATAATAATCTTCACCTTATTCAGTGACAAAAATTCAGTGACAATTCTTACTAATTCAGTGACAAAAATTCTGTATAAGGCAGAGATTGCCATTCAAAATTAGTGGTACTAAAATGTAGGAAATGTGCAATGTCAACCAGCCAGTTAAGTGTTAATATGTTGTCTAATCCATATTTTATAATCATCCTGGTAATGTGTAAATTTTCTTTTCTCTCTCCATAATATTATTTTCTTCGTATATATCAACTGGATTTTGTAGCAAGTGCTTTTTAGTCTGACACTGTACCCTCTTGTCCAAAGGAAAGAAATGTTTTTCAGATAATGTTAGGGCAAAGACAAATTTATCTGTGCTGTACTGAAATTCTTCCTTCATGTTTTTAGTAGTATTTAGGTGATTTCTTTTCTAATTATATGTGCACCAACATATTCCACTCTCTGTCTGTCGATTTTGATATTTCCTACTAAGATACTTTCTTGTCTCTTACAAATTGTTTTTCGTTTATAAATAACCCCACCATTGTTAGTTTTGGCTGCTTAAAATGATATTCTTATGTATAGATATTATACTTTTTAATATCCTACTAAAATTTCTCCACTTGTGAATAAAATCAGCCATTGTTAATATATGACGCTCCAAAGGGTGATCTAATGTATACACTTTCTATTTATGTATATTCTACCATTATTATTGTTATTATTGTGTATATTTTATCATAAATCTTCTTTCAAAGTCACTCAAACCACAATGAATTATTAAGGCCTTTCTTTTTGCTATTGTGCTCATTCACTGCCTTTTATACCGTATTTTCTAGGAATAACATCGCACTGATTATAAAATTGTGGTTACTTAAAAAACCTAAAAAAAAATTAGAAAATTAGTTTAATGCCACACCCACACTGAGTATAACACCACATCGTGTATATTGCCACACCTTTATTATGAAAAATTTCAATACTAAGTTTAGAGCAATTAATTAAAATTACTAACTGGTGGACATAAAACTAAACACTTTGAACTTCTGTGGAATAATTTTAAAATGTCAGGTGACAAACTTTGATCAGTGTATATGAAATCATCTACATCATTCACATCATTATTAAAAAAGCAATCCAGATCAGATGTTATGCTCAACTGGATTAAGTTTAAGATTAGTCAAGCTGTTGCCAAAGATAAGTATACATATTTTTTCAATGCTGACAAAAAATTACAAACATAGAGTAAAATAGTTTCCCATAGTTAGGATTATACTGCATTCAGATTATAAAAGCTGAGTCTCTTAGCTTAACTTTTCTGAACCGGACAACCCGGAATTAGGCTTCACCTGTTCATATTACCAAACATTTTACGTGCCTTAACTTATGTTAAGTTTGTAACTACAACTTCTGACCATACATAGTTTATTATTGTTTTTATTCTTTGCAGCATGTTAAATAAATAAACAATTCGAAGGATCATTCAAAAAAGATGATTAATTATTTGTAGAACTTCACTCAAAATTTAAGAACAGTTTCAAATAAGAAAAAGAGTTCAAATGGGAGAGTTCTACTCAACTCATAGTTAAGTGAGTTTCATAAACTTGCTCAAGTCGAAAATTTTGATTTCAGTTCATCCATGTCAAAAAACTTCAAGTGCAGTGACTTATCTGGCATAATCTGAACATGATATTAGCTTTATCAGCACCGGCAAAGAATGAAGGAGGGGGAAAATGGGAGGAGTGAATCTTTATATGGCATGCAAGTTGCTCTGATGTGAACTTGAGGAGAGCCATTGAGATTGGATGCAATGCACAGTCAAAGTGCAATTTTCTGTTCATGAAAATTGCATCATTTGTAAACATGCTGATATATTTCTGTCGTGTGAGACATTGTTTTTTTCTTTTCACAAGCATTACATAAGATCATGGATTAAATTCTTTTTTTTAAACCAGATTTCAAATTTTTAAATAAAGATCGGCAGTAAATTTGGTACTATTTAGCAGCTGCACCTAGTTATCGGCCGCATTTTTTTTTTTCAAACCAGAAAAATCTAATTTAAATCTGCAGTGTTATTCCCAGAAAATACGGTGTTTGCAGCATTGTAGTTGTTCACTCAATGGAAACATGGAATATAAAAATTAAGGAACATAAATTTGTATCCAAGCAGTTATTATTGATTGTGTATGTGCATGTGCAAATATTACATGTATGTGTTTATATAGCCATTTTACTGATTATTTCAACACTTCTTTTTCTTTACTCTGACTCCAGAAAGAACATTTACTAGGCTGTTTTATCTAATCTTTTGGTATAGGTATTTTAACATTTTGTCACCAGAGAAATATTGATTATTCCTTTTGAGTAAGTCTGACAATAGTTTACATAATATGGATCATTTTACATAATATGGATCTTCATGTTTTTCTTCTTTCTTTATTATGCAAGTTCCATTTTATATACTTTGCTATCCCTGAATAAGTTTATATTATGTCAAATAAAAGATGGGAATATTTTCACTTATCTATGTACACAGTAAAACAACTAAACTAATCTTTCATAGTAAGAATTATACTTAAGGATCGCCCAAAACAGGTTTTCAAAGAAAAGCGTCTTCAAAGTTTAGTCATCTATGCATTGCTTTCTTTATAGTTTGCACTCATGTCTTGAGTCAGTCATGACAGATAATTATAAACAGTGAAGTTCATATCAATAAATAAAGAGTGTCTCATTTGATCTGATACAGCTCAAATCAATGAGTAATGTTGAAAATTTTCGAAGGAAGAAATGAGACTTTTGGAATACAGATAGTTTCGGTCCGGCCGAATCTTCGGCAGCATTTTCGCTGAAAACGAATTTTCAGTAAAATTCAGATTTTGAACCAAAAACAAAACCAAATTTTTGGTCTATCTATAATTACACTATACCACAGTGTAAATGAACCGTAACATCACAAAATTTCCTCCTATGTTCACAGAAATTCTTCACAGTTTCCAACAAAGAGATTGATTATTTCTTACTGTGTTTAAATATTAACAAACTACTCACCTTTCAGTTTTTCTTTTGTTTTTGTTTTAAGAAAAATAAATATATTATGAAAGAATTTTGTTTCTATTTTAGAAAGTCTTTCTCACATAAATAAGTCAATTGTTATTTATAATTTATGCTGTTCTTGCTTGTGTTAGTAGTACTGTGCATAGTAGTATCATTCAATATCATATAACATACATTTTAACTCTTATAACACATGATTTCACTGTACTTTTCTTGTAGTTTGAATTTGTCAATAACTTCATTTCTATGGGATATATTGCTTTCTATGAACAAGATCTGGCTTTGTTGAAATGGGTAAGTATAGCAAGTATTTTTTAATTAATTATGGCTTTTTTGCACTATCATGAGATCTAACTACTCACAGTAAAATGTATTTTTATAATTCTCTGAAATGTCAGTTATATATTCCCTAAACTATCTTTTCAGAAAATTGAGCTTATCAGTTTATTCAGTTCATTGTAGAGTATGTCTATTTAAATATGTGTGTTTATATACAACTAGGAAAACTGTTTTTGAAAAATATTTTCTGTTTTTCTAAAATAATTTTTTGCAGCAAGTAATTTTTATCAACATATAGTCTTAGTTTACTTTAAAATGAACTATGTGTGACCAGACTACTTCCACCAACCCGGAAAATAACCATGTTCCAGAATTTATATTCATTATGACAGTTTTATTTAAAATAATAACATTTAAAAAAAAAATGCATATAAATTCAGCAAGATTTTCACAAGAATGCATGAAGTATGAAGATAAATTATTTTGGGAACCTACAATTCTTGATCACCATTTAGTAGCTTAATGTGGGGACAAAAAAATACATTTAAATAACAAAAATCCGAATTTTTTTTTTTTAATTTAAATTTACAGAATATTTTTAATTGTTGTCCAAGATCAAATTTTTACAGTGTGGGCTATTTTTACACTTTTAGAATATGTGGCTTTAAGAACTTGTTTTTTAGAAAGCTATATTTATATATTTTGTTTGTATAAAAAATGTATGTTTCAAATGCACAAAGAAATGCAAATTCTTTGACATATGCAATATACTTTTTTATCTTCTAACAAATTGCAACATAATAATAATAATAATAATTGTTATTGCTCCCCAATAAACAGCAACAACAACAACAACAACCCTGTAGAAAGTTAACATTTCAGCTTCTCTAGCAAACTGTTGAAGATTGAAAAAGAGTATAAGAATAGGGACAGATTTAGTATTTACATATCTACTATCTAGTGTCCTGTAAACAAACTTTATTTGAACCTACCAATAACCCAGACTTGCAAAACCAATTTTCGTTGAGTTGCAATTAAACCTAATGCAAGAGAAAAATTTAGTAGAATTTAAATATATTAATTTCTTTATTTAAATTATATTATTCAAAGCCTTTTTTTTATTGCAAAATACTGTAAATTAAATGCATTGCATTGTTTTTAAAGTTTTTTTATTATTTTAGATACTAAAGTTTGTATTATCATTTCTAAATAGAAACATCTATAAACTAAAACTTAAAAACAATTGTTCATACTTTTGATTAAAATTTAACTACAAAAAATGGTAAATTATATAAAAAATTAATTTTAGCTTTCTCAGTGTTAGTAAACTTAGTTTACTTTCTTTCTTGTGTGTGTGAAACACATAATTAATTGCCATGATTAGGGTTGTCAGATTTATTTATTTTATTTTTTTATCAGATTTATTGTAATTTTCCACATCTTTACAAACTATGTTGAATCTGACAGTAATGTCTTCTTTAAAGAATATTTCTTAAAAACAAATTATTAATTGTTATTTTCCAACTGTATTTGTATTATTTTATTCTAATAACACTCTTTAATTAACTTTGCAGTCTCTTTTTATGGTAAAATGTGCATTAAAAGTGAAATGTTTGAAGCAAATTGAAAAGATAAACTGATAAAAATTCTTAAAATTATAAAATTCAGACATCTTTTTTTAATAAATGGATGAAATCATCGTATGAGAAAGGCCTAAGCATTAGGGTGGGTCGAAAAAACTGAAATATTTATAATAGAAATGTAATAGAGCAGAAAAGTTGCCTTTTGTAATAAAGAATAAATTCATAAAATATTACACAGATCGGTTAATATCTTTTACCATCACAAGGGGGGCCAAAATTCCAAAAATCTCAAAAAAACATGTTTTTTTCAATATTTTTTTTAAATTATCCAAAAGTACGAATACAATTTCTAATAGGGTGCAATACCTACATGAAGATATAAGAAATGTCCCAGTAAATACTCATTATGATAAAAGCCTATCTTTTACTACCGCAAAGGGACCATATTTAAAAAAAAAAAAAATTGTAAAATTTTCATTTTTTCTAAACTTTTATAATTTCTATAATATGTTTATAAGTAAATAAATTTACTTCATATCTATTAATATGTCATAAATTTTGTTAACTATTTGTTATAGACTGGAAAATAAAAACGGTAATCATTCATTTTTCTTGACAATCGCTTCATCTACTGCTGTTTTGCTGCATATCAGCAGTTCATATACCAAAAATCACAAAAATGTTATAAAATGAACAAAATATTTTAGTATTTTATTAATTAAAATACAGAGATGTTTAACTAAAACAGATTAAATAAACTTAAAATGAAGAAGTATTTAAATAATTTAATTTTATTATATGACTTGCTTCCAAATAAAGCCATTGTTCCTCGAGAGGCCGAAATTGATCATATGTGATCCCCTCTGTGTTCTGGTCCACAAACTTTACCAGCATTTCAGAGACTAATTTCATGCATTTTTCTTCTGACTGAGTGGGACAAGGAAAATTATAATAGCTGGTATCTTTAATCGAACATTCTAAATGCACCAGCATCATTAGATCATCAGTCGTTAGACAAACTGTAACAGGTGGTTTCGTTAATTTACAGTTTTGCCACTCGATTAAATCCATACAATTTTAAGTTTCAAAGTTCAAGTCTGGAATGAAGAAGTGACGGATGGCGCTATTTGTGTCCACAGAACTTCGTGCTTTGGCACTTTTCTTTGTGGCTGGGGTCCTGATGTCCTTTCCTTCATATGCTATCATACCAATGTGGCTGTTTTCATGATTTACAAAAAAAAAAAAAAAAAAAAAATGATTTGCGAAACAGATATCTCGTAAAATTATAGGAACTATAATCTTTCGTAGATGATATGGCAAGTAACGGGGATTACTAATTATAGTCCACAGAATCTGAAAAATACAATGGATTCATTTTAATTGTGAACCAACTGATGTAGTACACTTTGAGTACATCCTGAAAGTGTACTGCATCAGCCGATTGTCTAAATTGAAAATTGCCAAAGCACAAAGTTCTGTGGACACGAATAGTGCCATCTGTCATTTCGTCATTCCATACTTGAACTTTGAAGCTTAAAATTGCATGGCTTTAGTTGAAAGGCAAAACTATAAACTGACAAAACTACCTGTTACGGTTTGTTTATCGACTGACGATCAAACAACGCTGGTGAGTTTGGTATGTTCGATTAAAGATAGCAGCTATTATAAATTTCCTTGTCCCACTCAATCAGTAGAAATGAAATTAGTCACTAAATTGCTGGTAAAGTTTGTGGATTAGAACAGAGTGAGGATCACATATGATCAATTTCAGCCTCTCGAGGAACAATGGCTTTATTTGAAAGCAAGTCATATTTTGAAATTCATTTACTTTAAATACTTCTTCATTTTAAGTTTATTTAATCCATTTAGGTTAAACATTTCTGTATTTTAATTAATAAAATGGTAAAATATTTTGTTCATTTTGTATCATTTTTGTGATTTGTGGTATATGAACTGCTGATATGCAATAAAACATTAGTAGATGAAGCGGTCGTCAAGAACAATGAATGATTACCGTTTTCATTTTCCAGTCTATGACAAATAGTTAACAAAATTTATGACAAATTAACTCTCTCGCTGCGTAATTGTTTTTATTAAAATACCTTCAAAAATTGCATATTAAATTCCTTCGTGATGAGCGTCTTTTAAGAATTTTTATTCTTTTGTCACCGGTTTTTTCAAGACAATAAATTTTCGCCTGATTTAATTGGGAAAATGCTCCGATTAGATAAGGCAAAATTTACAATAAAAAGTTACTGGTGGGAATGATCAAGGAGGCTTAATTAGATGGAAAAAATGCATCCCAATGAAATCTCGGGTTGTGCAAATTTTGCTACTTTTACGTTGCCCGAGAAACTCTTGGGTTGCACAGCGAGAGGGTTAATAGATATAAAGTAAATTTATTTACTTCTAGACATATTATAAAAATTTAGAAAAACTGAAGATTGAAATTTTTACAATTTTTTAAAAAAATATGGTCCCTTTGCAGCAGTAAAAGATATGATTTTATCATAGTGAACATTTACCGGGACATTTCTTATATCTTCATGTAGCTATTGCATCCTATTAGAAATTGTATTCATACGTTTAGATAATTAAAAAAATATATTGAAAAATACATGCTTTTTGCAATTTTTAGAAACTTTGGCCCCTTGCAGCGGTAAAAGATATTAACTGATCGGTATAATTTTCATAAATTTATTGTATATTACAAAAAGCAACTTTTCTGCTCTATTACATTTCGATTGTGAATATTTCGGTTTTTTTTACCCACCCTACGAAGCATACCCTGTAAAATAAGCCTGAAGAACTTACAACTTATGGAGAACACATACAAACTAGCAATCTTAGTTCTGATTCAAACATAACATATTTTAGTATCAATACCTATTTTCTTTAGCATTATATAATTTTACTGACTGTTTTTCCTCCTATAATAATAACGGAAGACTGAAATAGTTTAAAAAGGTAATGTTAGCTAACATTATTTTGTACTAATATACTACAAAATGCAGGGTTGCCGGCTTTTAGCCAGGCCAAAAAAAGCCAGCTGGCTTTTATTTTTTAAAGTTGGTTTACAGTTAATTTGTTTTAAATTTGGATCAATTAATTTTTAATATACTTATAAATATTTTCTACTAAAAAAAATATAGATTTCTATTAAATTTTGTCAAATAAATAAGTCCATAACTTCTAGAAGGCAAATGTGAAAGCATTATGTCTGAAAAAAATATATATACAGTAGAAGATATTTATAACACAAACCTAAAAACGCAGAGTTGTGCGTTATATAGAATTTTGCGTTATATGGATCATATCATTGAATTCACTATGTAAACAAGGCCAAATATGTCTGAAAGACATCAAAATACATTAGAATATCTTTATACTGCATTCCTTGCTACCAAGAGTTATCCAAATTATAAATTTTTGCATAATATAGGTCAGACATTGTTAAATTTACTTTATAAACATGATCCAAATATAACTGACACAACCATCTCTTAAATTAGACAATTTGAAAAATGTTTATTGTAATACAGTACAGAACCATTTATCCGGAATGCTTGGGGTCAGATGTATTCCGGATTGTTTTTTCCGGTTATCTGTTTGTGCATGAAAGCAGCCTCCATTTGATAAGTTTTGTGGAATATGTGTGGTTGTGGCATCATTTCTGATATTAAATTATTAGATTACGTGTATTAAAAATCAATGCAAGAAAGATGAAAAGTTAACCAGAGTTTAAAAGAAGGTAATTTATGGGAATCCCTTAGGAACAAAAATTCTTCTGTTTCTCTGCATAAAAATTAAATCATATAAAATACAACTAAATATGTTTTCATTTCAAATACTAGATATTGTCATCAAATTATACAATTTTTTCAAACAAAGCTTATGTCAAACTGGCAGTGTGTGACACCGTTTTCTGCAAAGATTCTGAAATCAGTCTATCAGAAATATCATTCCGGATAACTGGTTTTCCGGTTAACTGGTTTCCGGATAAATGGTTCCATATTGTAATAGCAATTTATTTCAGTAAAAAGGTCTTAAATTAGAAGATAAAGTTGAACTAATGTATCAAATTTAGTCATCTATAGAGTAACAATATTTTACAATGTGAAAATGCATGTGCTTTTTAACTGCAAAAATTATTGTTTACATCTGAGAAGTTGTGCGTTATATGGAGAATTGCGTTATATAGAATTGCATTATAAAGATCTTCTACTGTATATATAAACATTGAAAATAATATAAGTTAGGCTCCAAACTGGTATTTTGAAATTCTATATTACATAGCTCCACATACACTACACATTTTAAAGATTATATTTAATTAATGACAAAATGTAGCACATCAAAATGGAAACATTCTTGTGTGTCTATATGGAGAATTTAAGTTATAAATGTTAAAAGAGAAATTATAAAAGATATGATATTTGAGGAGAGTGGTACATAAGTGTATAAAAAATAGAGCATTTAAACAAGAAGAAAAAATTCTCTAAATAAAATTTTGAAAAGCTTGTTGTTAAGCATATTCATGCATATGCTGTTCGCAATGTTTTTAATAATGAGAAATGGTGTTTTTATTAATATGACTGTATAATTTTAAATATTTACTAGAAATAAAATAAGACTTGTATATTAATAGCTCTTAAAATTAAGTAATAAAACATGTAACTAAGTAACCATTGTCCTCTTTAATTTTATAAAGCAGTAAAAATGAAAAAAATTGGCAGTTCGTATGGCCCTTTTAAAATTTAGCTGACATATTTGCAATTCTGACTACAAAATCACTAGCAAAACCATCTAAGTTTTATTCCAGTATTAATGTCCTCATTATTGAGAAATTGGGTTACTTATTAAACTCTAAATCAATTAAATGTCATTAAAACTAATTAAAAACACTTTAAAATGTGTAGTTTATAATTACAATGCTTCATTGCATAAAAGCCAATTATGGCCAAAAAGGCCAATTTTGGCCAAAAAAAGCCGGTTAAAACCAATAAAGGCCACCGGCCTGGCTTTTTTTAATTTTAGCCGTCTTTTTTGCAACCCTGGCAAAATGACACTAGCATGATTTAAAATTAAAAAAATCCTTGTATTTTGCTTCCATTAGATACTCATTATAGTACTCTCCAAGCTACTGATTTGGAAATAACAAAATTAAATTTAATAATTATTGGCACGATCGTTCTGTAGTACATAAGTAATGTTGTTAGGGGCTTTTAAACCAAGAATGCTTCATAAGTTAACATATCTAAATTATAGCCCTTTTTTTGTGTGCTTATATGTCTTTATTTTTATTGAATTATTTCTATTCAGATTTTATCTCTGAATTATTTCTATTCATTCCAGTGCCTGGTCATTAGAAAAATGAGGGCTAAAAAAAGTAAAAAAAAAAAAAATACTATCCATTGTTTAGGAGAGACCTTTGTACCTGTATTCAGTGTCTTTATTTTAAATAATATTTGTATCTAATTTTTATTATTCATCTGGGTGAGTGGTAACATCGGCTTTTGTTATTGCAACCATATTGAATTTTAGAAGAATGACAGTTTGAGAAATTAAAGGTGAAAAACATTTGAAAGCATCAAAGTAAAATTTTGTACCTGAATTGTTTTATTATTTTACAAAGGTAAGAATAATATTTTTTTTCTAACTACAATGCCTAGATTTAATTGTTGAAGTGCTAAATGGAATATATCACTTATCCAAGTGGAATTTTTAATAGAGCCCATTTTATGTGAAATTACACAATGTTGTATCTAGGGCCACATAATTACTTTGTACCTAAGTCTAGTGCTCTAGATAAAATTTCGGATTGTAATGTAGAATAACTCATGACAAAAGTATTTTCATTTTCTGCATAAAGTTAATATGTGAGAACATTGGAAAATTTTTAGAATTTAAATATTTCCTGGCTAACGGTATGTTAATTTGTGATATTACTTTTCCATATTATAAAAAAAATACAATTTTAAGCATATTTTTTAAAAAACAGTGGATTTTTTGACTCATGGTATCTGTTAATGATTGTTTGTTTTATAAAATTTTAATATAGGTTTTTGTGTATTATAGAGTTTGAATTCAAAATTTTAGATAATGACCCGAGGTACAACTATCAGCCCTAGGTACATTGGTGTTCTTGTACCTAAGACCATTTGCATTGTTTTAGGAAAATTATTCTATTTGGAATTACTTTCAAATTTTAAATGTGTGCAATAGTTCCAATAGGTAATAAGTACTATAAATATATATGCACATTAATTTAGTGGTTTTAAAAAGGCTTAGTAGCTCAGTTTTTATGCATTAAACAAGAAGTGGCCATAGGTGTAAAAATCTCCCTTAAAAAAGATTATTGGAGAGAGAAGTTGGGGATGGCTATGCATAAGATTTTCTTAGTTTGTAGTCATTTTCTTCATGGACCTGATTATTTGTCAGAATATAAACCATGTTAATAGAAAATGTTGAAATTGATTTTTTAAATCCTATATGAAAAAGGAATTTTTTCCTTTTAAATGCAGATAAGGTAGTACAGTCAATAATCTATGTTAGTAGTAATAGGCTATGGATGAAAATTCTTGCATCTGGAGTTGACTCTACTTTCTAATACTTATTTATTCATGCTAGTGTAATTTTTACTCATGATATTCTTATTTTTGTACAACTCATTTTAACTTAAACCTACCTGCAACATCTTCTAAATTATTAAATTATATTGGAATGTACTATAAAAATGGACTGATATTTTCTATGTGTTTTATTTTATTAAAGTGTGTCATTAATTATTTGATTTCTGCTTTTTTTATGTAGCAAATATGTGTTATGATGATTGTTAATCAATTGTTCAATCAATTACAAGAGGCTGGGCTTCCATTTTTACTCCAGAAGTATCGGCAAACATTTAAATGTAAAGACATTGCATCTTTTCCTCCCAGAATCCAGAACATTTTAGAACAATGGGAAATGTGGGCTTATGAGGTAAGGTTTTTCTCAAAAATGTATGCATTCACTGTTGCATGCTATATAATCAAAAGTATTTGCATATCCTTTGAGATTATTATGTTTAAGTATTTTGGATTTAACTGGGATCCATTAAGTCCAAATAGATTGGAAAAATCTAAAATCTACTGGACTGAAAATACTGAGATGGATATCAATTTTAATAAGTGGGATTCATTCATTGGGGTTTGGGCCCTTACAAAAAAAAATTCTTGTGCTAAAATAAATATCTTAATGATATGTATGATGAGGCCTCAAACTGACTCATTTAATATGCAGTGAAGCACTTGCTTGACAAAGTCACTGTACATGTATCTCCATAAATGCATTCCAGAGAAAACACTGTATGTTTCTTGTCACTTATTTTTATCACACAAGTCAAGGAACTAGGGTATTTTGTTTAAATATTTTCCACTGTTTTGTACATTCCTGTTTTGAAAAGACTTGATTGGGATTCATCTATTGAGATTTGGGTCCTTACAACACAAAGTATCTGGTACTGAAGTGAATAGTTTAATGATATGTATGCTGATTAATCAAACTGATTCACTTCATAAATAACCAAACACTTGCTAGGCAAAGTCATGAAGATTTATTTATGTCAAATCCAGACATACTTATTCCAGAAAAAATATTGTGCATTTCTTGTTTTGCATTCACTAGACAGTGAATCATACATTCCTACAATTGACATATTAAAATACTAATGATAAATATTTTATAAATTCTATAATAGTTATAAAATACTTCAATAAAGTTTTATAGCTTTAGTTTTATCTTCAGTAAGATTTAGTAAATATTCTAAGAAAGAATTTTCATGTTACAAGCAGACTGAATTTTAAAATGTAAATGATTGTGTTACTAATAAAAGCAGGTGTACAATTACCTGCTGAACTGTAACTGACATACCCAGGTGAAAAGAAATTGCCTGTTTAGACTATAATTTTTTTCAATTGAGTTTTTAAATGCATCACCTGAAGGAGAATTTTGAAGTTAGTTCTCTATTCAAGACAAACAAATGAAAATTTATTATAGCAGCGTGGTAATATTGTTTTAAATTAATAAAAGCAAAGATATAGGTAGATTGTTGTCAGTTCATATTTAAAAAAATATTAATTTCTATAATAGTATTAAGTATTGCAATTTATGTTAATATGATAATAACAGTTGTATGTTTCCTGGAATTATTTATTAGTATTATATTATATCCTGATTATATATTAGTTCCAGATGAAAATGAAAGCATATTAAACACTTGTTTGTGCCAGCTTGTGCAAATTGTTCTTCTCAAAATTGACACATCCAAGTGTAATAATCATCATTAATGAATATTTAAGATTAATAAATTTAAAACTAAAGTGCGATTTTCTTTTATAAATTAGATTTATAGTCATAAACACATCTTGAAAAAAAAAAACAAGCAGGAACTAACATTCTGAGCAAAAATAAGTAAAAACCTAACAGGAAGTGGTTAAGGGAATCAAGCTATTACATACTTTAAAAAAATTAAAATGTATGTGTTGCATTTAACAAGCATTATATTATGATATTTATGATTTATTTTTATAAAACTTTATAAAAGTCAGTTTTGTTGTTAATTATATAATTTCTTTTCATCAACTTTATATTTTTCAGGGAACTTATGATGATTACTTGGAGCTTTTTATACAGTTTGGTTATGTGTTTCTTTTTTCTGCTGTTTTTCCCCTTGCTGCTGTTTTAGCTATCCTAAACAATGTTTTTGAAGTGTGGACTGATGGCTTTAAACTTTGTAATGCTTATCAAAGACCTCAAGCTCGACCAGTTAAAGGAATCGGCATTTGGCAGGTATGATTTAAGAAAATTTTCTAGGTGTTTAAGTGTTTAAAATAATTTTATTATTCTAATTAATTCTAATAATTTTATTATTCTATTTATTATTTTATTTTATCTGATATTTCGATCTGCAATGGTTAAACGATTAGAGGACAGATTTGCAGTTAGATGGCTTAAGTTCAATACTTGGCCATTAAACATGTTCATGTCATGCATGTCTAATCTGTAGTGTGCAAAGTTCTCTCATTGGAAGAATGTAATATGAAAAGATTTTCCTCTTCCTGGTAACAAGCAAAATTGTGGGTATCCTCATTTTTCCTGGACAATTTGTCTTCAGCCTGCCTATAAACCCAGGTTTGATATGCATCTAAGCAGATTTTTACCTCTGATACTTTAGGTACCAGTTAATATATATTGATTTCATTTGTATTGATTGGCTGTAAGTCTGAGGCTATAACAGACATTTGCTACTCTCTGCATTAATGAAGTATCAATTTTAGTATATTTTTTATCTATACAGATTCTTTTGGAACTCATTGATCAGAATACATCCCCTAATTAGGTTTTCTTGTAAGTGATATGTTTAGAGAATCTAAATATAAATAATTTCTTCATGTATATTAAAAACAATTTACCTTCATAGATACATTTCTCATTTTCATCTTTTTATTATTGTTTTTGTTAATGTTTAAATTCTACAAAAGTACATAATTTTTTATTAAGAGTCCAATCATTTGTATCTAAAATATTGCAATCTGTTGTCAAATGTATCCGGGGTTTTTTTTATGTAGAAACTACTTGCAAGAGTTTGCTAATCAACATATTTTTGGTTAAATAATTAGAATATATTTGTCATGCAAAATTTTGACATCATTCTTAGTTTACATAATTACTTAACTGAGTTAGAATGTCCTTTAAGGTGTATTTCTATGTTAACACTTTTCAGGAGAGTAAATTTTAGAATGTCTAGTTTTATTTGAATGAATATAGAGTGTACCAAATATCAGTCCATAGGGATGGGAAAATACTTTATATGTAGAAGATCTTTTGATGATTCAAACTTGCAGGGACAACAAAAATAGTTTGAATTATACAAATTTTGAATTATTGAAAGTGATTAGCGGAAACAAAATTACAGGGAGAAATATTGTGTGGGATTTAATTTCCAGGTAAAAGTTTTTTTAAGCTGTTTATACAAATACAAAAAAAAAATACAAAAAATACTTTAAATATTAACAAATTTAATTAGCCATTCTCTAACAAGTTAATTATTTTTTAATCAATTAAACAAACGAAATATAACTAAACCATTACATACCACTATGAAAAATATTTATCCAGGATCGTTTGCATAGGCTTATTGTTTTTAGCCTTAATTGCTAGCTTTTCTATTTGCAACAAACAGTGAAGTTCCTTTTCTGAAAATGGTTACATTTGTACTAATTTGGGTGAACATTCAATAGACAGAGTTACGGACTGTTCTGTTGGACGTGAGAAAGGTTTATTGCTCGATGTGTCTTCAGAATTCGAATCTTCATTACATGTATCACAAATTACTTTTGCAATGCCTGAATTGCTAAGGCTTCCACAAACTTCTAAGTTATTATCAACAGCCAACATAATCTGCAAATGATACATTTTCACAATCAAATGTTTTGCAAAATTCTGGAAAATCTGCATGTTAAGATTGAAAATTCTCACATGCTTTTTCAGAGTATCCTATCTAGCTTTGTGTAAATCCAGTGTGTTTAAAATATCCTGCTATTGTTGACTCTTTAACAGCATCCCAAGCAGCATAGAGATCATTCATGACAGTCAGTACAATAATATGATATTTTCCCTTACAATCAATTTCAAACAGCATTTACTGTAACACATCTGTCAAAAAGTTCCAGGACTAACCCACAGATGGTGCCACAAATAAAAAATTTATATGTGTGTTAGGTAGTAATGACCTTCCAAAGCTACGTGTGAAAATTTCATGATATTTTGACCATTAATTGTCGAGGTAGTGAAGTTTTAGTGACACTACTTTTAATATTTTCAAAACAAGGGAAAAAACATATTTTGTGTGTTGAGATGGCAGTCAGGGGTGGGTAGGCTGAGAGACTGCCACATTCCTCATGTCCGTCGGAGGTATACTCTCATATTATCTTTTTTGTATGTCAAATGTTTTGATTATTACATTATATTTCTTCAGAGGGGAGACATACAAAGCTCAAACAATGGTATGAACATTTTCTGTGCTAATTTTTTAAGTGATTATACTTAGAATTCAGAAACATATGTACATATGTGTGCATTAAAGTTTTTAAAATCGTAACACATACATGGTCATACATCTTATGTATATGCACTGTCAAAGCATCTATGGTTAACCTTTGTATTTAACCATTTTAGTTTTATTGGGAGTTGGCACATTTTTCTCTATTTAAATGCTAAATTAATGTAAAATTAGTAACAACTGTAAAAACAGGATTTGTATGTAACAAAATAATTTCTTAAATAGA
Organism: Maratus speciosus; assembly: GCA_963932465.1. Lineage (NCBI taxonomy): Eukaryota > Metazoa > Arthropoda > Arachnida > Araneae > Salticidae > Maratus > Maratus speciosus. The sequence continues at coordinate 576,075,535 of OZ010787.1, forward strand.
AAATTGTATGATTCTTTAAAAAGTTTGTTTTAAGCGATTGTATGCTGACTAAGACAGAAACTCTTTAAAACAAAATTATTTTTAGAACCTGCTTAAAACAGAATTATTTGTGGTATCTTTTGATTCTGTCTCAGCCAATTTTATGATATTTTAAATGATTTATATCAAAGGCTGATAATTTTTATCAGAGATCGACCAAAACATTTTTTTCAGGTTGAAACCGAATTTTGGCTGAAGACAAAAACGAAACTCACCAAAAGAAATGTTAAGTCTGTAGTGTAATAGCATGTCCATTCTTAGGGGCAGAGGAGATAAAGCTATTTTCAATTTAAATTATTATCCCAGTAAAAAATTTAAGATAAAATATAAGGTAAATAAAGTTTCAATTTTTACATTTTATACTGGAGATATTTAATTTGTTATTAATGTTTCTATTACTTTTAATACCATAATATTTTACTTATATGCAAATGATTTATAACAATGCCAGTGCATAACTGAAAGCATAAAAACATAAGTTATATGAAAAGGCAGGAATGAAGATTTCTGGAACAAAAAATTATGCAGAATAAATTTTTTAGTGTTAAGGCTGTTCTAGTATCTTTAATAATAATACATTTAGCTAGTAATTTATTTAAATTATTCATGTTAAAAAAAAACAATAAATTATATTACACACTTTATTCAAAATAAATGTTTGTTATTTTTACACAAGTAATTTTTTAGAGATGAATTGTGAATATTAATTTGATTTTTTTTATCCAAGTTTCTACTTGGTAATGCAGCAACTTTTAACTAGTTTTTCAGAATATTTGCATCATTTTTTACAATAACCATCAGCACAAACTTCTTTGCTGTGATTAATTTTTGGAATAAAATCTTGAAAAGGTAATCAGTTGTGTCTTAACAATTACTCTAATAAATTTGTCAGTGTTCAAATATATATGCATATTATAATGATGATCTAACTTATTCTTGGGATGAAGATTTAAATAGCAGAATCATTGCATGCATTGTAATTTAAAGTTTCATAAAAAGTGAATCCAGGTTCGAGATAGGTCCTTGATAAATTTGATATAGATGAAGTCCATTGTTTTTATTTTTAATATTGCAGACATCTAATATCAGTACCAGAGAAGGACCTAACTGGGATCGGGATGTTATAAACCTGACAGTTAGAGAGTGAGTAATTAGTTGTCAGACATTCTTGCAAATATACTGAGGCAAATATAAAACCCCCAAAACTAGCATAACCCTAAATAATATCTCATTAAATTTAATTTTCAATTTCAATCCAGCCAAGCAGTTCATTAATTAGTTTATCAGAAATTTTATTGTACTTATTCAATGCCAAGGCAGCAATGCGAAATTTATATTTAAGATCAGCAGCATAGACATTAATGAATGCCTAATGCCTTCTTTAAAGTAAACAGCATAGATCTTTAAAACCAAAATAACCATTTGTATTGACTACCAATCTGAGCATTAATAATAAGTGTTTAGATTACTAGCAATAGGGACAATGATCAGATATTATCATTTTATTTATTCGTTAATGGAAAGAACAGTGTGCGACAGCATTGTTGGAGATTTTAGGGTGAGAAAGTTGGGTTTTTTTTAAATTTATTTTCTTAACAGCTGGAAAGATCTTGTGAACATTAAAATGAATGTTATTTATTAAGTGCAAAGGAGAAGAAGAAATAAATATATTTTTAAAAGGGAAGGGAAGTTTTAGTTAATTATATTTGTAAAAGGAGAATTTTACTTTTAAATTAGGAGATAATTAATGATGTATGATGATTTCTTAATTACATCATTATACATATAATGCAGGGAAGTGGTTGAGAGAAATGTGTATGCCAGAAGTATAAACCACTATTTTCCCATTCCTCATGGACATTAAAAATGTGCATATGACTCAAAATTGCAGTTATAAAATTTACATTAATATAGAAAACTTCATAAAATCAATATTAAAAAATTTTACTTACTGAGCTTATTATTTAAAAGCAGTGAAGTCACATTTAATTGAAACTTTTTAGTTGAACATGAATATTGCAATATAAGTAGTGATTATAATAAGTAGTTAATTATAATCAAGCAAATTATTAAATAGAAAAAAGGGCTATTTTTAGCAAAAAGTATATCATGAATATATGTAACTTGATCACAATACAAAAGGTTTTATAAACTTTCTGTAAAAAAAAAAAAAAAAAAAAAAAAAAAAAAAACATTATTTCTTATTGCAGAAATAAATGCAAGTATCAAAAGATTATAAATAAAATAAACCAGTCAACCCAGTGTGGCTTTTATACTGCAATCTTTGAAATTATTTGCTGCTATTTTTTTTTTATTAATTTTTACTGCAACATTTAATAAACCTATGTGTTTTATGACATGTGAGTGTATTATGTCTAAAGCATGTTTAATAACCTTTCGTATGATGATACATCATTTATTTTTATGTGTTTTGTATGTGCATAGAAAAGGCATGTTGACATCAGCAATAATGTATTGTATATATGATTCTTATAAGTTTTTTGACATTCAGATCTAGTGCAAATTCAACTTCAATTAATGCATTTTAGTTTTATACAGCTTATTTTATTTCTTTATTATTTAAAAAAATGAAAATTTATTCTTATTACTAAATATTTTATTGCCATCAATACTGTTTGAATCGCCAAATTATGATAATATGAGTGAAAAATACCCGAAAGTATTATGGGCTATGAATGGGATCTTCTAAAAGACAAGCTCTTATGAGATCCAACTATGGTTTCTGTATGCACTAAATGTTCAGCAGTTTTTCCCCCGAAACAGAGAGTTTGGGTTGAAAATGAAACTGAACTTTCAGTCAACCTCCAATTTTTATTCGTATGTTATTCATAGCTACCAACATAGTTTTTCTTTTCTGTAGCACTGTATCAGTTTGAGAAGTCAAATAACCATATTTTGATGTGGAGACATATGAAGTTTAATAGGAACCATAAAAAACAAAACAATTAAATAATTTGTCTGGTTTAAAATGTGTTTATCTGACTTTGGTCAAATTAGTACAATGCTACAGAGAATATCAGTATGTTGACAGCTATGACTATTCCATTAGAGCTGTTATTCATACTATGTAGATGTGAGTTAGCAATCTCCAGTTTAAAGCATCCCATGTTGGAATGACTGTTTGAGGTTTTAAGTTACAGGGCATACATTTCATGTGACTAAGGTATATTTCCCCTGTGGGAATGAAAACCATTACAAAAAATAAAACTTTTACCTTAACCCTTTTCCTTCTCTTCCATCTCTGTGTACATAATGTACAGAGTGTACAGACTGTGTACATACAGACTTTTATGTATCTGTTTTTTAAACATTTCTTTCATTGTCTTTATACCATTTTATACATTTTTTCTTTTCTATATAGTTAGCATTTGAAGTCCTAAGTCTCCTTGCTGTGATGAGCAACTGTGCCTTAATTGCTATGTCACCTATTGTACAATCATATGCACCTGATATGTCTATGTCCTCTTGGTTATTAGTGGCTGTTATGGTTGAGGTAGTTTTTTTTTTCTAGATAATAATGAATATATTTTTAATAGCAATAGCTTTTCTCATTTAAAACTCTGAAATTTAGTTATATTGGCATGCATATATTCAGCTAATTATATTTGTTTTGATGATATTTGTGTCCTTGTGATATTTGTAAGAGACATGGCACTTTTAGATTTTAAAAGTTGGTATCTTTTTTTCTCATATCTGTTGTTATTTAGAATTAATTTCACTCTAGTGCATATGTCATGCTGTATCATATCTTTTCTTAAATTTAAAATTAAATTCTTTTTGGAAGTACTTCATATAACATATGCTAAAATACTGCATGTTCTTTATATTTTTTTAGCATATCATTATTGCTGTTAAAATGACTATGTCCTACTTAATATCTGATATGCCAAAATGGGTGAAAGTTGCTATACAGAAAAATCAGTATGAATCTATAGAAGCCTTGAAATCTGAGGTAATTTTTTATTTGAATTATTTCTAAGACTTACAAAAGTACACTAAGTATTAATTTCACAAACATTATTTGCTATTTTTTAGTTCTAACATTCCACAATAATCATTATTCAAAAATTTCAGAATTGTCAAATTATCTGTGACCCTCTTCTTTTGTTTAAATTTCTTTTTTAATAAATGTAAATTTTGTTTTTAAATTCCATCCAAAACTTTTAAAAATCTAGTTATAATAAAATGGTCAATGAATGATAAAAATTTATAGTAGTTAGATTATAATGTGCTGTCCTCTAAAAAACCCCACTTTTTAAATTTTTCTCTATATAAAATTTAATAAAAAATACAAAACAATTTGAAGTAGCTACATTTTCACAGCTTGTTCTGACTAAGATTTTAATGTATAGTATTTTTGACTTTGTCAATATATTACAAAATGGCAGTCAATTGAAGAAGAATTTGAAAAAAAACCCCACTTTTTCCTAAAAATAACCCATGTTACCTAAAAAAACCCCACATGTAAAAACACTTCTAGAAACCGAAATATTAGACAGCAAAGTATTTTTTTCATTATTAATTATTTATAAAACACAATTCTGCAAAAAAAAAAAAAAGTTTTTTTTTTTTTTTCAGTTTTTTTGCAATCATATCCAAAGGGGCAACTTAATCACACAAGTTTTAATTAATCTTTGTTCAGAAAGTAGAAATGCCTGAAATTGGCATTGTTATTCAGAAACTACAGAAATGTTCCATTTTTTGGTAAACATAAAAGATCTTTCAGAAAATAATGTCAAAGTTGCCGTTTTGAACCAAATTTCCTGACAAAAGGAGAAAAACCACCCAAAGAGAGGCAAAAAACTAGTCGTCATGGGACCCAAAATCGCTTGCAACTTGATAAGTAATTTATCAAAAATGCAAAACTCATTTCGATTCCAAATCGCTTAGTCAGCCCTGTCAATTTTGTACCTTTATGTTTAAAAATGAGTAAATGTGTCAGAAAGTTTCGTCCTTGTTGAACAGTGAACTTGAGAATCGCCTAATAAAATTTGTATAAAAAAGCTAAATAATGATTAAAATAAAATAAGCTTGTAAACATTAAAACAATGTATGATATAAAAGTAAAAGGATGTCTTTGTGCACATAAAAAAAGTGGATGGGTTTTATTTTTGCAAAAACAAAGTGGCGGGGAGAGGTATGACATAACTTGTAGAATTTCTTAGAAATGCAAAATTTGCATTAAATTTGCATAATTTATTGTGTTTCTTCCCTTTAATTAATATTTTAAAGAAAAAATATATGCTCCACCATTTATATATATATATATATATATATATATATATAAGAGTGGGTTTTTTTTTAGTTCCCGCATGGGTTTTTTTTACCTCTGTTTTCAAAAGGTCACAAACTGAGCCAAACATAATATAATCAGCTGAAAATGATGCATTTTATTCACATATAGTTTAACATAATTTAACATACATAGTTTAACATAAAAATATCTAAAAACTGATGTACATCATTGTAACATGTCATATTATAACAAGAAAAACTGAAAATGAAGCTCTTTTTTTTTTTGCTAGAATTCTGTATTATTAGCTTATTTTAAAAAAAACTAAATAAACACTTTTAAAGTACACTGACGGAAAAAAAAATCCCAACACCAAGAAAGACTTGTGTTAGATAAACGAAATTTGGTAGGCGTGTTTATACATCTGTAAGATGACATCGATTGAAATCGTTGACAGTGGCTTCTTCGTCTTGTTAAAGACATTCTTGGCTAACATCAACTCAATGCCGTCACATTTTGAAGCTAAATAACGCCCACGAACTTTACAGCACGCATTTAAAGTAAACCTGATCGGCAAGTTCTGAGTGGCGCTAATAGTGCCACACTTATGCGCAAAGCGCGAAATTTCAATCGATGTCATCTTTCAAATGTATAAACACGCCTACCAAATTTCGTTTATCTAACACAAGTCTTTCTTGGTGTTGGGATTTTTTTTTCTGCCAGTGTAATTTTAAATAATTTTATTATTGTAAATGGCATATAGAAACAGGACAAAAAGAAAATTTTACTTCAGTGATTTTTTTGATGAAGTTCTAGGGTGGGTTTTTTTTTAGGATACATTTTCCTGTGGGTTTTTTTTAGCGGACAGCACTATATATGTATACACTATGTGGCCAAAGGTGACTGGTCACTTGCGATTTTAGACGTTTTCTTAAATATCTAGAAAAATACATAAGGAATTATTTTGAAACACCAGATGTGTAAACAGAATAGTACAAGTCATATATTTCCATGAAGATTTTTTCCCCGAAACCCAATAGGGGACCATCAATAAATTGAAAAAGAACGAATATCTTTTGGATAACCCTGTAAAAACTAATGTAGCAAAAATGTTCAACACAGCAGATTATGATTAAGTGCCTTATTGCAATAAATTGTGTTCATTTTTATGAGAATAGCATGTATATTCGTAGAGAAATTAAAGTTTTTATAAAAAGAGTCCCAAATTTTGCCAAGTTTTTTGCTTATAATTTGTAGAGTTCTTAATATAAAAAAAAGTTCTTTTCAGAAAATACGACAAACAACACTGTACATAATACCCTGGAATGACAATTAAAGAATAATAAAAATTGGATGAAAAATGAGCAGGTTTACAAAAAAATGTTTCACTGTGTATGCTCGAATGCAATCAAAATATAATGTGCATAATGTGTTAACGCAGTGTATAGAGCAACGTTTGTGAAAGTCTCAAAAACATAGCTTGAAAATTCTGAAAGTTATCGTTGATAGAATAAGCTTGAAATCTGTTGTTCCCAAAATGAAGCAAAAAAATGAAGGGGTTGTATCCATATATCCATTAATTAGTGCCAATATAGCATATACAATATTGCACATACTACTGCATTTGGATACAGAATTTTTGTTTAATATGTACAATGTTGTTTGTCATATTTTCTGAAAACAACTTTTTTTTATATGAAGAACTCTACAAATTATAAGCAAAAAAATCGGCAAAATTTGGGACTCTTTCTATAAAAACTTTAATTTCTCAATGAATATACATGATGTTCTCATAAAAATGGACACAGCTTATTGCAATAAGGCACTTAATCATAATCTACTGTGTGGAACGCTTTTGCTACATTAGTTTTTACAGGGTTATCCAAAAGATATTCATTCTATTTCGATTTGTTGACAGTCCCTTATGGGGTTTCTGGAAAAAATCTTCACAGAAATATATGACCTGTACTATTCTGTTTACACATCTGGTGTTTCAAAATAATTCCTTATGTTTTTTTCTAGATATTTAAGAAAACATCTAAAATCGCAAGTGACCGGTCACCTTTGGCCATATAGTGTAGATGCAGTATAGGATCAAGAAATAAGATCCAGAACATTTTCTTTCACAGGACTTCTGATCCAAGATATGGAAAAATCTTAAATGCAGTATTAACAAATGTATTTTGTGCACTTGTTTTTGCTTCAATTAATCAAAATTTAAAATGTAAAATGAGCTGTTTTCTGAGCAGAGGCATTGAATTCCTGGAAAAAAATCTATTGACTTCCCCAAAACATATTCTAAGTTCCAAGGTCTGGATGGCTTTAACTTACCTTCAGTAAAACAAAAATCTCCCTTTATTATTTTCTGAAACTCAAAAAAGAAATAAGAAATATAACTTTAAAAAAATTAAGTAACATGTTTTTAATGAGAGCAAAAAGTCAACTATGTCTACTAATAACCATATCATAATTCCAAACAAAAAAGTCAAGAACATACACTAAAAATATTTATTTCCTTAAAAGATCACTTTACTAAAAATACATTAAAAATATTGCTTAAAAGATGTCATTTTAGTAAAAACACATTAAAAATATTGCTTAAAAGACGTCACTTTACTAAAAACACATTAAAAATATTGCTTAAAAGATGTCACTTTGCTAAAAATATATTAAAATATTGCTTAAAAGATGTCATTTTACTAAAAACACATTAAAAATATATTAAAAACCTATATTGACATGTTTCAACTCTTTCATTGAGTCATCATCAGAAATTGTAACAGAACTACAAACACAATGCACATGAAAACTGGGAAAAGTAGTCGTTGAATACAAGTTAACATACAACACCCCCTATATTTTCGATATCACCCGTGTCCCTACTTCACAGCCCAAAAATATGGATTGAGTGGTTGGACAACTTGCGGGTCGCTGCATTGTAGGTACACAGTCGATATCAAAAAAATAGGGGTCGTTGTATGTTAATTTGCATTCAATGACTATTTTTTCCAGTTTTCATGTACATTGTGTTTGCAGTTCTGTTGTACATTCTGATGATGACTCAATGAAAGAGCTGAAACATGTCAATATGGGATTTTAGTATATTTTTAATGTGTTTTTAGTAAAGTGACGTCTTTTAAGCAAATAAATATTTTTAGTGTATGTTCTTGACTTTTTTGTTTGGAATATATTATTCTAATATGTGTTTAGTTAAAAATTTAATGCCCTGAATATTCATTGTCACTGACAATGGACTTTAATGCAAAATTTGAACAAAATCGGTTTGTTAGATAAGTGATTTCATTGAAACATATAAAAAAAATTGTACCTCGACACTGCCCCAGAAAGTACTTAAATATATGCTGTGATCGACAATAAACTTGTGCATAAAATTTGAACAAAATTAGTTAATTAGACATCTGACTTTGTGGTGACATCATGTCACACAGGCAGTAAAATAAGTTTCTAACAGAGAGCAACTGAGCTAGCCTCTGATGAGGTATGACACTGATAATACATGAACATTGCATCATTATGAAAATTGAACTTGTGTAAAACATTTGGATAAAATCAGTTTGACAGAAGTGGGTCGAAAACTGATTGCAAGATGATACAAACATCTAGACAGACAGGCAGCAAAGTAGATTAAATAAAAGCATGTATAAACAAAGTCTAGCACTTGTCTGAAAGTGTCTCAATCTGAAACACTTGCATCTTTTTCTGTGTGCACACACATACCAGACTGTTTTTGATAGTAACCATTGGGGTCTTTAAACAATACAAACTTGCACATTATTTTAATAATGCATTTTTATTTAAACTACATATTAATAAACTCTTATTTTACAATTTTTTTAATTTTATTATGTAAATAAATTTGTAATTTTTTTACTTTCAAAATTCTTAAGTTGTTTGAAAAATAAGATGTTTTCTTTTTTACAGATAAAAATGATTGGTAAGTTTTCAAAGTTTTCAGAAGTTTATTATCTTTATTTTAAATGTATGCTTATTTTAATCCAAAAAAGTGCAAATGTAATAAAAATTTAGAATGTGAACAATCCGGAGAATTCTAGTTTTTTAGTCCTGTATTATAGGCTAAAATAATTTTGAAAAGTAAAATATATTTTTTGTTTTATTTTGAAAGTTTTTGACTTTATGAGTATTTGAGCAATAAACTCTTAATAATATTTTTATTTCTTAATTCTGCATTTTTAAATGTTAATATGAATAAAACCCCTACCCTTTTTTAAATTTTAAAGTTCTTCTTTAAAACTTAATTCAGTTATATTAAGAAAAAAATCTTGAGACTGGAAAATCAAAGGAGTAAAAACCCATATTCTTTCCCTGTTAGTGATATTTTTTTTTTTCAGATGTGGAAAAGTGAGTTTTTTTTTTTTTTGGCGGGGGGGGGGGGGGGGATTTATGGATTTGTGTGTGGAAGGAACATTAATGTATGTGTATTTAAAAATATATATATTAGTTTCACATTTTTATTGTTTAATAATGTAAGATTTTGCTTCTTTTAACTCTTTAATGTTTATTGGGATAATAGATTCCCACCATTGCCTTCTAAAGGGTTAACAAGTCTTATTAGTTCTTTTGTGCACATGTGTGTATCCAAGCATTCTACCTACTCTTCCATTCTGCTGAGAACTGGTATAGTCTAGTTCTCCAATCTGCTGTTGGAGCATGAAAAATGCCATTTTTGTGTCTCCGGAGTAGAATGTTAACTTCTCCCTACACAGTTCTATAATTAATGTGCACATACCACCTGTAAATGTTGGGAATTTTAACCCAACAATGTAATGTAGTAAACTACAATTTTAATATCGAAAAGCAAAGTAATATGGTGGTGAAGTGTAATTATCAAACTTCACTTTAAAAAATGCAAAATGATCACCTGAGTAAAAAAAAATGCTTTTGTACTTTCAAGGCTTAAATGTGACCTTAAGTTCTCATGACATAATGACTTTGGCAGAGAACATTGAAGATAAAACATATTCTGTAACAACCAGGGCTGCAGAGTCAGAGTCCAAGTCAGGCCTATTTTTAAGTAAAAGAGTCAGAGTCACTTAGAAACAAGCAGACTCCGACTCAGACTCCAGCTTTTTTTGTTAGATAGTTTGAATTGAAATCAAACCAATTATGTGTAATTTTAAATCTATAAAATGAATTATTGTTGTTATTTTTGGATTATATCAGGCTACCCAAGTTAAAAATGCCTAATATACTGCCCAGTGTACAGAATAGATGCAAACCATTATTAATTGAAAACTGTAGTAGATATTTTACATTTAATACATAAATACATTCCCTTGGACTTTTTGGGTTTGTGGTACCTGAGATAGAGAGATGCCTGCAAGGGTCCAAGGCCTGCAAAATAAAGGCAATTTTTCAAATGGGCCAGGTCAGCAGAATAAAGATAATTTTTGTTAAACGGCCGAACCAGAATGATAAAAAAATTAAGCAGGCTGACTGGCCCAATATAACATATTTGAATCAAACTATGCCAATAAAATAGGAACAATTTTCAATGGACATGGCTGGTGGGAGAATAAGTACAAATGTCCTGCATGAGCTGATGCTAGTTCAACACCATCAATACAGCAACATAATATGTCCAACTTAGAGATGAGTATCAGACAGTTAGATTGTGTCTGAGACTGAGTCGAATCATTTCAGTGCAGTCGGGCTGTGTCGAGATCAAGCTGAAATTTTCCCTACATACTTGGGCCGAGCTGAACCATAACTGGACTTAATTATTCCCAGGATATGTTGGACACAATTTGTTTTGTAAAAATAGTAATAGCAATAATAAATTTCAGTTTACAAAATCTCTAAAAAGATACAATAACAAATTGCAGAGAAATATATTTAAAAATCTCCTTTTTTTGTTATACGGCTTCAAAATTTATCAGGATTTAACTACCTTTTTTCTTTTATTGTAAACTACATGAAGTTTCTCGATGAGTCTTCATTTGAGTGTAATAGTCTAAGAGTCAAAGTAATCATTAATGTTGCTATTCAGTATTATATGCTTTGTAGACATATTGTAATGTGAAATATACGGTAAAATTTTCACATAAATATATATGCAGTATTCTTTAAAAGAATCTTAATATTATATTATAAAAATCAGAATTTTCTTGTAGAAATGAAATCGGACTGAACTGGATTTCATTGATTTTTACATGGGCTGGGCTTGTTTTCACTGATTTTTTGTACTGGCTGGGCATGAAATAGAAAAGCTTAAGTGGGCAGGGGCTGGAAATTTCGGCCCATGCAGATCTCAAACCAGATGTAATGTGAGAATTGTAAATTTTTACTATTTTTGGAGGCCAAGGTACACAAAATAACATTGTAATAGAGACCTTTTCCCCTCAGATTCTTCAGGTCTGTAGGACCAGAACTAACACCAAAATTCTAAATCCTTCTTTTCCCCCCTTTCCCCACAGGATTCAAAATAAGGTGAAATTGTGATTCTTTTGTTTCTGAATTAGTGGTATACAAAGTAACGATAAAATAGTGAAATTTCATTATCTTTTTCCTTTTGATTTTCTGATTTTTCAATTTTGCAGAAGCCGAAATTGTAAAATTAATGCAGGAAATGTGAAATTATTACATTTTCTGTAGAATCCACAGAACTTGAATTATGAGGGCTGTTTTTTCGTCAACCTCCGATGGGCCGTAAAATAAAGACTAGTGTGGATAATAAAATTCTTTGATAGCCTGGAGTCAAGTACACTCAAAGCAACTTTTCTACATAATCGCAGTGAAGATTGAGTCATTTGTCATACTGGTGGGCGAGGTGGAGCATACCCTCTTCAAAGAAGGCTGTCGCCAGTGTATTGAGGTAGGTCTCCAAGGCGTCTTGAAGATTTTTGTTGGAATGAAAAGTGAAATAGAGTGATATCCACCAAGACCTATCTTCAGATCTCGAAAGAGGTGACAGTCACTCGGTGCCAGCTGAACTGATGGCCCAACAGCTTCTTTCTCGAATCTTGGGCGGGGAGGGGATTCGACAGAATGCGTTCGATCGGTGAAAGAAGCTGTTGGACCATCAGTTCGGCTAGCACCGAGGGATTTTCACCTTTTTCGAGATCTGAAGATAGGTCTGGGTGGACAGCATTCCACTTCACTTTTCATTTCAACAAAAATCTTCAAGATGCCTTGGAGACCTATCTCAATACGCTGGCGGTAACCTTCTTTGAAGAGGCTATGCGCCCCCTCTCCCACCAGTATGACAAATGACTCAATCTTCACTACGACTGTGTCGAAAAGTAGCTTTGAGTGTACTTGACTCCAGGCTATCAAAGAATTTTATTATTCATTCTAACCCTTATTTTATGGCTCATCGGAGGTTGAAAATCAAACAACCCTCGTATTTCCAAAATAGTAAAATATTCATCTCTTTTTTTTTTTTTTTTTTTCCTTTCCTTCGAAATTTTTTGACTCATAAAAACACAAAATAACAACAAAATTGTAATGATTTTGCCTTTTCTTTTCAGAGTCCACAGATCCAAAATAGTAAAATTTTTGTTTTGTTTTCTTCTTTAGATTTCGTTAGTTGGATTTTTCAGGTTTGTGGGATGTGAAATTGTAAAATTAAAAAAGCAGAATTTTTTTTTTTTTCCATCTTTCTTTTGAAGCCCTAAGAACAGAATTAATGCCGAAATAGTGAAATTTTCACTGTATTTTTCTTGCTTTTTCTCAAAAATTTAATTAACAGGCAAAACTAGTATATTAGCCAGCCCAGAGTCGGAGTCATTAAAATTTCTGGAGTCGGCAATTTTCTCACCGGCTCCGCAGCCCTGATAACAACACAGTTTATTTTATGTAGATGGTGACATGAAAATTACATATTTGATAGATGATTTAACTTGAAATTTGCAATATTTAAACATAACATAAATAACATAAACTTTTAAACCTTCCAAATACTGCAAACACTATGGATGTATGCTTTCTAGAAACATCAGCTAACAATAAACATACACCTATACTGACACTGTCCGTCCATTAAATCTGGTATCATTGCCAAATCAGTCAATCAAAAATGACTTTGATATTTGCATAATTAAGTTAAACTTACAGATTTAAATTGTTAATAAACTTTCCAAAACATTATAAAATATTACAAAAACCAATAAAAATATATCTAAATATTTGAAGTATTTTTTTTTTTTTTTTCAAAATGTGTCACATTAGTTTCTTCTTATATTTAAGATGTGCCTTTCCTTAGTATTATGAAACAAAACTTTAGAAATTCTTATTTTTTGATATTCCTATTTGAAAAAAAAAATGTCCTTAAATTTGGCGTTAAAACAACATGAAAGTGTCAAAGGGTTAAACAAGCTTCTAATTATAAGTAACTTTAAAAAGCAAGTAATTTCTGTTTTTATTTTTATAATATGCATACTATAAATGTCCTTAATTTTAATGCATATTTTAATGTTAATAATAGGATTTATTTTCTCTTATAGCGTAAAGAAAAAAATAAAGCTATTATTGAATCATGGCTTCTTTCAGAAAAGCTAGAATAGAGGTATGTTTAATATTTTTTAAGCTTCTATTCATTTTTATTCTTTAAGTGCTAATATATACACTAAATAATAGTAGAAAACTTTCAAATTTTCTGAAAAAATTTGGTTATTTTCTCTCCTGCAAAATACTGCTTTAGTTATATATACTTTATTTATATTTTTAATGAAAATATTCTTTTCTGTCATGGACAATTTTGAATAATTCTGTAGTCTGTTGCTTTAATAAGTAATTAATTATCACAAAATAAATATTTTTAATTGAATATGGCATGAAATCTCAGTAAACTGTCTAACAAAATATCTGGTAGTGTAGTTTGAAAAATGTAAAAAAGAAATAAAATAGCTAAACATGCAAAGCCCTCCATACTTATATTCAATTGTGAGAATATGCATACAGTAGAGTCTCAAAAATCCACACAGTTTGGGACCGGAGGCTGTGCAGATTTTAGAGTTTTGTAGATTCTGGATTAAATGATTTTTTTTTTTCAATTTACATGTTTCCATTTCCAAGAAGAGCATGTAATAATTCAATTTAAGCAAATCAAGACTTGAATCTCTTTTATTTACCTGCACGTTATCATTTTAATACCCAAAATTATTTTTTTTTTACAATTTTTAAACATTTGTTATATAGTCCTTTGATTGAGAACTTCTGTTTTCTCTTGTTGAAGTTTTTTTTTTATTCTGTAAATAGTGATTATTTCCTGTTGGTCTATATAACTCTGCTGTTCCAAGAACTTCAAAATATTTTCATCTAAAACCAAACCTTCTTCATTTTTTTTTTTTTTTTTTTTTTTTTTTTTTTTTTTTTTTTTTTTTACAGTCACTGTCAGACTGTCACTTTCATTATCTTCAGGTGGTTTCATTATTGAAGCAATAATTTCTTCATCTGCAACATCATTTTAAGATTTCATCTTTATTATTTATCCATTCAACAATTTCTTCTTTAAAAACTTATGAACCTAGATTGAAATTTTTTGTATATTTCAACAGATTTCAACAGTTTTAGCTTGTTGTAAGGTTAACTGAAAAATCTTCATCCTCATTTTCGATAAATAAAGAATATTAAGGTCATATTTTATGTCATGCATTAATTAAAGCGTTGCATTAAGTATAAAATAAATTAATTCGCTATTTTCTTTAGTGGCCGATAGTTGGTGCCATTATTAAAACTTTTCTGGGCTTGTTTACATCTCTCGTCAATTTCTATTATTTTACATTTTATTGTGTGTAAGTTCCTGCGAAATAAAGGAGTTTTATTTGTGTAATATCCTGTGGTCATTACTATTTTCCCATAAATTTATGCTAAAAACTATTTTATTTTTGTTCACTGTTTTTTGGAATAAAGATTATAAAGAATACTTTTTAATTGCAAATTTCATTGTTTACATTTTGCGGATTTCGGAATGCATGCAGATTTCGGAACATTGCGGATTTTAGAAGTGCAGATTTCCAAAACTCTACTGTATATGTGGCACTCTCACAATCTTTTGACTTTTGGGGAAAAAAATCTGGCAAAATTAAACTTGCTAAAATAACATTTTAATCTGATAGACGAATGCCTTAATGATTCAAAATAAAGAAAAAATGGTCAGCAGCGAAAATTTTTTTATTTAACTGAGGTTTAGGTTAAACTTGCGAGTTTAATTTTCCTTACCATTTTACCCCTATAACTTTTTATTTTCTTCTAAATTTTTACTTATAATGAATTTGCATAGTACCCACAGGACATTCAAATGAGAAATAATACAAATGTAGTACTTTTAATACAGAATTTTTGTATAACATTGTCTTAAAGGGGTGTTAAAGAAGGGACGGTAAGGTAAAAAAAGGGACGAAATGGTAAAAAAGAGACGGTAAGGAAAATTACCACCTATTTTTAGGAAAATCATGTTAAGACTAACTGATAGCCACAATGTTCATTGATTTTTCAAAACAGTTGTTAACATTGGATTAAATTTTTAAAAAAATTTAATTTACCTCGAAGAGTGCAGGAATAAACTTTGGGGACGGTAAGACTACCAATAAAGCCACAGTGCTTGAAATTGATATTTAAATGCTGATTTATATTCTGCAGTAAATTTCCTGTCAAAGAATTTTAGATGTTCTTTCTCTAGCATACTTCTGCATGAGCAAAAACTTGAAAAAAATTCTGTCGCTGCATCTGAAGTGATTTTCTGTATAATTTTAGAAGAGGGATGGTAAAAAATCTAAAACCCAGGGACAGAGTTCAAAAAATAATATCAACCCTAAAAATGTGTGCAGGTTAATTTTTAGCTACATATTTATATAAAACAATAGTTCCAGTTTCAGAAATAAATTGCATCAAATTATTTTTATTGAAACCATTTTATCCAGACAGCTCCAAACTTCAAAATCAGCATCAGGGACACGGGACGGTAGATGAGTTTTCCATGTGTTTGGACCCCCAACATCATCCAAAACTTATTTATCTCGTTAATATTGTTGTGCAATCATGCAATGGGATGTTCCCAAGTATATGAAATAAAAAAACACAAAAAAGTGTATTAAATAAAAAATTATTATTCAGGGACATGAAAATTAAAAGATTGTGAGAATGCCCCATAAACATGTACAATAACGACTTGTGCTATCTTTCTACTGTGGGATCTCTATAATACAACTGCATCACTACTCTAGAAACTTGTAAAATGAGGTATTAAAAATAAATTTATCTTTCTATGATTTCTGCGTGGTTTTTTGTTTTGCTTTGCTGTTGCTTTAATAAGCAATTTATTATCACAAAATAATTTTTTTCAATTGACTGTGCCTAGAAACTCTCAGTAATGTTGCTAAAAAAATCTGAAACAAAAAAGTTATGGATGCAAATATCTGCATACTTATATTCATTCATATGCATACTTATACATTTACAGTAACAGCTCATGTTATGTTTTACTTGTGGGATTTCTATATCAAAACTGTATCAGTACAGTAGAAACCTGCAAAATGAAAAATACATTTGTCTTTCTATAGTCTCTGCTTTCTTTAAATATATATATATATTTTTCACTTTCTTTGGATACTTGATTGCATAATAGTGAGGTCTGAAGTAATAAAAAAAAAAGGCAACTCCAGGATAATTATGGTGATTAAATTAATGGTTGCAGTTTGCAGTAATCTAATACCAAAACAAAAACTCACAGATAAAACATATTATTCAGATTCAGTTTTACAGAAGGATTAATAACACGCAAAAACCTTACAGAAACATATTTTCTTCCAGAAGGATGACGGTGATTCAAATAAATCAGAAAACAAAACATTAGATACCACAGTCCATTGGTATGAGCTAGTCTGAGCTGTTTGCTACCAAGGTAGGTAAAAAACTCTAACAGCAACACTCCAGTTTCTTACCCGAGATCATATGACTGTAACTATAATGAAGCAGCATAATATAATATAGCAACCCCAGAGTAGCTCTGAAACCAAATGTGAATTTTCCAGCTCTTGCTGTATCTTTTATACTCGCATGTTTTCTAATTTGCATATTTTCACTAAATATCATCCACTATTTTAGAAATCATTAATTTTTCGAGTCACATGAACAGATTCTGTTATAACTTTGTAAAACTTCATCTATATCTAACAGAATCATTACATGGTATGTTCACTCTATGAAGTGCAAATACACCTGCTTGCATACAACTTACATAAATTGTTCTGTTATGTAAATATGATAATATCTTTACCTTTTTAAATATTATTAGGCATCACTTGACAGTATTCATTATTTATTTGAGGAAAGAAGCACCCACAAAAGTTCATTCTTTGCTAAAATTGAGATAGTGGTGTTATTTAATTATGTATAAAGAATATTGTTCATTTATGAGACAGAACACACCTTTCTAACTAAAAAAGAAGTTAAAAAATAATTAACGCCTTACAATTATTATTAATTAAATTTTTAATTATGAATTTTCTCTGAATTTAATTTAAAAGACTTTTTTTCTTATGTTTTCAATATTTGGAAAGAGTCTTTTTAAGTATTAATAAATTAATGTTCCAGTTTAATTTTTATATATTTTTTCAATTATTATTTACTTGTATATTACTAAACAACTAGCTTTGGAAAACAAAATTTTTTTATAAATATTCTGCTACATTTTGTATGTATTTATCTAGATATAATTTTTGCGTTTGTCTTTTCTAGGTTTTTGTTAACTTTGAAAGTTTTCTATCCCTGAGTCATTCTCAATTTGGGAAACTATCTATGGATTGTGTGATTACTTTTTTTTTTCCTGTATCAAATGTATAATGTGCCATCTAATATATAATATATATCGTAGAACATTAAATATGTAATTAAAAAGTGAAAGGAAAGAGAAAAAAGAAAACATACTGCTACATTAAATTTTTTAACTGAAATTTTGTGAAAATAAGTTTTTCTTTATGGTCACATTAATTTTGTTTGAAATCTTTATCTTGTTATACATAATATTCAGTCCATTGTCCTATTATGTTTTTGCCATAATCATCCTATTTCTTATATGCTATTCATCTCTTTTGTAATGAATATATATCATGTAAACATTCCTTTTGCATTTTCATACATTTTAAAAAAATGCTAGATATTTTTTAAACTAAAACCACTTTAAATAGAGCAATAATTACCTTTCCCTTATTAATCTAGCATTTTCATACTATAATCCTTACACAGACAAGCTGCATTTATAGTAATGTTGTAAAATCTTAAACTTGACATTTCTGAATTTATTTTTGTATATTATTTGTGTTTTATCTTCAACAACACCATTGTGTTGAAAAGATAAAAATTTCATCAGATT
The DNA here is from genome assembly GCA_963932465.1 of Maratus speciosus. Taxonomy (NCBI): domain Eukaryota; kingdom Metazoa; phylum Arthropoda; class Arachnida; order Araneae; family Salticidae; genus Maratus; species Maratus speciosus. The sequence continues at coordinate 576,094,179 of OZ010787.1, forward strand.
GTAAAATTAAGTTAATGTGTACCAAATACATAATATTTTCTAGTCTTCTATAATTCAAATATTTTATTATTCTTAATTTTAACTTATTGCTTGTATTAGTTGTAAGAAAGTAGTTATACTGAAACATCTTGTTTTATGTTTAGAATTTCCTATTTATTATCTATTTATTTAATTTTTGCTCATTTTAAGTCATTATGCACATGTGTGATTATCTATGTAAGGTTTTTATTTTTATTTATTTTTTTTTTTTACGCCTTCTCAGCCTTTGAAATATAATTTTATTTATTTAATTTTGGTTGTGGTTTTTTTCCACATTAGATCTTTAAAATTATGTATTTTTAATACTTGCTAGTTCAAACTGTATCTTTTTGTGTGTGTGCTAGGAGGACTTTTTATTTTGTGTAAGTTATGCTATTTCAAATAAAGTAATGTAGGTTTTAGATTTGATTTCAAACTGTTATGCTTAAACACTGTAATAAAGTGTTTTAAATGCTTTGTGTTTCATTCAGTCGTTTTTATTCTGTAATAAAGACAGATGTTGCAAACATATTTTCAAAATCAATTGTACATTTATTTATTTATTTATTAATATTTAATGATGTTCAGATTTCAGCATCCTTTTTGTTTATTTACATTAATTTACATTACTTTTGCCTGAGAGGATGTTCATCATTTCTGTAGCAAGCAGGTTTGACTTTTCTTTCATAAATAGTGGACTCTTTGTAGATTTATTTTTTGCAACAGGTATTAGTTTATGCCATTTTAAAATTAAGCATTTAGGAAATATTTTATCCTTTATTCAATTACTATCTTTTTGCGTTATTTTATTTTTTTAATTATGTCTTAATTCTGTAAAATTTTTAATGCATTTTTTAAGTGGATTTATGAATAAGCTGTTCTTGAGCTCATGAGTTTGCTTGTATCGGTGACATTATTTGAGATTTTCAGTCAAACAATTTATGTTATGTATATTTAATGAGCTCTATTTTTAGTATTTACATTAAGTCATGTTTTAAAAATAAGTTAATTTTGTGATTTTGAGAAATGCTGTTACTTATTAATCTCTCTCTTTGAAGGAATAGCTTTATTTTATTGGTAGAAAATCAGAATTCATACTAGAATGCAAGATCACACAACCTCTGTAATGCCCTTTAGAATTCGCTTTGCAAGCATCTTATATAAAATTTTGGTTAGGATCTGAAAATCCCACCGTATTTTAATGTTTTTCCCTAATAAGTGGAAGGTATATGTGTTTGTGTTTATTTTCATGTATTTATACATTTAGTTTGTGTGATTCATTAATAATGTATAATGGAATGTTTCACAATTGATTTTTTTTCTTATAATTGTGCTAATTTTATAATTCCTAACATGGCACAATATTTCTGCTTCAGATAATTGATTTTTTTTTGTGTGTAAATTACATTGATAAGCAATTTTATTTTTGATTTTATTCTATTTTGTATAATTCAATGATCAGTAGTACCAAAGCTTCATGTGTATTTTGCAGGTACTGCATGTATAATACAAACTTCTGTGGTTTTTTTTGTTTTTTAGAATGTTGAATTTTTGAAATATTATGCATTGTTATTAAATAATAAAATTGGTTTATTTAGTGTTAAAGAATTTTAGTAATTTAACAGAAAATGTGAAGTTGCTTCTTTTGATTATGAAAGTATTTAAAAAAAAAACTATTGCTGAAATACTTATAAGTATATGAATTTTCATTTGCAAAAGTGATAAATCATTTTTTCATAATGTAAGTTTTGATTTATATATGATGGTAGTGTCATTATATAGTGTTTTTATTCTGATCTTTATTTGGAGAAGTAAACATTATTTCACTAAACAAACTAATCTTAAGCTTGTGACTTATGCTTTTTTTCAAATGATAAACACATTTTGTGCTGCTCTAATTTTATATAGTCTGTGTTACCTGGTTCTTTGGTTTCACTCATTCAAATAGATATTCTATCATACTAATTTGATTAAAAAGCATTTAAAAAATAAATTTATGCGTGTTAATTTAGAAACAGTGAGTGTTCCTGGAACCATCTTAAACTGTGGCAATTTGGCTGAATTAATTACTTGTAATTATGCATCTTTCACCTATAAAAGAAGTAACATTTGATGTATCATGTTATAGTAAGTTCTCAATAGTTATTATTTCTTTCATTGTTTCAGAGAGTTTATATATTTTCCAACATTTTTTTAAAATATATTATGCTTGATCTGGTAATGTTGATCAGATTTCAGTATGTGTATGTCAGACTATATTAAATAATGATATTGAAAATATGCAATTTGAATTGTATAATTTAATTCATATATTTATGCAAGTTCAAATTCAAGAGCTTATATATGTATATTAAGCTTTAATTTGTGATTTTATTGCTCAAACTTCTAAGAGTCTGAAGGCTTTACTGCATTTTCACTGAAATGCTCATAAATCTCAGGTTAGCTTAAATTATCTTCCATTGTATGATGCTAAAATTTGCTACATATCCCTTATCTTAAAATGTAATTATGTTTAGGTTATTTTCAAATCTAAATTGGCTACTTTCTGACACATTTTTTAATTTTTTTTTTTGTTCAGAATTCCATGAAATTTTCAGGTACTCTTATTTAGAAACTCTATACAAACAGTTTTTTCCATTTTTTAGTAAAAGCAGAAAATCTTTCTTAAAATACTGTCAAGTTAGCATTTTGAGCCAAATTTCCAGACGCGGCAGTGTGGGAAATGTAAAACATTTCCTGTCATGTGACAGTAACTGCTTATAACTCAAGATGTCATTTATCTAAAAACAGAAAAAACATTCAATAACAAATCACTTCAGTAATTATGCCTGTAAATGTTATGGTTTCATGTTTATAAATGTGTCAGAAGTTCTGTGTTTTTGAGGTTAGAAAAATATTTTTTCCAATTACAGTTCACTCCCTCTGATCCACAACTCTATAATCTGCAAATGACTATAATCCACACTATATGTCAGATGTAAATAAACAGTTAAAATCCCTTTTTTAAAGCAAAATAATGTACACTTAGACCACAATAAAACTTGACTGTCCTGGTGAATTTATTAAGAAATTTTTAATGTGTTTCTGCATTTATTAGAAGGAAATATATTGTTTATCTTATAAATAACTATTAGACTGCTATATTCTGAACACATTCACTGGCTATAAACTTTTGTTACTGTTCAAGAAATCCTGACTCTTAAAAGGCTTCAAGATTAAACTGCAGAGCATAAATTAAAGCTATAAAACAAACCACTATTACTGCGATGTTTGATAGATTTAAAAATAAATTGAAATGTTTTCCATTAATTTTATATTATATCATTTAAATGTATTCCTAATATTGAATATAGCTTTTTATATATTAAAAAAATTTCTTTCATTTCTGTGTCATTTATTTACAGTATGATTACAATATTTGTTGATAAATTCCAAATATTAGAATGTAAACAAAGAAATGACCTATAATCTGCAAAATTCTATAATCCACAAAACCATTGGTCCTGGCCTGTGTGGATTAGAGGGAGTGTACTATATTCCATAATTTTGTCTACAGCTAGTTTGTTTTGGAAAAAGAATAGTGTATTTGACATGCTCAGAGAGTTAAAATGTTGTTTATTATGCATAAGATATTAATTGTTCAAAGTAGTCAGAATTTTAATGCCTTTAACTTTATTAATATATGGAAATTATTCCAGAGAGAAACATTAACCTTGCATACAATATTTCAAATAAAAATCAAATTTCAAAGTAATTGCTTAAGAGGTGCAAAGGCCAACATAGTGAAAAAGATTCCATGCCTGGACTCGAACTTGGGCCATTAGTATAGTGCACTGATGTTCTACCTACTAAACCACATGGAACGATACCCAGCCTGGATAATTTCTCACTATTAACCATGCTTTAACTTTATTTTTTCTTATTCAATACATTAACACTATTTCTACCAGTGTCAAATGACACCTTTTGAAGTTTTGACTTATCTTTATTTTACTTGAAATTTTTAAAGCTGTTAAATATAAAAATAAGCATTCAATGTATAAAAAATGATTTGCGATTGTTTTAATCTAAAAATTACAAATAAGTCAAAAATAAATCAAAAGTTGTTAGAAGCTGTCATTTGACACTAGAAGCAATGTTTGATGTCATCTTATAATAATCTGGTCAGTTAAAAACATCAGTTTAGTAAATCTAACAGACTGAATTTTATTTAGCACTGTGTATGTATTAATGATTCTAGTATGGCTGTTGCTTCTGTTTTATTCAATCCGTCCTATAAAAATTCTGTTACCTAATATTGTGATAGTTGATTTTACAATTGTCTAAATTTTGAGTATTTGTTTCCTGTTAATGGCTGATCATCCTTGAATATTTTATTTGAATAACAGTACTTAATTCTTTATAATTCTAAGTTATTTTTTGTGTAGTTTGTTATGTGATAATTACTTTTAGCCATTATTAGTCATTTTACTAAATTTTAAGTATTTGTTTTCTTATCTTTCTTAAATATATTACTTGAATGACATTCCCTCTCTTAATTCTGTCATATCAAAATTTTATATGAATTTTACACATGCCATGCCAAACTTTTAAATTAAGTAATATAGATTTTAGATTTGATTTCAAACTGTTTTGCTTAAACATCCTAATAAAATGTTTTAGGTAGCTTTCTTTACAAAAAAGCTACCTATTGCAGCCGTTCGGAGGAAAGCGATTTCAAAAAATTTTGGTATATTTTCATCGATCATGACCCCCAGACCCCGAAACCACCCTCCGTTCAAAATTGACATATATATATATATACCGGGTGTCCCAAAAAGGACTGACTGATTTTAAAATTCAATAACTTGTAAACGGTGACAGATATTTAAAAAATTCTTGCAGGAGGGTTATGCATAAGGTCAAAAGTTTTTTTACAGTGATTTTCAATTTTAGTTCGAAATACAAACAATAGATGGCGCTGTAAGCAATAGTCACTAAATACAGGCTCGATTTTTGGTCCTTTATCTTGTTCTATGCGGAAAAAGGAGATGGAAATGTATTATCCGGGCCACGAAGTATCAAAAATCGAGCCTGAATTTAGCGTCTATCGATCGCAGCGCCATCTATTGTTTGTAATTCGAACTAAAATTGAAAATCACTGTAAAAAAACTTTTGACCTTATGCATAACCCTCCTGCAAGAATTTTTTAAATATCTGTCACCGTTTACAAGTTATTGAATTTTAAAATCAGTCAGTCCTTTTTGGGACACCCGGTATATATATATATATATATCTGACCTATGTCATACTGTAACTCCCGTAATTATGAACCGATTTCGATGTAATTCGGTGTGTACATAGTACATACCAATGTCTCGACCGAGTTCGTTGGCCAGCTTCATCTGCCGTTTTGTTTCAAAATGGCGGCCTTTTAAAATTTTTAAAAAAATTTAAAACTTGAAATGTGGTACCAAAAAATTAAAAATGGAAAAATATTTTTTTCTTATGTATTTGACCTTTATACAAAGATTCCGGAGCAGTTTTTGTTTCGTCTATATCTTAAAAAATGGCTGAGTTATAGCATTTTGAATTTCTAGCGTGGCTGACATTTTGAAACGTCCTGAATTTTGTCACGCGATAAAAGACGTATTTATGAACCGATTTGGATGTAATTCGGTGTGTACATAGTACATACCAATCTCTCGACCGAGTTCGTTGACCAGCTTCATCCGCCATTTTGTTTCAAAATGGCGGCCATTTAAAATTTTTTAAAAAATTTAAAATTTGAAATGTGGTACCAAAAAATTGAAAATGGAAAAATATTTTTTTCTTATGTATTTGACCTTTATACAAAGATTTCGGAGCAGTTTTTGTTTCGTCTATATCTTACAAAATGGCTGAGCTATAGCATTTTGAATTTCTAGCGTGGCTGACATTTTGAAACGTCCTGAATTTTGTCACGCGATAAAAGGCGTACTTATGAACCGATTTGGATGTAACTTCGTTTATACATAGTACATACCAATGTCTCGACCGGGTTCGTTGGCCAGCTTCACCCGCCATCTTGTTTCAAAATGGCGGCCATTTAAAAAAATTAAAAAATAAAAAAAATTAAATGAGATACCAAAAAATTGGAAAATGAAAAAGATTTTTTTTGTATGTGTTTGACCTTAATACAAAGATTCCGGAACAGTTTTTCTTTCGTCTATATCTAAAAAAAAAATTGCTGAGTAATAGCATTTTGAATTTCTCTTGTGGCTGACATTTTAAAACGACCTGATTTTTGTCACGCGATAACAGGCGTATTTATGAACCTATTTGGATGTAACTTGGTCTGTACATAGTACATACCAATGTCTCGACCGAGTTCGTTGGCCAGCTTCATTCGCCATCTTGTTTCAAAAGGGTTGCCATTTAAAGAAAATTAAATTTAAAATTCAAAATAAGGTATTAAAAAATTGGAAAATGAAAAAGATTTTTTTATGTGTTTGGCCTTGATACAAAGATTCCGGAGCAGTTTTTGTTTCTGAAAATTTGTTTTTTTGTTGATATCTTAAAAAATGGTTGATTTATAGCACTTTGAATTTCTAGCATGGCTAACATTTTGAAACGATCTTGTATTTGTCACGCGATAACACACGTATTCGCCTATTTCGATGTAAGAAGGCATGTGGATAGTATACATCAACACCTCGACCAAGTTCGCTGGCCAGATTCATCAGCCATCTTGTTTCAAAATGGCGGCCATTAAATTAAAATATATATATATATTTAAAGTGAGGTGCAAAAAAATTAGAAATTGAAAAAGGTTTCTTTCTTAAGTATTTGATCTTGATATAAGGATTCAGGAGCATTTTTTGTTTGTCTTTACCTTGAAAAATGGCTCAGATATAGCAGTTTCAATTTCTATTGTGGGTGACATTTTGAAAAATCTGATTTTTTGCATGCGACAGCACTCCTATATATTTACCGATTCCGACGTGAGTGAGCATGTGCACAGCAATTACTAAGGTCTCGACCAAGTTCACTGCTTAGCCTCATCCACCATGTTGTCTTAAAATGACAGGCACTTTAAGAAATTGCCGAATTTGGCAGCCAAATATAAGTTACTTTAAAGAAAAGCAGCTGGGATAAAGCTGACTAATTTCGCGAAATTCTCATTCATTATATTGATAAAAATTAGTATTGAATCTCCTATATTCGGTTTCTACTAAATTGAGCTTCGTGTGTTTGCATGATATAAGTTGGCTTTTTTAAAATAAGGATTATGAAAGCTACCTCTTCCTCCCGGCACTGGCCGGAAGGACTTTTTAATTCTTTTTGTTTCATTCAGGTAGTTTTATTCTGTAATAAATTTAGATGTTGCCTGCATTAAATGTGTTAAAAATTTAAGCATATTTTATTAACATGTTTTTTTAATACAACTATTCTGACATTTTAAAATATCTTTGAAACTAAAAAGCTTGCCTAAGATGTGCCAAGGAAATATCGTAAAAGAAGGGCAAAATGACTGATTAATTGAAGTCATAGTTTGAAATGCTTTTGTTTGACGATATTGTAGCACAACATCTGCATGCATTGTGATTTATTTTATACTTCTCTTCATTTGCAGTAAATGGCAGCTATTTATGTTTCACTCTAGTCACAAAACTCTAATTTAATATTTTGCTAAAAATGTAGAGCTAAGATTTCATAAAGTGCTATGGCTATTTGTATGTAATTTTTAAAAGTCAAATAAAATATTTATTTATTTATTTTTTGTTTGTTTGTTTATTATAATCTAAGATGTTCAACATATTTCTTATAAAAGCATGGCTGTCATGCACAGTTTTATCATTGGACAAATATACAACAATCATGCCAAATGCTTGAGTTTCGAACATAAGTAAAGCCATTTAAACATAGCAAATTATTTTATTTTATTAACCTTTTGATTTTTCAGGGTTTCTGTATTAATATCTTAATTTACAAATGAATTTCAGTAGCTTTTTTTAAAAATTTGTACCTGAAGTAATCAGTACATTAAAAAAACTTTTCCAAACTCTTCTCCTTTTCTTTTTTCTTTTTGAATTTATTTTTTTAATCAGAAATTGTTATTTTATTGCATTATAACTTTCAAAAGCTTCAAAGAAAATTAATGTAAATACTTGGATGAATGGTTACTAAAAAAAAAAAAAAAAAAAAAAATGCATGTAAGCATTCAACCCCCCCCCCCCCCTATTTTTAACAAGAAATGATAACTAAATAAAGTAGAGTTGCATAGTATGGAAAAACGAGTTTTCATGCATTTTAAATAAGTGCTTAGTGAATTTTAACTTATTGAAAAATTGAAATAATTAATATTATGAACAATTTTCATTTATTATGTATAGATTCTAGACTAATTTATGCATTTTATTATCTTTTGTTATATATTTTACCTTGTTAAAGCCCAATTCATATATGTTTCGAATTAAAGGGTTTTTGAAATACCATTTTTTAGTAAGTAATGCAACTAAAACTTCATATTCATCATTAAACTTGACTTTTTTTTTCATGATTGTTAGAACTGACAAGGTTGAATAAAAACATCTAAAAAAATTTTCTTCCCACTTTGACCTGTGCTTGTGGTTGTCACAGTATAAGCAAATGCATAAAAAGCAATGTTTTATAGATTAAAATTAAAAATCCACTTCCTGCCATTTCACATATGACAAATACTAGTAAACATTAGCATATTTATTGATTTCAAGGTAAGCAACTTTATTTTTTGCAAAATATAATAGTTAGGTTATATTATATATACCTTACTGGGTAATAATCCCATTTTCACTCAATTTTTCAGATATTTTCTCATTATTAACATGGTCTCTAAACACATTTCAGCATATCTTTAATTTGTGTTTATTTAGGAAAATTTATATTTAGAGAAAATTAAGAATGACAAATTGAATGAAAGAATAAAAACATGAGGTTTGTATTAAAAATTTCAATGTTTGAAGAAAGCATAAGCATGGTAATAGTCCCTCAAGAAAGTATCAGAAATTTAAAAATCATAGCCGAGTAACTTTTGTACAAACAGCTTTATTGCTTCATTCTGAGACTTTTAGAACTGACTTGAACCCTTTTTAAATTTTTATTTGTTCTGTACATCCTATACCTGAAACCTGATCTTACTTTTTGTTCAAGGGTGAAACCATTATTCCTCCCCATTATTTTTTTCTATTCTACTTTTATTGAGAATTATAGATGCAAATTGGAGCAGTTTAATAGAATTGCCTGCTTATTATATTTTTATCTTATTTCATTGTATGACAATGGACAGTGTTTTCCTATGTATCTGAAAATAAAAAAGTACGTTGACCTTTAATATTCGGAAGTCACCTAATCTGAAAGATACACACTATGTTTTTCTGTTGCATGTTTTAACTTTTCTTTCAACATTTTATAGCTAAAATCTTACTTGTTGCTTAAGTAAATGCATTTATAGAGGCATTCAATGACTTATTCCCCCATAGATTGATAAATTTGTCAATATTTTTGTCAAATAAATCAATGTGATGGAGTGTATCTTTCAGATACCTAGTGACCTTTGGAATGTTAATCATGATTGGCAATATTTATTTCGAAATCTGCCAGATAACCTTAGAAGGTCTTAACTTTTTTCATTTTTACTTACTAGGTTTTATGTACCTTGTTAAAGTTTGACTAGATATTGTATCAAATGTTAGAATTGTTTTAGCATTTACCTTTCAAAAGACTAGAAAATGAAATAGTTCATTTTAGGTAAATTTTGCATGAAATACTACCTATTGGCGTTGTTCCTATGTTGGAATTTCTGAAAAAAAATTTGCAGATCTACACCGATCATGACCCCTAGAACCCAAAACCACCCTCAGTAAAAAACTATATATGTATATCTATCTATCTATCTATCTATCTATCTATCTATATATATATATATATATATAATCACTTTCTTCTGGACACGATAACTTCTACAATTCTGCACAAATCTCTTCCAAACTGATACATAAAATCAGGGGGGCATAAAATCTCGGTCAAGTTCGTTAATGGGCAAAATTGGACCAAGGGGATGGAAATAGGGAGGGGTTTTGGGAAAACCGAAAAAATCCCATAACTTCTTAATTTTTGTACATATCAAATCAGTTTAAAGTTTTTATTACTTCTAAAAATAGGAACAAAAATTTATGTATCACAGATTTTTGATAAAATTAAAAATGGGCTCAAGGGGCGCAAAAAATAGGGTTTTTGGGAAAAAAAATTCCTAACTTTGTCAATTCTCAAGATATCAAATCCAGTTAATTTTATTATACATCTCCTGAATATTATCTACAACTTTTATATTCACAAGTTTTTGATAGGACCAATTCGTACCGCAAAATAAAATAAAAAACAAAAACAAAAAAAGGGGGATGAAGAAAAAAAATTTCCATAACTCCGTCAATTCACAAGATATAAAATCCCCATGAATTTATCATACATCTTCTTAATATTGTCTTCAACATTTATATAGACAAGTTTTTGATAGAATCAATTCTTACAGCAAAAACAAATTAAAAATACATAGCTGTTGAAGAAAAAAATCATCTTATTAAGGATGTTTTCAAATCCAAACTGCTTATTTTCTTACTCATTTTTAAATTCATTTTTGCTCTCAAACACATCCAATTGATAGATTCTCTTCTTCAGAAACTATATAATGTACCGTTATGATCGATTTTTTGCTAGAGGCAGAATATATTTCAAAAAATGATGTCAAAGTGGGCATTTTGAACAGAATTTCCGAAGCGATTGTGTTAGAAATGAAAAATATTGATCTACGGAGAAAATAATTGTTTATTAATCAAGTTTCAATTAATTGAAAGAAAAATGAAAACACATGTCGCTTATAAATCTTTTCAAAAATCATGTCAGCAAGTTTCGTATTTTTTCTATTAAAAATGAATCTGAAAATGTGCCAGAAAATTTTGAGTTGTTGAGCATGGAAAAGTATTTTTTTTAATACCACCTTAACATGATTCTGATAAAACCAGCTATTATATAAAAATGAAATAAAAACTCATGAAAAGCGGGCAGATGAAACTGTTAAAGCGGATTAATATCTAATCATGATTTAGTTTTTGGTTGTGCAATATACTTATCTTCAAAATCTACCTCCGCCTGTAGGCCTGGCCGGCAGGGATTTTTTGTACATTACCTGTGTCTGTAATGAAATCTTTTTGTAAAGTATGTAAAATAATTAAAGCTGTTTAAATTTTACAATAATATGCTTGTAATCCTAAACCTTCTTGGTTGTTTTTCCCTTTTCAAATACTTATTACTTAACAACTTATAAATATTAAAATAAAAATCCATGTTATCCAAAAATTTGTCAGGTTAGTAACAGAGTGATAAAATGGATATTAATCAAACTGAAATCATTTTCAAACTTGTTGAAATCACCATACTGAGATTTCATAAAGCTGTTTTGATTTTCATTGCTTTAATCATTTCTATTAATTCTCCCTCTTTTTAACCCCCTCACTGACAAGCCCGTGTTAATAAGTTCACTAAGCTCCAGGTTTCACTGCAATACAAGCAATATTTAAAGTAATATAATTCTATTGATTTAATGTATTTTTAATACATTGAACAATGATTAATACTTCCAAGGATTGCATTCATATTTGTTATTAAGTTTTTTTTATAAAATGTTCAAAGAATCCCTTTTTTTAAGCATTACAAAATGCAAAAAAACAACATTACAATTTTGCCCTTTTCCAAGACAGTCGGAGGGTTAAAAATTTTAATTTGTATCAAATTTTAGAAAAGAGTGAGTTGCTTTTTTGGCTTGTGAACATCTCTGGTAATATAAATTCAAATCTTTTAAGCCTCTTATCATGTACATATCAACAATTGAAATATGTTGATATTTTATGCATGAACAGTGTTATAGTCATAAAAAAAATCCAGAGGGTATATGCTAAACTCATGAACATCATGCCTACAGTATACGCTGTAGCTTTATTTAAGAAACAGGGGGTATATGGAACTTTCTAAAAAAAAATTCAGAAGGTATACGGCATATACCTCCGTATAGCCCCCACTACACCACTGTGCATGCAACAAAAAAATTACAAGAGCCATATTGAAACGAATGCAAGCATAAACAAAAGTATTTTAACACTGGTGTAAAACATGATACAATGGAAATAAACTTCCTAAACACTTTGTATGGTGTATTTAAGACAAGGCTGGTGCAAGTATACGTGGTACTCCTTCGCATAGAAAAATGTATATACTCCTCATCAATATATTCTTGCATATTAATATGCTTAGCTAAATATACTAACATATACAAATATAAACAAATTTCATATTTAAAATATTGTTCATTTTTTAAAAACAAAACAGTATTTAAGTTGTGCAAAAAAGGAAAAGATATTTCAATAGTGGATTTTCACAATGTACTGCAAATATTTCAGTATAATGCTGAAGTTTAATTTGTTCACTCTTAATTTAATATTTTAATTTTCTAAATGGACTATTTCTGAATACATAGTAATAGCCCTGATACCAGTTTTTCATATACATAAAATGAAAAAACCTAAACTATTAGCCCATTGGGATCATTTGTGATCAGTGCTTGCATGTGATGCAAAAGATAATCAAATAAGTGAAATTGGATTAAAAAAGAACACCTATTTAAATGTAAAAAAAATTATCCTGCTTTATGTCAACTTCAGTGTTATGGGTTTCAATAACACTGGAAAGTGTTGCAGGTTTTTGTAATAAATTAAGTTATGTTTGGACAGTATTTTGTATTTTTTTTTCATTAAAAAATAAATAAAACTCAGGATTTGTCTTTAGTATCCACATAAAGTAAGATGTTGTGAAAATGCAGTATCAACCAGCCACCTTGCACCAAGCATTGCTGAAACATCAAAATAAAAACCAATTTGTAAAATGTAATGCAATTAATCTTTAGCATATTGGTCATAGTGTAGCATAGCATTTTTTCAAAATTTAATTATTTGTGAAAATGGTGGCATTTTCCAAATAAAGAAATAAATAAATTTGGCTGAATAAAAATGTCCTTAAAATGCTAGTAAAAATTTTTTTTTAATGGAAATATTTTTTTTAATCCTACGTAGTGCCTTAGAAAATTCAATTCTGAGCATTTGTATTAAAGTTATAAAGGAAATAAGTTGACTGGTTCAGATTACAAGTAGCCAGATAAAGAAAATGTCATGTTTAGAAAATGTGTTTAAAGTATGGTTTAGTGACGTCTTTGTCACTGTTTCTTTTGTAGTAATTCAAATTTCAAGAAATCATTTTTTGGGATATATTCTAGACACAAACTATCAGTAAATTGAAAAAAAAAAAACTGTTTGAAAGTTTCAAATTGGTGCCCTCCCTTAAAACTGATGCAAATAGGTTAACGTTTCTTTTCTACACCAGGTTTGAAAACTTTCAGTCTACTCATGAGATTTCTGTAAAATTTAATTTTTGTGTTTTAAGCAGCTATCTTTAAAAATTTAAACCACTGCAAAAATCTTATCTTATTGCCTTTTGACACATTAAAAAAAAGAAAAAAAAATCTTATTCCAATGGGTTTTCTGTTGCAGATATTAAAATGCTTAAATCTAAGTGAAGATAAATCTGATTTGGCTGTATTAGTGCTATATTTATTTTCTGTTTTAATTTTTTTTGGTACAATATTACATTGCATAAAAATTGTTTTGTTTAGTCTAAATGGAAGTTGTCTGAATTTAACATGATTTTTTTTAAATTTAATTATCTTTGATTGGTATAGTTCGAAAATTTTCTGTAAGTTTTTAAAAATATATATGAAAATTAATTAAAGACGTTGTGCCTAAAGGTGATACAATTTCTGAGTTTAAAATGCTAAATATAAGAAGAAAATCATCGAATGTTATGCTTTTAATTCTAAACTAGCTTTTTTTGAAGAAAGTAAATAATTATTTGTAATCAGAACAAAAATATAGCTTTGTCACATATAAGACATCTTCATCACATTTGCAGAAATTAAAACCTAAATGCAGTGTTCAATGTATGTTCAAACTGGTGTCCAAATATTAAGCATAAGTGACTGGATGCTTTCAATTTTACATGATTTGTTCAATATCTACTGAAATTCTTGACAAATTGCCCTTGAACTTTTGGGATGTAAAGAACCTGTTTGACTTCATATTTTTCAGTGAAGATTTAATCACAAGGAGAACTAGGGGGCTAATAATAAATTTAATAATATTTGCGATCACCCATGTAACAGAAAATGCTCTAAATGTTCTGTTACTGTATTAAATGACTATGTGGGTCCAGTTCAATGTTTGTGTTTATTTGTGTATGCATAGCATAACCCACATAATCATAAAGATGTTAATGTTTCTGTGAAAAATTCAATTTTTGTTTATAGCATACAGAATTTTCAACACCAAATTTAACATAACTTTCTGAAAACTTGACAAGAATAGTAGCAACAGTATACTGCAATTAAAACATGAATATATTGAATAATTGATGAGATATGGGCATTCGTACGAAATAACTTTTAACTGTGCATGCTTGGAAGATTCCAAAATTTTCATTTCATAATTTGGTAGTCAGAAAATTAGGGCAACTAAATCTTCACTGAAAAATATGAAGTCAAGCATGTTCTTTACATCCTCAAAGTTTAGGGACAATTTGTCGAGAATTTCAGTAGATATTGGACAATTTGTGTAAAATTGAAAGCATCTGGTCACTTATGCTTAATTTTTACACATGAGTGTAAATGTAACTCTACATTTTATGCATAACGCTTTACCTTACATTTATTCATTTAGTTTTTATATACTGAATACTGTATAATAATTAAATATTAAATCATTTTACATTCATACTTTAAAAATTTAGATCAGTTGAAGTAACTAAAGTGTAATCAATACAACATTAATTTTTCTAAAGCAGTGTTCATTACTCAATATTTTATGCAATTTTTTTACGAGCAAAATTTTGATACTTAGTGATTTCTGGAACACTGTAGTTTTTTTCTGGAATTTAAGAATTGCAGTAAAGTGATAACTTTTTAAAATCTTATGTATTTCATAAAATATTTCATCATACTGTTCTGGCTATTTCTAACTTTTGGGACTTCTCATTGCCATTGTGCTTACTTCCACTTCTTTATCAGTCTTACTAGTAACAATACCTGGAAAATTTTCAGTCTCATACTCATTGATTACATAGCTGCTAACCTTAATATTATCATTAAACTCTTCAACTAGCATTTTATTAGATAAACCAGAGTGACTGCAAACTGCTCCCAAAAGAAAAATCTTTCTTGCGTAAGTTAGAGCTACTGGTATGAAGAGAAAAAGTATCCTCAATAATACTAGTTTCTGACTTTTCCTTTTTGCTTTTTACTTTCTATCTATGATTCAATGTTTTTTTTTTTTTTTCGAATTGCAATGTCGTTTTTCTCTTTCTGCACATGAGCAGATATTAATTCAAAAAGTTTAATCTTTAACAATTTCTGCTTTTAAACATTCTGGATTAATTAGTAAACAATTGAGATTAATCTACAAATTATTTCAAAATGTACTGTTTGTCTTTCTCTATACTTAGTTGGTGTAATCTAGTACAATGAAATTACCTCAATCCAGATTTTAGCTGAGCATTCAGCTTTAAATTTAAAATATCCTTAATGGGTAGTTTTAATGCCATGATTAATTTTTTTTAAACAATATATGTAAGTATTTTGTTCCATGTCTTGTTGTTGACAAGTTGCATTTCTGTCTGGATAAGAAATTCCTTCCTTTCCCTATGGCATATTTTAATTATTTTTGTTGCTTTTGTGGCTTTCTAGTAAAGATAGTGGAAGATAAATATGACATTTTTAAGTACCTGTCTAAAAAAAATTGTTAAAGGAAACAAAAACAATTTAGAAAAAACATTTATTCAACAATATTTAGCTTTCCATTTCAGAAATATCAAACTACAAAATTTTAACACTTTGTTAATCGTTGATGAGTTTCTCATCACAAACATAGCACATTGTTTTATTCAAAACATCTACCAGAAATTTTAAGTAGTAATCTTTACTTTATTTAATCACGAACACCTGTCATTAAATAAACTAAAAATTACTGTTGAAAATTTCTGGTAGATATTTTTATTTAAAAAAATACGCCATATTGGCAACAGTGCCTGTCAATTAATAGGTATAAAAGTTTTTCCTTAATTCAAGTATTTTTATTCTCTTTTGTCTTTCCTGAAGTTCATATCAACATCATTTCTTTCCAATCACCTATTTTTCCTGGATGTATCATTATTTTTCTTCATCCTTTAATTTTAAAGGGTGCTTTAGTTTGAAGTGTAATTGCATTTATTGTTATAATCTTAAATATAATTTTTTGTTTATCGGTTTATACTCTATCCATTTTGTCCTTAAAAGAAGGGATATTTCCTTTATTAGAAATATTTCTCAAATATGGTAGAAAATAAACAAGAAATGCACACAGTATTGATAAACAGCTGAGAGTCTGAAGTAGAAATTCATAGTCGCCCATTTCATCAGGAAGTAAACCTATAAGAAATAATGGAATTGTTATAATGTCATATTACATGGATAGTATGTCATGAGAATTTTTTTCAATGATTTGCAGTGTGTCCATTTTAATTATTACTTGTTGCTTTGTTATGAAGATTATATTGCCAAAATTGTTTGAGTATCTACTTTTACAAACAAGGTGAATCACGAATGTTGCCTTTATTAAAATGCCATTTTGTCATAATGTCGTCATGTTCATATGTCTGCAAAGATAAAAATTTTTGAAAAACACTACTCTATCAGTTAATCTAAATTGGGAGCTGTTAACTTTTTTTTTTAGGTGGATTTCATAAGGAATACTACATGTTACATTCTCCCTTACGTTAGGATTTCTGAAACGATTTTGCAGATCTGCACCGATCATCACCCATAGAACCCAAAACCACCCCAGTTCAAAACTTTATATATGCCGGGTGTCCTAAAAAGGATTGACTGATTTTAAAATTCAATAACTTGCAAACAGTGACAGATGTTTAAAAAATTCTTGCAGGAGGGTTATGCATGAGCTCAAAAGTTTTTTTACAGTGATTTTCAATTTTAGTTCAAATTACAAACAATAGATGGCACTGCAATCAATATATGCCAAATTCAGGCTCAATTTTTGGCACTTCGGGATTCACTCAATACATTTTAATCTTTTTCCGCATAGAAGAAGAGAAAGGCCAAAAAATTGAGCCTGTATTTAGCGCCTATTGCTTACAGCGCCATCTATTGTTTGTAATTCGAACAAAAATCGAAAATCACTGTAAAAAAACTTTTGACCTCATGCATAACCCTCCTGCAAGAATTTTTTAAATATCTGTCACCGTTTGCAAGTTATTGAATTTTAAAATCAGTCAGTCCTTTTTAGGACACCCGATATCTATATATATTTACATCACTTTTTTATGGACACAATAACTTCCATAATTCTGCATAAATCTCGTCAAAACTAATACACGAAATCGAGGGCAGAAAATCTTGGTCAAGTTCGTTAATGGACAAAATTGAATGAAGGGAGTGGAAATAGGGAGGGGTTTTATGAAAACAGAAAAAAATTTATAACTTCTTAATTATGATACATATCGAATCAATTTAAAGTTATTATTACTTCTAGGAAAAGAGCAAAAATTTATGTATGACAGATTTTTGATATCATTAAAAATGGCCTTAAGAGGTGAAAAAAATTCATAACTTTCTCAATTCACAAGAATAGTATCTACAACTTTTATACTGTCAAGTTTTTGATAGGACCAACTCTTAAAAAAAAAAGATTAAAAAAAAAAAAAGGGAGGGGGGGTTGAAGAAGAAAAACATTCATCAGTTCACAAGATATCAAATCTGCTTAAAGTTATTATAAATCTTCTTAATATTATCTACAACTTTTATATTCACAAGTTTTTGATAAGACCAACTCTTAGAGCAAAAAAAAAAAGGGGGGGGGGGGGTTGTAGAAGAAAAAAAATCACATTCTCCGTTAATCTGCCACTAAAGCGATAAAAAAGTATCATTGGCATGATAAAAAAATTTCACAACCCTTAGAGATGCTGTATATAGGGTTGCATTATTAAATGTGTGCATGTCTCAATAAAAAAGAATTTCAGAATTGAAAAGTATAGTGTGTGGTTCATTTAATGAAATAATCACCACACGGTTTAAATTTTTATTATATAAATCTTAATACAGTACAAAGTCTAAAGTTCGGACTTTCCAGCGGTCGTTTTCAAGAAAGAAGCGAAAAAGCAAAATTGTTGAAACGAAAAAAGGTCTAGAGCAAAGAAGCTTTATTACTGAATCTTAACTCATGTCTATTTACAGAATAAAAGAAAAACTTCTTAATGATGTACCTACGTTAATAAAGCAGCCTACATTAACTAAAATTTTCAATAGTTAAGAAAGTTACCAACTGCTCTGCTCAACAAGCGCAAAACGTTTTGACACATTTACAAATTCATTTTTTAACGGAAAGATATAAAACTGGAAGGCTTGACTATGGAAGCGATTTGGAATCAAACTGTGTTTTCCATTTTTTGATAAATACCTATTGAGTTATCAACTATTTTGATCACGTGACAAAAGCGTTTTTCACCCTTCCTTGAATGGTTAATTTTCTTTCGCACAGGAATTCGGTTCAAAACGCCCACTTTGACGCTATTTTCTGAAAGATCAATTGCGTTTGCAAAAAAACGGAAAACACAGTTCGAATATATAGTTTCTGAACACCTGCTAGTTTCATGCATCTCCGAACAAAAATAAATTTAAAACTTGTGTCATAAAGTTGCCCTTTTGAATTTGAAACCAGCCTTAAATAAATGTTTTTGTTTTACTTTTTATTTTGTTATGATTTATTTAATGAAAATGATTGTTTAATTTAGTATTAATAGTTGTTATATGCAATTTTTAATATATGAACGTCATATTCTGCCTTTTAAGTAGTGAATTTTCTTTTTATTGTAAAAGCAATATTTTTGATAACCCAAAGTTCGGAAAAATCCGAAGTTCGGACTTGGTAAAGTCCCGAGGATTCCGGACTTTAGACTTTGTACTGTATTACTAAAAATATTCTCAAGGGATGAAAAAGTAGGAATTGAAGAAAAAAATATTGTATTAACATGATTATGATAAAACCAACTCTTACAGAAAAATGAAATTAAAAACTCGTCAAAAGCGGCCAGATAAAGTTGTTAAACTGGGTTTATCTCTAATCTTGATTTAGTTTTTGTTGGTGAAATTAGTACTTAACTTCGAAATCTACCTGTGCTTGTAGGCCGAGCCAGCCGGGAATTTTTTTTTTTTTTTGGTTTCACAAACCCCATACATGAATTAAAGTTTGTTTAAATTTAAATCTGCCTGAAAGTAATTTTTAACCTCATTTCATCAACATTGTTTTAAACAAGATTTGTTTGTCATAAGACTGAAACTAAGACTATTGAAACTTGAGCTGCAGTATGCATCCCCAGCAAGTAATGTTGCAACATCCAAGTTTGTTAGAATTATCTAGTAAAAGCTCTAAGTACAGTCATAATTTTTAAACACAAATAAGATTAAGCAATTTTTTAGATATGCTAGAACTACTATGCATTATAATACTTATATGATGTTTTTGTTCATGATAATAAAGTTATGTAAAGAAAGATAGAGTTAATGCTACAATTAGTAATTAATACTGCATTTAATTCTTCTAGTAATACAATTAATAATACAGTTGTTATAACTACTATTTTAAAAATTTCCAAATAATGTCTCAGATGAATGCAAATCTGAATCGGGTTGTTTTTGTGTTATCAACAAATGGGACAAAATGTATCAATGGCAACATAGGCTAGTTTAATTACATAAAATTTACTATATAATTTTACTACTTTGCAAGAAAATATTTAACTTAAAATAATGCAAAGAAAGTATATGCAACCCAGATTTTCTTTTGAATAGCAGTAAAATAGCAATGTTGGAAAAAAAGTCGATGCGATCTTATTACCCTTTTCTAGTTTTATGCAAGCTGGAGAGTTTTTGATTAAGAAAATTATATATTCGCAATCATCACCCAAGCTGTCTTTCAAGGACGATGCAATGGGATTTTACTGCAAAAATGGATTAACATTGTACTGGATTTTTCTATGAAATTTCATCCTTTCATCAAAGAAATAATATAGCTGCCAAAATTCCAGAATTCTCTAGAACACTGTGTCAATTTTACCCAAATCAAATGATGAATCAGAAAATTTATATAAAAAAAAGTTTTGTTTTCATCTGGTACTTATTTAATTTCATTTATTCAGTAAAATTTCTGGATCAAAACTCGCTTATTTGACTTGGGACAAATTTACACAGTGCTGCTGAGAATTACGGATTATTGGCAGTTATGTAACATGCATGTGGCAAGATTATGTTTACTTACCCAATACTGATGGCAAACAAATAATTGCAACTCCAGACAGGAAATTTTTCGTTGACGAAATCACATGATGCACATCTTTATATGTATAATCTAAAATGAATTTTGGTAATATGTATGAGATTCCTCCTTCTAATGCTCCCAGGATGCTGTAAAAGCCCGCTAACCAACTTAAATTTGGAGAGTAAAGTACACCAGCAATAGATAATCCAGTTAACAGAAACAGAATAACGCCAACTGTGTGAGATTTTTCTGATATTGTCCTCGATATTTTGTAGCAGCAGAGTTTTCCAAAAAGTCCTCCAATGCCAAATGCTACAAGAATCCATGTAAAATCACAGCAGTCTCGGTCAGTATTGTTTACAAAATCACTGATGTTTGTCAGTAGGGTTATTAAGCTTGTTTCAAATATGATTGTAATTACTACAATGCATAAGCATATAGGTGATATTATATTGTTGAAAAACTTTAAAATTCTTAGAAATTTTAATTTTAACTCATCCTGACTAATATTTAGACCCATTGCTTTATTACTTTTTACGGATTTATTTTTACTATCGAATTTTGATGTATTAGAAACAGAATATATGTTTGATGAATTAGCTTTGATGTCAACATCTTTTAGGATATTACAAGGAACATTTTGGTTTGAATATTTAAGGTTTTCGCTTTCTTCAATAAATCTAGAGTGTGAATAACTTATTTCATCACTTATCCCATATCCCGAATCATTGCTATCAAAGCTATTACTTCTATATTCACTATCTACTGCAAAAGTGTATTCTTCAATGTGCACTTTAATATCTATAGGAATAGTAGATATATGTGTGCTGTGAAGTGATTGGAGTGAAAGAAGTGGAGTTTCTTTATCAAGTAATTTTTCACAGTTGGATGTATGAGATGTTGAAGATGTATTTTCTGCTTGCTTAGATGTAAACGAGATTCTCTTTTCAGTCTCAACGCTTTCACTGTTCTTCTGTTTATTACATTCATTTTCTTTATCAGTAGTTATTTGTGTACAAGGGTGAGACAATTTCTTTTGTTTGTTTGATGCATTATTTCCAAAACACCAATCATCTAATTCTTCTGCCAGACAGTCTGTCTCTTTTATCCCATTCTGGGAAATAGTTTCCGAAATTTTAATTTTTAAATCAAAGTCATGTTCACTTGTGTTCTTATTATTTCTATATGATGCACAAATGTTGTGTGTTATCCCAGAATTTAAAATGCTATGGTTTTTAAATCCTTTACAATCTGATCCAACATCAATAACCTGCATATTGCTGAAATTCTCCTGAGATATTTCTCCATTTTCTCCACAATGTTCTAGCTCAGGAACAGTCGGATAGTTAATTTTATGGTTTTGCAACATTTTTCTATCTGTTTCTAACCCCCGCAAATCATTTCCTTTTGTTTCACTTCTTCTTCTTGCAACACTGAATGCTTCTTCTGAGGAAGTTACAGGACTATTTAAAATTGTTTTATAACAATCGTCACACTGGTTAACGTTTAGGACAAAATCTGGTTCTAAGCTATTGTTAAAACTTTCGATGGAGGCTGTTTTTTTCCCCTCCTGCTTTGAAATAAAATATTGATTACTTTTTTTACGTACTCTCCATTTGATATTTGGAATTCTGATCTCAATATTGTATGCTGCAGCTAAAGCAAAAGGCACGTATTGCAATATTATTCCGGAAAAAATAATAAAAGAGCCTTGTAATCCGTATTGCAAAATTATAACGTCTAATAAAAAAGGCATGATACAGATTCCGAAGCTTGAGGGTACTTCCTTAAAGAATGATAATTTACTTGAATCCTCATTTGATATGTTTCTTGTTAGATGAGGTGAAGCAAGTCCATATCCCGATCCTGAAAAATAAGTAAATAATGAAAATATTATGTCACTGCTCATTGTATGGGATAAGGTTTATAGAAATTTATATTAGTTTTAATTGCATATTAATTGAAATTGCTAGGTACACAAAAAAGTTCAACCTGTTTTAATATTTATATGGAATTGTATCTGAAAAAGTTATGCATAGATTACTAATTCTTGTACAAGTGAACACAGATGATCGTACTGTACAAAAAAAAAATATGTGCACTAGATATTAATCTTGAATAAAATCCAAATCCAATCTGTATTTGGTGGGATGAATAACATGTTGCTCACCCACAAGAAAAGTGGCACATCTCACAAAAATTCATTTTGCATTTTATTCCATTAATAGGTATGTCATAGGTGTGTCTTGCTACACAAAATGTTTCATACATGTAGTTACACGGAAAATCACTTTATTACGCCATATGTCCGTTTGTGACCACAGAAGAAGGGTGGATTGTGTGGGGAGGTAAAATTACCCAACTCTCCAAACCTCATCTTACGTCTTCATTCTTAAGTGTTTTAAGATTCTATGCATGTTTTTATTCCTGCATTCAGAGCTAAGTGCTATAATTTCATGTTACAGTAAAATCATTCAAATCCCCCCCCCCCCCTCCTTTTGCCTCTCCTGTGAAATTTACTTTTGTCGAGATGTGTCACTTTTCTTGTGGGTGAGTGATGTGCTGTATTACGAGTTCCTCCAATCCAAGAGAAACTGTTACATGCAAACGTTATATAGTTTTCACACTATGGTAGTTAAGTCACTTAGCTTATTTTTTTTAAATCAGACAACCTGGAATAAGGCTTTACACATTCACATTACCAAACAGTTTAACCTTTTGTTGCTCAGTGTTTCATTACATGGAACACCCAACTTGATTCCCAAATGCCACAATGGCACCAGAATTTTGGTACAAGTATTTTCCGTTCATTATGTATGTGAAATAATTAATTTTCTTATTTCCAAGTAAATTTTTTCGTAAATTCCGGTGTCACTCATTCATACGACTATAATCGTATAATCATTTTAGCAGTGGAAGTGCTTTGCACCTGAAAGAGTTAAGAGACTTAACTTAGCCAAACTGATGTATGTACATGTTATTAAATTTGTAACCGCGACTTTTGTCTATACGAGTGCATCGTGAATTGTTCAAAATTCTTTACGCTCATTAACCCAGGAGAATTCGCTAGTGAGAATGCCCAATTGCTTTTCTTTTACTTTACATTCATATAATATCAACTTTTTTTGGTTGGCTTAGTACTTTTATTCACAAAATAGGTAAAATAATTGAAAAACATTTTGAAATTTTAATTAAAATGAAAAATGATTTAAATAAGAGTCTTAAAAAAGTATGACTGTGAGAGAAAATCTCATGCAGCGAGTTCTTCCGGGTTAAATAAATAAACGATTGAAAGGGTCATTTGAAAAAACTCAAACCAAATTACTTGTAAAACTCAATTCAAAATTTAAGAGCAATTTCAAATAGTTAAGAGAGCATCTTAAAGTTAATCCGGGAGAACTCGCTAGTGAGAATGCCCAATTGCTTTTCTTTTACTTTACATTCATATAATATCAACTTTTTTTGGTTGGCTTAGTACTTTTATTCACAAAATAGGTAAAATAATTGAAAAACATTTTGAAATTTTAATTAAAATGAAAAATGATTTAAATAAGAGTCTTAAAAAAGTATGACTGTGAGAGAAAATCTCATGCAGCGAGTTCTTCCGGGTTAAATAAATAAACGATTGAAAGGGTCATTCGAAAAAACTCAAACCAAATTACTTGTAAAACTCAATTCGAAATTTAAGAGCAATTTCAAATAGTTAAGAGAGC
Source organism: Maratus speciosus (assembly GCA_963932465.1). Lineage (NCBI taxonomy): Eukaryota > Metazoa > Arthropoda > Arachnida > Araneae > Salticidae > Maratus > Maratus speciosus. Next base: position 576,118,366 of record OZ010787.1, read on the forward strand.
ATCTTAAAGTTAACCCGGGAGAACTCGCTAGTGAGAATGCCCAATTGCTTTTCTTTTACTTTACATTCATATAATATCAACTTTTTTTGGTTGGCTTAGTACTTTTATTCACAAAATAGGTAAAATAATTGAAAAACATTTTGAAATTTTAATTAAAATGAAAAATGATTTAAATAAGAGTCTTAAAAAAGTACGACTGTGAGAGAAAATCTCATGCAGCGAGTTCTCCCGGGTTAAGAATGTTTCGTGTTTCGAAAACCCCATGTCGAAATCCTTGATTCTGGATCATCTGCTTAAAAAACTTCAATTTAAATGGCTTAACTATCATGGTGGTACAGGTAAAATAGAGTCTTTCAGAGGCAAGTGATGGCCATTCACAAACATTTGCCAAGTGGCTTAACTATCATAGTACAGGGTGTCTACAGAATCTGGGAATCATGGAAAAATCAAGGAGGTTTATCTATCTGGAAACATCAGGGAAAAGTCAGGGAACTTTGTAAAAATACTCGAAAATCAGGGAAACTTGTCTATATTTCAAAATATTTGCATTTTTACCTTGTCAACGAGACTGATTTGTCTATTTTATGTACCACATTTTTTCACATGCTAAGTAGTCTTTCTCAATATTTTTAAAAAGATGCACATGGTATGAGTTTTTGATATTTAACGCAAATTAAGGTGATCAGATGTCCTCATTTTCTGTGGATAGCGCTTATATTGAAGGCAATTTATCCATTTTTAAAAAAATTTAAATGATATATTAGCATAACCTGACCAGGTGGTTATCTTAATTCAATTAGCTATCTCGTCCATTGTAGATAAGTCTTAGAATTAAATATTTTTTTCAGAAAATGAGGAAATTTTCAAGTCACCATATATCCATATACCACTATATCAAGTTGTAGGACTAAATGTTGAGTTCGGATCTATAAAACTGTCAAATAATACTTAATTAATATTAGGCAATTTTTATGTTTTCTCTCGTTTTTTCACCCAAATGAGCAAGCTGGTTTAAGTACGTTATACAAGAAATCGGAATACACGAAAAAATACCGTATGTGTATTGTTAATAATGGAAATCAGGGAAGTCTGATAAAGCTAGTCAGGGAAATCATGAAAAAATCAGGGAACTTTTTTTCATAATTTCTGTAGGCACCCTGTAGTAGTACAGGTAAAATGGGGTTTTTCAGAGACAAGTGATGGCCATTTACAAACATTTGTCATAGTAGTACTAGTAAAATGAGGTTTTCAGAGACAAGTGATGGCCATTTACAAACATTTGTCATAGTAGTACTAGTAAAATGAGGTTTTCAGAGACAAGTGATGGCCATTTACAAACATTTGTGAAGAACTTCGTTTTGCCACTAGAAATGAAGATCTGATGAGTCCCCAAAAAATAAAGTTATTTTACTGCGTTTTGGGGGAGGAGGGGGCATTTTTACTCTGAGGGAGAGAACTCGTCTTTTTTAAATAGGTCAAATGGGATATCCTTATTATGTATTCTTTAATTCTGAATCGAATGTGATAGCATCCGCAAGTCAATACGATCATTTGTTTCAAAGTTACTGCAGGTTTTATGAATACAAAGCCAACTGGTCGGATGTATCAATCCCAAAACTTTCTTCTATCTCATACATGTTATTACTTCAAAATTCGCTATCACAGAGCCAAAAATAAATGGCAATCTATGCCCATCGTGAGGATTCTAAAGATATGAAATTCCTTGCCTTAGTTTTTGAGATACGATTATCGCAAAAATCGCGTAAATCCTGCAAAATGCAGCATAGTTGTATGTTATGTCAACATCTAACTGAATCTGGAGTTTGATGAAAATTCGTGTGTTAGTTCTTGAGATAGAGCTATTGCAGAAATCGCGAAAAATGCAGCATAGCAGCGCCACCTGTTAGGCGATTTATACCAAAACGTAATCAGCACCAATTCTTATCAAGGACTAACTGAATCTGAAGTTTGATAAAAATCCGTGCATTAGTTCTTGAGACAGAGTCACAGACTCACAGACATATATTTTGTAAAAACATGTTTTCGGGATCTCTGACCTTTAAAACGTGTAAATCCGTCGAAAACCGGAAGTCGAAAATTTTCCCCAATACAATACTTAAAGATAGAAGAAAGTAAAAATTATACTTTAGTATTGGCAACAGCTTTGTCACATTTATTTTACTTTCAAAACATATTCTTTATATCATATTGACTAATCTCAATTTTATTAAATGTCCTCAAAACAGCAATAATTCTATAATCAAAATCAGGGTCATCCGAATCTTCAAGGTCATCAAAATTGTCAAAATCCACGTATTCCTAATTTTGTATTCATAAAACCATTCCTGACTTTGTAAGAATAATCTTATCAACTTGCGGATGGTGTCATTCGAAACATAACAAACGATATCCCATCTGACCTATTTATAAAAACGTCAGTCACTCCTCGAGTTAACCCCCCCCCCCCCTCTCCAAAAAAAAAAAAAAACAACCCCGGATAAAACAACTTTATTTTTTGGGAACTTATCGGATCTTCATTTCTAGTTCCAAAACGAAATTCTTTCCAAATTTTCGTGAATGGCCATCAGTTGTTGCTGTAAAAACCTATTTTACCATTAAAGTAGGGTAAAGTGCCCATATTTCGTCCCCTTTCCTAATTTCGTCCCCTTAACTTCTCTCCTTCTGCGAAAGTGGCGCAACTTATGACGCAAGGCACAGGGGGCGGAAGGTAAAAGGGGTCGGTATTGAAAGTATATTTGGCTAAGACGCATACATAAATTAAAGACGCCGAATTTCCTATTTTTAGAAGACCCGAGTTCTTATTACGTCGTTTGTAGAACGTTATTTACTGTATTGTAAGTATTTCCTATTCATTGCATGTATTTTACGTAGTTAAGATGCTGATAGAGCATACAGTGAGTTTTAAGGTGCTCAGTTCATCTTACGGGAACTGGAGCTCCGCCATATTGGGAAGTAGCGTGGTCCCCAATTTGTCGCCCTTGCAGTTCTTATTTTCGTCCCGGGGACGAAATTAGGAATGCTTTTTCATGACAATTTTTTCAAATTTTTCCTCATGTTTGGATGGCTAATGTTTCGTTATGTTATCCTTCCACTGATAATTAGTAAATTTCTTTGTGCCTTACTTTAATGTAAATTAAATTACATACTCATTTAGAAATAAATTTTGATTTAGTTATAAGTTAAGCCTCGGCGTATTGAATTTTTTGGGGGGACGAAATTGGGACCATTTTTTTTTCTTTCGCATTTCTTAGATACTTTTGAAAAAACAATTTTTCGCATTGTTAAAATTTTTTTGTACGATATTTGCCTATGTTTCTATGTGCGTGGGTAGTTAGTCTATCTAAAATCCAAATTTGGTAAGTTTTCACTGAAAATAATAAAAACTATAATACATTTTCTATTTCTGGTAGACTTGTAAAAGTTACAAATCTAATTGCGAATATTATTAAACTTTTTACAATTAAGAACTTACAATTTGTAATTGTGGTAACTTAGCAAAATTATAAAATTAGTTAGCAAATACTGAAATTTGACTTGGTAGTTTAAGGTCCTTTATCCCACCAATAAAAAGTCTTAACGATGGCTCTGATTATGCTTTTCAGTTAAATCCGTTGGCAGAAAAATCCCAATAAAAGAGACCGTATATTGGTAATAGGCGTTGGCCAATGATATTAAAGCACGACAACGCTAGAGCACAGTGAAGTTACGTGGACTGCCAAACCATAAACGATCTGCGGTGGGAAATTTTACCACATCCGGCTTACTCACTAGACATTGCATCATGCGATTACCACCTTTTTCGCTTGTTACAAAACAGTTTAGCAAAGCAACAATTTCAGACTGAAGATAGATGCGAAAAACATTCTATGAATTTATAGCATCGAAAGACCAGGTCTTTTTTCACCACGGAATCCATAATTTTCATGAGCAATGGCAAAGGTTAGTATAAGCTAATCGTGACTATATTTGATTTTATTACTTTTAAAAAATGTTTAAAACGTCTTTGAACTCCTTTGTACACGCGATACAGCCTTTATTATATAAACTTGTGAAACAATAAATTAAGAGCGCACTGGGTACGTGCAGTTCACAAACCATAATTTTTTAATAGAAATTTTTCGCTTTAGTTAACCAGGCCCCACCAGTGGCCGAGAGGTTCTGCTCTCGAAGCTGGTAGATGGGAAGTGCTGGGTTCGATCCCAATCGCGCCCGTCGGCCTAATCGTTCGGAGTTTTCGTGGTTTTCTTCGAGCCGTGGATCTTCCATGCGTTAATACGGATTAGGTTCCCTTAGAAAGACCCCCCACGGAGGGCACTCCCCCCGGGCCTATATCCCTCGTGTAGATAATTGGCCGTCAAAAATCAACCCAACCCAACCCTTTAGTTAACCACACAAAATTTTACAAATTACCTGAATAAACGAGGTGATTACGATTTCTGCAATTTAATTATAAAATAGAAATTTTCTTATCTTAAATACTAGTGCCCCAGACTCCTTGAAAATTACAAGAAGTGTATGTTTCTTGGATTAATTTGGCTTTCGTGTATATTATGTGATTTAAAATGCTAAATCTTCCAAATCTTATAAATTCCCTGCAATAGTTTTTTTATGTTTCTTATTTCTACCAATAAAATATGTTTGATGTACCATTAATGATATCTGATAACATAGTTTTGAAATGTTTCTTTACCACAATTTTTTAATAGAAAATATTCGCTTTCGTTAACTACAGAAAATTTTACAAATTACCTGAATAAACGAGGTGATTACGATTTCGGCAATTTAATTATAAAATAGGAATTTTTTTTATCTTAAATACTAATGCCACAGACTCCTTGAAAATTACAAGATGTGTAGGTTTCTTGGATTACAGTATATTTGGCTTTCGTTGATATTATGCGATTTAAAATGCTAAATCTTTCAAATAATCTTATAAATTCCTTGCAATATTTTTTTTTATATGTTTCTTTTTTTTCTACCAATAAATCATGTTTGATGTACCATTAAAGGTATGGGATAACATACTTTTGAAATGTTTGTTTAGCGTTAGTTGAATAAGGGAAGAAATCGTATTTAATTAGTATCAGTAAGAAAACTTTTTCTGTGTCAAAATCTCCTGAGATATAATTATTAGGGGTACTAAAAAATAGAATCCTACCCCGAAAATGCTGCTTAACGTCAACCCGAATCCTGACCTGAATGCGCAAAAAAAATTTCGCTAACCCGAAACCTGACCCAAACTCTACGAAAAAATTTCATTAACCGAACCCGACCCGAAATCAAAGAAAGCTGACCCACAATTTAATATAATTATGAAAAAAAAAATTATCTTTTTCAAAGAAAAATAAATACATATAGGCTCATTCCCATTCAAACATATAGTTTTTCATCTGAAAAAATATTCTAAAGTTAAAAAAAAACAAAAAAAAAAAAAAAAAAAAAACGGGGCAACAAGATCTCTACCCGCAAGAGTCAAATCCTAAACCGAAATAGTTAAAGCCAACCCGACCCTTGGATCAAATCGGGTTACTCGACCCGATGCAGAATTCTACTAGAAAGTGTTTCTGTTTGTAGCACTGGCAAGTAACTATGGTAATAGAATTTAAACATTATCCACCAATCTTGTTTTTAAAATAATTATGCCTTTTTCCTCAGAAATTTTTTCTCTTTTATCTGTTATAGTTTGCAACTATAAAAAAGGAAGCAAATCACATGCAACGTTGTATGCTTTTTTTTTTTTTTTTACGTCCGTGAAACTACAGATATTTTTCTATGTATCATAACATTTTGAAGGTGTAAAAACAGAGAGAGAGAAAAAAAAGAAAATAATTTCTGTTTTGTATACCTTTAATTTAATTTTGTACAACCACTATGTAGACGTGAAAACAATGAATTTTATTTATGTTTTTACGCGTAAGAATAGACTTTCTCTAAACTTTGAGCTGCTGCTACGAAGAATTTAAATGAACTAAACTTGTTGATGTTGCAATTAATCATCTATTCGATCTTTTTACTTTTAAATGCAGGTCAACATTGCAATTTTTAATACCACTTTATTATTATTATTATTATCTCCTATACAAAAACACATAAACGCCATTAAAAGAAACTGATATTGCAGTATTGCGGTATGCAATCAAAAAGTTGTGAGACTTACCAAAAATGAATCCCCAAAAAACAGTTATTGCGGTAATATCTGTATCCAAAATGCAAAGAGCTGCACCCATGCTACACAGCAAAACGCCGCAAAAAACAACCAACTCTGAGGATTTGTCGTCAATCAGAAAATCAGAAAAGGAGGCTGAAATTGAATAAAGTGCATACATTTTATTCATTAAATTTATTTTTCTCAAATTTTACGTTTATAAAAATGAAATATCAAAATTTTGATGTAAATAAATAGTAGATAAATAAATAAAAATTAGTAAATTTTGATTCAGTTTTTCGATACTTTGATTGCTTTGCTGAATGAAGGCACTCTGGTTATACAGCCAACTCCCCCTAATCCGAAACGGCCTATAATCTGCACACTGTTTTTTTTTTTTTCAGATGCAAACAATGAAAATTCGGTAACTGTTAACTTTGCAAGATAAATTCAAAATGACAGCAACTTGATCGACGATCTATATTCAGCCCCCCCCCCCCCTTCCCTTTAAATTTCTGCATTTCAATGAAGTAAAACTTTATTTTTCAAATGAAAAAAAAAGAGTAAAAAATCAGAAGCCTTTTTAAAAAATATATATAATTGAGTGGATGTCCTCTCAAGATGAACCTTTCGTTACAGAGAGTTTCACAGATGATTTTTATAAGCACTACTCTGTTAAACTGTACTGAAAATCGGGATAATTCTGGCAGGAATTTTGTTTCGGGAAGAGAAATAATGATTATACATAAACTCCAAGAAAAATTACTCGACCAATAGTCAAAAGTTCTCAAACAAATGACAATTGGTGCTATGTTTGAAAAGTATTAAAACAATCAAAAGATATTGTAAAATAAAATTTAAATAATTTTCCCCTAAATATGTGTTTTTTAATTAAATAATTCAATGTGTTACAACATCTTTCTATTTTACCAATTAATTTATACATTAATAATTATTTACAGTAAAATTAGAGGAGAAAAAAAAATAATGACATATAATCCGCAAAATTCTATCATCCGCACAACCTTTGGTCCCAATCTGTGCGAATTTGAGGGAGTTGACTCTGTTTCTAATGTTAACAAATGAGACAATTTTTTTTCTTCGTTTCTTACGTTTCGAAAACAGTGTAAAGAAAGCATTATAATCATGATTTGTATGTATCCAAATGGTACTTCCGGTGTGGGAGCTCCCGTTTTGCTAATATGCTACAGACCACTGTTGCAAAAACTGTATAGATATTTCGACCGACGGATTAGGTATTTAATTCATTTTTAAACCCTTTTGCGGACTAAAAATGGACATATAAATTTTTAGTGCCAAAAAGTTCCGAAATTTCATGCAATTCAAAGTATCATAACTCGGTGAATTTTGATCGTAGAAGAATGGAATTTTTACTGTTGTTCTTGTTAGAACACGGAGAAACTTTTTTTTAGATAAAAGTTGTAGAACCCAGAAACCGTACAAAACTTTAAAAAGTGTCATTTTTTGGAAATTTACAGCTGAGCTATTTCATCCAGATAATCTTAATTCTTACCTTACTTTGAATGCTTTTGAAATTTACATTACATACGCATCTGCAACAGATAAAACATTAAAGCGCATTTCACTCTTTGTGGGACACCCTGTATATAACTATTTTGTTACTAAATCGCGCGAAATAGTTTTGAGAGAAATAACTAGTTATGTTAATAATATTACTTACAAAGTAGATGCTATATATAATACTAAGAATTTTATGTGTAATGTATTGGAGACAATCTACATTAAAAAGAAAGCAAAATAATCAGTATTCCCATGTTTTAAAGATCTACAGAACTTTTTTTCAAATCTTTTTTTTCTTTCTTTTATTATTATTATTTGTTTTTTACACTTAGCTCATATGACTTCGGTTTTTCCGCGCCCTAACTCGCGTAAATATACTCGGATTTCCATGTAATATATAAATATATATTACTGAGCTTTAACATGACATGTTCGCTGTTGAAAATGAAGTTTGCAGCATTTATAGTTCGTTTACGGGGACTCTCAAAAGAATTCTGTTACATTATTGTCTTTGGGGGAAAATCGTTTGCAACGCATTTTAATGATGTTACACTATTTCAAACATTGAAATTAATATGCATCACTGATGCGCACTGTAAGATGCTTATTGTAGAATAGAGTATGCATAGAATTTATCTTCCATTTACATAGTCACACAGAAGAATTCGATTACAGCACTGTCTATAAGCAATAATTGCTGAAAGTGCGTTTTTAGTTGTGGTATGCGTTTTTAAATTTAACTAATGTTTTGCATATTACTTGGTGTGTGTACACCCTAAATAAAAAGTAGTGAATGATGAATAGTCACTCTATCGCAGAGTCAAAATATGCCCAACCTCTTTAGAGTTACTATTAATCACTCTCTCTGAGAAAAAGTGAAATTTTTGACTCTTTGAAAGAGTGTCAGTCACTCCTGGGAAGTGAATATTCACTCTAAACAGGGGTGGATAATCACTCTCTCGGAGGAGTGACTATTCACTCTTGCTAAAGGAATGCGTTTTTTCACCTCTGGTAGGAGTGAATAGTCACTCTTTCATAGGAGTGAATGTTCATTTTTTATGGAGTCTTTTTTATTTTGCTTTTATGGGCATCTTAAAAGAATCACATCTTTTACAGCATGCAATGAAAATAGATACAAGCATGGTAAAGATTGGAATAAAATACTTTATTAGCAATATTTATTTAATTAATAGTTTGTAACACTAATTAAACTTTTAAGGAAAAATTCAGTTAAAGTTACATATGAATTAAAATCGATCACTGACAGAAAAAAAATAAAGTATTTTATTACAATCTTATCGCTTGTGTTTGCTTTCATTGCATGCCCTATAAATATATGATAATTTTATAATGCCCATAAGGGCAAGTAATTAACTGAAATCTTAATCAGTTAATGTTATTTTTTCTTTTCAGATACCCATTTAGTATTTTACTAATTCCCGTGATGTACGTTAATTATGTTCTTTTTCTTTTTCCATGTGTAATTCAAATTTGAAATATTTAGATCTCAGAATTCATTGCTAATGAATTTAAATCTAATCAAACGTTATTGTTTACTGTATTTTAGTTACTTTTAAAGTTCTATTAATAACTGTATAATAGGTGGATGTTATATGATTAACAAAGTGTGATTTCATTTTAATATTTGTTTTAAATAGAAAATCTTATCTTTTTAGCGTTATTTTGCAGAACCCTATTGTTCTAAAATATTTTTAAATTTTCCACTAAAAGCACAATGCTTATCAACTCGCGTAGCATCTTTTTTTAATAAGATCTAAGCTCGATCTAAATATTAAGAATTTGTAAGATTATTTTTTATGTGTTGTGATCTGTCATTGTTTTATAAAATATGAACATGGAGTCTAGATTTTTTACGTTCTGTGGAGTATGTTTATATCATTCTTTTAAACATATTCCTTAACTAAATCACGATTTCGAATTTTCTTCCGCTATTGCTGAAAAATGGATATTAATACAATGCTTAGTTATGGAACGACATATGATAAGCCATATTTAATTTTAAAAATTTATTAGCTTATATGTTGTATGTTGGGAATTTGAGCTAAATAGATTTCGTATGTTTTATAGGAAAAAATTGATCTAGAAAATATAAAAAAGAAGGAAATATAAAATGAAAATAAATGACTGCATATGTACTGTTCTTATTGTTTGAAAAACATCTTTAATGTAAAAAGTAGTTATCTCTTTAAAATATATTCAATCTTATATCATATAAGTTATACTATGAACATTAAAAAATATATACTAAAGCAGTTTTATCAATAAACTTCATATCGGGCATAAAAAACATTTTATTTCAATGCTTATAAATATCATGGGGTTTTTTTAGCGCCAATAATTACGTGTATCATTGCTATTTAATTCATAATCCTAACATACAAATTCTACTAGGAATAAAAGATTAAAATTAAATAAGACTTACGTTTACGTAATAATCCCTTTAATAATATCCATATGTTTTAATCCTAAAATGACGGTCGCCTTTCTCTTATCTTAAAAAAAGCATCGTAGACTTGCTGTTCAGATTAGCTGATGAGTAATACGAATGCATACACTTAGAGATCGACGGAAAATTCGGTTTCCTTTTTGTCCCAAAATCTGAGTTGCGCCGAAAATTCGTTTTCGGCGAAAATGCTGGCAAAAATTCGGCTGCACCGAAACTATCTATATTCTAGAAATCTCATTTCTTCCTTTGGAAGTTTTCAACATTACCCGTTGATTCGAGATGTATCGACTCAAATGAGACACTCTTTATTTATTGCTATGAACTTCACTGCGTATAATTATCAGTCGTGACGGACTCGAGACTGGAGTAAAGATAATAATGCAAGCAATGCATATATGACTAAACTTTGAAGATACATTTCGCGCGCTTTGGGAAAACTGCAGATAATAGTAATAGAAGTTTGAAACCGCAAAACTGTTTCGAATAGTCTTTGAAAATGTTCTAATTACATTTAATTTTATATGAAGTTAAAAAGTTCCATAAATAATCACTTTAATAATATCCGTATATTAGAGGAAATAGTCACTCTTTCAGAGGAGTGACTATTCACTCTTGAAAAGGAGTGAGTTAAAAAAGTTGTAAGGAACCAATAACTTTCTTACAGAGGTTCTCTAGAGGTTTGAAGGTGAACATGGAAGACGTAACTCTAATATAGAGGCACTCTAATTGTCTGCGGTGCATTTTTAATTAGGAGCTCGCTGTTCCGCGAGTTAGCGGTAACCGTATGCAAATTTATTTGCTCAATCTTTCAGAGTATAAATAGGGGAGCGAAAATATGTTAAGCGGTCAATTAGTTGGTTAGTCCGTGCAGTTAGACGTTGGAGAGAGTGTGAGTTGGCGTAATTAGTTTTTGGTGTAGAGAAACGACCATGTACGGCTGGAGCTTAGCCTGGGAACAAGAACAGATTTAGAATGAGATGAAATCTAAACGTGGATTTGAAATGAACCCCGCCGTCGCAGCTCAAGCACGCTCCGGAGAAATGAAGTTACGTGAGTTAACTTTTAAGCTTTATATTTAATTAAGATTGTTTTATTGCTATCACAGAGTGAGGGCGAAATTTATTAGATCTTGTCTGCCAACCCTTTGCCTGTTGTTGAATAAAATATCTATATTTAAAGCTTATAAGACTCCTCATGAACTCCCACCACTATAAATACGCCACAAATGGCGCCTAATGAGTTTTTGAACCCCGACCATCTTATAAATACGCCACAAAGTGAGAAAGAGTGAAAAAGTATTTTTATAAAATTCACTCCAAAAAGAGTGAAAATGCCTGTCGCTCTTTCAAAGAATGAACTTTTCACTCTTTCCAATTTTAGAGTGTATACATTCTATTAGAACATACACATGGATGCACAAAAGAATTAGGCAGGTCGCATACTGAGACGACATGAGGAAAATAAGTGCGACATAGGAGAAAAAACAGGTCGAAACAAAGGAGAAAGCCGTTTAAAACCTGTTTTTTTTTTCGAAATCGTGCAACACGTTGCATTTGTCGTCTGGGTGTGCGACCTGTCTTAGGGTACATTTCCGTTTATGGACGGAAATTGCTGAAGGGGAATTTTCACCTATGTTATGCGTATTCTAACTGAACTAAATTTTAGCATACTATGCAGTATAGGTAACAAATCTATAGATCATATAGAAAGCCAAAGAATTCGATTACTTTTCCGAGTATAAATGGTAACTGGCGAAATTGAGTTTTCAAACATGTTATGCGTTTTCCGAATTATTTAGTTAGATATAATCTTTTACCTTATCAACTCCCCCTTCAGGAAGAGCGTCACGTATACGTGACGCATACGGTGCTAAAAATCCTTGACTATTCCCACCAGTTATTTTGTATTGTAAATTTGGCGTTTTTTAATCAGGACATTTTCTGAATTCAATTAGGCAAAGATTTATGTTATGAAAAACTGGTAAGAAAATATTAAAATTCTGTAAAAGACGCTCATCGCGAAGGGGTTAAAGGGTGAAGTTTTGCTTAAAGCATTCTGAATGGGTTGGAAAGTGTTTCATAATCTATGCTTGGCGCATGTTTTTTCTTTTTTATTTAAACTGCTTCTATGTACACGGTAAAGTGCTCAGATGACCAGTTGTGGATACCATTGTTTTTGTAGAGAAATTTTCGTCTTATTCAGTCGCAGAATTCTGAAATTAAATAAGGCAAAAATTTCTATGCAGAAATGCTGGTATTCACAACCTTTCTCCCCTCCATCAGTGACATATACTCATACACGACTTTTTCTATCATTTTAATGAACAATGGTATAAGGCCAGGCTTCCTGGGTTACAGAATATAGATAAAAACCATTATTGTTTAATTGAAAACTCTCAGATTAGATTTTTTCAATTTAATATAATTTTATTAGGATACCTACTAACAATACCAAAAATCATTTTTATATGAAAGCAATTATGCATTCAAATAAAGTTTTGAAATTTATAAAAAGCAATACTTTCGTATTGGCTTCGTGCCAGGAGTTAACAGCCAAAGAAAAAGAAATTGCCCAAGATCGCTATTTATTACAGCCTTTTTGATTCTGATGATTTTAGTGGTTTAAACGCGGAGTTCGATTACATGACTTAAATTTGTGCTTTATTTATATTTTGTATTTTATTTATTTATTGGTGAAATGTTAATTTCGATATGGAATATAAGTCGGAAACAAATGATATTTATATTAATTTAAGTGAAAATGGATTTATATTTCGCAATCATCTGCACGCAATCACAAAAAAAAAAAAAAGAGGCATGCTTGAAAATTATTTAAAAAACCATAAAAGTTGAGTAAACTGTGATACAATTTTCAAACAAATTGCATTTAAAAGTAGATTGTTTTCCCTATTCGGCGTGTAAAAATTGAAAATGTGCGTTGTTTAGAAGTTAAAAAAATTGCAGTAAAAGCTAAATTTAATCGTTACGCATGGACACGTTTGTCCTTTATACTATAGGTATTACAAATGAGTAAAACAAATTTTTTTTATCCTCTTTTAAAATGCCACTAACTTGTTGTTTATTTCTTTCTGAACACATAGTGTAAGGAAGGAAAGTATTGTAACCTTGATTTTTGTGTGTGTAGGGGGAGAGAGTGGTGAACACTATAGTTCACAAACGACACTTTGAATGGACCTCACATTTTATGAATACTATTTTATAAACCACTGTCGCAAGAACTGTATACACTTTCGTACAAATCGGCCGAAGTATTAAGTATTTATTCGATTTTTAAATCCTTTTCGAACGATTTCGCGACTCATTCTATAGTGATAACCACCAAGAAAATGTGACATAGTATAAGTGATAAATAAGTGTGGCGATGTTACCAAGCAATTAATAGCGCAGAGGCAACGTCTTCAATTTCAAAATGGTAGGTCTATAGCGTTCGAATCCAGACGATTCCATTGTGTCAGAGTTGGCGCAGCATGTCCCTAACGGGACTTTGCGCCATAAAACCCCAATCAACCAACCAACCAACGTGTCAGAAATTTATAAAAATTATTTTTTCTTTTTAATTTTTGGACACGTACACCGGTGTTGAGTAGAGTGGAGCCACTCCACATTTTTAACATTTGCAACATAGCACGAAAAAAATATAAAATAAGTAAACGTACCACACTGTTAAAAATTGTAAAAACGCATACCACACTGTTAAAAATTATTGTAAAAACACATACCACACTGTTCAAAATTATTGTAAAAACACATACCACGCTGTTCAAAATTATTGTAAAAACGCATACCACACTGTTAAAAATTGTTGTAAGAACATATACCACATTATTAAAAATTGTTGTAAAAATACATACCACACTGTTAAAAATTATTAAAAAAAAGAAAAAAGAAAGAAAGAACATGTTCTCGGTAAATTTACATTATTTCTCGGTTAAAAGCGTTTGTTTAAAATTCTCGATCATTAGTTTCACTCATTTTTAATAGATTAGCGGTAGAAAAAGTGTTTTCACCACATCATTTTGTACAGAGGAAGACAGAAGGTGTAATACAATCTATTTTAATTTACAACTGTAGAATGCAGTTTTCGATTTATTGCAAGTATTCTTAATAATAAATTTCTCGCATATCTTCTCAGAAATTTCTTTGCTTCTGCTATAATGCGCCGGCACGACACTCCTCATACAATGTGTATAATTTGCTCATAGTCTGAACAACTTGTCTTCGGTTATTTTTTTCATGTAAATTCACAAAGTCTAATATTTTTGCGCGTTTTAATTTATATAGTCTTAGGTTGGTTGTTTGGTTGTATGAGTTTTTATGGCGCAAAATCCCTTAAGAGACATGCTGCGCCAAAATAAATAGACTAAACACACCAAAAAGTGAGACAGATACAATGTAAGTAAAATTAAAAAGAGCAATCTGGATGGGATATCCCATCCAGATGTTGTCAGGCAAGTGTAGAAGAATTAAAAAAAAAAAAAAATTAAAAAAAAACAGTAGAATAAAAAATGTAAAAATATTTCAATAAAAAGTACAGTATAGAGTCTTAGGTATTCTTATAGATATAAATATATACATCTAATGGCAAATCTGCAGAATAGTTTTAAACAGAATCTCTTTTTTTTTTTTTTATCCGAGCAGATCTCCCTCTAAATTTACATGAAGTAAATAATTTTCTGTTAAAATAGTAAATTCTCCGTTATTTCACGTAGGGGCTAATTTTCCACTGAACAAGTACATAGGACTCCCAAAATTAACCGAGCTTAGTGAATAAAATTAAATCTGTAATGCATGTGTTTAAAAATAAATTTGGAATATCAACAATTTTTTTTGAAAAAAAAAAAAAAATGCTGATTTTATATTAACTTGTGGCTCATCGACATATTAATTTTCTTCTATTGATAACTTTACCCTCATCAAAATCGTCAATTTTAAGCCCATTAAGTTTTAAAAAAGTATATTGTATTTAATGAAAGGTGGAGGCAGTGGTATAACGTACACTTATATTCAAAGCAAATTTTTCAATACCCCTCTCTATACTTTTTTTTTTTATTTGACATTATTATTTTTAGATATAACTAATGAATAATACAGATATTAATATCAAAGTATTACTTTTTATCAAAATTTAAATTATAATTAATGATGACTACAATCTATACCCGTTCTCAAAGTACATATAGCTGGGAGCAGATCACCCTATATTTTTACTTGTCAATATTATTTTTAGATATATCTAATAAATAATACAGATATTAATATCAATGTATACTTTTTATGAAAACTAAAATTGTAATTAAGGATGACTAAAATCTATTACTTTTCCCAAAGTACATATAGCTCGAAGCAGATCACCCCATTTTTTTTATTTGACAATATTATTTTTAGATATATCTAATAAATTATCAGATATTAATAGCAACATATTAGGCATATTAACAGATATTAATATCAACGTCTTACTTTTTATCAAAATTAAAATTATAAATGATGATGACTAAAATCTATACCCATTCCTAAAATACATATAGCTGGGAGCAGATCACCCTATTTGATACCATCTTCGTACATTGATAAGTAGGTGGTCCCCGATGAATGATTTTTTCTAGGGCCTCCTTGTCTATAAGTCGGTCCCTTGATTTAACAGAAATTATTTATAGCACTTGACTAATTCACGGGCATGCGGGGCAGCTGCCCCTGGCCCCCATGGGAGTAAACAGGATTTTTTTTTTTTTGAGAGGGTGTCAAAGAGTTAAAACTGACCAAAAGTGACCAAAATTCAAAATTGCGGTTCTCCCCTCTCTGCTGCCCATACCCCACGCCCCTCCCCAAAAACGAATGGGCTACATCATCAGAAAACTAATGATTAAAATTTTATTATAACAACTTAGTAGATCATTGTTTTAAAGAGAAATTCATTATTGTGGTTTCCTCTTAACGAGGGAAGTTAAAACCCTTTATGGTGACCATTTGGAGGCATTTTTCTTTTAGACATCTTATTAATACATAAATAAGTAAAGGGGAAGTTTGCAAATATACTCCTGTCAACCAATTCATAATTTGTTCTACTAGTTTCCTACTAATTTTGCTACTATTATTTTTCTTAAAGTTGGGACCATCTTTCTTGTTATACCCTGTAAACAGATGTAAATATTACCTGGTACAAAATGTATGCTTCTATACAATATATATATCATATATGAAGTTTATTAACAGTGACTTGAGCATAATTCACGAACAATTTCTATGGATATATCAGGATTGGAAGTGTACCGGTGAAATTAAGGCAAATATTGTTCTGGCTCGTGAAATTATGACAAATATTGTTTCGGTTCGTGAAATTATTATGAATATCGTGCAATTATTAAAATTTATTATTACAGTTTTATATGTATAACTCATTATGCTGTGTGTAATTTTTTTATTATTATTTAGAATCTTGAGTTAATTTTAAAAATTATTTTTGTATGATTAGAAATAAATTTGTATATACTTTCAAAAAAAATTTTAGTCAACTTTTTAAATAGCGTTCCGGTTCGTGAATTTTCCATTTCGAGCCCTGGGATATATAGAAGTGTCCCCCCCCTCCTCTGAATGATACTTGCCCCGGGGCCCTAGATTGTCTAATTCGGGCCCTGATTATTTAACAGTGTAAATAACTGTAAATATAATGAAATAACTTGTTTACTTACCCACAATTTTTGCCACAGCCCAGCTGTAAATGAAAGGTATAGCCGCATCTTGATGATTGATGCTTTCCGTCCCTTTTGAAAGTTCTATTATAAACAGACCAGACATTCTTTGCAATCCATGAAGAACTAAAGTAATATAAAGAAATGATAATACTGAGATTTTCAAATATTTCTTTGTCATGATTCCTTAATTTAATTTTAAAATATTAAACAGATTTTGTGCGTCTTCACAGTCTTACTGCCATGAACAAAAAACAGCCAGAATTGAGATATCAAGGAGCTACTCTCTAAATTTTTCTGTAGTCAGCGTATATCTTGATAACTAATGCTGCCATCTAGGATTTAAAATCGAAAACCTCTTTTTAACAAACTTCCCATGGGGCATGTTACTATGCATACGTTTTAAGTGTATTTGTTTATATCTACAGACGCCACTTTCAACACAAGCTAAGATGCCTTATCTCGGATGGGATTATTGGATTAGGAAGGAAAGTTCGCTTTGAATATTTAAATTATTTATATTTTCTTCCTTTTGTGTAATTTATTCAAGCAAAACGGGCCGTAATTAGGGGGAGGTATGATGTTCAACCCCCCCCCCCGATTTTTTTAAATTATTGAAAAAAATATATTTACTTCAGTTTTAAGAAATTTTCACTACATTTAATACACTATATTAAAATTATTATAGTATACTGAATATAGTGTATTGTAATTAACTTTGTGTTCACTTTATTAAATACACTATACTAACATTTTTATAGTATACTGAATATAGTTTATTATAATTAACATTATATTCTCTATATTAAATACACACTATTATTAATATTGAAAATTACCGTTCTTCGCCCTTGAAATATTTCTGTAACTAGAGTCGAAATATGATTCTTAAGGACCTATATAGAATAATTCAGTACTAATTATCCTTTTTTAAAAATTAGAATTTGAAGTATTTAGTTTTCGGATATTTGAAATATTTTTCGAATTATACATTAAAACCTGCTAAGACGAAATCGTAAGGGGCTGGAGGAAAATTCCGTTTAAGCAAGTACACTGTATATTGTAGTTACATTATATTATCGTATTCTTTTCGACTGGATTATAGGAAGTTTCCGTTTAAGAAAGGATTCTGTTATAGACATGTTCTGGTTTGTCAGATTTGATGCATAAATATGGAAATGTCTACTTCTAAGATTTTTTTTAAAAGTTAAATTGTTATTTATGAAGTTTCAAAGATGCACAAATTGTGTGCTCGCAGAGTGTCATATTAAAATCTTCCGTTTTAGAGCATTTGAGGCATTTTTAACGAAAATCTACGTAAAAAATTATTAAGTTAGTTATAAGTTATTATTTATATAATAAAGTATTTCTATAATAGTTAAATAAGCAATATGCCTATGCATATTAGAAGAGCCCTAAAGAGAGGGATTTATAATTGATTAAATAAACCAAATGTGTGTCTATAATTTATTTTAGGTCGTTCATCTATGATAAGGTAATTTTTTTTTCTTTTAACAGCCCTCAATAATTTGGTAAAAATATATCATTATGTTAATAATATTACTTAGTAAGTAATATTGTTAATACACTTATTAACATTATATAATACATTTATTATATAATGTTATACTTATTGCAAAATAGGTTCTTACTAGTTATGTATGCAATTTCTTTATTTTTAGGGTTCCGCATTTATAAAGTAAAAACGCATACATGTTAATATTACTCGTGTGTCGGTCTGCCTGTCTGTTGCAGCCGTTTATCTCGAAAACTATGAAACGTCGAAAGTGCAAACTTGATAGAATTAGAAAAGTATTGACCCACATATTTATACATTATTAGACATTCACAAATATTTTAATGAAAAATTTAAGGGGAATAATTAAGTTACTTGAAAAACAGTTTTTTTTTCTTTCTTTTCTTCTTTTCTTTTTTAATAAATCGTGTGGGGTTCATAAGGTCTCGTATCGCCGAAATCAAATATATGTTTGTTTTAATTTTAGATATTATATTTTCAGAAATATCGTTGAAAATGTACTGCAAAAATATGTCAACACCCCACTCTCCTCTATTTCCGAATCTATTGAAAAAAAAAAAAAAAATGAAAAAATTAGGGATTGTAGGAGTTCTTTTAAACCTTACAGGAAAACTATAGAGATCATATAGTCCAAGCAATAGGGAATTTTATCTATCAAAATTAATGGCAGTTCTGGAAATCAGCTTACTTTATGTTTTTTGGGTCCCTGAATCCGAATTTGTAACTTCTCACCAAAATTTCCCCCGGCAACTCCTCCAAATTTTAGTAAAAAGCCCCCAAAAAAGGTTTTTATTAAAAATATCAATTTTTTATTGTTTCAGGGGGAAAGTATCTAAAAATTTAGAAAGTAGACACAATTTGCAACAAATTAGATATATGACATTATGACTTAGGATGAAGGGGAAGGGGGGATTTGCCTCGGAACATGCGCGCGGTGCTGCGTAGACTAAGTTGCGCAATTCCTCTTAACCACTCACACGTTTACATTCGCCCTCCCATCTCCCCTCTGAACTTTCCTTATAAGGCTTACTTTAAGTTTTTTGGGTCGCTGAATCCGAATTTTTAACTTACCCCCAAAATTCCCCCCCCCGAACCCCCCACCCCACCCCCAATAAAAGAGCTGTTATTAACTTAAATTTCTTATCGTTTTAGGGGAAAACCATTACGAAATTCAGAAACTCGACAAAATTTGCAACAAATAGGATATATGACATTATGACGTAGGATAAACGGGGAGAGAGGGGGCTGCCTCGGAACATTCCCCGCGCGCTTTTCTCAAAAACCAAATTTTTTAAAAAATCAATTTTTTGGGGGGGTTGCCGGGTGAAATTTTGGTGGGAAGTTACAAATTCGGATTCAGCGACCCCAAAAACATAAAGTGAGTCGAAATCCAGAACTAGTATTAATTTTTCCAGGTAAAATCCTCCATTGCCTGGACTTCATAACTTAGTGCACGTAACGCCGCTGTGCATGTTCAAAGGCAGCCCTCCCCCTCCCCTTTCATCCTACGTCATAATGTCACGTATCCTATTTGTTGCAAATTTTGTCTAGTTTCTGAATATCGTAATGCTTTTCTCCTAAAACAATAAGAAATTTAAGTTAAATACAATTATTTGGGGGGGGGGGAGTTCTTGGGAGGGGCGATTTTGGGGGGAAGTTAAAAATTCGGATTCAGCGACCCAAAAAATTTAAAGTAAACCTTATAGAGAAAGTTTTAGGGGCACTCGAGGTACCTTATGTACGTGGAATCCCAGAATTGTTGATAATGATTAAAAAAATGATCGGTAATTAGCCAAAATATCAATTGAAAACCTTTTTAAAAAAGTCCTTCCGGCCAATGCCGGGAGGAAGAGGTAGCTTTCATAATCCTTATTTAAAAAAAGCCAACTTATATCATGCAAACACGCGAAGCTCAATTTAGTGGAAACCGAATACAGGAGATTCAATACTAATTTTTATCAATATAATGAATGAGAATTTCGCGAAATTAGTCAGCTTTATCCAAGCTGCTTTTCTTTAAAGTAACTTATATTTGTCTGCCAAATTCGGCAATTTCTTAAAGTGCCTGTCATTTTAAGACAACATGGTGGATGAGGCTAAGCAGTGAACTTGGTCGAGACCTTAGTAATTGCTGTGCACATGCTCACTCACATCGGAATCGGTTAATATATAGGAGTGCTGTCGCATGCAAAAAATCAGATTTTTCAAAATGTCACCCACAATAGAAATTGAAACTGCTATATCTGAGCCATTTTTTAAGGTAAAGACAAACAAAAAATGCTCCTGAATCCTTATATCAAGATCAAATACTTAAGAAAGAAACCTTTTTCAATTTCTAATTTTTTTGCACCTCACTTTAAATATATATATATTTTTTAATTTAATGGCCGCCATTTTGAAACAAGATGGCTGATGAATCTGGCCAGCGAACTTGGTCGAAGTGTTGATGTATACTATCCACATGCCTTCTTACATCGAAATAGGCGAATACGTGTGTTATCGCGTGACAAATACAAGATCGTTTCAAAATGTTAGCCATGCTAGAAATTCAAAGTGCTATAAATCAACCATTTTTTAAGATATCAACAAAAGAACAAATTTTCAGAAACAAAAACTGCTCCGGAATCTTTGTATCAAGGCCAAACACATAAAAAAAATCTTTTTCATTTTCCAATTTTTTAATACCTCATTTTGAATTTTAAATTTAATTTTTTTTTAAATGGCAACCCTTTTGAAACAAGATGGCGGATGAAGCTGGCCAACGAACTCGGTCGAGATATTTGTATGTACTATGTTCACACCAAGGTACATCCAAGTCGGTTCATAAATACGCCTGTTATTACGTGAGAAAAATCAGGACATTTCAAAATGTCAGCCACGCTAGAAATTCAAAATGCTATAACTCAGCCATTTCTTAAGATATAGACGAAACAAAAACTGCTTCCGAATCTTTTTATCAAGGTCAAACACATAAGAAGAAAATATTTTTTCAATTTTCAATTTTTGGTACCACATTTCAAATTTAAATTTTTCTTAAAAATTTAAATGGCCGCCATTTTTAAACAAGATGGCGGGTGAAGCTGGCCAACGAACCCGGTCGAGACATTGGTATGTACTATGTATAAACGAAGTTACATCCAAATCGGTTCATAAATACGTCTTTTATCGCGTGACAAAGTTCAGGACGTTTCAAAATGTCAGCCACGCTAGAAATTCAAAATGCTATAACTCAGTCATTTTTTAAGATATAGACGAAACAAAAACTGCTCCGAAATCTTTGTATAAAAGTCGAATACATAAGGAAAAAATATTTTTCCATTTTTAATTTTTTGGTACCACATTTCAAATTTAAAATTTTTAAAAGTTTTTTAAATGGCCGCCATTTTTAAACAAAATGGCCGATGAAGCTGGCCAACGAACTCGGTCGAGAGATTGGTATGTACTATGTACACACCGAATTACATCCAAATCGGTTCATAAATACGCCTTTTATCGCGTGACAAAATTCAGGACGTTTCAAAATGTCAGCCACGCTAGAAATTCAAAATGCTATAAATCAGCCATTTTTTAAGATATAGACGAAACAAAAACTGCTCCGGAATCTTTGTATAAAGGTCAAATACATAAGGAAAAAATATTTTTCCTTTTTTAATTTTTTAGTACCACATTTCAAGTTTTAAATTTTTTTAAAAGTTTTAAATGGCCGCCATTTTGAAACAAAACGGCGGATGAAGCTGGCCAACGAACTCGGTCGAGACATTGGTATGTACTATGTACACACCGAATTACATCCAAATCGGTTCATAAATACGCCTTTTATCGCGTGACAAAATTCAGGACGTTTCAAAATGTCAGCCACGCTAGAAATTCAAAATGCTATAACTCAGCCATTTTTTAAGATATAGACGAAACAAAAACTGCTCCGGAATCTTTGTATAAAGGTCAAATACATAAGAAAAAAAAATTTTCCATTTTTAATTTTTTGGTACCACATTTCAAGTTTTAAATTTTTTTAAAAATTTTAAATGGCCGCCATTTTGAAACAAAACGGTGGATGAAGCTGGCCAACGAACTCGGTCGAGACATTGGTATGTACTATGTACACACCGAATTACATCGAAATCGGTTCATAATTACGGGAGTTACAGTGTGACATAGGTCAGATATATATATATATATATATATATATATATATATGGATATATATATATATATATATATATATATATATATATATATATATATATATATATGTATATATATATATATATATATATCAATTTTGAACGGAGGGTGGTTTCGGGGTCTGGGGGTCATGATCGATGAAAATATAACAAAATTTTTTGAAATCGCTTTCCTCCGAACGGCTGCAATAGGTAGCTTTTTTGTAAAGAAAGCTACCTAAAACGCGTAACGAACTAACGCGGCATTAAAATTTTGCGAATTCATTTCGAAGCGCACTCGGTATAATGTCAAGTTTAAGCTTTGGACAAGTTCTTTGCTTTAGGTAAATCGAATCGAAGTGATAAATAGTCAAAATTTTTTCATTCCAATTGAATTGAAATATTGAAGGCAATTTTTGAAAAATAATTCATAGAATATTCCAAGACATTAAAAGTCAGTAGTTTTGAGACAACACTTGCTTATAACGCAATATGTAATTCATTTATAATGATAAATCGTTATGATTGCAAATCACTGCGATTTTGTAATATTGTAGTTATTAATTAATAATTTTACTGTACGGAACTTTTTGTACGTGAGTAAACTCGCACTTGATCGATTATTACGACTGCTGAATGATCAGTATCAGCAATAACTTTTTATCTCCGCAATGATGTTTTTCAAAGACTGAAAAAAAGAAGCATTTTCTAATACTGTAGACGGCAACTGTTGTGTTTTATTTTAATTTTAATGTATATTATCTAATAACTTTGGCACGGAAGCATCACCTTTTGCCTTCCGAACATATAGTATAATGAAAGTATTGTAATCATGATTTGTCGCATGTGTGTGAGTGAGTGGGAAGGAGGGGGCAGAGAGAGAGAAATAGAGAGAGTATGATAATACCCTATTCACACTAGAAACTTAAGATATCTTAGACCGCCAGTTTTGAAGTGGTACCCTCCGGGAATTGGATGCCTGTTCACATCGAAAAACTTACCTTAAGATATCTCAGTAGCGTCACTGTGTCCGTGATTTGAACAAAAGTAAAGTATGCGCATGCGCTTAAAATAAAAACGGCCGCAACAACCAATCAGTAAAAGCGAAGCTTCATAGCCAACGAGAGTGAGTGGTCGTTCCTGTATCTAGCGGAAGTAAGTGGAAACTCACTGAGAGAGTTTGTGGAACTCGCTCAGAGAGTTCGGCGACCTGAGATATCTTAAGGTATCCAGTGTGAACATAGTATAACTGTCAAACAGTACTTCTAAGATTTTCCAATTGGGAAATATGTTATAAACCACTGTTGCAAGAATTGTGAAGGGTCAGGAAGGGTAATTATGACCAGGGGGTAATTGTAACCGCCGCCATATTGGAGAAAACTGTGTATGGTAAAATTTTGTTTCAAGCTTAGATATTAACCTCATAACGTATATTTCGTTATATTCTTTATCACTAGTCTGAAGCCTTTTTGACATCCGAAGAGTAATTTGAAACTAAGGCTATCAAAATTTTTGATAAACGGATTTGTCACCTTGGAGTTCAAAGTAGTCTCAATTACCCCCAAACAAATGTGTATAGGCAAGTATAAAAATAAAATAGTGGTCATAATTTTCCCACTAGTGGTCTTAATTAACCCAAACTTTTGTAATTGTGAGTTTTTGATGGAGTAATTATAACCATCCTTTTAACTTAAAAAAAAAAACAGTTATGACAATTAAAACTTTTATAAAGTGTTCTTAAAGGGTCACAGTTACTTCCTATGTACTAAAAACACTACTTTTCCAAACAGTGAAACGTAAAAAAAAAAAATAATAATAACAATGTTGAAAATATACAAAGTGGTCATAATTACCCCTCCTGACACTATGTTTTCGTACTAATCGGCTGACGGATTGGGTATTTAATTAATTTTCAAAAGAATTTGAGACCGATTCTATACGGAAAACCACCAAGAAAGTGTGACGGAGTAAAAATGATAAATGTTGCGGCAATGTAACCAAGCATTATTGATGCAGGGGTGACGTCTATAGTTTAAAAACGAGGGGTCCAATGTTCGAATCCAGCCGATTCCATTGTGTCGCTTTTTTTTTCATTCTGGAGAAGTAGTAGCGTTTGAAAGTCACGCCAGCTAATTTTGAAGATAGAGTACGCATAGAAGTACCAATTGTTTGTAATTCTATGAGAGTACGTAAAGGAAAGTGAAAAAAAAAAAAAAAAAAAAAAAAAAAAAAAAAAAAAAAAACGAATGATGGCTATACGTTCAATTCTAATTAATGCAAGAAAAAAATAAATAAAAGTGACGTTTCAGATTTGTACAACGTTCTGTTTCTGTATAATTGTGTTTGGCGTTTTTTGTCATAACACCTCATCTTCTTATTAAAACCGGACTTTATTTTTAAAAGTTCAATATCAACGGCATAACTGTATTTCATGTCTTATTCCTCATGCCACAAAATGTGGGAAAACAAATGCATATAATTTTTGAATGGTAAATGAGTGAGATATAAATTGTTCAAAAATGAACTAATGAATATTTAAAAAAAAAAAAAAAAAAAAAAAAAAGCTTCCGTTATTTAGGTATAACTTGAACAATAATTTATGTACTTCATTAATTATTTAATATACGATACTTCATTAAAATCTAAACATAACGCGCATGCATAATTTGGATTTTTTAAATATTAATTTTTAATTAATAATGGGATTATTACAAATATCATAAATAGAAACATATATGGGGCATTCTCACAATATTTTGACTTTTAAGTCCCTGAATAATAATTTTTATTTTAGTACATATTGTGGGGGTTTTTTTTTATTTCATATACTGGGGAACATCCCATTGCATGACAGTGTAACAATATTAACGAGATAAATAAGTTTTGAACGATGTTGGGGGTCTAAATATACCAGGAAATTCCTATACTGTCCTGTGTCCCTGATGCTGATTTTCAAGTTTGGAGCTGTCTGTATAAAATTGTTTCAATAAAAGTAATTCGATGTAATGTTCTTCCGAAACTGGGACTATTGTTTTATATAAATATGTAGCAAAAAATTAACCTGCACTCATTTTTACGGTTGTTATTATTTTTTTAAACTCTGTCCCTGGGTTTTAGATTCCTTACCGTCCCTCTTGTTAAAATTATATAGAAAATCACTTCAGATGCAGCCACAGATTTTTTTTTCAACTTTTTTCTCATGCAGAAGTATTCTAGAGAAAGAATGGCTAAAATTCTTTGACAGGAAATTTACTGCAGAATTTAAATCAACATTTAAATATCAATTTCAAGCATCGTGTTTTTATTGGTAGTCTTACCGTCCCCAAGGTTTATTCCTACACTTTTCGAGGTAAATTATTATCATTTTATTTAATCCAATGTAAATAACTGTTCCTAAAAATCAATGAACATTGTGGCTATCGCTTAGTCTTAACATGATTTGTCTAAAAATAAGTGGTAATTTTTCTTACCATCCCTTTTTTGCCCTTACCGTCCCTGTTTTCCTATACCGTCCCTTTGTTTTCCTTACCATCCCTTCTTTAACACCCCTTTAAGACAATGTTATACCAAAATTTTGTACTAAAAATACTACATTGTTATTATTTCTTATTTGAATGTCATGTGGGTACTATGCAAATTCACTATAAGTAAAAATGTAGAAGAAAATAAAAAGTTATAGTGGTAAAATGGTAAAGAAAGTTAAACTCGCAAGTTTAACTTAAACCTCAGTTAAATAAAAAAATTTCCACTGCTGACCATTTTTTCTTTGTTTTGAATCATAAGGCATCCGTCTATAAGTTTTAAATGTTATTTAAGCAAGTTTAATTTCACCAGATTTTTATTCCTGAAAGTCAAAAGATTGTGAGAATGCGCCATATATCGTCACCATTAGAAATGGCATGGTCTAAAACTCGTCAACAAAAATTTGCATTCACTTCTGACCATTAGTGGTCGAGTTTTCAACAAATATTTCGGCAACTTTAAGTGATCATATTTTAGATCAGTGATTCTCAACCGATTTGCTACGATACAGTGGTATGCCGTGGAAGGACCTGAAGAGTGCCACGAAAATTTTAAAACACATTGTATCAAAATTCTAAGAATTAACAGAATTATCGATACCTTAACTCCAACATTTTATCTTATAAAATTTCCTGAGAAATGAGGTTTAGGACCATTTTATTTAAATATATATATATATTTCTCTGTTTCTGTGCTCTTTATAAGACTATGCGTGGAAATCATGAAAATTGTTTCACGTTTTCAGAAAAAATATAATTCTTTCAGTGAAAAAGGTATGTCTGCTGACGAAAAAGGGTTACAGTATAAAATGCATTAGAAATGATTTCAGAGTATGCTTGTCCGAAAATGCTATTTTACAAAAAGAAAAGAAAAATCCTAATTAAGAAAAACTTAAGTTCAGATATCTCTTTAAATGTTTATGTATATTAAAAATAATTATATATATATATAAAACTTTATAAGAATTTTAGCATACTTTTGTTAAATAATAATTCAAACAAATTATAAAATATTATTTTGCTTTTTATTGACTCTGATGGAGCATTTTGTTTGTGTTAATAAATAATAACAAGTTGGAAATTGCTCGTCAAACGTGGCAAATGAGGTGCGTTCGTACTATAACTAGTTTTAAAATTATTTTTTGCACCCCATATTGTACTGAATGTATAATTTTTGACACTTCATAACGTGCATAGCCTGATACATCATTAAAATGCACTTCCAATAATTTTTTCGAACACTTTTGACTGTCCCTGTAATTAAACTATACATCCGATTTTCCTAAAATTTGAAATGGCTCGACAAAATTTTGCAACAGTTATATCTTTAAAATTTCAGATCATCCGGAAGGCTCTAATACCATTAAAATCCACTTGCAATAATTTTTCCCATTGGCCGTAATGTAAAGAAAAACTTTTGACTGTCCCTGTAATTAAACTATACGTCCGATTTTCCTAAAATTTGAAATGGCTCGACAAAATTTTGCAACAATTATATCTTTAAAATTTCAGATCATTCGGAAGGCTCTAATATCATTAAAATCCACTTGCAATAATTTTTCCCATTGGCCGTAATGTAAAGAAAAACTTTTGACTGTCCCTGTAATTAAACTATACATCCGATTTTCATAAAATTTGAAATGGCTCGACAAAATTTTGCAACAATCACATATTTGAAATTTCAGACTATTCGGTTGGGTAGTTTTTGCTCTGTTACATGCGGACAGACGGACGGACAGACGGACGGACAGACGGACAGACGGACGGACAGACGGACGGACAGACGGACGGACTGAACGACGACTATAGGTGCTACGTATTTATATAATTACGAACGCACCTAAAAACGACATATACTCGTATCTCTTTCATATTATGTTTTTCATCATCATAATTATAGAAGTTTAACCAAGAGTTTAAGTATGCCATGAAGTATAAAAGATTGAGAAACACTGCTATTATATGTTGAAAATATGTTTTCTCATATTGCATGTATACTACACTCTATCGCAGAGTCAAAATATGCCCAACCTCTTCAGAGTGACTATTCACTCTGAGCAAAAGTGAAATTTTTGACTCTCTGCAAGAATGAATAGTTACTCCTGGGAAGTGAATATTCACTCTAAACAGGGGTAGATAATCACTCTTTTGGAGGGGTGACTATTCACTCTTGCTAAAGGAGTGCGGTTTTTCCCCCTGGTGGGAGTGAATAGTCACTCTTTCATAGGAGTGAATGTTCATTTTTTATGTAGTCGATTCTTTTTACTTTCTTCTATCTTCAATAGAAGAAAGTATTGTAATCGAAATTGTTTTCGACTTCCGGTTTTCGACGGATTTACACGTTTTATGGGTCAAAGATCCCAAAAAACATGTTTATAGAAAATGTCTGTCTGCCTGTGTGTCCGTCTGTCTGTCGCCATTGTACCATCCAAAAGTGTATGAAATTATGCATAGAATTGAACCAAATTTTTATTTTAAGTTTTTGGCTATGGCAAGCAGGTCCTCTCTGAATTTGGAAAAATTCCGCCAGAAGGGGGCGCTATAATTGCGATCTCTGTGCTATTTTCATTATTGTACCATCGAAAAGTGTTTGAAGTTATGCATAGAATTGAACTAATTTTTTACTTTCTTCTATCTTTACAAGAAGAAAGTATTGGTTTCATGAAAATTTTCGAATTCCAGTTTTCGACGGATTTACACGTTTTATGAGTCAGAGATTCCAAAAAACATGTTTTTACAAAATGTCTGTCTGTGAGTCTGTCTGTCTGTCCGTCTGTCTGTCTGTCTGTCCGTCCGTCTGTCTGTCTGTATGGGACACAAATTTTGTGGGCGCTCTATCTCAAGAACTAATGGACGAAATTTCACAAAACTTCATATTTAGTT
The DNA here is from genome assembly GCA_963932465.1 of Maratus speciosus. Lineage (NCBI taxonomy): Eukaryota > Metazoa > Arthropoda > Arachnida > Araneae > Salticidae > Maratus > Maratus speciosus. Next base: position 576,147,354 of record OZ010787.1, read on the forward strand.
AGACCTTGATATAAACTGGAACTGATTAGTTTTTGGTGAAAATCGCCCAACAGGTGGCGCTGCTATGCGGCATTTTTAACGATTTCTGCAATAGCTGTATCTCAAGAACTACTGCACGGATTTTCATAAAACTTCAGATTCAGTTAGTCCAGGATATAGTTTGGTGCTGATTACTTTTTTGTGAAAATCGCCCAACAGGTGGCGCTGGTATGCTGCATTGTTCATGATTATCGCAATAGCTCTAACTCAAGAAAAAATACACGGATTTTCATCAAACTTCAGATTCAATTAGTCCCTGATATAAATTAGTGCTGCTTAATTTTTGGTGCAAATCGCCCAACAGGTGGCGCTGCTGTGCTGCATTTTTCACGATTTCCACAAGAGGTGTATCTCAAGAACTATTGCACGGATTTTCATCAAACTTCAGATTTAGTTAGTCCTTGACATGAATTGATGTATAAATTAGTGCTGTTTAATTTTTAGTGTAAATCGCTCAACAGGTGGCGCTTCTGTGCTGCATTTTTCACGATTTCCACAAGAGCTGTATCTCAAGAACTATTGCACGGATTTTCATGAAACTTCAGATTTAGTTAGTCCTTGACATGAATTGATGTATGCTGTTTAATTTTTGGTGTAAATCGCTCAACAGGTGGAGCTGCTATGCTGTATTTTTGCGATTTCTACAATAGCTTTATCTCAAGAACTAATGCTTGGATTTTCAACAAACTTCAGATTCAGGTATACCTTGATATCGTTTAGTGATGTTTACTTTTGGTGTAAATCGTTCAACAGGTGGCGTATGCTGCATTTTTTCAGAATTTCCGCTATAGCTCTATCTCAAGAACTAATGCGCGAATTTTCATCCAACTTCAAATTCAGATATACTTTGATATGAATTGGTGCTAAATCGTTATTTCTTGTACTATTTAAATGATTTAATTGACGTGATTTATATAGAAGAAAGTTTTGTGATGGCCACAACATACTAGTTTGTGTATGTTTCTGGCTGTGGCAAGCAAGTCTTCCCTGAATTAAAAAAAAAATCTGCCGGAAGGGGGGCGCTGTAATAGCGGTGTTTGTGCCATTTTCTGTATTATACGATCGAAAAGTGTATAAAATTATGCATACAATTGAACCAAATTTGTCGTGCATGTTTTTGGCTTTGACCAACAGGTCCTCCTTGAATTCGGAAATATTGCCCGGTAAAGGGGTTCTGTGATAGCGATTTTTGTATACTTTCTTGATTTTTCGTAGTTCTATTGTCCATCGGCGGCTCGTGCAGCGGCGGGAACTCGCTTCCTGCTAAGCCGGCTATTCGCAAGCAGCTGATAACAACAGAATAAAGAAAACTATTAATTTTTACAAATATCATGAGATAGATTAACTCGTTTTTAGTCCGTTTAATTGACTGAAGCAGAAATTTAAAATGAAAATCAAAGTTGGTATAGTATTGAACTAATAATATTGAAGTATTAACATGTGTAACTAGTTCTTGAAATATTAAGATGTATAAGATAGAAGAAAGTTTTGGGATTGGCACATCCAACTAGTTTTATTTTGCTTTTATGATCTTTTTAAAAGAATCACATCTTTTACAGCATGCAATGAAAATAGATACAAGAGTGGTAAAGACTGGAATAAAGTACTTTATTAGCAATATTTATTTAATTCATAGTTTGTAACACGAATTGAACTTTTAAGAAAAAATTCAGTTAAAGTTACATACGAATTTAAATTAGATTACTTACAGAAATAAACTAAAATATTTTATTCCAATCTTATCCTTTGTGTTTGCTTTTATTGCATGTTCCATAAAGATATTACTTTTAAAATTTTATTAATAACTTTTTAATAGGTGGATGTTATATCTTTGAGGGGGCTCAGGTCTTGATCGATACCGAAAAACATGTAAACAGGGCTCTTGCTTCGAGTCCATATAAAAACAGTATTCAATGTAACTAATTTAAACTTTCTGATACTTTTAAGGTATGTTTGCAGTCTTATAAAATTATAAAATGAAGTACTTCAATGTAATAAAATAAAAAATATAGAAAAATTTATATAACACAATTTTCGAAAAAAAAATTAGGTGTCATGTCACAATTCGCAAGATATCTTAAAGTTGAATTGACGTAAGAACCTAATTTTTGCTTTAAAATGATAAGAAAACCTTACTCTATAGAATAAATTAAGGATATAACCATCAATCAAAGGAAACCTTATTAAAAAAAATGCTTAAATTTGAAAATTTAAAAAAACCTAAAAAATACAATTTTTTTTTAATGCTCAAAATATTAAACTCTCTATAATATATTAATTCATTCTATAGATAATGATGTTATATGCATGAAAAAAAAATTAAGCCATTCCATCAAATAGTTTTTTTTTTTTTTTAATCTTACGGATAGCCTTCAAAAATCAAGTTTTTGAGAAAATGCGACTTAAAGTTGCAATTGAATGGGTGTGGCTTTAGAAGTGATTGTTACATTAATGCTTATAACTCCGTTAAAAATGCAAATATTTTTATGCGGTTTTTTGCACTGCGTTCAGAATTAATTGAATAATAAAAATAGATACCAAAAAATCGATTTTTTTTTTAGTTTAAAAGTCCTGAGCCCCCTTAACAATGTTTGATTTAATTAAAATTTTTGTTTTAAATATAAAACCGTACTTTTTCTATAAATTATTGCAATTTTTGAAAAGTCCTATTGTTCTAAAATATTTTTAATTTGTCCACTTAAAAACAATGCTTATAAACTCACATCTTTTTTAAATAAGTTCTAAGCATGATTTAAATATTAAAAATATGTAATTTTTCTTTTATCCGCTGTGATTTGCTTTTATTTTATTTAATATGAGCATGGAGTCTAAATTTTAAGTTCTCTGGAATATGTATATATTTTTCCTTTAAGCATATTCCTTAACTTAATCATGATTTCTAATTTTCGTCCGTTATTGCTGAAAAATGGAATTAATACAATACTTTTTAATGAAACGACACGATAAGCCATATTTAATTTAACTTTTTTATTCGCGTAGATATTGTATTTTGTGAATATGAGCAAAATAGATTTTATATGTTTTATAGGAAAAGATTGACCTCGGAAATAGAAAAAAAAGGAAATTTAAAAATAAAGTAAATGACTGCATATGAAATATTCTAATTGTTTGAAAAACATTTTAATGTAAAAATGTAGTTATTAATCTCTTTAAAAAACATTCAGTCCTATATTATGTACGTAAATATAAACTTTTTTAAATAGATACTAAAGCATTATTATCCATAAACTTCAAAACAGGCATAAAATCATTTTATTTCAATGCTTAAATATCATGTTTTATTGTTTAGTGCCAAAAATTACGTGTATGAAAAACGTAGAAAATGCGTTTACAATAAAAGGAAATTTAATAACTGATGCAGAATGTCTATAATTAAACTTTTTTTTATATTACTCAGTCTCGAAATTTTAAAATCATAAACCGCAGAAAATGCTTACATACAATTAAAAAAAAATTAATATACCAACCTTTTCGTGATATCATAAACATCAAATATCATATTTAACTCCGAAACAATAATAATTATGATAAATATTCTAAGTGTATATAATCAGAAATCAGTAATAAACCAAAAAATAAATCTCATAAAACAGCAAATTAATGTTTACATCGTGTCTGTAACGAATTGAAAAATTCCAGATATCTTCTGAGTCAGACAGAATTTCAAATGAAAGCGATACATATTTTTTTATCGTTGGTAAAAGTATTTTTATCAGAGAATTGAATGGGAAGAATAAAATATTTACACTCATTTTTTTATTCATATTGCCCGAATTAATGAAGTTTTGATTAATTTTTGCTAAGCATTGTGTGTTATTCAATTGTTAAAACAATTATATTTCAAACCGCTACATGAAGAAATATAATAGACAATCACTTTTGAACACTCCACGATCAATCTTTTTCTATACAACATACAACTATTTAGCTCATAATCTTAACATTCCATATCTACACGAATAAATGTTTAAAATTAAATAAGACTTATCTTATGTGTTCCATAAAGAATAATTTTAATGATATCCTAATCTGTTAATTCTAAGATGGCGGAGGAAAAAGTGATCATTTCTCTTATCTTTTAAGGGCGCCATCGCCTTGCTGTTCTGATTGGTTAATAAGTAATACATACATAAGTTACTCTTTCAGGAGTGAGACATTTCACTCCATTCTAGAGAGTGGACAATTTCACTGAGATTTATTTTGTTGAGCTGAACCAGGTTTCAGACCAGATGCTATAATCATTAAGGTTAGCTGGGTGAGGAAGTTCCACCAGATTCGTCCGGGATAGCTCAGATGGCTCAGATTGTGTGGTTTCAGCCAGGAGATCCCTGGTTCGAGTCCTGGTCCGGACCTTTTTCGCCCAGTTAGAAATTTACATCTAATATGATTTATTTACCTATTAGAATAATTGTGTTAAAATTAATCTAGTATAATTTAATTAGCCTTATTTTCAAGATAGAACAGTGCGAATTCGTATTTCATGCAAATAAGAAATAAAAAATAAAATGAAATAAAAAAATCCAAATATTTTTTTAAGTTCATATAAAAATAATTGGGTAATATAGTTCATATAAAAATAAATTGGCCTCTCGAAAAAATTACACTGTAACAGGGGTGCATAAAATTATAAACAAAGAACTTTGGCTTAAACAGCTTTAATTCTTCGAACTTTACAGATAGATTTATGACCAATTAATCATTTTTGAAACGGGCAGCCCCACTGGGTTGTCCGGAATCGACCCAATGAACCGGATCCCGGCAGAGTACGTAGTAGCGTTTAAGGTGACTGGGGCCGAATATGGACGAATCCCAGCATCCTAGTTGGCGGACGGCGGAGAACGCACGTTGTGTTGAGGTGTCAGAAGTCCTACATAAGCAAGATGGCATGTGGCTAGGCTCCCAGGGCTCGCCCCCACCACCCTGATTCTCGGAGCAAGCTGGACAGCGACGTCCATAAGTCGATCATAGTGCCGACTCTCCAATCGCGTAGAGCGGGTTCTGTGAGCAAGGCTCAAAGCCTTCCTATAGTGTCGATGCGGTGCGTGGGATCGCTATGCAGGATCTTTCGGTGCCAGTGTCGGGGGGGGGGGGCTTTAGACAACGCGTGGCGTGCTCCCTTCGTCAGGTGGCTCATCCTCTGAGTCCATTGCAGATGGAGCAATTGTGTGGCTAACTCTTTAGGTAGACTGTAATACTGTAAGGTGCCCCATCTGACCAGGAGTGATCGTGTTGCGTTTCTGCTAAGGTTAAAATGCTCAGCGTTGTACCGTTTCCCCTGGTAGGGAGGCGTGGTCCGTCTTCGCCAAGAACCGGGCCGGAGGCTCACCGATTAACACAGCTGCGCTCGATCCAATGTAGATGCCTCATACCGATCAGCCCCGCATGTGTATGTGCTGCTGGAGATTTCTGTGCCCAATGATGATAGATAGCAGTTTCTTAAACATAGCTTTCACGCTACTAAATCCCGAGCAGGGTGTCCCTACCATGTTCGAAATGGACATTTCCACGCCCCTCTGGGTTGGCTAGTGGCATCTACGGTTTCTAGTAGAGGCCACCATTGCACGGTTTGAGGGTATTCGTGTCCAGAGACCAACGGTGAGGTAGGTGTTAGTTCCGAGACCGGTGTGACCCCGAGCATGTGGACTCGAGCCTTAGCGAGGCGGTGTTTATTCCGTCCGGGGGTGATTTTACGCAACTCTTCCGGGCTCGCGAGCGGTACCTTGCTCTTTCTATCCACTACCGATGAAAAATGTCGTTTCTGCCATAGGATTTGGTCTTCGAAGGTTTTGGTAAATTAACTTCCGTTGGGTGAACTTTGGGATAGGTCTCCGGAACCGGCTTCTTTATGGGTGTCTCAATCCCGCGGGGTCCTTGGGGTCCCGCAGGGTCCCCAAGGACCCTGCGGGATCGAGACACCTAGGGGATCTGGGTGGAGTAGTCAAGCGTAGCAGTATTTTCCTTTAGTGCTTGGGATTACTACAATGACGACTGGATTGACGAATGCTTGGGCAGCATTGGGCGGCACCTCATCAGCCGGAACGCAAATCTTCTGAGCAGTGTTCTGGGGCAGTCCCGGCTGAAATGTGTGTAAAAGGGGGTCCCCAGATCCTAGATCTTGAAGATGGGATTCATGAGATTCTCGTTTTAACATTCTTTGGAAGCTACAACAAGCAATCTTTTTTCTGATATTTTTTTTTCATATTTTATTTTAGCTCTTGAAATAATGGTAAAATAGTCACCCATTGTGGACCATTTCTCATTAAATACCTGGAATATCGATCAAATTGATCTTCCGCCTTTTTTATTTGATTAAAAATTAATCATCGCTATGCGTTACAATAACATTGTATAAAATAAATAAATTATTCATTAAATATACATTTAAAACTGCCAATCTTTCTTTAACAGATACTAAAACTTACGCGTTCTTATCATAAGAAATGAAAGTCTTTCCAAGAAAAGACCCATTGCACCTACGGTGAACACATTTATGAGTGGGAATAAATCAGGCGCGACAGATGAATGGCTCTTGCGTTGAGGCGTTATCGAAAATGTTATATAATTTACGAAGGCGTAAGGATAATAAATATTTTTAATCAGGAAGCGATTTTTTTATTAACAAAATTTCGTATGATTAAGCATTTTAGAATGATGGAACATTAATATAATTTATTATTTTCAACCTTTGGTTCCATACTAAAAATCTTGTGAAAATTTAAAAAAAAAGCGTAATAAAAATAGCCTGAATGATAGAAAAATAATATTTTATTATTAATATTATTATTTAGTTTAATTTTACAACTTTCCCGATTAATTTAAGTTCGTACTCCCGTTGTAGTACTGCATGGGTCGGGTTGTACTCGACCAGAGCCCAAAAATTCCATTTGAAATCAACCCGCTACCCGATCCAAAATCCGAAGTACAAGGAAATTTATTCTTTTAATGCAATTATGAAAAGTAATCTAAAATTTTATCTCTAATACCAATTTTATCTTTTATATTGAAAAATGGACACATGTATATTCTTTGCTTTAATATTCAAATATAGTAAAACCCCTCAATACGGAACACCTCGGGATCATTGAATAGAGTCCTGCTTTGGGTCAAGTTGGCCTTAATTTTCTTTTTCCGGGTAGAGTTTACTCTAATTTCTTTTTGCGGGTTTGGCTCATTATAGAATCTTTCTTGCAGATCGGATTTACTTTTCGCAATTCAAGTTGTTGGGATTTTTACAAAAGGTTTGAGAACAACTACGTTTCACACAGGAGCAGACACGGGTCCACCCCGCTAGACTTATGCATTGGCCCATCAATCGACAACCCCATTGTTAAAATGTTTAAATATAAACTATCAACACGATACTTTGCTCGATGATGCTGGAAGATGACTTAACTCCAATTCGAGAGATATTAGTATTTTTTGATAGTTTATTTTCAATTGGTAGTAATTTCATCATGAAAAAAAAAAAAATGTGTGCGTGTGTGAGGGGGGTGGGTTTGCAGGTTAACTTTCTTAATTTTGATTCACTTTTTGAATATGCAAATTTTAAAAAATTAAAAGGTATACACGTAATAAATAAAAGCGTTTTAAATTTCTTATGGGGATTCTGTTCAGATCGCAGATCAGGTCAATTGCGCTGTCAGAATCAACCAACGATGTCGTTAGAATAGATAGTGGCTATTTGTGAAGAAGCCCCCAACGGGAATTGGGCATCCCTGACCCTAACCTATGCACATTGACAACACCTGGGAACATCCATCCCTCACACGGAATTTTGGACACAGACACTTTTGCGTGGAAGGCTAAACATGCCGTCACTATGCTGTCAAAAAGCCTTAGAGTTGTCTGTACACTACATTGTAAATTTTACACTGGAAAGTTTAGTATTGACTGGAAAGAGTTAGTACTATTAAAATTATTACACATACATTGATTAATTTGTTATTTGAAATATCATTATTTTCATTTGTACATTTTATTTTGTTATTGAAATTATCAACATATATACATTTTGTACATTGATTAATGTTTGTTTAGAATATCAATATTGTACCTGAAAATTTAATAGTGTGTTTTATACCCTGATTACTAACTAATTAGAATGTCAGCTATCTGGGCAAATCTTTTGAATTTGAGGCAACTTCATCTATTATCTTATCATAATCGTAATCAAAAGACCATTCCGCACTGAATAGGATAAACTTATCTAACAGTTCATGTCCTAGAGATGAACGCAAGCAGTTCTTTGTAATTTTAAGACACTCGTTCACAAGACACTTGCGTGCATGATAAAGTCAATATGTATTTATAAGCTATTAGTCCAGTCAAATTGTCAAAAATAGATTCAAAAATTCTGCTGAAAGATTTTATATTTTTAAAGTGTTTATGGGGATGTTAATAACAGGAATTAATTGTTTTCCAACAAAATATCTCGAGGCTAAACTTTGTGGAGCCAATAAACCACGAAATTTTCGGCTTTTTTTCAGTTTTTTGCCTATAGCTTGAAAATTATAAAATTTTTGTGTACCGTATTTAGTAACAAAAAGAAAGAGCATTAAATTCTCTACAAATTTCATACAAAAACGTTTTTCTAAACCCATTACTAAGCGCGCTACGGCTTTCTGAAAAAGACGCTTTTTTTCTAACTTTGTGGAAAATCTCAAAAACCAACATTTGACACCGTTTTTTATTAATTTTATCCTCTTTAATGTAACTTGCTTATATTACAGGTTTTTGCATGATAGCAATAACGGTTAATTACAACGGTAACATTATAAAAAAAATTGACAACATTGTAACTTTCCTTTTTTTTTTTTGTATTTAGAACTTCAGTGGAGAACATTAATAGTAGGTATTTACATGAATGTAAGTAAGAGTTACGATAAGATTTTTAATGTATTTAGTAACTTCTGAAGTACATGCGGGTTAATGGATTTGGTCCGTCAACCTCAGCTTGAGGAGAAAACGAGCAGGTTGCTTGTTTTCCAACAGGTTTCATCTTCTTTGAGCTTGTTGCGACATCGTCAGCCTGGTTGTCAAAGTCATCATTGTTGCTGGTTTGGTCAATGGTTTCCCAGGCATCAGCTTCATCATCCTCTTCTGGGTAAATAATGTCGTCCACATTTTCGAAGTTGATACCTTTACAGTTTTTGCAAATTTCTGAGTATTTGAGTCCTGATTTTTGGCAAGAACATGCCTTGATGCACCCTTTTATACAGCTACATGAGACAACATGCAGCAAAGATTTAGGTGTTGGATTTTGGCGCATTTAAACTGGCTGAAAGAGAGCGTCAGACCTGCGAACCCAACCCCATTCTTCAGGGGGATGTTGTTTCCTAGCCAAGCTTGTAGCTGATGATAACATCGGAGGAAATGATGCTGCGCAGCCTCTTGCGTTAGTGGTAGCCTTGCAAGATGAAGTTTGCTTTTAGTGGCAGATTTAGCAAATAACGGGAACCTCAAGGTGTTCAATGTCTGTGTGGTGTCTATGCATCCGCTGTATAATGCAATAATGAATTTTTCTCCAACCTTGGTGATTTCTTGACGGTTTGACTCTGGTTTATTGAACACACAGGCTATTTCCTTAAGCTGATAATGTTTTTTCGAAGTGTTACAAAACTTTGACTTTCCTTGCCCATAAAGAGCGGATGTTGTATCGCATCCTCTGATTGCATGAGTGAAAAGAACATTGTTGTAATTGTATTTGTATGACATGATTCAAAGCCACTTGGTTTCGATGTTACCTCTGCCTGGTTTTTGGAAAAACAGATTTTTGTGTTGATATCCCAAGCTTGTCATGATCACGAGAAAACCAATGTCTTCTCCGACTATACTACACTTTCAAAGGAATTCGGCTCTTGAAATGGCTGAGGTAGCAATCATGACATCAGCGTCTTCTTCTGCCTGGTCAGCTGGAATTCTGTTATTTTGAAACTCTGTTTTAAGCAGTGAAATGAAGCTATTCCTGTTTCTGTCTTTGGCTAGAAATTTGTCGTGACGGAAGATTTTTATTGACACTAGTTAGTTTTTGTTTTATCATCCTTTTTCGTACTAACGAATTTTTTTTTAAAGTGGTTACTATTAATAAATCGGTGTAATCATTATTATCCAACTATATTTGTATTACATTATTCTGTTAACATTTTTTAACTAATTTCCAGTCATATTCCATTATGAATGAAAAATTAATTGAATTGTAAGAATAAAGATAAATCAGACCATCCTACAATTCAATGTGATGATCATGAACATTTTAGCAATGGACACCCTACAAAAATAAATATTTTTATTTAACCTGTGACAGTGGCGTACGCAGGATTTTATTTCGGGGGGGGGGGGGGGCTGACTTAAATTTCCATAAAGTTCCATATCTTACGAAACACGTTGAATTTTGTTGTAAACGGAAATCATTTTTGACAATAATGGGGGGGAGAGGGCGGGCGCAGCCAGAGAAGGGAAAGGGGGGGGGGCAGGGGTGATTCTGTTCCGAAATTTCCAAAAATTTAAGGCATGAGGTTCCAAAAATTTTAAAAAATCCGTCATAGGATCGCAAAAAAATCAAATTTTGTAAATGGATCGGGGAGAAAACACGAATTTCGTCAAATGATCGCGGAGGAAATGCAAATTTTGTCAAATGACCGCGGAGGAAACGCGAATTTCGTCTAATGACCACTGAAAAAACGTGAATTTCGCCAAACGACTCCAGGGAAAAAGTGAAGTTCATCAAGGGATCGCGGAAAAAACGCGAATTTCGATAATTGATGTCGAAAAAACATATTCCATCAAAGGTCCGTGGAGAAAACGCGAATTTCGTCAAAGGATTGCAAAAAAACGTGAATTTCGTTAAAGGATCGTAAAAATATGCAAATTTCGTGAAAAAGACGAGGAAAGAGTGTAACTTTCAACAAAAGATCGTGAATAAAATGCGAATTTCGTCAAAAAGCCGCGGAAAAATCGTGAATTTCGCAAAAAAACCCCGCAAAAAACGAAATTTCGACAAAGGATCGCGAAAAAAAATGCGTATCCCGTCGAAGGGCCTCGAAAAACGCGAATTTCGTCAAAAGATTGCAAAAAGCGCGATTTCGTCGAAGGGCCGTAAAAAAAAAAAAAAAAAAAAAAAACCGCGTAATTCGACAAAGGATCGCGAGAGAAAGGACGTATTCCGACAAAGGGGCGCGTAGAAAAAGCTAATCTCCTCAAATTATCCCCAAAATGCGAATTTTGTCAAAGGGCCACGGAAAAAACGCGAATTTCGTCAAAAAAAGCAAATTTCGACGAAGGTTCAAGGAAAAAAATTCGTATTCCGTCGAAGGGCCGCGGAAAAGAAAGCGAGTTTCGTCAAAAAGCCTGCAAATTTTGGCAAAGGATCGCGAAAAGACGCGTATTCCGTCGAAGGGCCGAGGAAAAACGCAAATTTCTCCAAAAAATAACAAAAAATCGCGATTTTCGCCAAAGGTCCATGGAGAAAACGCAAATTTTGACCGCGGAAAAAAATGCGAAACTCGACAAAGAATCGCGAGAAAAAGCTCGTATTCCGACAAAGTCCACGTAGAAAAAGCAAATCTCGTCAAAGCATCGCCAAAAAGCCAGGAATTTCGTCAAAGAGCCACGAAAAAACGCGAAGGCCGTTTTAAAAAACGCGAATTTCAAAAAAGGATCGTGGAAAAAACGCAAATTTCGTCAAAGGATTGCGGAAAAAACCCGAATTTCGTCAAAGAGTCGCAGAAAAAACGCGAATTTCGTCAAAAATCGCTGAAAAACGCAAATTTCGACGTAGGATCACGAAAAAAATGCATATTCCGTCGGAGAGCCGCGGAAAAGAAAGCACGTTTCGTCAAAAAGCCGCTGAAAAAATGCAAATTTTGACAAAGAATCGCGAAAAGACGCGTATTCCGTCGAAGAATTCCGGCGCGGATAAACGCGAATTTCGCCAGAAAATCACAAAAAACTGTCGATCAGGATCGCGGAGAAAACGCGAATTTCGTAAAAGGATCGCGGGGAAAACGCTAATTTCGTCAAAGTGCCGCGGAAAAAACGCGAGTTTCGTCAAAAAACCGTGAAAATGCAAATTTTGACAAAGGATCGCGAAAAAAACGTGTATTCTGTCAAAGGACAGCAGAAAGACGCGAATTTCCTCTAAAAGCCGCGGGGGAAAAAACAAAATTCGACAAAGAATCGCGAAAAAGACGCGTATTTCGTCGAAGTGCCGCGGAAAAACGCGAATTTCGCCCGCGGAAAAAAATGCGAAATCAGACAAAGGATCGCGAAAAGTACATGTTCCGACAAAGGCCGCGTAGAAAAGCCGACTCTCAAAGAATCGCAAAAAAATCCGCATATTTCGTCAAAGGGCCGCGGAAAAACGCGAAGGCCGTTTTAATTAAGAGTGTTCTCAAATACAAAACGGCAACTTTCTGACATAAGTTTTACTTTATTTTTGTTCGGAAATGCATGAAACTAGCAGGTCTTGTTGTTCAGAAACTATGTAATCGAGTTTTTTTTCCGTTTCTTTTGCAAACGCAATAGATATTTCACGTAATGGTGCCAAAGTTGACGTCTTGAACCGAAGTTCCCGAAGAAAGCAGACAAACCAGTCCGTGAAGGGCAAAAATCGTGTTTGTCACGTGATCAAAAATGCTTATAACTCAATAGGTAACTTAGTGATAAAAAAATGGAAAAAACAGTTCAATTCCAAATCGCTTCCACGGCCTGGCTTTCCAATTTTATATCTTTTCGTTAAAAAATGAATTTGTAAATGTGTAAAAATGTTTTGCGCTTGTTGAGTAGATCAGTTAAGAACAGCCTTAAGCGAATTTCGAAAAAGGATCGTGGAAAACACGCAAATTTCGTCAAAGGGTCGCGGATAAAACGCGAATGTCGTCAAATGGTCACAGAAAAAACGCGAATTTCGTCAAAAAGACGCGGAAAATGCAAATTTCGACAAAGGATCACGTAAAAAACGTGTATTCCGTCAAAGGGCAGCGGAAAAACGCGAATTTCGTCAAAATATCGCAGAAAATGCGAATTTCTTTCAAGGGCCGTTGAAAAAACGTGAATTTCGTCTAAAGGCCGCGGGAAAAAACTGGAAATTCGACAAAGGATCGGGGAAAAAGTACGTATTCCAGAAAAGGCCGGCATAAAAAAAGCAAATCTCGTCAAAGTATCCCAAAAAACGCAAATTTCATCAAAGGACCGCGGAAAAACGCGGATTTCGTCAAAGGACCGCAGAAAAAGTGCGAATTTCGACAAAGGGTTGTGATAAAACCTGTAACAAACAAAGTGGAAAAAACACAGCGGTCTCATTAGGAAACAGCACACATACAAACAACTATGTTTATTATTATAGGTATCGTTTTTAAACTGAGGTAATATGCTGAACTGACTTTTTAAAAGTCTGGTTAACCCGAACCCAACTTGCAGGAATCTACACTCAGCCTGAAATCAACGTGAAATGAAAACAGTGTTAACGTAAAAAGCAACGGAAATAATTGGCGCCGGGAAGGGATTCCCCCCTCTGCTGTAACCTTTCAGAAAATTTGCTGTGAATTTCAGAATTTTTTTTCCACTCAGAATCATCCGTGAGGTAGAGGCACGGACCCGATTCTGAGACCGCCCCACACCGAATCAAGTTGGAAAGTGTTGATGGGTTTTTTTATATACTTTCATTAAAAAGAAAGTCATTGCAGCTTAAAATCTATAACATTGTTCTCCCCACCACCGAAAATAAAGTCTCCTTCACCTTCTTTGGGTATGCTGTGGTGTCTATGTGGACTAACATGGGACTAACGAGAATGGCTAATCCGCGGTAAAACAGAAATCTAAATTACAAATTTATCTCAAACAATAAGAAAAAAAAAAATCAGCACCTTTTTCATTTCATTTTCGACTATTTTGAATGGGGGCCTGTCACCCCATCAGCCCCTTCCCCTCTTTGGGTATACTGTGGTGTAAATGTGTGCTAATACGAGACTAATCAGAATGTCAGTTCGTTATATTGCAGAAAACAAAGTTGCAAATTTATCTCAAACAAAAAGAAACAAAATTCAACATTTTTTTAAATTTCATTTTCGACTATTTTGGGAGGGAGCTGTAACACCATTCCACTTCTTTGGGTATAATGCGGTGTCACGGTGTACAAATATGGAACTAAAGAGAAGAGAGCGGCTAGTCTGTTGAATGATAGGGGTGAAATACTACAAATTAATCTCAAACAGAAGGGAAAAAAAAGCATTTTTTTTCATTTCATTTTCGACTAGTTTGGAGGAGGGGGCTGTAATCCGATCAGCCCCTCCCCTTCTTTCGGTATGCTGTGATGTCAATGTGCTAACATGGCACTAACATGAATGGCTATTTTGCCGTATGACAGAAGAAAAAAATTACAGATTTATCTAAAAAACTAAGGATTACAGAAAAAATATTACAAATTTTATCTCAAACAAACAAACAAAAAAAAAAAAGCATTTTTTCATTTCATTTTTCGACTATTTTGGGAGGGGGCTGTAACCCAATTTGTCACTTTTATATCTTTAGGTATAATGTAGTGTTACTGTGCACTAATATGGAACTAAAGGGAAGGGAGTCTGTTGAATGATAGGAGAAAAATGCAAATTTTTCTCAAGCAGAAAGAAAAAATATCAGCACTATTTTTTCATTTCATTTTCGACTATTTCGAGATGAGGGGGCTGTAATTCCATCAGCCCCCTCCCCATCTTTGAGCATGCTGTGATGTCAATGTGGACTAATATGGGATTAACTAAAAGGACTATTTCGCTGTATGACAGAAGAAAAGTGTACAGATTTGCCCAAAAAGTAGGGAAAAAACACTTTTTTCATTTAATTTTCGAATATTTCGAGAGAAGGGGGGGGCTGTAACCCCCATCAGCCCCTTTTCTCTTCTTTGGAGTCAATATGGAGTAATATTGGACTAATGAGAATGGCTATTTCGCTGTATGATAGAAAAAAAATGAAAAATTTTCCCCCAAAAGAAAGAAAAAAACCATCAATTTTTTCGTATCAATTTCGAAAATTTCGGGGGGGGGGGGCTGTAGCCCCATCAGCCCCCCCCCCCTTGGGTACGCCCATGCCTGTGATCGTCGCGACTGATACATTCACAGACAAATTACCCGTAATTGTATCGAATGCGACGATTAGGGGTTAAGCATAAAGGGTGATAATACATCATCGAAACTTAAGATACAGTTATACTAAATTAAAAATTTTATAATGTGTATACTTATAATCTATAATTTGGTCAAGTTTACATGATCTAATGCTACAGCAAATGCGCGGTTAATATTACACAACTTTACCAAGATTTTTGTATTGCCGATCTGAAACAAGACGTTTTTACATATGATGCGCATGTGTATAACTTAATTTTGCCAAAACGCGAAATTTTAAAGCAAACTGGAAAATATTTCTTTTTAAGACCAATGTCAGACGGGCGTCTCTTTTGCTGCTTTTTTGCTTAGGTATTATCCATTCACAATGCTATAGCATTGTGAATGGATAATATCTAAGCAAAAAAGCAGCAAAAAAGACGCCCGTCTAACATTGGTCTAAACTATCAAAAGTAAGATGTGGTAGAAAAACGGAAAAAATCGTCGTACGGACACATTTAAACGTACACCTAATACCTAAAAAGTGCTATAGATCTAAAAAGCACTAAAAATCGTACAACTTACGAGAAAAACGTACAATTTGACATCCCTACCTTCTACCCACCCTTCTAAGGAAAGGGCATGTTTACAAACAAACACTTCCGTCAACCAATCTACCAACTACATTTTTGCCATAAAGATCATTGCAGGAATAGTCTTGGCGATATAGGCCCATCATATCAGAGACCTGTTAAACTTAGACCAATCAAATTTCCCTAGCTCATGTGTACAGTAGGAGTCATAAAGAACGGACAGGTTTTTCTTGCTGATCCACAGTAATTCGACCAACAGTGACGTCAGCTGCCCTCCCTTCTTGAAACTAAGGCTCCTATAACTTTCCCGTCTTACTTATCTCGTCACTCCTTACTCGTCAATAGGTACATTTCATTTTCACAGTTAGTGATGAAAAGAAATGTTTTTGTTATGGGAGGCGAAAAATATGGCGCTTTCTGTGAAGGTGAAAAAAAAAGTGTTGTTTCCAAAAAGCCGTAGCGCGCTTAGTATTGGGTATAGAAAAAATTTTTATTATGAAATTTGCAGAGAATTTAATGTTCTTTCTTTTTGTAATTAAGTATGATAAACAAATTTTTTATAACTTTCGAGTTATATGCCAAAAACACAAAAGGGTCCGAAAATTTCGTGTTTTTTTTGGCTCCACAAAGTTTAGCCTCGAGATATTTTGTTGGAAACTATTAATTCCTGTTATTAGCATCCACATAAACACTTTAAAAAACATAAAATTTATTAGCAGAATTTTTGCATCTATCGGCCCAATTTTCTGACTATTTGACTGAACTAACTGTGAAGTTAATATATTTCCTTAATTCACATATTTCTCATCATATTTCATGAATTCTTCTGAATCTTTCGTTTCTTTGCTGTAAGCGGTAAAGAAACGCCATCCGAGCTCGCTACGTCGAGATTGTTGCAACAATAGTGACAGATTATAATCAGCATAGTGCACGGAAAATTACAGCAACTTTTTTTTTTGACATACTCTCTTTTGACTTCCGTCAAGGCAGACAGAATATTAAGAACTTCTTCAGCATGATCATTTAACAATTTAAACTCACTGAAGCGGCGAAGATCGAACACACAGTTACACATACCAATTTCTCCCACAGGTTTCTAGATCATTATTTATCCACAATAGATACATGCACATCTTCTTATACAATCATGGCCCATTCCAATAATATTTGTACAAAATAGGTAAACACAACTCCACCCTCTGCGTCTGTGGTGGATTATCAAATTCACTCCATTACATTCTATTGTGCACATTCACGGCACATTTTCGTGTTAAAAAGCACAGGCCCATAACATTCAGGAGCTGGCTTGACTATCTGTTGATGAAAAGGTCGGCCTTAGTAAACAAAATAATTAGCTGCATGAGATTCCTCGAACTAAATGAATACCTGTTCAGAAATAACCTCCCATACCTTACAACGGATATCGCTTTCTCTGATGAAGACGATCTTTAATTCCCAGCTCACTATTTCTAATGCTATCTGTAAATACTTCAATTCTATTTAGTTTCATTTAATTTTCTAAAACGTGCTTAAGAAGGTTTTTATACTTCTTTATATTAGACCAGAAGTAAGTCATTAGCAGTTACTGAGCAATGATTGGAACAGTACCAATCAGTGTCTAACCAATCGTGAGTGCACAAAAACAGACTATAAGTCATAAGAAGAACAACTCATGTGAAAATCAGGACAAAAAAAATTACAATGGACATTGCTTCCGTATAAGAAGAAGACATTTTTGTAAACAGATGAAAATTTGCAATGTAAACATTTGAATAATCACAAAATATATACAATACGTTTACCTGTAACTAAAACTGT
Organism: Maratus speciosus; assembly: GCA_963932465.1. NCBI lineage: Eukaryota > Metazoa > Arthropoda > Arachnida > Araneae > Salticidae > Maratus > Maratus speciosus. Next base: position 576,164,920 of record OZ010787.1, read on the forward strand.
TTTCATTAAAGGGGGTCTTCTTCCTGGCTGTTTTCCCGACCGGCTCTGTTGTCTGGGGCTTTGTTGGCATGGCAGATTTGTATTGGCCAACCGGGACATTTAGCCAAAGCTCTAAGAGCAAGCAGTCCTGGCTTGATTGCCTAACTGCCCCCTCTGCCTCCGGCACAGTATAGTAGGCGTGCTGAACATATGCTTCAAAAATCTTTAGTTCTACTTTTCACCACCAGGTGGCACAACCTAACCGTAACCTATCCGTAACCTAGCCGTAACTTAACTATAACCTAAAATTAACCTAACCCTAACATAACTGTAACTTAACTCTAACCGTAACCTAACTCCAGCAACCTTACCATAACACATAAAATATGAGATATTAAGATTTCTGATATAATTTACCTAAAAGGTGCTAAAATATACATAAAAAAGGTCTTTATAGCATTAAAAACCGTCAAAAGATGTTAAAAACCCCAAGCGCTTTCATCTGCACTATAAGAGCCGTCATCAGGGGAAAAGATCAGAGGAGTGAAAGTTCGTGGATGTTCTTTGCTTAAGTAGCTGTAGACGAGTCTATTTCAAAGGAAGGGAGGAGGAGGGGAGGGGTGGAATATGATAATTATGTTTCAAAATCGCTAGAAATATCTAGCATTCCATACCAGATTTTGGATATGTTGTAGGACAGTGTACATCATTGCAAGTATTCTTTCTTTGAGTTAAAATTTCCAAGAATTCACTGATTATTGATGTGTAGTAATTTGAAGTGTGGGCTAAGACTTTTGCTTTACAGAAATCTATGTCAATATCTTCTTTTTGATTTAACCTGGATAGAGCTGTAGAGGTCTTACTATACTTAATGTCTGTAATATGTTCTGTTCGTCTGTCTTTAAATTTTCTAGCAGTCATTCCTATGTATTTTAGTTGTTTCTGATTTACTTTGTCTGTAAAAGGTATCACATATAGAGTAGGTGGGGGTAAAGGTACGCACTTTCCATAAATTTTGATTTTTAACGAACGCAGTGGTCTAAACTTATGTAACGAGTGATTAAAATGTTAGATTAGAACCTTAGGCAAGTGCCACCATCAACTGACATTTAGTCAAATTATAATTCCGTGAGAAATTGCTATTTTTTAAAAAAAATTGCTCTGCGTATCTTTGCCCCATTGGTGGGGTAAAAGTACGCAGTGGTGGGGCAAAGATACGCAGTTTGTATTTGTGCCCCATTACTGCGGGTTTTTGCCCCATTTCCACTAAACGAATGAGTTATGTAAAAACATTAGTAAATTTCACTAGTATTTATAGTTAAACCATAAAAAAAGTACTGTAATTTCCGGTGTATAGCCCGCAGATCAAACAATTCAGTTTGGACCCAGAAATTTTATTCAGTAATTGATGATCAATTGTACCTTGATCTAAAAAGTTACATTTTATTTTTAAAAATTTCTGGGTCGAAACACGATTGTTTGATCCGCGGGCTATACACCGAAAATTACGGTAAAAACAGCGGTCTGTGAGATCGCAAATAGCAGTTAACCTCTTACTACCGTGACAAAAATTGTTGCATAAATACTGTGAGCGGTCTCAGGGACCCCTTAATCGTAGAATAAATAAAAGAGTCAACTGTCTCATAAGATACTGTTTCTGTACTAAACTTTATGTATAGGACTGCTATAATTAAAACTCGTCTATTCAGATGTCTCTAGCGTTAGTGTTAGACACCTGAAGAAATTAATATGTATAGTTAAACTAGAATCTAGAGTAAATTAAACTTGCATCTATAGTTAAATTTAAAACTACAAATTAAACCGCGAAAAAGTAAAAAAAAAAAAAAAAAAGCGACCCGTATGACCGCAAACAGCAGTTAACCCTTAACTGCTGTAACAAAAATTGTACCGTAAATACTGTGAGCGGTCTACCAGACCGCTTGATCGTAGAGTGAATAAAAGGGTTGACTGACTCATAAGTTACTGCTTCTGCTCTAAACTTTATGTAAAGGCCTATTATAAAAAAAAAAAAACCCTTATTCAGAAGTCTTTAGCGATACTACTGAGTTTCTAAACGAATCAAAATTAAACTAATATCAATAGTTAACCTTTAACTGATGTCACAGAAAATGTCACATAACTAGTGTGAAGCGGTCTGTGAGACCGCTCCATCGAAAGATGAATAAAAGCCGCGATTAACTCATAGGATGTTGTTTTTGTACTAAACTTTTTGTACAGGAGTAATTAAAAATCACCTATTCAAAAGTCTCTGGTGATAGTATTAAAGTTCCAAACGAAACAAAATTTTAGTAGCGTTTGTAGATAAACTGAAATTTGGAAGTTAAACTATGAAATTTGAAAAAAGCACCGGTCTGGGAGACCGGTAACATCAGTTAAAGGTTAAGCTGAAAATTACAAGTTAAAGTGTGAAAAGGGAATATAGCAGCGGTCTGTGAGGCCGTTAACAGAAGTTAAGGGCTAAGGCTTAAAAGCGTTTCATGAAGCAAGAATATTGATTTTTAAAAGTAGGTAGGTAGATACCTACGTTCTATATTAAAAAAAAAAAAATCCCTGCCGGCCCGGCCTACAGGCGGAGGTAGATTTCGAAGTTAACCTTTAACTGATGTCACAGAAATTGTCACATAACTAGTGTGAAGCGGTCTGTGAGACCGCTTCATCGAAAGATGAATAAAAGGCACGATCAACTCATAGGATGGTGTTTTTTGTACTAAACTTTTTGTACAGGATTGTTATAATTAAAATTCACCTATTCAAAAGTCTTTGGTGCTAGTATTAAAGTTCCAAACGGAACAAAATTTCAGTAGTGTTTGTAGTTAAACTTAAAATTGCAAGTTAACCCATTACCCGCTGGTGTTGCGTTCACGCAACGGTCAAAATAAATGCACATATTTAATATTTTTTACATTCCCACCACTATTTTTGAATTAAAAAATTGGCCTTACTTAAAGACATAAAATTTTAAGGTCATATAAAGCGAAAATTATCTTTCAGAGTTTGTGGTGGCAAACAATGTTCTGCTAAAAAGTTGAAAATTTCAACCTTATAGTTTCGGCGGTTAATGGGTTAAACTATAAAAATTGAAAAAAGTCGCGGTTTGAGAGACCGGTAACATCAGTTAAAGGTTAAGTATACTAATTTCACCAACAAAAACTAAATCATGATTAGATATAAATCCACTTTAACAGTTTTATCTGGCTGCTTTTTACGAGTTTTTATTTCATTTTTATATAATAGCTGGTTTTATCAGAATCATGTTAAAGCGGTATTAAAAAAAATACTTTTCCATGCTCATCAACTCGAAATTTTCTGGCACATTTTCAGATTCATTTTTAATAGAAAAAATATAAAACTGCTGACCTGATTATTAAAAAGATTTATAAGCGACATGTGTTTTTATTTTTCTTTCAATTAACCTGTAACTGATGTCACAGAAATTGTCACATAATTAGTGTGAAGCGGTCTGTGAGACCGCAGAAATGAAAGATGAAATAAAAGGCACGATTAACTCATAGCATGGTGTTTTGTACTAAACTTTTTGTACAGGATTGTTATAATTAAAATTCACCAATTCAAAAGTCTCTGGTGCTAGTACTAAAGTTCCAAACGGAACAAAATTTCGGTAGTGTTTGTAGTTAAACTGAAAATTGCAAGTTAAACTATAAAAATTGAAAAAAGTCGCGGTCTGAGAGACCGGTAACATCAGTTAAAGGTTAAGTATACTAATTTCACCAACAAAAACTAAATCATGATTAGATATAAATCCACTTTAACAGTTTTATCTGGCTGCTTTTTACGAGTTTTTATTTCATTTTTATATAATAGCTGGTTTTATCAGAATCATGTTAAGGCGGTATTTAAAAAAATACTTTTCTATGCTCAACAACTCGAAATTTTCTGGCACATTTTCAGATTCATTTTTAATAGAAAAAATATGAAACTGCTGACCTGATTTTTAAAAAGATTTATAAGCGACATGTGTTTTTATTTTTCTTTCAATTAACCTGTAACTGATGTCACAGAAATTGTCACATAACTAGTGTGAAGCGGTCTGTGAGACCGCTGCAACGAAATATGAAATAAAAGGCACGATTAACTCATAGCATGGTGTTTTTGTACTAAACTTTTTGCACAGGACTGTTATAATTAAAATTCACCTATTCAAAAGTCTCAGGTGATAGTACTAAAGTTCCAAACGGAACAAAATATCGGGAGTGTTTGTAGTTAAACTGAAAATTGCAAGTTAAACTATAAAAATTGAAAAAAGCCGAGGTCTGAGAGACCGGTAACATCAGTTAAAGGTTAATTAAAACTTGATTAATAAACAATTATTTTCTCAGTAGGGCAATATTTTTCGTTTCTAACACAATAGCTTCGGGAAATTCTGTTCAAAATGCCCACTTTGACATCATTTTTTGAAATGTATTCTGCCTCTATCAAAAAATCGATCATTACGGTACATTATATAGTTTCTGAATAAGAGAATCTACCAATTGGATGCGTTTGAGAGCAAAAATGAATTTAAAAATGAGTAAGAAAATAAACAGTTTGGATTTGAATACACCCTTAATGAGATGATTTTTTTTCTTCAACCGCTATGTATTTTTAATTTGTTTTTGCTGTAAGAATTGGTCTTATAAAAAACTTGTCTGTATAGATGTTGAAGACAATATTAAGAAGATATAGGATAAATTCATGGGGAGTTTATATCTTGTGAATTGACGGAGTTATGGATATTTTTCTTCTTCTACCCCCCTTTTTTGTTTTCGTTTTTATTTTTTATTTTATTTATTTTTTTATTTATTTTTTGCGGTACGAATTGGTCCTATCAAAAACTTATAAATATAAAAGTTGTAGATAATATTAAGTAGATGTATAATAAAATTAATTGGATTTGATATCTTGAGAATTGACGAAGTTAGGAATTTTTTTCTCCCAAAAACCCTATTTTTTGCGCCCCTTGAGCCCATTCTTAATTTTATCAAAAATCTGTGATACATAAATTTTTGGCTCTACTTTTAGAAGTAATAAAAACTTTAAACTGATTTGGTATGTACAAAAATTAAGAAGTTATGAGGTTTTTTCGGTTTTCACAAAACCCTCCCTATTTCCATCCCCTTAGTCCGATTTTGCCCATTAACGAACTTGACCGAGATTTTATGCCCCTTGATATTATGTATCAGTTTGGAAGAGATTTGTGCAGAATTGTGGTAGTTATAGTGTCCAGAAGAGAGTGATATATATATATATATATAAAGTTTTTTACTGAGGGTGGTTTTGGGATCTAGGGGTCATGATCGGTGCAGATCTGCAAAAATTTTTCAGAAATTCCAACATAGGAACGATCCCAATAGGTAATATTTCATACGAAATCTACCTAAAAACTTAACTAGAAAAAGGAAAAGGCTGAATGTTTGTATTTGTAAAACTTCGAGGTATTGACGAGGTATGATCAAGTGAAATTTAAAAAATATTAGATCAAAATTCGAAAATTTGAACTTACTTCATTTTCTTAGCACGGAGTGCTACTTTTTTTCGCAAGGTTTGAACACACAACTATTATACTTGAAACCAAACTGCCACCCAGCGGTCATGATTGTAGAAATGTTGCTTCATATTAAAGCAGCCAGTGCGTATCTTTGCCCCGTGTGTATCTTTACCCCCACCTACTCTATGCCTGAAGTTTCATCGTTGGGGATTGGGTCTATTTTTCGGTGTGCAAGATCTTTTAACTTGGCAGATGGTTTTGTGATTACGTTGATGTTATATTTCTTTAAAGCATAACTATTTCTTTCAAATAACTGAGGTACATAATTAAAATAGTTAAACTTGAGATTATTTTTAATGCCACTTCTAGTTAACTCTATATGCTGAATATCAAAAATTAATGTATTGATACGTTGGGGGGGGGGGGGGGGGGCATTTTCGATTGCAATATTCTTAATAGTGAGTAATTCTGCTTGTAGGTATTCTCTCGTACAAAATTCTGTGGCTCTCTTTATATAAAACTTATAAACTACAGATTTGTATTTAAATAGAACATTGCTATTGTTGGACATTGTATTATTTGAACCATGTAAATTTACAGGAAATTTACATGGTTTCCTGTAAATTTTCCTATCAATTTTGTATATTGTATTATTTCTTACTAATTCTACGTCTAAAAAGGGTAAGGATCCTCTTTCTTCGACACTTAATGTAAACTGTATATTTGAATCTGGGTTATTAGATCTAAAAATTCATTTAATGCGGGGATGGTTCCAAATTAAAAATACATCGTCAACATAATGCAGCCATAGCTGAGGTTTTAAATCTGATTTAGGTATAATATCCTTTTCAAGTGGTCTAAGTTTCAGTTCTGCTAATAATCCTGAAATTGGTGAGCCCATCGGGGCGCCCTCAATTTGCTTCTAAAATTTTCTATTAAATTGAAAGAAGTTATTATTTGTAATCAAACTAATGCAATGTTGTTCTTATTTCATCGTTATAAGCTGGGTTATTATCTATGAATTGCTTTATGAGGATTTCTATTTCTTTTACGTTGATTGAAGGGTACAGGGATTTGATGCCCATACTTGCAAGTATACTGTTATCACATATATTTTCATCCTTTATTTTCTCAATAAACTCTCTAGTTGAATTTTCGACAAGATTTGTAGGCGGTAAAATTTCTTTAACCTTTAACTGATGTTACCGGTCTTACAGACCGGTGCTTTTATAAACTTTCATAGTTTAACTTACAAATTTCAGTTTATCTACAAACACTACTGAAATTTTGTTTCGTTTGGAACTTTAGTACTAACACCAGAGATTTTTGAATAGGTGAATTTTAATTATAAGAGTCCTGTACAAAAACTTTAGTACAAAAACACCATCCTATGAGTTAATCGCGTCTTTTATTCATCTTTGAATTTAGCGGTCTTACAGACCGCTTCACACTAGTTATGTGACAATTTCTGTGACATCAGTTAAAGGTTAAGTAGTGGTACGAAAACTTTTTCAATTGTATATGTTGGAGTTAAACACTTGGAAACAATTGGTCTGAAGGGGTAGTTGTTTTTGTGATCCTTTAAACATCCAATTAGTCTGGGAGTGACTGCAGTTTTATTGATTCTGAGTTTAACTTTCATTTGAGACGGCCAAGTGATGTGTTTAATAAAATCCAGTGCTTTCAGGTTAATTACGGGATTAGGGTCCTTGTTTATTTCTTTGCAGCTCATTTCTTTAATGCAGTCCTCCATTTTTGCGATATAATCTTGAGTATTCATTATTGCAATTTTATTAGATTTATCAGTTTGGATCACTATTGGAGTTATTTTTAAGTTGCTTAATAACATTTAAATACATACTGCTGTTTTTGGTTTGTTTCTTTAAGTAAGAATTTACATCGTTATGCTTCTTATTTCCCCCCCCCCCTCTTTTCACTAGATGCTGACTGTGTAATAACTTCGCAATCTGTTATAATTGATTTTAAATTTGTTGAATGCTTAAATGTGTGTTTTAGTCCGAGTTCCAGGACTTTATGAAGTTTCTTATCAATAACTTTACCTGTGAAATTTACGTAAGGGACTGGTGCCTTGTGTCATTGTGTGGCACATTATCTTGTAACTTATTATCACGAAGCTTGTTAATCATAGAGTAAATAGTCCTCTCCTTTGATATCCTCTGTCTAGTTCTATAATTGTCAATTATTCTTTGGAAATCGTAAAATTCACTGTCATTCATGACTCTTGCTAATTCATAATATAAATGATATACTTTAAGAGATTAAAAGTCCAAATTTTTAAATATTTTCCTAATGTAAGTTCTAATGCTGTCAATTTCAAATTTTCTCTTGATTGTTGGCAATTCTGCGTCAATAAACCGATTACTGCACTTAAGAAAGTTTGGTATAAAACCGTGATGTTTACACAGGGATCTTTCTTCTGATGTTTCATCTTTTCACCTGATGACGGCTGTTATAGTGCAGTTGAAAGCGCTTGGGTTTTTTGACATCTTTTGGCGGTTTTTAATGCTATAAAGACCTTTATGTATATTTTAGTACCTTTTAAATAAATTATATCAGAATTTTTAATCTCTCATATTTTATTTGTTAATCAAGGTGAACATGGCGTTCACTGATTATAATTTAGGCTATACTTTATAATAACCGTAACACAACTGTATTCTAACCGTAAGTAAGCGTAACCTAACTGTAATCTAATAGTAACCTTAATCTAAATTAATTGTAACCTTACTCTAATCTAACCGCAACCTTACTATAACCTATTCGTATCTTAACTATAGCCTAAATGTAACCGGCGTATTATGTTCTATACGAACATCCGACATGGGTCACGGCTGCCTGCGGCACCGTATAGCAGGCATGCTGCGTACGCTCTGCAAAATCTGTTAGTTACACTTTCCACCGCCAGGGGAGCCCTAGAGGTCTGCACGGGCCGAAATTTCTAGGCCCGGACCCGGCCCGACTCAGAGAAAAAATAGTTCGGCCCGGCCCGATACAAAAATTGAAAGTTCGGCCCGAGCCCGGCTCGGCACGATAAAAAACTTAAAAGTTTGGCCCGAGCCCAGCCTGGCCCGGAAAAAAGTTAAAATCTCGGCCCGGCCCGAGTGCATTTCTACAAAACATTGATTTTTACGCCGATTTGGTTAAAATTTTCCCTCGTACGAGGAGTTCTGACCAGAAATATTTATCTTAACTTTGTTTTCATGTTTATAATCTTCATTTTTATAGTTGTGCCGCAGGCTGCGATATTAATTTTTTTAATGAATCTCTATTTCTAGTATGATAATGTTTCAGTTATCATTAATATTGTTAATCCATATTCCATGTATGTTAAAAATCTCAAAATTGCTATACAATAAAATCTTCTAAGAGGGAATTGCACAGAAAAGGGGAAAAAATGCGTTATAGACAAGTTCCCTTCTTAGCAAGTGTAAATGTATTTTATATTCTTTTCTTACGTATTAGTATATTAATTTTGCATCAATCAACACGTTTTTCAGTTTAAAACAGAGTTCCGTCATAGGCAGGTTCTTTTTCACACGTTTTACTGGATTTTAATTTAGCTATATTTTAATAAGCGTAGAAATCTACTACTCTTTAAGAAGAATAAATTTTAATGTTTAATTTAGAATAATGGCGATTTAAAAAATGCATGCATTTCTTGCAAAAATTTTTGGGCCAGGCCTAATTTTACTGACCTTTGAATGAACCAGCCCTCGTTGAGACAGCGATTTTCATACGGAGTAGGTCAAAACTTCGACTGAAAATTTTGGGCCATGAAGGCTAGGAATGAAACTAGTCCCGACTCTGCACAGAAAAAATAAGTTAGGCTTGGCCCGGCCCGAAACTTCAGAAAAAAGTACGGCCCGAGTGCCGTGAATGAAAATTGGCCCGAGTCCGGCCCGCGGGCCCGATTTGTTTTGTTGGGAACACACTAGATGCTGCCCGCGGGCCGGGCCGGACCGGGCTCGGACCGGTTTGATGTCAAAGAGCTATCAAATTATATATCACATGAGGATGTCGGAGCAAGTTATAAAAGTGCCCGCCGGCGGAGAATTTGAGAGGAGGGGAACGGGAGGTTCATAATATGAGAGAGATGCCAAAGGGTTGCCCAGTGATACATCAGATGAGGGGTCGGAAAAAGTTAGAAAAGTGCCTCCTTTGGGAGGGGGGATGAATTGGGAGAACGAGAGGTGCATAATATGAAAGAGTTTCAATGTGCTACCCAATGATATATCGCATGAGGGGCTCGGAAAAAATCTTGTTGAAATCAGGCCCATAGAACCCTAGATAAGAATGCGCCCCCTAACGCTGAAAGGTGGCACTAAACACTGTCAGAGAATTCCCGATGTAATCGGATCCATAGAACTCGAGAAAAGAATGGCCATCAATGTTTGAAAATGGACGTAATAGTCCAAGAGCCGTCAGCACGTAAGCCAATGTTATCAAGCACAAGAAAAAAACCTTTATTTTATGGGAGAGTAGAAGCAGGGGAGTCTAAAGATCCATGTCTGACGGAAGTGAAGTGGTGCATAAGCTAAAAATTAATACCACCAGTGGATCACTCGTAGGTTTATCATTGTGTTTTCCTGCTCCCAGTCCTCCATGTTTTCATACCTTTGTTTGTAGAACAAACACAATGATAAACCTACGAGTGAACCACTGGTGGTATTAATTTTTGGCTTATGGATCATTAGATTCCCCTACTTTTACTTTTCCATAAAATAAAGGGTTTTTTCTTGTGCTTGATAACATAGGTTTTTGTGCTGTCGGCTCTTGGACTATAACTGAAGTCTATATTTATAAAACATATTTTTTAATTTAAATAATGAAGGAGAAACCCTTATGGACAAACGCCAGTGATCCTTGCTACAGTGATCCTTGCCTTGTATAAGTGATCCTTGCCACAAAACACGCTAATAATCTTCGATTAAGTTTATAAAATGCTTTCAAATTATGTTTTTAGCATTTGGCAACGTTTAGCATTTAATATCCTTTCATATCACAAATTAGATATTGGGGTCGGGGTCGGCTCATCTGCAGAAACTGATATATTTTTAGTTCAATTTTTAATAAATATATGTGTACCTGTCTCGTTTTCTCTTGGAATTTTTTACCGTCGCCGTCAGTTTTTTGAAAAAATTAAGAAAAATTACAGATTGATTTATAAAAAAAATTAAATATTCGGGTGTAAAAACAATTTCGACATTTGATCTGAAATTTTCAAATCGATATCTTGATTAGTTTTCTTAATTTTGGCCAATTTGTAAAAATTATCATCATCTTTCATTTTCACTTGAAAGTAAAGTTCAGCCATTTTGAATCTATTTCGGGGAAAAAATGCTTTTTTGATGAGTTTTTTAATGAGTTTTTAATTTCGATTATTTACGGAATGATTTTTACAAAAAAATGTTATTGAAATGAGGGATGATTTTTACAAAATAAACATTACTGAAAAGAGAACAAAATTAACAATATTGGACTTAAAGATTGAAACCGGATTATTTTTATTAATGTAGAAAAATCGCCTCGTAACGCTAAAAAGCGATAAATTGCGCATAAAAAATAATTTAACAAATCTAAATAAAAAATCCAAAATCGGGCTTCGAGGTGCAAAACTACATATATAGAGGCTTCTTCTTCCCAAATTTTGTAGCTCTACATGCAGTGGTTTCTTCAAAGCACAGTCAACAGACAAACTCACACACACACACAAACTTCTTTATTTATTACACACTAGCTGTCCCGCTAGACGTTTCTCGGTCCCGATATAATAATCTTAAACAAATCCCAAATTTGTATGATTTTATATCTTCAGAAAATCTTTCAAATGAACTTAGTTTCGGGGTCGCACTACCTTCAGCAGCATAGAATGTTTCAAATGAACTTATTTTCTGGGGCCCCAATGTCTTCGGCAGCGTCTAGTGTGTTCCCAACACAACAAACTTCCTTCCCAACCTGTGAACTGGGTCCGCGCTGCCTAAGGCAGCGTATCTCGGCAGTGCTCCACATGCGCCTTAGACAATCAAAAATCAAGTTGAATGAGCCAAACCCATAGTAATCGAGCCATAGAATCCGACGAAAGAATACGACCCAAGCTGTGGAACCTTTAGCATTAACGCGATATTTAATTTTACGCATGAAATCCCTCCCCCCCCCCCCCTCCAACCTCTAAAGTTAACCATTTACCTTGAACAGCAACGCGATTTTTTATTTACGGCTGCAGTGAGTAAACGTAAGTTGATGTCGAAAAAGAAGATTAATATTAGAAAAAGGCGGTAGCTGGAATATATAAAGAAATTTTTTAGTACCTAGTTTATAAAGTAGCCGGAACACCCTACAACTATGTTAAAGAAAATTGCAAGAGAATCGGATCATTCTAAAAGAAGCTGCACCAAGGGCTCCAAGTAGGCGATTAATATTCAAAGGGGCCCCAACCGAGCTCTAAGGAGCCATGGTATTAACTGGGATGCAGAAACGGGGGAATAACTGAATGGAAAAGGCACCAAAAACGAATATTGGATTTAAAGGGGGATATTTATTAACAATTTTGGGCACAAAAACTTCAAGGGGACCTGTATCGGGCCCCAGGGGGGTAGGGTCTTAATTGGAATATAGTTGGGTATAAGGGAATTTTTTAGTAGTTTATAGAGTAGCCAGTGGACGCTAAAACTATTTTAAAGAAAATTGTAAGAGAATCGAATGATTTTTAAAGAATCTGCACCAAGGGCCCCAAGTAGGCGATTAACATTCAAATTGGTGGTAGCTGAAGTCTGATAATTTTTTTCGCATTTATGTAGTAGCTGTAGGACCTAACAAATTGTTAGGAAAAAAAGCTAATGAATTGGAACATTTTTAAGGGAGCTATAATAGGGGCCCATGATGAAAACATATTAAAAGTTTACTTTATCCTGTTCCAAAAGTATTATGGGTTACACAAAACAAAAATATATTTAAAAGGATGATTTATTTTGCCTTTGCATCATTTCAACTTTCTTGGCGTTGGGTGGGGGGGGAATATTCGGAAATATTTCTATATTTCTATTGTAAGAACATTATATTTGTACATTTCCTAATTCTAGAAAATACTAAGAAAAATATTTAAAATAAAAGATTTGAGTGGGGTTATAAATATTGCACAAAATCCCTATAAATTCAAATTTAACGAATCCTTCTAAAATTTATTAAATGATTATGTATGTATTATAAATCTTCTATTACAGTTTCAAAAATTCACGAAAAATGCTTTAGAAGATAAAATTTTCATGAATTCATAATCCAGTACATAAAGGGTTAAAGAAATGCTCAAAAAAGGAAGGAAAAGGCTTAACACTAGAACCACCATTAGGGGTCATTTTGACCCCTGACAAATTGATAATAGTCGATACGAACTTGAAATTTCTTCATAAGATATGTTAACTGCATGCAGCACAAAACTAGGCTAATTAAATAAGTTAAAAAGTTTAAATAAAATTCTGGTGTGAAACACTTTTTATAAAACTTGAGTAAAACAGCCGGCGGCTCTAGTGTTAAAAAGGGCCCTAAGGCTCCCTAGATCGAATGAGCTTTAACGTTCTGCATACCGTATTTATAATCCTAATCGGTGCGCCTACTCTATAAAAACAGGGGAGCTGCTATTAGTCCAAGAGCCTACAGCACAAAAACCTATGTTATAAAGCACAAGAAAAAACCCTTTATTTTATGGAAGAGTAGAAGTAGGAGAATCTAATGTCTGCCGGAAGTGAATTGGTACATAAGCCAAAAATTAATACCATTAGTGGTTGACTCGTAGGTTTATCATTGTGTTTGTCCTACAAACAAAAATATGAAAACATGGAGGATTGGGAGCAGGAAAACACAATGATAAACCTACGAGTGAACCACTGGTGGTATTAATGTTTGGCTTATGCACCACTTCAGTTCCGGCAGACATGGATCATTAGATTGCCCTACTTCTACTCTCCCATAAAATAAAGGTTTTTTTTCTTGTGCTTGATAACATAGTTTTTTGTGCTGCCGGCTCTTGGACTATATCGTTGTTCTGAACATTGAGTTAAGTGAAAAGAAAAGACGTCACGCTTCAGCTGTTTTTGAGTGGCAGAGCTTTTCATACTACCAAAGCCACATAGATTATTCTACCTGGATTATTCGAATAATTATTAGAATAATCTAGGGTTACTGGTGTGTAACCAATCTCACAGAGAAACCCTACCTAAGATCATAGATTAATATACAAGATAGGATACTTACGGCAAAATGTGTAATGGCAACAGTACTAGCGTCACTGCCTACAAGGGGGAAGAATTAACAAGCCTCCGAAATTTACCTATGTTGATGAAATATGTTTACGCTTTATGTTTTGAATATCTATTCTCTCCTAAACGAGGCAGACGATATTGTATTTATACTTGATTTATTTGGCTGCCTTTTTTAAAAATCGCACTTGCATCGTTCACCTTTAACTTACAAAATGCTAATATAAAAGAAAACCCCCAGAAAATTCTGTTATGCAAGTTTATGAGATTAAATTGTAAAAAATCAAATTCAGATATTGTGTTAATTTATTCACATCGAATAAAATTTTATCATATGTCATAGCAGTATCTCTATTTATTTTTAACTTTTAGATTTATATAAAAATTTGAAAAAAGGAATTTTTTCCCATTCGTAATTTTATTATTATTTCTTATATGTTAATATTATAAATATTATTGAACTGATTGTACGTTATTTACATTAAAAACAATATTTTTATTTTATCTGTAAGAAAGTGGAAATGGTTAAATTTTAAAAGATTATTGTAAAACTTCATAAATTAATTAAACATAGGCTATAAAACATTTTCTACCAAATGGGAATATTTATGAAATTTTCTGGGACTTGTAGAGTGCAATATTTTGTATATTTTTATAATACACCATTGCTTTATGTAGCTTTAAATCCAATTATGTCATATTTACTTCATATATAACATTCAAGACGAAATTTTTAGATTGTTTTTCGTTGCACTTAAATCGTTCACTCTCCATCTACGAATATATATATATATGCAAAAAAATATATATAAAAAAATTCATATATCTATGCATGAACACAGAATATATATAGATGTATTAGAATAGAATATGTTCATGTATTGGTGTAAGATTCTGTTGAAAACGTAAACATGTAACATTAAAAAAGAAATATCACAATAAAGAAACCACAGAACTAAGCAAACAGCTTGCGCAGTTATGATGCGTAGTAACTCAGGGCAAAACATTACTGAGTTTCATAGGGCGGACTGTGTATTTTTTGATATATCTTGCTTTGATTTACCTAGATATGCGGGAAATTTGAGCTTTCTGGTCAAAATTAGGTGTGTGGATAAATTAAATGGAATAAATGCCCATTAGTCCGAGAGCCAACAGCACATAAACCTATGTTATCAAGCACAAGAAAAAAACCTTTATTTTATGGAAGAGTAGAAGTAGGGGAGTCTAATGATCCATGTCTGACGGAAGGGAAGTGGTGCATAAGCTAAAAATTAATACCACCATTGGATCACTCGTAGGTTTATCATTGTGTTTTCCTGCTCCCAGTCCTCCACGTTTTCATACCTTTGTTTGTAGGACAAACACAATGATAAACCTACGAGTGAGCCACTGGTGGTATTAATTTTTGGCTTATGCACCACTTCACTTCCGGAAGAAATGGATCATTAGATTCCCCTACTTCTACTCTTCCATAAAACAAAGGTTTTTTCCTTGTGCTTGATAGTCCAAGAGCCGGCAGCACAAAAAACTATGTTATCAAGCACAAGAAAAAAACCTTTATTTTATGGGAGAGTAGAAGTTGGGGAATCTAATGATCCATGTCTGCCGGAACTGAAGTGGTGCATAAGCCAAACATTAATACCACCAGTGGTTCACTCGTAGGTTTATCATTGTGTTTTCCTGCTCCCAGTCCTCCATGTTTTCATATCTTTGTTTGTAGGACAAACACAATGATAAACCTACAAGTCAAACACTAGTGGTATTAATTTTTGGCTTATGCACCAATTCACTTCCGGCAGACATGGATCATTAGATTCTCCTACTTCTACTCTTCCATAAAATAAAGGATTTTTTCTTTTGCTTTATAACTTATAGTCCAAGAGCTGACAGCACAAAAATCTATGTTATTAAGCACAAGAAAAAAACCTTTATTTTACGGGAGAGTAGAAGTAGGGGAATCTAATGATCCATGCCTGCCGGAAGTGAAGTGGTGCATAAGCCAAAAATTAATACCACCAGTGGTTGACTCGTAGGTTTATAATGGAGGATATTCCAAATATTGGTTCGAGGCTGAAAAAAGTCACGTGATACCGGTAATTTACCCAAGGAACTTCTAACTGATAAGAAGGGAAGATACTGCTGCTTTGCTTCATGAACTGTTTCATTGGCTAGCGGGGATTTACATTACACGTCTACGGCGCCTTCCCTTCTTTACGCTAGAAGTTTTTACCTTGACCACGTGATCAAAACGGAGATGGAATATCCTCCATTGTGTTTTCCTGCTCCCAGGCCTCCATGTTTTCATTCTTTTGTTTGTAGGACAAGCATGATGATAAACCTACGAGTCAAACACTGGTGGTGTTAATTTTTGGCTTATGTACCACTTCACTTCCGGCAGGCATGGATCATTAGATTTCCCTACTTCTACTCTCCCATAAAATAAAGGTTTTTTTCTTGTGCTTGATAACATAGGTTTTTGTGCTGTCGGCTCTTGGACTAATAGGTTTTTGTGCTGCCGGCTCTCGGACTATGATAACATAGGTTTTTGTGCTGTTGGCTCTTGGACTAGGGGAAGGTGGTGTACCTCGGATCTATTTTGACTTTTTAATTTTTAGTTTTAAAAAAGATTGCGAAAATTAAAAAAAGAAAAGATTTTATAAAACTTTATGTTGTTACAAACAACATATATTTTTCTTAAAGTTTTAAATAAATAATTTCCATGAAAGTTTTTGAATTAAAAATAAAATGAAAATAGGACCGAGGTACACCACTAGAGGTGTACCTTGGTCCCATTACTAACAAGTGGAAAAAACTTGTTTTTTAGTGAAAAAATCAACATTTATTAATCAAGAAGCTACATATATAATTTTTTTCCCTTACAAGTAATAAAAGGATTGATACATTTAATTTATTATTAGGTTTAAAAAATAAGATAAGTCTAAATAGACATAAAACCTCAGAGCAATTACACCTATTTTTATCCAAGATTGTAATTAGATAAGTCAATTCCAAATGCTAACTTCTCGAGCTGCCTTTCAGATCCACCAGACAATATTGGATGTGGCAGCTTGAACATGATATCATTTTTGTCAACTTCATAAACAGTAGGATCTTCTCTTTTGAACTTCTGAGAGTTTGGATCTCTTTTTAGATATTGTACTTCATATACAGTATCAGTAATTGAAATAATTTCAGCAATAAAGTATTTAATACTTTTTTTACCAGCAAACTTCACTAGCACAAACGAACCAATCTGAATATTAACATTATCTGGATCTTCCAGTTCACCAAAGTCTTCCTCTGAAAGACCAGATTCCTCAAATAAATCATCTATATCCTCGTCTTCAGAATCTGTTGAATAATAATGAGGACTCTTTTTAGCTGATTTAGTAGGAAGTTGTACTGTTTTACTTTGTTTCATTTTTTTCAGTGTGCTTTTAGCTTTTTCCATTTCAATGCGATTTTTCTCTGGCGTATCAGTTAAAATACAGGATTTTCCTTTAGGTCTTCCTCTATGGATTTGTTTTCTGGGTAGTGCTTTTGGATATGGTCTTATTTGTTCAGGAGTAACAATATTTGGAGACAAAGTAACAGTACCTGGAGTTAATGGCTCAGATTCTGTGTTAATAGACTGAGAATTTGATTGGATGGGATAATCAATTTGTGATTGATATTCTTCTTGGTCTTGGATCGAGCGATCTGTGACATTTGATGGTAGAAATTCCGAGTCTTCAAAAACATCTTCATTCAGTGGATGCAATCCACAAACCTTAAATCCATTAATTATATTTGATGGTGTGAAGGCTAGTGTAAATGCTCGTCCAACTAGTTCAGCTACATCATAAATAGTAGCTGGTTTTCCAACATTACCTGGAGTAGTCATCCAGTCATTCATAGCTCTGTTATAAAATGCTTTGAAAGGTCCAAAGACGCATCTGTCTAGGGGCTGCATCTTATGACTGGTATGTGGATGGAATGTCAGTAATGTCACACTATTTTCCTTTGCAAGTTCTATTGTTGGAATAGAGATGTGGCTCCGATGATTATCCATTAAAAGAATTACTGGATTCTGTTTACTTGCACCACTAAATTTGATAAAATGCTTAAAAAAATCATAAAATAAATCCTCATTTGACCATCCAGAAAGATTTGCACCGCCTATTGTTCCTGATGGAGCACCTTTAAGCATATGGTCTTTAAAATATTTGCGTGGAAATATCAACATAGGTGGAATAAAGCCACCACCAGCATTTATTGCACCTATCATTGTGATATTAGTCCCTCTTTCAGCACTGGTCATGCTTCCTACTTGTTTAAGACCTTTACTTGCCAAAATCTTTGGTGGGACATGGACTGTAGAAATTCCCGTTTCATCACAGTTCCAGATGTTAAATGATGTTATTCCAGGATTTTTTTCAAGAGCAGTTTTAAAATTTCGGAAAAAAAGTGCAACGTTATCTTTATTGAAAGCTGTTGAGCGGGCTAAACTTGTAGCTTCAGGTTTTCGCAAAGCCAATTGCTTTCCATGCCTCTTACGGAACCCTCGAAGCCAATCTTTACTTGCCAATTTTCCATCTTCCCATGATGGGTCACATTTTTTTTTATTTTGCTTGGCAAATTGGTAAGCTAAAGTCCTAACATCTTTAAGAGTCAAGCCATATTGCAAGTGAGAAGCTTTTAATATATAAACTACAAGAAGCTGTTCTTCTTCATCTGTAAAAATCCTTCTGGTATCATTGTTTTGTTTGTATTTAAAACTGGGCAAACCTGTTTTTTTAAATGATTGAATGTGCCTCAGCAATGTTGTTTTAGAGATATTAAACTCTTTAGAAGCTCCATAAACAGATTGTTGTTTCTTCATAACCATATCAACTGCTTTTTCTAGATCCTCCTTAGAGATCTGTTTTCTTTTTACACCAGTCTTGCTGCGTGGCATCTAGAACAAAATATAAATAATTACTTCAAGATTATAAAACTTCCATTTTCTTAATAACTTTAAAAAAACAACTTTTTTCCCCCTTTTTTACAACTAGGTTGAAACCAAAACTGGTGTAGTCATTAAACTATAACCATTTAAAATAAACCATGTTGCTATTAAAAACATATTTTAAATTTTTAGATGCACCTGCGAAACTGATTTTGTGTCAATATAGTTAAAATTATAGGGTTAACATAAACCAAAAACATATATAAAATTTATCACAAAGTAGTCCTAACTTGTTAATAGACTTTAAATAAATACTAATTTGAAAGAAAACATTTTACTTGAATTTTAAAATTTTTTTTAACATATGCATTTTATTATCTGAAATGATATTTAGGTGGTGTACCTTGGACCAGTCCAAGGTACACCACTTTTATTAGGTTCAAGGTACACCACTTGACACTTAAAAACAAAACTGCCAATCATGATATTAAGGTTAGGCCTAACTTTGTTTAAAGCACATGGTGTAGTAGCTAAAACATTGCTTTATGATACATAACCCTCATTTAAAAGTAATTAGATATGTTTTAGTACAAAAATAACATAGAAATATCTAAGAAAAACTTACTTTTGAGAGGTGAATTTCCTTTTTCAGAAACTGTACAATTAGTTGAGCTTCTAAACAAATGCCAAGAACTTAAATGAGACCTCTGGTGGCAAATATTGAAATTACAAATGTTGTTGTTTAATGATCTAAACAAGTAAAGCTAGAATTAGCGTAGGTCCGAGGTACACATATGTCCAAGGTACACCACTCTCCCCTACATGCATGTCAATTTATTGGCCCGTATACATCATAGTCCATGAGCCAGCAGCACAAAAACCTATGTTATCAAGCACAAGAAAATAACCTTTATTTTATGGGAGAGTAGAAGTAGGGGAATCTAATGATCCATGTCTGCCGGAACTGAAGTGGTGCATAAGCCAAACATTAATATCACCAGTGGTTGACTCGTAGGTTTATCATTGTGTTTTCCTGCTCCCAGTCCTCCATGTTTTCATATCTTTGTTTGTAGGACAAACACAATGATAAACCTACGAGTCAACCACTAGTGGTATTAATTTTTGGCTTATGTACCAGTTCACTTCCGGCAGACATGGATCATTAGATTCTTCTACTTCTACTCTTCCATAAAATAAAGGTTTTTTCTCTTATGCTTGATAACATAGGTTTTTGTGCTGTCGGCTCTTGGACTATAAGAGGACAACAAAGTTTTCTCTCTTCATTTTCGGAAAAGCATTCTTTTCTTTCTTGAAGTCCTTTTAGAAGGATTCATTCTAGTTTCTTGTTATTTTTATGAATTCTGAGATGAGATTAAATAATTCTTGTGCTTTATAACATAGGTTTTTGTGCTGTCGGCTCTTGGATTATCATGAAACGTGAATGGGGAGACATTTATGGGCGCATGAGCATATATTGAAACGATATTAATAAATGCACGTAAAACTGCAATGTTTTAAATGGTAAAAATATTTTTAAATGTGATCCCAGTATATTGCACAGTAAAAGTGTATGCACGATGGGAAAATTATACCATTATAATCAATAAGGGGCTGTGCGTATATAACGTTATCAAGTTTTTGGAAATTTTGGACCCCCTCCCCCCCTTACGATATCATAGTTATCATTCCTCGACCCCCCCCC